>JANFCV010000016.1:1412138-2824276 GCA_024500475.1 Phthorimaea operculella | reverse complement strand
GGGTCTAGTCATGTAAACTCGAGTATAAGTTCCAGTATTCACAATCATGCGACCTATCAGAGTCAGTCGAGTTTGCAAAAACATTCCGTTCAATCGGTGTACGCGAGTAGACCTTCCCACCTCGCACCCTTCAGCGTACCTAACCACATTTCGGCGAATCATATCCAAACTTCGACGACGAGTCCGACTACCGCGACGAATGCGAGTCATCCGATAAACAGCCATTCCATGATGAACCACACGAGTCATCTCCCGATTCCACCTAGTAATTCCACTTCTCTGGCGAGCACGCCGAATCACATCGGACCACCGCCGCCGCTATCGTCGACGACGACGAGCGGCGTTCCCAGTTTCACGCCGAGTCTAAAGCACGGCGGTATCAGTTTGCCGCACCCCGCGCCCGTCGGCCCGCCGCTGCACGCGCCCGCGATCAACCACATAGACGCGCCCGCGTCCAGCGCGCCCTCGAGCGTCACGCCCACCACCAACACCAGCCACCCGAGCAGCCACATCCTGCCGCCGCCGGTCGTGGACTCGCGGCAACCGCCCACTGTAGACTCGAGGCAACCTTTGCCAGTGGATTCAAGGCAATCACTGCCAATGGATACGAGACCATCACTGCCAATGGATACGAGACCATCACTGCCAATGGATACGAGACCATCACTGCCAGTGGATTCGAGACGACCGCCTTCGGCTGACTCGAGACGAACGCCTGTTTCATCGAGTGAGCTGCCGGTGCGAAGCGAGGCCGCCGTGGTGACGTCGATGGCGATGGCGACCAACGGCTACCCTCCGCCGGCGGTCTACTCCGGAGCCGCCTACCCGCCTCTCTACGCGCCCTACGCCACCACGCTACAACACAGCCCGTATCTACCGGCAGCCGCCGCTTCACCTAGAAACACGAATGACACGGTAAGACCTTTGTACAACAACAATTTGCCATTTGCACTTACATACACGAAGCTGATTGATACTTTGTTATTACAGCGAACGAGTCTTTCATCGTCGCCTTTGGTTGCGCCGAAGACGCCTAAGGGAGTGCGACCGCACACGCCGGGTTCTACGGGCGCTGCGGGCGCGCCGCATGCACCCTTGTCATACTCACCGCGGGGGCCGAGCCCCACCAGAGAACGAGAAAACAGCTTCAGGTGCGTGAAAAACCTAATCAGACGCATTTACAGATCATGGTTATTCTGGTGACTGCAAGTGCCTCTATTTCATATTTCATCATCAATAACCCCATCTCGGCAGTCAACATCTAGACACCCTCCTTCAGTGTTTGCCGTTCTCGCCATCTTTATCTTCGCAAATTATGAGCAGCTGCCCATTTCCCAGATTCATACCTTAGTTGATAATGATGATCATCATCACTTTGTATTGGACAACACTACCAAGCACATATCGGCTGATGCTTTCCTATACCCCAGTAGACATAAATCCTTACACCAACTAATCCATCATCATCTGCCTGCCCTTGTTGACGTCTGCCTGACGTCAACCCTCTTTGAAAATGCTATTGTAGGTGGTATCACCGCCACCATGAAGTTGACTATAATAGTTGACCGATATTCATGCAGTGAGTACTGGGTTAATGACTTTTGAGGCATGCGCATGTTATCGACTCGATAGAAGAAGAAGTCGAGGTCAAAAACTCTACGTCGCCTTTGATGAAACACCTTGAGTAGACTAGGGGTGGCAGCATTCTTAGCCGCTACCACACGGCTATATTCCATTCGCAATCATCATGTCATGAAATAACATGACCAGCCTAAGCGGGAGGCTAAGTTACGCGATTCACAAAACTTAGATACTACGCGACCAGCGCAACTTGGCCGCCCGCTTAGGCTAGTCATGAGACTATGATTTTGAATGGACATATACTTAAACACCTACTAATGCGTAACCTATTACTTCCACAGCAATATCAGCAGCCTCTCTCGCAGTACACCTGCCTCCACACCCTCTGTATCGATGGCTGCGCCGGCGGCCGTCGCGAGCCTCCCCGCACCGCTAGCGGCGCCGCACCCCGCGCCGCTCGCTGTGAGTACTAGCTCCAGTCTGAAGGCCTACAGAACAGACAAGGTGAATAGACAACACTCCAATTTATTACAACACTTTTTGTTTACAATTATATTTAAAATAAACTTTTGGTCAAAAATCTTCAGTATAGTCTCACAGGACAAAGACCGCGACGACCTGATATTTTTGCCTTGCAATGGTCATGTCATGATATTAGACAAAATCTACTGGTCATACAACTGTAATGAAAATAGTCGCACAGGACAAAATCCGCGAATGGCCTGATATTTTTTGCCTTGCAATGATTATCGAATATAAATTTTGATGCTGATCTTGTGAGTGTCTGACTTATTGTTTGTTTATCCGCTGGCAGAAAAGTGAAGATTATCATGGCTGGATGACTGTAAATTTTAGATTGTCAGAATATGGAATGTTGTCTATTGCTGCGTTTGCGCTGTTGACTTCGTTCTTCATTATTGCCCCATTTCTTGACAAAATTACCACTCATATAGCCCCTAGATAATCCTGCTATCAATTCCTATACTCATAAATACGTTTCGTTTTTCCAGACTCCCTTAGTGGCTCCACTGGCTGCCCCGCTAGCGCCGCCGCTGGTGCCGTCGATCACCGCGCCGCTGGCCACGCCCACGCCCACGCCGGCCACGGCCACGGCCACGCACCTCGCGCACTCGCTCGCGCCCGTGCCCACCGTGCCCAGCATCAGCTCCGGCACCAAGCCCGCCGCGCACTGGGGCGTCACGTCAGTATTACACACTACTACATGCCACTAGCCCACGGCCACGGCCACGGCCACGCACCTCGCGCACTCGCTCGCGCCCGTGCCCACCGTGCCCAGCATCAGCTCCGGCACCAAGCCCGCCGCGCACTGGGGCGTCACGTCAGTATTACACACTACTACATGCCACTAGCCCACGGCCACGGCCACGGCCACGCACCTCGCGCACTCGCTCGCGCCCGTGCCCACCAGCATCAGCTCCTAATTCCAAGTTTTCTTTGGATCTTTGATTGATATCAAGCATTTTATTTTCTGTAGCATTCTTCTTAACTTGTTCATCATCTGCCTGCCCTAATCCCAAATCGGTTGGAGTCGGCGCAGCAGCATGATTTGTAAGAGCACAAAATCATGTAGCATTTGGCAAAGTTTTATGGCCAGCCGCCTACCTGACGTCAACGCTCTTTGGAAATGCTATTAGTAGATAGTATCACCGCCACTATGCGGTTGGCCATAGTCGACAGATAGTCAGCCGAAGTCAAAAACTCTACGTCGCCTTTTACGAAATACCCTGAGTGGGCTAGGGGTGGCAGTATTCTTAGCCGCTGCCATGGCCCAAGAAAGTTTTCTTTGAATCTTTTACCGATATCAATCATTTTAATTTCTGTAGCATTCTTTGTGACAAGAATTTAAACGATATGTTCCTTCCAGCAGGCCGAGTGCGACCGACCGGCCGGCGGGGTTCGCGCCCGCGCCGCCGCTCTTCGGAGCGCCGCTCGCGCCCAACCCCAACCCCTTCTCCGCAGAGTCGCTGTTCCAGACAAGTAAGTATTCGCCCATACCCAGTAACAAGCATTTAACATATCATAGACAGACAGGCAACATTGATATAAGCCAGCCAACGTATAGAAGAAGACTCTTGGCAAGCAGGTTAGATGGACGGTAGACAAAAACAGACCAGGCAAGCAGAAAGGTAAGTGGGCATCAGTCATGTTCCTTCCAGCAGGCCGAGTGCGACCGACCGGCCGGCGGGGTTCGCGCCCGCGCCGCCGCTGTTCGGCGCGCCGCTCGCGCCCAACCCCAACCCCTTCTCCGCAGAGTCGCTGTTCCAGACCAGTGAGTATTCACACATACCCTCCAGTAACAAGCATTTAACATATTATAGACAGGCAATATTGAAATAAGCCAGCCAACATATAAAAGAACGCACTTGGCAAGGAGGCTAGATGGACGGTAGGCAAAAACAGACCAGGCAAGCAGAAAGGTCAGTGGGCATCAGTCATGTTCCTCCCAGCAAGCCGAGTGACCGACCGGCCGGCGGGGTTCGCGCCCGCGCCGCCGCTGTTCGGAGCCCCGCTCGCGCCCAACCCCAACCCCTTCTCCGCAGAGTCGCTGTTCCAGACCAGTGAGTATTCACACATACGCAGTAACAAGCATGTAACATACAGACAACATTGAAATAAGCCAGCCAACGTATAGAAGAAGGCACTTGGCAAGGAGGCTAGACGGACGGTAGACAAAAACGGACCAGGCGGGCAGAAAGGTCAGTGGGCATCAGTCCAGTGGTGTGATGACATCATCAAGTCGACTGGATCTCTCTGAATGAGATTAGCAGAGGACCGTGAGGATTGGTGTTAAAAAGAGGATGAGGATCCTGTAATGGTTGGATGCGGACTGACGACGATGGTGATAGAAAGAATTATGTTCCATAGACGAAGCGCTACCATCCTAAGAGAATATTTACCTATCTATCTCATGACCTACAAATCTTAACTCTATTTCAGGTCCGGGCGCAGACCTGCTCCGTCGCGAGCTGGACAACCGGTTCTTAGCGGCCGCCGGCGCCGCGCCCGGGCCAGTACCTGGCGTGCCCGTGCCCGGCGTGCCCGGCCGCACCGAGCTGCACCACCACCAGCACCAGCACACGCACGTGCACCAGCACCCACACCACACGCCGCCCGCGCCGCACCCCGCGCACCCCTCGCATCCGGCGCATCCGGCACACCCCGCGCACCCCGCCGCGCCGCCGCCGCACCACCACCAGCTGCTCATGCCTCATGCGCCCCTGGTACGTATTACTGTCAGACTGTTTTAGGACAACTGGCAGATCTATCTATCTATCTAGAAAATAGATCTTGTGACAAAGTCTTCTGCATTATGCGCCCCTGGTACACACTGCCTTAGGACAACTGCCAGATAGATCTACAATAGAAAATAGGTCTTGTGACAACGCCTTCTATCAGCCAGCTATCATGTGCGATCAACTACAGTTCAAAAATTCTGTCTCAAAAGGGGACAGGGCTAACTTGTGTCATCAACTCCTAATGTCTGCTTGCTAGAATCCTATCTGTGCCAACATATTGGAGGAAGACGACATTTTACTAAGCGCGTTTCTTATATGATATACGGTGGCGTATATCATATAAGAAACGCGCTAAATGATAAATTTACAATTTTTTTAATAGAATAATTTGTTTATTCCTCATTATTCCATACTGACTAAGCCAACTAATATTACATTTTACTTACTCCATTTCCAGTTCAAAGACGTGGGCAAGATCCCGTCTCTGTATCGCACCGGGTTGGGACTCGGCTACCCTTACTCGTCGAGCCTGTTGCACCCCGCTGCGCCATACGTGCCGCCCGCGCCGCTCTCCTCGTATGCGCCTAAGGTATGACAGATTGACAATCAGTATTGTACATAAAATTCCATTACTCTTGATGTCTAGTCGTCATCCCTTTCTATAGATTTTAGAGTGAAATTAGTTGAGATGGAGAAATAATTTACAGTTGATAAAATTAAGGGGCAAATAGAGGTCGTTTGTATACTCTTCGTAATCAATAGGCGCGTCCACACTGACCGCGGCAGCTCGCGTGCTCAACGCCTCGCGCGGCATACGCTCGGGGTCACCCAAGATCATGCTCGGGCGAGCGCGCGCAGGCCGAGCCAAAATCAACGCCGCTCAGGCGGTTGCCTCGCGCATAGACTACGCTCTTAGCGTGTTGTTTTTTTTTTTCGTTTTCGTACAGGCGAAGGTCTTCAGACTGTACTGCCGGGGAACCACAATGCACGACATACTCAATGCACAGCAGGTTAATGCACGGCAGCGTATTGTACAGCAGATCATTGTACGACATGATGGATGGCGCATGATATGACGTCACAGCGGATGTAGTGATGTGACAGTGTTGACTTTGATCGACTTATCGATTAATTATTCGAACATGACGGGGGGGGGGGGGGAGGCAGCAAAAAAAACCACATTTAAGGCTCAACGTTAGCGACACTAAAAAAATTCACTGACTGAATACGCAAGTGATTGAGAAACCACATTATGAATTACCGACAATAACTCACAACAAAGAATTTTTAGAATCAGTAAAACCTTGGAAAAACTGTGTACTTTAGTTATGTAAGCCGAAATTGCTTAAAGTGGCCACTTTAAATAAATGGATACCAATTTTTATACATTTTATTGATCTTTGTGGTTATTTATTGTCGGCAATTCATAAATTGGGCTCCAGATGACCAGCGTGTTCAGCCAGGGATTTTTTTCCTGTTTGGGGGCGCCACTAGGCCTTAACGCAAATCCGACACAGTAGGTTAGGTTAGGTTACAACAGTGCCCCCCTGGAGCAAACGAAGTGAGCGACCAAGCTTACTAAAGAATATATTTAATATAAAAACAATATCGATTAAGTTAGAAATGCATATAATATTATCGATCTAGTCACATCACTATTCTACCACAACACGTGATGTCGCCAACCATCATGTCGTGCAATCCACCCCCGTGCAGTTTCGGTACGGGGTGATGGATGGCGACATTGTTTTGATTCCATCCACCATGTCGTGCTTCATCACGTCGTACATTACTCTGACGGCCAGTATTATACTGTACAATACAATGTCGTACAGTGTAGGGACTTGTCGTGCGAAACAATGTCGGGCAATGTCGTCCATAGACAACAAACAGTGTGACCACTTTTAGTAGATTTCTACTTTTTTGGTAGATTTGAGACAAAGAGAACGATGATTTAGTAGTTTGATAATTTAGTAGTATTTTCAGTAGAAATCAGTATAGTTTAGTAGATTTCAGTAGAAAATCAGTATTTTAGAACATTCCGAAAAATTGTAATCCAAAATACAAGTATTCAGGCCAAAAAAGAAAATAAAATAGCAACACTATATCACTATAGAGTCTTGCGTCGGGGATTTCCAGTAACATATTGTTGTATACGGTGCTATACCGGTCTCTTTTCTGCATACGTTATGAAATCGCTAGCTATCTCTGTTATTCGGTTAGTGGAGTTTATTCGTTCGTTTTATTTTTGTTTGCGGACTTGCGGAAATCAAATTTTCAAAACAAATGGTGACAAAACTGAAGTTTAAGCAATGAAAAGAAAGTACGAGCAGCACTATCGTGCTGAATGGGAAGAAAATTCATTATTTTCATCCTGGCTGTGCAAATGTAGTGAAGATAACTTCAGCGCTTTTTGTAAATGAGAATAAATAAATTAGTGTAAAATACAAAATTTTGTTCAATATGTTTTATTTTACATACCAAATATCTTGAAAAAAAAATATTAATGGTAGAACCTCGGATAGAACAGGCTGATTATGAAGGAAGGAAGGAAGGTAGAATTTCAGTAGAATTTAAAACTGGGGTTGGTAGATTTTGGTAGATTTTAGCAACTTTTTTGGTAGATTGTGTGATTCAAAAGTGGTCACGCTGACAACAAAAGAGGAATCTACCATCTTGTTTTGACTGTCAACTAGCTAATCAAATAGCTTGTTTGAGTGCTCGGCTGCCTCGGTGCTCGTTAGTTTATCTAAGCGTCCAAATGGGCCGAACTTGGCTCGCCTGTTTGCTCGCCTGCTACCCGAGCGTATGCCGCGCGAGGCGTTGAGCACGCGAGCTGCCGCGGTCAGTGTGGACGCGCCTATTCACTCATAATTAAACTTTAGTAAACAATTATTTTGAAAAAATACGAAATAAAGCCTGAAAATGAAAAGGAAAATCTTCTCAACTTATTTCACTGACATTTTATATCATTTTAGTATCCCCTCATCATAAACTTAGAGCTTCTTCTCTCTGTTTCTAACATTACTTCAATCATCTTTTTTCAAATAATAATATTTTCAATTTTCATACTAAGTTTCTGTACATATCAACATTCTGTTGCTTGCTTACATGTTAGAACACATCGTACGGAAGTTTCGACGCGAAATATCTTGCTAAAAACGCTTTCAGAGTCATTTGAGCATCGTGTATAAGGTTCCCAGGACTTAAAATGGACTTGATATACAGACAAAACGTTTCGCTCTTAAAACCGACATTACCGTTAATAAAAACCTAAAGTTTCTTATTCACCTCGACATAGAAACCAAAACGTCTGGCGTTCATTAATTACTCTAAAAAGCTTTTCACGCGTAACATTTCGCGTCGGAAGATCCGTAGATGTGTTCCGATAGAATTACGTTGCTGTGATCATTAACCCTTCACCGCTGGTGTTAACAGCCCGTAGTGTCGGCCGCCGGCGACCCCGCCAAACCACCCCTACCTCCCGCACCGCCCCGACCAAACAACATGGTAGGTTTCTGTCTTCCTTTATAACATTGAAAATCATCGACCGACAACTTCAAAGGATTCACTTTTTAATTAATTTCCTAATAGGCGCGTCCACATTGCCCGAGCCTGCTCGCTTCCTCGCTGCCTCGCGCGACATACGCTCGTGTGCAAGGTTGACCCAATTGGGATGCCTAATAAATTAGTAGGCAAAGTTCTGAGGCGCGTTCACTTTGGCGTTCGCCCGAGCATTAGTGAGCCACGTAATTTTTTGGTCGTTTGCCTCGCGAGGCAGAGAGGCAGCGAGCAGCCTCGCTTGGTGTAGATGCGCCTAATAAAGCAGATTTCTGCATCTGAAATACTTGAGTTTTAGTTGTAAAGTTCAGGTACACGAAAAATATAGTGATATCGACACAGAACTGATGAATATATTCACAAACCACGTTGCCGCATGTTGAAAAATAATACCTGATATTCAAGCACAAATTTGGCACAAGTTAGATCTGTGCAAAATCTAGGCATTCACTATCACAAAATGCTGTATCCTTTTAGGTTTGTTGGTCAATGAATTTAATTCATATCATTCTTCTTCATTGTTCTGTTGTTCTGCATGCTTTACTTAGTTAGACCACTAAGGTTGTTGGTACGCTACGAAGGTTGTTGATATGCTTTCTATCAGAAAAATCGAGACACATTAGCCAAGAAATATGTTTATTTGGGAATAAATGTCTAATATCGTTCAATAGCCTCGTAAAGCCCAGACATTTATGAGATTTTTTTAGATAAAGGTCCAGATGCCTTTTAAAAGGTATGATTCTAAAAAGTAAAAAGAACCTTATAAGCACTAGCAATAAGGTTGCTTTTTGATGTAAATCTTGCAAGGGTTTGGGTCTGAACCACTACAAAGCTACATACCTTTTATAAGGCATCTGGGCCTTACGAGGATAGTCTGTATTACTAGGTTTCTGTAACCTATTTCTAATTTTCTAAATTCAAGTTTTAATTTGATACATTTCATATTTTGTTTATGAAAACGAAAGTGTCTCGTTTTTTTATGAGAAGTATGTTATCGCAACATTTACAGAAATTGCGACACATTTATTTATTTTCTTTATTACGCAGTACAATTTCTTAATTTGATGTACAAAATAAGTGTAGAGAAGTGGTATAAAATCGGACACTGATTATAAATACAGCACATATAATTCGCCTTATTGGACAATTTTGTTACGGTGATAAATTTACTTACGAGTATTTACACGAGCGTATACTTCTATTATATTCATATTTCGAGTAAATCGAATCAGCGTGACACTAAATTATTGCAGAAACATATTGTAATTTCGTCTAGGCTTTACTCATTGTAGTATTATTCGTCATCGCCTTTACATCGATTAAAGTCAATCAGATGTCTACAAAAAGGAAAAAATCTGCATCTAAAAAAGTAATCGTAAATATATTTCATTAAATTACTGCTATCTAATCTGTGGTTACAATATCTCAAGTTCGGTTTCGGAATATTGCTCTCCCTTTGAGTTCGCATAAGAAACTACGAATTGGCATGAAACGAACTTTAGGCAGTCGACTGAAACTGAAGTTGATTTGGTGGAGGCAAACATTTGACCCGAGGAGTGCCGACTTGTCATAATTTTGCTACCTAAACAATACAGTCTTTCTGGACTCGTTATGCCACAAGAAAACAAGTGCTTAGGTCAGCTTCTAATCTGTCAACATATCTTTAATATCTAGGTAAATATTATCGCGATAGACCCGGTTCAATACTTAAAACAATCGCGAGTGCTTTAAAAGTTATATTGTCAACATATCATTACAGAAAACCGGAAAATGGAACGCGATGCACGTCCGCATAGCGTGGGAGATCTACAACCACCAGCAGAAAGAGAAGAGCGGCGCCGTGGTGTCCTCCGCGCCGGGAGTGAGCGTGTCGTCCGCGAGTAGCGTGCCATCCCTCTCGCACCTGGACAAGGACAAGCTGCGCGCCTTCCCCGCGCCCGCGCCGCCGCCCGCGCCCGCCTACCGCTCGCCCTACGACCTGCCGCCCGCGCCCTACCTGCCGCACCACCCGCACCTCGGTAAGCAGCCTGGCTCATACAGGCACCAGCTGATATAGACAGCTGCCAGTACAACGTGCCGTCTCTATACAAGGACAAACTGCGCGCCTTTCCGTGCCCTATCTACGACACCTCAGTGCGGCATAGCTAATAAAACAGTCAACAATAATCGTTATGAACAGCCGCAATAATCCACTGCTGGACATTGGCTTTTTTTGGGGGTATTTGCTCACTCGTACGGTAATCAATGCAATAGTAGGCTGAATAAGACCACGATATCGCAGCGTAGAGTAGCCCCCAGCCAAGTGGACCGGCGACGCAAAAAGCTGCATGGTTAATATTGTGTTAGAACGGCATTTGATGATTCAATTTAGATCATATTCTGACATTCTTCGATATGTTGTAAATTAAGACACTGTTCTTTGGATTGGCCTCATAACGGATTCAAATTCCGTTCAAAATTCACCCTAATTTACTTGTTAATTATATTGGTCAATCACACTCGTTTTCTTTTCGCCAACAGGTCAACATTTTTCGGTCAACTTTTCAGGGATGTCGCCATTCGCTAGATACGGCGCGGGTCCATTCCCCGGTGCGCCTACTTTTTTGTCTCCTTACGGGCGCGATTTGATGTCGTCGTCTTTGCATGGAGTTCACCATCCACCGCCGCTTGGACTGCACGATGCGTGGCGAGTGCGCCCGCAAGCCCCGCCCTCTGCTGCTGCGGTAGAAGCCTCGAGACGCGAACATGAGGAGAGAGAGAGGGCGAGGCGGGATCGGGAGGAGCGAGAGAGACGCGACAGAGAAGAGAGGGAGCGACGCAAGCAGCGCGAGCGGGAGCTCGAGCGCGTGCGGACGAGGTCGCCGCTGAGGAACGGCGCGCCAGAAACTATCAAGGTAAGAAATTGATTTTCAGCGGAACAAAGATCTATTTTCATCTATTGTTTTTGAAGGCTTCAAAACTTCCTTCATAATGGATTAATTAACATCTATTACTAGTGGACTTACTTGTTTTTGAAAAACATTGACTAATGTTTGATATTCGGTTGCAGGAAGAGCGAAAGGAGCCGCCGCGGCCGCCACCTAGCGCGCTGGGCGTGGGCGGAGTGGGCGGAGTTGGCAGCGTGGGCGGGTACGGTCCGCCGCACGCGCCGTGGGACCCCTACCGCGCCGCGTTCGACCCGCTGCAGCACATGCGGTTCGCGCCGCTCGTCGAGGCCGCCATCCGCGCCGAGGAGGACCGCGCCAAGATGCTGTCCGCGTACGCGCACCACCAGCAGCTGAAGGCGGCGCCGCTGCTGCACCGCGGCCTGCCCCCGCACGCGCCGCTGCCGCCGCTCGGCCCGCACGCGCCGCTCGCCCCGCTGCCCCCGCTCGCGCCGCACGCGCCGCCGCTCGCCCCGCTGGCGCCGCTCGACCTGCTCAAGAAGGAGGAGCCGCGATGATAGCCCGCCCGCCCGACAACCTGTACATAGCCTAGTGGAGTGATCGAGCGACGGGAACGCTCCCGATTTGATGTATATCGTTTCGTATTATCGGTTTAGAAAATTATTTATTGTAATAGCGCTTGCGGCCTGGGAGCGATATGGGTGTGGGCCGGCCGGTGTGCGCGGCCGACACGACTGCTTGTTTATTTACATGAGAATATTATCGAGTTGTTATCGCGACCATTATTAGTTAATTATACATCAGATCGCTGAATATGTGAAGGATAGGATTATCGAAATCGCTATCGATATAATTATACATATTTATATATACTTATAAATAAAATGTAAATATTAGAATGTAAACTAGTATTAAAATATAGAATCGGTTTATTTAACGTCATACAAAGGAAAAATCCCATAAATTATTATTGTATCGGGAGTATAATTTAAACTTCCGTTAAAAATCTCATAATGGTTTTTCAATTGTACCAGTGGAGTTTATTTATTTATTTATGCTCCGTTAATTAGAGATCGTTAAATTAATCATCAATTTCAGTTATGATAGCAGTTATATTTTGTTTTGATGCATTTAAAGTATGTGATATTATTGTATTGTGAAATACATTTTGTCTGACTTCAAAAAGTAGTGTCTATTCTCAGGTAATATAGATCTAATAATATTATGCAGTAAAAAATTGTAAAAAATATTTCGTAAATGGTAACGTTATTTTTAAATCCATGTTTTGGGGATTGTATCAAGGCAGTATCAAAGTATTATTTAGCAAAGAGATCGTGTGCCATTGAATCAAATGTAAGGACATTGAGTCAGACAAAATTGCTGTAGAATCAGTCATGTAAGGCACATTGCTGTTCGTGTTCAGAAAATCTCAAAGTCTTAAAGTGCGACTCAGAAGTGTAATATAGTTTATACAAAATCATCCTGTATACTAAAAAGTAAATGGAAGCTTGGTGCGATTCAGAAAATACCATTAAAACTTTTGATTTTTATACCAATACAGTTTTTCTGTACCCGACCCGTTTCAGATGCATACTATACATGAGAAAAAAAACTTCACTCTACATCTAAATACAATGAAACAGAGCTACTGATAAAACTTAACACCATAGGAAACAGTTACTGATAAAAGTATACACTGATGGAAACTTCAGAGTTACAGGTGAAACTATGCCCTGTAGGACACATCAACAGATTTACAGATGAATCTTTACACTGGTAGGACACCTCAACAGAGTAACAGCTGAAACTATACACTGTAGGGAACTGCAACAGAGTAATAGATGAAACTATACACTGTAGGGAACTGCAACAGAGTAACAGATGAAACTATACACTGTAGGGAACTGCAACAGAGTAACAGATGAAACTATACACTGTAGGGAACTGCAACAGAGTAACAGATGAAACTATACACTGTAGGGAACTGCAACAGAGTAACAGATGAAACTATACACTGTAGGACGCTTCAACAGAACTACAGATGAAACTATACACTGTAGGACACTACAACAGAACTACAGATGAAACTATAGACTGTAGGAAACTGCAACAGAGTTACAGATGAAACTATACACTGTAGGGAACTGCAACAGAGTTACAGATGAAACTATACACTGTAGGACACTTCAACAGAGTTACAGATGAAACTATACACTGTAGGACACTTCAACAGAGTTACAGATGAAACTATACACTGTAGGACACTGCAACAGAGTTACAGATGAAACTATACACTGTAGGACACTTCAACAGAGTAACAGATGAAACTATACACTGTAGGACACTTCAACAGAGTAACAGATAAAACTATATACTGTGGGGAACTGCAACAGAGTAATAAATGAAACTATACACTGTATGACACTTCAACAGAGTAACAGATGAAACTATACACTGTAGGACACTTCAACAGAGTTACAGATGAAACTATACACTGTAAGGAACTCCAACAGAGTAATAGATGAAACTATACACTGTAGGGAACTGCAACAGAGTACAGATGAAACTATACACTGTAGGGTACTGCAACAGAGTACAGATGAAACTATAGATACACTGTAGGATACTTTAACAGAGTAACTGGTGAAACTATACACTGTAGGCTGTAGGGAACTGCAACAGAGTAACAGATGAAACTATACACTGTAGGGAACTCCAACAGATTTATAGATGAAACTATACACTGTAGGACACTTCAACAGAGTAACAGATAAAACTATATACTGTAGGGAACTGCAACAGAGTAATAAATGAAACTATACACTGTAGGACACTTCAACAGAGTAACAGATGAAACTATACACTGTAGGACACTTCAACAGAGTAACAGATGAAACTATACACTGTAGGGAACTGCAACAGCATTACAGATGAAACTATACACTGTAGGACACTTCAACAGAGTAACAGATGAAACTATACACTGTAGGACACTTCAACAAAGTAACAGATGAAACTATACACTATAGGACACTTCAACAGAGTTACAGATGAAACTATACACTGTAGGACACTTCAACAGAGTAACAGATGAAACTATTCACTGTAGGACACTTCAACAAAGTAACAGATGAAACTATACACTATAGGACACTTCAACAGAGTTACAGATGAAACTTTACACTGTAGGGAACTGCAACAGAGTAATAGATGAAACTTTACACTGTGGGACACTTCAACAGAGTTACAGATGAAACTATACACTGTAGGACACTTCAACAGAGTTACAGATGAAACTATACACTGTACTGTAGGACACTTCAACAGAGTAGCAGATGAAACTATACACTGTAGGACACTCCAACAGAGTAACAGATGAAACTATACACTGTAGGACACTTCAACAGAGTTACAGATGAAACTATACACTGTAGGACACTTCAACAGAGCTACAGATGAAACCATACACTGTAGGACACTTCAACAGAGTTACAGATGAAACTATACACTGTAGGACACTTCAACAGAGCTACAGATGAAACCATACACTGTAGGACACTTCAACAGAGTTACAGATGAAACTATACACTGTAGGACACTTCAACAGAGTAACAGATGAAACTATACACTGTAGGACACTTCAACAGAGTTACAGATGAAACTATACACTGTAGGACACTTCAACAGAGTTACAGATGAAACTATACACTGTAGGACACTTCAACAGAGCTACAGATGAAACTATACACTGTAGGACACTTCAACAGATTTGCAGATGAAACTACACTGTAGGACACTTCAACAGAGTTACAGATGAAACTATACACTGTAGGACACTTCAACAGAGTTACAGATGAAACTATACACTGTAGGACACTTCAACAGAGTTACAGATGAAACTATACACTGTAGGACACTTCAACAGAGCTACAGATGAAACCATACACTGTAGGACACTTCAACAGAGTTACAGATGAAACTATACACTGTAGGACACTTCAACAGAGTTACAGATGAAACTATACACTGTAGGACACTTCAACAGAGTTACAGATGAAACTATACACTGTAGGACACTTCAACAGAGTAACAGATGAAACTATACACTGTAGGGAACTGCAACAGAGTTACAGATAAAACTATACACTGTTGGACACTTCAACAGAGTTACAGATGAAACTACACTGTAGGACACTTAACAGTTACAGATGAAACTATACACTGTAGGGAACTTCAACAGAGTAAGCCGTTTCTCCGCGCCGAGGCAGGCAGACAGAGCGAACGTTAGTCGCGCAGACTTTTCACTTTTCACGTTGTAATTGAAATAAAGTTGACATTGACTAAAAAGAAAAAATCGTCTCTTATGGTCATCCGGCGAAAAACGTCCGCTTTGTCTGCGCCGGTGGCGGCACTGGCGCAGAGTCCGGACAGAACGGCCGTCTGTGTGCGGCAGCCCTTACAAATGTAACTATTCACTGTAGGACACTTCAACAGAGTTACCTACTGATAACTTCACTATAGGCATTAGGCATAGACCATTATAGGGAACCATGGATCTAGGAAATGCTCCCTTCGGTCGCACAGCTGGATCGCTCACTGTGACGCTAAAAGCGAGCCGAGAGAGGTTCTCCAAAAAGTAGCGCTGTCTCTGTCTAAGCAGGTGACCACACGTTTTTATATTATACGTATGTAAAAACTAACTGGGTTTTTTTAGTATGAGTCAGTTCATGAAACTAAACCACCTTACCCAAAAAACATCGGTGAAAAAAATTGTACTATGTTTCTTAGGAAAAGTTATTGTTTCATGGACTGGTTCACTTCTTAAAATATTTGCACATAAAAAATACACTTTACCACAGATGTACGAAGGATAGCGCCCGGTCGAATCCCGGCATGACGCCATTTTGTTTTACATGTAAGCGTGCCGGTTTGGCCATTGCAGAAAAAAACTTACTTTTATCTGGGGATATTTCTTCTACCGGGATAGTTTTTGCAACTAATTCTCAGCGACTAATTCATTCTTTGCAGATTGAATGTAGTCAAAGCGATGAAAACCCGCTATAAATTGAATACCATTGAAGTGTTTTAAAATTTGGTATTTATTTATTTAAACTGAACAACTTTCCCCATGGAACATGGGCCGAAATATGAAAAAAACAATTTGGCCTCCCATACAAAATTGCCGATCATTTGATTGATTTACCTATTATGGGAGGTCCAATTTTTTTTTAATATTTCGACCCATGTTCCATAGCGAAAGTTGTTCAGTTTCATGAGTATCTTGACGTCCTTTCGGCTTGTTATACCCTTTCTGTTACTCCCGGTACTCTAAGGTTTGTACCTACATAGGCAGTATTGTGGTCACCCTACAATCAAAAAACTTGAACAACTTACTTGTGAAAGGAATACACAACCTGGGTCAGATTTCTTCTTAAAACCCCTTATTGCACAAATAGTAACCATTTTATATAAAATGTTATGCAAATAGGCATTCTGTTACAAAAAATTACAATATCAATAATTTTTACAATACCGCCTTAGTTGACGTTTTTCCAGTATTGCCAGAAGTCAGTAGAAAATAAATACTACCGTTGCTATAAAATATTCATATTTTATGAATTTAAAAACGTAGTACGGCATGTTATTTAATTTAAATATTTAAACAACGGTTATTTTTTATGTTATTGTTCAGACAGGACCCGTGTACCTATTTATTTGGTTTTGATTTTAATTTCTTCCATTGAGTTTTGTTCGATTGCTCTGGCAACTGTGTGAGAGGGACACGGCTACTTATTAGTTGCTCTCTGCTGGACCGTTTTCTCCATATATGATGGTTCCAAAGCAAAATCAACCGTATCAACAATACCTAAAGTTAAATTTCGTTTGAGAGTTATAAGGAGTGAGTCCTCCGCACGACCATAGGGAGCCAATGAAACCTCCTTGGCGCCAGTACAGATGGCGAAAGTTGCTGGTTCAAATCCAGTCTGCAGTTTGAAACTTTGCAAATTTTTCAGAAATTTTCAGTATTTTTCTGAATTCTATGAGATATTGGATATAGAAAGTTGGGTATTTTTTGTAGGCATATTATAAAACAAAACAATGGTTTATTGCTTTACACTATGTTGTATTTTCTCATTAACACTGATTTTATGATTTGAACATAAATAACATAAAAAATTGTCTATTTTCATTTATGGAGATGTCTATTTCCTGTACCAAATCTGGACAGTCTTCATCCTTTTGACTTTCTTTTGTAGCTGGAGGACTCCGTAGAGCAGAGCTTCGGCGGTCGGAGGGCATCCAGGCACATAGATATCTACAGGTACAATACGGTCACAACCTCTGGAATAAGAAATGTTTCAAGCATTAGAGTCAAAATAAAGAAATTATCCTGGACAATCTGAATATAAATATATTTTTTTAAGTAAGTAGGTATCTAGTTTTCAATCATATAAAAGGTTAATGTGTATTACTATATGACAGAAAAGTTCTTACCTTACAACTGAGTAAGAGTAATGATAGTATCCTCCACCATTGGCACAGCTGCCCATAGAAATGACCCACCGAGGGTCAGGCATTTGATCGTAAACTTTCCTCAGAGCGGGTGCCATCTTGTTAGTCAGAGTTCCAGCCACAATCATCACATCAGACTGACGGGGTGAAGCACGGAACACAACACCATATCTGCAATGCAAATAAAATCCAATACGGGCGTACCCCGCTTTACGCGACTCGTTTTTGTTAAATCTACTGAAAAATATAATACGGCGATCTTAATACTTTTTTCAAACCACTTTTAGGTATTATTTATTATGCTTATGAAACAATTTTAATTATCTACGTTAATTATTTTAGAGTAAATTTAGCAAAAACGAGTCGCGTAAAGCGGGGTATGCCAGTATTCATTATTTTTGTTTCACATTTCTAGCATCCAATGTAAATATTTCAAGTGTTGAATTGCTTTGTGACATTACACAGGCTACGTAAGAAAATTGTTTTACCTGTCCATATCATATCGAGGTGCAGCAAAGTGCATCATCTCTACGGCACAACAAGCCAGACCAAAAGTCATCGGCCAGATAGAACCTTTTCTTCCCCAGTTCAGCAAGTCGTCAAGCCTAGCTACAGCGTATTCTGCCATGTTGGAAGTATCTTGGAACGGTGAATACGGACGCTTCTCCCTTGGGTCCGGAGCAGGCAAGTGGGTTTGACGAACTTGGTCAACAATAGGCGCGAATGCCCCCTTCTTTACAACGGAGAGGACCGTTGAAGGGGTCGCGGCTGTCAATGCCTTTAGAGCCTGCATTTTGCCTGAAATAGAGAAGAAAACCCTAAGAATTATGATAAAACGCAGTTGATCGACGAATGTTATTAATAGGTTGTTTGTCACTTTGTAAATATAGAAAATGACCCAGAATGTTATTCTAATTGTAAAATTAAATTGCATTATTACTTACTAGATAAATTCATGCACTTTTTCTGGATAAAATCGACTTGAACTTACAAAATATTTCGTGCCTACAAATTTACGTAACTGACAGCAGGCTGGGTGTTTACAAAATCGATTGCTTTATCAAGAAATTTTTATATTAATTATTTTAAATCATAATTAATTTAATTTAATTAAATTATTGTCATGAAAGAAATTGTTATTTCATGCTATAAAAATATTTTAACATGAATATTGCTTATCGCAAAATATTATTTGCTTTTGTTGTAACATTCTCTGCAAATGCTCTATCAATGCTGCCAACACGAGGACACGAATAATGCGCTTTTTTTGTACTTTTTCCGCTAAGCGAAATGAGAGAAAAACAAGCAGCTTGTATTTTGGATTTGGTCGTTTCTTTCCAACTTTGCAAAGACAGCTATATAGTTTCTACACAAACGAACGAGCAATATTTTTAAAATCAGCTGTTGTGTTCGTTCTTGCCTGTTGGTTATTATTGTTCTAGTTTTTGAATAGCAGTTGATCAGTTGATCGAAATAGGGTGCCGTAAACTTTGATAAGCAGCAAACCGTGCTGGTACAGCTATCAATAGTAAAGCAGCAAACCGTCCTGGTACAGCTATTAATATGCAAAAGGTAACTTCCAATTCTCAGTTGAAAATTTCTGTCCATATTTTGTAATCCTGTTGTTTATCTTTATTATCTTTTCAAGGAAAAGAAATGGTTCAAGCCTTTCTGTGATTTCGGCGATGATGAGAAGCCTGCCAAGAAACCGAGGAAAAGTGCGACTAAGAAGCCTCTTGTCCCTGAAGAAGAAGTAAGCTTCAGCATGTTTTATAGCTTTTATTAACCTAGTTCTCTTGAGTTGAAATAGCTGCACAATATCACAGAATATATAATAGTACTAGGGTACAGAAAATTCACTCCCTAACAAAAGCCATGGTTAGGTATAAAAAGATACCTACTCTCGGCTTAGCCGACCGCCCGCGAGCAAAATTGAAACTTATTACTGCACGCGAACGGCTCAATCTCCACTGGACGCCGCCGGACAATGGCCCGGCCGCGCGCGCTCTCATGGGGTTGTCACAATAATCGAGTAGGTGTTTATCTGTTCAGTACATAGGTATAGGTATCCGAGGTATAGGTCTAGCAACAAAAATATACCTACCTACCTACAGTAAAATACGTAATTAAACTGTAAATTTTATGTATTTACTTTGGTGTAGGCACAGAATAAAAAATAGTAGGTACTAAGAATGTAAGCAGGTACTAAGAATTAGGTCTATCACCATGGTATCTACGTTGTTTGTTTAAATAAAACCCAGAAGTAGGTACCTATAAGTACTGTACCAATGTCACAAATAGCTACAAGTAGGTGAAAATTATCAAAATACAATTTTAGAAGGAACTTACCTTCGGAATAACGAAAAAACTTATTTCTGGGTTCTTTTTTATATTGTTTTTACATAAAGTACACGCAGTATTTGCGAGGTCCATGCCTAGCCATTTTTTACTTTTAAATCCACTTTCTAAACACAACACTTCCGAAAACTTTGGAACAATCTGAATACGTGCGGTAAACTCGCACGCGGCAACCGAGTGAGATTAGCCCCTTCAAGGGGCACCCGGGCGGGTAATACCTAAACCGCGGAGTGAAACCCCCCTGACAATATCTCATTCTGTGTGGTATGTTTATCATACTAATGTAAAGGTTACATGGCTAAATACCAATCCTAATTCAGTTTGTCAATAAATTAGTTTTAGATACCTATAATTTTTTACATGCCCTTTAATATTACAGAAATTTCCTGTTGAAGCTACCAGAAATCCCATTGTAAATATAAATCATAAAAATTGGCTGAAAAATTTTGACCCTGAGACAGTAGAAGACTTGGCCGTGAACACTAAGAAGGTTCAGGAAGTTGAAGAATGGCTGAAGACAGTCAGTAGTGGCAACAACAGTGATATGCTTCTTATAACCGGACCAGTCGGCTCTGGAAAAACTATCACAGTTCAAACACTTGCCAAGAAATATAAATTCAAAGTTACAGAATGGATCACTCCTCTTGATGTTGATATACCTACTGAATATGGTAAGGATTTTGTAGTTTACTTTCTAAGTTTGGTGATTAAGCAAAGCTTAAACTTTCAATTTCATTCTCTCATTTCAGGTGACTATGAATACAAAGAGAAGCAATCAGTAAAGTTCCTTGACTTTATTCTGAAAGCAGCCAATTTTACATCTTTACTGGACAGCAATAGTAAAAAACTAGTTCTAGTCGAAGATTTCCCCAACACATTCATGAGAACTCCATCAGAATTTGCAGATGTTTTACAGTAAGTATTTAACTAAGTCAAAACACATCTTGAAGGAAATCTAAATATTGAGGCATGTGTTTTTCATGAACTAAACCTTGTATCTTTTTTCAGGCAGTATAGGCAAAGGGCTAAATCACCAATAGTGTTCATCTGTTCTGAGTCACATACAGACAGCAAAAACAGTGCAGCAAACCTTTTCACTCCCAGTTTAAAGGAGCAGTTCCAGATACACCACGTCTCGTAAGTCAATCGCTTTATCTTTTATACATAAAGTTCCATTAAACTGAACCCCACTCTCTGCTAGGATTGCTAAAGGAAGTAAGGAACATAGATCAAGATGCAAAAAAAGTGTCTACATGGCAATAAAATAAACTTCGAACACTTTAAAATGCCATCATTACTATTTCAGTTTAAATGGTGCTTCAGCAACAGGGCTAAAGTCAGCACTGAAAAGAGTGGCAGATATAATAAGCAAGAAGCACACAGCCATGTACAACACTCCCACTGCAGACATGATCGAGTGTGTCCTCAACTCTTCAGTGGGTGATATCAGATCTGCAGTACTTACACTGCATTTTGCATGCCTAAAAGGTAACGTAAACGTATTTTGTAAGATTATTATTTTATTTTATTAACACAATAAGAAAATAATATAATTATCATGGAATGTTTTCAGGATCTACACAAAGTCTAGAAACAAGTTTAGTTGCAGAAAAGGAGAATAACAAGAGTAAAAATATGAGTACCAAAGGCATCAAAAAGAAAAAGCCAGCCTCAAGTAAATTCTCGACATTAGGAAAGGATCAAACTGTCAGCATTATGCATGGGGTGGGAAGAGTGTTGAATCCCAAAGGTAATTTGGCTGCTGCATGTAAAGGTAATTTGGCTGTTTTTATGATAATGACGTGACTTTCTTTGTAATCTTGCTCTTCTATCTCAGTTACAGAAAATGGCCAGTTCACTCATCCGCCAACAGAAATAATAGAGCAGTTCCTCAGTCAACCAAATTCCTTTGTTAACTTTCTGGAAGAGAATTATCTGCCCCACTTCTCGAATACGGATCACGTGGACAAAGCAACGGCGGCGCTCAGCGATGCAGATTTCATGCTAGCTGAATGGAGGGTTTGTTATTTGTAGATAAGCAGGGTTTAACTTCTAAAATATAGGTTGGAATGCATGTATTTGAAAAGGTAAAAGACAGTCCAGCAAAAAAGAGTAGACAAAAAATGAGGGCGCCACTTTGTATGAAATTACAAAATTAAATGGCAACATTGACTATGAATGGCAACAATTTAGTATGATTTTTTTAGTTCCATTTAATTTAATTTCTACTCTTTTTTGTTGGACTGTACATGCATACCTACCTATATTATTTTATTACAGAGCGATATTTTCCTTGCTAATGTTCTCAATTCCGACACGACACACGTCCTTCTTCTTAGCAAATTAAAAATCATATTTTTTTTGTTTTTTTACTTGTTGTAGGTATATGATGTGAAAGTAAAAAAAAGTTAAAGAAAGTGTCCTGTTAGAATCGAGGCCATTGCCCACTGTATAAAATAACTGATAATATTTCCTGTTACAGGAGAAAATGTGCCAAGAGTATGGATTGTACACAGCAGTAGCTGGGCTTATGATTGCAAATAAAGCTCCCATATCTGCATGGAACCCTGTGAGGGGACCAAAAAGTATGAAGATCCAATACCCGTAAGTAACTCTTTTTATCTCGGCGCAAAATGTCATGTCATAATGCGACTTTGATATAACTTGCGCAGATAAAGAATGGACTGCAATTGGCAACATTATTGTTAAACATCCTGCTCATGTGTCACATAACGTGATAGAGGCAAACAACAATGTTGCCAATTCGGGATCCATACTTTATCTGCGTATGTTATAGTGATAGTCTAACTAAGGCACGGGTAAAAAGCATGGGCACCTTTTATTTTACTTTAAGCTACTCTGATTGCTATGTTGTTTCTAAGTCAATAAATTTATTTCGTCTGTCTTTACAGAACTCCTCGAGAAATACCATTATTAGAAGAAAACTACTTATACAAAGGAAAAACATTAGTCTCAGATTACCAAACATATTGTAAGATTATTGCCCGCGACCCTAGTAGACAATACACAGTGAATGGCGTGTAAATGTGTTAAATTCGTTAAATTATACTGTTATATTTATTTGTGTGATGCTAACTCTATTTCTACAAGAAATAAAAGAAGTTAAATATAATAAACATTTTTAATTTCTTCTTCATAATAATACTTTCCTTAGATTAGAAAATAAAGAAAAATCAAACTACTTTGGAACTGTAACAGGAGCAGGGGATCTGGGAACCAAATGAAAAATTACATTACTTTTACAATTTATTAACAAAGTCATGAAAGAGTCTGTTTACATGTTAAAATTTAATCAAAAATCATTACATAGGTCAATCACTGCACTTCAGTTTATTTCCACTGATCACTCACAGTCAGTTTCCATTTTGCAAGCTTTTATAACAAGAAACATCTTGTTAATTTGCTGACAGTTACAAAGAATACTTTTCTTATGAAACTATACTTACCGGCCACCACTTCACCTTGAAGAAAATACTACATATTAATGGGGAGAAAAATGTAAGGACACGGGTTCATACTTACCTCAGTATCTGGAATGTGTGATGGTCACATGATAAATCAGTATGGTTTGCGGTCTCCATTTACCACTCAATCATTTAATATTCAGTTCAAAATTTATGTTGTGTTAACAGCAATTCATTGCAAATGGGCATTTATTCTGAATTTCATTTTGCATTTATCATTGTATAGTAATTGTATTAGCGAAGGTGTGCCAAGTTTCTAATTTTGATCAATTTATTTGTTGAAGAAGATCTCTTCATTATGGCTTCAGTATTCAGTGCTGAAAACTCTGCCAGTATGCTCAATAATTGAGTGCTAATGGAGACTTTTCGAGTCAGAACCTGGATGCGAAACGAATGTGCATTTGTGTTCGTGTAAATTGGATATGTGTGAAGTGAGGTAGAGTAAGGAAGTGTGCGGTTTATCGGGAGGAGGATGAGGAGGACCTGGAGCGGCGGCGGCGCGGCGCGGGGCGCGGGGAGCGCGAGCGCGTGCGCCGGCGCCGGGGCGGCGAGCGGCGGCGCGGCGGCGGGCTGCGGCGGCGGTACCTAAGGGAGAAACATACTCATTATTGTCTTACTTATTAAAAAGAAAATACGCCATAATTTATAAACTTTAAAAAGGAAATGGAATAAAAATACTGTCTGCCTAACAGGGTTTTTTAAGCTTTAGGGCCGATTTGCCTTTTTTGGAGCGAGAAAATTACTACATTCCTTTACTGCAGCAAATGGACGTTCTGAACTACTAATAGGCTTTCTTTCTAAATACTAACCGTGGCGGGGAGTGTCGTCTCGGCGGCAGGTGTCGGGGCGGCAGCGGGCGCGGGGGGGGTGATCTCCTGCCCGTCGATCTGCTGTTGGTGCAACTATACACTAGTGTACTGACCGTGGCGGGGAGTGTCGTCTCGGCGGCAGGTGTCGGGGCGGCAGCGGGCGCGGGGAGGGGCGCCGCGGCCGCGACGGGATCAGCACCGGCGCCGCCGTGATCTCCTGCCCGTCGATCTGCCCTGTTGGTTCAACAATATATAACGTGAAAAAAAATCAACTGCAAATATTTTACGGGGTGAACCAGCCCACGAAACTGGAACATGAGAAAAAAAATGAGAAGACGAAACATAAAAAAAAATTTTACGTATTCCCATACTAATTGTCCTGGTCGGCTGGTACATTAATATCAGTCAGATAAAAGGAGGAAGGTTAGGGTATCCGCTTGCTGCGTGACGCAGGCTGACTCAGGATGAGCTAGTTATGGCAGATATCTCAAGGACTGGCGTCATTTGAGAGTTACACGACAAAACGCGCGCGTGGCGTGAAACCCGGATATTTCTTTAATAATGGCCTAAGATTTACACTATGATCATGTTAAGAACGCCTTTGATCACCTTCCAATGTTTCACACAATTTTAATCCCTATGGGTTGAGACTGAACAGGAAATCTAAATTAAAAACTTACCCTGCAACCAGTGTAAAATCATATTCTTACCTCCGTCCATGTGCTTCATGGCGTTCTCAGCCTCGTCCGCGTTGGAGAACTCGACATACGCGTACCCGCGCCCGTTGTGCGGGTGCAGGTTCTTACCTCCGTCCATGTGCTTCATGGCGTTCTCAGCCTCGTCCGCGTTGGAGAACTCGACGTACGCGTACCCGCGCCCGTTGTGCGGGTGCAGGTTCTTACCTCCGTCCATGTGCTTCATGGCGTTCTCAGCCTCGTCCGCGTTGGAGAACTCGACGTACGCGTACCCGCGCCCGTTGTGCGGGTGCAGCAGGTTCTTACCTCCGTCCATGTGCTTCATGGCGTTCTCAGCCTCGTCCGCGTTGGAGAACTCGACGTACGCGTACCCGCGCCCGTTGTGCGGGTGCAGGTTCTTACCTCCGTCCATGTGCTTCATGGCGTTCTCAGCCTCGTCCGCGTTGGAGAACTCTACGTACGCGTACCCGCGCCCGTTGTGCGGGTGCAGCCGGTCCTTACCTCCGTCCATGTGCTTCATGGCGTTCTCAGCCTCGTCCGCGTTGGAGAACTCTACGTACGCGTACCCGCGGCCGTTGTGCGGGTGCAGCCGGTTCTTACCTCCGTCCATGTGCTTCATGGCGTTCTCAGCCTCGTCCGCGTTGGAGAACTCTACGTACGCGTACCCGCGCCCGTTGTGCGGGTGCAGCCGGTCCTTACCTCCGTCCATGTGCTTCATGGCGTTCTCAGCCTCGTCCGCGTTGGAGAACTCTACGTACGCGTACCCGCGGCCGTTGTGCGGGTGCAGCCGGTCCTTACCTCCGTCCATGTGCTTCATGGCGTTCTCAGCCTCGTCCGCGTTGGAGAACTCTACGTACGCGTACCCGCGGCCGTTGTGCGGGTGCAGGTTCTTACCTCCGTCCATGTGCTTCATGGCGTTCTCAGCCTCGTCCGCGTTGGAGAACTCGACGTAAGCGTACCCGCGCCCGTTGTGCGGGTGCAGCCGGTCGTTCGGGAACTCCACGAACTTGATGGTGCCGTACGTGGAAAAGATCTCCTGGATGTGGTCTTTGGTCACGTTGAGGGTCAAACGCCCGATGTGGATGCGAGTGGGCCGCGGCGGCGGGGAGCGCTCGCGCTTCTTTCGCGCTGGCGACCTGAAGATGAACATGGATATCAATCAAGCATTCATCCATTGCTATGTATGTAGGTACATAGCATGAATGGTTGTAAAATGGTTCTGGCAACTTCTGAGCTAACAAGCAAATGTATTACATACAAAAACCCGACTGCGGTAATTTCAGTTGTATTTTGCGATAAAAATCCGCCGCAATCCGACACCTCATATGTCAAAATCCAACTATCCGTTTTGGCTGTAGCCCGTAAAAAGAATTTTCTTGCCCACATACATAGATGCAAGATTCAATTCTTGTGTGCCCATAGCCTAAAATTGGATACCCTTAGTATAAACTCTTATAGTTATCCCTTATGATGAGGAAAGTAACTATGTGATGGTGTTTTAAGCCAGTATCACATAGCAAATCTTATAGACCATTTTATGCTATTGTAATGAACTTGACACAACAAATAAAATTAAGTATACCTTTCATGCTTCTCCTTGCTTTTGGCTTTGTCATTTGTGGCAGGCGCCTTCTTCTTATCTAAAGGGGATCGTTCCCTGGCCTTTTCTCTGTCGGGCTCACGACGATCCTTGGTCGGACTTTTGTGTGACGGCGAAGATCTAAAAACAGTACAATGTAGTTGAATAAAGTTTGTTTGGGTATCCTCAGTAGCTGCAAATAGTCACTTATGATTATAAACATCCAAGCAGGTAGACAAAAATCATCCAGTCTCTATAAATATAACATGAAAATGGTAAGCTACCAGCACCAAATCATGCAGTGACAATTACCCAATAACTTTGAACATGCAAAATATAATGTCTAAAAACAGCACATAAATTGTTTATCATCTTAAACTGTCTTTGGATCTTAAACACAAAAATGTTAGAGTGGAGAGTGAACTAAATCAGAGGCTGATGCTGACTACACCTGAACCTTCATTTTCATATCAGGGTGTCAGGAGCTTTTCTCGCTTCTGACCGTACTCCTGTTAGTAAAGCATGCATGATAACTAACGGCTGTTTGCGTGCAGGTATATCATACTTCTTCTTGGGGCGGGACCGGTTGTTCCCGCTGCTGCTGGAGGAGGAGCTTGATGATGAGCTGGAGCGCGACGAGCTGCCCGAGCTGCTGGACGACGACGACGACCGCGACCGCGATGAGCTGCTGTCCGACGAACTGAAATGGAAGTGAGTATTTTTAATCATGTTTTATAAGTATTAGTACAAGTAAAGGATAGCAAAATAGACATACAATTTCAAAAACAGTGTTAGGTACTTTTGTTGCTGTCAGTAAGCCCTAGGTAAATTGCTTAGAGATGGGTATTTGCTATTGCTAGTACTGTGGAAGAGTGTACCAGAGTGGAAGTTATTCTACCCACTGACTGAAGCATACAATGTTTTTAGTTTTGCCGAATAAGCGGAAGCGGTGATGTTTACATCAAGTTGGTCTCAAACAGAAGCCGCTCAAAAGGCGCGTCCACACTGACCGCGGCAGCTCGCGTGCTCAACGCCTCGCGCGGCATACGCTCGGGTAGCAGGCGAGCAAACAGGCGAGCCAAGTTCGGCCCATTTGGACGCTTAGATAAACTAACGAGCACCGAGGCAGCCGAGCACTCAAACAAGCTATTTGATTAGCTAGTTGACAGTCAAAACAAGATGGTAGATTCCTCTTTTGTTGTCTATGGACGACATTGCCCGACATTGTTTCGCACGACAAGTCCCTACACTGTACGACATTGTATTGTACAGCATAATACTGGCCGTCAGAGTAATGTACGACGTGATGAAGCACGACATGGTGGATGGAATCAAAACAATGTCGCCATCCATCACCCCGTACCGAAACTGCACGGGGGTGGATTGCACGACATGATGGTTGGCGACATCACGTGTTGTGGTAGAATAGTGATGTGACTAGATCGATAATATTATATGCATTTCTAACTTAATCGATATTGTTTTTATATTAAATATATTCTTTAGTAAGCTTGGTCGCTCACTTCGTTTGCTCCAGGGGGGCACTGTTCTAACCTAACCTAACCTACTGTGTCGGATTTGCGTTAAGGCAAACTAAACTTCAGACTAGTGGCGCCCCCAAACAGGAAAAAAATCCCTGGCTGAACACGCTGGTCATCTGGAGCCCAATTTATGAATTGCCGACAATAAATAACCACAAAGATCAATAAAATGTATAAAAATTGGAATCCATTTATTTAAAGTGGCCACTTTTAGCAATTTCGGCTTACATAACTAAAGTACACAGTTTTTCCAAGGTTTTACTGATTCTAAAAATTCTTTGTTGTGAGTTATTGTCGGTAATTCATAATGTGGTTTCTCAATCACTTGCGTATTCAGTCAGTGAATTTTTTTAGTGTCGCTAACGTTGAGCCTTAAATGTGGTTTTTTTTACTGCCCCCCCCCTCCGTGGGTTGCCTTGCATGTCATGTTCGAATAATTAATCGATAAGTCGATCAAAGTCAACACTGTCACATCACTACATCCGCTGTGACGTCATTTGTTTTGATTCCATTTCCACCCCTGTACATTATCGGTCCGGGCCCGTATTTCAAGACCATCCATCCATCATGTCGTACAATGATCTGCTGTACAATACGCTGCCGTGCATTAACATGCTGTGCATTGAGTATGTCGTGCATTGTGGTTCCCGGGCAGTACAGTCTGAAGACCTTCGCCTGTACGAAAACGAAAAAAAAAAAACCAACACGCTAAGAGCGTAGTCTATGCGCGAGGCAACCGCCTGAGCGGCGTTGATTTTGGCTCGGCCTGCGCGCGCTCGCCCGAGCATGATCTTGGGTGACCCCGAGCGTATGCCGCGCGAGGCGTTGAGCACGCGAGCTGCCGCGGTCAGTGTGGACGCGCCTTATGAAATGAAAGGACCGCCAACATAACCTATAATGCTAATACCAACTATGGGATTTTAGAGTATTCTAAGGCCAAAAGATAGAAATAACTGACCTTCCACTGCTATCGCTACTGCTAGATCCAGATGCATCCTTCTTTTTCTTCTCCTTTGGCTTCTTTTTGTCTTTTTCTGACGCAGCCGATGGCGATTTATTACGCGCCCTGTAATGATAAATCACTTTATAAATCTAGACAAAACCTGTGCAAATTAAACATTCATAGCATTATTTACGTAAACGCATGCTTACATTATGTGTTTATTCCATAAATTCTGTGATTATTACAAAACAAAATCGCGTCTCGTATCGCACCACAGTTTGTTGTTTTAAAAATTCATCCATCAGGATAGGCAATGGTACTAGCCATACAGCCTAGTCTTTTATTAGTTCTTTCTGTTATCTTTTCAAAAATAAGGCATTAAATGCCAATTCTTCTATAGTTCATTTCTTATTTCCAATAAAAACAAGGCAAAAATGCCATTTCTTCTATATATTCTTGTGTAATTTTCAGGTTCATAAAATTCCATGTCCGGGTTAAATCCATGTCAAAGCTCTCCAACCGTGGAGTTAATAAAGTCAAATATTGGATTAAAAGTGGCAGGGTTCGATAGAAGTTCTTGAAGCGATGGCGGGATACTGTCTTTGTAAATATCTTGCAGCTTGTCAATTAATAAAATTCGGTTAATATTTAAAGCGGGACAGTTGAAAAATATATGTTCCAGCGTTTGATTTTCATTTAGAGAGCAATCTGTACATAAAGGTGAGTTAATAATTTTCATGCGGTGTAGATGGGCTTTAAATTTACAATGACCAAATCGTAACCTGCATATTTGTGTGAAGAATCTTCTTTTATAAAGGTATTATTCTTAGCGAACCAGGGTTTCTCTCCAAGATTCTTATTGATTGCAGCATACCATGCACCTTTTTCTTGTATTATAATTTGATGTTGATTTATCCAGCTTTGTCTAATTTCCTCTTGAATCAATGGGATTAAATCTCTCCATGGAACTGACATTCTTCTGGGTTGTCCAATTAAGCTATTGTTTATTGTTCTGGCAAGGTAGTCAGCTGTTTCATTACCTGACACACCTTTATGTGCTGGAGACTATAAAAATTCAATTGAAACATTGGCGTTGTATAGTGTTTGCCACAGCTGTTTAATTTTATAAATAATATAATTTGTATTCAGAGTGTTATTCTTTAAAGCTGATAAAACTGACATACTGTCACTAATAATAAGCCATTTAGGAAAGAGTGATTTAAATTGTTTATATATTCTAAAGCGGCTAGAATTGCTGCAGCTTCTGCCGTAAATATACTGCAGGTTTTGGTAGTTTATATCCATTTCCTGTCTTCAAGGCACTGTGATAGTATGCAAGAGAGACACCAGTATCAGTTTTCGAGCCATCAGTGTAAATATGCTGGTATTGTGGCGATAATGATAGTTTCTCATATAGCTCTTCTCTAGTTCTAATGGAGTTATCTATAACTATATTCATATTGCAAAATTTGCTTTCAAAAGCTCCTTCGTAACATGCCAACTTGTCAGATTTGTGAATGTTATGCCTTTCATTATAAACTTTTATTTCAGAATAATCAAGCAGAATAAAGGGGAATTTAATTGAAGTAGATGCAGAGGCCAAAGTTTGATTTTCAGCGATTTTCTCTAATAAGGAATGGTGAGTAAAGGAAAATAATTTCAGTAGAAATCTAAATTTGAGATATTTAAATCTTAACATCAATGGAGGTATATTGCATTCAACTTGCATAGAGACAATAGGTGTTGTTTTCATTGCACCTGTTATTAAACGTAAATTTTTATTCTGTAAAGTTTCTAACTTTTTAACCAAAATAGGATTGGAAGCATAACAAAGAAAACTATATTCAAAGTGGGAACGCACCACAGACTTATATAACATAAGTAAAACTTTAGGATCAGCCCCCCATGATGTTCTAGCGAGGGATTTAAGAATATTAAAAGCTCTAGAAGCTCTATCTGACACATAACTTACATGCTTATTCCATGATAAATTTCTAGTAAAAATTACTCCAAGAAATTTTGCTTCATCTTCTACTGGCAATAAGCTACCATCATAATATATATGAGATATTAAAAGTCTAGATCTACTAAAGATCACAACTTTAGTTTCTCTAGACTAACACTTAAATGTAAATAATCAAAGTATGTTTTTAATCTTTCTAATGCTAAATTTAATTTGATTTCTGTTGCTTGCATGTTAGACCCAATACAATATATAGCTAAATCATCAGCAAATTGTAAATTTCTTACTTCGGTACCCAGTATACTATTTAATTTATTAATATACAAGATGAACAGCAAAGGACTTAAAATTCCACCTTGACAAACACCTAAATATGACGATTGTGGTCCATATAAATTATTTTTAAACTTGACATATACTTGCCTACCATTTAAAAAGTTGAATATCCAACTAATTAATTTTCCAGGTAAACCTAACAACTGTAACTCCGCAGCAAGCACATGGTGATTAACATTATTGAAGGCTCCAACAATATCAAAGAAGACACAAACAACAAATTTATTAAATGAGAAGGAATGATGAATGTCAAGAAAGAGATTATTCAAACTTTCGATTGCAGAGTGACCACGTCTAAAACCAAACTGATTTGGAGGTAATAACTTATTAGATTCTATAAAAAATTCCAGTCTTTGTTTTAGTATTTGTTCAAAAACTTTACCTATACAGGATGTTAATGCTATAGGTCGATAAGAATTACAATTATCCGCATCTTTACCAGGTTTCAAAACTGGAATTAAACAATCAACCTTCCATTCAGTGGGAATTATGTCATTAGACCAAAGAAAGTTAAATATGTCCAAAATCATTTTTTTACTTGACAATGAAAGATTTTTTAATAACTTATATGGAATACTAGCTGGTGCCCGCGAACTTCGTTTCGCCAAGGGAAGTTTATGAGCCGACAGAAGCGGCACATCATGCAAAACAACATTTTCAATACAGAAATTTATGATTAGTGAGAACCTTTACCTATCAGCACTGGAGGACCTGTCTGTCTGCCTATCTGACGGAACACATAGAGCTCGGCAAAACTTTAAGAGACAAGACGTTTATCTTCATCAAAAAATATCGCAAACTTTTTGCGTGAATATCGCAATTTTTTGCGTGATTCATGCACATTTAGGTTTACCACACAGACTTCTACATCTTACTTGTACCTTCTTATCTTGGGTGGTGTTTGCTCTTCTAATTTTTCGACGCCATGGGGTTGTCGGGTCAGGCAGGTCTTCTTTTTTCGTGAGGTCGGTCATACTCACTAACAGATTACGTTTTCAAATGTTGGAAGTGTGATATTGATATTGATTGTTAGCTGGTCCCCGCAAACTTCGTGTCGTTTCGTTCCTTAAACCTACATTAAAAAATACCAATTTTTACACCAGCGTCTTAAAAATTGTATCCATCACGCTAATAATTATGTATTAATTGTTGGAACCATATTTCTAAAACCGTAGATGCATTGCCAGCAGATGCCAGCAGAAGCGTTCCGTCAAGCTGAACAACTTTTGCTTTGGAGCCATTTCAATATCTCTTATAGTTTAGCTGAGCTTCTAGTGGTGTTCCTGGTGGTCTACATCAGCTACTCCAAACTTTCGATGTCTTTTCGCCAGCAGAAGCGTCCCATGAAGCTAAACAACTTTTGCTTTGGAGTCATATCTGTATCTCCTATAGTTTACTTGGGCTCCTGTTGGTGAACCTGTTGGTCTACAGCAGTTACTCCAAACTTTCGATGTCTATTTGCCAACAAAAGCGTCCCATCAAGCTGAACATTTTTTGTCTTGGAGTCATATCTGTATCTCCTATAGTTTACCTGGGCTCCTGTTGGTGCACCTGATGGTCTACATCAGGTACTCCAAACCTTCAATGTCTATTTGCCAGCAGAAGCGTCCTATCAAGCTGAACAACTTTTGCTTTGGAGTCATACCTCTATCTCATATAGTTTACCTGGGCTCCTGTTGGTGCACCTGGTGGTCTACATCAGGTACTCCAAACCTAAGATGTCTATTCGCCAGCAGAAGTGTCCTATCAAGCCGAACAATTTTTGCTTTGGAGTTATATATCTATATCCTATAGTTTAGCCGGGCTCCTAACGGTGCTTCTGGTGGTCTACATCTGGTACTCCAGACCCTAGAGTCGTAAAATGTATCCTAGATGTTGACCCGACTAATAAGGTATTACGATACAAAATTTGGTTAACATCCGTCCAGTAGTTTCTCCGTGAAAGATGGACAAACAAACAGACAAACAGACAGACAAACAGACAGATAAACAGACAGACAAACAGACAAAAAAATTTTTATCGATTGTTCTGAGATCTGTATCCTGAGCACAATTGAAAGTAAAAATCCTTTTTTTAAACTATCCCATGTACAGAATTGGTTTCGTTTCTGTTTTATTATATGTATAGATGATCTAAACCAAAAACAGTATCTCTTCTAGAGTTAAGTGCACTAATAAATTCATTTAAAGTAAAAGGTGTAATTAAATAATCATTACCATCAGTGACTGGAGAGTTAACAGTAGTAGTGACAATATTTGGAGAAACGGTTGTGTACTTATTTAAAAATGCTGGTATCCAATCTGTGTTAGAAGACCGTATCACATTACATTCAGAAAAAGATTTATTAAACATGCGCATTGTTTTCCATATTACAGACAGAGGTGTTTGCCGGTTAAATGTTTCACACAAAGCCATCCATGAAGCTTCTCTTTCCCTTTTAATGGTAAGTTTTTAATAGCTTGTTGTTTTTAAAATAGATATAATTTTCTAATGTTGGGTCATTTTTAAATTGAATGTAAGCAGCTTTAGAATTATTTACTGCTAAAGTGCAGGCATTATTCCACCAAGGCAAACATGGTCTTCTCCTACGTGTTAAATTTGGCTGCACTGAATTATTTCTGGTTGTGGGATTAGCCTCAAATGCACAATTTAGTAGTAAAGAGCAGAGATTAGAATAGGATTCCTGGGGTCGTTCAAAGTCAAAGTTAAAAGTAGTTAATTTGTCACTAACTATTTCTTGATATTTTTCCAATCGACATTTGAAAAATTTGGACGGATGTAATTTCCTTGATTTAAATTGGAATTGTTAATTCTATTTACAGAACCAAGGATACTAGTAACAGTGGGAAGATGATAACTCCCCATTGGATCATCATGAACTGACCAGCTACAACGTAATGATAATGAGGAAGAAACGAGAGTAAGATCCAATGCATTTGGTTTCCACACGTGTGAACCCACAGTAGTTGCTTGGCCGTCATTAAGGAGGCATAAATTATTATCATCAATCACATCTTGCAAAATTATACCACGCGCATCAGTTGACGTGCAACCCCACGAAGTACTGTGTGCATTGAAATCCCCAGCCATAATAAGAGGCCCCGGTACAGATTTAATCAAACTATCAAGACGGGAATAAGTAAAGTTGGAAGGAGAAGCCAACGTGGGACTATAGAAACTAATTATTGTAATAATTTCATTGTTGAAATGTAACTGAACTGCCAAATTTTGTAATGAGTTATCAGAATGTGTGTTTAACAAATTGTAACGCAAATTATTTTGTATTAATATAGCAACACCATTGTGTTTAGTACCTATATCTAATCTTTCGATGTTAAAACCTTTAATTTTAATTTTTTCCTGGTTTTAACCAGGTTTCAGAAATAAGTGCTACATGAATATTATTATTATATAAAAATAAGTAAAAGCATGTAAATTACTAGACAAACTTTGAGCATTCCATTGAACAATATTTAACTGATCCATAAATTAGAATTTACTTAGTTTTATGGTCTGTGGTTTTATTGATACTGAATGAATCAAGTAAAGCGCTTTTATACTTTGAGTAGAGATTGGGATGGGATTTTCAGCATCTTTACTAGCGGAAATAATTTTTATAATTGAAGAAATCAGAAGATTCATGAATTGTTCCGATTTAAACAATTGTTGAACTGGGTCTACTTTACTTTTTAGTGGGGAAGTTTTGTTATTAAAAACTTCAGAATACGAGGCCCTGCGCATCTGAACTTTTATCTCCTCTGCTTTTGAATTTTCACTGGGCATGATTTGGCAATTGCAACATGTTTTCCTTTGCAGTGAACACAGACTGCTTCTTCTGGCCGTTTTACGCAATCTTTATAATTGTGGGAATCACCGCAGATTGAGCACCTCTGGGCGTTTTTACAGAATTTACCAATGTGCCCAAAGCGCAGGCATCGCAGGCATTGGCTCACAGGAGGCGTGTATGGCCTTACTTCGAAATACCAGCTGTTAATATCCACATAATCAGGAAGTACTGCACTAGCGAAAGTTATGATACCGCTTGTGTTGGTACCAAGCAGGAGTTACCTTCGTCGTCTTTGGAACGTCGCATGAATCGGCGTACAGATACAACATTTCTGCAACTAGAAATTCCATCATATATTTTTTTGTTGCTCATGTATGTTGGAACGTTTGTTATTACCCTGTCACTTCCGTTAATCTTGCTGGAATAGTCGCCCTCAACTTTAGCTCTTTTTGAGACTTGAGATTATTAAGAGCGGCATTTGCTAACCCTGGTCGCTCAAATATAACCGCTATTTTGTAACGATTGATTCTTTTCAATTGCTTGATACCTTTGTTACTAAGCTTCAATGCGCTTCCCAAGCCCATCAAGTCTCTCTCACCTATCGGCGTCTTGTCGTCCGCGCTCTCGTAAATTACTATATATTCAAACTCACCGCCATCCTCCGGATACTGACGAATGTAGTTTTCGGTCTTGTATGGCTTGTATTTGTCTACATCGTCGTCGCCCGCATCATCGCTCATAGCGGGGTCCTCTCCTTCGCTTACCTCTCCGCCATCGTTTCCCTTTTTACGTTTGCCTTTGCGACCCATGGCTGGGCAGCAAAGCTGTGTTGCTTTTTTATTGCACTATTAGAATATAAGTTACTAGTAATTAAATTTACTAAGAAATTATCAATTTATTCTGCAAAAAGCAATTTTAAAATTTTCTTTGAAAAATTTTCACCCTCTTGATTCAAATTCCCGCCAAAGAATCTCGCACCACAGTCACACTCAACTTTTTTTTTTACAATTTTACGATAGTGATGTGATGGTGGTGGAGCGAACGATGCTTGCGATCGATGCGTATTGCGTGCCTAATCGAGAACAACACCTCCGAGAAACGTCAGGCAATATCGATCAATTAAAATAAAACAAAAATCATTAGAGGTGAGCAATATATTTCGAAAAATAATGTGAATTAAATGTACTTAAGTCCTTATGATCAAAATAATCTTTACTATTAATATTTTAGAGGGTTTTTCAAATAAGTATAAAGCTTTTGAAATAAATTTAATTGATCGAATGAAACTAAAACTGTGAACGTGACTTCACTAGTAAAGCGCGGTAAACCGAAACTTTTTCAAATATTTTTGCGTTGTCTGTGTGTGTCAGCGAGTGCGGTGTTGCGCAGTTTGCGTTGAATCTACCTACCACCACCTGAACCTGGCTCCCATCCCAGCCGAGCAAGCTAAATATCTTAGGCTAATCTACTGGCTAATTCCATGATGTATTAATTCGTATTTTCATCTCCGGTACAACCTCCCGGTCTTACCACGGTCTTACGTGCTGTATAGTTGGGTTGTAGGTAAGGCCTCTGACATGGTTGACCGTGGTCTAAAGGTCAAAATACCTAATACATAGTAGCTGCTGTAATCCAATCATAGACAGCAACTGGGACCGATGGCTTAAAACGTGCCCTCTGAAGCATGGGACCATGGTCCAGAATGCGACTGCCTGCCGCGCAAAGGTTTCGGGTTCCATTTTGTGATGAAATTTGTTATATTATATGCACTCACAAAGATCGTATTTATTTATCACTATGTGAGTTTGTTCCGAGAGTTTACAGCGTTGGTCACCCTCCGGCCAGATGGACCGTGATAAAAAAAAAGAGTGAAGGAGAAGGAGAAGCTTAAACAATGTCCTTATGTCTTGACCAAACTCGGAACGAATTCTTAGAGTGACAAGTTGACAAAATACTCTCTTTGTGTGATCCCCCGAGAATCGAACCAGGACCTTCAGATGATATGACTCAGACCACTAGGCCACAGAGCCTATTGAATTAGTGTTGTAGAATATAAGTACTTTTACCATGTTTAAAATAAAGGTGTTGAACACGAGCTAAGTTTGACTGTACCCTGTCTGAGCCTACCTATTTATTTACAGTGCGCGCGCGTGTTCATGACAATCCTGAAATCTAGGTAAGTGTGGTTACTGTATCTACACTTCACGAGCACACTTTCAAGCACCCTGGCGTAATCGAGTCGGCGCTTTCGTAAAATCCCCATAATTTCTTTTTTTCCTTTGGCTTCATAGCAAAAGAATTGTCGTGGAGCTTGGGGCAGGTAGTTTTTCTCCGATCAATTTATTCGGCATAAGCTGAAACATGAGGTCAACGAATAAGTATTTCAATTTAAAGTAAGTTAAGTTAGTATTTTTTTACATACATAGTCGAGGTCTAAGAATGAGTGAGCTTGGAATGTTATACCTACTTACATATTTTTATATCGTAGGAACGTCGCGCCTTCTACCTCTTGCTGTGACAATGATTAGGATTATTGTATGTACACGCATAGGTTCAATTTACACTCAATGTTCAGTGTGAGTATTTGTGTTCTATATATACCAACATTAAAGTAGGTAATAATGATGATGATGATCTTTCCGGCCGGTTTCGGCCATGGCGACCACTTCTACTCCTAATCAAGTCGGCGCTGATGCGCTCGTAGGTGGCTATTGTAGCCTATTTTGGCAGTAAACTCCCGTGCACAGTGTGGGCACGTGAGTTTGCCATTGATATATTTGTAGTTAATGGCAGCGGGAGGACGGGCCTTCAGTTCATCGCGTTTAGCGTCAAGGTCTGCTTTACGCTGCTCCTCGAAGTCGCGGATTCGCCTCTTTACAAGACCGCGCCATTCTGGCCGTTGTGCTGCCAAAACCTCAAATTGAGAGGGTTCGATATTGCATCTTTTCATGTGTCTCTTCTGAACATCTTTAAATCGGAGGAGTTGACCGCCATGCTTTCGCTTGCCCTCCTCTAGCTCAGAATAGAAGATGCGCTTCGCCACTCGCTCATCCGCCATCCGGGATACGTGACCGCACCACCGAAGCTGTCGACGCATTAAGTAGGCTTCAATGCCACCAACATTGGCTCGTCTTAGAACTTCGGTGTTTCGGACTCGGTCGGACCATCTGATCTTCATGATGGTGCGAAGGCATTTGAGGTGGAATCGATCCAAAGTGCGTATGTGGTGACGATACACACACCAGGTCTCGGAAGAGTACAGAAGGTTTGGCAGCACAATCGCCATATATACAGATATTTTTGTGGCTAGTTTAAGGTCGTGCGAGCAGAAAACCTTGGAACGCAGCTTCCCAAATGCTGCAGCTGCAGCACTGATTCTGCTATTGATCTCAGCATCAAGGTCACACTTAGCTGTAATAGTGTTCCCCAGATATCGGAACTTGTCAACCTGTTTCAACATATCTTCACCAAGCTTAATTGTCAGTGTCTCACGACCTTGTGTATCCAAGGACATCACTTCCGTCTTTTTGACACTAATCTTAAGGCTGAATTTGCAGCATGCTTGGTGAAAATCGGTCATCAGTTGTTGTAGGCCTTCTGGGGATTCTGCAAGAAAGCACAAGTCGTCGGCATACATAATTTCAGTAATAAGTGCATGCGAGACTTTGGTGCGCGCCTTAAGTCTAGCCAAATTGAAAAGACTGCCATTAGTGCGGAAGCGGATGCGGACTCCTTCGGAGACAGTATTTAGGACCTCCTTGACTACTACCGCAAAGTATAAGGCGAACAGTGTGGGCGCTAGAACGCACCCTTGTTTCACCCCACAGGTGACGGGGAAAAAATCAGACTGTTCACCGTCTACAGAGACGCAGCACTGCATATTGTCATGCAGGAGTCTCAGGAGACGCACAAACTTCTCCGTGCACCCCAGTTTTCCTAGCACCATCCAGAGAGCCTCACGAGGCACACTGTCGAACGCTTTCTCCAGGTCAACAAAGCAGAGGTACAACTGACGACCTTGTTCTCTGCTTTTTTCCTGCAGTTGACGTACCGAGAAAATAGCTTCACATGTGCCTCAGTCAGGTCGGAAGCCAAACTGGGTTTCGGGCAGAATCTTTTCTGATAAGTCCTTCAAGCGGTTTAATAGGACTCTTGCAAAGGCCTTTCCGGGGACCGATAATAACGAAATACCTCGGTACGAGTTGCAGTCAGAACGGTCACCTTTGTTCTTGTAGAGGGCACTAATGCGAGACACTTTAAAATCGTCCGGGACTCGCTCCTCCTCCCACATTTGAACAAAAAGTTTCCATACCATCGAGTGCAGCTCCGCACCGCCATATTTAAGTATTTCGCCTGGTATAAGGTCAATGCCAACCGCCCGTTTATTATGCTGCTGTCTGATGGCAGTAACAACCTCATCACACGACAGGGGCTCGTCCAGCTCAGTGGCTAGGGGGAGTTGAGGTAATAAACTGATGTGATGCAGGTTAGCTGATCGATCTACGTTAAGCAGATCGTTAAAATGTTCAGCCCACCGTTTGAGCACATCCTCTTTGCTGGTCAAGAGTTGCGAGCCATCCAGAGACCTCAAATGCACTTTTGCTCTATGGGGCGTACCTGTCAGTTTACGCACCTCGCAGTAGAACTCCCCAAGCTGGTTTGTATCGGCAAGCCACTGCATCTGACAAGCTTTTTCTTGCCACCACTTGTCTTTTATTTGCCGAGACAGCCTACGTAATTCTTGGTCACTTTCTTTGACTGCCGCTACACTTCCACCTCTCCGATGATGCTGTCGCAGGAGCTCTCGATGTTTGTCGAATGCTGCCTTGAGAACTTCGTCATTGTCATCGAACCAATCTTCACTACGCCGGTCTTTTGTACCTAAAGTAGCGGTAGCGGCTTCTATGAGATGACATGACAAATTTCGCCAAGCAGCATTGACATCAACTGTCTCATTTGTAGGCAAGAGATTTTTGGTTAAGGTTTCAGCATACTTTTCTCTCATCTCGCGATCTTGCAGCCTATCCACGTTCAAAGACGCAGGCTTTTTTATCATGGATCTACGAGGTCGACGAAGGCGGAGTCGCAGTTTTGTGACAATAAGTCGGTGGTCAGTCCAGCAGTGAGCACCGCGCATGACGCGGGTGACTTGGACTTGACTGATGTCTCTTTGCCGCATAATAGCATAATCGATCAAATGCCAGTGTTTGGATCGCGGGTGCATCCACGTCGTCTTGTGCTTAGCGGCAAGTCTGAACATAGTGTTCGATATCGCTAGATCGTATTGAGCACAGAGACTGAGTAGCAACTGACCATTGCTGTTCATGTTGCCGACTCCGTGTCGCCCCAGAACTCCAGGCCAAGCCTCATAGTCCCGACCAACTCTAGCATTGAAATCGCCCAGCAATAGTATCTGCTCTCTGGCGTTTATGCTGTCAAGGCATTGAGATAGTTCCTCATAGAATTTGTCCTTAATGTCATCAGACTTGTCTAGCGTTGGAGCATAGACACTGATAACATTAAGGTAGTTGTCTTTGTCCAAGTGAAGGCGCAGTGTGGTAACGCGGTCCGAGATGTGAACAGGACATTCTTCAAGTCGCTTTACTAAATGATTTTTGATGGCAAATCCTACCCCTGAACGTCGAGGTTCAGATACGGATGTACCTTTCCAGAAGAAAGTGTATCCCCCTCCATCTTCCACTAGTTCTCCTTCATCGGCAAGATGTGTTTCGCTGAGTGCAGCCACATCCACGTTATAGCGATGAAGTTCCCGAGCTACTATAGCGGTTTTACGTTCAGGACAGGCGTTGCCATCTCTATCAATGAGCGTTCTCACGTTCCATGCGCCAAATGTCATTATAGATGGTGTGTTATTTATTTTATTTTTGTTGCGTCGACCACGTGTTAAGTGATGCGATGGCAGCCGTGGTTACTACCACCTTCCAGGAAGGGACGAGCATTTGTTTAGGGCACCTTTTCTAGCCCCCCCCTCGACTGAGCGAGGAGAGCAGTGCTTCCCTAAATAGGGCTGCTCTTGTCATCCCAGGTGCTGCCGAATTCGCATTGTCGTCCCGATTTTTCAATGCAAAAGCGACCACGGCGTGTACTCACACCCTGGGACCGCCTGCGTGCAGGAATCAGACAAAGCCCAGCTTGCACCACGCTAGACCTCTCTACTTCAACCCATCGCCGCAGGACTTAGCGTCATCGGAGTCCATTATTCGGAAGCGGTCAGTTGCGCAGGATATATTAGGGTGCGCAGACGTTCGCGCAAACGCAAGCGCACACACTTAGTCCTTCCCCTCCCCGGTTCAGTGGAACGGAGAACCGCTACGACTGAAGGAGAGGTCGGATGCAGTGTCTGGCCGACAGTAACTACCCGCGCCCTCTACCGTCGCCCTAGGCCATCCACCTTGCCTCGCTGAATCGCCGAGTCCGCCAAGCCCATTCGCACTATCTGCATTGGGTTGCCATTCTCGCCGAAACAGACTTTGTTTGTTAAGCAGGAGGAGCTGCTTTTTCCTTCCCCTCCCCAGTTCAGTGGAACGGAGAACCGTTACAACTGAAGGAAAGGTCGGATGCTGTGTCTGGCCGACAGTAACTACACGCGCCCTCTACCGTCGCCCTAGGCCATCCACATTGCCTTGCTGAATCGCCGAGTCCGCCAAGCCCGTTCGCACTATCTGCATTGGGTTGCCATTCTCGCCGAAACAGACTTTGTTTGTTAAGCAGGAGGGAGCTGCTTTTGTTGGATCTAGGAGAGATAGGAAAGTAGGAATAGGAGTGGGGAGGAATGTGGTGAGATTGGGACAGGAATACAGGTAGTAGGATACTACTGCCCGGAAGGTAGTCAAAGACAGTAGAAGCTCGGGAAGCCGGGGTCGCGTACCCGTATACCACATCTCAGCTTTCGATCCAAGAACTGAGATGAGTACCCCTGACGTAATAATACATACCAAATGAACTTTGATAGCGGCGGGCAGGTAAAGTGTCCCTTAAATGGGTAGGTCAAATCGAGTGTCTGCTGATAGTACTAAGGTACCTACACTACAGTTAAAAAAAACTACCTACTTGCATAACATTTATCTTACTTCATTATGACTAGTAAGTATTTAAGTTTGTCAGACATTGTGTGTACGTCGCGCGTCAGTAACATCAAAGCGCCCCACCCTCCCGCAGAAGCAATCCTATTTCAATATTTCCGATTATCGCCGTCCATGGGCGCCCACCCACGTCAAACAGATGGCCGGCTTTTATCGCGGGGATAATCGCTCTTTCACAGCGAGTACCCGGAGTACCTCGTGAGTAGCGGCGGAGAGTGGCCCGCATGATTAGCGATAGGCCCCACGCTGGGCGACACGGCCGACCCATTACCTCCGCTGGGCGGCCCGTGTTGCATTTATCGCCCACTATATTCTGACTCCTATTTATATAGCTTTTTTGAGCAATAATAGACGAGGTTTGGGTTTCTGAGTTTCCTCCCAGACTACCAACATTAATAATAACAAGAAGTATGTCTTCTTTCAGTTTTGTTGATACCAATTTTTGAAAGATGGAACAGATATATGCATTAGTAGGTAGGTACCATACAGGAAAATTGCAATCCGGCATTGAATGCATCCGGTACCGGGTCCGGAAAAAGATAGACGTCGATGTTATGTATTACAGTAGGGTTATGGGCAGTTCATACCTATACCCAGAATAGTATTTAAATGCTGCCTTCATTGCATTTATGATTTTACGCAACATAATAAAATACTAAAGTAATAATATGTCGATATCATTCACGACAAAGTATAATAATGTCATATCACTAATCCAGGGATTTTGTCCATAAAATATGGTTATTTTTTATCACAATTAATAGGGCAAAGAGTGACTAAAACAGTATCTAATTTCAATATGGAATATATTTCAGTCACCCGCCTTTACTGGAAAGTTCCAGAGCTTTTTATATTTTCCTTCTTCTATTGTGTGAGAACCAGTGTCGAGAGTTTTTCTGATATGGTTATACTTACTTACATAACGACAGCTATCTTCGAAAGTAGCAACCGGAAAAGGCAGCTTAGCGTCGCCTAAGAAGCACGAAACCATCAATGATATTATATGTAGGTTCTAGGTTGGAAACCATCTTTCTTTTCTGACAATCTAAATCTAAAGCCATGGGTCAGAATGTTCATTTATTATTCCACTAGAAAGATTTGCTAGCCTATCATCCAAGAAGCTTACCCTATTTGCCTACCTAATGAGAATACTATTTGCAGTAGACTTGCCGACGAGACGATGGGAGCGTATGTTGATAACAAGCAGATGTATTAAAAAACAAAAACCCGACAGCATGTATTTTGTGATAAAAATCTGCCATCTTTAATTTATGAATTTTTAATATAGCCAGTGTCACTCGCGCTGCTGAGACAATTAATCTCACGACACCTCTTAAGTCAAGATCTGCCCACCCATTTGGGCTGTAGCCCGTGAAAAAGAATTTCTTGTCCACATACATACTCTCGAAAAACACAACCCGCCTTCTGAGACAGTCGGGTAAAAACAAATAAGAAAACGTATATTGCATGATGAGGATTAGAATGTAGATCATTGAAACTCGAAGTCAAACGAAAAGTGCGACAGATAATTAGTTTAGATGAAAATAGACGTTCATTTTAAACTGTAGTTTGCAGGAGTAACTGCAATATTAAGTAACTTCTTCTTCTTGTTCTTTGCGACTATTCTAAGTCTGAGCCACAGGGCAAACTCTTGGCAATAACTACGAGTAAGTAGTTTGTGTAGTAAGGCATGTGGTACCCGCTTGACTGATTCCCTCCCTCACGAGGCGCGGTACAATAAGCTAAGGAGAAACACACACCTACCATCCGTTCGTAGGTATACAGGGTGTAAAAGACGGCGTACCGAAAACTTTGCAGGCGTGATCAGACCATGAAACTGAACAACTTTTACAATGGAGCTAAAGTTCGGAAACGACAATTTTTTTCCGACCTCTCATACAAAATTCACGATCAGCTGACTGACTTTGTATGGGAAGTCAACAAAACTTTTTTGTTTACGATCATATGTTCCATGGGAAATGTTACTCAGTTTCATGGTCTGAGCACGCCTGCAAAGTTTTCGTTACACCGTCCCCCCTTACAACCCGTATTGCATCTACCATAATAAACGTAACAGAGACAGATGCGTCTGTCAAAGGCGCTTATTTTTGCGCTGCGCTATCACGTCGTTAGATGCGTCTGTCAATATTAGTTTCAATAAGTCAGTTTGACAGATACATCCGTCAACGCACCGTTGGGCAAGCGTCGTCGTATTTATATGGGATTCAGGTGGATATTTGCTTAAAATTTGAATAAGGCTCATACCACAAATTAGGAAAACGGCGCGCGGGCGCCTTTACCTTATACGTTGCTCTTGGGGAATCTTTGTTGCAGGAAATTAAAAATAACGTTGAATCTGACAGACGCATGCGTTGCGGATGCTCTAAAATGCGCAGCGACGGACGCCAAGTATGGGACCAGCCTAACCGCACGGCTGCGTAGGATAGGATATGAGTTTTGCCTAACATAGATATTTCCTTTTATAAAATATATAAAAAATATTTGGCTGAAAAGCAGTACGTTATCATAACGTTTACCTATTTAAAAATGCTTCAATTAATTTTGGATGCAGAATTCTGAGAATGCTATACACATTCGGGTCTGGATGAGAACCTGTTTGTAATCGGTTTAAATTCTTAATTAAATCAGATTTCAAATCAATAAGAAGTATCTTTAAGCCAAAACAACATTATAGAGGTAGCCTAGCCCTATACTCTCTTCTTTTAAAATACTCAATTTTCCCCCATAGAGTCTCCTTGCGGTTAATCTAAAATATTTAGTGATCATCCAATATTGTTTAAATAAGGAACAAACTTTCCGTATTTGCTATATTAATTACCTAATTTGCACTATTATCAGAATCGATCTGTTCATCTCTTTGTTTATTTTTGTGAAACCCTCTCAGTATAGAAGCATCTAGTTGAGTAAAATTTGCTACTTAGGTATTACTACATCATTTACCACAAGCCATCTACCTACAGCATAGCATATAAAAAATGAAGTCGCTTTTTGCGTTTATCTGTCTGTCTGTCGTGGAATTCGCCAACCCCTCCTAAAACCTCCTCAAATCAAATATTTTGATGCGTTTTTTGTATTTGGTAGAGTGATACTAGAGGAAGGTTTATATGTAGGTATAACACACACCGGGAAAATGCCTTTGTTCCGCGGGAAAATGAGCTACAGCGGGTGTAACTGTTAACTCCTAGTGAATAATATACTCTATCAGGCTTTATCATTCTCCATAGAAGACACGGTGTCCCGCCGCCAGCCCCACAGCGCGCACGCTCTGCGGCTTATAAAGCTCGCGGGCTCTCGGTCTAGCCGCCTATAACTTCCCGAGCTTACGCACATAACACGTTCCGTTCCGGTGTACACGGAAAACAAATTGTTTATAACGGACGTCTTTGAAAATTTGTGGATTCAGTGACTAACTGACGATACTGAAGTTCTTGATAGTCAACGAGAGCATACGATTTGTGAGTAAAGATTCAATATTTTTTGTTTCTAATATACTTAAATATTATTTTTGTTCTGCCTACCCCGCAAGGGATAAAGGCGTGATGTATGTATGTATGTATAAATAATAATAACAATACTGTCTACTTACAGAAATAAATAAGTACAAATAGTAGCTACGTAATCTAGACTGATTAAATAGGGTTACATTTAGTTATGTACAAGTAGGTGTATAGGGTGTGTTCTACACAAAAAACTGAAGAACTTTAGTGGAAACTTTTCTTCTTTTATAAAAATTTAGATCTCCCATAATAAGCGACATACTTTTTCTACATGATTGTATAGGAAGCCTAAATATTTGTTTCATATTTCGAAGAAAAATTTCAAATTTAAATTAATCGGTTCTGAACTTCAGTAAATGTAACTTTTAATGATGCACAATTGCACAATATGTCCACAACCAGTTGGATACAAATTCACAGAGAATAAATCATTTTTGAATAAATCATTTTTTTCTCCTGTAATATTGAGCAGGGTATCGTTGAATAGGTCTTTTAAAACTAAATGGAGGTTTCTTTGAAACAAAGTCTCTAAAATGTTTCTGTCTCGAGATATTTGCTTTTAAAAGGGGCATTTTTGAGCCATAATTTGTTCCAGCTGTAACTTCTAAAATATGCACGCTAAAAATTTGAAAAAAATATTGAATATAGTTCTTAATATGAAGTTACCATGAAAACTATAATGAATACTGTACCACTTAAGATTAAGGAAATATTAAAGTTTTTCAATTTGCGGTTGGTAACCATATAGCTGCAAAAAAACTAGCAACAAAATTAACTTTGAAACGCTGAAAGACCTGATATTTAAACGTTGACTACGAAACCCTGTTTGTGAGCGTGTCTGACACGCTCTTGGCCGCTTTTTTATTTTATTGATATTTGAATTGCCAACTTAAATACTCTACAACTCGGAGAAAACACCCAAAATAAATTTCTCTTTAGAACGAGGGCCTAGAGATGAAAGATAATTTTATACATACATTCATATATGTGACGTCAATAGGTATTTTTTCCCCTTTTTACGTTCCTCCCACGCATCCTGCCTGCCAGCCAAAGTAACGTTTAGTATAATTGGTGGGATGTTTTAATTCTAGACGATGGGCTGACAATTTCTTACTACAACCACAGAATAGTTGCTACAACATCACACATGTTCGCAATCTGAAATGATCTATACCAAAGAGTCAAATTCGTAACAAGGGTTCATCGGGTCATTCGACTCGATATCATTACACGATAGAAGAAGAAGTCAGATTGTGTCATGATCTACCTATGATGATTTTCCTACTTTGAGCTACATATTTTGAGGTTGATGCATATACATTCGTAAGAAGATTCAGGTAGAGCGCTAGACTGGTAGTCACAAAAATTAGTTTACTTTACACGTATGCAGCTAAAGTGCAACTAAATTATGCATGACAATTTTAACTTATGCTAGAATTTTTCTATTCCTAAGCCCCAAACTCCACAGAGAGGACAAGGAAGGACATAGGACGTAGGGCATGACGCTTGACGTTTGACATCGCGACGTTTCCATACAAAATGTACGAAAAAGTATTGACAAAGGCACACACAAGCGTCGCCAAAGCGTCGCATCTATGACAGCTAGCGTCAAAAACTAAGAAGAATATTCGACGATCACTTGTCTATCAACTGTCATTCTTACGTCCTATGCCCTCGTCTTTTTGGTGGAGTTTGCGCCGAGAGCTGAGAAGATATATGAATATGACACATAATGGATCCAAATAATTTGACAGCTTCTTGAAATACATTTTGTTTTGATTTTACTCTTAATAAATAAGTAGCAATATTATTATGAGTCTGTAAGGGAAATCCTTCATTATCAGCATGGTAATTTATTTAAAAATAATGATTGGTCTGCTTGTTTATCTCCATTGTCCTCCTCCCTACTTACCAAGATCATATCCCAAAAAAAAATGTTAGTGAACGAGGTCAGTACCGTAATAATAAAATAGCAGTAAAGAAAATAAGACATTTTTACGGGTTTTTACGGACCCACTGAACCTTAAAATCAAGAAAAGAAAATGATTATCACCTAAATAGGAGATGAGTTTGGCAACGTAACCTGATGATACGGTACCATCCAATTATTATTACTTCAGCGATAAATGCAAAATTTGTTTTAATTAAGTCCTCGTTGACAAAAGGGGTTGAGATAATAGCTTAGCAGGAGACCTGATATTCGTGTTTAATTTCAATACTTATTTATTGATAGAGCGATCGATAGAGCTTTCTTTTCAACCGAATCAACCATTTAAGCCGAGAGTTATTTACTTCTGTTCGTTTCTACGTGACATTCTCGGAAATGTAGGATATTTTTTTCGCCGTACGATGTTGCGATGTTTACCCGGTGCGGTGGCAGACCACAATACAATACAACTAGAGGAAAGCCCGGCTACGCTCGGGTAAAATGAAACTCTTGCGTAATTCTCTAAATTATTGAAGACAAAGCAGGAGTGCATGGCGGGAAATCGACGTAACCCTATCTCGACAGCACGCTATCTCGATCACAGTAAATATATCGCTTCTTTGATCTCAGCAATAAAGAAATTTCATACAAACGCTCAAAAACTCACTCACGCACACATACGGCGCCGCTACATGGAAGCTTATAGGTATTTCTCGAACATGATGTCCTTCTTTGACTCCTACGTCTTATTTCTAATTTTACCATTTTGTTTGTAAATCGCCCTTACTTTATATGATGCAATAAAACATGCTGTACTATGACAGCCGCAACAGTTCACAGCTAGACATAGGCCTTCCCTTATTAGGGGGGTATTTGCCATACTCACTACGCTTGGCAGGCGGATTGGCGAGCGCAGTTCAAGGTGATGTATTCACAGAGAATTATGCAGCCCATTCTTTTTAGTATGACAGCTTTATTGCACAAAAGGAAAACAACCTGTCATGTCAATGACGAAAGAATTCGTTTAAAACTTCACGAAGAAGCACTCCCGACGCCAATACGAACAGTCGTAAAACAGGCAAATAACAGTATTTCGTCAAGTTCCGCAAGATCATGAAGTACGTGTGAGGACCACCTAAAGATTCCGAACCTTACGACTTTACCTTGCTTTAACAGTCACAGAAGTTCGCTGCAAATCATGGCCCCCCTACAACCTAGAAACTACATATAATATTATTGGCCCCCACGTATCAGAGGTCCACTGCCAGGTTTGAGAACACTTGGTATACATTTTTCCTTAAAAATCATTCTGGTATTTTTTTCGTATTATCCGACTTAAAAGGGGCAAAAGAATTCATCACAACGTTTCAACAAATTTGTATTCTTTTTCTAAATTACGTTAGATACGGCTTATTAATGTAGGTAGGTAGAAGGTAGGTTACATCTTGTTGAATTTTCTCGTAATATAAAAAGAAGTAAAAATCAATAATAATTATCAGTAAGTACCTATCTACCTACACCATATTTTTATAAAGGATTCCTTCAGCGAGCAAATATCCCTCAAAGGTTTTTGTAAGAGTTTGGTAAAAGGTTGTACATGTTAACGAGATTGAACAAACATTGCGGTGGTGTATTAGAAACTAGCTTTTTACCGTGAATTTACTCGCTACACAAAAATAACTTTGGTCTGCATTCAAAGTAAGCAAGTACTAAAACTAACAATTGGTATAAGACATACCACTATAGCACATTGTACAAACTACGTTGTACCAATTAAGGCTATGATATCGTTTAAAATCCGTCAATAGATACCTATACGAAAACTATAGACATATTTATAAATTATGCAGATCTTCTGCATAATTAACCTCCACATTTATCCAGCGATTATGTTGTACTGTAACTTAAATCCGCACTAGAATGTATTTGCATATTATCTCAGGTAGGAATAACAATCAGGAAATCTTGTGGTCCTTCCAATTGTCTGGTGCAGTGTAGTAAAACCATTGCGCTTTAATAAAGTAAGTTTTTTTCATACATATTAATTCATGTATGTTAGTTCTATCTACGGACGTGATTTCGAAAATAATTGTAAGTATACTTACCCCACAAAAGGTCGATACAATTATTGTATAGTTTACCAAGCTTCAGTGAAGCTAAATAAGTTTCAAGGTGTGTTAACTCGTAGCTACAAGCTACGGCGTAGCTTATCGTAGCCGAGCAGAGATCGTACCGGTAAAAAGGCCTTTAGTTAAAACGAATATTGAAAATAGTCTCAGACGCCCAAATTTTCGGTTCGTCGCAATGTCTTAAAGAAATGATTTTCTTACTTGTTGTTACTTAATTATTGTAAAATTATAGCTTGTGTTGCGATGGGTACGAGTTAGGTTAGAGTCGTGTCATTATAACGCTGAAACAAATGAGCGTATGTATAGTTCAATCGCAGAGTTTTAAAAAATTGGATTATGACATCAAAGATTTTGACCGAAAGTTGACATATCCTACAGTCTTATCATCATATCTCATCATACAAATGTTACAAATCTAATAATTTCCGCGACTGATTATATGTATAATACCATGAACGAGGTGTCATGCAATCTTTACTATGACACAAAATATATGTATCCTACTTTTTTTACCTACTCAAAAGTTATTAGATTTATTTATTTATTTAACTTTATGCAAAATTTACATGGGCGGACTTAATGCCAAGGGCATTATCTACCAGTACCAGTACCAGTAGATTGGTCGTCGTCATCATTTTAATTCACGTAGCAGAAACAAGGCCAAAGAAAACTTAGTAACACGTAATAACATGTCACCGCTTATCCAAGAGAATGGCACAATAAGTATGTTGTCATCCTCGCATCAATGGGGCGCGGATCAGCCGCCCTGAGCCCGGTGACACTCTAATGCAACCTCAATTTCAACGTATCAACCAACGCCTCTAAATAGTGACGACGTTTATTTTTCGCAAGAAATAATTTGCCCTTTGAAACGATTTGAGAAAAGAAGAAGGTTCTTAAGTAATTCGACCAATGCTTTTTGGTATACTTGTTACGCGATTCATCCGCCTTTCGGACTAACTTATTCGTTTGAAAAGGTGCATATAATCAATGAAACGAAAAGGTGCATATAAATAATGATAATTTACGCACATGTTTCAAAACCAGTTACGTGTTATATAAGATAGATACACGCTTTTTTTCGTAATATAACCCTAAACAAATGGTCTGCCAAATATCGTGTACATATCTTATCACTAAAAGTTAGACCCGCGTTGAATGCGTCTCTCACTAGTATCTATCTATCTCAAAAAAGGTTAGCTCTTTTGTGATAAGGTCCATAATAATGTTAATTATACATTATTCCTCAGTTCCACTGGACAAAGTGCAGCTGCAGTGTGATGCTGGCAGCATGATGCCACGCTCCCTGCCCTTCCTCCTGCTGGCGTTGTCCACGGTACTCTCTGCTCCAACTCCTTCATATGATGACGGCTATTCGGTAAGTTTATAGTTCCACTGGACAAGGTGCAGCTGCAGTGTGATGCTGGCAGCATGATGCCACGCTCCCTGCCCTTCCTCCTGCTGGCGTTGTCCACGGTACCCTCTGCACCGGCCCTTTCATATGATGACGGATATTCGGTAAGTTTATAGTTCCACTGGACAAGGTGCAGCTGCAGTGTGATGCTGGCAGCATGATGCCACGCTCCCTGCCCCTCCTCCTGCTGGCGTTGTCCACGGTACTCTCTGCTCCGGCCCCTTCATATGATGACGGATATTCGGTAAGTTTATAGTTCCACTGGACAAGGTGCAGCTGCAGTGTGATGCTGGCAGCATGATGCCACGCTCCCTGCCCTTCCTCCTGCTGGCGTTGTCCACGGTACTCTCTGCTCCAACTCCTTCATATGATGACGGCTATTCGGTAAGTTTATAGTTCCACTGGACAAGGTGCAGCTGCAGTGTGATGCTGGCAGCATGATGCCACGCTCCCTGCCCTTCCTCCTGCTGGCGTTGTCCACGGTACTCTCTGCGCCGACTCCTTCATATGATGACGGCTATTCGGTAAGTTTATAGTTTATAGTTCCACTGGACAAGGTGCAGCTGCAGTGTGATGCTGGCAGCATGATGCCACGCTCCCTGCCCTTCCTCCTGCTGGCGTTGTCCACGGTACTCTCTGCGCCGACTCCTTCATATGATGACGGCTATTCGGTAAGTTTATAGTTTATAGTTCCACTGGACAAGGTGCAGCTGCAGTGTGATGCTGGCAGCATGATGCCACGCTCCCTGCCCTTCCTCCTGCTGGCGTTGTCCACGGTACTCTCTGCTCCTTCATATGATGACGGCTATAAGGTAAGTTTATAGTTCCACTGGACAAGGACTGTAGTGTGATGCTGGCAGCATGATGCCACGCTCCCTGCCCTTCCTCCTGCTGGCGTTGTCCACGGTACTCTCTGCTCCTTCATATGATGACGGCTATTCGGTAAGTTTATAGTTCCACTGGACAAGGTGCAGCTGCAGTGTGATGCTGGCAGCATGATGCCACGCTCCCTGCCCTTCCTCCTGCTGGCGTTGTCCACGGTACTCTCTGCTCCTTCATATGATGACGGCTATAAGGTAAGTTTATAGTTCCACTGGACAAGGACTGTAGTGTGATGCTGGCAGCATGATGCCACGCTCCCTGCCCCTCCTCCTGCTGGCGTTGTCCACGGTACTCTCTGCTCCAACTCCTTCATATGATGACGGCTATTCGGTAAGTTTATAGTTTATAGTTCCACTGGACAAGGTGCAGCTGCAGTGTGATGCTGGCAGCATGATGCCACGCTCCCTGCCCCTCCTCCTGCTGGCGTTGTCCACGGTACTCTCTGCTCCAACTCCTTCATATGATGACGGCTATTCGGTAAGTTTATAGTTCCACTGGACAAGGTGCAGCTGCAGTGTGATGCTGGCAGCATGATGCCACGCTCCCTGCCCTTCCTCCTGCTGGCGTTGTCCACGGTACTCTCTGCGCCGACTCCTTCATATGATGACGGCTATTCGGTAAGTTTATAGTTTATAGTTCCACTGGACAAAGTGCAGCTGCAGTGTGATGCTGGCAGCATGATGCCACGCTCCCTGCCCTTCCTCCTGCTGGCGTTGTCCACGGTACTCTCTGCTCCTTCATATGATGACGGCTATTCGGTAAGTTTATAGTTCCACTGGACAAGGACTGTAGTGTGATGCTGGCAGCATGATGCCACGCTCCCTGCCCTTCCTCCTGCTGGCGTTGTCAACGGTACTCTCTGCTCCTTCATATGATGACGGCTATAAGGTAAGTTTATAGTTCCACTGGACAAGGACTGTAGTGTGATGCTGGCAGCATGATGCCACGCTCCCTGCCCTTCCTCCTGCTGGCGTTGTCCACGGTACTCTCTGCTCCTTCATATGATGACGGCTATTCGGTAAGTTTATAGTTCCACTGGACAAGGTGCAGCTGCAGTGTGATGCTGGCAGCATGATGCCACGCTCCCTGCCCTTCCTCCTGCTGGCGTTGTCCACGGTACTCTCTGCTCCTTCATATGATGACGGCTATTCGGTAAGTTTATAGTTTATAGTTCCACTGGACAAGGTGCAGCTGCAGTGTGATGCTGGCAGCATGATGCCACGCTCCCTGCCCCTCCTCCTGCTGGCGTTGTCCACGGTACTCTCTGCTCCTTCATATGATGACGGCTATAAGGTAAGTTTATAGTTCCACTGGACAAGGACTGTAGTGTGATGCTGGCAGCATGATGCCACGCTCCCTGCCCTTCCTCCTGCTGGCGTTGTCCACGGTACCCTCTGCACCGGCCCTTTCATATGATGACGGATATTCGGTAAGTTTATATTGATTAAATGATTCGGCAGAACAACCCTTAACGTAAAAGGAATGAGAATGACAGTCTTTTACGGCCATTGATAATCTGCGTACTCTGCAAGGTTTAGGCTCACAAACCATACAACAGACAGTTTAATAGTGACGTTTTAAGCTTGCCGTGTGGTGCTGGCTTAGAATAGCATCATCCCATTTTTACCCGTGGGTGTCGTAAAAGGCGACTAAGGGATTAATCCAAGGAATTGGCAGCATCGTTCCCTGTGAATATCTTCAACACTTTGCACTGCGCTCGCCAATCCGCCTGCTTAGCGTGTTGAGTATAGCAATACCCCCCAATTGGGGGAGGCCCGTGTCCAGCAGTGGACTGTTGTGGCTGTAATAGGTAGTAGTAGTAGTTTTGAGCTTATACATAAGTTGTGTGCTAGGCCGTAGAGCGTCTCGTAGCAGTTTACTACGATGGAATTATTATGCGTATGTATGTGCCATAAATCTAAGACACTCTTAAATAAATCGGTAGCATAACTGAAAAAGGGTTTTATGTAGAGAAATTTAAACCGAAAAGGCACTTGTAAAATAATGCGCTTTTCAATAGCGACAGCCGATGTGGCGCAGTGGTTAGAATGCCTGCCTGCCACGCAAAGGTTCCGGGTTCAATTCCCGGTGGGGTCACTCACAAAGTTGATATTTATCACTTTGTGAATTTGTTCCCAGTCTGGTTAGGACATTGCAGGCTGAGCCACCTGATTGTCCGCAAGTAAGATGGTTCCGTGTTTCGGATGGGCACGTTAAGCCGTCGGTCCCGGTTGCTGTCTATGATGGCGGTCGTTACACAGCCATGTCAGAGGCCTGCTACTTGTAGTAGGCGGTTGAAAAACTCTGACACCAGGGTTCATCGGGTCGTTGAACGACTCGGTGTCCCACACGAAAAGAAGAATAGCGATAGATCGTTAAATTAAAAACTAAAAACAAAAACAAATTTTGAGAGAGTGAGTAATTTGATATCCGGTAAAGCATGTATGTTGACACATTAGATGAGATCATTTAATTTGTGCAACTTAGGGACTATCCGAAAGTATCTACTTGTTGAAGTATTTTGAAATTCAATAATAATTTGGATTCTAGTAGACTTTCAAATTACAAATATGATTGCGCCGATTTTAAACTAGTTACGATACAAAACCTCTCGCATCTTAAAATATCGCTACACATCGTCTTCATAGAAGCAAGTAACCAAGTTAACCACATAAATACTGGCGTTGGAGTTTCCTGGCGAAGACGTAAACTGAGTCTACGTAATTAGCCACGACAGGTAATTTATTCACGGGTGCAAGGTAAAAGACAACGCAACGCCAACTAAGTTTCCTTTATAGATACGCCCTTCCTTCAGTTTAGTGTCTGCAGTACAAAAATTGCAGTACGCGGTTGAAACACTCTGACACCAGAGTTCATCGGGTCGTTGAACGACTCGGTGTCCCACACGAAGACAGAGAGACAGACAGAGAGAGAGAGAGAGAGAGCGAGAGAGGGTACAAAAATTTAGTAAAAACATAGCTAGATAAAACTGTGTACTTACTGAACATTTTGAGGTTTACAGGCTTTTCAATACAATTCTCAATATTCGGATAAAAATGTAATTTGCTACGGAGCGTTAGCTGACGCTACATGATTATAAAAAAACATTTAAGTTTTATGGAATAGCTGATATTTTCTTGACTTCGTAGATTTGCATTGTCGCCCTGCAGCAGCCCTGCAGCGTGAATCACAGTGCATACGGAATTTGTAATGCATTTTTGGTACAAAGCTTATTTCAATGTTCAAAGTTGCGTAATAGTGTTTTTGCGTAATAGTAATTGTACCATGTTGTTTAATGTTGCTACATAAATTAATTTAGTTTGTGGAAGTTGAAGGTTCAGATTGAAACACCTACTTTGATGTAGATGCATTAGCTTTCCAGAGTACTGCTATATGGTTTCACCTCTTTAGCATGGTTGCACTGCAAAGCCTTCGGGAAATTACTGCATATAAGTAACCTTTCCTTGAGTTTGCAAATTAGAAAATCGCAATGAACCATATTAAATAAATAGGGAGTAACAAAAAAGATATAATAAGCCGAAAGGCGGTCATCATGAAACTGAATAACTTTAGAAATAAGAAAAAATAAATTGGGCCTCCTATGTGCTCCTATTTTTCATATTTCGGCCTATGTTCCATGACGAAAGTAGTTCAGTTTCATGACTACCATGACCTTCTTTAGGTTTGTTATACCCCTTTGGTTACTTTCTGTACAAAAAAAAATTAAACAGGAAAATAACAATGTCAATTGAAAGAGCTAAAATAAATTTTACATTAATAAATGATAAAGAAATAGAAACAAGCAGAAACAAATTAGTGAACAAATCAAATTATAAAAATAAAGAATGTCAAATATCTAAGGTCAAATTATGTCAAAGAAAATAATTGATAAGTAGGTATGAATGAAATAATTTGTAGGTATGACAGTTGTTTGTTAAATCAGTGCTAACCATACGTTAAATGTCCTTATAGGAAGCCACACAAATTATTGAAAACATCGTGTAAGACTAGTAGTAGAAAAACCAGTAATTGCTCCAGGTTACATAGTACAAAGTAAGGTGTTGATCTTTTGGTCCGATCTCACACGTGTCGGTGCTCATCTTATAATCTTGTTACCGTATAATAACTTTTATCGCCCACTACCTTTGCCGCACCCCACGTAAATGTAACACTGTAGGTGATTAAGGTAACTAGAAATATGACATGACACATACCTAATTCAACCCACTACATTCGTATCTGTAAATATAGTATATATCTAAACTAACTCTAAAAGAGGTATGTGCAGTTTAAGTATAAATAAATTGGGAACAGTTTCTATCTTTTTCTTCTTATTATCGTATACCAACTTTAGTTTCCTAGTTTTAGGGACCAAGAACAGTGGCATTGTGTAGTGAAACATGTACCTTCATTCACATACTTTATTTTATAAGAAACTGCAATGTAACTCGGAAAATCGAAACAATAAAGGTATTTTTATTTATTTATTTTGCTATCTCTCTCTTTCTTCTTGTTGGACTCCAAGTCGTCCAATGACCCGTACTTTAGGGCTACCTGTGGCGACTTGCGACAGTTATCGGTGACAGTCCGCGGCGGTTACCGCCTATCCTAGAAATTCTTTAATGTAGGTATGATTATCTGAAAGTCAAATATTGTTTTCTTCAGGATATCACCCAGCAGGTGAAAGCCCCCGACAAGCGGGCAGCTCTGGTGCTGGACCGACTACTGGTGGCGTTGCAGAGGGCGCTACGAGAGGGCGACGGGGGCGGAACCCGGGGCTCCCGGGCCGTCGTCGGGCCTCGTGCGACGCCGCTCAGGGTCGCTATGGATTCTGACCTGGTAATTCTCTTTTTCTCTAATGCGATCGGGGTCAAAAAAGCATCTAAGACCACCTCAGAACATCTTTTTATTCCCATTATACGTTTACGTTAGTGTTTTTTATTTTTATAAATATAAGCTTAACTATCTAGGTAGACAACAAAAGAAATAATTTAAAGTTTTAAGAGATACTTTAAACCATCTGAAGCTGTCCTAGGTATGCTCTTTTGACCCCAATGTTCCGATGGTATTTTACAGGGAGATTCCGCAATTACATTTTCATGACAAGCCAAGGAGCGACGCGGTGCAATTTAGCGATTTCAAAGCTCTGAAAACAAGTTAAAAATGTCTAAAGACTTTGCACTGTAGACTTGTAGGAAAGGTATATGTGATTGTAGCGGACGAGAAAGAGCCAGCGTCAGCAAATTTCATCTAATTAGTTAGCAAATCCTAAGACTTTTTATAATAGAATACAAAGAATAGAATAGAATAAAAGATGTAAAAAAAACTGCAAATATGTTAAGGGATGTCCATGAAACTAAGTTCTTTTAAGGAACATAGGTCGAAATATGAAAAATGCTTTTGGACGACCCATGCAAAATGTGTCTAGCTGGCCAGTTTCTTTTGGCTACAATAGCCACCTTAAGGCGCATCAGCACCGACTTGAAGGAGTAAAAGTAGTCGCCATGGCCGAAATCGGTCGGAGAGACCATTATGGGAGAGCCAAATTTTTTTCAGATTTTAACTATGTTGCTTTGGGGAAAGTAGTTCAATTTCATGGACTGATTCACATTCACACCTTAAAATATTTGCAGTTTTTTACATACTGTATAAGTATATAGGACTATAGTCAAGAGAAACACTCGCTGCATTCGCCGCCGTATGGCAGTTGGTGGTAAACACAAGTGTTAAAGGGAGCTCCATACAACCGTCATACGGCGGCGAAAGCAGCGAGTAGCCGTCTCAACTATAGGGCGTGTGTCCGCAGATGCCAGTGATTGCGGCTGGGGACAGCGCGCCGGCGCTGGCACGCGAGTTCCGCGAGATTGAGGGCCCGCGCGCCGCGTCGCTCCGCCAAGCCGACGACTTCGACGATCTGGTCAATATTTATACATACATACATTTATCACGCCTATATCCCTTGCGGAGTACGGCTGTATGAACGGCCATTTACACCACATTTGACATAAGTTTGAGAATTCAAAAGACCGTGTATCACCATAGTGACAGATTGTCAGCCTGTCGCCTGAAGTTGCAATACACATCGACTGTCAAATCAAATAAAACTCACCAAACAACGCGATTCATAAACTAGTGCGTAATGCTTATTGACATCAAAGATATTTTTATTTTCCTGGCATTTTAATTCATGATTATGATTAAATGAGTTAAGTCATATCATAATTTATATACTATCTAAAATTCTAGACCGTAACACAAAGACCGAATTCCTATAGAAAAATATAGGTATTTACAAATTTCTATCTTTGCTTTATAACTCCGCGCAGATAGCGCAGATAATATACCTAGATGGTTTGCTTCTCTATCATAATATACTTGAATGACATATGAGCAGGATGTCAACAATAATGTTACTAATTCGGGATCAATTCTTTACCTACGCAAGTTATCCTTTATATATCACAACAATTGAAATGTGTCGATTGATGTATGGTTTGTTTGTTTGTTTGCAGAACACGTTGCAGAGACGCGGGCCGCAGCCGCCGCGCGTACGCGTGATACATTGCTACTTCAACGCAGTCACCTGCTTCTAACAGCATATACTACCAATTTATAAGAGCATATATAAACAAGCTATAGAGTGCGCCTTGCTCGGTGTGAACGGTTGGCACTAGTACGATCACGTCCTCTCTCAGTCAGTGGCAAAACTCAAATGACAACACTATTATACTTCTATATTTCTCCTACATTTGACATAAGTATCTATGGAACTTTTGCTTACGCTTGACAGTAAATAAGTAGAGTACGGCGCGGGGCGACACGTGCATTCTTTAGCTTGCTTATGTATATTCTGAATACCAAACTATATATTATTCTGAGTACTTTAAAGACGTGGTGAGATTCAGTACGTATACGTAATGGCAAATGAATGACATTAATTAACAACCGGTAAATAGACAAATTCAATTGAATGTCTGGGCATAACAACGAATATCGCTGTAGATAGGGTTCTCTATCCATTTGCATAAAATGAATTGACATAATATATTTTGGCACACTGTAATTTAAACTAATGATACTTACGCATAAGTCATGTACGCATAACAGTTTAGGCATAATTTCTTTATGCATAAAAATATTGCCATAATATTACATAGGCCTAAAATACAAAACCATAAATTGTCATATCCATAATCAAAATAGGCATAAAAATCTGATGCTTTAGAAGACCCTCTTAATTGTATAAAAATAACCTAACCTAACCTAAACTGACCTTATTTAACCTAATATATCTTTAAAACTACTAAACTGACTTACATCTCCTGCCATTTGAACTTAATTAAAATATATATTCATATTAGTCCAAAAAAAATTATTGCAAAAGCAATTATGCCAAAATACTGTTAATACAAAATACAATAGTCTAAAATATGATTATGCCAAAATAAATATTATAGCAAGAAATTATTATGTCAAAGCAATGGTAGGTGAAAAAAAAAATATGCGAAACATGTTATGCTAAAACATACTATTAGTGGAAAAAAAATATGCCAGTGAAAGGGATACCCTGTAGATAGGTGTGTCATTGATATTTTCAAGGAAAGTCCTACTCATTAAACATCCTGTCCATCAAAAAATATACCTTTCTATCTATTATCGAAAAAAAAGTACACAAGCATAATTCCTTCCAATTTAATTATTATATTGGATTGAGCTAAGTAATATTTTATACCTATGGCATATGGTTTGTATGAGGGTTCAATGCACTTTACTTCAAGTTTAAACGTACAGTGGTGCTCATCGAATCAAAGCAAACAACAAACGAAGAATACAAACAATTATAGAACGAAAGATGATAAACTATCACCGCATCAAAAGTGTTATATCGAGGTATGGAAAGCCATATCAAATGGTGGCCAAGGTACGAATTAGTACCATGCTAAAATTTTATTGTTAGTTTAGCGTGTAAGATCATGTACAGTCGGTGAGAAAAATAAAAAGAAGATGTATTGATAGTAAGTTGTTAGTAAACAAGTGAACTGTTTATTATTATTCAAATTGTAGGTAGTTATGCACCATGGACATCCTCATGTCATACAAGTCCGAGCCTGAAGGTTAGGCATAATATCGCAAGTACATACTCATGTACTTGCAGGCAGCCGACGCTGCATTTCAGGAAGTCCACCTGCATAGCGCCTTGGGTGGTAGAGCTGGTGCTCTCCGTAGAGACGTGGGCGCACAGACGCTACGTTAGCATTTTAAGCTTAGCCCTAAGATTCAACTTGCATTTTCATTATTAAATGTTCAGCCTCCGAATCGGCTGGACGTACCTAATTAAGCTCTCTTTTATTTTAAGATAGTTTTTAAAAAACCCAATAACGCTCCCCGAAAAATGACTGGCGCAGCCGGTAGGATATTTTAAAAGCTGCCTAGTCTCGCGTTCGTGTAAATCCACAAACGGACAGTTCCGGAAAGTGATTATTGTGCCCAAAAACTGTGTTACGAGTATCAAACTCTATTCGGCTATACATACGTTTTTATGGTGGTGCAAACAAGCGAACAGAGACAGTGCGCGCAGTGAATTATCCGTCGAACCAAATAAATTTGTCTACACGGAGAGAGCAGCATGAAAGTGATTGGCTGGTGAGTGAGACTTTTTCGCCTTCCTTTCCCTATATGCTTTATTATCTTGGGATCAAACCTTGCCCGATTTAATAGTTATTTGGTTTCTTTAAAAAAGGAATTCGTATCAAAATCTATGAAGACCTTTAGTTAAGTAAATTTTAAGACCCACTATTAGTTAGGATTCTGTATCAAACTCTACAGAAAGGGATTCGTATCAAAATCTATGAAGACCTCTAGTTAAGTAAATTTTAAGACCCGCTATTAAAGATTCTGTATCAAACTCTACAGAAAGGGATTCGTATCAAAATCTATGATGACCTTTAGTTAAGTAAATTTTAAAACCCGTTATTAGTTAAGACTCTGTATCAAACTCTACAGTGTTCAGTGATAAGCGCACGGTGAGTTTCGCCCACGCGCGAGTAACAACGTTCTTAGTATTATCTACAGCGTGTTCTCTGTATCAAAATCTATAGAGTCACATTAGTTAAGCTTTTATACTTTACATTTTTATATTTTTGTGTTTTTATAACTTTTACAAACTTTTATACTTGTTTTCTGAATATATAACTTATACAAATTTTTACACATTTTATACAAGCCTATATAACTTTTACAAACTTTTATACATTTTATACAAGCTTTTATAACTTATACAAACCTTTTTACAAAAATGGCGGAAGCAGAGCTAAATCTTATTCCCGGAGAAATGTTGAAGCTTATTCCCCAATTTAATGGCGATAGGCGTCAATTAAACTTGTACATACGTAAGAGCGAATATATCATCGATCGTTTTCGTGGCAATGAAAATGTATTGCAAGACCAGTATGTATTTAATGCAGTGACTAGCCGTCTGATCGGCGAGGCGTCCGCTCTTATCAGTGAACGCGAGGACCTTACGACTTGGGACGAGGTCAAGGCCTTGCTTATTCAACATTTTGGAGATCCGCGCTCTGAAGAGTGCATAGCAATTGATTTAGAAACTTTAAAAATACGTCAAGGTGAAAGTTACGGTGATTTTTGTAAGCGGATTCAGTCAGTTCGTTCCAACTTGTTTTCAAAGCTCAACTTGATCGCAGACAATAATCTTAGGGAGAGTAAGAGAACTATATACAACCATACAGCGCTTAACGTTTTTCTGTACAACTTACCCGAGAAAATGGTGCGTATTGCTCGCCTACACGAACCCGCAACTTTAGAGGAAGCTCTACAAGTTGTTCTGGAAGAAGTTAATTTCTTAGATCAGTATCACATGCGTAATAAAATGACCTTACCTTCCACCTCCACTCAGAAAAATCCGCAGCCTCAGCATAGCACGAGCACTCAGCAGAACTTTGCTAGGCAACCAGCTTTCCAAGTTCAAAATCTGCCAAGATTTAATTACCAAAATCCCCAAAATCCGCAATTTGGCTATAGGCCCACTTTTAACCAAAATCAAAACCAGAATCGTAATTTAAATCCGATTCCATTTAGATTTAACCCTCAGCAAAATAATTTTGGCTACAGACCCCCGAATTTTAGCAACAACCGTCAACCTAATCAGATGCAGTTCGGTTATAGACCCCATGGCCTTCAGCCACAGCCGCCAATGCGACCTCAACAATTTGGCATGCAACAGCAGCAACATAATAACCCTAACCGTAATATAACATACTCCAACGATGTATCTATGCGAACCGCACCGCAGCGCCGTGCGGAACCGTTTCGTCTGCATGAACTTGAATTAAATGACTATGAGTCATACGAACCCTACTACTATAATGAGTCGCATGATGAGTATTACGATGACAGTACTTACCCGGAAGAAATTCCCTTAGCAATTGAAAATTCCGATGTTATCCAACAGTCAGATCCCTCTGACCCTGCTAATGGACCTGAAAATTTTATCCTTGTCCCCAAGGACAAGCAACCCAAGTGATAAAAATTAATTGTGATAAAGAAAGACTTTTACGCTTACCTTATGTACATCTTCCTGAACTTGATGGTAACTTCATGATCGACACTGGCAGCATGAGATGCTTTATCAGTCCTAAATTAGCCCATAAATTCTTTTCTGAATACATTACCCATGAACCTTTTGAAGTGGTTAGCACCCATGGTAGAAGCCAACACAACGAGGTGATAGTAATACCTCTGCCCTCTTCTTTTAAAAATGCAATGTTCCAAAAGTTCTACGTTTACAACGTCGACTCTAAATACGATGGTTTATTAGGCGATGATCTGCTTCTCAGACTTCGTGCTATCATAGACCTGAAAAGAATAATGCTTCACACCGATGATGTGTCTATCCCAATTTTTATCAATCATGAAAATTATATACTCAACCTCCCAGCTCGATCTGAAATTAGAGTTAAAATCCCCACTGACTTGTACAAAGGTGATGGTATTCTAAATTATGTCGAATTTGGAGACGGTGTGCGTATGCCTTCCGCAATCGTAAATTGTATTGACGGATACGCGACCACTATCATACAAAATACCCTGGATGAAGACATGGAATTACAAATTCACAAGCCTTTTGAAATTACACCTTATAGTCAGAATGAATGTGAAGTGAATGCAATGCGTGATCAGAATGACCTGGATGTAGATCAGTTATTAACCGAAAATTTACAGCGGTTAAGACTTGATCACATGAACGAAGAGGAACGAATGTTTATCTCAAAATTGTGTGAAGAGTACAAGGACATTTTCTATTGTGAGCATATTCCCCTTTCTTTTACCAACCATGTCAAGCATTTCATCAGAACCAAAAATGATGACCCGATCTACACAAAACCCTATAGACAAGCCCCGGCTCAAGCCGAAGAAATAAAGCGACAGGTAGAGAAATTGTTACAGGACAATGTTATCCAGGAATCCCACTCCCCATGGAGCTCACCCGTCCATTTGGTCCCCAAAAAGGCAGATGCCTCTGGTGCTCAGAAGTTTAGAATGGTAATCGACTTTAGACGCTTGAACGACATAACCATAGACGACAAGTACCCTCTACCTAACATCACTGACTTATTCGACAAATTAGGAAGAGCACATACTTTACGACCCTGGACCTGGCTAGCGGCTATCACCAGATAGAAGTTAACCCTGACGACACACCGAAAACGGCTTTCAGCACGCAGTTTGGCCATTACGAGTTTTGAGAATGCCTTTCGGACTCAAAACTGCACCGGCGACCTTCCAGCGCGCAATGGATAGTATCCTTCGCGGCCTGCAAGGCATTCATTGCCTCGTGTACTTGGATGACATAATCATCTTCTCATCAAGTCTCCAAGAACACATAGAAAAACTACGAACCGTATTTGACAGACTTCGAGAGACTAACCTCAAAGTGCAACTTGATAAATCAGAGTTTTACGAAAGAGATCCTCTATCTCGGACACACAATTACAAAAGATGGACTCAAACCTAATGACGACAAAATCAAAGCTGTTTTAAATTTCCCGCTACCTAGAACGACAACACAAATTAAAAGCTTTCTTGGCTTAGTTGGCTACTACCGACGTTTTATCAGAGACTTTGCTAAAGTGACTCAACCACTGACCTCATGTTTGAAGAAACGTAACAAAATTGTCATTGACCAAAAATACATCGACGCTTTTGAGAAATGCAAGGAACTATTAACTACCGCCCCGTTGTTGCAATACCTGACTTCGAGAAACCCTTCATACTGACAACTGATGCATCCGCCGTAGCTATTGGCGCTGTCCTATCCCAAGGTCCAGTTGGATCGGACAAACCGTAGCATATGCTAGTAGGACGCTCAGTGACACAGAAACCCGCTACAGCACTATAGAGCGAGAACTCTTGGCTATAGTGTGGGCAGTCCGACATTTTCGACCTTATCTCTACGGTCGACAGTTTTATATACACAGATCACAGACCACTTGCTTGGCTTGATTCCTAAAAGAACCTAACTCAAAACTTACAAGATGGCGTCTACGACTCCAGGAATTTAACTTCAAAATTATTTACAAAAATGGCAAACAGAACACCAACGCCGACGCTTTGTCGCGTATACCTGTAAATGCCCTTGACTCAGACTCCGACCCTGACCTTAAATCACTAGCAGTCAATGTAAGTGACACAAACTCCATAATCAGTATCCATAGCGATTCAACTTCCGATGCCCCCGAGACATTAGCCTTCGAAAATGAAGACTCATGTACTGTACCTGTTCCTTCTATGTCCAGCAGTCGAACCCAAACAGCTCACTCTGGTGATGAACTGGAATCCCATGGCATCCCTATCCTTAGAGAAGCAATAGACACCAAACCAAACCAAATCATTGTGTACTCTTGGTTTAAAAACTCTACCCAAGTTAAAGATCTATCTAGACCAAAACAAAAGGTATTAGAGATTTTTATCCCCGAGAATAACGAAGAATTAATCAAAAAGTTCCTCTTGGAATATGTTAAGAATAAAGGAAAATATTTTATCTATTTCGAAACAGAAAACTTACGTAGAGATTTTGCAAGAGTAATTATCAACCTTTTAAAAGTGGAACAGTAGAATTCTTTGAATGTACAGAGCGAGTGATTTTGTGGAAGATGAAAGAGAACAAGAGGCTATCATTAGAAAACTTCACGAAGGCAAGACGTGCCACCGTGGTATCAAAGAAACCATGGTTAGAATCCGACGTAATTACTTTTGGCATAATATGCAAGAAACTGTATCTGCTATTCTCAATGACTGTGACCTGTGTCGCAAAATGAAATACGACAGAAAACCCATAAAACCCATGTTACAGTTAACTCAAACACAGGATGCTCCTTTTCAAGAAATATTCATGGATCTTTTTACCATAGATGCCAAATATTACTTGACCCTGGTAGATGCTTTTAGCAAACTTGGACAGGCAATAGAAATCTCTAATCGATCTTCCCCAGAAGTAGTTCGCGCTCTCGTGAGATACTTCTCATTTTATGGCACCCCACGAAAAATCAGCTGTGACCCTGGAGCCGAGTTCACTAATGAACTACTTAGAGAAATGTTAATTTTTCATAAGGTAGAGCTACACATAACCACCCCTAACAATCCTAATTCAACCGGTATAATCGAGCGATTCCACTCTACCCTTATCGAAATTTATCGTTTGGCTAAATATGAGCAAAAATGTACTGACGCGGCCTCTATAATGTCATCTTCTATACATATAATAAAACAGTAACAAGTAAAAAGTCTGTACATGAAATAGATTCAAAAAAGGATTTTTGTTTTGGATTATGTTTAAGATAAAGATCTCAAAACAATAGCTAAAAAAATTTTTGTCTGTTTGTCTGTCTGTCTGTCTGTCTGTCTGTCTGTCTGTCTGTTTGGTTGTTATTCTTTAACGCAAAAAGTACTGAGCAGATTCTTACCAAATTTTGTATCGTGGTAGCTTATTAATTGGGTCAACATTTAGGATACATTTTACTTCGGGAAAATCACTCATTCCCACGGGAAAACGCAGCAAAGCTTTTTACTGTCTATCTTATTGAGTGGGGTATCGTTGAATAGGTCTTTTAAAAATAAGTGCAGGTTTCTTAGAAACAAAATCGATTAAATGTTTCTGTCTCGAGATATTTCCTTCTAAATGATTAATTTGTAGTACATGTTTGCTTTGGGAAAATTAGTATGATGATAACCTTCGTGGATACGAATGCTTGGTAGATTAAAAAGTTAGGTGTAGTGTCTATGTGGGTATCGGTTCAGGTTATGTTATGTTGCCGTATGATGCCGGCTTCGAACGCCATCACCCCATCCATATCTTTCCCGTGGGTATCGTAAGAGGCGACTAATGAATAAATTCATCCAGGGGTTCAATCCTGGATGAATTTCCAATAGCTTGCAACATCTTGCATTGCGCTCACCAACCCGCCTGCCAATCGTGGTGAGTATGGCACATACACCCCTACTAGAGGCCTATGTTCAGTTAGTGGACTTTATTGTGGCTGTTATAGCAATGTTATGGCAGTAAAAAGAGAGTGAAAGGTGAAAATAACAGCAAGAGCTACAGATGAGCCAGTGTTTTCGATACCAGAATAAATAGTTGCTAATGCCCGAAAACGAGCATAACTACACTACGTGTTGTCAATTACAAGAGAAATGTTGGTGTTAGCCTTTTTCCTACCATGCAAGGGATAATACCGTGATATGTGTATGAACGTAACGTGCTATATAGGTAAATTATCACATTATTGACTGAGATTTTGTTATTTGTTTAGGTAGTTCTAATGTCTTAACGTTATATTGCAGTAAGTTTGTTTTATCCGCCGTATTATAAGTACCTACTTTACATTACGTCTAACTGTCTCCAAAAACAGCGGCTGTTTACATTGCTGCGGGTCATCGATAAGGCGATATAAATGATAATGACACATAAAGAAAAAAAACCTTTGGGTGTGTATGTCTGCGTAGTCGTTTTTCTTTTTCTAATACTAAAAGTTAATTGAAAGCAGCTTTTTTGGCCAAATTGGCTATAGATTTGGTGCAAACTGAAATATAACATCAATTAATCAAAATTCAGACGTTCTGCTTATAATAACTAGAAAAAAAACTATACACCAGTGTAATATGTCTGTTTCAGCCAGGGGTACCCTATTATATCTTAGCTTCTGGATCGAAAATTTAGATGTGGTATACGAGTACGCGACTCCGGCTTCCCGAGCTTCTGTCTATGTTTAAGTACTTTCCAGAAGAATCTTACAGCTTACTACCTGTGTTCCTGTCCCAAACTCACCACATTTCTTTCCACTCCAGTTCCTACTTTCCCTTCTCTCCTAGATCCAACAAAAGCAGCTCGCTCCTGCAAAATCTGTTTCGGTGAAAAAAGGTAACCCCATGGCAGATAGTGCGAATGGGCTTGGTGGACTCGGCGACTCAGCAAGGCAAATTGGACAACCTAAGGCGAAGGTAGAGGGCGCTTGCAGTAACTGTCGGCCACTGCATCCGAACTCTTCGTCAGTCGCAGCGGTTCTCCGTTCCACTTTATCGAGGAGGAGGAGGACTAAGTGCCTGCACTTGCGTTTGCGCAAACGTCTGTGCACCTTAATATATCCTGTGCAACTGACCTAATGGACTACGATGTAGGATACAAAACCACCAACAGGCGAATCAGTGTCGACTTGATTAGTAGTAGAAGTGGTCGCCATGGCCAAAATCAGTCGGAGAGATAATCATTTGGGAACGTGTATCTAAGTGTCCAAAGGGTGCCAGTCTAACGATGCTAAGATTTTATAGAAATAATCGGTTACAAGTAAACCATTAAATTATAGCAAGCAACAAAATTAACTAAGGTGATGAGTTTAATTCGTTCCTTTGAGTGCTACAAGAAGCATGGATGTAAAACTTTCGAAGAAATCAGGCTATATTTCCTTGCCCTGTAACCCAAAACGCGATGTAAGTGGCTAAACCACCATCCTGGTAAAAAGTTAGCAAAGAGCATGATCAAAACGATTACAAAGTCATCGCAAGCGCACACTGAGTCTCGGGCTTCCAAGATTGTGTCTAAGATCTTTTAGTCCTGGGAATACTCATATTTATACTCATAATATATATTTATTTATTTGCCTTCAAGTAGTACAATAATATCCTAGATTAGGTGGTATATCGTTTCACATTCGATGTCATTTGAAGGCACAGCAAATGCCAATGAGTGGAGGTGATTACCCGTCTGCAAGCACCACAGGCATCCCACCCTAAGGAAGAAGAAAAAGAAATATTCTTAGATCGCACCCAAAGAAATTTAACTCAGCCCTAGCCGCACATTTAACTTGTGGTTGATTTCAAAATCACTCATTAACAGTGTAACAAAATGTAGATATAATATAACTAACACAAAGCCTCAAACACCTTGCGTACGAAGTCGCGGGCACCAGCTAGTACTCTATAATGGCCTACAATCACACAATTCATTCTGTAACAGGATTAACCCCTTTCGAGGTAGTTTTTGGTCATACTGACTCTACCACACTATTTAACGCAAACTATAACCAGGCATACACACAACGCTTAGTGAAAGATCACGCCAAACGCACTAAGTTCTTGTACAAGTTCATTTCCCAAAAGATGCAACAAAGTAAGGAAAATTCTAGAGAAAAGCGTGGTGGTGAAACAGGCATAGATTTCTCTGACGGAGAAACGGTATTCGTGAAAGACGTTAATAAAAGGAAAAGTAAGGACAAGCCGAGGTATCGCAAAGCGAAAGTAAAAGGGAAAACTAAACGGAATGTAGTCCCTGTCATGGTAGGCACTAGAGAGACTAAAGCCCCGATTAAAAACATCAAACGTCCTCCACAGGTATTACCTGGCCGTCCTGGCACTAGTGCCGAAGATGACCCTGGGCCTTCAACTCGACAAAGTTGAGAAAAATCCTGGCATCCTTCCAGTGAAGCAAGGACAGGCATTCAAACGGGACGATAAATGGGTCATAGTGAAGGTATTAGATCTGACCGGCATAGAGAATGACCTTAATTTTAATATTGATAGTTATATTAATTTTAGTAGATTAATAGATATAAGTAAACCTTTTGAACATGAGTTTAGAGGTGTTCGAGATCAAGTAGAGTTTCTTATGTAGGTATAATGCTTTAGAGAAGTTTCAGCAGCTTGTTCCAAAATCAAGATCTAAACGAGGCTTACTTAATCCTGTAGGCTCTATTATAAAGCTTATCACCGGTAACCTTGACCATGATGATGCAATACGCTACGACCAACTAATTTCACAGTTACAAGGCAAACAAAACCATGTTGATAAGAAAATGACCATAATCTCTACAATGTTGGATAGCTTAATAAATAGCACTGAAACCTTACATGAAAATACAATGATCTTGGATGAACGTTTAAAAAGAATTGAAAGAATAGTCAAAAATATTGCAACAAAAGAAAATAACTCTATCTACTTTACTTATGTATTAGGCATGTACACTATGTTCATAACTAACTTTCAGTCTATTTACTTAACTCTCAGTGAAACTGAAACAGCTTTAGCTTTCAGTAAGGTATCAGTACTACATCAGTCTATTGTTAACTCTACTGAACTCATGTTAATTTTAGATTTAATTTCAGGTACTCATAGTTTAATGTACCCAGTTTCTAAGAATAATTTAGTTAAGATAGAAAGAACAATGGTAGTTAAAGCTTATGTAAAGGAAACCAAATAACTTACTTAATGGAAATACCACTTACCGATAATGTTACTTACAGTTATTACAAGTTGTACCTTTACCTATTTTATCAGATAATAGAACAACCCTAATTATCCTAAATACCCTTACCTTTTGGCGAAAGGTCCAAAATTCTGCCACTCGCTAGCGCCTGTAGAGAAGTCGCTATCAACCAGTACTTATGCACAGAAGACGATCTCGTTCCATATCCAGAGCAAACCTGCGTAGAGCAACTGATAAGGTTTCAGGAGAACCTCACACTCTGCATCCCTCACGTCGTGATCATAGAAGACATCAAGCTGCAAAGGATCGCCCTCTGAGTTGGATACTTTTCAGCAAGGACGTCGTGGTACTGACGAAGAAGTGTTCTGAAGATGTTAGTAGAGAACCGCTACGAGGCACCTACGTCGTAACCATTGATGAAAGCTGTGCTGTCTACGTCGGAGCTACGAGACTGAGCAACTTCCGTTTTACTTCCGAGAATCTACAATATAAAGTCACCCCTGTCGTGACTCTCCCAGAGCTACGAGCAACCAACACTACGGACTTCAGCAACGGTATGGTGAACCTGAAAGGCGTGAACTTGGACGATGTGAAGCACCTGTCGTACATCCTGAAAAACGGACAGAACAGTAAAAATTCGGAAAGTGAAAGTGAAAATGTGTTGCGCGTACGAAGTGTTAGTTTAGCTACCATAGTTCTATATGTCCTTATAGCTATAGTTTTAATTTCATTTGTCTTATTTAGATTTAAGTCAATGGTTTTCAGTCATTGGCGAAATCATCAGGAACCTTCAGATGCCCCTGATAATTTCGCTCTTGGTGAGGGAGGAGTTATGCACCATGGACATCCTCATGTCATACAAGTCCGAGCCTGAAGGTTAGGCATAATATCGCAAGTACATACTCATGTACTTGCAGGCAGCCGACGCTGCATTTCAGGAAGTCCACCTGCATAGCGCCTTGGGTGGTAGAGCTGGTGCTCTCCGTAGAGACGTGGGCGCACAGACGCTACGTTAGCATTTTAAGCTTAGCCCTAAGATTCAACTTGCATTTTCATTATTAAATGTTCAGCCTCCGAATCGGCTGGACGTACCTAATTAAGCTCTCTTTTATTTTAAGATAGTTTTTAAAAAACCCAATAACGCTCCCCGAAAAATGACTAGGTAGATCACAATTTATTCCTTTATTTATATGATAAATCCAATTTTATAATAATAACTACTTCTAACTTTACTTTATTTACTTCTAGTTAGGTACATAATAATATCATGTTTACTTACTTATAGGAAACTGGCTTTGTTTAGCATGTATTGTGCCTATTGTACTAATAATTCTTCTGTAATATAGTACCCACTACGATTTTAAAAAATAACTAAGGTACTTCATATATATTATAGGTATGTACAGAGTAGGTATATTTACAAACATCTAAATAAGGTCTTTCAAAGCTTCTTCGAATATTATGATTCCTTTTTTTATTAACTGCATATCCTTACCTATATGAAAAAAAAAACACCCTGATGTATAATGTACTATGTTAATAAAGTTTTGTTGCAAGAAACGCATTTTGATTTTTATAAGCACCTAGATATAGTTTGGGAAATATAACTTGACTCGATGAATGTTAGCTCTAAATGACTCTTGGATAAATTCTATTCTATTGTGCTCCATCTTTTATTCTATTGTACCCTCATATTTTGTTCTATTTTGCTCTCGCTAAGTACGGGCCAAATTATATTTCCTAAACTGCATATCTTAATATAAGTAATTCTAAAGATTAAAGTTTGTATTGCTCTATCAATAGCACTGAAAGTAACACAAATTCAGTGAATAACAAGCTGTGAATATAAAGTTTGTAAGTATCTTCCCCTACTTGTTTGCAGGAAGTATTGAGCAGAGGTACCTACATGTAAACACAAGAGAGTTTTCTTGAGTACCCTAAAGCCATACCAGCAACTCCTTTACTTTATCTTAAACTCTGTGTCGAAATGATATGATGCCATTGTACATTATTCTAATATAAACACATACAAAAAACCAAACCCAAAGAACATTTTTTTTTTTTGGGCGGGTAGTCGTGGCAATAATAACAACTTTAAGAGCTCTGCTTATTTTAATTAAATAAAAATACTTACAGTGTTTATATTTTCACATAATATGCACTAAATAGTTTACCAGCATATCACCACTATCCGCACACATTAATTTTCTACACTGCAATCAAATTTGATCCACTTTGCACTTGTGACACTTTGACCTCTACCAAAATGGACACATCAGCACTGTTGACAGCAAACAAAGAAGGTCTTGAGAAGTTATTCAGCCGTATGGGGGAGTTTGAAGTGCGTCTGCAGAAGGCTACTGGTGCTCCAGCACCTGTGCACTCCGACCTGAAGACACTTGCCAGTGAGTACGCAGATTTTAAGAACTTTGTCTGCCAAGCGCTGACTACACTCACAGCGCAGACGAACTTGCTGTCCCTTGGCCTGGAGCGACATGAGACCTTCTTAAGGAGGAAGGTGCTACTTTTCCATGGGGTCGCTGAAAATAAGGACGAGAAATTAGAAGAAGTCATATCAAACATAATAAATGACAAAATGAAGATAGGTGACATTACCACTACGGATCTGCGAGCCTGCCACCGATTAGGTTCCTCTTCTACAAAGACGCGGCCAATTCTCGTGAGATTCCGTGACCTTGATCATCGTCGGGAAGTATGGGACACCAAGACCGCTCAAGAACACTGGGGTGGTCATATCGGAGTTTTTAACCAAGTCCCGTCATGATGTGTTTGTTGCGGCACGGAAGTGCTATGGTGTTAAGAACTGCTGGACATCAGAGGGCAATATCCATCTCATTTTGCCGGACAAATCTCGTCGTAGAATTGAGGTTATGGATGATCTGGAGAAGTTGAAGCGGTCCCATCCAGTCTCATCGTCAGCTAGTGGCAATCCATCGGGTCAAGATGCGGGTTCATCGGGCAGCATACCCTTGCCAGACCAGGAAATGCGGCTAAGGTCACGCCGCCTGTGCGAGCCAAGCAGCCTAAAGCGCCGGTGCAGCAAACGACGAATGCTTCCCATGGACAGAGGGGGAAGAAGTGAGCATCTAATTAATTTCACCCATGCGTCTTTGTTCTTTCGTCTATCTTGAATTTGTGCGGTATCTCCATTTACCTCTTTTTTCAAAATTTTCTACACACCACCGCAGTAATTTTTATTCACACAATTTTATTTTATCTGTCAATGTCAATTGTTGTTGTTTTAAAAATTCATCCATCAGGATAGGCAATGGTACTAGCCATACAGCCTAGTCTTTTATTAGTTCTTTCTGTTATCTTTTCAAAAATAAGGCATTAAATGCCCTCAAGAACACTGGGGTGGTCATATCGGAGTTTTTAACCAAGTCCCGTCATGATGTGTTTGTTGCGGCACGGAAGTGCTATGGTGTTAAGAACTGCTGGACATCAGAGGGCAATATCCATCTCATTTTGCCGGACAAATCTCGTCGTAGAATTGAGGTTATGGATGATCTGGAGAAGTTGAAGCGGTCCCATCCAGTCTCATCGTCAGCTAGTGGCAATCCATCGGGTCAAGATGCGGGTTCATCGGGCAGCATACCCTTGCCAGACCAGGGAAATGCGGCTAAGGTCACGCCGCCTGTGCGAGCCAAGCAGCCTAAAGCGCCGGTGCAGCAAACGACGAATGCTTCCCATGGACAGAGGGGGAAGAAGTGAGCATCTAATTAATTTCACCCATGCGTCTTTGTTCTTTCGTCTATCTTGAATTTGTGCGGTATCTCCATTTACCTCTTTTTTCAAAATTTTCTACACACCACCGCAGTAATTTTTATTCACACAATTTTATTTTATCTGTCAATGTCAATTGTTGTTGTTTTAAAAATTCATCCATCAGGATAGGCAATGGTACTAGCCATACAGCCTAGTCTTTTATTAGTTCTTTCTGTTATCTTCTATAGTTCATTTCTTATTTCCAATAAAAACAAGGCAAAAATGCCATTTCTTCTATACATTCTTGTGTAATTTTCAGGTTCATAAAATTCCATGTCCGGGTTAAATCCATGTCAAAGCTCTCCAACCGTGGAGATAATAAAGTCAAATATTGGTTTAAAAGTGGCAGGGTTCGATAGAAGTTCTTGAAGCGAAGGCGGGATACTGTCTTTGTAAATATCTTGCAGCTTGTCAATTAATAAAATTCGGTTAATATTTAAAGCGGGACAGTTGAAAAATATATGTTCCAGCGTTTGATTTTCATTTAGAGAGCAATCTGTACATATAGGTGAGTTAATAATTTTCATGCGGTGTAGATGGGCTTTAAATTTACAATGACCAAATCGTAACCTGCATATTTGTGTGAAGAATCTTCTTTTTATAAAGGTATTATTCTTAGCGAACCAGGGTTTCTCTCCAAGATTCTTATTGATTGCAGCATACCATGCACCTTTTTCTTGTATTATAATTTGACGTTGATTTATCCAGCTTTGTCTAATTTCCTCTTGAATCAATGGGATTAAATCTCTCCATGGAACTGACATTCCTCTGGGTTGTCCAATTAAGCTATTGTTTATTGTTCTGGCAAGGTAGTCAGCTGTTTCATTACCTGACACACCTTTATGTGCTGGAGACAATAAAAATTCAATTGAAACATTGGCGTTGTATAGTGTTTGCCACAGCTGTTTAATTTTATAAATAATATAATTTGTACTCAGAGTGTTATTCTTTAAAGCTGATAAAACTGACATACTATCACTAATAATAAGCCATTTAGGGAAAGAGTGATTTAAATTGTTTATATATTCTAAAGCGGCTTGAATTGCTGCAGCTTCTGCCGTAAATATACTGCAGGTTTTTGGTAGTTTATATCCATTTCCTGTCTTCAAGGCACTGTGATAGTATGCAAGAGAGACACCTGTATCAGTTTTTGAGCCATCAGTGTAAATATGCTGGTATTTTGGCCATAATGATAGTTTCTCATATAGCTCTTCTCTAGTTCTAATGGAGTTATCTATAACTATATTCATATTGCAAAATTTGCTTTCAAAAGCTCCTTCGTAACATGCCAACTTGTCAGATTTGTGAATGTTATGCCTTTCATCATAAACTTTTATTTCAGAATAATCAAGCAGAATGAAGGGGAATTTAATTGAAGTAGATGCAGATGCAGAGGCCAAAGTTTGATTTTCAGCGATTTTCTCTAATAAGGAATGGTGAGTAAAAGAAAATAATTTCAGTAGAAATCTAAATTTAAGATATTTAAATCTTAACATCAATGGAGGTATATTGCATTCAACTTGCATAGAAACAATAGGTGTTGTTTTCATTGCATCTGTTATTAAACGTAAATTTTTATTCTGTAAAGTTTCTAACTTTTAACCAAAATAGGATTGGAAGCATAACAAAGAAAACTATATTCAAAGTGGGAACGTACCACAGACTTATATAACATAAGTAAAACTTTAGGATCAGCCCCATGATGTTCTAGCGAGGGATTTAAGAACATTAAAAGCTCTAGAAGCTCTATCTGACACATAACTTACATGCTTATTCCATGATAAATTTCTAGTAAAAATTACTCCAAGAAATTTTGCTTCATCCTCTACTGGCAATAAGCTACCATCATAATATATATGAGATATTAAAAGTCTAGATCTACTAAAGATCACAACTTTAGTTTTCTAGACTAACACTTAAATGTAAATAATCAAAGTATGTTTTTAATCTTTTTAATGCTAAATTTAATTTGATTTCTGTTGCTTGCATGTTAGACCCAATACAATATATAGCTAAATCATCAGCAAATTGTAAATTTCTTACTTCGGTACCCAGTATACTATTTAATTTATTAATATACAAGATGAACAGCAAAGGACTTAAAATTCCACCTTGACAAACACCTAAATATGACGATTGTGGTCCATATAAATTATTTTTAAACTTGACATATACTTGCCTACCATTTAAAAAATTGAATATCCAACTAATTAATTTTCCAGGTAAACCTAACAACTGTAACTCCGCAGCAAGCACATGGTGATTAACATTATTGAAGGCTCCAACAATATCAAAGAAGACACAAACAACAAATTTATTAAATGAGAAGGAATGATGAATGTCAAGAAAGAGATTATTCAAACTTTCGATTGCAGAGTGACCACGTCTAAAACCAAACTGATTTGGAGGTAATAACTTATTAGATTCTATAAAAAATTCCAGTCTTTGTTTTAGTATTTGTTCAAAAACTTTACCTATACAGGATGTTAATGCTATAGGTCGATAAGAATTACAATTATCCGCATCTTTACCAGGTTTCAAAACTGGAATTAAACAATCAACCTTCCATTCAGTGGGAATTATGTCATTAGACCAAAGAAAGTTAAATATGTCCAAAATCATTTTTTACTTGACAATGAAAGATTTTTTAATAACTTATATGGAATATGATCTAAACCAAAAACAGTATCTCTTCTAGAGTTAAGTGCACTAATAAATTCATTTAAAGTAAAAGGTGTAATTAAATAATCATTACCACCAGTGACTGGAGAGTTAACAGTAGTAGTGACAATATTTGGAGAAACGGTTGTGTACTTATTTAAAAATGCTGGTATCCAATCTGTGTTAGAAGACCGTATCACATTACATTCAGAAAAAGATTTATTAAACATGCGCATTGTTTTCCATATTACAGACAGAGGTGTTTGCCGGTTAAATGTTTCACACAAAGCCATCCATGAAGCTTCTCTTTCCTTTTAATGGTAAGTTTTTTAATAGCTTGTTGTTTTTTAAAATAGATATAATTTTCTAATGTTGGGTCATTTTTAAATTGAATGTAAGCAGCTTTAGAATTATTTACTGCTAAAGTGCAGGCATTATTCCACCAAGGCAAACGTGGTCTTTTCCTACGTGTTAAATTTGGCTGCACTGAATTATTTCTGGTTGTGGGATTAGCCTCAAATGCACAATTTAGTAGTAAAGAACAGAGATTAGAATAGGATTCCTGGGGTCGTTCAAAGTCAAAGTTAAAAGTAGTTAATTTGTCACTAACTATTTCTTGATATTTTTTCCAATCAACATTTGAAAAATTTGGACGGATATAATTTCCTTGATTTAAATTGGAATTGTTAATTCTATTTACAGAACCAAGGATACCAGTAACAGTGGGAAGATGATAACTCCCCATTGGATCATCATGAACTGACCAGCTACAACGTAATGATAATGAGGAAGAAACGAGAGTAAGATCCAATGCATTTGGTTTCCACACATGTGAACCCACAGTAGTTGCTTGGCCGTCATTAAGGAGGCATAAATTATTATCATCAATCACATCTTGCAAAATTATACCACGCGCATCAGTTGACGTGCAACCCCACGAAGTACTGTGTGCATTGAAATCCCCAGCCATAATAAGAGGCCCCGGTACAGATTTAATCAAACTATCAAGACGGGAATAAGTAAAGTTGGAAGGAGAAGCCAACGTGGGACTATAGAAACTAATTATTGTAATAATTTCATTGTTGAAATGTAACTGAACTGCCAAATTTTGTAATGAGTTATCAGAATATGTGTTTAACAAATTGTAACGCAAATTATTTTGTATTAATATAGCAACACCATTGTGTTTAGTACCTATATCTAATCTTTCGATGTTAAAACCTTTAATTTTAATTTTTTCCTGGTTTTAACCAGGTTTCAGAAATAAGTGCTACATGAATATTATTATTATATAAAAATAAGTAAAAGCATGTAAATTACTAGACAAACTTTGAGCATTCCATTGAACAATATTTAACTGATCCATAAATTAGAATTTACTTAGTTTTATGGTCTGTAGTTTTATTGATACTGAATGAATCAAGTAAAGCGCTTTTATACTTTGAGTAGAGATTGGGATGGGATTTTCAGCATCTTTACTAGCTGAAATAATTTTTATAATTGAAGAAATCAGAAGATTCATGAATTGTTCCGATTTAAACAATTGTTGAACTGGGTCTACTTTACTTTTTAGTGGGGAAGTTTTGTTATTAAAAACTTCAGAATACGAGGCCCTGCGCATCTGAACTTTTATCTCCTCTGCTTTTTGAATTTTCACTGGGCATGATTTGGCAATTGCAACATGTTTTCCTTTGCAGTGAACACAGACTGCTTCTTCTGGCCGTTTTACGCAATCTTTATAATTGTGGGAATCACCGCAGATTGAGCACCTCTGGGCGTTTTTACAGAATTTACCAATGTGCCCAAAGCGCAGGCATCGCAGGCATTGGCTCACAGGAGGCGTGTATGGCCTTACTTCGAAATACCAGCTGTTAATATCCACATAATCAGGAAGTACTGCACTAGCGAAAGTTATCGATACCGCTTGTGTTGGTACCAAGCAGGAGTTACCTTCGTCGTCTTTGGAACGTCGCATGAATCGGCGTACAGATACAACATTTCTGCAACTAGAAATTCCATCATATATTTTTTTGTTGCTCATGTATGTTGGAACGTTTGTTATTACCCCTGTCACTTCCGTTAATCTTGCTGGAATAGTCGCCCTCAACTTTAGCTCTTTTTGAGACTTGAGATTATTAAGAGCGGCATTTGCTAACCCTGGTCGCTCAAATATAACCGCTATTTTGTAACGATTGATTCTTTTCAATTGCTTGATACCTTTGTTACTAAGCTTCAATGCGCTTCCCAAGCCCATCAAGTCTCTCTCACCTATCGGCGTCTTGTCGTCCGCGCTCTCGTAAATTACTATATATTCGAACTCACCGCCATCCTCCGGATACTGACGAATGTAGTTTTCGGTTTTATACGGCTTGTATTTGTCTACATCGTCGTCGCCCGCATCATCGCTCATAGCGGGGTCCTCTCCTTCGCTTACCTCTCCGCCATCGTTTCCCTTTTTACGTTTGCTTTTGCGACCCATAGCTGGGCAGCAAAGCTGTGTTGCTTTTTTATTGCACTATTAGAATATAAGTTACTAGTAATTAAATTTACTAAGAAATTCTCAGTTTATTCTGCAAAAAGCAATTTTAAAATTTTCTTTGAAAAATTTTCACCCTTTCGATTCAAATTCCCGCCAAAGAATCCTGTCAATGTCAAGTAGAAATTGTCTATGTCCGTTGTTTTTTTTTTTTTTTTTTTAATTTCACTTTTGGATTGGAATCGAGTCCTTTTATATTTAAACGTGCTTGTTGCGTTTATGAACAACATTGTATTGCAGACTATTAATTTATTTTTTATTTTTTTCTTGTTAATCTTGTTTTTGTATGGTGTTCATATGTGATTGTTTTGTGTAATGGATATTTCTTTCAACGTACCACGGTTAGTGTTGATTAGCTGTGAGTAGCACAGTTTTGTGCGTTAATATTTAATATAATTTTCTTATATAATTTATATATTTTATTGTTATTTATATTTTTATATATTTATGGATGATATCGCATTAGATGAAAGTTTTTTCTCATGCTCTTCCTCGTCTGAACATTTCACCAGTGCTGATAGTGATGGTGATAGTTCTACATTTCTGTCGGTTCATGATCAGATCAAAACTGTATTTTCCCCTTTTAAGCGCAATTTTAATGTCTGTCACATAAATGCTCAGAGCATTCCTAAGCATTACAATGACCTACTGGCAACCTTTAGCAACACATCTGTAGATGCACTTCTTGTTTCTGAATCTTTCCTAAAGCCTTCACTCCCTTCTTCTCATTTTTCTCTTCCCGGTTTCAAGCTGATCCGGAATGACCGCACGGGCAAGGGGTGCGGTGGTGTCGCCATCTACTTGCGTACTGACATCGTTCATAAAGTTGTTAGTGTATCACCGAATTTATACTCTCACTCGGCAGAACACCTTTTTATAGAAATCACTCTGCACCACAGGAAGGTGTTGATCGCGGTTTTTTATAGTCCATCTTTACAGATAGATTACTTCGACTCGTTGGAGAATCTACTCGGTACTCACTGCCCTAACTACGATCACACTCTCCTGTTAGGTGACTTTAATACATGTCTCATTAAGAACGACGCTCGTGCGCAAAGGCTACGCTCTCTCTTGTCCGCGCTCAACTTAGAGATTCTTCCACTTTCAGAAACGCATCACTTTCCTAACTGTATCCCTTCTCTCTTGATCTATTTATAACTTCTTCTCCCGACAAAATTGCCGCTCATGGTCAATTTCCTGCAAATTTCTCTTACCATGACCTTATATTTCTCTCATTCAAAATTCGGCCACCTAAGCGCAAACCTAGGTTTATGTTTCTCCGTAGTTTTAGAGGAGTTAATTTGGAGGCGTTGAGACGGGATGCTATGTCTTTAGACTGGACTCCAGTTCTTATTGCTGATAATATTGACACTAAAGTTGAACTGCTTCACTCGCTTCTGTTTCAACTTTATAACAAACATGCACCTGTCAAAAAGGTTAAGATCAAACATGCGCCTACTCCTTGGCTTACACAAGAAATACTGGACCTTATGGCTAGTCGCGATAGAGCAAAAAAACGGTACAAAAAGCGACCAACCGATCAGAATCTTGCACAGTACAAGTTGCTCCGTAACCACTGTAGTCGTCTGTGTAGAGTTGCGAAAAGACGCCACATTCACGAGTCAATTGATAATTGCAATCCTACGCAGGTTTGGAAATTTTTACGCTCACTCGGCATCGGAAAATCGCCTGATACTTCCGGTAGTGGAGCCGTTGATATAAACGCACTTAACGCGCATTTCTCGTCACCACCTGTTACGTTAAGTGACATTGCAAAATCGACTACAATTTCCAACATCAGTAGCGTACCACTTCCACAGTGCACTTCTTTCTTTTAATGCTGTTGCCGAGGAGGATGTTAGGAAGCACATACTTTCTATCACTTCTACTGCCGTGGGCAATGATGAGCTTTCCTCCCGCATGATCTCCCTTATCCTGCCCGAACTCTTACCAGTACTCACACACATTTTCAACTTTTCCTTGGAAACGAGTTCTTTCCATTCAGCATGGAAACGTGCTGATGTCGTTCCTCTCCCTAAGGTACCCAATCCTTCATCATTTTCCCAATTTCGTCCTATCTCCATTTTACCATTCCTTTCCAAAGTCCTAGAACACATTGTCCACAGGCAGCTAGCTGACTTTATAACAGCGCAAGGACTGCTATCTCCTTTTCAATCTGGTTTCCGTGCTGGTCACAGTACAGTGACAGCACTGCTTAAAGTCACTGACGACATTCGTTATGCGATGGAGAACAAGAATTTGACCATACTTATTTTACTAGATTTTAGTAACGCTTTTAATTCTGTCGACTTTGACGTTCTTCTTGCCATACTTCGCTCACTAAATATCTCTGCCTCGGCAATAGCTTGGTTTAATTCTTATCTTCGGGGTCGCTCGCAGCGGATCCGCTCTGACGAGGTTTTCTCCGAATGGTGTGATCTCTCTGCGGGTGTCCCACAAGGTGGCGTCCTTTCACCTCTTCTCTTTTCCATTTTCATTAACACAGTTACCTTTGTGATCTCTTCTAACTTCCACCTCTATGCAGACGATTTGCAGATTTATCGTCACTTCAACTCTGACGACATCATAGGTGCTACTGCATCTATCAATGATGATTTGCGGAGGATTGCTAACTGGGCCGAATCTTTCGGTCTTGTAGTTAATCCTAAAAAGTCGCAAGCAATGCTTATTGGAAGCCCGTATATGTGTAGGCAAATAGATTACAATAATATCCCATCTGTCACTTATAATGGAACACCTATTGCCTACACTAAAAGTGCAAAAAATTTGGGTGTGTTACTCAACAATAATCTGGATTGGACTACGCAGGTAAATGACGTGAGTAAGAAAGTGTTTTATTCGTTTCACTCGCTTAAGCGCCTCCAAAATTTCCTGCCTTTAAAAACTAAAATTTCTCTCGCGCAATCACTTCTTTCCCTCTTTTGATTACGCTGACACTTGTTACCTGGATGCCACTGAAGAGTTGTTGAACAAACTCGAGCGTCTCCAAAACCTTTGCATTAGATTTGTCTTCGGTTTACGCAAATATGACCACGTCTCGCAGTTTCGTTCGCAACTCAAGTGGCTTCCTATCCGACTTCGCAGAAATGCTCATGTGCTTTCTTGTCTTTACAATGTTCTTCATAGCCCTTCTTCTCCTTCATATCTTAAAGAACGTTTCCATTTCTCTCGGCCCCAAGACAGGCCTTGTCGCTCACATGTAAGGTCTATTCTTTCTATCCCTATCCACCGCTCCGACTTCTACAGTTATTCTTTCACTGTACATGCAGCCAGATTGTGGAACTCCCTCCCGCACACAGTGCGTGACAGCCCTTCCCTCTCAGTGTTCAAGAAGAGAGTAAAAGAGCATTATCTTTCACTGTGCAAATAGTTTGTATATAAGTAGGTATATGTATATATATATATATAATATGTATTATGTACCTATATATTTTATTTATGTAATATTATACGTATTTTAGTATATTTATGTATATCTCATATATATTATTTTGTTTTTGTTTTTATACCTCATTTAGTAGAATAAATTGTGCACGATCTATCAGCATCACCTTATGCTATCACTCTACCGTAGGACTGCTGGAAGAGATTTCTTTTTAGAAATAAGTAGTACCTGTTGTGTTGTTTTTCTTTATGTAATTGTCCTGTGTTTTATCTTGTGTGCAATAAACTGTTAAATAAATAAACATTTAAATTCATCATTCTAATTATCCAACTTGGAATCTTTGCTACCGAGGCAGACTCGTTCATTACTTAAGTCATTGGTAGTCATTAGTATTAACGCCATCTAACGGTGTTTTACTTTACCTACACAGAAGGCGATATCTGTAAGCGAGTGCGAGGGGTGGCGAACGCAAACTTACCTAACCATTTGGTTTAGCTCACGATGATGCTCAAAGATTGCGTGCATTTTGGTAAAGATGGCTGGAGTTGATGGCTAAATTATGTCCAGCCAATTTAAAAAGTAAAAGATGGCTTTCGATGCCTATTTATAAAGGTAGATCATAGTCGCACAAGACTGCAACAAGTGGAACCTTACAGGGGAGTCCTTTTGCCCAACAGGCTAATTAGGAAACACAGAACAAATTTTTAATTTATAGGTTCATGCTAAAGCTAAAGTGACTATGGGTTAAAGTGATAGTCAAATCAACACGTTTTTAAAAATAAAAGCAATATAGAAGAAAGTCAAAATAAATAAATATAAAAAGTTTACTGTTATATAGTTAGGTACCTACTTACGAGTAGGTATTGCCATATATTCTTTATTCTTTTACATATTCTTGATTATACAGAGTGTTACCTGCAAAGCGGTAATTTTTTCAAAGTGGTGATTTTAGACATTTATATGAATAACTTTTACTATAGGCCATCTGCAAAATTACGAATGAATAAAAGGAGAATGCCCATTTCTGGTCTAAGAAATTGTCTCGCCTCATTTTATATAAAAGCAAATTTAAATAAAAGTATTATGTAATATCTCTAATTCTAATGAAGAATAGCTACAGCAATCGTTGTACAAAAACAGGAAAACTAGCTTAATTTTAAAGGTCTTTTACCGTTAGGTATTTTTACCAAAGATTTGTAAGCCTTTTTTACACTGCTTACTTCGGTATAGCTAACGATAACAAATTTAGAACGAAATACTTGATACAGCCAATCTTCAGTACTTTTGTCTCTTTCGATACCCAACTTTTACATTCAATAACTTCAGAACTCCTGTCATAATTGAATTATTTTCAGTTACAAAATGTTATATAATTAGTCTTCATAATTATTTATCTGCAAGTAGTGAGGCTAGCAATGGACAAACATCCATACTAGAGTGGGCATGATTCTTTGATCATTAGAGATGCCTAGAATCACCAGTTAGAATAAATGTCCGCTTATCGAACTAACACACTGTATAAATATTATTATGACAGTCAGTAAAGGACGGTTGTTGTATCTCTACGATGTCATATAGGTGCATCATATCTACATCAAAACACACGCTACATGTGCCGTACCCAACATAAAAGCTCACAGCTCCTACATTTGAATGCAGTCCGTTCAGAGTGGACATCCATTCTCGTTTAGAACCGCTGCCTGTCTTCTTTGCTTGTTTCTGCATCAATGGCTGTCAGCGAGAAACTGGGAAGAATATACTGGAAAAGACTACACCTTCGACTGAAGTGTCGCTATAACGACATTTCTACTTTTAAATCAATTTGAATTAAGTAACTATTTCTCTATTAAAATAATGTAGTAAGAGTTATAATTCTGATGATTCAATGTTCAATTAAGGTAATTGTAGGTGTTGTTAATTTTACCTATTATGTTTATGGGTGTAAATAAGTAAATAGTTAATCAGTGAATATCAAATGGTTTTTCTGTATATTAGGTAATACGATTAATACTTGCGGTTTTGGATTGTTGAATGTTTCTATATTCTATAGAAATAGCGGCAGTATATTTCTAAACCCCTCCCACGCTTTGCGTCATTAACTAAACTTGCGGTTACGTGACCAGGCGCGCAGGACCACCAACAAATGCCCATGAAAAGGGGCTGATTGCTACATCCTAAAAGTTAATAAATAAACGGCAATTTTGTTAACAGTTAGCACTACAAGGGCCAGACAGTTTAATTAGTAGGGCCTTTTAGGTTGATAGGAAACGTGAGTTTTTTATCTAACTACATGCTTTGTTTCTTCCTTCGGATGAAATATTCGGTCGTCAGGACATATGGAATCGAAATATGGAAAAATATGGACCTCCCATACAAAATGTACCAGCCTACCTAGTCAATTCGATCAATCAGTAGTGGGAGGTCCGCTTATTATACCTATTAGTTTCATGGATTAGTTCATAACTTAGTAAGTATATTTCCAGTTGATTTTGTCACCTTATACTTACTCGTGGTACGATACCAACAGGTTAATTAAGATTCGGATGAAGCATAACAAAATAGCTTCCTTTTGTCACATCAACACAGATAAAATGAAATATAAGGGAGGTATAAGCACTATGGGTCAGTTCCCACAGAAGGCGACGAGACGAGACGCGACGCGACGATGCAATGTCATTTTCAAGCGGCATCAAGATGCAACGCGCGGCGCCGCTCGATGCATCTTCATGTCGCTTCCGGCCGCTCGGTGCTGCTTGTCAGCTTGTCAATTCACTTTAGTAGTTCAAGAGCTTGATGTATGTGCAGGTTATGTGATATGATAGCTTTGTATGAGCTTCGATCGGAACGGAACGGAAGACTGTGTTTCTCTTAGAGCCCAAAATTCTTTTATTTTATTTTAATAGGTATATTTTAGTTAATAGCTACATTTACGATACAAAATATTATAGATAACTACTTTTAAAAGCCACTTAGTACAAGCCAACATATGTAGTTTAGTCGTTTTTTGACCTGTGGTTTGCTTGTGAGTCAAATAAATTAAGTATGATTTAAATTTCTGGGAATAAGCAACAGTTTTCTGTGTGTACGCCAATATGCTTGTTTGCCAGAAAATAGCTCATATCCAAACAGTGTACTGTTGTGGCTGTTAAGTTTCTAAATTTAAAGTAAAAATGCTGTCAGATATATAGATAGTGTAGCGTTATCTTCATAGTCTAGGACACCGAGACGTCCAACGACTATACATATGATCTCTGGTGCCAGAGTTAACGGCGATGGACTTTTATACGTCCATGTTAACGACCGCCGCGCCGTCTAAGTAACACAGCAACCGGGACCGACGAATTAGCGCATGTTAATTTATCAATTATCATATAATTCATAACATGTGAGCCTTTGTACGTGGCGGGCGGAAGAATGACATATGTCCATGAATACATAGGTATATCTGAGCCAAATAGTCTCCTTCCAGGCACGAGAAGACAAACAAGTTACGAGATGCACCGAAAAAGCCTGGAGGAGCGGGGGAACAAATGAAAGGCGAAATCGCAAAATCATGTGCATTCTCCCGATACTCACTTATGGGGCACAGACGTGGCCTTTGACAAAAGCTCAGAAGACCAGCTTTAATATCTCAGCGAGCAATGGGGCGCAGTATACTAGAAAACTCTGATTCGGAAACTGAAACTCGTAGATTAGGTCAGAAATACTACACTGCGTCCCAAAACGCAAATTGCCGATGTGGCATGTGCAGCCGCGAAGCTCGAATGGGATTGGGCTGGTCATGTCTACCATATGCCAAGCGAAACTATGGGCCAAAACCATCACTGAATGGAGCCCCAGTGCCGGTACCAGTGATGAAGGGGAGGGAGGCCTTTGTCCAGCAGTGGGATCCTGACGACTAAATAAGTTAAGTTTAAATGGTTGAAAGTAGCATTTGTAGAGCAAGGTAGGCGTAGGTTACAGACAGGGTGTAAAGGTGTAAGTTCGTCAGGTGTGGCTATAGTCATATGAAAGTCGAACGCGTCTGTCGCACTCCTTGAATGCAGCGCCGTATACTTTTATACTACGGCTATAGCCGCACATAGTAGTGACCGAAAACTTTGCTGCCATGATTAGAGAATAAAACCGAAAAATCTTTCGTGTATATTAATTTTGTCCTCACGTACAATTCCCGATCAGCTGTTAATGCGCTATTTAATTACTTAAAAAATTTAACTGTTAATAAAACAAAGAAAAGCAGCATTTAACAAAGAGCATTCGATAAAAGAACGCTCGTTGGAGTTTAATTCCTTTCTACACAAAATGGGAAAAAATTGTGGTAATTAATAAACCTTAAGGTAGGTACTTGTGAGTTTTTTTTAAATATTATTATTATTATTTATATGTATCTCTTTGTTTTTCTATCCATGTGGAGGTATTCTCCCAATATTATTATTATTATTATTAAATTCGTTATTGTTTACCATTTAATCCACAGTTATACATACAATTGAAAAACAAAGGCGAGCTTATTTTTCTAGATTTCTTCCAGCCAACCTAGCGTGGATGAAAATCGAGGAGTATACGGGAGCATTAGAAAATAAAATATGACAATAAAATATGACATACAAACAATTTCTAAATAAAATACATTAAGTTAAATAAATAAAACAGAAACATGTTGCAAGAATATATAGGTACCTACTAAATAAATTCGAATACACATATAAATAATAAAATAAACTAATACGATAAACGTTTAATAATAATAGTTTGTACATAAATAAAATTGTTATAACTGAGATAAAAAGTGCTCTTTCAATTTTGTTTTAAATGTAGCAACAGTGGTACATTTTTGTATAGATTTAGGCAGTTTGTTTAATATCTATTAGGTTTCATATAAAAATCGGGAAAAAAGGGGTTAATCTGCATTTTTTGTTCACGCCGGGTTTTAAATTAAAGGTAAGTAAGTATTACGTAATTTTTCTATGAAAATACAAAATCTGTGAATCTGTCATGTCATGACCAATTTAATAGGTTATCATTAGACATCGTTATCATTGGAGCACGAACAAAAAATTCGTAGAGGTGGCGTACTTTATCGACACCTTAGATTATATTCAAGTACCTAGTTGCTGTCAAAGCGAAACCAAAAGTTTATAAAAAAATACATCAGTTTAAAATTGAAACAGATTTATAATTATATTATAACCTAGAAACATAACATTTAACTTAATAAGTACCTAAGTCATTTTATTGGCAAGTTTCAATCTTTTTCCCTATTCCGACTTATGTTGCCCAGGAAAAGTCAATTCAAATTTTTGAATACTTTTTCAAGGTTTTTTTTACACCATGTCAAGGCCATGTTAGTAGCATGAAAACATCGATAACTTGTGTTTCGAAAAAAGTCCGCAACTCATCTCTATGACATGACAACGTCATTCGTGCTCCAAAGATAACGATGTCTAGTTATCATCGATTTATCCGAAAAAGATACCAAAAATACTTAAAATATAAGTATTATGAATAACTTGCGGCCCGTCTCTTTTGGTTAAACTAGGTTTCTGGTGTTCCATTCTAGGTATGTCACATCCTGGATACTAACTGCCAGTTGAATGGCCTCACCATGCTGAACAACTTCAACTTTGAAGTTAATACCTTATCTCTAATAATTTAGGTGGGATGCTGGTGATTTTCATCGGGTACTCTAGACCCTCAATGACCATGTGCTAGCAAAAGCGGCCCGTAATAGTGAACAATTTTTACAATGAAGCCATCACCGTATCTCTTATAGTTTGGATAAGATGCTGGTGGTCTACATTAGGTACTTTAAACCCTCGATGACTATGTGCCAGCAGAAGCGGTCCGTAATACTGAACAATTTTTACAATGAAGCCATCAAATATCTCTTATCTATACTTTGAATGGGATGCTGGTCATCTACATCAGGTACTCCAGACCCTCGATGGATGACCATGTGCCAGCAAAAGCGGCCCGTCATGCTAAGCAAATTTTGATAGAAGCCTTTTTCGTATCTCATATAGTTTAGCAGTGCTCCTGGTGCCCTCCATTAGGTACTCCAGATCCTCAAGGGCTGACAAAAATTAGTACATGTCCGTCTTCGATATGCTATCAATATATAGGGTGTATTTTTATTAGTGGCGGATCCGTTAAGGCTGTGTTCTGTCAATGAAACTGAACAACTTTCCCCAAGGAACATAGGTCGAAATATGAAAAAAAAAATTTGCCCTCCCATACAAGTTGACCCGGCCGGCCAACACACATAGTATGGAAAGACCAAAATTATTTTTCGTATTTCGACCTATGTTCCTTGGGGAAAGTTGTTCAGTTTCATTGACAGAACACACCCTTAACGGATCCGCCACTAATAAAAATACACCCTATATTTAGTGTTAAATCTCGTGACTTAATTTCCCGGTTTTACCACTATAAGAAAATGATATCTTCTCGTGATAATAAGCAGCTTATGTTACTCAGAAATGTTGTACCTTTTCAATAGTGATAGATTTTTGAAATCGGTTCAGCAGTTTCAGAGTTTATCGATTACTAGCGGCCCGCCCAGCGGTTTCACCCGCTGCTACTTTTCTGTTTTCCCGTAGAAATTGGATCTTTTCCCGTAGGTTCCAGCAGAAGTGACCATCATGACCATGTGCCAACAGAAGCGGCCCGTCATACTGAATAACTTTTACTTTGAAGCCACTACCGTATCTCTTATACTTAGATGGGATGCTGGTGGTCTACATCAGGTACTCCACACCCTCGTCACCACGTGCCAGCAGAAGCGGCCCGTTATGCTGAATAGCTTTAACTTTAAAGCAATTACCAGAAACCATATAGTTTAGATGAGATGCTGGTGGTCAACATATGGTACCTACTCCAGACCCTCGTGACCATGTGCCAGCAAAAGCGGCCCGTCATACTGAATAACTTTTACTTTGAAGGTATTACCGTATCTCTGACAGTTTATACGGGATGCTGGTGGTCTACATCAGGTACTCCAGATCCTGGATGACCATGTGGCAGCAGAAGCGGCCCACCATGCTGAGTAACTTCTACTTTGAAGCTATTGCCGTATCTGGTATAGTTTTGATGGGATGCTGGTGGTCTACATCAGGTACCTCAGATCCTCGATGACCATATGCCAGCAGATGCGGCACGTCATGGTAAACAACTTTTTCTATCAAGACATGACCGTATCTCTTATAGTTTTGATGGGATGCTGGTGGTCTTCATCAGGTACTCCAGATCCTCGAGGGCTGACAAAAAGTGGTCCATGTCCGTTTTTAATATGCTAGTAATATCAGTGCCAAAATTCGCGAAGATCGGTCAAGCGGTTTGGCTAATTTGGGTAATGTCCGCTTTGTTTCCCGCTTTTTCTGCTGTTAACCGTTTTCCCGTGATAAAAAGTAGCCTATGTTACTCATGAATGTTGTAGCTTTCTAATGGTGAAAGAATTTTGGAAATCGGCCCAGTAGTTTCGGAGTTTATCGATTACATACAAAGAAACAAACAAAAAAAAAGAAACAAAGGTTTCCTCTTTATTATATTAGTGTAGATTAGTGTAGATAATGTAGAAGTCTAGATAATAATATAACTGTAGATGTAGATATAAATGTAGATTTATTGTATGGGGCTACTAGGCCACCTTAATATGCTATAATGTTTCAAGACTTTCCCAACTTCAGGCTCGTAGACCATAAAGTGACAGGTATTTGATCGACAATGTCAGTCATCATCATGCGGCCTCTTGACATTGCAGCTCGTTGTATCCCAATGCATCCCGATGCCGCTTGACGCCTCGCGACGTCGCGCTACAACAAGATGCAGCGCGCGGCGTAGCGCTACGCCGCGCTACATCGAGCGACGCGACGCGGCATTTTTGCTCAATTGCCGAGCACAAGGCCGCTCTATGTCGCTCGTTGCAGCTTGTTGTAGCGCGACGCCGCGCAACGCCGCGCGAAGCAGCTTTCAGTCTTGGTAAATTGCAAAGTAGAGTGTTGCCGTTTTAGCTAATTATTACAGAATTGTGTGTAAAATCCTCTGATCTTTCCTTTCTATATAGTATTTAATTTTTTTGGTTTATTTTGGTTAAAATCTACATTTAAGGTCACAATAAAGACCAAGCGCGGCGGCTCATAGTGCGCCGTCAACGTGACAGCGTCGTTCATAGTATGACTGGTTTGTATGGGTTTATATGGGGATGCCAGAAAAAAGGGTGACACGCCGCGCCCTCAATACTATGAACGACGCTGTCACGTTGACGGCGCACTACGAGGTCGCCGCGCTCGGTCTTTATTTTGATCTTACAGGTGAAAGCTGTCAATCTTAAGACTAGTTTTCTCGGAAATAGTGTATGCTAGACTATCAGATTGTTTGAGAAAATAGTAGGTCTTGAAGTGATCTTTCAGATGACAGCTGTCGAAAATAAGATCCGTTTATCTCGAAAACCATAAATTTTAGACTATCAATTTCTTTAAGGAAATGGTAAGCCTTGACGAGTTTTATCAAACGACAGCTGTCAAACTAATATCACATTTATCTCGGCAATCATTCATGCCAGTCTATCAGTTCGTTTGGGAAAGTTGTAGGCCTTGAAGAGACCTTTATTTTATGTGACAGCTGTCAACCTAAAAACTAGTTTATCTCAGCAATCGTTCAGGCTAGACTATCAGGTTGTTTGGGAAAGTTGTAGGCCTTGAAGAGACCTTTATTTTATGTGACAGCTGTCAAACTTAAAACTCGTTTATTTTGTCAATTGTTCATGCTAGACTATCAGTTTGTTTGGGAAAGTCGTTGGATTTCATGAGACCTTTATTTTTAGTGACAGCTGTCAAACTTCAAACTCGTTTATCTCGTTAACTATGCATGCTACACTACTAGTTTCTTTAGAATAGTTGTAGGTCTGGACGAGATCTACATTTTAAGTGACAGCTGTCAAACTTCAAACTCGTTTATCTCGTTAACTGTGCATGCTACACTACTAGTTTCTTCAGAAAAGTTGTAGGTCTGGACGAGATCTACATTTTAAGTGACAGCTGTCAAACTTCAAACTCGTTTATCTCGTTAACTGTGCATGCTACACTACTAGTTTCTGCAGAAAAGTTGTAGGTCTGGACGAGATCTACATTTTAAGTTTGACAGCTGCCACATAAAATAAAGGTCTCTTCAAGGCCTACAACTTTCCCAAACAACCTGATAGTCTAGCCTGAACGATTGCTGAGATAAACTAGTTTTTAGGTTGACAGCTGTCACATAAAATAAAGGTCTCTTCAAGGCCTACAACTTTCCCAAACGAACTGATAGACTGGCATGAATGATTGCCGAGATAAATGTGATTTTAGTTTGACAGCTGTCGTTTGATAAAACTCGTCAAGGCTTACCATTTCCTTAAAGAAATTGATAGTCTAAGATTTATGGTTTCCGAGATAAACGGATCTTATTTTCGACAGCTGTCATCTGAAAGATCACTTCAAGACCTACCATTTTCTCAAACAATCTGATAGTCTAGCATACACTATTTCGTGAGAAGGTGGATCACTGACAACTACTCAACGGAACTACTGCGAATGATCGTAAACTAAGATTTGCGATAGTTCCATTGTCTGACCTGGCCCAATGGAACTAGTGCGAAAAAACTTCGCAGTAGTTCCATGAAACTAAACTTAATTGAACTACTGCGAATGATTGGTCTTTTTTTAGTTCAATATCAACTACCTACCCTTCATAGGTACCAAGTAGAACCAAGTTACTTTGCTTTTTTTTCGTATCGAGTTTCCAAAAGTTGTAGGATTTTTTCCCATCGCGGCAACACTGAGCGTGGGAATCTGACTGACAGGCGGCCGAAAGTGACGTCACCTGAACTGACATTGCATCGTCGCGTCGCGTCGCGTCTCGTCTCGTCTGGGTTTGAAGCAGCTTCAAGATGCATCGAGCGGCGCCGCGCGTTGCATCTTGATGCCGCTTGAAAATGACATTGCAGCGTCGCGTCGCGTCTCGTCTCGTCGCCTTCTGTGGGAATTGACCCTATCAGGTATTTGTAATTAGCGCAACAAGATTTGAAGTGACGACGATGTATGCAATAAAACGTATGTGAAGTGAACTCCATCCAAGCATACAGGATCTCTACTGGCGCGTGTTTACAAGTATCAGTGCAGCCAACATTAAAATTTTAATTAGCACCTTCTCCGCCTTCCTACTCGATACACGTGTGACAAATAGAAAATATTGTGCATTGGAATTATGTATTTCAATATCAAGTGGAAATGCTAAGATGCTACTCCACGAGTGTATGTATTTTATCTTTTCCAACTTATATGTGCCATACTTTTATCTTTTAACGACAGTGCGAAAACCTGCCAAGAGCAGATGCATCATGCATACGTAATATTCTACAAACTTAAAAAGTTGTTGAGGATACAATAATTTGAATTATTTGTTCTAAACAATTTTTAACCCACCACTACCGCAAACATTGGCTTTAGTTTCTAGATGCTTGGCGTATTTAGTCAGTCTTTTTCCTGATTTAGGGGCAGAAGTCTTTGCCATTTTAATAGATACACGATTATAATGCACTTATTTGACACTCTGCAACTACGTAGATATACTCATACTTCTTATCAAAGTTATTTTGAAATTGAAATATTCTTTATCCCAGGGATTTGACATGACAATTTTAAAATGGCGTAAATTTTTCTGAATTAGGAGGTAGGTTTTTCGTTGTCAAACTTTGGGTTTAGCTGCCGGTACCTTATATCAAATGAATAGAGGCTCTCAGTAAGGGTAGCTTTTCCGTAAGCGGTGCGCCACTAGAGTCGTTTAACTTTAGCCTTAAATGTGGTCGCGGGCTAATTCGCGGAACTCGGCGACTTGCGACCTTTATTTGGCTACAAATTAGCCCAAATTAACGCGACCGAACGGCGAACGGAACAGCGCGTGTTCGAGGTAATCGCAGAAGTTGGCGAAAGTTTGTCAAAGGCTTCTTTACTAGACACTACCTAACTATTCTATTAAAAGAGTTTCAGGTCTCTTGGACCTTATCTACGCTATGAATCAATTTGTTCTGGTTAATCGTAGAAACAGTAGGGTTAAAAACTATACTTTGACCTCTTAAATAGGTAACTCAACTCCCCCGAGGTTACTCGAGGGTAATAAAATAAGTTGCTTTAGTTTTACCGGAAAAGTCTTTACCAGCCCACGTCTCCGTGTAACAGGGTTTAAGCAGATCCTTAGTCTTATCAACCAAAGGTCTGATTTATACATGTATGACACCCCATTTTATTTTAGGGATTTGAATATGCTGCTTATTCCAAAAAACCTTAACTTACTTGCCAACGTGTCTTACTGTTGTGGGTCGGAAATCACACTTAACATCGGTTGCTGCCAAGTTGTTGCGCATTTTTAACACATGCATCTGCAAGAAGCAAAGAATTTCGTATTTCCTATACTAATGTATGTTGATGCACACTTGATGCATGATCTTGTCGTTGCGTCTGTCAAACAAAGCAAGCTCACACCACAGTCGCCAAGTGTGATTCCTGATACCTATACATAATACAGAGTGTAAGGGACGGTGTAACGAAAACTTTGCAGGCGTACTCACACCATGAAACTGAACAACTTTTCTCATGGAACATAATCGTGGTAAACGAAAAAAAAACCGTCCTACCATAAAAAATTTACGATCAGCTGACTGACTTTGTATTGGAAGTAAAAACAAAAGTCACTCAGAAGACTGTGTATCACCATAGTGACAGGTTGTCAGCCTGTCGCCTAAAATTTACATCAATTATGATATACCTGACTGAACACATACTGAATAGTATCGTAGTAAACTACTACGAGACTTGCTACGACGTAGCACACAACTTCTGTATAAGCTCAAAACGCGTCTATTTAACTGTTGTATGCTTAGTGATCCCAAACCTAGCGGAGTATGCAGAGTCTGACGGTCTTTCCTTTCACGCCTATCATGTAGTCAATATGAACTTACCCAATAACCGTCACCATAAAAATTTTACAATCAGCTGACTGACTTTGTATTTTTTTTTGTTTGCCACCATATGTTCCGCGGGGAAAGGTGACCAGTTTCATGGTTTGAGCACGCCTGCAAAGTTTTCGTTACATCGTCCCTTACCCCCGTATTTTGATCCCTTAGATTAGTCACTCGAAGTGCACAAGTTCGAGGGTAACCAAAAAATTTGCTTTAGATTTACCGGGAAAGTCCCACGCTTTCATACAGGGTTTAGCTTCGTCTTATCAACCGAAGCAACCGAAGGCCTGGCTTAAGAATTTACTTTTGCGTGGGCGCTCGTTGCTATTTGTATTTCTGTAAACTTGAAAGATTTCATAAGACAGAACGATTCAATGCTTATCATTCTTGAATTCCATAGGTTCCATGTCGGACTTTTAAGAATGGGTACCTATCATTTATAGATGACGTAGTTTGTGACCACCAATTGTAATATCAGAGGTAAAGTAGGTATTTAATAATTTGTTAGACGAATATACACTCAATGGCCAATTGGTATGTCGCAAATTTCGACTTGCAATCACAAGAAGCAGAAACCAAGTTCCAATCAGATTTTTAGGCAGAAACCTATAATAAACATGAAGACTATAATTTTCACTCGTTAAAACATAAAATCATGCTGCGTATGTAAGTTTCAATATTGTCACAAAATGTTTGAATACGACAAAGAATAATTTATTCATTCTCTGTCTGCTTATTCAAATTAAAAAGTACTACAATTTTGCTTTTTTTGCAAAACTGTTTATACCTCCTCATCTACGCAGGTAAATAATAAATGGGCTAATCTGAACATAACTTATTGACTAATAATGTAAGACAATAATGGAACCAATTTAAAATGCTAATTTCATGTAATATGAGTATTAGCAAGGTGATACGCCAGGGTACACCAAGCCGATTTGATCAACTCTAATGACAGATGACTTGCTTATCTTGCCTATTATTAGCTACGAATCATCCTAGCGAGAGAATGAAATCAATAAACAAATTATAAATTTGAAATATTGTGAGATTTTACTAGTTATCGATACTGTTAACACGGGTCGGGCTGATGATAAGAACCAACTTTCCTACTAAGAAATATATTCTACACAAAATGTACCAGCCGCCCAAGTCAATTTGTATGGCAGATATCAAAATTGAAGATTACGATAACAAAGGTGATGAAAGATTTTAAGTTTATTTGTTATTTTTTTTATGCATCTATACATACAGTAATATACAATCCAATTATAGTTTCGACGTCATTGTTAGTGTTGTTATTGTTTTGTAACTTATTGTACAGTCAAGTGCAGAGTTACCGGACCCCCCGGGCTACAAACATTTAAACAGAAAAATACGTTTTGAAATGAACCTTAAAGCAAAGCATTACGCCTATGCAATATACCTGAGCAATTCATGCTTCACCCTACCACACGACTAAGTCGCAAGCACGATGTCGAGTCCTTTGCATTTTATCTTGAAGTTGCTTTAGTCAAATTTCATTAACAAGAAATAAAATAATAAATAGTCAACATACGAATACAACCCCCGCTGGGATTTGAACCTCCAATCTTTTAGATTGTAAGCATTGTAGTCGGGCATCTTAACCGCTTGGCTATTCAGCTGATGGTTGAAGGCGCGAAATTAGAAGTCACCTGTCGTGCAACTAGTGATGTCATTGTGACGTATGAGACCCGTGTAGACGTTTTGATGTTTTCTAGCAGATGAATAAAATAAGAAGGTAGTTTGAATACTAAATCGTAGAAATGTATTCAACTTTATTTAATTACTCAGTTCAATAGTGTGCGTTATGATATTTCCGTTGCTTTTTACCTAGTTACTGGTCAAATCAAATCATGGTGCATAGTGTTTTCTTAAAAGCAAAAATAATTGTTCTGTGGGAACAGAAAAAAGGAAGTTTCACTACGACTTTACAGAGAAACACGGTTCGCAGATGGATCAGGAGATATGAGGAAACTGGTGATGTGAATTGTGAAAATCGAGGGCCGCGCCAAAGCTTACACCAACGAAAATCTACGTCACCGTGAAATTGTTAGCCTTCACAGCGAGGATTGATTTAAAACTACTCGTTCAACATCAAGTTTATACGATATATCTCTGTATACTGTGCGAAGACATTTACACGCAGCTGGCATACACAACTATTAACCAGCTATGAAACCAGCCAAAAAAATTGCGCTGACCGAAGAGCATTGTCAAGCTAGGATAAGATTTGCTACAGGTAAATATTATTTCTGGTGCTGAACTAATACAAATACATTATACCTACATACTTACTTATATAGGTATAGTGTATGTTCTATTGTATTTTTTTCTAACTGTTGATAAACGATCTTCATTAAATTAAGTAATGTATTTATGTTACAGAGTATTGCAACTTTGATTGGGAAGGGCAAATATTAATATTCACTGACGAAAAGTGCTTCAATTCAAAGGACGATGTGGAATAATGTGGATGAAATATCCTATGTAGACGACGAGGTGAACGCTATAATCCAGAAAATATACTCAGCACTAGCAGCAGAATATCGCTAGGTTAATTAAATACCCTTAGGACATATGTATTTATAAGTGATCTGTGGTTAAATATAGATTCTTTGTGCTGGTCATTATGAGAGACGTAAATTGTTATTTTACTCAAAGATAACATGTTTGATCTCTTGTAGTGACTAAACGATAATTTTAAAATCCTGAACTATCTATATTGTTGTTTAAATTATAGTCAGTTAACTTAATTGTTAAGTATTTTATTCATGTTTGTATGAAATGTTCATTACACAGTTTACTGTAAAATTTGCCTAGGTGATACAAACATATTTTGTGTGAATTATGAAGATTCAAATAAAGTAACATTTAAAGTATAATAGATGGTCTTATCAATTTTTAAACTTCTTAATTTTGTCTACAAACAAAACTTCTTTTAAAGAAAAAAGAAAATAATAGACAGATATATAAATAAACAGCACTTTTAATAGAAAAAAAAAAGTTGAACACATCATAGATCCGAACCAGCGATTCTACGTTTTTGACTGCAGTTGCTTAACCCCTTAGCCATCTAGCCATTGACTCAGGAGACGAATTTAGCTATAACTATTATGTCTACTGTTCGTTTATGCGACTCGCACTCGCCAACTACTATGAGATCATTATTGTGTAATAAAACTTGATTGAAAACTAGTTTATGTCAGTGACGTCGCGTCGGCGTGAATCTTTTAGTCGGCTAAGCTCGGGGTAGGTTCGGACCATTTCGGACTGTGTTATTTTTGTTTCACTTACTCTTGACTGACTTGACATGTTATGGATGCGTAAGGGATATGAGGGCGCGTGAACCTTGTTTTTTCTATGCTTTCATTGCTGTGTTGGCGTATGTCAATGGAAAAAATTTAGCAGGCGTGCGGACAATGTATAGATAAGTAAAGTATGTCGCCGATTGCGCTGTAGGGTAGTAGGGTGGGGTCACATTATTCTGACTTCAACCGTACTAAATAATTTGTACATAAAGTAGATAAATTTAATTTGTTTTGGTGATTTTTTTATAAGTATTTTAATTTGTTAACTTTCCTACATACCTTACAATTTTCTTCAGGTATTTTTTAAACATCCTTACAAATATATGCCGCAACCTACACATATTTTCGTAATCGCTTAGCTTTTTGCTACGTCGTCGTAGAGACGTTCTACAAAATATTGTAGCAAAATATTCAACATTTTCGCTGTAAATGATCCCACAAACAAGAAACTGACACCTCATAGCATAACTTAAGGGAAAATATTTTGCCCTCTTCTGTAATATATTACGTACCATATTATTAAATTTTACCTTGTATTTATTTGTAGCACTTCTTTTAGTGATCTGATGGTCATGTGGCATATGACCTGATGACATTCACATAATATTCGATTCATCTATTGCATTGCATAAAATTCGATATTCAAACAATGGCCGTGAAATGACATGAGATAACGAGTAGTTGTTAGGGCTGTGACACACTGCAAGGGCAACGTCATAACGAGCGTCCAGTAACAACTGAACGGAGTAACAACGCATAGCAAAGTGCAACGAACAAGAATAAAGTTACGTTGTCAGGGTTGTTACGTTTATTTCACTAAGGTACGAGTAGGTATTCTCCATTTTCTCTTACAGGGCTGATACGTTGACGATAAAAAAAAGCTTAATAGTTGCCTTCAAGATGTGGTACTTTAAGATGTTGGGCTTCAGATCCCATTGACAGCCTTTCGTACGAATGTGTCCATTCCACTCGAGCTGAACATAAAGACCCGATTATGGACTGTCAGCCTACAAAGAGTGCTAGAGTTTTTCGGCCACATCGCAAGGAAAGTAGGTTACAGCCTTGAAAAACTGAGGTACTGTCCTTTAAACCATGAGTTCTGTAGGTATAACAGGTATAAAAGTTTTGCTCGAGTCGAACTGCTAACCATACGGTAGATCCCATTTCTCACATTTTTAGCGCTCCTTATGTGAATTTATACGACAAAAAGTATATGTAAAATCAAACAAAACACGTTAAGATACACTTACGTTTCAGTCATTCATTCAATTTTAAATACATTTTTGATAACTAACTCGAAACCTAATTACGCATAATTTTATCCGTTGTTGCGTAGTAGTAATGACTTAAAATTGCGCGTGAATTTCATGGTGGCTACCTAGCTTGTCGCGCAATTTATAACATTTTGTGATTCGTGACGCAATATTAGGATGTTACCTAAACAGAAGTTAGTCGAATATCATATTTTGTTTGTTGTGGTTGTTGATGTTGACTCTCCTTTACATGTCAACAAGCAAATTACTTAACCACAATTGGACCATTGGACAAATCAAATGCGTACCCATCTTCTACAGATTAGAATATAATTGCGCATTTAAAAGATTGACAAAAGACAACAATTGTCTCGCTTGTCAATTTATGTCGTCTTGTTTGACGCGTTTGTGAAAACCGAGCAACAAAGATGAATAGGCGATATGTCTACAAATGGAATTTCTTTCTCGGTTTGCCTTTTGAAGTGGTGAAATCGTTTTAGGACCATTCTCGTATTTCCATTTCGTTTTTTCGATACATTCCTACAAGTATCTCTCGAATACTAGGCAAAGTTATCATCCAAACATTCAGTCAAAAAACGACCGTACGATTTATAGGCAATTTCATAACATATAACATGGAATACCTTGTAATTTTAATGATCTACTAAATGAACAGCTTTTCGAATAATTAAATAGAACGTATAGCCTCGGGTATTACAATAGCATGAACCAAACATGACGTTTATAAATTTCCATGAAGCTACATTGCAAACTAAATTTTCAAGTTTTAGTATTCTTTGTGTGCACGTGTGTCGGTATAATCAATAAACAACGCTTGGGGTGTGCTAGAGTAAAATCAAAATTCATGGTGGCTTCCCTTGTTTTCATAGCCTAGTTACTCGTAGATACATCAGACTTTTACAGCAATGAATCACAAAATTGTAGCTTTTACCGCAGTCACCTTTCTATTTCGAAAATAAAAGGTCTTGGAGTGACTACGGACGTGACTGGCAAACTAATTGACAACAGATTGACGTGGCTTTGACGACCTTGTAAAATGTTAACGCTGCTTGTCGGCTGTGAATACAAAGAAATTTTCTACGAAAAAAGTTGAGTAGGTGAATACCTAGGAAACATGTAATCGATTTGAATTTCAGCGTTTAGGTAGGTACTATAGTGATTTATGGTTATCCTGGCTTGTAATCTCTGACCCATAACCATGACGACGGCTTTAAGCTAAACAAATTGGCTTATGTAAAATGATTCATGGTCTCACCATGTGATTTCGACGTCATTTTATTTCCAGGTTTTCAAAGCGAAAACGGTATAAGGTAAAGGGTACATAGGTAGAGCTTTTTTTATGTGTATCAATATTTTATAATAACCCGAGAATACGTGTCGAATATTGAAAATAAATAACTTTGAATGCAACAAGATGGTTTTAGAGAGTTTACAGAAAGTTCACTCGGCCTTAGGTATTTGGGAATTTCGTGACACTTGTTACATAGCCAGGGTTGCTTCTGTCAAAGATCTCAAAGTTCAAAAATATCAAAACAACAAAATCTGATAAAGAACGTCATATGATTCTGAGCCAATTTTAAATCCAATAAATATGACGTTCGTGTCAACCACCTTCTAAGTTACCTTGACTTCCCCCGAGATTCCGGTTATTTCCAGTTAAAATCAGTAAGCGTCAAAATCGTCGCCAGTACCGAGTGAGCCATCTGGTTAGGCGCCGCGCGCGCCGTTTCCTTAATTTGTAGTTTAAGTCTTAAATAACAGTCTTAATTTTTTCGAGGCAAGTTGCAACACAAAAAGTTTTGCGTTCTATTTGATAGTCGTCTATCAAAGGCCATTTTTCCTGAAAATGTTTCACAGCAGAATTTGGAGGTACTTCCTACTAGTTAGAGAAAAATAAATGATATCAGAGGACTATGAACAAACTCAAAACAAATTATAAAGATTGATGAAATAGGTACACGTGCCCATTATTCTGCCGCACAATTCATAAATACAGTGAGTGCATTTTTTCATTTTTTTGTTTTTTACATATTTGGAATCAGCAAAACGAGATCTCTACGAATCAAAGACCCGTTTTTCCATATCTACAAAAACAACGGAGTTTTGAAGGGCCATAAATACAGTGAGTGCAACCTTTAAAAATATATCCTTATGAAAAATACAGTCAGTGCCTTCACTGCAAATAATTTAGGATATAATAAAATTATCTCCTTTTCCACCTTAGTATAAATGCAGTGAGTGCAATAAGCATATATTATACCAAGGAATAAGACAAAATTATAACTTATCATCCTTAACATGACTACAGTGAGAGCACTTGCTGCAATTATGCTTAATTTGCGTTCAAAATTATATCGCATAACGTGAGCATAACCACAGTGAGTGGCACTCACTGTACTTATACTAAAGACTTCAAGTGCGCTCGGATCAATGTCCGATCGAATCACAGCGGCCAAATATCGGAAGCGATCGGAGCAAGATAGCTTTAATGTCTCTTTTCACGAGTACGAATAAGACAGGTATAGTTTTCACTATTCGCCGAGGATTCGGTGATGCGTGAGATGAGCCTTGAACTCATTTGCATAATGTTCGTCAACCTTGACCTATTTTCGAAAGTGATTCCGTGTTAATTTAATTGTTTTTGTTATTGAACTTTTGATAATAATGTTAAAAGTAGTTTAAGATGGAAGAAAACAGACTTTACAAGTGAGATCCAACTTTCTTCGTAATTTAAAGTGTGAGGCAAAAAATGGGCGAATTTTGGAACAAGTGGCCTGCCCATTGCCACTTCAGCTTACTGACTCTCTTAGCTATGTCGGTTACCTTGGTTCGTCTACGGATCTCCTCGTTTCTGATTCGATCACGTAGGGAAACACCGAGCATAGCTCTCTCCATAGCTCGCTGAGTGACTCCTAGTCTATTTAGGAAGCCGACAGTTAGAGACCACGTCTCGGCACCGTAGGTCATCACTGGCATGACACACTGTTCAAACACTTTCGTCTTGAGACACTGAGGAATTTTGGACGTGAAGACGCTGCGTAACTTCCCGAATGCTGCCCAGCCGAGCTGAATTCGCCGAGTGACCTCCTTCTCAAAGTTAGATCTTCCTAGTTGGACTGTTTGTCCTAGATAGACGTATTTGTCCACCACTTCGAGTATAGAGTTCCCTACTGATATTGGGGCGCTACATGAGAGTTGGCCATGACTTTCGTCTTGTCCATATTCATCTTGAGTCCCACTTGTTGGGAAACCCGATTGAGGTCCTGTAGCATTTTGCTGAGGTCTTCGAATGACTCTGCCATGACCACGATATCGTCAGCAAACCGAAGGTGAGTAATGTATTCGCCATTGACATTGATGCCAAGTTCTTCCCATTCCAGGAGCTTGAAGGCATCTTCCATCGCATTGGTGAAGAGCTTCGGAGATAGTACATCTCCTTGTCTTACACCCCTCTGCAATGGAATAGCCGCCGTGGTCTGATCTTGTATTCGAACTGACATTGTGGCGTTTCTATATAAACACTTCAACACTTCGATATACCTGTAGTCTATATGGCACCGCTGTAGAGCCTGCAGTACTGCCCACGTCTCGATAGAATCAAAGGCCTTCTCATAGTCCACAAACGCTAAGCATAGTGGCAAATTGTACTCCTCGGTCTTCTGTACAATCTGCCGCAGCGTAAAAATGTGATCTATGGTACTGTACCTTTTCGGAAGCCGGCTTGTTCGGGCGGCTGGAAGTCATCAAACCTGCGAGCCAGACGATTCGTAATTACCCTCGAAAACAGCTTGTAAACATGACTCAGAAGCGAGATAGGCCTATAATTCTTAAGGGGAGTCTTATCACCCTTCTTAAAGAAAAGCACCACCACGCTTCTGTTCCATGCTTCTGGCGTCACACCTTCGAACAAGACAGAATTAAAGAGCTTCTGAAGGACTTTAAGTAGTGGTGTTCCACCCGCTTTCAGTAGCTCTGATATGATTCCATCCTCGCCCGGCGCCTTGTTGTTTTTGAGCTGTTTAAGGGCCATCCTAATCTCATACAAGCTGATGTCCGGGATATCTTAGGTATAGTGTCGGGTAAGTTTTGCTCTAGGGTCTGTTGAGCTATTAACAGGTTTTGCAACTGAAGTGTACATCTGTCCATAGAACCGTTCGATCTCCCTCAGTACCTCTGGCCTCGTGGACGCTACCCTGCCGTCTTCCGTCTTCAGCTTTGTCAGCTAGCTCTGCCCAATAGACTGGTCCCTGGCGAAAATTTTGATGCCCTTGTTTCGCTCAATCGTATCTTTAATATTTTTAGTATTAAAGTTTCGAATATCGCTCCGCAGGGACTGGCATATCTGTCTGTTGAGCCGCCGATATGACTCCGTGTAGGGTTTCTCATTTCCCGGCCTTTTTTCATTCCCGGACACCAAAACTCCCGTGCTCCATTTCCCGGGAATTCCCGGGAAGTCGGGAATTTGATTTTCCTCATCAAAAAGCATGAAAATGATTTTAAGATTAAACAAAAAAAAATCGAAATTTGTAGAATATACAGTTAAATTATAATCTGGGGGCACGGTAGTGCCCCCGCCAAAGTCGAGCGCAAAGAATACACTGCCATACCATACTTTACTGGAACCATTTCGAAGCATTTTTAGGCCCCTATTTAAGAACATTTGGATAAGACCAGAACGCAGAAATTTTCGTCATCTAGTAAGGAATAATTACATACTTAAAACACAAAATTTGAAGTCTATAGGTCATTTAGTTCCGAAATTAAGCGAAGGCAAAGTTTCGCATTTAAGACAGACACTCACTCAGTAGCTCGTGATCATCAAAAATAGAACTAGTACTTCCCATAAACTCAGAGTGCTGAAATTTGTTACAGGGTTAGGGTTTAAGCCTTATAAAAGGAAAACTATAAAAACTTAGGCTAATCGAAGGTTTGGAGTACCTGATGTAGACCACCAGGCACACCACTAGAAGCCCGGCTAAAACATTGGAGATACAGATATGACTTCAAAACAAAAGTTGTTCAGCTTGATGGGACGCTTCTACAAAAATAAGTGACACCCCACCAAAAACGTTCTGCAAAAAACTAGCCAAGTCTCGATGGAGACTCTCCTGTTTATCTCTAAAAAGTAATGAAATCTGGACAAAGTCATGCCAAATGTAAGGTTCCTTGATGTTATTCCTTTATTATTTTATTATAGTTAAAGTAATCATCACGGACACAACTTACGCGGTCAAATTTTGCGATTGACTGGTCTAAACAAGCAAAGCAGGAACTACTTAGGAATGCCCTTTTTCGAAAGTAAAAGAATGTAAAAGTAAACAGGGCTAATCCAGTTTATTTTTTATGATAATTAACACTAATTAGTACTGAAATTCTCGTCAAAATAATAATTTTGTAGTTTCTTCTTTATTTCCCGACTTCCCGGGAATACGTGCCTTTTTTTCCCGTCCCGACTAAGGCCAAATTTCCCGGGAATTCCCGCCTCGGGAATTCCCGCTGAGAAACCCTAGACTCCGTGTCATCAGAGGATTGCAGCGTCATAGAACGCCTTTCAGCCATGAGGTTCAGAGTTCGATCGGTTAGTTTTTGAGGTCTATTTTTACGACAGGGCTTAAAGAACTTGGAGCCGACTGTGTGGACAGTTTCCACCAAACTGTTATTTATACCGTCCACGGTATCGCAATCTAGGCAAGCAAAGCGATTTGTAAGTTCCAGTTGGAAGCTTTCCGGGTTTTGAATATGGGTCGCAGATGGTCGGAGCGTAGACTTCACTAGGCGAGACCGTTCTAGTTTGACTTTTATGTTCAATGTGCCTCTGACCATTCGGTGATCGCTTCCGGTTTTAACCCTGTTGATCACGGAGACATCATTGAAAATTTGTCTCTTTGTGGCCATAATGAAGTCTATCTCATTTCTGGTAGAACCGTCGGGGCTCAACCAGGTCCATTTCCTATGAGGCGGCTTTCTTCCCGGGTTTCGACGGATTCCGATCCCCATATCCAAATGGCCCCACCCCCAACTCATCACCGCTTCTCTCGCCCAACTTTGCATTGAAGTCCCCCATTACAACACTGTAGTGCGACTTTGAAGCATGTATGGCTTGTGAGATGTCCTCATACAAAACTTCTACTTCATCGTCAGGGTGTTTCGAGGTCGGTGCGTAAACCTGTATGACCTTCAGCAAATATCTTTTAGATATTCTGAGTATCAGGTACGCCACCCTGCTTGATATGCTTGTAATAGAGATGATATTGTTGACGAGGGACTTGTGCACGATAAACCCGACACCGCCTTGGGACTGTTGATCGCCCTCCCGGTAATAGAACAGGTGACCGGATTTGAGGGTTATCGTGTCCTCCCCCTCTCTTCGGACTTCAGATAACCCTATGATATCCCAGTTCAGCCTGCTTATCTCTTCTTCCAGCTCGGCGAGCTTCTCGTCGGTCCTTCATAAATACAGTGAGATATCTAACTGTATTTTTTTATGGTTCAAAAAAATATTTTACGTACCATAAATACAGTGAGAAGCACACTCACTGTATTTTTGCGTAATTTTGCTCCATAGAAGAGTCCCGATTTCCTAATTATAACTACATTTTTAACTATAATTAATACATCAAAGCAATAAAACAGTTTCTTTAAACATAAAGTAATTCATTTCCTACCATTTTATATAAAATAAACACAAAAGCTTTCAAAAGAAAGCCACAAAAAAAATTACACTGAAAAAACACTTTTAAGCTTTGCGCGCCGTTTACACAAAACTACCAAAATGCACTCACTGTATTTATGAATTGTGCGGCAGTATTAGTCTAGACAGAAAATTTAGTTATTTCTATTATAATTTATTATATAAGCAATAGTTTACGTAATGATTTATGAATCACTAGGTAAATTATGGAAAATGTGATAAGATAAAACTGAATTCAGAAACAATATTGTTAACAACATGGAATGTAACACGTGGCAACGTCAGCAAGCCCGGGAACCTGTACCTACTGGTAGTTAATCATACCAGCATTACCAGCCACCTGTTACGTAGAAAGGTGTCGTCTGCCAGCCCACAGACAGAAAAACCTTTGATCTGAGAGAGGTAGAACACTTTTGACGTATTTGCATTGCGTCCAAATAATCCAAGTTAAAAGAAATATTAACGACGACAAATGGTATGTGATCTTTCTTGGTCTTCCTAGTTCCTAGTAGTCTTGGTTTTACTTAGATAACACTCTCAAGTAAATTATTACCTTTATTTTTTTACGCTTAGGTATCTCAAACACGAGTACAACACAAACTTTATTGCAGCTTGTGTGTAAATCAATGCCTGACAATTCAAGAGTGTTCTGGAGGCACATTTACATATTAATTACTTAACCGGTACCGGTAGGTGTCTGATGTAAGCGATATCTAATGGCTTACAAAGTCATTGTCGGTCTCAATCAGCGAGGCTATCATGTGACGCTGCAGTAATTGATACTGACTGAGACATCTGAGATCCCCACCCCTCCCCACCCCATGTTTACAGAGAATACCTGTCTATATAGGTTAAGTTATGAAATAATAATAAGATCCATTCCAACAAATAACAGTTATTGGGTATGCAACGCAGCTCGTAATAGTAATAGCTGGATCGTGCCGAAACAGCCTGAAGGTTTGGAATATAAACAATACCTTGCCTTCTAAATTAGTTTCGCTTTGCCTATAGCAAAATGTAATATAGCGCGTTATGACAAGAAAGTACCTGAATATAATATTATAGAGTTTAAAGCGAGAAAAAGCTATTTATTTGCTCATAAAATCGTACAAATTCCTCACTGTATTTATGAACAAAAAATAAATGCTATTTTATTGTAATACAATAAAACAATGTATCACGTAAAACATAAACACAATAAAAATGTTCCTATAACTATTATGGGTTTTGACAATTCAGCTGTCAAATCCCATACATATTTTGACAGCTCCATGCGCACAGTTATACAAATCGGGTTAAAATATGTCGCTATGTTCTCCAATTTTTCACAAAGTTTATTTGTTGGATACAAAAAGGAGAAAAGTGCGGATAGATATGGGATCCCAAGATCCTTAAGTTATTGAAATTGGATTTTCTCAATCATGATACAGATTTCATTGCATAACTGGACATCAAAGCAGTATTTTTACCACTATGGAAATCCTTTATAGGTCGAGGATTATCCCTCTTTTCTTCATCCGATGCTAAGTCGTTCCAAGTTTTCAAGTTATTGCCATATTATTACATGTATATTCCTCGCATATTTTGTCTAGTTTATACAGTACGCAAAAAAAATAACAGCTAATATTTTTAAAATATGTACCTAATTTGTTTGTAGTATCAGTGCAGTAGGATGGACCTATTCATGGTCTTCACGCCGGATGTATGAAATAGTGCATTAAAATACATATTCACTTTTTAGATTGTTTGTATGTACGAGTATTATTTGATTTCAAGTTTCAGTCAACTATACACTAATTTTGATTGCTCATTTAACAGGGATCAAAATCAGAGATAAATAGTTATAATTACCGAATTCCCTATGGTAACCTGCGGTGCCTTGCAAGTTTTATTACATGCCTCTACATTTGGGTTACCTTGTCACTGGCCAAATGTTAACCTTCATATGCTAATTGCTAAAATCCCAAAACGCCGGACCTTGATTAATTCGTTAATAACTCTAATTTCAAATTAACAGTTTCGGTCATGACTTTAGGGCAATTTGCGATTCAGGCGTGAACACATTTGCCATCAAATTCATAATAATGATGTTGCTGTAATTGTAATGAACATAAAGTTCACGTCATATCAGCAAAGCATTGGTATTTTTTTAACGGTACAACCTTTCGCTACGTATACTTAACCAAAAACATAAATTGGTACTTGAGGTCAATTAAAGTAACATCCTGTCTCATAATTTGATGATTTGAAAATTTGCTAGGCATCTTCGAAGGTTGGGGGAAAATACTTTTTCGTAAATAAGAATCACTCGTAATTAAATTTGAAAAAGGAAATCCTATCAATCAGCATCCTGACTATGAATAAAATGAGAAAATTTCCTCAAAAAGAAAATAAGAAAGTAAATGTAATTATTGCATGTGAGGTAATAGACAGACACGGATTCAAAAGTTTATGCATATAATTGACAACCATAGTTATTACGGTAATATTCAACTTCATCTATTTACAAGTTAAATTATATTATCTTCTTCTGAATTAATAAAATGCGCTCTGCTATTGATATAATCATAAATTCGAAACATAATGAAATAGCACCTGAGCAAAGAGCTGGGTACAACGAGTTTTCTATTCAAAGATTGGTTTTATTTTTGTAGTTTACAAATTCCAGTTCGAAGCAACCTCGTTTATCCTCAGGAGATGGACCTACCGCTCTATTTTTCTGAAGTAGAAATAGAAATCCCTCTGGTATTTGAAACCCTAAGTCTAGTCATGGTCTAGTAATAAAAAAACGTAATCTAACTATTGTGTAAAACCAAGGAGACAAAAATTAAATATTTTAGAAAATTTGTTGAGGTAAGTAGGCAAATGAATGAAATAAATATCGAACAATAAATATAGCATTAAACACCTGAACCATTAGCAAACCAAAAAGCTTACAAACGGCCATGAAAAAACACATCACATGTATTGATGGGGGAACAGGAGTATAGTTTTATCGGTCATAATTCGCGCCCAGCTCTCGTTATGGCCATTTCCTGCGATGTGCACAGTTAAAACACAGTTTGTGCCAGCTCGCGCTATACTGAGCTCTCTTAGTTTTTATTCAATTTGGGAATGAACAACATTAACGTTTTAGGGTACAAAGAATTTTGTGGATCAAGCAGAAGCATGGGTACAGACATCGGTATAGAACATAGAAATCACATTAGCTGGCCGTGGCAGGCATGGCTACAAATCGATGGTCCAACTCTAAGGCGCTATACACACATAACGTCCATTATTGCGTTATTTTGTGTTTGAAAAACGATTTTCCGCCTTATTTTCTTACAAATACGGTTTATGTGAAACGGTTTGACAGTCGCTTCCGTTATCGCAAAAATAGCGCACAACGCTGCGTTGACGAAGCATTTGTCAAACAATTTGACATAAACCATAAGGCCAAAATTCTTATTGACCCAACGCAAGCGTTACGCAAAAATATCGCACAAACCGACGTTACGTGTGTTTCTCGCCGAAACTAAACGATAAACAGGAGTTCCGTGATATTAGGTACAAACCAAGGAACCAATCACCAGGTCAAAGCAGCACAGAGCCGATGCCCCGCTGGTTGCCGCGGGATGTGATGGGTAGTTTTCACAACTCGTAAATACTGAGTGAGTGTAATGGCGTCAATCTCACCGACTGCCATCACTGATTGACCGATACCCTGCAGTCGTAGGCCAAACCAAAGAACTGATACGAAAATAGTACCAGTATTTCTCTTTACTAAATAAAATTTTGTAGTGAAAGAATGCTGAAAATATTGAATGAAACAAACTTAAATTTCGAAATTTTTCGGGATAATTTCAATGTCGATAAAATTAAATTTCGGGATAATTTCAATGTCGATAAGATAAAAAGACAAACGGACGTTATGTGTTTTTTTTCCGAAAACTAAACATCAAAAAAGAGTTCCGTGATATTAGGTATAGCATAAAGTTTTCAGCTCACCTAAGATTGAACCAAGGAACCAATCACCAGGTCAAAGCAGCACAGAGCCGATGCCCCGCTGGTTGCCGCGGGATGTGATGGGTAGTTTTCACAACTCGTAAATACTGAGTGAGTGTAATGGCGTCAATCTCACCGCCTGCCATCACTGATTGACCGATACCCGCTGTCGTAGGCCAAACCAAAGAACTGATACGAAAATAGTACCAGTATTTCTCTTTACTAAATAAAATTTTGTAGTGAAAGAATGCTGAAAATATTAAATGAAGCAAACTTAAATTTAAAAATTTGTCGGGATAATTTCAATTTCGATAAAATATAATTTACTACCTAATCAACCTAGGTATCGAACAGATTTCATTATACAAGGTTTTTCGTGCTTTTGCACGACCTTTACCTACATATTTTAAGATTTGTTCCAATGGCGTTTATGCAAGAAGGTAGGTACTTATCACACATCCTCCATTTATATAATAAAATACATTTTAAAAAGTATAAGCTGATTTGTGCTAAACCCTAAACCCTTGTTAAAAAGTGACTTACGGGCGCACGTCACAGTTTTTTAATCACCCACTCCTACGCACGAAGGTTTTGCGTCCTTCCTTATATAACAAAAATGGTTATAACTTGTAACTTTGTTTCACATCCTTGTATCTCTGGAATTACTTTCTCACTCCATGTACATCGTCTTTCTTTTGTGTTAATACAGCATTGCATTTGTTTTGATTTCATAATCTAAATCGCACATGAAAAGTTGAATCGAAAATGATAAAATGAATATTCTTTTTCTTTTCGAAAGGGACACCAAATAAATATTATTTCTTCAGAAAAGATCAGAAAAGATTCTGCCCGAAACCCAGTTTGGCTTCCGACCTGACCGAGGCACATGTGAAGCTATTTTCTCGGTACGTCAACTGCAGGAAAAAAGCAGAGAACAAGGTCGTCAGTTGTACCTCTGCTTTGTTGACCTGGAGAAAGCGTTCGACAGTGTGCCTCGTGAGGCTCTCTGGATGGTGCTAGGAAAACTGGGGTGCACGGAGAAGTTTGTGCGCCTCCTGAGACTCCTGCATGACAATATGCAGTGCTGCGTCTCTGTAGACGGTGAACAGTCTGATTTTTTCCCCGTCACCTGTGGGGTGAAACAAGGGTGCGTTCTAGCGCCCACACTGTTCGCCTTATACTTTGCGGTAGTAGTCAAGGAGGTCCTAAATACTGTCTCCGAAGGAGTCCGCATCCGCTTCCGCACTGATGGCAGTCTTTTCAATTTGGCTAGACTTAAGGCGCGCACCAAAGTCTCGCATGCACTTATTACTGAAATTATGTATGCCGATGACTTGTGCTTTCTTGCAGAATCCCCAGAAGGCCTACAACAACTGATGACCGTTTTTCACCAAGCATGCTGCAAATTCGGCCTTAAGATTAGTGTCAAAAAGACGGAAGTGATGTCCCTGGACACACAAGGTCGTGAGACACTGACAATTAAGCTTGGTGAAGATATGTTGAAACAGGTTGACAAGTTCCGATATCTGGGGAACACTATTAGGCCCATTCTCCTAAAGCCACGGAAAATTCTAACTTCCATGTCTTTTTTTAATTTAAGATTTTCTGGAAAATATTATACATTTTATCAAAGTTTTCTTCATTTCTAAGATAGAATTTAAAAGGCCCGGTTTTCGGACCACTGGTTTAAAAGTTATTTGATGTCCAGTATTTGCGAACATGGACGTTAGAGAATTCCGTGGCTTATTTTCTTTTTTTAAATAATGAACAAATTAAAGTGCTTTTTTAATACATAACATGTAAGTTATGTTGTTTAGAGCTTATACAAGGTATTTTAGTGAATATATATAATATATTACTATCAAAATCGGGAAAAAATGGAAGGCCACTATTTTTGACATGGACGTTAGATGTCCACTACTTGGTACGTCGGAAATTTCTTTATATAACATTTATTTCATCTGTCACGTACATGAAACAACACTAAACAACTTTTCCTAACGACCCATATCTGTACCTCTCATGGTTAAGCTGGACCCCCAGTGGTCTACATCAGATACTTACTCCTGACCCTCGATGTCCATATCCCGGCAAAAGCGGCTCATCATGCTGAACATGTTTCAAAGTGTTGTTATGAGGGACTTCAACGCAAAGCTGGGCGAGAAAAGCGGTGATGAGTTGTAGGTGGGGCCATTTAGATATGGGGATAAGAATCCGAGGGCCAGAGGCTGACCGAGTTCCTGAAGTAGATGGATATCTACATAATGAACTTATGGCCGTGATGGCCATAAATAATAGAATTACTTAGTCTTCTTACTTAATCTTTATTCAAAGATATGGACCCTGCAGACGTAACAAACATTAACACTGTGTGATGTTGAGTATGGAGGTGAGCAGATGGTTGTCGAGAATGATTTGAGGCTTACCTTGGTGGGTCCATTAATGTATCACAAAATATACAAAATAGACAAAATGTTCACTTTCACTGTGATAATAAAGCTTTTGAACTTAAACTGTTTTTGAACTTGAAAATACGCACGAGAGTAAAAATTAGCAAGGATAGGTGTTGACTTTACCGTCAGTTAGAGAGGAGTGCGTCAAAGAAGCCAAGAACGGTGACGTTTCGGTGCCGTGTTCCAAATTTAAGTAATAAAATGATTCGAAAAGGGAGATGTGAGGGTGGCTTATGGAGGATGTCCATGCAGAGTTTGCACTCTGCTACAAACTTGTTCTTCAGAAAGCCGCCTCATAGAAAATGAACCTGGATGAGCCCTGATGGTTCAACCAGAAATGAGATAGACTTCAGTATGGCCACAGAGAGACAAATTTTCAATGATGTCTCCGTGGTCCACATGATAAAACCGGAAGCGATCACATGGAACATAAATGTCAAACTAGAACGGTCTCGCCTAGTGAAGTCGACGCTCCGACTATCTGCGACCCATATTCAGAACCTGGAAAGCTTCCATCTGGAACTCAAGAATCGCTTTGCATGACGGTATCAATAACAGTTTGGTTGAAACTGTTCGCTCGGTCGGCTCCAAGTTCTTTAAGCTCTGTCGTAGAAATAGACCTAAAAAACTAACCGATCGAACTCTGAACCTCATGGCTGGAAGGCGTCCTATGCCGCTGCAATCCTCTGATGATACGGCCTCATATCGGCGGCTCAACAGACAAATATGCTAGTCCCTGTGGTGCGATATTCGAAACTACAATAATAAAATATTAACGAAACGATTGAGCGAAACAAAGGCACCAAAGTTTTCGCCAGGGACCGGTCTATGGCAGAGCCAGCTGACAAAGCTGAAGACGGCGGACGGTAGTATAGCGTCCACGAAGCCAGAGGTACAGAGGGAGATCAACCGGTTTTATGCATAGCTGTAAACTTCAGTCGCAAAGCTTACCGGACACTATAGCGAAGATATCCCTGACATCAGCTTGAATGAGATTAGGATGGCCTTTAAACAGCTCAAAACAACAAGGCGCCGGATGAGGACGGAATCATATCGTATCAGAGCTATTGAAAGTGGGTGAAACACCAGCACTTAAAGTCCTTCAGAAGCTCTTTAAATCGTGTTTTGTTTGAAGGTGTGAAGCCAGAAGTATGGAACAGAAGCATTGTAGTGCATTTCTTTAAGAAAGGTGATAAGACTCTCGTTATGAATGAAGGATACAGTCACCTTCGGTGTCCCGCAGGGGAGTGTCCTCGGCCCGACGCTCTTTCTGGTTTACATTAATGAGTTGTGTAACCTGGGAGACGTCGGGGGAAGGATATTCTCCTATGCGGATGACACTGTATACAATTGTATTTAGTGGCAAAACCTGGTCCGAAGTCCATGAGCTGGCTGAAAAAGGATTAGCTAGGGTATCCATTTGGCTAAGAGATAACCTTCTTACACTAAATATAAAAAAAAACTATATCTGTTTTGCTCCCTATATCAATTCCCAGCCAGATGATGACTTTCATATAAAAATTCACTCTTGTCTGTCTCCTGGAACTCAGTCATGTAACTGTCCGCCTATTGATAAAGTTGAGCAAACAAAATACCTTGGTATCATGCTTGACCAACGGCTCAGCTGGCACTCTCACATTGACCTGCTTATAGGACGTACCAGGAAACTGATATGGGTTTTTAAATCTTTACGGCATGTTGTATCTGATAAAATCAAGAACAAAATATACATAGCCCTGGCACAATCCATTATAACATACTGTATCTCGGTCTGGGGAGGTGCTACAAAAACTCATTTTCTTGACCTCGAGCGTGCTCAGCGATGCCTTATCAAAGTTATGTACTCCAAACCCTACAGGTTTCCTACGGAAATTCTGTATAAAGCTAGTGACCTTCTCACAGTTAGAAAACTATATGTTCTTAACATAATCTTAAATGTCCATAAATCTCTACCTTACGTTGAACCAAAGAACCAAAGGAGGAGGGCCACTCACCGAACACGAACTGCATTTGCTGGTAGGCAATACAATCTGCGTATCTTTACAATAAATTAACACATTGTTAAATATCTACCCCAAGCAACCACATGATTGCAAAAAAACTGCTCATAGAATGGCTGAAAACTCTCAGCTATGATGAAGTGGAAAATCTGCTTACAAGGGTCATCTGACCTCACCTGGACCTATGATACCTGTGTGTACATACATCCTAAAGAAATGGCTGCCTGTATGTGGACCATGTGCCGATCCCAAGGAGAAATAATCCGTAGGGCATGCAGACCCCCATTTCTTCAAACCACACACACATACACACACACACACAAGTGCACTTGCATAGCTGTTATCTTAATTATCTAACTTAGATTAACAATATGTCTTATTTTTGTTACTTGCGTGCCTACTAACGTTTTACTTACTACCTATCACATTTTTGTAAGATGCGTTAATTAACTACTATAGTTTATGGCTTTTAGACATAAGGGGAGAGGAGTCATTCCCAACACAAGTTTCATTACTTACCGGGGGGACTCAACCATGTTTGTTAACATATTTTGCAAATAAAGCTTTTTGTATTTATATTTGTTATTTGATGAATGATCTCGCTCCTCAGTCATGTTAACAAGCTGTTTTCGAGGGTTATTACGAATCGCCTAGCTCGCAGGCTTGACGACTTCCAGCCTCCCGAACAAGCCGGCTTCCGAAAAGGGTACAGTACAGCACTGTAAGCTCTACAGCAGTGCCACATTGACTCCAGGTATATCAAAGTGTTGAAAGATTTATAAAGAAACGCCACAATGTCAGTTCGAATACAAGATCAGACCACGGCGGCAATCCCATTGCAGAGGGGTGTAAGACAAGGAGATGTATTATCTCAGAAGCTCTTCACCAATACGATGGAAGAACTTAGCTATCAATATCAATGGCGAATGCACCACTCACTTTCGTTTTGCCGATGATATCGTAGTCATGGCAGAGTTATTCGAATACCTCAGCAAAATGATACAGGACCTCAATTTTGGTTCCCAACAAGTGGACCTCAAGTTGAATATGGACAAGACAAAAGTCATGGACAATTCTCATATAGCGCCCACCCCAATATCAGTAGGGAACTCGATACTCGGAAGTGGTGGACAAATACGTCTATCTAGGACAAACAGTTCAACTAGGAAGATTTAAGTTTGAGAAAGAGGTCACTCGGTGAATCCAGCTTGACTGGGCACTTTCGGGAAGTTACGCAGCGTCTTCACGTCCAAAACTCCTCAGTGTCTCAAGACAAAAGTGTTTGAAAAGTGTGTCATGCCAGTGATGACCTACAGTGCCGAAACGTGGTCGCTAACTGTCAGCCTCTTAAATAGAGTAGGAGTCAGTGAGCTCTGGAGAGCTATGCTCGGCGTTTCTGTTCGTGATCGAATCAGATACGAGAAGATCCTTAGACGAACCAAGGTAACCAACATAGCTAAGAGACTCAGTAAGCTGAAGTGCCAATAGATAGGCTACATTTCTCGAAGGACTGATAATCGGTGGAGAGTTCTCGAGTGGAGACCATGTACCGGCAGGCGCAGCGTAGAACGGCCAACCGCGAGATAGACAGATGATCTGGTCAAGTCCGAGGGGAAATGCTGGATGCAGGCTGCTTCTAATCGGACAAGGTGAAAATATTTCGGGGAGGCCTATGTTCAGCAGTGGACGACCTATGGCTGATATGATGATGATGATGGATGACTAAAAAATATGAATTACTTCTACAAAATTTTCCATTAAGACACGCACTGGCTTAATTTAAGACAAAATATATATAATTTTAAATCTTTGTCCAACAGTGGGGCCAGAAATTTAACCATTCTCTAACGTCCATGTCATTTTCTAACGTCCATGTCACCGCGAAACATGGAAAGACATGGAAAAAAGGACATGGACGTTAGAACGAAAGTTTATTTTGCGGTTTACGAAAAATTTATTAGACAAAACTTTTTGCAATACTGCCTCTTGCTTTAAGCATAACAAAGGTATTAACCAGAAAAAATATCAATATTACCTGATAACTGAATACTTAGTTATCGATGAGCATGGAAGTTAGGTGGGTACTGAACCAAATCGTAAATGTGTGGAACTTACCTTCGCCAGCAAAGATGTAGCAGCGAACGGCACGTGTTTCTCTCACGATGTTGTCGGCAGTTCTAGCCGCTACTCGTGTGTGAAAAAACTAGACAGATAGCTTTCACCGTCATGAAAATATAAGCGAGAAGGTAGCGCGAGGAAATTTAAGCCTGAATCAGGCTTCAACGCTAAAATCCATCTTTAAAAAAAAAACTGGCGTCTTTTACTATCAAAAAACATGTTGCATGATAGAATATATAACTAGTTAGAAGATAAAAAGCATTAACATGATATTGTCCTGATATTTTAGGATCTATAACAGTTTATCTGTCACAAAGTAGCAAAGTTCCTTGCCATGGACGTTAGAGAATGAATGTTTGACAGGAATTTTACAAAAAACTGTCAACATATTTGAGTATTAAAATGTTTAACCATATGTGAGACGAGTCGAAGTATTTCATAGTTAATTTTTATAACCCTCTTCCCACAGAAAGATACACTTTTCCAGCAGAATGTGTGAAAAATGCGGCCGAGGAGAATGTACCATTACAGCTAAGTGTGACCTTGATGCCGAGATCAATAGCAGAATCAGTGCTGCAGCTGCAGCATTTGGGAAGCTGCGTTCCAAGGTTTTCTGCTCGCACGACCTTAAACTAGCCACAAAAATATCTGTATATATGGCGATTGTACTGCCAAACCTTCTGTACTCTTCCGAGACCTGGTGTGTGTATCGTCACCACATACGCACTTTGGATCGATTCCACCTCAAATGCCTTCGCACCATCATGAAGATCAGATGGTCCGACCGAGTGCGAAACACCGAAGTTCTAAGACGAGCCAATGTTGGTGGCATTGAAGCCTACTTAATGCGTCGACAGCTTCGGTGGTGCGGTCACGTATCCCGGATGGCGGATGAGCGAGTGGCGAAGCGCATCTTCTATTCTGAGCTAGAGGAGGGCAAGCGAAAGCATGGCGGTCAACTCCTCCGATTTAAAGATGTTCAGAAGAGACACATGAAAAGATGCAATATCGAACCCTCTCAATTTGAGGTTTTGGCAGCACAACGGCCAGAATGGCGCGGTCTTGTAAAGAGGCGAATCCGCGACTTCGAGGAGCAGCGTAAAGCAGACCTTGACGCTAAACGCGATGAACTGAAGGCCCGTCCTCCCGCCGCCATTAACTACAATTATATCAATGGCAAACTCACGTGCCCACACTGTGCACGGGAGTTTACTGCCAAAATAGGCTACAATAGCCACCTACGAGCGCATCAGCGCCGACTTGATTAGGAGTAGAAGTGGTCGCCATGGCCGAAACCGGCCGGAAAGATCATCATCATCATTATTTCTAAGTTTTTCTAATTTTGTTGTCATACTTCATACGAATTGTAAATTTTGCTACTGAAATGTCACATTAGAAGCAAAAACGATTCGGATAATTGACGTAAAAGATTGCATGGGTATGGCGTTTGTGATGTGACCATGTGACGTCGCCACAGGGCTTTTACCTTTTTGTTAGAGGCACAGAATATACGGGGTGTTAGGGACGGTGTAACGAAAACTTTGCAGGCGTGCTCAGACCATGAAACTGAACAACTTTTACTATGGAGCCAATGGTGGGAAACGAAAAAAATTTTCCGACCTCCCATACAAAGTCAGTCAGCTGATCGTGAATTTTGTATGGGAGGTCGGAAAAATTTTTTCGTTTCCCACCATTGGCTCCATAGTAAAAGTTGTTCAGTTTGATGGTCTGATTATGCCTGCAAAGTTTTCGGTACACCGTCCCTAACACCCTGTACGTATAATAGTACTTAGAGGGCAGGCGTCTTAATCATCAAATATTCTTCCTGTGATAAAGAAAAAAATGCGGAAATGAAATACTCAACTGAAAATTGCATGTATTATACCTACTGTTATTATACTGACCACTTATTTAAAACATCGTCGTATTTTTTGGCACAAGACGTTCAGCATTATACCTACCTTTAATTCATTTGTCAAGACACGCGGTGTACTAATACCTACGCCGAGTTACATTTAGAGAAGTAGTATAGTAGTATCTTAATTATTATTTTGCCATTGTACCATTAATTTATTTTAACTGTCTATCGTCAGGACTTTTCGACCCAAAATAACTCTGGCAGTGTTTCGACCGGTTTCATTTCTGGCTTAAAACTAATTTCTAGTTTTTGATAGATACGAAATAAGCTAGTGCATAACCGCACCGCTTTACAGATAATGAGAAAACTATGCAAGCATTATCTTCGCAAATATTATGCAACAAAATAGATACAAAAAGCTCACAACTTAGCTCTTTAGTTTAACATAGAAGGTGTTAAAGGAAATACAAGTCTTTAATATCTGTCTGCTAGTTTTATGAACTTAAAGAGCACTCAGCAATCCATTATGAATTATTGCTTTGCTTGTAGCCGTTAAGATTTATCGGCAGTTACAGTTAAATGGCTGCCTTGAACATAAGTCACTTGAGAAATATTCGAAACAAAAACTGAAACCGATCAAATTATTAAAGAAATATAGATAGGTAGGTATCTCTGCGTTACTTTAACGAACCATCAACCACTCTTTTTAAAATAATTTATTCCGTTTCTCATTGATATTGGATCGTTTGAAGTTAGGCTTTTCCACGACTCATAATGTACTCGATTGACTTTTGAATTCAAAATTCTTCATGATCCTTTGTAAAATCTATTGATGATGTAGAGAAAGAGAAAATATCTATCATATAAGTTGGTGCAAGCAATAAATTCAATTTGGTTAACAGAATAAATAAACTACTATTGATTTGCGTACGTGCTCTATCATCAAAAGTATGTAAATTTCGTAGAATTATTGTAAATTTAGTTTTTCAAAAACCAAAAATGCCAGTTAGTTATGTTCTTGGAAAAGAAAGTAGTCACTTTAATGAAAACATGATGAAAATAAATTGCCGGTGACATTCGCCGATGCTACGTCATCATTTTGTATAGGTGTCACCTGTAGGTTGTATCAGCCTACCTACGTATATTGATAAGGTGAGAATGTGTTATAGGCTTAGGTTATAAATATTATAAGTGTACCTATACTATACATACTACGTAAAATTATTTTGTACCTGTACCTAAGACCTGTAAGTACTAAGTATTATGCTTTACCGACGTTAAACTTGTTCCGTCCGTCGCTGCTCTATTTTAGCGCTGCGTAATACATGCGTTACAAAAATCATGCGTTAAAGCGTTTCCGCTTTATTTTCATACAAATACGGTTTATGTCAGTCAACAGTATGCCAAACGCATCCTTACGCCTTACTGATGGTGGCGTTTGCCAAACCATTTGTCACAAACCGTATTTCTTTAAGAATAAGGTGCAAATGGGGAGTAAAACTCAACGCTTATTGCAGATGCCTACATGACATAACGATTACCAATAAGAAGTAACTAAACTTTGATTTTTTTGACCAATTACAGAAAAAAGCCTCACTCGAGAGAGACGTCAGTAGTTCTCCAGTTATCTACCTCAGTTGTAATGTTCTAACGCATGCATTACGCAGTGCTAAAATAATGCGGCAACGGACGGTACGTGTGATCCCTGCCTCAGTGTCCCGGTATCATAGGTTCTGCTTTTAGTAGAAATAAGTTGACAGTTATGTCGTAATTTTCTGTACAATTAATATGTTACATTTTATGCAGTATATGGTTAATAATGGTTGATTTGGTGCGTATTTATTTTATCCTATAAAAACATAAAATTATTAGTTGCATATCATTATCACATACGGCGGAAAAGTCAAAGAATAAGTACAAGTAATTGAACGGACACCAATTCGCTAAATAATTAGCTTACCGATACACTGTACATCTACTTAGATGAAAATAGAATATATCATTATTCTGCGGGGATCAGTACCTATACTAATTCTTGTAACTTGTAAGAGTAATAAAGGCTGCTTGGTTTACAGCAAATATTTTATAGAAACTTGAGAGAAGTTAACGAAGTGGAAAATTCTTCTGCCAGGCACCTAAACATAACAAGAATGGAACAGTTTAAAATTAAGTATTATATACCAGGGAATTCATATTTTAAATTTATTATTGACCTTAGTAGAATGCAACAAATTTTTGTTTGGTTTCTGGAAATATGGCTTGGTGTCAATTAAACTCCATAAAAATACATAATATATAAATAATACAAAACCTTTGGAAGTATTTTTTTAATGTGGTATTTTGTTTCCCTATGTACTTTTACTTAGGAAATAAAGAAATGGGAAATAATTTCCCTATATTCTAATAACGGTTAACGTCAAGTGTAGTTTCTTAATTTGGAACCACTTATATTGATTTGAATTACCTTATACCTGCAAAATTTTATATTCCAATAAAATGACTATTTCCGGTATCGAAATCTAAGTATATTTTATTTCTGATATCAGGTATAAAATCAAGGGCATAGGTACTAATATTAAGCCAACAATTTCCGATTATTGGCCCAATACACTGCATATTTTATGGGTCACTTTGGCAAATGACTTTCTGATGTAATCCGCTTCTTGACTGACAGGTCAAATGAGCTACTTTTTAAGACGACCGAAAACGATATTTCGTATGAATTACTGAAATGTGACGTCATAATTCAATATTTTAGATGGAGTCAAAACAATAACTTCTATTTAATTTTTGTGTTAAAAATTTTTTAATTTTGATATTTTGAAAAACAACTTTTGTATTTTATTTACGACCCAGTCAGGTAGCGAATTTTAAGTAGGTGTAGAGCGTATTTTGCGGGGAAACTTTTTTAGTATAAGGCCAGTTCTATACCTTCAACTGTAGTGACTTTGAAATAGTGCTCTTTTCAGATAGACCTCAATAAAAAGTGTGGTTTATTCCTGGTTCCTCGTGCACTATCAGCGGTGCGGCAGTACTCTTGGGACTAGTTTCAGTTTCAGCTAAAGGTGTAAAGTTGAAATGGCAAAACGTTCGTATAAAACCTCTTCGTAAAGACTGCTCTCGCTTTCTCAACAGCATGTGACACGCGTGTAAAAATACGCGAAACGACAAGTAATTTAAAAAAAACTTTATTTTAATTCAAACAAAGATTTTTAGACTAAAACTAAGACGAGTTACCAAGACGATGGTTGGAGTGAAGTAATCGAATTTTCTACGTGTTTGCTGTTATTTATACCGCTGCTGCACCCAATGTTCCTTTGTTCTGAATGTTTTGTCTTTCAAAAGCTAATGGGTCTTTCATGAGACGATATCAGCACACTTTCCTGTAAATGTTTCTTTTCATGCTTGGTGGTCCAGGGTGTAATAAAAATATGACCCGTTCCATTGTTCATTGTCTGCTTTGGAATGTCGCCTTCCTCAGGTTCATATCTATGAATTATATTTTTAGTATCTGGTGGGTTAGGGCTTGGTTGACTGTCCCCCCTTAGTTTTGGAGTCCATGGTTTCGAACGAACCTTGATCGTAAAAATTCATAAATGATAATAACTGCAATACTTATGACAAGGAGTGTTATTAGACCATACTGAATATAGTTATGTTTTTCTTGTGTTTGAAGGTCTCCTATTTGTTTCAACTGCTTTAATGTTGAAGTTATCTTGTTAGGATCATAGGTAAGGTCTATTTCAGCAATTTCTTTCGTCTGGTTGATTTCAAGACTTGTTATAATAATTTCCTCCTTAGATTCTTGAGTCTGAAAGCGTTTTATTCCTGCTAACGTGAGCTCGCAGTTATCCCCGTTGAGTACATAAGGTCCTTTGACCCACGATGTTTCTTCTCGTTTACCGCATTTTATCTTAACTTCTGTAGTCTTGTTGAGGTACATGTAAATAGCTTTTGATGATATTTCTTGGATTTCTTCTTCTGGGCATTTGATGGGAACGGTTTGGCATTGTTCAGTGGTTTTCTTGGACAAAAGTTGGTTTCACAGGTGTTTCTTTGTAGAAAGGTTCCTTTGCATATCAACTCCTTTAGTTCAAAGCAATCGGCTAATTCGTACGTTTCTTCATCGTCATATGCTATAGTTACTTTGCGCATTATAGGATAGGAACAGGTAGGGATATTTTGGATCACGGGAACAATTTTTCTCGTCTCATAATATTTTGCCTTAACTAAAGGTATTTCTATAATAAAGTATACAATATTATCAATTATTCTACTGTTTACATTGATAAGAGGTTCAATATCATTAATATTAAATGAGATAATTACATCTTTTGAAATATAATTAAGATTCTCTTGTAACAAATGACTATTTATTATACTGTAATGATACATATGATGTTCGGCAAAAGTTATTGCTGTAGATAATCTTTCGGCTACATCCTGAAGAGACTGAGCTTGTAACAAGATGTCCATGGCTACTTTAGTTTGCTCATATTTGTTTGCAACTTTTACACTTTGTCTATCAAGAATATTTTGAACATTTATTATTTTCTTAATTTGAGCATTATATTCCTCTAAAGAATTGTCAGTTACAGAAATCTGTTTGTTATAAGCAACTTTCAATGTTTCTAAGTCTTTTTGAATTTTGTTTAAATCATCTTGATCTAAATTACCTGTGATAGCTTTAATTACAGAGCCAAGACCATTAATTAAACCTCTCTTAAATCTAGTTGATCTTATTTTAGTTGTTGATTAGTAGATTAGATTAGATAGTTGATTAATCTATGATAAATATGTTTTGCCTCTCCTATATATGGATTAGACACAGACACAACGCGGTCAACAGTATCCTTTAATTTATCTTTATGTTCAAAAATAGGTTTGATATCTAATTGATGTATGATACTCCACTTTCCTTCCATAATCTTAGAGGATTTCATTTCAACTAGAATCACATGTTCGTTAGGATTTAGCTGTCTGAACTTGTAACTGAGGACACTGAGGAGTCTGTAACAAAAAGTTCCTCCATGTGATAAGTCCGTCCATTATTAAGTTTATATTTGGTATTTGGTTCGCATGCCTCGACCCTATATGGTCCCAAAAACCTAGAGTTGGTCTTGTGTCTTTCAGCCTTGCTGTTCTTTAAGTATACTTTATCACCAACCTTAAAAGGTTCACGCGGGTGAATGGCTCTATTGTATCTTTCATTACGTTGTTGCTTCTGATTACGTAACAAATTGTGTATATCATTATTTAACTGTGTCACAAATTGTTTTTGTTGCAGTGTATAATTTTGAATAGCTACTCTTAAGTCGTCAAAGTTACGGAGTCGGGGTTTTCTACCAAAATGTACTTCGAAGGGTGTTTTGTTAATTGAGCTGTGTGTTGTGTTATTGTAAGCATGTGTTATGAAGTGTATTTTCTGATTTTGGTCTAAATCTGAATCTCGCTGCAATCTAAATAATTCTTGAAGAGTACTGTGAAGTCTTTCAACGTCTGAGTTTGATTTATGATGCTGAGGCGATGTAGTGTGATTAACAATCTCATACGTTTGAAATAATTCTGAAACTACTTCGCTACAAAATGATTGTTCGCCATCGTGCACAATTTTTCTGGGAGATCCTATCATTGCAAAGATTTCAGATAAAGTGTCGTAGACCTTAATTTTCTCTGTAGGCTTTACTATAGCGTATTTAGAAAATTTATCAATTATAGTGAGGTACCATTGCCTCTCCAGTGACATGAAATCTATGTGCCATATTTGCATAGGCTCATGTGGAGTTTCCGTTTCAGTTGCTATTGTTACATTAGGGTGCCTATTATATTTTTCTAATTGACACGGTTCATAATTGTTAACATACTTTTTATTTGTTTTCTCATTTTTTCCCAGTAGTTTTTTCTAAGTTGTTTATACATACTTTCAATTCCAGGATGTCTATTATCTTTAAGGTGATATTCTTTGATTAAGCGTAGCTGGTCTTCCTTTTCATGAATTTCTATGAGGTTTTTAGTGTATCTTTTCGGTTTGAGTTTTGAGTGATCAAAATACTTTCTGTAGACCTCTGATACTTTATAATAAAGTTCGTCATTAGGTATTATGAAAGCATAATTTTCATGATTAAGATATTCGAGCATAAACGCTTTTATGGTGTCTTCCTCTTCTCCTGGTGGGATGTAGAAATACAGGATTCCATTTTCTCGTTTCACGTTTTTGTAAGGTGCCATTTCAAATATAACACGTCTTAAGCGCCTAGGTGGATATTCGTTGATAATAGGAATGCCTTCATCACTATCTTCCTGATTAGAGTGTACTGTGCCTTGAAGACTAACATGGTCATGTTCCGCTGGAGGTAAAGCTCTTCTTGGAAACGGTCCCATTATATCTTCATCTTCTGATTCGGTAAGGGCTAAATCTTCCTCCAGGTTAACATCCATTGAGTCACTTTCAGTGTTATGAATTTCGATTCGACTTAAAGCGTCTGCTACGTAGTTTTCTTTTCCTTTTACGTGTTCTATCTTGTAGTCATAATCCTGAAGTTTGAGCTTCCATCGACAAAGTCGCTGATTGGGTTCCTTTAACTTTGTTAACCAAGTTAATGCCTTGTAGTCTGTTCTTAAAATGAATTTTCTACCGTATATATAGGGTCTGAATTGTGTTACAGCCCATAGTATTCCAAGTAATTCTTTCTCAGTAGTGTTATATTTCTGTTCAGTGTTGCTTAGGACTCGCGATGCATAAGCGATAGGATGATTATCTTGACTTAAGACGGCACCTAATGCGATGTCAGACGCATCTGTTGTCAAGACAAATATTTTATTGAAATCAGGGAAGGTTAAGATTGGTGCGTTCGTTAATAAGCGTTTACATGTATTAACGGCTTCGATATATTTTGGATTGTTGATGTCTATGACAGCATCTTTCTTTGTAGCATCGGTTAGAGGTTTAACTATTTTGCTGAGATTGGGAACAAATTTTCTGTAGTATCCGATAAGTCCTAGGAATGCTCTAACTTCTCGAAGAGTTTTCGGTATTGGGAACTTCTGAATGGCCTCTATCTTTTTTTGATTAGGTTTCAGTCCGTCTTTATTCAGCACGTGTCCAAGGAATTCTATCTCTTCTTTCATAAAGACACATTTATTCGAGTTGACCTTTAAGTTGGCTTTTCGTAACGCTTCAAAGACTTGTTGTAGTCTGTTAATGTGTTCTTGCTTTGTTTTAGAGTAGACAATGATATCGTCAAGATAAACAAGACATATGTTCCTTGCGATTTCTTGTTTGAGCACATTATTCATCATTCTTTGAAAGGTTGCGGGAGCGTTCTTCAATCCAAATGGCATTCTCAGGAACTCAAAATGTCCATCGGGAGTGCTGAAAGCGGTTTTTTCAATAGAATCTTTGTCCATCTTAATTTGATGATAGCCAGATGTTAGATCCAATGTAGTGAAGTATTTATTACCTTGAAGCTTTGAAAATAGTTCCTCAATGTTAGGTAGTGGAATTTGTCTGATTTAGTTTTTTCGTTAAGTTTTCTGTAGTCGATTACCATTCTCCATTTTTGTTTTCCAGATTGGTCCATTTTTTTTGGTACTAAATGAACCGGTGATGCCCACGGTGATTCGGAGGGTCTGATAATGTTTTCACTTAGCAGTTTTTCTATTTGTCTTCTAACTTCCTCTTGTTGAACTTGAGGTAGTCGAAACGGCCTCTGATAAATAGGATCCTCGCTGATTAAGTTAATACGATGTTGGATGCTAGTCGTAGCACTATGTGTAACGTCCTCTGTAAATAAGTCAGCATAAGTTTTACAAAGCTCTTGAATGTTTTCGTTATCATTCTCGGTCATGTGGAAGATAAGAATTTCTTTTTCTGGCATCGTTAATTTTCTTTCCTTTAAGTCTATTTTCGCACTAATCTGTTCTATCATATCGGTACCCATCAATATGTCGTACTTATCACTGAAGTTGTATACGTGGAATTTCATTGGGCCATTGTCTTCACCGAAGTATCGACACCAGTATGGCGTTATAATGACTCCATTGTGTCTCGTAACTCCATGCGATGTTTTGACTGTGAAACGTTCCGGTTGCCAATACGGTGCGAAATATTTCCTGGTCACATTTTCTGTGATGAATGATCTTTGGCTACCTGTATCTATTAGAACTTTTAATTTAGGATTGTCCGTCTCAAAGTAAGGAAGGAAGGATTTAACATGGTTAAACTCTATTACGTTTCTTTCTCGGAGGCTTGGCCTCTTGAAAATTTTCTGTTTGATAATTTTCTTCTTCGTACGCCTCATAGTCGTAGTCTTGGTAATTTTCAGGGTTTCATGATCATACTGCTCTTCGTCAGTTTCAGGGTGATAAAACACTTCCTCTGCTACAAAACCTCTTCCTATGTTTACTTGTCCGGGTCTCAATCTCGGTGCAGTGCGCATAGAAACATCTCCAGTATCTAACTTAGGTGGGTTATTATTATTGGGAGCATTCTGAGGTGGATTGCGATTACCGTTTTGCGGTTGTTGCCCTCTGTTCTGTTGGAAGTACGGATGCACCGGCCTTGTGAATACGTTATTCGGATTCGGCGTCCAAGGGTTCCTATTATGATAAGGTACGTTTGGTCGCGGAAACTGTTGCGCATTAAAACGTTGCTGCATTGACCTTGGTGTCATCGGGTAAGTGTGTCGTTGTTCTTGGGGTTGATAATTAGGTTTGTGTGGTTGTACGTTCTGTTGTATAGGAAACTGATTAATAATACGAGGTGCTGGTAAGATATTCGAAAACTTTTGTTTGATGTTATCGAATCGCCCTTCAGCTTCAAGCTGTAGTATTTTTGCGACGGTTTCATTAAAATTACAGTTACTGACGTACACTTGGTCATGATACGGTAAGCTATGTCTTAATGTGTTCTGAGCCGTATTTATGTAGGGTTCCATGACTTCGTCTACCAAAGGTTTGTTATTTAACCCGTACTTATCATGTAACTTACTTTTAATAAAGAATATTTTTTGTTTTAATTCAAATATGAATTCTTTAAAAGTCGTTTTTCTTTACATTTGCTAGTTCAATTAGAAGCGTGTTAAAGTCACGATTGTCTCCGCATTCAGATTTTAAAATCGCCTGTACATTGTCAAAATTGAACTGGTGATCTACCATCGAAATTACTGCCGCGGCCCTACCCTGCAGTTTCGTCAACAGAAGCATCACGTTGTGAGGAGTATTGCCTCCTACAATATTTAACCACTGCCGCGCGTTATTCAAATAGTTGTAGATGGTATATGGGTCACCATCATAGGCAGGCACAAAACCAATAAGCGTTTTCGGGTCGACCACAGGGACAGTGACTGGCATCACAGGAGGAGGATTCAGAACCTGTTGTGGTGGTACCCCGTTGTTGCAAGGCGGCTGCGCCGCGTTGGTCAATGCCTCATCCATTTTACAAGGAGGAGGGTGAATTACTTCCTCACCGTCCGTCTTACTTTTAAATATGAACCTAGCGGGTCTTAGGAGTGGAATTTTGGATATTAAAGGAAAGCGCACTTACAGTAGCCAGCCGATTACTGCGGTGAGCTGCATCCCACGTTACCACTGTTCACTGAGTCTATTATTCCGCGCACTACACAAATTTATTTATGCGGTTACCCGTGTAGAATTGAGACTTGAGAGTCCGAGCGAAATGCTTGAGCGAAGTTGGGATAACTCGAACTTCCGGAACTCAAAACTTTTCACTTTCCACCGGGCCCCACGTTGGGCGCCAGTAAAAATACGCGAAACGACAAGTAATTTAAAAAAAACTTTATTTTAATTCAAACAAAGATTTTTAGACTAAAACTAAGACGAGTTACCAAGACGATGGTTGGAGTGAAGTAATCGAATTTTCTACGTGTTTGCTGTTATTTATACCGCTGCTGCACCCAATGTTCCTTTGTTCTGAATGTTTTGTCTTTCAAAAGCTAATGGGTCTTTCATGAGACGATATCAGCACACTTTCCTGTAAATGTTTCTTTTCATGCTTGGTGGTCCAGGGTGTAATAAAAATATGACCCGTTCCATTGTTTATTGTCTGCTTTGGAATGTCGCCTTCCTCAGGTTCATATCTATGAATTATATTTTTAGTATCTGGTGGGTTAGGGCTTGGTTGACTCGCGGTATACGTAGTTAAGTATGCTATCTCATTCTCCTTTCTAGCTGTAACGTAGTACCTAATCTAAATTATATCAGTTCAGTATACATCGAATTTTGCAAACGAATAAAATATACCAACAAATTGTGTAGATTGGAATTTTTTATAAACTTTTAGGTATGTATCCGTAGGTATCTACATTTTATTTACTTCCGAAAGTACCTAATTATTTTGAAACGCGAGATATTTAACATCATCGCAAATAATGTGAACTTTGAGGGTATCGCACTACGTTAAATGATAAATCGTAGGTTTCTAAGGTTGTCAGCCTCGAGGTTAATAAGCTTACAGGTAGTCAATTTTACACCCGGTAGTCTTGGATGTGACGTCTATGCTTTGATAAACTTGATAGGTAGCTATTCTAATTAACCAAAGGAAACGTTTACACTGACCGCATCACGTAACACACGGTTCGTTACGAGACAAAATTGCGGTTGCTACCCGCTGTAGGTATGCGGTTGGTTAGGGATGGTAATAAGACAGTGTTTTGCTTGCTGACTACTACACGTTTATTTTAAAGCGAAATGTTTCTTTCGCCTGTTTTCTGCTCGGCTTGTATGCATGACTTTGACCCCGGGATCCATTGCGCTGAAAGTTAGTGGTAATTAATATACATGCTACTTATCATCGTCATCTTTCTGCCCTTATCCCGATTTATTTGGGGTCAGCACAACATGTCTTTTTCTTCCATTCATCTCTATCAGCAGTCAAATCCTAATTTACGCCTTTATTTTTCATATCGTCTTTTATACAACCCATCCAAACTTTTTAGGGCTTCCTCTTTTTCTGCGTCCATCCACATTGAATAATAGTAATAAACATTATTACTTTCTTTGTTACATACTCTATATTTCTCCTCATTACATGCCCATACCGAGATAAACGGTTCCCTCTCATTTTTTCTACATACATGCTACTACCATATCTAAATAAGCTTTGCACTTTAGGTACCTCCACCCCAAATAAAGAATGACAAAAACGGCGAGATAAGTAAACTTTCGTTAAAAAAATGTATAAAGAAAGAAGCGTTACCAAATTAACAAGTTTGCCGTTTCATAGTCCTATCATCAATCAATGGTTTAATAAGCCTTAAACTTTTCCTATTACCGGGTATATTTTGTGGATTAATCATAGATTGCGATCGGTTAAAATCCAATTTGTCAGAGTCTGTCCAAATACACCTCCGACAACTGTTAAAGTAAATGAAAATAAGAAATCGATAGAATGTTGGCGGCGGCCAGGACTTGATCCCGGGACAGTGAGTACCGTCCTACTTCTCTTTCAACTAAGCTACCGGAGCACAGACAGCTCCGCCAAATTCTCAGTCTCTTGATGCTCGTCTGGTAGAACTATGCTCATGAAAGTAATTAGCACCGTGAGTGCAAAAAAAACCTAAAATGAACTTTTGAAACTTTGTCTACATATTCGTACTCACTCGTATTGCTATCACTTCACGTAGCACTCGACATCAGTTGATGCGATATGATAGTAGACAGTATCGGCCACACTATAAAGATAAAAGACTATATTAATTTCATGTACAGTATTAAGGTTATCAAACTAGGGGAAAATTTGTGGAAATCTGTAGATTATGTTTTAGCTTTTGGAATTATATTAGGCTGAAATAACATGCCTAGTTGCTTAATGACGATGCGTAAAACTGAGACAATATGGGAACAAATGACTCCCACTCAATGAACTTTGTGTAATAATTAATTACCTAGAACTAGCTCAACAAGTTTTTTTAAAGTCACCGTTTCACAAACTCTTAACAAAAGCTAATTTGAAACTTAACGCAACAGTGTTTCAGGCGCTTTGTATGCCGCGGAGGCGTGATTATTGTACTTTGTCAAATAGGTATGAAAAGAACGGGTTTTCTTTTCAGCGACTCACAAAAGGGTTGTAAAGAGAATGCTATCTATTGTGTCATCCAGCCTCACAGTGGCCTTAATAATTAAATAAATTAACATATCTGAGCTTTAAAAACTTGCTCTTTTAAATATTACTAAGAGTCCGTAAGACTTCCTTTTAAATTCCAATAGGGCGCATAGGTAATCCATGGCTCAATATTTTTACTGCCAGCGCAGTAGAAGAAATAAAATGGCAAATTTCCTTAAAGCTGATGAAATGTGATTGGTTCAGGTAGCAGGAGCGCATAACATCAAAAAGGATCACTTTTTACTCAGAAAGCAACGTTTAAAACGATTTACGACGATTAATTAAAACGTTAAAACGACATCTTGCGCATCAAAGTAATTAATCCGTAAAAGTATTTACTAGTTGATATTCTTTAAATACCTATGAAAGTACTGATATTTTAATATAATGACAACAGTAAAAATTAAAATGAACTTACTAACTAACTATTATTTCATAAAAAAACAGTTTTGTACTATTACAACTGACTTTTAGTTACTTCTTTCTTCTGGTGATTCTAAACATAATAAAGGTACTGTAGCGCCCGGCCTCTTTGGACGCTTGTTGTTAATCAATGTTTGAATGTGAGTGATTATAGAGAATGCAGCCTGTCTGTCTGTCTTTCGTGACACACTCTAGATCCAACTCTCGATTGAAACTGATGTTCTGACTATCAATATAGATTATTTCTTATTATTTAAAAGTATTTCAATTGTTAGGGCATAGCCAGGGTAGTTCCCGTGCTCGCCTCCACCAGCTCCGTTCCCCATATGGTGGAGGCGCCTGTAAAGATAATCTAAATATTTATGTAATTTTTCAGATAAAAACCGCTACAAAATAAAGTATCCAAGGAGAAATACCAAAAAGCGGAGTAAAGGATAAAACAAAGAAGAATAAAGGTACAAAATAACACTACAAAGAAAGCAAAGAAGAAAAGCAAGAGAAATAAAAGTGGTAACGAAGAAAATAATCAGATCCAACGCCGGAAAAAAAGGTTATGTAATTGTGTATTATATCAGTAAAAAAGTTACGCATATCGTAGTAGAGACACGCGGACCAAAAACCCGCGTATAATCTTCGCAATAAGTAAGAGAACAACGTAAAATGTTATTAGTTAGTGTGCAAAGTGAAAGCTAGTGTGTAAATGCCAAGATGAACGAGAAATTCTCTGGATTCAACACCTCAGTAGAGGAATTCTTCCAGTTATATGAGGATATTGCCGCACTCAACAACTGGAGTGATGCGACCAAGTTGTTAGCCATGATAATGTACCTGTCGGGACCTGCGTTTTATTACTACAAAACGATGAAAACAAGCTCGACAACGTACGACGACATGAAATTTTTCTTTAGAAGGGAATTCGGCGAGCCAGACTACCGACCAGTCCAAACAGGGCCTCCGCCAAGAGAACAGACTTCTGAACAGCGTAAGGCAGAGCCACTTGTGGAAAGCGAGCTCCAACACGATGAAAACCCTGACGACGAAGTTCTGAAAAGCAAGACGGAGACGGAGCCGACGACTGACCAAACGCCTGTGGAATGTGCGTTTGATCACGACAAAAACTCAGATGAAAACAAATTCACGATAAATACGGCAGAGTCGAGCTTCTACACCAAGAAAGAAGAATCAAGCCCTCAGCTTAAAAACTCAATGGAAAACGAAGACAAAGATGTCAAGGAAGAAGAAAAAAGAAGTTTGACAAGTGTGACTACTGACAGTGAAAATGAAAATATATATTATACCTACTTGTACTTTTTTCAGTTGTAGTTTAGTGGAGTGAATTGTTTTAGCGGATCTTACACCTTGGTATTTTTCAGATGCTGTTTATTAGAGTAGTGCCAATAGGTAGAACTGATGGAAGTCTGGGTTGCTGCAGGGCGCAGGGTTGAGCGTCAACCCCATACACTTGGCACTTAGGTAGGAGCGATAGTTTTGGGGTTGCATTGTATAAATATGGGATTATGAGGCGCGACTTTAGGGGAGTTAGGCCATTTGTATTTTCAGCGTAGGGCTCCAGTGAAGACAAGTTTTATTTTCGTGCTTTCGCCTTTTTAGACTTTTGTTGAAGCCCTTATTGTTAGCAGACATGCCGCATTCTTCTATTAAGGGGGGGAATGTAGCGCCCGGCCTCTTTGGACGCTTGTGGGAGTTAATCAATGTTTGAATGTGAGTGATTATAGAGAATGCAGCCTGTCTGTCTGTCTTTCGTGACACACTCTAGATCCAACTCTCGATTGAAACTGATGTTCTGACTATCAATATAGATTATTTCTTATTATTTAAAAGTATTTCAATTGTTAGGGCATAGCCAGGGTAGTTCCCGTGCTCGCCTCCACCAGCTCCGTTCCCCATATGGTGGAGGCGCCTGTAAAAATAATCTAAATATTTATGTAATTTTTCAGATAAAAACCGCTACAAAATAAAGTATCCAAGGAGAAATACCAAAAAGCGGAGTAAAGGATAAAACAAAGAAGAATAAATGTACAAAATAACACTACAAAGAAAGCAAAGAAGAAAAGCAAGAGAAATAAAAGTGGTAACGAAGAAAATAATCAGATCCAACGCCGGAAAAAAAAGGTTATGTAATTGTGTATTATATCAGTAAAAAAGTTACGCATATCGTAGTAGAGACACGCGGACCAAAAACCCGCGTATAATCTTCGCAATAAGTAAGAGAACAACGTAAAATGTTATTAGTTAGTGTGCAAAGTGAAAGCTAGTGTGTAAATGCCAAGATGAACGAGAAATTCTCTGGATTCAACACCTCAGTAGAGGAATTCTTCCAGTTATATGAGGATATTGCCGCACGCAACAACTGGAGTGATGCGACCAAGTTGTTAGCCATGACAATGTAATTGTAATTAAAAATTTGTCGGGATAATTTCAATGTCGATAAAATTAAATTTCGGGATAATTTCAATGTCGATAAGATGAAAAGACAAACGGACGTTATGTGTTTTTTTTTCCGAAAACTAAACATCAAAAAGAGTTCCGGAATATTAGGTATAGCATAAAGTTTTAGCTCACCTAAGATTGTACCAAGGAACCAATCACCAGGTCAAAGCAGCACAGAGCCGATGCCCCGCTGGTTGCCGCGGGATGTGATGGGTAGTTTTCACAACTCGTAAATACTGAGTGAGTGTAATGGCGCCAATCTCACCGCCTGCCATCACTGATTGACCGATACCGATACCCTGCTGTCGTAGGCCAAACCAAAGAACTGATACGAAAATAGTACCAGTATTTCTCTTTACTAAATAAAATGTTGTAGTGAAAGAATGCTGAAAATAATGAATGAAGCAAACTTAAATTTCGAAATTTTTAGGGATAATGGCAATGTCGATAAAATTAAATTTCGGGATAATTTCAATGTCGATAAGATAAAAAGACATATATTTTCCGAAAACTACCCATCAAAAAGAGTTCCAGGATATTAGGTACAGCATAAAGTTTTCAGCTCACCTTAGATTGTACCAAGGAACCAATCACCAGGTCAAAGCAGCACAGAGCCGATGCCCCGCTGGTTGCCGCGGGATGTGATGGGTAGTTTTCACAACTCGTAAATACTGAGTGAGTGTAATGGCGCCAATCTCACCGCCAGCCATCACTGATTGACCGATACCGCTGGCGTAGGCCAAACCAAAGAACTGACACGAAAATAGTACCAGTATTTCTCTTTACTAAATAAAATATTGTAGTGAAAGAATGCTGAAAATATTGAATAATGGAAACTTAAATTTCGAAATTTTTTGGGCTAATGACAATGTCTATAAAATAAAATTTACAACCTATATCAACCTAGGTGTCGAAGAGCTTTTATTAAACAAGGTTTTTTTCGAGCTTTTGCACGACCTTTACCTACATATTTTTAGATTTGTTCCAATGGCATTTATGCAAGAAGATAGGTAGGTAGGTACTTATCACACATCCTCCATTTATATAATAAAATACATTTTAAAAAGTATAAGCTGATTTGTGCTAAACCCTTGTTAAAAAGTGACTTACGGGCGCGCGTCACAGTTTTTTAATCACCCACTCCTACGCACGAAGGTTTTGCGTCCTTCCTTATATAACAAAAATGGTTATAACTTGTAACGTTGTTTCACATCCTTGTATCTCTGGAACGACTTTCTCACTCCATATATCGTCTTTCTTTTGTGTGAATACAGCATTGCATTTGTTTTAATTTCATTATCTAAATCGCACATGAAAGTTGAATCGAGAATGATTAAATGAATATTCTTCTTCTTTTCGAAAGGGACATCAAATAAATATGATAGGTGTAAGTTTTTCTACTTTTCTTGTCATATTTCTTAAGAATTGTGCTACTGAAACGTCACGTGTTATGTCACATTAGAAGCAAAAACTATTCGAATAATTGACGTAAAATATTGCATGGGTATGGCCAAGGATTTAGGTATGGCGTTTGCCATGTGACCATGTGACGTCGCCACAGGGCTTTTACCTTTTTGTTAGAGGGCAGGCGTCATAATCATCAAATCTTCTTCCTGTGATAAGATAAAGGAAAAAATGTGGAAATGAAATACTCAACTGAAAATTGCAAGTATTTCTACATACTGACCACTTATTTAAAACATCGTCGTATTTTTTGGCACAAGACATTCAGCATTATACCTTTAATTCATTTGTCAAGACACGCGGGGTGTTGCATTTAGAGAAGTAGCGGCGGAATTAGGACTATTTGGCGTATTTTAGTTATTATTTTGCCATTGTACCATTTATTTATTCTATTTATTTATATCCTCAGGACTTTTCGACCCAATATAATTCTGGCAGTGTTTCGACCGGTTTCATTTCTGGCTTAAAACTAATCTCTAGTTTTTGGTAGATAAATACTAAATAAGCTAGTGCATAACCGCACTGCTTTACAGATAACGAGAAAACTATGCAAACATTATCTTCGCAAATATTATGCAACAAAATAGACACAAAAAGCTCACAACTTAGCTCTTTAGTTTAACATAGAAGGTGTTAAAGGAAATACAAGTCTTTAATATCTGTCTGTTAGTTTTATGGGCTTAAAGAGCACTCAGAAATCCATTATGAATTATTGCTTTGCTTGTAGCCGTTAAGATTTATCGGCAGTTACAGTTAAATGGCTGCCTTGAACATAAGTCACTAGAGATATTCGAAACAAAAACATTAACCGATCAAATTATTAAAAAAAAAATTGATATGAAGGTATCTACTGCGTTACTTTAACGAACCATCAATCACTCTTTTTTAAAATAATTTATTCCGTTTCTCATTGATATTGGATCCTTTGAAGTTAGGCTTTTCCACGACTCATAATATACCCGATTGACTTTTAAATTCAAAATTCTTCATGATCCTTTGTAAAATCTATTGATGATGTAGAGAAAAAGAAAATATCTATCATATAAGTTGGTGCAAGCAATAATTTCAATAAATAAACTACCATTGGTTTGCGTACGTGCTCTATCATCAAAAGTATGTAAATTTCGTAGAATTATTGTAAATTTAGTTTTTCAAAAACCAATAATGTGTTTAAATATATTATTTCGCTTAAACAAAGCCAGTTAGTTGTGTTCTTGGAATAGAAAGTACCTAGTCAGTTTAATGAAAACATGATGAAAATAAATAGTCGGTGACATTCGCCGTTGCCACGTCATCATTTTGTATAGGTGTCACCCGTAGGTTGTATCAGCCTACCTACGTATATTGATTAGGTGAGAATGTGATATATTATATTAGTTTGTACTTGTACCACAGTATTTTGCTTTACCGGTGAAAAGTTTGTTACGCGCAGGCGGGAATCAGACGTAACGTTCGTCGCTGCTCTATTTTAGCGCTGCGTAACGCATGCGTTAGAAAAATGCGAATATCCGCTTCATTTTCATAAAAATACCTACGGTTTATGTCAAACAGTTCGACAGACGCATCCGCTAGCCTTCTGTTTGGTAGGCACAACGCTGTTTTGACAGATGCGATTGTCAAACCATTTGACATAAATCATATTTGAATGAGAATAAGGTGAAAATGGGAAGGATAACTCAACGCTTATTGCAGATGCCTAAATGACATACGATTACCAATAAGAAGTAACTAAACTTTGAATTTGAAAATTCTTGAAAAATCACAGAAAAAAGCCTCACTTGAGAGAGACGTCAGTAGTTCTCCAGTTACCTCATTCATATTGTCCTAACGCATGCGGTACGCAGCGCTAAAATAATGCGGCTCCGGACGGTACGTGTGACGGCCTTACTGTCCCGGTATCATAGGTTCTGCTTTTAGTAGAAATAAGTTGACAGTTGTGTCGTAATTTTCTGTACAATTAATATGTCACATTTTATGCAATTAATGGTTAATTATGGTTGATTTAGTGCGTATTTAATTTATCCAATAAAATACATAAAATTATTAGTTGCATGTCAATAGCAGATACGGCGGGAAAGTCAAAGAATAAGTACCTACTAAGTAATTGGACAGACAGTAAGTTTCACTAATTCGTTAAATAATTAGCTTACCGATACACTGTACATCTACATAGATGAAAATAGAATATTTATATCATTATTCTGCGGGGATCAGTACCTATACTATCTTGTAACTTGTAAGGGTAATAAAGGCTGCTTGGTTTACAGCAAATATTTTATAGAAACTTGAGAGAAGTTAACGAAGCGGAAAATTCTTCTGCCAGGCACCTAAACATGACAAGAAAGGAACAGTTTAAAATTAAGTATTATATACCAGAGAATTAATATTTTAAATTTATTATTAAGCTTATTAGAATGATATTTGTTTGGTTTCTGGAAAAAGTCAAGTGTAGTTTCTGAATTTGGAACCACCCATATTGATTTGAATTACCTTCTACCTGCAAAATTTTATATGCCAATAAAATGACTATTTCCTGTATCGAAATCTAAGTATATTTTATTTCTGATAACAGGTATAAAATCAAGGGCATGGGTACTAATATTGAGCCAACAATTTCAGATTATTGGCCCAATACAATGCATATTTTATGGGTCACTTTGGCAAATGACTTCCTGATGTAATCCGCTACTTGACTGACAGGTCAAATGAGCTACTTTTTAAGACGACCGAAAACGATATTTTGTATCAAATTACTGAAATATGACGTCATAATGCAATATTTTGGATGGAGTCAAAACAATAACTTTTATTTAATTTTTGTGTTTAATAATTCTAACTTTTGATATTTTGAAAAACAACTTTTGTATTTTATTTACGACCCAGTCAAGTAGCGAATTTTAAATAGGTTTAGAGCGTATTTTAACGAAAGGGGAATCTTTTTCAGTATAAGGTCAGTTCTGTACCTTCAGCTGTAGTGACTTTGAAATAATGCTCTTTTCAAATAGACCTCAATAAAAAGTGCGGTTTATTTCCTGGTTCCTCGTGCACTATCAGCGGTGCGGGAATACTCTTGGGACTAGTTTCAGTTTCAGCTAAAGGTGTAAAGTTGAAATGGCAAAACGTTCGTATAAAACCTTTTTGTAAAGACTGTTCTATTTCCCAACAGCATGTGACACGCTGTATACGTAGGTAAGTATGCTATCTCATTCTCCTTTCTAGCTGTAACGTAGTACCTAATTTTAATTATGACAGCCGATGTGGCGCAGTGGTTAGTATGCCTGCCTGCCACGCAAAGGTTCCGGGTTCAATTCCCGGTGGGGTCACTCACAAAGTTGATATTTATCACTTTGTGAATTTGTTCCCAGTCTGGTTAGGACATTGCAGGCTGAACCACCTGATTGTCCGCAAGTAAGATGGTTCCGTGCTTCGGATGGGCACGTTAAGCCGTCGGTCCCGGTTGCTGTCTATGATGGCGGTCGTTACACACACAACCACGTAAGAGGCCTGCTACTTGCAGTAGGCGGTTGAAAAACTCTGACATCAGGGTTCATCGGGTCGTTGAACGACTCGGTGTCCCACACGAAAAGAAGAAGAGATTTTAATTATATCAGTTCAGTATATATCGAATTTTGCAAACGCAATAATGATACCAACAAATTGTGTAGATTGGAATTTTTTATAAGCGTATAGGTAAGTATCCGTAGCGCGTAGGTATCTACATTTATTTACTTCCTAAAGTACCTAATTATTTTGAAACGCGAGATATTTAACATCATCGCAAATAATGTGAACTTTGAGGGTATCGCACTACGTTAAATGATAAATCGTAGGTTTCTAAGGTTGTCAGCCTCGAGGTTAATAAGCTTAACCAGGTAGTCAATTTTACACCCGGTAGTCTTGGATGTGACATCTATGCTTTGATAAACTTGATAGCTATTCTAATTAACCAAAGGAAACGTTTACACTGACCGCATCACGTAACACACGGTTCGTTACGAGACAAAATTGCGGTTGCTACCCGCTGTAGGTAAGCGGTTGGTTAGGGATGGTAATAAGACAGTGTTTTGCTTGCTGACTACTACACGTTTATTTTAAAGCGAAATGTTTCTTTTCACCTGTTTTCTGCTCGGCTTGTATGCATGACTTTGACCCCAGGATCAATTGCGCTGAAAGTTAGTGGTAATATTCATGCTACTTATCATCGTCATCTTTCTGCCCTTGTCCCAACTTATTTGGGGTCGGTGCAACTGTATTTTTCTTCTATTCATCTCTCAGCAGCTCATCATCAGCAGTCCAATCCTCACTTGCACCTTTATTTCTCATATCGTTTTTTATACAATACATCCAAACTTTTTTAGGCAGTCTTCTTTTTCTGCGTCCATCCACATTCATGTTCATTACTTTCTTTGTTACATGCTCTTTATTCCTCCTCATTACATGCCCATACCAAGATAAACGGTTCCCTCTCATTTTTTTCTGCATACATGCTACTACCATATCTAAATAAGTTTTGCACTTCAAGTACCTCCAACCCGAATAAAGGATTATAAAAATGGCGAGATAAGTAAACGTTCGTAGAAAAAAAAATGTATAAAGAAAAAAGCGTTACCAAATTAACAAGTTTGCCGTTTCATTGTCCTATCATCAATCAATGGTTTAATAAGCCTTAAACTTTTCCTATTACCGGGTATATTTTGTGGATTAATCATAGATTGCGATCGGTTAAAATCCAATTTGTCAGAGTCTGTCCAAATACAACCGACAACTGTTAAAGTAAATGAACATAAGAACAAACAGAAATATATGTACCCCTTATGTCATAGTTTTAAATATAAGAAATAGATAAATGTGTTGTTTTGTATACCTATGAACTAGTGGACTGCGATTATGCAAATAGGTACCTATTTGGTCTAGTAATAGTGAAATTGAACTACGATTTAATAATAACACTCGCGTTTTATTTTAAATTGGTCAAACGTTTCCTTGTATAGATGGAAATGCAAGAAGAAGGAAACGAAGTTTGACAACAAGTCAAAATATCCAACGTACAGTCGTTAAACTGGATTTAATGTTGACTGCGGCTGGGACTTGATCCCGGGACAGTGACTACCGTCCTACTTATCTTTCAACTGAGCTACCGGAGCACAGACAGCTACCGCAAAATTCTCAATCTCTTGATGCGCGTCTCGTAGAACTTCAATTTCTTATTCCATATGGAAATAATACAAGCACTGTGTAAAAAATCCTAAAATGAACTTTTGATACGTTCTCTACATTTGCGTACTCACTCGTATTGCTATCACTTCACGTAGCACTCGACATCAGTTGATGTGATATGATAGTAGACAGTATTGGCCACACTATAAAGATAAAAGACTATATTAATTTCATGTACAGTATTAAGGTTATCAAACTAGGGGAAAATTTGTGGAAATCTGTAGATTATGTTTTAGCTTTTGGAATTATGTTAGGCTGAAATAACATGCCTAGTTGCTTAATGACGATGCGTAAAACTGAGACAATATGGGAACAAATTACTCCCACTCAATGAACTTAGTGTAATAATTAATTACCTAGAACTAGCTCAACAAGTTTTTTTAAAGTCACCGTTTCACAAACTCTCAACAAAAGCTAATTTTAAACTTAACGCAACAGTGTTTCAGGCGCTTTGTATGCCGCGGAGGCGTGATTATTGTACTTTGTCAAATAGGTATGAAAAGAACGGGTTTTCTTTTCAGCAACTCACAAAAGGGTTGTAAAGAGAATGCTATCTATTGTGTCATCCAGCCTCACAGTGGCCTTTATAATTACATAAATTAACATATCTGAGCTTTATAAACTTGCTCTTTTAAATATTTCTAAGAGTCCGTAAGACTTCCTATTTAAATTCCAATAGGGCGCATAATCCATGGCTCAATATTTTTACTGCCAGCGCAGTAGAACAGTGTTTTTCAAACTGTGGGTCGCGACCCCCAGGGGGGTCGCGGGGCCTTCCTAGGGGCCTTCCACAGGTGGTCGGATGAAATTCGGTAAAACACAATTTTAGTGACAAAGAATGGGCATGTTTATTGTTCAAAACTTTCAAATCGTACTGCGTTTTTATGCAGTATGCAGTGTTGTTTACGTTTTTTACCTGTTTTTAGCGTGAAAAGTCGAGCTCGCTTCGCTCGCAATACGTGCTTCTATCTGCCTGTTTTACACTTACAACTAGTGTTAATGCTCCTGACTTGATTGTAACGTGAAAAGTCGAACTCGCTTCGCTCGCAATACGTGTATTTTTCAGCCTGTTTTTCACTAATTTTCAAGCTTGTACGCTCGTTCATAGCGAAAAAAATTCTCGCTCGCTTCGCTCGCGATATTTACGACTCGCTGTGCCTTCAGACTTCAGCCTACCCAGAAACATACCCTATGGATGAGCACAACGCTTGAAGTTTTTCTGTATTCGCCATTGAATTATTGAAATTACTAATTTTATGTTTCTATGATGACCCAACAGGGGGGTCGCCATTGATTTTTGCCTGGAAAGGGGTCGCGTATTCAAAAAGTTTGAAAAACACTGCAGTAGAAGAAATAAAATTGCAAATTTCCTTAAAGCTGATGAAATGTGATTGGCTCAGGTACCAGGAGCGCATAACATCAAAAAGGATCACTTTTTACTCAGAAAGCAACGTTTAAAACGATTTACGACGATTAATTAAAACGTTAAAACGACATCTTTCGCATCAAAGTAATTAATCCGTGAAAGTATATACAAGTTGATATTTTTAAAAATACATCCTAATAAAGTACTGAAGTTTTAATATAAGTATGACAACAGTGAAAATTAAAATGAACTTACTAACTATTGTTACATCAAAAAAACTTAACACCTGAATTTTAGTTACTACTTTCTTCTGGTGATTCACATAATACATAAGCTTTGTCATGCATGATCATGACTTGTTACATTATCAATTCCCATTTAAGCTAACAAAGATCTATTCACATATTCGTATGGAAGCGTTTAAGAGTATCACTTTTTATTGTAAATATGTTTCAGTCTCATAAATCGCACGCAGATTTTGGAATTAATTAAAATGTAAATGACATGAAGTTTAGTCGTATTTTATTATTTTTGTTTCTAGGAACACTATAGGAAACGTAATTATGACTCATCCGTGATTGAACGAGATGGATGATGGCTTAACGGAGGCAATAATACAGATAATATTTGTCATTTTTATCTGCTGTTTGCCCAACCATAATCGCAGTTCCCTACTACTCACTTATTAAGTCCTATCTTGACGTAGTGTCGATATATTGTAACATAACGAGTACTTTCACTAATGGAGATGTATTGTAAGCTATTTCGTCAAACTGCGACGCAATTATATTAATTTCGTCAAAACGGCCACCGTTTAGATCAGCGCAATAATACTCATAAACAAGCTTGACATCCTGAGCCCACAAGTAAAATATAGGAAAAGGACGTAGGTATCTGAAGGAGTGTACAAAACTTAAAACTAATTTAGACTGATTAGTGATATCTGTAAGACTGCCTACGATGCAGAAGGTTCCGGGTTCAATTCCCGGTGGGGTCACTCACAGAATATTTATCACTTTGTGAATTTGTTCCTAGTCTATTCAGGACATTGCAGGCGGAACCACCTATTGTCCGAAAAAATCAAAATGCTTCGGTAGGCACGTTAAGCCGTCGGTCCCCTTTGCTGTCTATATTCACTTAGACGGCGGCCGTTAGTTGCATAACCATGTCAAAGGCCTGCTACTTGCAGTGCGGTTGAAAAACTCTGACACCAGAGTTCATATGGTCGTTGGACGACTTGGTGCCCCACTCGAATAAGAAGAAGAAGAAGGGCGGTGATTTCATTACACATTTTATTATTACTAAAACACCTTTCTGTCAAAGAAACGGTCTTAGTTCTACAATAACCTTCTGCGCTCATATGCTGTACCTACAAATATGATTTCGCATAATTTAATACAGCTAACTGTATATTTTGCAAGTTTCCTTAGGCTGTTTTCACTATTGATTACACTAGCTAATGTTATTGTTATGATATTAAACAAGGACAGGGCAAGGCTACATGGTAACAACAACCACGATAGGGTTTTGCATATTTCTCTACTCCGTATGATGATTCATAACATAATATATATTCCAATGACCTTACTTACTCTCGTTATCGTTCATACTGACTGATAGTAACTATAGTTAAGGATCTAAAGCGTGTGTTTCACGTATCGTCCGTTTGTGCGTAATATGAGTAAAAATAACTGTATTCTCGCAGGGCTTTGCCATGCGTTAGAAAAATGTGATTTTCCACCTTACCTTCATACAAATAAGATTTATCTCAAACGGTTTGACAGATGCTTCCACTAGTGCGGCGTAACAACGCTGCGTCAACGGATGCGTCTGTCGAGTTGAAACCAAATGCAGCGCAAAAATAAAGTATAAGCAGGCGTGACGTGTGCTTCTCGCCTAAATAGTATACTGATGTATTCTCATAACGAAATGTGATTAAAAAGTGACACGGGTCCTTAAGTATTTACTAAAAGTTTTCTTGTAACATATGAAAACGCTGTTCTTTATGAGGTTAATTTGAAAAAACAATTCAATCTATTTTTACTGTTTATTTGTGTCGGAATTCACCTGCTGAAATTTAAATCGCGAAGTATTCAAGCTATTCGAAATCTCAAAACTTAATTAACCGTAGGCGGTATTTGACCCACATAAAACGATTTAAAAATAGTAATTGCACCGAATGGAAAAGTCTATTTTTAAAAGCATCGTTTGGTGAATAAAAAACATGAACAGATATTGGCATAAAAGACATTTTTATTGGAAACGTTTTGACAAAACATAAGCGGTTTACTGTTTCTTCTAAGTACGTATTTAATGTATTATTTATAAATGTCAATGGAAAAAATGGTGGAGGTACAATGAACGGCCTTCTTTAATAACATCGCGCTAAAAAGCTTCTGCAACATGTTTTGATAAAACCTTTTACTTAACAAGAACATCACAACGCAGTCAGTAGTAAGATGAGAACCACACGTAACACTTTTTAGGGCTGCGTAACGCATACGTTAAGAAAATTCGTAATTCCACCATGTATTCATACAATTTAATGCGGTTTAATTTAAAAGGTTTGACAGTCGCATAGGTACGCTAGCGCTGTTGCGTATCGCTAAAGTGCGCTTTGACGGACGCGTCTGTCAAAATGTTTGGGAATAAGACGGAAATTCGCATTTTCCTAACGCATGCGTTACTCAGCGCTAAAATAGCGCACCAATGGACGTTATGTGTGACCCATGCCTCCGTATATCATGGATGTCTACTTTAATGTAGCAGTCTTCATGAAGTTTTACATAAATTGCTTCTCCCTTTTTACACGTTTAGTGTTTCAATGTAATATAAAAATAGGGCGGCGTTGGTTACGTGTTGAATTATGAACTTTATAATCAGTTTTTGAAACGTTAAGTTTTCAAAGTACTACCCGAAATATTGCTGAAATGTACTTCTATAAAGCTTGTAAATTCTAGCTACTTTGTAACAATGTAGGTCATAATTAAATTTGGAAGACATTATTTTACGCGTTTCGAGTTTATTACAAGAAGTTACCTGTCTATCTGTTACAGGAGTCACCATAAAATTTATCGAAGTAGGTAATGCCGCTTCTGACTCGAACGAAATAAAACTCGTAAATCACAAATATTTACGGCACCTTAAATTTGCTACACCAGTAGTGTTGCAATATTTCCCGAGATAGCGTCACAATCGTAACACACCTGTGTACGCAGAATTTTACATAGTTTGTTATGGATATGACAACTTGCATAGAAATTCTTTGATGTCATAACCAAACAAAATTGGAAAAAGAATTGGATTACATCTTGACTTTTCCATGATAGAGCCATAATACAAAACAACCTTAAAAGAACTGAGAAATTATCCCAAAATGACCTAGTTTGATACTAGTTCTATTACTACAGCCACAACACCACTGCTGGACATGGGCATCGGAAGCTTGGCAGGCGGATTGGCAAGCGCAGTGCCAGCTTGCAGGGAACGCTGCTACCCCTTTCCTGGATCCATTCCTTAGTCGCTTTGTATGACACCCACGGGTAGAAATGGGGTGATGCTAATCTAAGCCGGCATCACACGGCAAACTTGTTTGATAACTCACTTCAAAATACCCTTAAGGAATCAAGTTACACTAGTTTTTTTTTACAAACTGTAAGAATTCACAAGTTCAGTTTGGTCCCTTAAATGGAAAATTTGGGGATCAAGTGACGGCTTTACCAAGCGAAAATATTACAAAACTTGAATTCGTAAACTCACCCAGGAATTTGTAACTTTGAGAGATGATCTATTATAAATTTATTCTATACACTTTTGTCAGATTGATTTTTGTTTGAATTTAATCGCGATTATATGAACTACAGGTAAGACTTGAAAACATGAACATATGCTTATATTTTGTTCCAATGATAAAACATTTTAGCAGCGAGTGCATGAGAATATAATATGATTGACTGACTAACTAATGAATGACAGATAAAAGTATGCATATTTTAGTTACTTATATAAAAGGTATGATCATTATATAAGTATTAACTATGTATGACGTAGATGGATGACGATGAAATTCTAGGTTACTTGTTAAACCAGTAGCGGTAGAAATGGTGTTTACAAGAAAAAAACAGAATGGAATTTCCCTACGTTTTTGAGACCCTTCCATAGAAACAGCTTTTTACGGATTTTTGCTCCCGATGTAGGCTATAAAGTTTACAGTATGTCCACCATTACACGGCGAACGTGTGGACGTGCAAACAGCCGCACGTGTGTAGCCGCGTAGCCGCCGTAGCCGCGTAGCGCGGTGGCTACGAGCTACGCGCTACGAGAACGCGCCGATGGTATATAACCCGCGCGGCCACCCTACGAGGCTCATTTGCCTTCTACAGCCATCGGCCGTACGCAAGGGTAGTACAGTACTCAGTACTCAGTGCAAAGTTCACAGAACGAGACCGAAAGTTTTCCTGACCCACCGCAAAGGTAAGTAACATTTATTTTTGTGATTTTCAGGAAATACTGCGTGCACTGTAATGGACTCACGGATTGTGTTTTTTATAAAAGTTTTAAATAATTGTTGAATTAATAATAAGTATTGAATCGTGTAAAAAGGTAAAAATAGTACTCATTCAGAAAAAAGATGACTCCAGTATATCTTGTTAACTACCTATTTATATTTTAATAAAAAAGAAAGTTTCACCATGGCGGCAAACAACTCCTCTTATACTTAGGCTAAGGACAGAAAAAAATAAACTAACTTTCCGTGTCCATTAACTTACTGGCACATTTGACTCTACTCTTGATTCCATTATTGTTAATTACAGTAAATAAAATGTAAGTTATAAAGAAGTTATTTTTTATTTTGACTGAAGACGGGTTATCCTAATTAATTTATTTTTTCCTGTTTAACTCTTTTTTGGTACTATATTGTATCATTTATATATATTGAATAAATTAATTGCATTGTTTTATAATTTCTGATTCTTCTTCTTCTATCGTGTCGATGACAATTTTTCAAATGTGCCCAGACCAGTGTGTAGCCACGCGGACAGCCTCATTGGTGGCATCCCAAAGGTCCCAAAGGTTATAATTTCTGATAAATAAAAAATATTTCTATTTTATATCTATATTTCTAATCAACTCGCGATTCGCCATTTGAGATTGGTGGCCGGTAAAATACGGATGTTCTAGTTTTTGAAAAACCCTATGTACATCAATCAACCGTTTTAAAAAGTACCTAACTCTTAATCACCTGATATTCCGCTAGCATCGTCCAATCACATCACATCCTTTGATTTAATACCGTTAATCATTATCAAAATTATGTTAGGATACTAACCCTTTTTCGTGGAAACGCTCGTATGTGAATAAAAAGTTAAAAGGTGTTTTAATTTAATACCTACATAATAATCGCAGCTATTAAAAAGCTTACGAGGTAGGGATGTCATAATAATACTCTCATTCTTACGTATTACAGCAATGATAATTACTTTTTATATGCAGCAATATTTACTGAATCATGCAAACTATCGAAACATCGGACAATTCAAATAAAATAGTGTTGTGGCAAGAAAACTGGTTTGCATTTCTATTAAGCAAATATGTATTTTCGTTACACAATTCAAACATTCTAGCTGTTTTTTAAGAGCAAAATAATGAAGTCTACCAAAGGTCTGCAAGGAATGATCAGCTTTATCAAGCACGAGCCAGACCTAGTTTGTATAACCGAAACTGTTTCGTCATGGTAATACGTGTTTTTTTTCTCTATCAAACCACATAAAAAATGTACAACTTCCTGAATTGAAAAAAAAATAGTTATTGGTTGTTAATGTTACTATCCTCTCAATGAATACTTAAATGATTGTAATAAATAATATAGTTATGCATGCCGATTAATTAAAATATGCATATTATGCATGCCGATATCGGTAGGACATAATTGAAATTAATCTAATTACTTTAGAACATAGCTACTCATGTGTCTTATTGTTATTTACTATTTTCTTGCAAATAAATGTATTTCAATTTACTATTTTGATTCAGAATCGAACTGTGTCATAATTATCAGTGAAAAAATCACAATCTTGAAATTTTAATTAATTAATTATTACATTATTTTCCAGTATCGACAGAAATTACGCTTAACCATATCATCGCTACCAGTAAAATAACTTTTTTTATGCAACTTATAAATAGTATTTAAAAAAATCTTTTACTGTAATATTAAGTTACAGAATTGATATCAGGTGTACACCTAATTGTCTCCTAGGTACCATAAATCATCATCTTCCTGCCCTTATCCCAATTACTTGGGGTCGGCACAACATGAAGGTTCCATAAGTATGCTTTTTTAAAGCCCATGCAACCGATAGTGTCACATGTCGACTAGCAAGTTACATTTTTACTTTTTACTACGGCAATGCAAAAACGAGTGTTGTATTTTTTACAGTTTGTTCACTTTGTCAGCTTCCAATTTACACATGAATAAAAGTTAGTAACTTTTCCTAGTATTGTCCGTGTGAACTTTGAACACACGCGTAGTTCAGCTCCGGAACAGCTATTTTTTTATTTGACATCAAAGATTTTCCGCACGAGTTGGCATTGTCATATCTCTTACAATGTAACGTTCGCATAAGTCTGTTCTTTTTTAATGAATTTGTATGGTTTTGAGGCCCACATATAACGTCCATTGCGTTGCTATTTAAGACGATTCCCGAACGGCGCCATTTCATTTCATACAATCAATTCTTTCCCTGTTGAGTTAATGCTTGTAGAGCCATATTTCTTTTGTACATTAAAACTTACCATAGGCATTCCCCTATTAAAAGGAATACGTTTATATGAAAAGGTGGCAAACAGGCATCGCTAGGGTGTCCTCTTAAGCTCAAGTTTCTGATCTCTGATTTGAACACAAGTTTCTGTGTTACGTTATTTTAACGTTGGTTTTATTATTGGGAACACGACATTTGTAAGTATGTGACAGACGCATGCGTTAGCGTTACGTGTGGGCCCCACCTTACCTATCAGGTATTTTGTTATCTATAAAACACGTTTAATTACGGCAATGGAATATTTAAGGATTTATTGCTATAATTAATCACTTTGCAGCTCCCAGCAATAATCCTCGCTAATAATTGTTAATGTGAAAATTTTGGAATGAATTAACCGTAATCCTTTAATTATTATTTAAGGAAGGAGAGTGATCGTTGCTATGAATAAATTCACAGAGGTTTTTTAAATATTATAAAATGTAAATTAGTAAGTAAAGATAAAGCGATGAAACAGTAAGGTTTGGTTGTATAAGAAAATGTTATTTATCCAAATCAATATAAAAAGCTTTTGTTTTGGTACATACTCTGGGGAATAGACTAGTATGCAAAGATTTTTATTATGGTACGCATTCAATATCTAAATATTTTGGTTTGGCAGATATTATGGGCTTTCATGACAACCACACACTGAATGAAAATGATACGTAACGTTATCAATGTTATCGCACTACTATGATAAATTGTTTGTATGTATGTACACAATCGATCCACTGATCTATTTTACAAAAATTCTTTCACTGTCAGAAAATTCTTCCAACCTACCGAAGCTACCTTTGAAATGAAACGTCTTATCCTTAGAAGTAAACCACCTGTAGCGGGTGAAACCAAAGGGCGGGTCTCCAGTTAGGTAATGTTTTAGTAAGTTTGAAGTCGGTTATTTGAAAAGAACATAGGCGAGCTTATCATGGCGATGCATATGAATAGCAGCTTGAACCAATCCCATTGACTCACACCATAGTCGCTTTACACACATAACGTCCGTTTCGACGTTATTTTTGCGTTGCGCTATCGCGAGAATGCGAATTTACACCTCAATCCCATATAAATACGAAGACGCATGCCCAAAGGTGCGTTGACGGATGCGTTTGTCAAACTAGTTTGAAAAGAATAACCAGTTTGACAGACGCATCCGTCAACGCATTGGAATAAGATGGAAATCCGCATTTTCCTGACGCTACACGGAGTAACCGCTGTACCCAAGCATGGGTATAGTGCATTGTATTTTGGTGTCTTCTTTTGAAACGACAAAACGAGAAATGGATAAAGGTTAAAGAAATATCCGCTCGTAAGTATAGGCTCTTACTCTTGCATCAAGAATGTCTAAATATAGGTTCTTAGTAAGTAGTCTACTCATTATATTGTCAAGTAATTTCATTTCACACTATCAATAAGTACCTAGCATAAACTAATTCAGCGTGTATCTAGTATGCATGTAATAGAGTCTTTAATAAACCTCCAGAATGTTTGTTTGAATTTTTTATACCCCGCTTGCAGTAGACTTTGGTTGGTACGGTGAGCTTTCGCCAAATAATTTCCGGCCTTTTGACTAACACGTAGGGTGATGGGGCATAATACGGGTGTGACCCTATGGACAAAAACCCATATAAACATTGTATTACTGCTATTGTTATTTGATTTGATTTAGGTATTTCTGTGGAAAGTTAATCCTTTCCCTTGCCTAATCACTTTATTTAAACGAAAAAGCTAGGTTTCTAATTATATAAATGTTTGAGCTTTAGTGTCCAGACATACTATAGGTACCTACCTAGAGATCCTAGTTAATAAGAGCGACTTGTATAATCTTTTTAGCCATACGAATAAATAACTAAATACCTCTATGATTTTCCGCGTTAGTCGTATAAATAGTCGAAAATTCCCGACTAAAAATAGGTGAATTTCGAAATTTGCTTTTCCAATTTGATGCCTCTACGGATTTATAGTAAACAGCTCTGAAAGAGCATTTTTAAACCCGCTCTACACAATTTCCGGTGCGCCCCCACACAGCACGGATAAAGCTGTTAGCTTATCGCGGTTTATTGGAGAAATTTTCAACGGTCCGACAAAAATTTGTACTTTTCAAGACTGAAAAAACAAGATTTTGTTGACATTGAAACGATTTTCCCGATTTGTAGCTATTTCCCGTTTTCGCATCATTTCTTGTACACTCTGCTACAAATAGTACTTACAGTATCTGTTTACTATAATATTTAATTTAATTTTACAATAGGATAGCAAACAACCTACTTTACCTGCTAATCATTCCGCGTGTCGACCCGATGTAAAGTAATAATAAGTTAATAACACAAGGAAAAAACAATAAGCTGTCATCGCTTTGGAAGGTGTAGGTAGACCACAGGTAGACGCTTTACCTTAAATTAGAAAGTAGTTCTCAAGCTTTTTGTTAGCCTGTTGCTTCGAGCGCCTCACGTTGCGCGTCAGTCTCAGTAATCGTCTTCGATGTCAACGACAAATTACAATGATAATGCGGCTTTCCAATTGATGTCGCTCACTTATCTGCGTCCAAAAGACGGATTATCCCATTCCCCTTTCACTTTCAATAACCAGGTTTACTTAGAAAATATACCTCTCAAAAGATGACCCCAAACGTGGATTGACCTCCGTCTTCATTCATAAGTTTAGTGAAAGGAATCGCGATTGTTTACTTTTTTGGACGTCAATAGAAGAAATTAATGTGAGTACCACCTATTCATACCCGGAATAGATATTTTGTTCCAAAAATACTTTGATTTCAAATAAAATGGAGTTGAACAATCAACTTTTGCGATCAGACTAGCTCTACTGAATTAAATAAATAAGCTCTACTATTTAAAACATAAGTCAATAGGTAATAGAAACCTCGCTAAAAATAAGGGATACTCGTGCCAGCTAATATTAAAACTAAAGAGCTGATTCTAATTGTCTTGCCCACGTTAAAATAGATACCACTAATAATATTTGAACTTTCTGGACTTTTCAGTGGCTATTTATTATTCTACGGAAAATTCATTGCATGAAAGCGCTGTCAAGTACGGCGAATTGCACAAGCCCCACACGTAATTGCAGTTCACGACAGTCACCACAAAAATGACAACTTGTGATCTAGGCAGTTTGATGCGACGACGTTCGTGTGCCATGATATCAATTTTCTTTGCCTGAATACGGATCCGTCAAAATACCTGACATTCCTGTGCGGTGCGAGTGAGAATAACTTGAAAAAATAAGTCAATAATAGCAACCTCGCTAAAAAAAGTAAAACCCGTGTAACTAATATAAAAATTGCAGAGCTATTTGCCTTGCACACGTCAAAATATAGGATATTCCTGCGGTGTCAGTGAGAATTACCTAAAAAAATAAGTGAATTATCGAGACAACCTAGCGGGATAGGCAGAGCGTAAACGGCTGTAAAAACGATCATTCACACAGCGTCTCACCAAAATTTGTGTATCATGTGTGAATTACAATAAAATTCTTTAGTCGTTCTTACGACACCCGCAGTAAATATATTGGGTGATACTATTCCAAGCCGCATCATACGTCACAATACCGGACATTCCTGCGGTGCGATTCAGAATTACCTAAGCTAGTCGCAAGTTGCTAATAAGGTGAAGACGAGACTGCGCGATTGCCGCTGTAGTTAGTCGCTACAGACAATCCCTTCAGCTTGATCGCTTTTGCATATTAATCCGAGATCGACTCAGCTTCTGTTTTACTAGACAAGACATTCGATTAAGATCCTACCGGTTCACGCTAACAATACACGACAACGTTTTAATAAAAAGAACTATCGAAGCTTACGACATGTTTTTAACTTAAAACATCTACGAAAAGTGTCAGCCCTTGTTCTTTATTGTTACAGTCGCGCTCTGAAGAATGTTTGTTTTTCTCACGTAAAGTTCGTAGTAGAGTTACAGTAATCCGGCCCCAGAATAATATTCTCTAAGTCAATAAAAAGGTAGGGTTAAGCTGCTACGAATGGACCACTTTATTATATACTTTAATTTTCTTTGTAAAAAGACGCCCTTTCGTTATAATTAAGTAAATTAGATACTATACTAGCTGGGCTGTAGCCCATCCAAAATAGCAGGTCATTGACAAAACCCTCGTCTGCATAATCGTAGGTAGCTCTTATCTACGACAACTCAGGAATAAAATTGTTACTCAGTTTACTGGGTAGTTTAGACAGGAAGGTATTTTGAGCATAAATAATGGAACTATTTATTCAGGCTGACTTTATTAACTTTTCTCCGTGCAAGCACAATAACCGTGTGACGGAAGTAGAATGTTACACGAGATTGTATTTATCCAATTATTTGTCAAAGCCCGAAATCCACAAGCCAATTGGTGTGTTTTTGTGATAGGAACCCCCCTGGGACAGTATAGATAGGTAGGTGGGTAAAAAAGAGTCCGCCTTTACATTCAATACCATTAGGAGAGTAGATAACTTGTAGGTCGAGAAATATTACAGCTAAAGTACTAAGACCCTATTTTACTTAGGTACGCACATTATGAATAAGTGAAATCAATCTCTTTTTAGCACACGAGAATGATAGTCATATTAGTTAGATATTATTAAAATAAATTTGACATGACATAAAAGACACAAAAATGTATAATAATTTTAGATACCGTGCGGTACTGGCTTAGAATAGCATCACCCAATTAGGTGTCGTCGAAAGATCCAAGGAATGGGCAGCAACATTCCCTGTGAATATTTAGGTAGAATACCTTGCACTGCGCAAAATTACTTTTTTTTTACCTTTTGGGGGAAAAATTTCGTATTCCCAAAGTAAAGCGACCGATGACAGCCGTTGACAGCCGATATGACGCAGTTTATTGAATAAAGAATTATTTTACAAAATTGGCATAAATCTTTTTGTGAATTTGTTTCCAGTCTGTTTAGGATATTGCAGGCTGAACCTCCTGATTGTCCCAAAGCGAGATGGTTCCGTTCCTCGAAGGGCACGTTAAGCCGTCGGTTCCGGTTGCTGTCTATGATTACTTACTCCATGTCAGAGGCCTGCTACTTGTGGTAAGCGGTTGAAAAACTCTGACATCAGGGTCCACCTGATCGTTGAGCGACTTGTTCTCCCACTCGAAAAGAAGAAGTAGAAAAGCGACTATTGAACTAGCGCTATTTAACGATGACTGAATTTTTACCCGAATATTATTTATACCTAAGCTTCGTAGCTAATCTGACAATGGGTTTCAATAAACATTGAATAAAGTAGAGTAGCCTCGTCATAACAGTTTGCATAATGGTAACGACGACTTTTCGTAAGGCCGGAAGGGCTTAATATTTTTTTCGATACTTTTTCATCATCGAAGTTTCATCGGGTCGTGTTGAACTCGGTGTCACACGCAATATAAAATGATAAAAAAATAAGACGATTTTACATTTACAAGAATATTAACAAAGATCAAGCAAACTTGAGCAGAAAATCTTTGATGTCATGTCATATTTGTTTTTAGGGCGCCGTATGTATACCGTCTCCGTATTAGTGACGTATACGTCATCACGCCCGTAGCTATGACGTTGAATTATATTGTACGGGACCGTATGAGACACCGCACACCGCGCTACACGCGTTGTTACGCGCACGCATACACGGCAGTGTGCGGTCTCTCATAGGTACAATCAATCAGTACGCGCGTGATCACGCGCATGCACATTGTACACGTCCTGCATACGGAGGACACAATCATAAGTCGGAGTTCAACTACCAAAGTTTCTGGAGGTGTCGTTGAAGCCTTGCGTGAACCTTGTATCTAGCTGATTTGAACGTAATTATTGTCTATATCACCATAAGAAAGTAGGTTTAAGATAGGTAAATTCGTACTATAATATAATAACAGACAGAGTGCAAAACCCGTACGCAAAAAAGCTGGGTAGTAGCTGGCGTTCCGCCTGTGCGTTGAAATACCGCCAACAACGAACCACCTACATTGTGACATTTTGTTATTTTTAAATTTAAAGCAAAAACAATCCCTTCATTTCGCAGAGCACGTCATATAGAAGAAAATGAACGTGTGTCGCCGTGTAATTGACACGTTGTTGGCTACTCGCTCGTACTCAGAAATAAAACGAGCGAATGTCCACAGCAGCTCAGTCAATCTCAACCCCAGCGATTTAAAAACAGACCAATTCTAACATTTACTGCAACATGAGACAACAAAATGTCGTTTTGCTTATTAGCATTTGCGTACTTTTAAAAATATACATTTTCTACGGCTTTTAGCAAACGGTACTAACAAATTAAAAGTCAATATTTCGTTTATTAGCCTGACCTAAAAATAGTATGGCTGTCTGTACACACAAAAATACATATTTTATTTATAAAACATTTTTTCACTAGTTCCACTATGTATGTTTGTTTAAGCTTTAGCTTTGATTTGCTCAGGCTTTAGAAAAATCTAAATCGGGTAAATTTAGGAAAATAGGTTCAGATTTTGATTGTGTTCCTGGCTGTTTTGTGGAAAAAAGATTTACAGAAGACCATATTTTGTGTATTTAAAGAATTAAAAACATATACCAGGGTTTAACGAAATGGAAAGTACAGTTATCCCATTTTTGTTTTCAATGTAATGAAAACTTTTTCGTAGATGGGTCATTATTCAGATTTCGATTCTCCGCGTAAGCTGCGTGGCAAATTTTAATTTAAGCAATTTGAAGATGATGACAACTAAATATGATTCTGTATACTTTTACGATTATAGAACAGTTTGGTGCTCCTTGCTAGCACAATTACTTTTCGAGAAATTTAATTTTAAAATTTTGTGTGCCACGCAGATTACAAATCAAGCCACGCAGATTACATAGCCAATTTTATCTTTGTATTTCCATTAGTTTTCTATTATTTTTACTTGAAACATGATTATTCTTGATTTAAGTCTAGGTTATAAGGTAAAGATGGAGTCTGTGATGGAGGCAGGTCATGGAAAATAAGTCTTTATTCACTACTATTATAAAAAGATTATAAGATTTTATGATTTTGGAATCAACAGATTTTGATTTTGGAATCAGCAGGTAATTAGTTCCTGTCTTTCAGTGTGCATAATGAAAGACGATTCAGAGTGCTTAGTCCGAATTGGTGGATTGACAACTAAATGTGGATGGTATCCCACCAAATATAGAGGTGTTCTATGGTGGAAAGGAGCTGGCGGAATAAGGTCATGGAGGTCTTGGTTCAGCATAATTTTGAATAAATATATGATGAAGTCTGCTAGGCAGGCCACCTTTCGACAAAAAGCAAGGCTGTGTAGATTGGTATTGACCAGATATGTGTCGTATCGAGTTCCATCAAATCAAGAGCAACTTATTGACTAAGTCATCCATGGGGTGGCCGGATTTCTACACACAGGATCAGGCTTGTGTTTTATATGAATTCTTTAATGCAAACATAATAAATAACAATTGGTGATACTTAAATTTAGTTACAAGGGTGAGCTTGTAGGCTTAGTTTTATAAGAAAGTAGTGATTTTTAGGCTTCGAAGTGAAATCGAAGTTCAGGATTGATGACAACTCAATGCCCAGTCAAGCTATTCGCAATGACAGAAATAAGTGTACTTCAGAAAAGTAGTTGTCTAGTCGAGAGGACTACTTTCAGATGCAATAAAGCTCCTGTGTCGTGGTAGCATTACATGAGACCATCTTTAATGCAAACATAATAAATAACAATTGGTGATATTTAAATTTAGTTACAAGGGTGAGCTTGTAGGCTTAGTTTTATAAGAAAGTAGTGATTTTTAGGCTTCGAAGTGAAATTGAAGTTCAGGATTGGTGACAACTCAATGCCCAGTCAAGCTATTTGCAATGACAGAAATAAGTGTACTTCAGAAAAGTATTGTCTAGTCGAGAGGACTACTTTCAGATGCAATAAAGCTCCTGTGTCGTGGTAGCATTACATGAGACCAGGACTTTCTCTATAGAACGCAATTTCCACTCTGCCGATTTGGACTTGACAATGTCTCTGTGACGGTACTGTCCTGCATACCTATGAATACCAAACTGAAGTAGTTAAAAGCTGTTCTGAAGGAAAAAATCGCCGAGAGACAAGACCCTTGAGGACCACAGGCATCAATGGCCATGAGGTTAGAGAGATAGCTGTTATTGATTACAAAAACCAGCTGGGTTGTCATAAACAGAAAGCTTGCTGAAGTGCCAGGTCAAGGTTTCTGTCAGACTTTGTCCATCTAAAAGCCTTCGAAACGTCAAACGAAGTGGCAAGTTCGCCACCTTTGTCCAAGCTTACGCAAAAAAATTCGTAGTAGTCATATTGATGGCTGCAGTTGGTAGGGGCAACTAACAAGTTAACTCACCACGGCCTAACTCCGTCAATTGCAGTAGATTTAAATAATATCAGGAAGATTTGACTCTCCACAGACATTGTGTTGCCCAAGACACGGTTATGGAATACGCAGGGTTGCCTAAGCCTTATGCGACCCTCTCGGCCTCCCTGGCTGGATCCGCAAGAAAGACAGGTCAGCTGCAGGTGTTTGCTGCATATTAGACTTATATGACACGCCTCTGATGGAGACCTTCTTCCTCACCATGACGTAACGGTAAATCGAGTTAACGCTATCGCCCTGTTTATGAACCAATGATACCTACATAAGCAAGTTAAGGGGGCTTTGGCATTGTACTTCTTTTAGAAATAGGTAGTGCAAGCGGAGATAAATTTAGCAAGATTGTCAGCACAAGAAATAAATCAGGAGCACTATGTCTCAATACAGTCGCTGGCATATTATCGGATCTACCTTACAGTTTTGATTTTTGGCCTCAAAATACACATCAAGCCTATGATACAACGATCACTGGCATCGAAAAATTGCTGCGAGACATAGTTAGGTGGTTGAATAGAGTCCGTTCAGTATGTTTTGACAAAACATGCACTCAAATCCATCAAAATTGGTAAAAATTCTTTTTCCAAGTATAACGATATGAAAACTCAAAAACTTGAAGATATTTGCCAAAAGAATTCTTTTCATGTGTTTTTTAATGAATATTAGGTAATATAATAGTATTTAAAATGGTTATTTCAACCTTTTTTTAACTCTTAGAACCATCGTGTAATCTGCGTGGGAAGAATTGTAAGCTGCGTGGGTATTTTGCCACGCAAATTACTCCACGCAGATTACAAAAACAGAGTATTTTTGATAATAACTCGGCCATCTTTTATTGAATCTAAATAAAATTATAGACCAATAGTCCCGACTATATTACAAATCAGCCCTGTAAAAGACGAATCTCTAAGAGTATTAATTCTAGAAGAAATTTGAACCCACGTAACTTACATGCAAGGGTAGTAAAACTTGTGTCAGCTCTTATTTTTGGAAATATTTTGAGGTCTGGGCACTGAGGTGCCAATTCACTATGCTTGATTATTGAAGCATATCATAATAATTTGAGGAACAAAAACTTAGCTGGATACGGTTATAATCTTAGAAGTTATGAGCGATTTTACCATGCTTGGGCTAACTGTCCGAAATCGTGTGACCGATACATATTCGGGTTTATTTTTAAAATTACACGCATTACATATTTTCTTCATCATTCACCTAATATATTGCCTTATGACGATTATTTTGATATACTATAGATACGTACAAAACTTAAGGAAAGTAGTAAAATCATAATTTGTAAAAAGTTAGTGCGAGGTGTGACACGCGGAGAACACCAAAAATCCTCCCGTTTTCAACTTTCAGACTGGGTTTTTAAATACTAAGTGAATATAAAATAAAACTTTTTAATCGATTCCACATAGGTATTGAAGTGTTAAATCATGTCCAATCGATCGATATGTCCAAACTTGTATAGTTTAGCATTTACAACCCTGTGACCGAAATTTTTGACCCTTTAAAGAATGACCCAGATCAACATCCTGGACACTATGTATCAAAAAAAGTAAAGAAAACGCCATTAGTGAATAAAGAGATAAAAATTAGCTTTTACTTTTAATTTGAGTTAATGGCATCCTGTCACAAGTTTTGAACGATTTCGGCCAGTAGAATTTTACTTCAATGAAAAACATTTATTTCAAATTAAACTATTTCGTAAAAGTACCTACCTAAGCTATAAAAGAAAATTATTACATCCTCTTGTCTTGGGTGTATACAGAGAAAATAATTTTTAATGTTTGCTAGACTGCGTAGGCCGTAGGTACAGACAGTCAAAGACTTCCTAAACCACCCAACGGTTTTTGATGCGGTTGTTGGTAATAAATACCGGAAAAGTGCCTTTTCCCGCCAGAAAATGAGTTGCAGCGGGTGAAACCGCTAACGGGTCGCTAGTTTCACATTTTATTAGTTACCTCTTGGAAATAAGTATTGGAAAAGGAAAAATACAGCGTAAAACCTGCTATATGTACCTAATGTATGAATATTTTTGCCTTATTTGCGCTTTCTAGAACTTACGTTCTTTAAGAGCTCTTTAAGAAAACAGTCAATGACGTGTTACGCTCGCTGATAATGGAATACTAATGTTGCGATTTCAAATAAAACTTTTCTTGGCAAGTAGGCATTCAAGTCCTAAGTAAATATCACCGGGTTAAATAAATTTCTCAAACGAAGTCTTAAGCTCAATTTATTTAACACGATTACTCAAACAAAAATAACACCATAATGGATAATGGATAAGGTCTCCCGTTGTATTTTTGCGCAGGCCATGTTCGATTGGGACCAAATTTTCATAGTGTCACCTGTAATATATGCCTCTCTCGGGGTTTTTCTTGTTTTTAGAGATAGGTTTCATAATATCAATAATAAGTAATTTTTTAATAGATTATAGGTACGAATATTCGTCACGAAATACCTAACACAGATTTTTTGTTGCAGATCGTAAAGGCACGACGATGAGACCGTCAGCATACAGCAGTGGCGCGTTGGTAATGGGCACAGTCGCACTCCTGCTTTTGACAGCTTCCGCGGCGCCAGTGGTCAGTAAACCAACAAGTTCTATTCCATTCTGATTTTTGCAGTCGCTAAATATAAAGCATCTACACAAAATAGAGAGTTTACAGAAGGTTCACTCGGCCATATGCGTTGGTAATGGGCACAGTCGCACTCCTGCTTTTGACAGCTTCCGCGGCGCCAGTGGTCAGTAAACCAACTAGTTCTATTCCATTCTGATTTTTGCAGTCGCTAAATATAAAGCATCTACACAAAATAGAGAGTTTACAGAAGGTTCACTCGGCCATATGCGTTGGTAATGGGCACAGTCGCACTCCTGCTTTTGACAGCTTCCGCGGCGCCAGTGGTCAGTAAACCAACTAGTTCTATTCCATTCTGATTTTTGCAGTCGCTAAATATAAAGCATCTACACAAAATAGAGAGTTTACAGAAGGTTCACTCGGCCATATGCGTTGGTAATGGGCACAGTCGCACTCCTGCTTTTGACAGCTTCCGCGGCGCCAGTGGTCAGTAAACCAACTAGTTCTATTTCATTCTGATTTTTGCAGTCGCTAAATATAAAGCATCTACAAAAATAGGGAGTTTACAGAAGCTTCACTCGGCCCTATTTCAGATTCTCACAATTAGCACTTGTGGGTTGCTACGGCCAAAAATATCAAAGTATATAAATATCAAAACAGCAAAATCTGATAAAGAACGTCATATGATTCTTAGCCAATTTTAAATCCAAGAAATATGACGTTCGTGTCAACCACCATGTTAGTTACCTTGACTTCCCCTGAGATTCCGGTTATTTCCATTTAAAGTCAGCAAGCGTCAAAATCATCGCTAGTACTGAGTGAGCCATCTGTATTTTCTTAATATCTGTTTCTCTAATTTGTGGTATCTATCCGAATTTTTAAGCAAATTACAATGTTTTATGTCTTTCCTTGCTAAAAAGTTTTTGCAAACATATACGAAAGATTCTCCCTCGCCATTCAATCCTCTTGCGAGATTTGAATATATCGACATGAGACCGACATCTCAAGTAATTTAGGAATGCCTTCAAACACAGAAATCAGTTGTTATGAAGAAAGGACGCGGTCTTATAAAAGTAGAGCAACCCACATCATTCTTCTTTCAGAATCTATTTGTCAAATTAAACGTATCTACCCATGTGAGGAACAATGACATTCCGAACACGTAGTATTCAAATGTTTTCCTGAATTTGCTCTTGAAACCCGACTCGGTGGAATTACTTACATACTATTTGAATGACAAGTATTTTCCGGTTGATTTGCCTAAGCGGTACGTGTTTGGTTTTTTATGCGTTCTACAGCCCCTAACTCGAGGTAAAAGCTCCATATTCGTAAATGGATCATATCACATTACAACCACTTTGGACCGTTATGGGTCCATTAATTTCTATTACTATTAGATCAATACTACCGTGGTAGCGGCCAAGTCTTGCATCAAAATTATAAATATTTTATAAAAAGTGATACAAAATTTCTATGATAAAATTCGTCCCGATACTTATACTAATAAATTATTCAGATCATAGGGAGAGCCATATAAGTACTTTCGTAGGTACAATTTGAGCAGGTAACTGCGGTACGTAGTAGGTACGTACAATATTCTGAAATTTTAGAGCTACATTAAAAGTAAACGATCAATTAACATCCAGAATAATTTAGACGTTCTTCAAATGAAGCGCAGCTCAACATTAAAATTAATAATTTTACTAAATACGTTTGTAGATAAATTGCGGTTCAGTCTGTTTCAAAACATTTTTATGTAACTTCGTGTTTCGTTTCCAGTGCCCTTCACAAAAATAGCAGTAATTACAACTGGGAACATGTTAATTTAGGAAGGTAGAAGGCAGACCGGGGTCTTACACAAGTTCATTAAGTTCGTGGAATGGAGTCCACCCTAACAGCTTTTTTATTGTGAAATATTTCTAGCTAGAATCCACGCGTAAATCATCATTTAAAAATTTGCGTACACTTATATTTAACTTATATTTCTTTTACACATAAAAGACAGCGGTATTTTTGTGATACGACTTTCGAAATACAAACTTAAATACATTTTAAAACGTTTGACGTTTGAGCATCGGCGAGTAGATTGAGAGATGGCGCATACCTAATAGACAATACCATTTCTTTTACAATATCAAAACTAGAAGATGATAGACATAAATATACTCGTTCCATCTATAAATAAAATTCTGTATAAGATTTTCGGTTTTCAAAGAACCTACTTCCCTACATAAATTGCAAGTTAAAAGGTACTATTTTAAAGGTGAACTTTAGTGACGCATAGTTCTTAAACCAGTGTGCTATAACATTTAACATGTCGTTAAAAAGTGTAGCATTTGCTTAAATAGTGCCTTTTTGTAGGAACCTGACGAAGAACAAGCGGATAACTCGCTAGTGGCGCGACCAGACGACTCCGCGGACTTCGGGCCGTGGGACTCCGTGAGCACCGCCGCGCTCCGCAAGCTGCTGCTTCAACTCGACGCTGAGGACAGGTGACTGTCTCTCTCTTACTGTAGTGTCCTGCTCTATCACAAGCGGATAGCTAGCTAGTGGTGCAACAAGATGACTCCGCGGACTTCGGGCCGTGGGACTCCGTGAGCACCGCCGCGCTCCGCAAGCTGCTGCTTCAACTCGACGCTGAAGACAGGTGACTGTCTCTCTCTTACTGTAGTGTCCTGCTCTATCACAAGCGGATAGCTAGCTAGTGGCGCGACAAGACGACTCCGCGGACTTCGGGCCGTGGGACTCCGTGAGCACCGCCGCGCTCCGCAAGCTGCTGCTTCAACTCGACGCTGAAGACAGGTGACTGTCTCTCTCTGTCTGTAGTGTCCTGCTCTAGCACAAGCTCGCTAACAGGTGACTTTCTCACTCCTAGTGAGTGAGTGTAGTTCCTCTTTGCCAGACAAATTCGTTTAGTCCGAGTGCACGAGATTTAAAGTATGCTTTTAGCATCCTTACCCTTTACTTTCCTGTACATAGCAAGCAGGTAGGCATTGTAAATATAATGCAAACGAAAATACGTTCGGTAGGTAATATAGCTCTCTGTGATCATAACAGGAGTCTAGTCTTGTTAATTAACGTTAACAAGCACTTCATTTACTTTCATAGGCTCGTCTTTGTTATGTATCACCTAGTTAACTAAGACATTAGCTAACCTTTTGATGCCGCTTCATTCATTATGTTTATGCCGAAGAAAAACATTAGGTAGAAAACAAAGGAAATCACCTTTTTTATTTGTATTGAGCGTGTAGTGAAAGTTGTAGGTAAGTTAAGTCCACTAAAATTGGAGTTGACGTCGTACGTAAGCCTAATAGTAGCGTGCGACACACTATTTGTTAATCTTTCTTAGTAGTTCTTTCTTTCGCAGTTCAAAAGTCGACTTAGGAAACCTACAGGATCTAACCCTACATCATTTATACAACAATTAGCGTAGGCCCTTTTTCTTAAAAATGGATTTATTACCCAGAGAGGTTGTTACACTTTTATGAGACTTTTAAGACACTACAATTCATTTATGTTAGCTTTTAGCCTTTTAGCTTATTTGCTTAAACCCATTCATAAGTCCGTTTGGGAGTTTGTTTTCGCGTTCTTAATGAAAGTGGTGTTTACTGGGAAATTCCGTCTTTCGCTTATCCGACTCATTTAAGTGTTTTGTTGATGTTTGCTCTACTTTTTCAAATCTTAGCTGCCGAGATTGAACAAGTTGCCGAAATAGAAAAAGAAACTAAAATAAATTACGCATAATCTCGTCATCGGCATTAAATACTTGACGAAACAAATTTAATAGTCGATTTGCAACATATTAACAAGACATATTGTTTGCAGATGTTTCATCTGAATTGTGAACACTAAACCTACTTAGGTTTACCTAACATACGCCTATCTGAACTTACCTAATAGTTAAACTTTTGTTTAGAAAATACTTAACTGTTTAGACTCGAAACTCTAAGTACGTACTGAAATCCATAACACGAAACAACTTACTCGTTTTATTTGTATTTTAGTTATTTTGTTTGAGCAAACATCAGCTCATTAATTGAACTTTCACTCGGGGACTCCAAAACGGAACGGGTAATTACGATGTACTTTGCAAACCAAAAACCACAGTAAAGAAAAACAGTACTATATATTTTGCATCGAATTTTGTTTTGTGGTCTACCCCGGATGCTGTCTGTTATGGCTTACTAAGTGAGATGTAATACCTATTGATCTTCTTCTTCAATTGGGATACCTAGTCGTCCAACGACCCGATGAACCCCGGTGTCAGAGTTAGTCATAACGTGCCCATCGGAAGCACGGAACTGATGGATGAGAAGCGAGCTTGTATGAAGATATTTTACTTTCTTCTATTACTTTGTGATAGGTACTGTGACTGTGCGTTCCCCCCAAGTACCATGTCGTGTCATCGTTTATAAAACAAACACAGACAAATCTGAGAATCCCTAGTTCAGTAAACAATTTTCAGTTCATAGATATTTAACGACAATTTATGGCTACACATTTTGATTATTATTTGTAGTATCTAAATCCTAAATTTAAGCCTTATTTATAGCAGGTAAATTATTATACAATAATTACAATGTTATTTCTAGTTAAAACATTTCGATTTGGTATATGTAGGTTGTGTATAGGTAGCTTAAATTTAATAGTAATTAAATTACCTACGTTTTTAAAAAGGGATCTTTAAATGCGGGCACAACTTTTTAAGCGATATTATGGTTATGGCTTGGTCTTTATTATGGTTATTGCTCAGGCCCAGTAGGTACGTCATACCTGCCTGAAGTGCATAGAAATTGCATCAGCTGGCTTTGGGCGGAGAGCCGCATATCGCTGCTGAAATGTCATGGCCGGGAGTCAATGTCAGTGCCACCGACTTGTTTGCTGAGCGAGCTCACACCGATCTACCCCCTCTAGTGATTAGTAGGTGCTCAAAGCATGTAGAGTTTGGTGCAGGTTTAGAATACCACCGACCACCAGCCCACATTAAGTACACACACACCTATTAATGAACTCAGTTACAGCCCTCGGCCTGCGGGCAAACAAAACTCCTGCATGTTGCCTAGTAAAACAATTTCTAGTGTGGGCTCCTCTGCTAGTGGTTACGTCAATTATCTAAGAAGTTTATACACGAACACACATGATTTACTTTAATTAACAAACTTTTGCAAACGCGTTGTATCAATAACACCCACACTGAAAGAAAATAGTTCAAAAACGTGTAGCAAAATGTATATTTACGGAAACTGAATTTAAACAGTTTTCAGTTTTTGGATCGTTCATTTTATGTTTTAGCACGAACTCGTTTTGAATAACTAGTGTGATGTTCAATGTGGATTTTCTGGGAAATCTCGCATCACGAAATTGTTTGTAAACGCGCTTATGAATTCGTTCGTATGTAAACCAATCATATTTTAATAATACTTTTTGAATCTTTGTAAAACGAATTCTGATAAAAAATATGCACCAATTTACAAGAATGTCAACTGTTTCTGAGGAAAGGTTACGACCAGCAGTGGACTGCAATAAGCTAATGTAAGTATTCTGTAGGTAGTATGACTTCATTCCGTAGAGGAATAGGCTACAGGTTCAAAACTCCAGAACGATGGGTTGTAGCGTAGGTATATGTTTATAGATATACAAATCGAACGGACGAGCAAACATTTTACAATTAGGAGCATATTTCCGTAAGAGAGTGAGAAAGTCCTAGAAGCGTGCGAACTACGAAGCAATCGGAAATAATTTATGCGATGGAAAACACCTTGCACGATGCTTATTAACAACGTGCAGAATGCACTCGGGCGTGGCTTAAAATAGCGCCCACATCTGCCTCTCTAACCTTATCAAAGGATCTCTCTCCACTGCTCTCCACTCGCTCATTAAAATATGAATATTGGGATTTCACATGATACTTAGTAGACTCAAGTGTTGTGGGTTGAAAGCCTTACTAAAAGAACTGCTATAAAAATTCTCACTAAATCATTATTAAGTATACAGGGTACACCGAAAACTTGCATACAGACCATGAAACTGAACATCTTCTCATAAGTTTTTTCCAGGAAACGTCAAATTTCTTTTACTTATTAAATGTAAACAATAATTAATGTAGTAAATGCAGTCAGATCGTGATTTTGTATGGGAGTTCGAAATTATTTTGTCGTTTCCTGACATGTTCTAATATAAAAGTTATTTAGTTTCATTGTCTGTCTGTAGTTCTGCATATCAGTATGATCTGTCCCTTACACCCCGTATAACTCAGCACAGCAATTTATCTTCTTTACGCATTTTCTGTTTGGTGTTGTCGGGTAAGTCAAAGTTACGCAAAAAGAAAAACAATTTAGTAAGTAAAACTTACGGTTAGGTCGTGTCCCAATTCTTTCGTAAGCTCCTTTGTAACCGTCACGTTTGGTTACAATTACTACTTCTGAAATGTTTCGTGATCGTGTCGTATTGTTAGATAATTTCACCACGGATTTCACTCCTAATTATCCTTCCGACAGGCGCGTTGCATTTTACTAAGTAACACAAAATGGCAAGCTGTGTAAGATGTCTTGCTTACTACACAACGCCCCGCGCGCCGTTTCCCTAATTTGTGCTTACTACCTCAAACATACTGAAGACAACTCTTGGAAACATTTTTGACTCGTGTCAACCTCATACTGTTTGCAGTCAAAACACTGTATACAACAGTTGCAAAACTGTGTGAGAGCTCTTTTACGGTATTTAAGGAAATGTTCTAATTACTTAAACGGTGTTAAGTACTTACTTCCTTCAGCTAAAACCATTTTACCCCTCAGGCAGAGGAGTTCCTTAAAACTCAGTTAATAAAAGTTAAAGGGCGTTGTACCCTCACTCTTTACTGGAAAATGTGTTTACATGTAATAATACTAACATCCTAGTATCATACGAAAAGCCTTGTCATCACAAAGTTGATAGTAGATAAGATAGTAGTAGTGTGAATGCTTGTCATTACGTCGTTTAATATCGGTTCGCCGCTTCTTATGGCATGGGATGATGGAATGGTGGAGTGATAACACACGATATCACCACCACCAGCTTGCCGAAACACCTACACATTCTAATAGCTATGCTCCAATAAGTCCGGCTGATGAAAACAGTGAAAAGAGCCTACTCCTAAATACCTGCTGATTCTGAGGAACACACGCAATGTCGGTTTGTGCGTCGTTTGTTCGATTTTTCACCTTATTTTTATACGAAAACGGTTTATGTCAAACGATTTGACAGACAACGCAGCGTTGTGCGATGCCATTTGACACAAACCGTATTCATATGCAGGTAGGGTGGAGGATCGAATGAACGACGCACAAACCGACGTTGCGTGTGTTCCTCGCCTAAACTTTAAACTGCTTGTGTGATACGATTAGTATCAACGCATAAGTAGGTTTTACTATGTATACTAATAACACTACTTTACAAGGTTTTTTTTACCCAGAGATCAAACTTATTATAATATGTGGGTGGCTGTAATATATTTGAATGTGTTTGTTATTGGTTTGTCACCAGGCTGGGTCGCGTGTCCCGGTCGTGGCCGCAAGCGGAGCCCCGCGGGTGGGGGCTGCGCGCGCTGGACGGCCGCCTGGCGAGGCCCTGGCGCGCCGACAAGCGGCAGGTGCGCTTCCGCCAGTGCTACTTCAACCCCATCTCGTGCTTCCGCAAGTGAACGACTCCGCCCCCACCCCTCCGCCCCGCTACTCTACCGGCCACACACGAACTGACGCTGGGTTAATCAACATGTTTGATACTGCACTGTTGTCTTTCTTCTTTTTCTTAATCATCCTATTTTCATTTCCCTGCAAAGATTTTCTCTAACTTCTATCCACTATGTACAATGGTACAATGTTAATCAATGAGTTTATAACGTACACGGTTTTTCACGGTACAGGTCTTCAATTTTATTGCGTACGCAAACCTAAAAATTAAGGATATAATTAAAATAAATATTTCTGTGTTTAAAATAGTTTTCCCATCAAAGCTTAATTTAAAACGGTGCAGTATCGAAATACTGAAATACATACTTCTAATCTTGTAAATAAATTTTTCCTGAAACTTGAATGTTTGAATGAAAAATCAAATTTCAATATTATTACACTAGATGTACAAAAAAATTACTAATATTTTTAGATTTGAAACAAAATATAACAACATGTATGTTTAGTACCTTAGAGTGTAATATTTATTGACTTAATTGAATATAAATTACTCTACATTTATACATTGTTCGTCAAATCGAATCTATCCCCTAGAAAATATCCATTTATTATAACAATTAATAAAATGTATATTTATGGCTGCTCAATTTCTTTTTATATAAATCTCCAATTATATTTATATTTATTTTGTTTGTTCACTATAGAATCTTCCAAAGATATTTCCAAAATTGACTCTCACCTATGTACCTACTTTCATGTAAATTAAATGATGTAGTTAAGTGTTATTTATATACGATAATTACTATAGCTAGTCAAAGAAATAAACTTTAAAATGTTTGTCTAAATTGTTGTTTCAATTAATTTTGAAAATGTCTTTTAAAGATTCTCATAAACTACGGTTGATATGACGTAAGATATGACTATCAGAAGAGCTACATATGCTTTTGTTGGGGAATTATGTTTTACAAACAAAATTGAAAATATTTTAAAGTACGCAGAAAATGTCATCATAATATTTCATTCAAAAAATTCTGCGGAATATAACTGGAAATAGAAATATTGTACTTATGCAAAGTAAAACGAATACGCAAAAATGTTTGACTTAGGGCTTCTTCCGTAGCAAAGTGCTACGTGGAAGCTACGAGATAAAAGCGATAACGACAACACGAGGACCGAACAAAAAGGAAAATTTTCTTTAAAAAAATAAAAGGTAAAAATAGATAGACAGAGGTGAACTGAAATCTGATCGTAGCATTGAACGACTAACAAGCAGGCGACATCACAGGAACCAGAGTGGAAAATGCTGAAGGTAAGAGGGGAGATATGAAATGTACAAAAACCGCTGTGTTTATAAAAAACGACAATTCTTTTTCTCTGTTTAAGATAGGTCTGACTAGGTATGAATGTCAGTTATTTATTAAGTGAGAGTATCCTACAAACTAGACAAGTACTTGAATTTGTATTCATAAATAATAAATAGTAATAGTGAGAAAGTACGTAGTAATAATTCATGCATTATTTTGATGACCGTTGCCCAGCAGTGGACACAGAAAATGAATAAAAACATATTAAATATAAAATAGAAAATAGGTATAAAAAGTTACCATTTTATTGCGATGGCATGGTAAATAGAATGCCATCCTGTAAAGGATCCAACGCTTTATAAAGGCGGATATATTTTTTTATTATAGCCCTTGATGAATTTTAACTGGCACCTACTCTAGGGATATCACATCAAAGGGTCTTCCGGGAACGAATCGGCCTGTACCAGAATCCCACAGGTGCTACTTACAAAGCCGTGGCATTTAAATTATGAATATCATTTGAAACTGAACCAGGTGGGACGCATTCAGGAAAATATTGGGATTTATTGTATATTATTTTTTTTGTTTACGAAGTTAATACAAATAGGTTAATAACGAAATTTAATACAAATAGGTATTCATAATTTTAAAATTTGGTATTCAATTTATCGCGGGTTTTCATCGCTTTGACTACATTCAATCTGTAAAGAATGAATTAGTCGCTGGGAATTAGTTGCAAAACTATCCCGGTAGATGGAGCCCATCCACGCGATAGTGGACAAGATATACTTGCTAAATTCGCGGGCTCGATTAGAACCGCGGTAGCCTAGTTGGTCAGGGCGTCGGCAGTACTGATGCCGAAGGTCGCAGGTTCAAATCCTGCCTGCGGTGAAAATTTGCAAGTTTTCCAAAAAAAGGTAGAAATGGGGTGATGCTATTCTAAGCCGGCACCACAAGGTATACACATATCTGACTTTTATTGGATAAATTGTTACGCGTGCAAGTGATCTCCATATTCTAGTAGTTATTTGACAAAAAACACGGTAACTCCTACCTAACCTAATCTTGATAAGTCACTTGTGTCAAATAAATTGGAATAGAATTAGTTAGTATATATACATCGCAAATACAGATAATTGAATAAATAAGTAAATTGCAGAGGCATGGTAAACTTAGTTATAGTCGTAATTTATCTTATCAATTTTGGTACAGCCTCGGCACCGCGAGCAAGACATTTACGTGTAAATAATTCTATAATATTTTAAAATCAAAATTAATGACGCTAGAAAATAAATGTTCATGCTCTGTACAGAAAACAAAGTAAGTAAATACCTAATATTCCATATTTTACTGCGATTTATATTCATTCAAGAATTCATTGTGATATAGTGCAGTTAGTAGCTAAGTTTTTAAAATTTATAGAGACTAGTTCTACTTACGACTTGGTTACGTAAAAGTAATCTTTTCGGCTATATTATTACATTTTAGGCGAGAAACACACGTCACGTCTGATTATGAGGTTATTTTTGCGCAGCGCTATCCATCAGAGGCGTTCTGGCGTTTGTAAAATATGATTTTCATACAAATACGGTTTGTGTGTAACAGTTTGACACACACATCCGCTAGCGCAAAAATTTCGCACAATGCTGCGTCGACGGAAGCGTCTGTCAAACAGTTTGACATAAACCATATTCGTATGAGACTAAGGTCGCCATTCGTATTGTCCCGACGCATGCGTTACGCAGCGCAAAAATAACGCATTAACGGAAGGTACGTGTGTTTCTCGCCTAAATGGAAATAGTATAATTTTAAATGACTGAAAGCTCGATAAAAGTGATGACGCTACATCGAAGTCATCGTAGCAAAGAGCTACAAAAACTGCTACGACGAGCTCAAAGCTCGCAGATTCTGTATAAGTACCTATTAGAAGGAATCGACGTATGCATACAAACGCACATATATCACGCCAAAATCTCTTGCGGGTAGGCAGAGCGTAATTGGCTGTAAAATTTGCGTATGGTTGTCTTTAATCGTATGCATGGTAACAAGGTGCTACAAAGAGTGCTACGACGAGCTCATGGCTCTCAGATTCTGTATAAGTAGATTATTATTCCATTTTATTATGTATTGGAAAATATTTGTATTATTAGTATCTGGTATTGGAAAAATCGACGTACAGTTTTCTTTAATCTTATGCTTCGTAGCAAAGTGCTACAAAGAGTGCTACGACGAGTTTATGGCTCGCAGATTCAATGTAGGCTTTTGAGAAAATCGAATTGCGGTTGTATTGTTGTGAGTTATTAAAATAAGTCTATTTTATAAATGCATAAAAAGAAATCTTTAAAATTTAAAATATTCTCTTTATATAGGTACTACGTCCCTGTTCACCTGAGCAATGCCTTGAGTAGGCAACTCCCGCGAGTACTGAATTAAGCACACATCGAAGCGCTTTCTTTGTACCTTTCAATTTGCAATTTTATTGCATTTTTACGCTAATCTAATACCTCGTTTTAAATTTATAGAGACAAGTGTAGATTTGTTTACTAAGGTGTGCTTACTCTGAGCAGCCTCACGTAAGTACTGTCTTTATTTTATTTTTTTATTGTGTAACATAAAATAGGTAGGTACTAAGTATATTGGGATTAAAAAATGTTGCATAAGTATTGTAAGACTTTTGGGATCGCCCATGCTGGTAATTTATCTGGAAGCCTTTCAGGCAGGCCGAAATACAGAATTAATTAAAATAAAATAGTTAATTTGTAACTACCTATGCCTATAGGTTATACAAATATCTTATCGTTAGGTACCTATTATTCCACTAGAAACATCAAACATCGTCTTTATCATCACCTACCTAGCAACAGGTGAGAAAGCAGACAAATTTTATCTTATTAAATAAAAACAGTTTCAATGTAGACGCTTCAACTTAGCGGCAGAAATAAATAACTAAAAAGCGTGTTTCTTTTTCATTCAAGCATCGCATTTATGCTATAACATGCGGGTCAAATAATATCTTAGTCACTCAGGAAGTACACGAATGTTGAATATTCTCGGTACTGACTGATCAGCTATGCTAAGCTAGCTTTGTCGTGTCAGGTTGCGGACAAGTCAGTCTCTGTAATAAAATTAGCGCAACCAAGTTCACGACTCGCAGTCTCCGGCGCTAACCTAATAGAACTGCAGCTTAGAACCAAGGTTAATCCAATACGGCTGTCCAATACATTAGTCGGCCCAATCAGATTTTAGCATGCTCTATGAAAAGCGGCCTGCAATGATGATCCTGGAACGAGAACTAAGTTAGCATTTAGTTACAGCGCAGTATTGAAATTTGAAATCTTACTTACATAATATCATATACGGATATCCCCTGCGGAGTAGGCAGAGCGTAAACGGCTGTACCAAACGGCCATTGACACCGCGTCTGACAAAAGTTTCAGAGTCATTCAGAAAATGTATGTCACCCACCACTATCACCACATTAAAAAATGTCAGTCTGTCGCCTAAAATTTCAATACACACACATCAACTCTGAAATCCCTTAGTCACTACATATGAAAAAGATATGAAAAATAATATATAAGCTTTACTTACTCCTTTTCTTGTGTGTCACATAATATTTTTGAGCTTAGCTTTCTCACTCACTCAGGAAGTAAGGACAGAATGTTGAATATTCTCGGTACTGCCTGATCAGCTATGCTAAGCTAGCTTTGCCGTGTCAGGTTGCGGGCAAGTCGGTCTCTGTAATAAAATTAGCGCAACCAAGTTCACGACTTGCAGTCTCCGGCGCTAACCTAATAGAACCGCAGCTTAGGACCAAGGTTAATCCAATACGGCTGTCCAATACATTAGTCGGCCCAATCAGATTTTAGCATACTCTATGGAAAGCGGCCTCCACTGAAGATCCTGGAACGAGAACGAAGTTAGCATTTAGTTACAGCACAGTGTTGGAATTCGAAACCTTACTTACATAATATCATATATGGTTCCTTTGCAGGGTAGGCAGTGAACGGCTGTACCAAATGGCCATTTACACAACTTCTGACAAAAGTTTGAGAATCATTCAGTAAGTTCACGACTTGCAGTCTCCGGCGCTAACCTAATATAACTGCAGCTTAGGACCAAGGTTAATCCAATACGGCTGTCCAATACATTAGTCGGCCCAATCAGATTTTAGCATAGTCTATGAAAAGCGGCCTCCACTGAAGATCCTGGAACGAGAACTAAGTTAGCATTTAGTTGCAGCGCAGTAGTTATATTCGAAACCTTAAATGCATAATATCATATACGGATATACGGACGTTGGGTATCATTTCACTAGAAACATCAAACATCGTCTTTATCATCACTTACCTACCAACAGGTGAGATAGCAGACAAATTTTATCTTATTAAAAAAAAAACAGTTTTAATGTAGACGCTTCAACTCAGCGGCAGAAATAAATAACTACAAGCGTGTTTCTTTTTCATGCAAGTATCGTAAAATTTAAGCTATAACTTACGCTTTAACTTGCGGGTCAAATAATATTTTTGAGCCTAGCCTTCTCAGTCACTCAGGAAGTACATGAATGTTGAATATTCTCGGTACTGACTGATCAGCTATGCTAAGCTAGCTTTGTCGTGTCAGGTTGCGGACAAGTCGGCCTCTGTAATAAAATTAGCGCAACCAAGTTCACGACTCGCAGTCTCCGGCGCTAACCTAATAGAACTGCAGCTTAGGACCAAGGTTAATCCAATACGGCTGTCCAATACATTAGTCGGCCCAATCAGATTTTAGCATAGTCTATGAAAAGCGGCCTCCACTGAAGATCCTGGAACGAGAACTAAGTTAGCATTTAGTTACAGCGCAGTGTTGGAATTCGAAACATAATACTTACTTACATAATATCAAATACTGGATATCCCTATGCGGATAGGCAGTGCGTAAACGGCTGTACCAAACGGCCATTTACACCACTTCTGACAAAAGTTTGAGAGTCATTCAGTAAGTTCACGACTAGCAGTCTCCGGCGCTAACCTAATAGAACTGCAGCTTAGGACCAAGGTTAATCCAATACGGCTGTCCAATACATTAGTCGGCCCAATCAGATTTTAGCATGCTCTATGAAAAGCGGCCTCCAGTGAAGATCCTGGAACGAGAACTAAGTTAGCGTTTAGTTACAGCGCAGTGTTGAAATTCAAAACATTACTTACATAATATCACGGATATCTCTTTTGCGGTAAAGGCAGAGCGTAAACAGCTGGCCAAAGCGGACATTTACACCACGTCTGACAAAAGTTTCAGAGTCATTCAAAAAATGTATATCGCCACGATCACCATGGAGAAATGTTGTCAGTCTGTCGCCTAAAATTTCAATACACATCAACTCTGAAATCCCTTAGTCACTACATATGCAAAAGATATGAAAAAAATTAAGCTGTAACTTACTCTTTTTCTTGCGGGTAAATAACATTTTAGAGCTTAGCCTTCTCAGTCACTCAGGATGTAACTACGTGACTGTTGAATATTCTCGGTACCGACTGATCAGCTATGCTAAGCTAGCTTTGTCGTGTCAGGTTGCGGACAAGTCGGTCTCTGTAATAAAATTAGCGCAACCAAGTTCACGACTCGCAGTCTCCGGCGCTAACCTAATAGAACTGCAGCTTAGGACCAAGGTTAATCCAATACAGCTGTCCAATACATTAGTCGGCCCAATCAGATTTTAGCATACTCTATGGAAAACGGCCTCCACGAGATCCTAGAACGAGAACTAAGTTAGCATTTAGTTACGGCGTAGTGTTGGAATTCGAAACCTAATGCATAACATCACACCTATACGGAAATACGGACGTTAGGTATCATTTCACTAGAAACATCAAACATCGTCTTTATCATCACTTACCTACCAACAGGTGAGATAGCAGACAAATTTTGTCTTATTAAAAAAAACTGTTTTAATGTAGACGCTTCTACTTAGCGGCAGAACTAAATATAGAACAGTTTGTTTTTTTATCATTCAAGTTTCGCAAAATTTAAGCTGTAACTTACTCTTTTTCTTGCGGGTCAAATAATATTTTTAAACTTAGCCTTCTCAGTCACTCAGGAAGTAAGCACATGAATGTTGAATATTCTCGGTACTGCCTGATCAGCTATGCTAAGCTAGCTTTGTCGTGTCAGGTTGCGGGCAAGTCGGTCTCTGTAATAAAATTAGCGCAACCAAGTTCACGAGTCACGAACGACTCGCAGTCTCCGGCGCTAACCCAATAGAACTGCAGCTTAGGACCAAGGTTAATCCAATACGGCTGTCCAATACATTAGTCGGCCCAATCAGATTTTAGCATGCTCTATGAAAAGCGGCTTCCACTGAAGATCCTAGAAAGGTATCAACTTCAACTTGGTGGCAGAAATAAATATCTAAAAGCGTAATGGTGTTTCTTTTTCAATCGGGTTTGGAAAAATTTAAGTTGTAGGTACTTACTCTTTTTCTTGCAGGTCAAATAATATTTTTGAGCTTAGCCTTCTCAGTCACTCAGGAAGTAAGCACATGAATGTTGAATATTCTCGGTACTGACTGATCAGCTATGCTAAGCTAGCTTTGTCGTGTCAGGTTGCGGACAAGTCAGTCTCTGTAATAAAATTAGCGCTACCAAGTTCACGACTCACGACTCGCAGTCTCCGGCGCTAACCTAATAGAACTGCAGCTTAGGACCAAGGTTAATCCAATACGGCTGTCCAATACATTAGTCGGCCCAATCAGATTTTAGCATACTCTATGGAAAGCGGCCTCCACTGAAAATTCTGGAACGAGAACTAAGTTAGCCTTTAGTTACAGCGCAGTGTTGAAATTCGAAACCTTACTTACATAATATCATATATGGTTATCTTTTGCGGGGTGGGCAGAGCTTAAACGACTGTACCAAATAGCCATTTACACCACTTCTGACAAAAGTTTGAGAGTCATTCGGTAAGTTCACGACTCGCAGTCTCCGGCGCTATCCTAATAGAACTGCAACTTAGGACCAAGGTTAATCTAATACGGCTGTCCAATACATTAGTCGGCCCAATCAGATTTTAGCATGCTCTATGAAAAGCGGCCTCCACTGAAGGTCCTAGAACGAGAACTAAGTTAGTATTTAGTTACAGCGCAGTGTTGGAATTCGAAACATTACTTACATAATATCATATATGGTTATCCTTTGCGGGGTAGGCAGAGCGTAAACGGCTGTACCAAAGGCCATTTAAACCACGTCTGACAAAAGTTTCAGAGTCATTCAGAAAATGTATATCACCGCTATCACCATAGAGAAATCCCTTAGTCACTACATATGAAAAAAATTAAGCTTTACTTACTCTTTTTCTAACGGGTCAATAATATTTTTGAGCTCAGCCTTCTCAGTCACTCAGGAAGTAAGTACATGAATGTTGAATATTCTCGGTACTGCCTGATCAGCTATGCTAAGCTAGCTTTGTCGTGTCAGGTTGCGGACAAGTCAGTCTCTGTAATAAAATTAGCGCTACCAAGTTCACGACTTGCAGTCTCCGGCGATAACCTAATAGAACTGGCAGCTTAGAACCAAGGTTAATCCAATACGGCTGTCCAATACATTAATCGGCCCAATCAGATTTTAGCATAGTCTATGGAAAGCGGCCGCCACTGAAGATCCTGGAACGAGAACTAAGTTAGCATTTAGTTACAGCGCAGTATTGAAACCTTACTTACATAATATCATATATGGATATCCCTTGCGGGGTAGGCAGAGCGTAAACGGCTCTACCAAATGGCCATTTACACCGCGACTGACAAAAGTTTCAGAGTCATTCAGAAAACTCTGCTTTACCATAGTGAAAGGTTGTCAGTCTGTCGCCTAAACAATACACATCAAAAGCCGGCACCACACGGTAAACTTTCACGTTAATAAAATAATGTGCTTGTAAATACTACCTTTGGCTCTACTTAGGTACAGGACAATAATAATAACTATAGGGTGAAATTCTATTATAGTGACCGATATAGCGAAAACACGTTACAGGTCGGGTTGGTAATTAGGGTACAACTTAACATCCCGCCCTGAGTTTTTGCTATCGGTCACTATTGAATTTTATCCTTTATAGGTAGGTAGGTACTTAATCGTAAGTATTTATGAGGTATTTAGGTACTTCCCTGATACTCTGTACCTAGGAACTTGTTGCTTGCAGCCTCATTTGTACATCAGGTAAACGTAGACCAGGATATTGACTTTTTAATAAGTATTTTTAAAAATTACTACATAAGTATTCCAATATAGGTCACACGTAACTTTAGAATGTGTCCCTAACAAACCAGTTTTCAAACAATATAAAGCGGAAGTAAAGTAAAAAGTTGTTCATGTAATATGCAGGAATAGTTACTAAACTAATTCCGATGCACTTCAAAGTTGCTAGCTTGATAGAAGCCGGTCGCCTGCATACCAATAGCTCAAAATATCAATTTCTGATTATCTGAGTTTTGAAGCTTATTATGTGCTTCGTAATATTTTAATAATTTCTATGGTACCTTCTTAACTCTAAATCTGTCACTAGCAAAATCAAAGCTAGTGTTTGGGCAAGTAAAGTACCTAAGGAATGAATTAAGTAGATATATCAAAAGAATTGATATCCTTGTAAAATACTCAGACCTTCGATGTATGTATGTAAGTACTTACCTACTTATTCGACACGTGTATTCAATTATTTTATTGCTCCATTAAGCACAAGTTGAAACATATTTTCTTCACATTAGTCGGATTCATTTCATTCGTTAGCGAGTCATTTTCACTGCGGGTTGTCCCCGCTCCGCAGTAAGGCGGGAACCGCATGTAGCGTCCGTTGCTACGCATTTTTAGCTTCTGCGTTGCTTTCTTCCAAAGTTAGCTTTTAGGTATTATGGGGAACCAGCTGGTGCACCGAGCTCACTCAGTTTTGTTTTTTATGCATTATTTTCAAAATGACTTACAAACTCGGTCATACTATCTTACTCACCAACAGATTCTTTTAAACAACAGATTCTCAGGTTAGTTTTAAAAGAATTTCCAAAAAACGTGTGATACTTACAACGTTTTTTGGAAAATGAAACCTACCTAGATCGATTTATATCCCCGAAAACCCTCTTATTACGAAATTTTGTGAAAATCGTTGGAGCCCTTTCCGAGATCCCGAAAATGGTGATAAGATTCGCTTTGCATCTAATAGATGCTTAGCGCTGCGCTAAAAATGCGCAACAGCGGACGTTACGTGTGGCCATCGCCTCTACGTCAATACAACCTTCTTCAAAGCCACTTTATGTATTGACTACTGCTTTTATTTATTTTCAATACAAAATATTTGTAAACAAGTAGGTAAGTATACCTACTTATGTGATTATTTGCATTGCATTAAGAATTGGAACATAATAATTTATTTATTTGCGATTGACGTCATTAGACTCGTGGACGTCTTTCTGTAAAAATGCTTTAGGCTAGGTACGTCACCTATTTGTTAACCTACCTATTTATTACTTACTGTACCGTACTGAACTTTTATAAGCTTGTGTTTGATTCCTTTAATTTATCTAAGTGTAGAGCTACTACCTACCTACTCGCTAATTTAGTTCTTTAAATAATCCCTATAATAATCGTTTAATAGTTATAGAAATTTGATTCCGTCTGAAAAGTTATTTACTTTGGAATGAAATACCTATTAAATCTTATTTTATTTAGAAGCTTTCTAATTACCCGAAGATAGGTATAGCTACCTACCTAAGACTTTAGAACAAATATTAATCAATCGTGAATCAATCAGATATCTTTTACAGAACCCTCAGCCGAACACAATGAAAACTTTCTGGAATTTATATTAACCTCCTGTGAAGTTTAACGGTGCTGTACCTACCTACCTATCCCATCTGGTACAAAATTGACTGTTAGGTAAGTACCTAAGTAGTGGCTCAACCTGATTTTAAATCAGAATTATGATAAACTAGCAGCCCGCCCAGCGGTTTCACCCGCTGCTACTTACCTGTTTTCCCGTAGAAATTGGATCTTTGCCCGTAGTAAAAAGTCCATTACTCCGATCCAGCAGAGGTAAATGTGCGAGCAGAAGCGGCCCGTCATGCTGAGTAACTTTTACTTTGAAGCCATTGCCGTATCTCTTATTGTTTATATGGGATGCTGGTGGTCTACATCAGGTACTTCAGACCCTCGTGACCATGTGCCAGCAGAAGCGGCCCGTCATGCTGAATAACTTTTACTTTGAGGCTTTTACCGTATCTCTTATAGTTTATATGGGATGCTGGTGGTCTACATCAGGTACTCCAGACCCTCGTGACCATTTGCCAGCAGAAGCGGCCCGTCATGCTGAATAACTTTTACTTTGAAGCCATTATCGTATCTCTTATAGTTTATATGGGATGCTGGTGGTCTACATCGGGTACTCCAGATCTTCGATGACCATGTGCCAGCAGAAGCGGCCTGCCATGCTGAGTAACTTTTACTTAAAAACTATTACCGTATCTCTTATAGTTTAGATGGGATGCTGGTGATGTTCATCAGGTACTCCAGATCCTCGATGACCATGTGCCAGCAGAAGCGGCCCGTCATGGTGGACAACTTCTTCTATGAAGCCATGACCGTATCTTTTATAGTTTAGATGGGATGCTGGTGGTCTTCATCAGGTACTTGTACTCCAGATCCTCGAAGGCTGACAAAAAGTAGTCCATGTCCATCTTTACTATGCTAGTAATATCAGTGCCAAATTTCGCGAAGATCGGTAAAGCGGTTTGGCTTATTTGGGTAATATCCGCTGTATTTCCGCTTTTCCTGCTGCTAACCGTTTTCCCGTAGAAATGAGGAATTTTCCGTGGTAAAAAGTAGCCTATGTTACTCAGGAATGTTGTAGCTTTCTAATGGTGAAAGAATTTTCGAAATCGGTCCAGTAGTTTCGGAGTTTATCGATTACATACATACAAAAAAACAAACAAACAAACAAAAAAACAAACAAAGTTTTCCTCTTTATTATATTAGTGTAGAAAAGTTGACGTCTCCTAAAAATATTACCTACAAGTAAAAAGTTCCTGGAGCTGTAACATTGCAGATGACTGTTATTCAAGTAGGTACCCAATTTTAAGTACATTACAAATTCCAACAAAATATTTATAGCTAGCTAGATAGGACGTGTGTATCTGCTTCAGTGCCTTTCGTTTCGTCTTGGTCTCACTCATTCAAGTAGCTAGCTAGGATGAAAGCGATGAAAGTAAGCACCTTATTTAATTCTATTATAATTTCTATTACTAAAAACTTATACTCTCTTATTACATATTTTTAACCCCCGACGAACAAACCGGATGGTTGTTACAACCACCATCGGCGAACCCCATGCTTTTGTACTGTACTTACCTGTTCGAGAAACATAGCCCAAAGTACCTTTTTATTGTTACTCTAGCTAGAAATGCTACAAGGCTTCCGTGGTCCGAGCGTTGATCTCAGGATCTGGAGATGTACCGGACCCAGTTCGATCCTCTGGACTTTTGTGAAATTATGGTGAAATTGTTACGTAGAAAAACAATTCAAACCCTCAGATGTTCATACCCAATTCAAACCAATTCAAACCAAACCGCCCAAACTCCGGACTCTAGGGAAGAGACTTTTCTAATAATTGATCGATATAATCGACTAACAGATCGATCGCTTGCACAAGCTGCATGTCTGCTGCATGCACTAGACCTGACCTGCTCACTTTTTACGGGATTCTTTGGCGGGAATTTGAATCAAGAGGGTGAAAATTTTTCAAAGAAAATTTTAAAATTGCTTTTTGCAGAATAAATTGATAATTTCTTAGTAAATTTAATTACTAGTAACTTATATTCTAATAGTGCAATAAAAAAGCAACACAGCTTTGCTGCCCAGCCATGGGTCGCAAAGGCAAACGTTAAAAGGGAAACGATGGCGGAGAGGTAAGCGAAGGAGAGGACCCCGCTATGAGCGATGATGCGGGCGACGACGATGTAGACAAATACAAGCCATACAAAACGGAAAACTACATTCGTCAGTATCCGGAGGATGGCGGTGAGTTCGAATATATAGTAATTTACGAGAGCGCGGACGACAAGACGCCGATAGGTGAGAGAGACTTGATGGGCTTGGGAAGCGCATTGAAGCTTAGTAACAAAGGTATCAAGCAATTGAAAAGAATCAATCGTTACAAAATAGCGGTTATATTTGAGCGACCAGGGTTAGCAAATGCAGCTCTTAATAATCTCAAGTCTCAAAAAGAGCTAAAGTTGAGGGCGACTATTCCAGCAAGATTAACGGAAGTGACAGGGGTAATAACAAACGTTCCAACATACATGAGCAACAAAAATATATGATGGAATTTCTAGTTGCAGAAATGTTGTATCTGTACGCCGATTCATGCGACGTTCCAAAGACGACGAAGGTAACTCCTGCTTGGTACCAACACAAGCGGTATCGATAACTTTCGCTAGTGCAGTACTTCCTGATTATGTGGATATTAACAGCTGGTATTTCGAAGTAAGGCCATACACGCCTCCTGTGAGCCAATGCCTGCGATGCCTGCGCTTTGGGCACATTGGTAAATTCTGTTAAAACGCCCAGAGGTGCTCAATCTGCGGTGATTCTCACAATTATAAAGATTGCGTAAAACGGCCAGAAGAAGCAGTCTGTGTTCACTGCAAAGGAAAACATGTTGCAATTGCCAAATCATGCCCAGTGAAAATTCAAAAAGCAGAGGAGATAAAAGTTCAGATGCGCAGGGCCTCGTATTCTGAAGTTTTTAATAACAAAACTTCCCCACTAAAAAGTAAAGTAGACCCAGTTCAACAATTGTTTAAATCGGAACAATTCATGAATCTTCTGATTTCTTCAATTATAAAAATTATTTCCGCTAGTAAAGATGCTGAAAATCCCATCCCAATCTCTACTCAAAGTATAAAAGCGCTTTACTTGATTCATTCAGTATCAATAAAACCACAGACCATAAAACTAAGTAAATTCTAATTTATGGATCAGTTAAATATTGTTCAATGGAATGCTCAAAGTTTGTCTAGTAATTTACATGCTTTTACTTATTTTTATATAATAATAATATTCATGTAGCACTTATTTCTGAAACCTGGTTAAAACCAGGGAAAAAAATTAAAATTAAAGGTTTTAACATCGAAAGATTAGATATAGGTACTAAACACAATGGTGTTGCTATATTAATACAAAATAATTTGCGTTACAATTTGTTAAACACACATTCTGATAACTCATTACAAAATTTGGCAGTTCAGTTACATTTCAACAATGAAATTATTACAATAATTAGTTTCTATAGTCCCACGTTGGCTTCTCCTTCCAACTTTACTTATTCCCGTCTTGATAGTTTGATTAAATCTGTACCGGGGCCTCTTATTATGGCTGGGGATTTCAATGCACACAGTACTTCGTGGGTTGCACGTCAACTGATGCGCGTGGTATAATTTTGCAAGATGTGATTGATGATAATAATTTATGCCTCCTTAATGACGGCCAAGCAACTACTGTGGGTTCACATGTGTGGAAACCAAATGCATTGGATCTTACTCTCGTTTCTTCCTCATTATCATTACGTTGTAGCTGGTCAGTTCATGATGATCCAATGGGAGTTATCATCTTCCCACTGTTACTAGTATCCTTGGTTCTGTAAATAGAATTAACAATTCCAATTTAAATCAAGGAAATTACATCCGTCCAAATTTTTCAAATGTCGATTGGAAAAATATCAAGAAATAGTTAGTGACAAATTAACTACTTTTAACTTTGACTTTGAACGACCCCAGGAATCCTATTCTAATCTCTGCTCTTTACTACTAAATTGTGCATTTGAGGCTAATCCCACAACCAGAAATAATTCAGTGCAGCCAAATTTAACACGTAGGAAAAGACCATGTTTGCCTTGGTGGAATAATGCCTGCACTTTAGCAGTAAATAATTCTAAAGCTGCTTACATTCAATTTAAAAATGACCCAACATTAGAAAATTATATCTATTTTAAAAAACAACAAGCTATTAAAAAACTTACCATTAAAAGGGAAAGAGAAGCTTCATGGATGGCTTTGTGTGAAACATTTAACCGGCAAACACCTCTGTCTGTAATATGGAAAACAATGCGCATGTTTAATAAATCTTTTCTGAATGTAATGTGATACGGTCTTCTAACACAGATTGATACCAGCATTTTTAAATAAGTACACAACCGTTTCTCCAAATATTGTCACTACTACTGTTAACTCTCCAGTCACTGGTGGTAATGATTATTTAATTACACCTTTTACTTTAAATGAATTTATTAGTGCACTTAGCTCTAGAAGAGATACTGTTTTTGGTTTAGATCATATTCCATATAAGTTATTAAAAAATCTTTCATTGTCAAGTAAAAAAATGATTTTGGACATATTTAACTTTCTTTGGTCTAATGACATAATTCCCACTGAATGGAAGGTTGATTGTTTAATTCCAGTTTTGAAACCTGGTAAAGATGCGGATAATTGTAATTCTTATCGACCTATAGCATTAACATCCTGTATAGGTAAAGTTTTGAACAAATACTAAAACAAAGACTGGAATTTTTTATTGAATCTAATAAGTTATTACCTCCAAATCAGTTTGGTTTTAGACGTGGTCACTCTGCAATCGAAAGTTTGAATAATCTCTTTCTTGACATTCATCATTCCTTCTCATTTAATAAATTTGTTGTTTGTGTCTTCTTTGATATTGTTGGAGCCTTCAATAATGTTAATCACCATGTGCTTGCTGCGGAGTTACAGTTGTTAGGTTTACCTGGAAAATTAATTAGTTGGATATTCAACTTTTTAAATGGTAGGCAAGTATATGTCAAGTTTAAAAATAATTCATATGGACCACAATCGTCATATTTAGGTGTTTGTCAAGGTGGAATTTTAAGTCCTTTGCTGTTCATCTTGTATATTAATAAATTAAATAGTATACTGGGTACCGAAGTAAGAAATTTACAATTTGCTGATGATTTAGCTATATATTGTATTGGGTCTAACATGCAAGCAACAGAAATCAAATTAAATTTAGCATTAGAAAGATTAAAAACATACTTTGATTATTTACATTTAAGTGTTAGTCTAGAGAAAACTAAAGTTGTGATCTTTAGTAGATCTAGACTTTTAATATCTCATATATATTATGATGGTAGCTTATTGCCAGTAGAAGATGAAGCAAAATTTCTTGGAGTAATTTTTACTAGAAATTTATCATGGAATAAGCATGTAAGTTATGTGTCAGATAGAGCTTCTAGAGCTTTTAATATTCTTAAATCCTCGCTAGAACATCATGGGGGCTGATCCTAAAGTTTTACTTATGTTATATAAGTCTGTGGTACGTTCCCACTTTGAATATAGTTTTCTTTGTTATGCTTCCAATCCTATTTTGGTTAAAAGTTAGAAACTTTACAGAATAAAAATTTACGTTTAATAACAGGTGCAATGAAAACAACACCTATTGTTTCTATGCAAGTTGAATGCAATATACCTCCATTGATGTTAAGATTTAAATATCTCAAATTTAGATTTCTACTGAAATTATTTTCTTTTACTCACCATTCCTTATTAGAGAAAATCGCTGAAAATCAAACTTTGGCCTCTGCATCTACTTCAATTAAATTCCCTTTATTCTGCTTGATTATTCTGAAATAAAAGTTTATAATGAAAGGCATAACATTCACAAATCTGACAAGTTGGCATGTTACGAAGGAGCTTTTGAAAGCAAATTTTGCAATATGAATATAGTTATAGATAACTCCATTAGAACTAGAGAAGAGCTATATGAGAAACTATCATTATGGCCACAATACCAGCATATTTACACTGATGGCTCAAAACTGATACTGGTGTCTCTTGCATACTATCACAGTGCCTTGAAGACAGGAAATGGATATAAACTACCAAAACCTGCAGTATATTTACGGCAGAAGCTGCAGCAATTCAAGCCGCTTTAGAATATATAAACAATTTAAATCACTCTTTCTCTAAATGGCTTATTATTAGTGACAGTATGTCAGTTTTATCAGCTTTAAAGAATAACACTCTGAGTACAAATTATATTATTTATAAAATTAAACAGCTGTGGCAAACACTATACAACGCCAATGTTTCAATTGAATTTTTATGGTCTCCAGCACATAAAGGTGTGTCAGGTAATGAAACAGCTGACTACCTTGCCAGAACAATAAACAATAGCTTAATTTGACAACCCAGAAGAATGTCACTTCCATGGAGAGATTTAATCCCATTGATTCAAGAGGAAATTAGACAAAGCTGGATAAATCAACATCAAATTATAATACAAGAAAAAGGTGCATGGTATGCTGCAATCAATAAGAATCTTGGAGAGAAACCCTGGTTCGCTAAGAATAATACCTTTATAAAAAGAAGATTCTTCACACAAATATGCAGGTTACGATTTGGTCATTGTAAATTTAAAGCCCATCTACACCGCATGAAAATTATTAACTCTGCCCTGGGATAACTAAAATGCCGTTAACCCTCAATTTTTCAATTTTCACTTTTTAACGGCATTGTAGTAAGGAAACGATTCTCTTTCGAACCATCTGACTCATTTTTCTCTATCTTTTTTAGTTCCGGAGATACGAAACATAAAATTGCCGCTAAGTGACAGTTTTGGGCACCCAAACAGGGCTATAAAGTCGTTATCTACATAAACATAGGCATTTTGCCTTTAAAACTCGTTAAACTTGAAAAACGTTGACTTTTTTCACTATTTTAAACCCAAATTCCATAACATAATTGCCGTTACCTAAGTTTTCCGAACAAGATTGCAGCTAAAATACTTTAACTGTATTATAGTTAAGTCAAGTTTTAAACGTGTAAAAAATAATTTCTAGATTAAGATGCCGTTATGTGAAAATTGCAGCGCTAAAATGTCGTTTAAGGATTTTAACGGCAATGTAGATTTTTATTTTCCATGTATAATTTATAAAAGTTACATTTATTAATGCCGCTATCCCACAATACTGCTCTAAAATGCCGTTAACTTTTCTCGCTTTGTCGCGGCGTTTTGGATGATATTAGGATGATTCATATAAAATCTGCAGAAAATAAGAAAGATTTGCTTCTTTCGTTTGTATTTAACCGAATAACTCCGAAACTACTTAACCTATTTCAAAAAATCTTTCACTACTAGATAGTGTTGTAGCTTGACTAGATATAATAAGTAAATGGCAACTTTTTACCGTAGATAATATTTTATTACTGTGGGAAAATGGTAAGAAGTGGGCATAACCGGTCTTGTCGCCATATTTTACGACCAAACTCCTTTACTGATCTTCATGAAATTTAGTAAAAACTGTTAACAAATAGGAGATGAAAATAGCGTAATTTTTATGAACACTAGACCGTCTGGAGCCCCTAGATTTTGTAACACAAAGATTCCGCTTTACTTCTTATAAGACATTCCGGAAATGCTGCATTGCAAAAGTTGATTAGCATATCAGTCGACATAATATAGCTTCTAAAATACCTGATGTAGGCATTAAGGAGCCTATCTTGACTATGAGACAAACGGAAATGCCTCCATAGAAAAAAAAACAGCATGATGGGCCACTCTTTCTGACACGTAGACGTCAAAAGATGAAGTGGGTACATGGTTATAGAGAATCAGGAGCTCTAGATATCATTAGAAAGACAGAAACGCCCCCATAGCAAGAGTTTGGAAAACCTGACGTGGAACACAAAACCAAGCTGTACCATACTTTATAAAGAGATACGGAAATGACCTCATAGCAAAAGATATCGAGCATGATAGGCTGCTTTTGTTAAAATATAGATATCGAGGATTTGAACTGCCTAGTGTGTAAAACTAGAAGCCAAGCTAAACTGTGCGAGACACAGATATGCAATATTATAATAGAGACCAAGTTCTGTTTTCTGTAACACAAGTAACCTCATAAATTGCGGGAAAACATCTATTTACACAAAAAAAACTGTTGCAGCGGGTAAAACGCTAAACGGGTTGGTCCACTAGAATTGTATAAAGAGGTAAATAAATTGGTTACTACCTAAACACTAGTGCCAAATACTTAAGTTTTATTTCTCTGCACCTGATGCTTTTCACAAAAGCTTATATCACTGCTCCCGCGGTCTAAAATGTTCTTTAGTTACACTTACTTCATTGAGGTTACAAAATTATTCTACAACATTCCTAGTTAAATTTTACCATTGACCCAGAATTTCGAAAGGTTTTAGTGTTATTTATTCCATGATTAGATAGTGATAACCTAATGTAAAAACAATATTTTTGTAAAATACAAAATTGTTTTTGAAACTATTAAAATATTTAATATTTGAGATATAAAACTAATTACAGTGAATTAGAAAGAAAGAAAATACCAATTAAGTGAATTTTAAATAATAAATATTATCCAAGACGTCATATTAAATCAGGTTTTATTAAAACATTCGCATCTCGAGCAAAAAAACGAAGCAAAATATTAAATTTATAATGCGGTGTTGTAAAAGACACTCAACAGTGCCTCAAAAGTTGATTGTTTTATAGAAATATAGCATTAAAAGTTAAAGATTCGGTCCTTTTTATTCTGCTTCAAACTAACATTTCAAGGGAATCTTTCAATTTTCTTATAATGATTACTAAGCTAAATTGCCGTTATGGTAAAAGGTTAGTAACTTAGCTGCAATTATGCGTTGTAAAGGACTTGAAAAACCAATCTAAGATACTAAATAGAGGTATAAAGCTTCGCTAAAATGCCGCTAAAGGACCGTGACGACATTCTAGAGAAGTATTTATAGATACAATTCTTGTATTTTACAAGGCAATGAAATTAGTGCAAAACCAAGCACTTAAATGCCGGTAAGGTAACCTTAGCGGCATTTAAGTAGTGTTTTAATAAAGTAATTAAAAAAATAATACTTAACGGCAACACATTTTTGAATATATTTCTGTAACCCTTTCACTTAGCGTAATAAAACTAAAAGCAGCGTAAAGTATGAAAAATTACCGTTTCAATAATATCTTAAAATTTCGAATAACTTTTGTATTTATCAAACAGCAACGTTTTTAACTTTAAACCCGCGTAACTCAAAATTTTGATTTTGGGGATAACGGCGTTTTAGTTATCACAGGGCAGAACTCACCTTTATGTTCAGATTGCTCTCTAAATGAAAATCAAACGCTGGAACATATATTTTTCAACTGTCCTGCTTTAAATATTAACCGAATTTTATTAATTGACAAGCTGCAAGATATTTACAAAGACAGTATCCCGCCTTCGCTTCAAGAACTTCTATCGAACCCTGCCACTTTTAATCCAATATTTGACTTTATTATCTCCACGGTTGGAGAGCTTTGACATGGATTTAACCCGGACATGGAATTTTATGAACCTGAAAATGACATAAGAATATATAGAAGAAATGGCATTTTTGCCTTGTTTTTATTGGAAATAAGAAATGAACTATAGAAGAATTGGCATTTAATGCCTTATTTTTGAAAAGATAACAGAAAGAACTAATAAAAGACTAGGCTGTATGGCTAGTACCATTGCCTATCCTGATGGATGAATTTTTAAAACAACAATCACTTTTTACTAATGTTGGCAGCATTGAAAAAATTAAATGTCAAACAAAACGCGAAACAGCAAACGAAAAAACACACACCGTTTATATTTGCGTGTTTTGCACATTTTAAAATAATTGTTGGCCTCAGAATACTTTGTAAGATACTGTGCCTGCTACATAAATGTAAAAATGACGGAGGATATATTACCGGACAGTGCAAATACTCAGACGCAGACGCAGAACTCGCAAGTGGAATGGAGTCAAAACAATACTCCGGCGATCATACCCACTATTTGGGGAAGACTTTATTCTACGAAAGTTTCTATGAAAGGCGCCAATTGTTGGAAGAAGACTGACCAGTACAATCCAGAGTATTATGGTAAGGTTTTCATAAACTTATCCCTTACCAATTCTCTTTCCAACCCTTTCTAAATGCTCCACAAAATAAGGCCATGCATTACATAAAAGTCAGTAATGCAAATACCTTCAACAATTTTTGTGTCTTCTTCTTCTTCTTTTCGAGTGGGACACCGATGTGTAAGAATGGGCATCATGGAATGCCTACCCTAGAAGAGACTGTTGAAGAACTTCTAACACCAAGGTTCATCAGGTTGTTTCGTCATTGGGCGACTTCTTGTCCCAGACATAAAGAAGAAGACTGTATACTCTCATGTACATTGGGATGTGTCTGCAGTGCTCACAGACTGGTGATCAGATCGATGTACTACAATCCACCAAATTTCCAGTTCCTGCATTGGTTTGGCTTCAATAAAGTGTTACTTTACAGATCTACCTTTGTTTTTTTTCAGACCTGATACAGCCTGAGTTTACATTAGGAAGAGCCCTCAACTGCACATTTGTGATGAAGAAAGATGTTATCAAAGAAGATATCATCAGGAATGTTAGCAAACAGCACTTCAGGATGCAGAGAGATTTGACGTAAGAAGAATAATGATGATTGATGCAATACAATTTGATTTATCCAAATCTATTTATACTGTAAGGTTTTAGCCACAATAAAGCCCACTATTTTTATGGCAATGATGAAAATATAACAATAAATTGGGTTAAACTTTATGCTTAGAAAAGTTCAAAACTATTCAAACTGTAACTTGAACTTGTAAATTGACTAATATACAAACAAACTTCCAGTGAAGCTCTGAGTCCAGCCATCATAACAGACCTGTCGTACAATGGTACTTTTGTAAATGGTGAAAAGATTGGAAAAGGCAACAGCAGAGTACTAGATGACAATGACGAAATCTCTGTCACACACCCGGCGATGAAAAGTATTTTTCTTTTTATTTATTTTTTCTTTTATTTTTATTCATACTCCACTATGGTAAATAGCTCTTCTTTCTTATGCATAAATTAAATCTTGAACATGTAGTATCAGCAAGCTATATAAAATTATTTTTTTTTGCAGTTTTTGTTTTCAAAGACCTGCTCAAAAATGAGCAAGACCAAGTGCCAGCTGTGATCTCAAAAAAGTATTATATTTCAAGAACACTTGGACAAGGTGCTTGTGGCATTGTAAAGCTAGTTTATGACAAGGTAATCTAATTTCTAAAACTAAGTTCAAATAAAATTGAATCTGAGTGGCCTGAGTGCACATGACCATCTAAGTTTAATATTTATTACTATTAAATTGTATTTCAGACTAAATGCTCAAAGCATGCAATGAAGATTATAAAGAAAAGTAAATTGACAAATGGACAGGCTAACAGTTTAAATAATCCTGAGAAAATCATGAATGAAATCAACATCATGAAGGCTCTGCAGCATGTAAGTATTCTAGTTACATAATATCATTATAACGTCATAGTTACGCGCGTGATGACGTGCACGTCACGCATACGGAGGCGGTGTATGGCGCAGTTAAATGTATTTCTTAGGGTGATAATAGAGTAACTATTTCAGATCTTTGTATGTCGCGACCCCATCATTGTCAGCTATCACAAACTCACCTTAACTGTCTAGTGTACTCCCGAAGGCGCCGATACTGGCGAGTATTGGCCGCTAGGGCTAGCGCCATATGTAGCAATGAAATTAGGCTTATAAAAGGACGGATTTTCTTAGGAGGGATGACCTAAGACAAAGCTTCACCAAAATTCCAGAAAACACTTCGGCGAAAAGGGTGCCTGACATTGGACGTAATATTGGTCAGCAGTTTTAGAAACTTGAAGACCCAGAGACACGCGTCGGAAATTCGACCTGTCCCTGCATTTCGAAATTGAGGTTCTTTTCCCTTCATTTTCAAGGATCTAAGACATGCATTACTCTTACTATAGTCAAAAAGACCAATCACTGCATTCGCGGCCGTATTGCGGTCCTATAGCGCATCTTTTCTCACTTGATTTTAAAACTCAAGTGAAAAGGGAGCGCATTACGGCCGCGACTGCAGCGAGTGGTATTTTCCACTATAACCCTAGTTGTCTACACTTCAGTAATATTTATCTGTCTGCAGCCATGCATAATCTCGACGGAGGAAGTGTTCGACTCGCGCGAAGCGGTGTACATCGTGCTAGAACTCATGCAAGGCGGGGAGCTGTTCGACCGTATCACTAAACATGGGCGATTGACGGAACGCCTGACACGATTCCTGTTCAGGCAGATGGTGCTCGCTGTAAAGTACCTCCACTCTCAGGGCATCACTCATAGAGACCTGAAAGTAAGCTGATTCTTTCTAAATATCTGACAACATAACAAATTAGCTTGTATTTTTTAGATAATCCTAGCAGGTGCTGTTTTTTATATTAGTGAATTGTTCTCAACTCAGCCTCACATATCTTATCAACAGGAACTGCCTGCCTTGAAAAATGTATGTCGCACTTCAGATACCAGATATGTACGCGGCGTAGTGCGACAACGCACGGTAGATTTCTTACGACCCGTACTAAAGCGTCGTATTTTCCAACAGCCTGAGAATGTGCTACTGGAGAGCAAGGAGGAGGAATCTCTGGTGAAGATCACGGACTTCGGGCTGAGCAAGTTCGTGGGCGAGCACACCTTCATGAAGACCATGTGTGGAACTCCACTGTACCTCGCGCCAGAGGTGCTGCGAGCCAACGGACAGCGCTGCTACGGGCCAGAAGTTGATGTATGGAGCCTGGGAGTCATCTTCTTCATCTGGTGAGGATTTGTCAGTAAACGGGTTTTCTGCATATGCCGTAAAGCCCACAAAAATCTGCCAAAATGATTTCAGTGAAAATCTCGCATTGTCACTATGTCAATAAGCAGAATGAAATTAAAAGAAACTGATACAATTTTAATATTGGTCAGTATGTTTCCAAACCATTTTCTCTACTTTGTACTTTTTTTTTTTTTGGTGTACCAAAGCTAATTTTGTATTGTTGTTCTGACACGGGAATCCCTCCACACAATTTATAAAACTTTGTTCCATATCCAGCCTGGTGGGCTACCTGCCATTCTCCCAGGACTACAAGGACCTGTCCCTCCACGAGCAGATCCTGTGCGGCCGCTACCGGTTCTCCGCGGCGCACTGGCGCGGTGTCAGTCTGCAGGCCAAGCTACTGATGAAGAGGATGCTGACTGTCAACGTGGCGAGAAGGATCACGTTGGACCAGATACTCGACCATGCTTGGATGCAGGTACAATCAACACTATAGTCCGTTAAGCTAGTTGCTTGCTAAGGTTTCTTGTTGCTGGCGCACTGGCGCGGCGTCAGTCTGCAAGCCAAGCTACTGATGAAGAGGATGCTGACTGTGAATGTGGCTAGGCGGATCACGCTGGACCAGATACTCGACCATGCTTGGATGCAGGTATGATCCCGTTTAGCTAGTTACTAGCTAAGTTTTTCTAAAGGTGGTTGACTGGCGCGGCGTCAGCCTGCAAGCCAAGCTATTGATGAAGAGGATGCTGACTGTTAATGTGGCTAGACGGATCACGCTGGACCAAATACTTGACCATGCTTGAATGCAGGTATGATCCAAACTTCCCCATTTAGCTAGTTTCTAGCTAAGGTTCCTTGTTGGTGGTTGACTGGCGCGTCGTCAGTCAGCAGGCCAAGTTACTGATGAACCAGATACTCGACCATGCATGGATGCAGGTATGATCAGCACTAATACGTTTAGCTAGATGCTAGCTAAGGTTCCTTGTTGGTGGTTGACTGGCGCGGCGTCAGCCTACAGGCTAAGCTACTGATGAAGAGGATGCTGACTGTCAATGTGGCGAGAAGGATCACGCTGGACCAGATACTTGACCATGCTTGGATGCAGGTATGATCAACACTACTTCCTTTAGCTAGTAGTTGCTAGCTTAGTTTTCTTGTTGGTGGTTGACTGGCGCGGCGTCAGCCTGCAGCCCAAGCTACTGATGAAGAGATTTTTTTTTTTTTTTGTAAATAAATACATATTATACATAGAAAACACCCAGACTTAACACAAATATTTGAAAATTGACTTGACAAATATTTGTGTCCAGTGGGAATCGAACCCACGACCCTCGGCGTAGAAGGCAGGTACACTATCCACTACGCCATCGGGACAGTCGGAGAATGCTGACTGTCAATGTGGCTAGGCGGATCACGCTGGACCAGATACTCGACCACGCTTGGATGCAGGTATGATCAACACTACACCGTTTAGCTAGTTGCTAGCTAAGGTTTCTTGTTGGTGGTTGACTGGCGCGGCGTCAGCCTGCAGGCCAAGCTACTGATGAAGAGGATGCTGACTGTCAATGTGGCTAGGCGGATCACGCTGGACCAGATACTTGACCATGCTCGGATGCAGGTGAGGGAATGACACACGATACTCATATTTCATAAAATGCCTTTAATCTTTGAGGGTAGAGAGAGCGTTACCGGCAGCAACATAACGGCCGCTATCGCCACGTTTGATAAATATTTGAGGGTCATTTAAAAAAACGTATATCACTAGGTATAGTATATAGTGATGTGATGACTTGCCATCATGTCGCCTAAAATTGTAATTCTTGATAAATAAGTCAATTCAAAATCATAGTGTCATGTCACCCCGTCGCAGGTGGCGCGACGAGCTGGACGCCTTTAGCAAAGATTGGCAATTGGAGGCCCAAAACAGAACAGGGTGGAAAGAGAAGAGGGAGGCCTTTGCTCAACAATGGGACGATACGGGCTAATTAAGATAAGATAAGATAAGTGTCATGTCATGATCATGACCAGCCTAAGAGGGAGGTCAAGTTACGCTGGTCGCGTAGTATTTTAGTATATGCGATCAGCGTAACTTGGCCTACCTTAGGCTGGTAATGTCATTTCATGACACTGTGATTGCAAATGGACTATAAACAAAGCAGCTGTGCGAAGCGAAGGAAAACTTTAAAGCCAGCGTACATCCAGCTCAGCACCGTTTTCACGCGGACGCTCAAGCCGTTTGCTTTGAAGCGAGCTATCATCGACTTTGAAGCGATTACGTTACGCATCTGTTTCCGCCTTTACAAATCGTTATTCTTTCCAGGACACCGAAGTGATCCAGCGAGTAGAGCTGCTCCTGTCAGCATCCGCCCACACGTTCCAGGTCCACAAGACCTTCAGCCAACTGACCGTCTCCTCCACTTCCGACCAGGAGAACCACGCGACTGACAACCTCACGGTAGACAACCTCACTGTACTGAGGGTAGTGGCGAAACGGGCCCTTAGTGACAGCTTCAGTTCTGCAGAACCAGTGGCCAAACGGATCAGAATCGGCTCCATACCGGAGCGCGAGAATGACACTAGCTCTGCGACAAGTATGTCCTTCTCTTCGGAATAAGGCAATATACCGGGTGTGTGTAAGGGACGGTGTACCGAAAACTTTGTAGGCTTGATCAGACCATGAAACTGAACAACTTTCTCTGTAGAGCCATATGCGGGAAACGAAAAATATCGCTATCTCGCACAAAATTCACGATTACTTGACTGACATTACATAGTATCGTTTTCGCCCATACTAGAGGACAATTTCATCTGACGCCCGTCTGTATACCTGTGTTTGGTATTGTTGGATTCCTCATAATGCCTTGGTTCAGGATCCGGAATGGATGGAAATCCGGAATGGGGGGAGGGAGGAGGAATCAAAGATGGCGATCCTGATTCAGGACATCACGAGGAATCCAACGATACCAAACATGGGTATACAGGGTGGTCTAGGGTTTTCGAATACCCGACCAATTTAGATACCCGGGTATCGGGTACGATAATTTCAAATACCCGGGTATACCCGGGTATTACGTTTTTAAGTAAAAATAGTGAGATAACTAAGAATCAGAGATTTAAAAGTTAGCTAAATTTAGAACGTCTACTTTTCAGATAATAAACAGTACATGCATCTAACATTTAGGTACATAAGTGGGACAAATTTATTAATTTAATGCAAACAAAATAGGATCATAAATACATTAATAATCTCACTTTTCATTACTATCAGTTTTACTAGCTTCTAACAATTTTCACGTGGGAATGAGATAATTCATGGTTGTAAAAAGTATCTACCCTATATTATTCCAGGATAAGAAGATAATCCAAGGGTGAACAAATTCTTGTAATTGTACTCTTACTCTTAGTTTTTGAGCAAATTCCTTACAAACCTGCAAAAATGCTCATTAATACAACTATTATGGAAGTCGAAGATATACAAGCCCGCATGAGCTTACAGATGTATAAAATGATATAAATCAAATATTATATTCTTGAAAATATAACAATATCCTACAATCTTTCCTCTCTTTTGTTTGTATTAAATCAGTCTATCTATCTCTTTTTCTCGGGTACCCGGGTACGCCTGTCGTTTGTACCCGGGAACCAAAAGGTTGAAATACCCGGGTATACCCGAACCCGGGTACCCGGGTAGAAAACCCTAGGGTGGTCCATGGCGTAACGTCAATAAAAAGAAATTAGATTCCTCACATCTTGGGGTATTCAAAAATACCCATGTATGTTCCGCGATTATTTTTAGTTTCCGAGTTCAACTTTTAAAGTTGTATGGGAAAATCTCGACTGGCAGTAATTTTTCCTTTCCTTTTTTTATTTCAGCACATCTTTATGATTTGTATTTTTAAGCATACAAAAAAAGAAAAAATGTCTGCCATTCGAGTTTTTCCCATGCAACTTTAAAAGTTTAATAATTCGGAAACTAAAAATAATCGCGGAACATACATGGGGTATTTTGGAATACCTCAAGATGTGAGGAATCTAATTTCTTTTTATTGACGTCACTCCATGGACCACCCTGTATAGATGAAACTCAAGATCTAGAAGACTTTTTGTTCAAAATAAACTGCACTAGTTGTTCAGTTTCATGTCACTTTCGGTACACCTTCCCTTACACTTTGTAGTCTTTTTACTAGTGATTGTTATTTTCAATAACTATCAACTTTACTGTTCTATTCATAAAATCTCAAACGTAACGTCACTGAGATAGATGGTCGCGCGCGATAAATAAAATAAAAGTTAATATCGGTCAGTGACGCAAAACTAAGAAATCGGACTACGTATTTTATCTATTTTCCTTAATATTTTCAAAAATAACGCTAAGTGAGTCAAATGAAAATAATATCTACCTCAGCCCGTACAAACAAGAAGTTTATCGGTTCAAATATGCATAACCAAATGACCAACCTACTTTTGTACCTACTTGATACGCTTCGGTCCGCCTTATTATTAGTAGCAGTAGTTTACTATATGTTTTAAGACACAGCATGGTAATTTCCATGTGATATACTGGCGATATTCCAGGATTACCATCGCTTTTAAAAGGTATTCTTATGTATTTCATGACTAGTTATTTGATTAGACTATTGTTTTATGATTATTAATTACGAATTTTTATAATCTCAAAATGTATAAGAATTCCAGTTTTATTGTTATTTTAATTAAAATGTTACCTTGATAGCGTAAGTATTGAATTTTGAAAACTGTTTGTTGATTTACAGTGTTGTGTTGTGTTTGTTGAATATCCATGTGAAATGACTGAATCGAAAAAATCTAATTTTCTAATGAAGAGTTTGTTCTTCCAGAATTTTTAAACTGCTTAGCATTGAATGTGATTTTACCCAGTTGGATGTTTTCAAAATTTACGTGCCATGTGTTTTTTAAGATTCTGAGTACTTAATTTTTTTATAACGTGTTGAGATAATGTTTAGGCATCTACGCAATATGCGAAAGTGATATTTGTGTTCTAAGAATAGTTCTAAGTGCAAATGTTAATCTCAAGAAGTCAGAGATCTAATGCTTTTAATAACTACCTCATGTTAAACCTAAAATTAGTGATTAATTTGACAGTACAGATTAATAAACCGAACGGTAGATAGTGTTTCGGTTTAAAAGAAGATTCTGTCTTGACCACCGATTAAAAACGCATACCATCATGTTTAGTTTGGTATAAATTATCTTATTATAACGTATGCTATTTTGTTAATAGATACTATTGTTTTTCAAGGTTTATGATTTCAAATAAAACGAAAGTTTTAAAAATAAATTATCGTATTTAATTTTGGACATTCGTTAATTACACAATATTTACACAAACATGTTTATAAGAAATAATTCTAAACAAACATTAAATTAAATTCAGTCTTTAATTAAATATATCGGCTCTGCATATTTTAACGAAGAAATACAGTATTTATTGCAAATTAGCATTGCATTAAGTTTCATAGATAGTTATCACCTCATCACCTACCGTAATCTACAATAGAATATTTATATAAGCAAATAAATAATGATCACGGAACAGTTAGAAACATTAGTTATAAAAGAAAAAACCTAGGTATCTTTGTAACAAGAGAAAAGTTTCTAAAATCGGAATTCTCAGCCTCAAAATCAACACCTGCAGTACGAGACATTCGTGTCTCGACATCAAACAGCCGGGAGTGGTCCACTGCTGGACATGGCCGCCCACAATCCTCCAAATCAATTTTGTAGGACGCCGTTTCATGCTGAATGATTTTCCAAAGTTTTGTTCGACGCCCGGCTAAGAATTTCACACACTATATAAACAAATGCAACTGAATATCTGGCTAGATTTTGATAGTATCCATATCCGCTTATGTTACAGGCACATTTTCTTATCTAATTATTAAGTAGGTAACAGCAAAACCGTGATGCCCTATACCCAGAGGCTCGCACAATCATCTCTATCGCTTTATACAAAATCGTGTTTGTTCGATACAAACAGCCTTCCGGATCAGTCTTCCTCACGTGACCGAAGTCACCATTAGATGCCACTATTTCTACTACTAGCTTGCGTAGCTCAACTTATGCTGGTATTAGATTTAAAACCAGCGAATGCTGAGCCACATCGTGCGCTCACATATTTTACAGATTCGTATTCCGAACGCTACAAAAATATGGCAATCGCATAGCAGTTTGTGAATTGACCTATGTTTGTATGCTGTGGGTGCCACAGCCGTGTGTGTCTGCTGTGTGCTAGTGTATCTCCTGCTCGGTCCGCTCGGGTCGCTCATCGCGCTCGTCTGACTCGTCCCGCTCGGTAGCCGCGCTCGCGCTGCTGTGCGTGATCTCCGCGTGCGCTGCGTCCGCTTCTGTAAATAACGAAGTTTGCCGTTACTTTTGCTGCCGTACAGAATTTTGACATAGAGGGTTTCGATCTTCCTTTCTGCTTAGTGCATCACGGCAGCAATGTGTAAAATAAAGATCCACATTATACAGGGTGTTAGGGACGGTGTAACGAAAACTTTGCAGGCGTGCTCAGACCATCAAACTGAACAACTTTTATTATGGAGCCAATGGTGGGAAACGAAAAAAATTTTCCGACCTTCCATACAAAATTCACGATCAGCTGACTGACTTTATATGGGAAGTCGGAAATTTTTTTTCGTTTCCCACCATTGGCTCCATAGTAAAAGTTGTTCAGTTTGATGGTCTGAGCATGCCTGCAAAGTTTTCGTTACACCGTCCCTAACACCCCGTATGTGACTTTGGGACTTCCACAAACGAGGAAAAACAACACGCTGGTATCAATATACCGTATTTTTTACCTATTATAAATAAAAATAAAGTAGAAAGATATTTCAATAAAACGTGTAAAATAAAAGTGGTCTTGGTCTTAGAGAAAAGATGCAAAATTGAGTGTCAAGCCAAACTCTTGTTAATTGCGAAATGCAGTTTCCATCCACATTCACCACATTTTAAAGTAAATACACAGCTTCGCGTAACTCCCCTAAAGCCAGACAGAATCACAGAAATGTTAGATGAGTGAAGCCCGTGCACGTAAATATATGAGCTAGGGCACTCACCTAACAAATTAAACAACTTTCGAAGTAACTGAAACAACACGAAAATAAATCTAAACTAAAACAAATAGGCAACAACTAAAATAATAAATAAGTTAGTTTGTTTACTTTTAAAATCCATTGAATATAAGTTAGTCTAATTCTAAATTATTCTTTACATAAAAATTTAAGAAAGACGGAATGTTCGAATTAGATTTTAAATATCAGAACAAAAATAAACAGATAGAAGCAGGCAGATGATGAAAGATAACTTACCTTGTTGGTATAACTGGCGCAGATAAAGAACATATCCCGAATTGGCAAAATTATTGATGACAACTTGCCCAAATGTCATAAGCAAATAATAATGTTGCTAATTCAGGATATGGTCTATATCTGCGATAGTTATATCGATACGAGTAACACCCTCAGAATTCATCAAGTCGCACGGATGATGTATCGGGGTTTCTACACCGTCCTAGTGTCAAGCATCGCACTGTCGCTTTTGATACTATATTACTATACTAAACTGGTATGTAATCTGACCTGCGATAGCCCTGGTGACCCTGTTCTTGTCGCGCACCACGTACATGGCGGTGAGGAAGAAGAAGGCTGCTCCAAGCACCTCTATGAATATAGTCACACACAGCACAACCCTAGTGTGTAGTACACCTCACCTGCGATAGCCCTGGTGACCCTGTTCTTGTCTCGCACCACGTACATGGCGGTGAGGAAGAAGAAGGCTGCTCCAAGCACCTCTATGAATATAGTCACACACAGCACAACCCTAGTGTGTAGTACACCTCACCTGCGATAGCCCTGGTGACCCTGTTCTTGTCTCGCACCACGTACATGGCGGTGAGGAAGAAGAAGGCTGCTCCAAGCACCTCTATGAATATAGTCACACACAGCACAACCCTAGTGTGTAGTACACCTCACCTGCGATAGCCCTGGTGACCCTGTTCTTGTCTGCACCACGTACATGGCGGTGAGGAAGAAGAAGGCTGCTCCAAGCACCTCTATGAATATAGTCACACACAGCACAACCCTAGTGTGTAGTACACCTCACCTGCGATAGCCCTGGTGACCCTGTTCTTGTCTCGCACCACGTACATGGCGGTGAGGAAGAAGAAGGCTGCTCCAAGCACCTCTATGAATATAGTCACACACAGCACAACCCTAGTGTGTAGTACACCTCACCTGCGATAGCCCTGGTGACCCTGTTCTTGTCTCGCACCACGTACATGGCGGTGAGGAAGAAGAAGGCTGCTCCAAGCACCTCTATGAATATAGTCACACACAGCACAACCCTAGTGTGTAGTACACCTCACCTGCGATAGCCCTGGTGACCCTGTTCTTGTCTCGCACCACGTACATGGCGGTGAGGAAGAAGAAGGCTGCTCCAAGCACCTCTATGAATATAGTCACACACAGCACAACCCTAGTGTGTAGTACACCTCACCTGCGATAGCCCTGGTGACCCTGTTCTTGTCTCGCACCACGTACATGGCGGTGAGGAAGAAGAAGGCTGCTCCAAGCACCTCTATGAATATAGTCACACACAGCACAACCCTAGTGTGTAGTACACCTCACCTGCGATAGCCCTGGTGACCCTGTTCTTGTCTCGCACCACGTACATGGCGGTGAGGAAGAAGAAGGCTGCTCCAAGCACCTCTATGAATATAGTCACACACAGCACAACCCTAGTGTGTAGTACACCTCACCTGCGATAGCCCTGGTGACCCTGTTCTTGTCTCGCACCACGTACATGGCGGTGAGGAAGAAGAAGGCTGCTCCAAGCACCTCTATGAATATAGTCACACACAGCACAACCCTAGTGTGTAGTACACCTCACCTGCGATAGCCCTGGTGACCCTGTTCTTGTCTCGCACCACGTACATGGCGGTGAGGAAGAAGAACGCGGCGCCGAGCACTTCTATGAATATAGTCACGAAGAGCGCGTACTGCAGCGAACGGAACTGCACCGCCATTGTGGGACCCACCGATGTGTCGTTCGACAGAGACTTCTTTAGACTCTCTGATATCTGGAAAGAAACCAAACAGAACTCTTTGACTCTTTCTGTGTACGCTATTTGTATCAGCAGCACAACGCGTGAAGTAATAATTTTATTTCAGTTTTGTTTTATGTTAATTGGCAATAGTCAACCCTGAACATTTATAATAAAATTTTCACCCTGTAGCATGAATTTCAACCAAAAATGTTCTAAACTCTTTTGTAAAAAAAATAAGATACCAAAGAGAATATAATTTGAATGTCTTTCCAAGTGTTTATTTGATTTTTGGCAGCAGGACGCCATATAGAAATCTAAATTGGCATAAAAGGGACAAAAGCAAAATCGTATTCACCTGACAGCTGGCAAAAAAAACGCTGGGAAAGATTAAATAGCAGTGTAAGCAGTGTTACTTACCAGACCAACTAAATATGGACTACCAGCGTCTCCAAGCATGTGTGATATCAGAATCTGGAACGCTTCCGCAGTAGATCTTCTCGGTGGGATTACCACGTACTGGAAAATCGTAAAATGCTGTTAGTTTATGTTCGTTCAAGGCACACAACTAGGACCGCCGAGAGATATGAAAACTGTATTGGAAAGTGTTCAAATCATCTAGAGAAAACAAAGATCTATATTCAAAAGTAGTCTCAAAGTAGGTTTTCGCATACTTGTCTATTCTCATCTCTTCGTGACTATATTTACTTACACCAATAATTTACAACTTCACCAAACTACAACCACCAAAGCAATACAACGTATACAACACAACTTACACAACACAACCACTACTTTTTCGATAATCCTACTATCCTACTAATATTATAAAGGCGGATGTTTGTGTGTGTGTTTGTTACGACATCACGCAAAAACGGCTGATTAGATTGACATGAAACTTTGCAGAAATATAAAAGGGCATCTGGAATAACACATAGGATACTTTTTACCACGGAAAAATGTCTCATTCCCACGGGATCACGCATTTTCCAATATTTTTGAAATAGGTGGCGTGACTGAGCCGATTCGCGTTTTAAACGTTTTCGCCGAAAACTAACAGCGACATCTCTTGGCGAATAATGCTTTTTTCCCGCGGAATAATAGGTTGCAGCGGGTGAAACCGCTGACAGGCAGCTAGTTAATAATAAACTACTACGATTAATACAAACAAACACAAAGTTATCAGTGCAGTTGGCGAGGGCGCCACTATCTCCACTTGAGTCTACACTTGACGGAAGATGCTCGAAGAGTCTACAAAATTACGTAGTTCGTTTGTTCTCCGAGGAACGATTTGCATTTGACATACATTTTTAAAATTTCGCGCCAAAACTGCACTTGCGCCATCTGTGTTTGTATTGCACAACTACTAAAGCTTTTGAGTCTTGCACAACTAGCACTCTACGTAATTAAGACAATCACCAATAGATGTCGCTACTTGCAAAAATAAACGAAAACAGTCCACTCAGCTCAAAATATTTTTGTATCAAAATATTCCAATGAGACTGAATACAACGGGAATGAAGATACTTCGTATTTTTATTTGTTATTATCCCAAAAGGCAGTGAATAATGAGCTAACGAGTGACTGATTCATTATAATATAAGCGTGCTCTATAAAGCTTTGAACAAGACAACACTAAAAGCATGCTTCTACTACCATGCCAACCAATACGTCATGCAACAATTTACACAAGGTTGAATTTATATTATTCCCGTTATCGTTGTTGACGAAACCAGGAATAATAACAGGTAATTTATTGTAGTGTACCCTGAACACAAAACCACAACATGTTGAGACATTGCATGGCAAAAAATCAAAAAGAGACTTTTATTGTTGCTTGTAACCTTGTATAAATTTAATAAAAAATATAAACAAAACACAAAATAAATAAGTAAAAAACAAAAAACACAAGCAGCTACAAACATTTGACAACGCTTTCAAGGGCCTTCGACATCGAAAATCCCGATTCGATGTCGAAAACGTACCGAAAGCGATCCCACGCGTCGCGTCTTACCAGCGTGAGGTCGGCCACTATCGACCAGTTGAGATTCAGAGCGATCTCCCCAACGAAGATCAGAATGAACGGCCACAACCACGTGACGTCGCACAGGAATATAGCCAGCGTGATGCAGGGCGCGGAGACGAGGAGCCCCACGCCGCAGATGAGCGGGTGCGCGCGCGGGAACCGCTTGGTGAGCTTCCCGCCCAGCGCCGCGCCCAGCGGGACCCCCAGCACGCCCGCCAGCATCGCGATCACGCCGAACGCGAGCGACACCCTTCGTGCAATCATACCAACGTCAGCACATGCGAGTATGCGGCGATGCGATACAAAAGGGTACTCAGCGGCGGGAGATTTTACTTTGCCACCGCCCGCCCGATGTAGGCAGTGCGCACAGTCGCAATATGCTTTAAAGAAATTATACAAGCGATGCATACGAGGCATGCCTTGTATGTAGTTGCAAATGACATTTGATTTTGTGACCATTATTATTCTTCCCATTAACTTTTTATTTTCCGATCTTATATATTATTCTTGCGTGGGTGCCGGGTATGAAAGCAAATCATTCTCCCCGTGCGTGAAAAGTTTACCAAGGAATAAATCCAGAAAATAGGCAGCATCGTTCCCTATGAATACTTTCCTAACATGTCAAGACCAGCAGTTAACTCTTGTGAAGCATGATCGTCGTAAGATTTTCCCTCTATAATAAAAGCCAATTATGTTACGCGAATCTCTTATCATATGGTCCATCCATGCTTATGTATGATACGGTTGCATATTGCATTATTGCGAGTGTGCGCTCGTATAAAAGTGAAAGATACGCCATATTAGAGGCAGCATCCTAAAAAACACAAAATGATATGATTAGCAGTGTATGAATGAGCTTGTTAAAAATGAGGTAGGTTCTTGCAGTGTCAATGTAAAATCTCCTAACTCGTGATATATGGTTCATCGCTCGTCATGCCTTTTAAATAAATATGGGTATTAGCACAATATGATGATCGAAGCTCGCATAAATATTGCAATATAGTGAAGCGACATAGAACTGGCGGCGCGATGAGACGGTTAGTGAGTTCAATCTCATTGGAATATTGAAACATTCGAGCCGGTTTACATTGTCTCGGTATTCAGAAGAGTGCTTTGAAAGAGTGGTTTTAGGTTCCCCACAACTATGCGTAAAGCATTCTACTGAACGCTAAGCCAACGTAAACAAGCTTTTGAGCTGGCGGACGGTTTCCGTGTAGGCGGAAATCGCTCACCAGTATAATATCGGCCACGATGGACCACGTCAGGTTGAGCGTGGCCATCCCGAAGAAGATCAGCGTGTAGGTGATAACGACGTGCTTGGAGACGGCGATGAGGGCGAAGTAGATGAGGGGGGCGGAGACGAGCAGGGCTCCGGCGCAGATGAGCGGGTCGCAGTCGGGCGCGCGCGGGCGCAGCCGCGTGGCCAGCCACGAGCCCGCCGGCACGCCCAGCGAGCCCGCGAACATACAGATCAGACCGAACTTGTACGACACGCTGTCACAAGTTCGGAGGAGATATTAGTATTTATCGGATGTATTTTGAGTGCCTGTTCTAATGTTTTGTAAACCTACCTACCTACCTACTTTAGTACTTACTTACCTACTTACGCTATACGATAATTTAATATGTTTCAAAAGAAACTGCATAGTGTCTTATATTCGATGGGTCGAAAAGAAAATAATAATAATCGTCATTTGCAATTGTAACTTTTTGCAACTTGATCAACTGTTTGAGATATGTATGATGTACGCGTGTTTTGACCAAAAAACTGTTCTGTAGAGTTTATAAAAATCAAATTCGCCACTATCTGAGAACTCTATTTCATAGGCTTTTTCGACCTAGTAAGTAACAGCCACTTCGAGTTTTGAGAACTCAAAGCGAATGAAAAATAATTCTTTGTAAGTAAGTCCACTGCAATAATTCTAAACTCAATCCGGGTATGTAAAATCAAAGTAAATCTAGTGGATTATAAACTGTACTGGTGTGTAGTAGGTATAATTAATGTGTCTGAACTAGTGTCACCTTCATGCACGCTTGTTAGGCAATCACAGCTAACAAGCTCCATTTTCCAGTTAATTAATGCAATTGACTGATCTTTTTACAAAGGTCGAAGATAAACGCATTGTATTTTATGTGAATATCCTTGAAATTATTAGATTGAAGTTTCTGTTTAGGTTATGCAGCACATTGCAGGAACCTAGGCAATGATTACTAATAATATCGAGATTTAAAAAACCAAGCTACATTGAAAGTTACAAAAAATAAAACTGCTGACTTTATCACCAATACTTTTAAGTTATTTTATCAGTTTATGCTATTTTAAGTTTATTTTTTATAATGTTTGTTTTTTGTGAGATTGATAAACAAAGTTGTTTTGGTTGAATGAACTTCTTGTTTTCTCGTGCGTATTCAAGTTAGGGCAAGTTGAGATGATTTTGATTTCAATGACCCAAAGACAAAATTAGTTTATCCGCTAACAAGAGGGGAGACTAATGAACCAGAAGATATTTTTAGGACATTACTAACTTTAGACAATACAAAGAACAAATTATTTAAGATTCCTACTAAAGTGTTCGTGTCTAAGTTCCAGTAATTAAGTACTTTATTATTTAGTAATTTTATTGGACGATCTTATCATTAACGTTGATTCCGGAACTAAGAAAGTAAACATTTTACAAGTAAGAACTGTTTGTTTACATATGGGCATGGTTTACCAATTTATGGAAAAGTTTCAGTAAACTTGGCTACATTTTTATCACGTAGTTCATGTATATGTTTATGTGTGTGTGTGTTATTTTATTGGGTAGGTGTACGTACATCTTATCGCTAAATGTAGTTTAATGGCATATTTAGTTGTCACATAAAAAGCTAAGTAGAAATGAATTGGTAGTTTTCATTGGGAAGAATTGTGTTTTTTGAAGCTCACCTCTCTATAGTGATTTTGACGTCGGGCTGCAGAGACAGTCCCATGTATATGAACTGGGGTCCCCACCACGCGAGAGCCCCGGTCACGAATGCCACGCAAGTGAACGCCAACGTCGTCAGCATGAACGATGGGCTGGAACACGAAAATGAATATTTTTAAAATGAAACGAAAATGGGCGTTTTTTGAATAAACTGGTCCGAAAGATGGCACTGTACGCCGTTATAGATAAGTCAAAATTAATGTCTAAATTTGACAACTAATCCAGCAAAGTCTATGACGGCGTAAAACGGCGCGTTTTTTCTCTCTTTTGAGACCTTTTACTTTGCAAACCATAAGTACCTATTCGTCCTTGAATATATCAAATAGTCAATAGGTCTCTAGATAAGAAACTTATAAGAAAGGTTTCCTAGTAAAATAGCATGGGTGATAGTGATAGCACAAACGTGTATATTTGAAAACGTATGATAAGTGCTTCGTGCACGTTGACTATGAACTTTGACATCTAATTGTAGTACTGGACTGATCAGTTCGCTAAAGAATGACTCAATAAGTTTCTTTAACTACATAATGCGGGTTCCTGCCTGCGGTACTACCACTTGAAATGGGCGGCATAGGACCACAAGGGTTTCCACATTCCAAAATTTAATTTGAAGATAGCACTCAAGATAGAAGATAGCAAGAAGTAGTAACTTACTTGAACGTGAGATGCTTGATGTCATCCTTGTAGGAGGTAGGTTTCATGTGGCTGTCCTCGGCGTGGCCCCGCTCTGGGTCCTGCATGCACCACACTATGAGCGCGACGGCCACAGCCCCTAAGAATGGGGTGACTCTAAGACCCCACCGCCAATTGGACGCTGCGGCTCCCGTCACCGAACCCACGATGTAGCCAAGCCCGCTGAAATACATTGAAATCAAAATTAAGCGAAAATTCTTGAACGAGAATATACCTACTTCAAAACATTTTGGTACACAAGATAAAACCATAGAAGAATACCTATTTTACTCGTATACTTTTTAGGGTTTCGTAGTCTACTAGAAACCCTTATAGTTTCGTCATGTCTGTCTGTCTGTCTGTCTGTCTGTATGCCGCGCCCTCATATCTTCGTCAGTTTTAGAGCTATCGACATGAAATTTGGTGAGAAGATAGATCGTGTTGACCCAAATATAGAAATGTTAAGAAAAAAATATTTTAAATGTTTTTTGGACTCCCTCCCATACAAGTGAAAGGGGGGCAAAAAATTTTTTTTTCTTCTGTTATATTGAGTAGGGTATCGTTGAATAGGTCTTTTAAAACTAAGGTGAGGTTACTTTGAAACAAAGTCACTAAAATGTTTCTGTCACGAGATATTTGCTTTTAAAAAGGGCGTTTTTGACCCATAATTTGTTCCAGCTGTAACTTCTTAAGTATAAACGCTAAAAATTTGAAATAAATATGGAATATAGCTTACAATCTGAAGTTACAATGAAAACTATAACGGATATCGTACCCTTAAAGGTTTCAGAAAAAATTGAGTTTTTCTATTTGCGGTTGGTCATCATACTGCTGCTAACAAACCAGCAACAAAATTAAGTTTGTAATGCTGAAAAACCTAATATTTAAACGTTGACTACGAAACCCTATTTGTGGGCGTGTCTGACACGCTCTTGGCCGGTTTTTTAAATATAGTTGACCAAATACCAATACAACGTGAAATTCATTGGCAAAGAAATTAATCATCGATTGAACGAGTGCAACAGACGACAAACTATAAATAAAAACATTCTTTAAACTTTAATTTGAACTACAACTTCGAAATGCGATCACGCTACTAGTCACCTGCCAAAACATCAGAAGAGATTTGTGCATGCATGCACGTGTGCTTACTAAAAAATATGAATGAATATGTACATAGTATGATTAGATCAGCAAAGAGCATTAAAGTCTACAAAAACAAAGTGTTAGCGCGTTAGAGAAAGGCGTACTTTGCCCTTAAGCCGCATGAATAGAAAACTGTATGTGTGAAGCGCTCACCTGCCTACGGGGATGGCGAAGTAGAAGACGGCCAGCATCTTTGACCGGACTTCTCCAATGAAGAGATCACTGATGATAGTTGGAGCGATGGTGGAATACGACGCCTCGCCGATACCGACCATGCCGCGAAACACCGCGAACCAACCGAAATCCTAGAAGAAAATATCAATAATCAATATCTTTGGTAAGACAAGGTACACCTATGTAATTTATGGAGTAGGGAACACAAACACAAGGGTCAAGCCAAGGTGTCAACTAGTTGAGGGTAATGATGATATTGACTCTTGAAGTTGACATTTGCCTTTTACGCGCCTACAAACACGCTCTTCAGCAGACTAACTATGACCCCGATGCCCCATTCCAACTTACTTTGAGACAGGAGCCAATCATGGTGGTGATGCACCACAGTGAGACTCCGCCAGCCATGATATACCGGCGGGAGTACCGGTCCCCTAGGTAGCCGAAGATCGGCGCAAACACCATGTAGGCGACCACGAACACGGTCTGTAATAGACCCGCCATGTCGTCCCCGATGCTCCATTCTTTCTTCACGTCACCTAATACTCCTGCAACAATAAAGAATGAAATGGTGAACAAACAACATCAGTATTCCGGAAGGGGAGGGTAACTGAATACTTGGCTAAAGACGCGCGACGTATAAGGTATGGGCATACTGAACAAGCATTCGACTCGAAAGAAGAAGGGAAGGCATTAACAATTTTATTCGTATGACCATGTATAACTGAACTGTAGAGGTGCACCCAAATGAATTTTGGCCTATCTGAATACGTGGTATCTTATTCAATAACTTATTTCTGAGTCTGACGGCCGGCATGCAATCGCAAACGTTATCTAGGGTTTGAACGCATAAGACCGCCTCTTGAAGACTTTGAGAGGTTAATTTAGTCAGTTTATCTGATAAACCATGCAATAGGATGCATTAAACCATGATGAATTAACTTGTCCAAGTCAAGTGGTCGATAATGTGGAGTAACGGAGCCGCCCACAGTGGTAGAACCATCGAACTGATGACATCAGCGGTAATTGACGGAAGCCATCGCTAGAGGGAAACGAAATTAAAAAGTCCAAGTTAAAGTGGTCAAGAGGCCACGGACAATGCTACTTAAGTTAACGAGGTTGTACGTTATACAGTCTGAAAGAAAATAGCTGCGGCAAAGCGTGCAAGGACTACCTCACACGTTTGAATAAAATTAACCTATTTACTTGTATTTATTTGTCAATGACAATTAGGAACAATTGTGCTTAAAATGCTTGCACTGACTGTACTGAATCGATTGAATTAAAAATACCTATACCTTCTTTTATTCAACTGATACCTACTACAATTTCTTGCGGTCTTTCTACTGTATCGCTCTATATGCTGAATGCTGATGCATATAAAATACTAAATTTAGCAACAAACCACGTGGTATTTGACCGATTGCTTTGACCACTCTGCATCCAAATGTGCAAAAATTAACCTTGACGTAGGTGAGTGGCCTTACTAATAAAATGCACGAACTAGTTTCTAACAGCCTGTTTTAAAAAAGATTATTCTAATCGATAAGTGCATTTATTTAACCCAAAAATGTTGTAACAAGGCGGATTATGCCAACTGATATGAAGAAAAAAAAATGCTACGGCAAACCTTTCAAGCAAGGGTCTGGTGCGCTCTCGATTCGTGAACGTTCGATAAACTGGGTAAACACCGTCACTAGTGATAGGATATTAGCACTTTTAGATCCGCAAACATATTCCAACGAGAATGTTCAACTCAAGGTTGGATAAGCGATTATACCTTTGAGCAAAAACTGAACTTCTTTGAATTTTAGTCGAACGCTTTTTATTCCATCATTCAATCTATAATGGTCAATGGCATAGGAATAGTTATTCAATGGCTCTAAAAATTGTTTCTTATACAAAGATATCATCAACTGTACAATAACCGTAGAAGCTTTGGGACAAAAATAACGTGCTATAAAATTCATTCCCTGTATCGTACGGCGTATCATTTTGACACCTCAATAAATCATATCTTTTATACCTCGGCCCCATTGTTAGCTGCAGTTATATTTTGTTGAAGCCCCATCCTCGTCCCAGCTTGCTTCGCTCGCCCCGTCGACGTTTAAGTGTTTTTATGCGTTTTTTTTTACATCGTCTGGCGCTTTTTAAATGGATACACTATTAAGATTGATGAAGGATAGATTTTATGTAACGGTTACTTTGAAATTTCTTGATTTACTTACCTATATTTTACATCACCACCAAGTTTAGACTTCTAAAGAAAATGTGCTATAGGTAAGCAGTCAGGTACCTACCTAGGATGCTCGCAAAGACTGACGTTATTTTAAGTACCATCAATCATTTCCTGTCCTTGAAATAAAAAAATATTGTAAAAACGTAATAAAAACCGCTGAATAGAAGTTTTTCAAGCAAGCATTATTCAACAACCTTTGTATTACTTCAAGTGGTATTAATTCTTCACTGAACAAAACAATAGGTTGTACAATCGAATGAGTGTGGTGGCGTGATTCTGATGACGCAGGAGCTTCACGGTCGATTCATGGTCGGCTGTTTGAAGAGCTGAAAATCTGATAAGATATGATTTTACATATACCATGTAAGTACTTACATACATAATCGTAAGTGCTATGTAACACCAGATTCGTGCTCGTCATGTGGGCAGGGTAGTTTGCATGGCAAGAAAAAAACAAGAGATTATTATTATTAAAGTATCGGTAGGTGCATCTGCCATTCATTCCTGATTCCGAAATAATATAAATAAATTCTGAATAGAAAATAACTTCACCGCGTCATGTCATTGATTTTTCAAGACGCCTAGTCAATGCTAGCTGGGGGTGATGTAAGGATTCCCGTAGCTCAGAAGGCAGACTGCAGATCAATATAAACCAACAAGTACCTATTTTCGTTGGCATGGACTCGCTAGACTAACACAAATTAGCATTGATGAATAACGAATAATAATAAAATAGTTTTATTCCAGGAATATCCCATATTACACAGATTCATTTCAATTAAGTACATATATGTTACAATAAATTAGAAAAACAATAACAAAGTATGCATTCAACTTATCAACCTAAGTTAAGTATGTCAAGTCAAATAATCAAAATAAATAATATTTTACATGTCAATAAATTATAGGTACATATACATTATTCAAGAACAAAATTTTAAAGTGCTTACCAAATTACATTGTATTATACAAAATTATCTCTGACACATCACATGTATACCCAATATAGACACAGCACACACGAAAGGAAGTAGAAAGTCCCTATATCACTACACCACACTACACTGCACGGTACTGGAAGCGCCTCCAGGCCGCGTGGATAGGGCTGGCTACCCATGAGCGCGTCGCCTGGACTATGGTGTTGGTGGACGTGCGTATGCGCTCTGCCGCTCGCGCTGTGGTGTGACGCATCAGCGCCTCCCAGCCGTGGACTCGACCCTCCGCGAACATTCCAGATGCGCTGCACCAGGGCGGTAGCCGGTGCAGCGCCCGCCACGCGTTGTTGTACTGGACACGTATATGGCTGTATGCTGCCTTGGTGTGGTTGCACCATAGCTCCGCTGTGTATATGCAGGTGCAGTAGGCAGTGAATAGCGTCCGCTTCACGGGACGACTGCAGCGCTGGAAGCGACGCGCCAGCATGTTGCCCTTTACGTTAATGGCCCTCCTTTGTCGCTCGATATCAGCTTCGTCTCGTAAGTCTGAGTTGATTATGTGGCCTAGGTATTTAACCTCTTCGACTTTGCTTAGCTTCGCTTTGTTTAGGTATAGGGGTGGATTTTCGGCTGGCGTGTTTGAGGATTTGAACACCATAAATACGGATTTAGTGGCGTTGTATAGCATGTTGTGTTCCAGGGCGTATTCTTCACATATGGAGAGCAGACGTCTCATAGCGGCTACTGAGGGTGCTAGTAGAACCATGTCATCTGCGTAAGATACGTGATTCACGCATATTCCATTCATGTAGCAGCCCACACCACACTCTTTTAATCTGGTGCTCAGATCGTCCATGTAGGCATTGAAAATTACAGGAGAGCTGGACCCGCCTTGCCTTACGCCGCAGTGGAGCTTGTCAGGTTCAGAGTAGGTGCCGTTCCATCTGACGGTGTTCGTTTGAAGCTCATGCCATTTTTCTAGTATTTTGATGTAATTTTCTGGCATTCCTCGGGCGTACAGCTTCTTCCACAGGAGCGAGTGGGATACTCTGTCGAAAGCTTTGCTGAGGTCCAGGTAGCACGCTATCACGGAGGTATTTCGTTGCTTGTAGTAATGGGCCACTTGTTTGACCACGTAGATAGCGGTGCTCGTAGATGTTTCGCTTTTAAATCCCATCTGATGGTCGCTACTAGTGAGGTATTTTTCTGATAAGTTATGAATAACTTTTTCAAAAAGCCGAGCTATTATTGCAGCTAACGCTATCGGGCGATAGTTATTCGAGTGAGTCACGCCTTTTTGTTTATCTTTGCAAATAGGTACGATGACGGTCTTCGCAAATGATGTAGGTATATGTGTTTGCCTAATCATCGCTTTGAATAGCTGGCATAGTATCTCGCACATCGGGAGGCCTAGGTATTTAATGTGTTCTATGGATAAACCGTCGTGCCCAGGTGATTTACCGCGCGCTGTATTGCGTATGATCATGTGTAGTAGTTTCGGAGTTATTTTGCTGATATCGTTATCTCTGTCGCACCCGTGCGTAGGCGCATCGAGCGCAGTTAATGTGGAGGCAGACGACGTCGGCAGCGTGGTAACCGGTTGACCGGGCGACGGCGGCGGGGCGGCGGTGGCGGCGGCGGCGGGGGGCGCATGTGTAAACTTATTGATGAACAGGTTTGCAATGGATTTGTTATCAGTCACGCCATCGATATTTGAAGGGGTCGAGCAGTGCGACTTGCATATGTTATTAGTTTTCTGCCAGAATTTAAAGAAGTTCTTGTCTTTCATGCAGTTTGCTATGCTGTCCATTTTATGTTGGTCCGCCTCTTGTTGGCATAATGTGAGGGCTTTTTTGAATGTCGATCGTGATAGTTTACGGCTCTCGGCGAGTTCCCCGTCACGCGGTCTTCCCGCGCTGTGCCAGCTGATTAGTGCTACGCGCGACCTTTCGTAGCTCTCTGCTACGTGTTTGCTCCAGCCGGCGACATGTTTATATTTTTTAGGTTTGCGTTTCTTTTGGAATGTGGTTCGAGACGCTGACTGCATAGCGGTGATTAGTGACTCGTAGGTATTATTTATTTCTGAGTTGGAGTTAGGCTCGCGATTATATTTCGAGTATGGCAGATATTTTTTCATGCATTCGGTATAGCGAGCGATATCCTGGTCATCGCGCGGCTTCCATGCCCAGGGATTCAGTGCTGAACAGTCTGTGGTGTTAGTGGACATTCTTGATAGCCCGTCAATGTTGAGTGTGACTTGAATGGGGCGGTGGTCGGTCCACGTGACCTGGTAGTCGACCGTTGTGGCTTTCATGCATTTCTTCATATGCTCGGTGGTCAGGCAATGGTCTAGCCATGATACGGTTCCATGCGCGTCGCTGACAAAGGTGTATGTATCTGTAGGTAGCATTAGTGAGTCTATACATACATAACCGTACTCCTCGCAGAAACCCATCAGTTCTCTGCCGAATATTGTAGTAAAATCAGCGTTGAAATCTCCGAGTATAAGCGTATCGCTGCAGCCGCTATCCTGGGCTATGCTGTGCATTTTACAGAGACAGTCTGAAAATTCAGGCAGGTTGTCGCTTTTGCATACGGGCATGTACACATTTATAAGAAGAAGTTTATGTTGGCTGGTGAGCGCTATTTCAATTGCTGATAGTCTGGTCGAGTCGCACAGCAATGTTGATGTTACTTTAGGATTTTTATATATAATTGCCATCCCTCCATACGGTCGGCCCACTAGTGGCCCAGCGGATGTGTCGACTGACGAAGAGCCTATAGCGTCGCAATCTGGGTGTAGGTTTTGCAGTATGTGTAGGTCAGTACATAGTAGCCATGTCTCTTGTAGTAGTATGACGTCATTATCATTGCAAAGGTCGGCGACGAACTTCCAGCTTCTACGCAGGGACTTGCAGTTTACGCTCGTTATACGTAGCTCTTTGTCCATTCTTATTCAGAGTGATAGCAGCGTTTCGGTTTTTTATGTAGTAGGCGCGTGCGCTGAACCTGCCGACTACTGTACCCGACGGCCACAGACTGTCCTTTAATATTTTGTCCAGATTATCACTATATATGGTGATCTTAAATGCGTTATGACTCACGCCCTCTCTATCGGGTAATAATTCTACCTTTTGTGCAGATATTCTTATTGTTCTGAGGTGTTCTTCAATATGCTGGGTGGAGACTGATTTATCAAAACCCGACGCGTAGATAGCTACCGATGACGTAGCTGCTTTGATACCTGATATACAGTTATTAGATGTCCCTCGGATGTTTGCAGATTTGGATTTCCACGTTTTCTTCCTAGTCACGAGGGTATAGCCGTCACCTTTGTCTTCCTCTTTGTTCCTCTCCTTTTTGTGAACGTCCCGTGACGGGGGTGATGTCGACTTAGTGGAGGTGCCTGGTTGGATATTGTGGAACAGTACTTTGGCTGAACACGGTGGTGGCGGTGACGGACGGGGCTGTTCAGGTGAGTTGGTCCTTATTGTTTCCGAAATTTGAGGTGTTGGTGGCAGTCCAGATGAGAAGCGCTGCTGCTTGGGTGAGTTGGTGATAGTTGTTGAAGATAGAGGGGTGCTTGTCTTTTTACAGCTGTGTTTAGGTTTCTTTTTGGGGACTTTCGGAGGCGTCGAATAGTGACTGACCAAATTCTTTGATGGTGAGATGACTCATATTATAATATAACCAAATGGGTATTTTCTTTCAATTGCGATACCGAGTCGCCCAACGGCCCGATGAACTCTTCTGGTGTCAAGAGTAATTCAACCGCCTTTCACCAAATGGATGATATCCTATGATGAAATATTGAGTAAGTTTGTTCCAGTGTTTTACATTTCATGCATTTTCAATCCTTGTTTCACATCTCCATTGTCATTGTATTGTTATAACGAAAAAAATGCTACGTAGGCAATTACTAAGCACATTATTTTACAATTACAATAGGACCAGAAGATAATATTTCCTGTTAATGATGAACATGGAAAAATAAATCTTCATACTAATACATGGATGGATATTTTGCTTCAACGAAGTTCTACTGCCAGCAAACACGAGATTTATTTGTTCATACGAAGCTTGATGTAGATGTAGTGAAAGCCACTCGAAGAAAAAAATCTGTGTTACGCTTACTTTGACTGTTGGAGGGATTGACATAGCTGTCTTCAGAAAACGGAAAGTAAGCGCAATATCGCAACGTCAGCCCAAGTTTATTACTGTTTACTTAAATCTCACTTGAACTTTAACCGTTAATCATTATGAAATCTTCCTACCCAATTTTTTGACCGGCGAAGTCTCTACAAAATATTTTTCCACCACGTCAATCATTAAAAGGCCACGACAGTCACCAAAATATCCACATCTTCAAAGACTTTGTAACGTAAGATGCCGAAACTAATTTTAACTTTAACGGTAATAGATAAAGATGAAAGTGGTGCCAAGTACATACTGAACTGGTTTATTTACAAGCCTTTTAAAAATTACCAGTGATCTCAGTAAATGAGTCGGATTCAATGGAATTTCTGAACCTAAGCTAAAAAATCCACAATACCAATCTGAAAACAAACAAAATATGACAACGCATGGGCAATTAGTCATCATCTATCAAGTTGTTTATGGTTAGGATCAGCATATGCCGCATCATCAAGATAATGAACTGGCGACCTTCACGTTTCTGTAGGCGTAAGTCGCGTGGCGTGGCGCGGTCGATGACAACGTCATCACCAGATTGGCATGGTACGTGCGGCGTCGCGGGGCGGCAGCACTGACGCGGCGCCCGCGCAGCCAGTTCGACTATCACGCCACGTTTCTCCGCCAATCAGGGCTCAGAGCCATGCCCGCGCGAATACACTGCAGCACGGGGCTCCGAGTGACGGAGTCAGAGTCCAAGATGACGAAACTCTTGGTTATTTATAGTTTTAAAAATATTCTGTTGCCGACCTTCACGTAATGCCCTGGGAGCGAAATTAGTCTGTTGTTACATGCACTGCAGTTTCTACGATTTGCACGAATGCATTTTAATCGTAGTCAGTCAGTCTATCTACGAATATCTTAGAAATTATGTAGGTGTAAAGAACATTATGATACCGTCATCCGAATAGGCCATATTTGACGTCTGTCAAACCCATACTAGGAAACATGTCAACAAAGAAAAATAGACCTTATGTCATAGCATTAATATGATTTTGACAGACGTCAAATATGGCCTATTCGGATGACGGCACATTAGTGTAAAGCGTCTATGAAATATGATTCATCAGAATACTCCAGGAAAACCAGGGATGTAACCACTGTTGGAGACAGGGTATTATGTGGGATTAATTAGGAGCGAGGGCTTACAGCGGGAATTAGCATGACTGGTTGGACGCGGGGGTTCAGCGACGCGTCAATCAAAGTGTGTAATGAGATTTTCACGACAGCGACGTAATCGCTGATGGAAAACGGGATAAAACCGCCCACGTTTCATTTCCGGCGAATGGGGCTCTGTTCTGTGAATGACGCATCACCCCGGGGGTCTAATAACCGTTCAGAAACATAGTAAACATCGAAATTGTGCGATAGTTGAACGATGAGGGAAGCTTCCCCAAAAGGAAATGCTGACTAAACGCGCGGTCTATTTATATTGCAACGTCGGTGCATCTTAGCTGTAAGCATTGTGAACGAACTTGCATCAGCCGTTTGTTCAGTCTAGATTTTTTGGAAGCTGTTCAAGAATGAAAGCGCCACTTCTAATAAGAGAATGGAATATGAATAAGGTGGGAATATGAACATCGGTTACTTTAAAAAGAGGCAATTTATATGAAAGTATTATTTGTCTTTATGACATCTTATTTAACATACCTACCAATGTAAAAAGAAAAGAGAAATATCGATATGCTGAAGTGGCGACTCGTTTCGGACAGGCGAATACTCCATAGTACGTTTCGTATTTATAACGATATAGGTATAAGTATTTAGGTATACCATGAAGATATCCTCACTGAAAAAAATATCAGTTGATCATGATAACGCAACTAGATAAATTAAAAACGCGTGACTTTACAAGTACCTGAGTAAGAGATAAAATCATTCTGAACACACGTTTATCGAGTAAATTGTTAAGCCGATTACACAAAATCGTTTAAGATTATTCATACAAAACAATGCAGGTACAGGTATTTATAGTTGGCGCGTAGTGGCAGTGCCAGCGAGTCTGCCAAGTGTGTAAGTGGAGCAAGCTACGCGGAGACCACTTACGCGACTAATTCCTGCTGAGCCTAATTGCTATTACGTAAAACTGCATTTTATATAACACTTTCTTTTCTGGAAAAGGCTTAATAGAAAATAACTAGGTATTATCAACTTTTAATGGCGTGTTGAAACAAGAATCGGGTAAGCTAACGCCGGCCGGACATGCCGCAGTAGTATTACCATGACATACTAAAGCATACCGACATGAAAGATCCTACATTATCTACCATAAAAGTCGTCAAACTTTCAGCGAATTTACTGTTTTTGCAATAATAATGACGGCAATATATTTGCATGTATTCACATGGGCATAAAGAGCAAGAATGAATATGAGGGTCATTAAAAAGCGGCACGAGCTGAAAACCAACGAAGAAAAAAGAATGCTGGCGAAACAGCACAACGGGTTTGGTCATTACCACAAATTTTAAAAAAAGACAGCTACGAGAAAATCTCGTGCCCAGAAAGGGTTCCTCCTTCCATATACGGGTAGAGTTTAAACATTTAAATACTCATGCATGACAGTCAAATCAGTTTACGGGCGAGCGAATGCCTGCCAAAAATATGAATTCAAGATACAGAAAAAAGTCCCGTCAACCATAGAGAAATACAGTAATGATGATGACGCATATAAAGATGTTGATATTGAAGAGGCAGGCAGTGGTTCTTTGTAATATTTCAATGGAACCCTAAAAATACCAAATGACTGCAAGTGCAATGGGCACTTTCAACAAATACTTCGCTAAGATAACATTCATATGAAACGGGACAAAAGGAAAATTGTAGAGTCATTTACCAAAAATGCTTTTAACCGATAGTCGTAGATAGGAAACAAAGAATACAATTTAAAAGACATGATAATGAAAATGACTCCAAAGCAAGTAGCTATTAGTGGTCTCATTTCAACAACGTACCTATTGTCTCCATTCATTGCAATCTAAGTAAACTAAGTACAATGGAATTTTGAAAGTATTGCAAGTAGGGATTAGCATAGTATTGTATGCAATGTCGCAATGTTCAGCGCGATGTGCAAGCAAGCACTGCAGCGCATTTTGCAGCCAACAATACCAGGAACGAATGCAACCTTAGACCATTTGCGCGGGTCAGCTTACAATAACTCAACCAACATGGCAATAATTTTCTGGGAACATTTTTTTACTACGTCAACACTACTCGAACAGTGGTACACGAAATCGACCGTATCGACGGAAAAGAAATATGGTGAACTCAAGCAATAAGCAATAGTAAAGCATGACGCAGGTCAAAAGTAAACATACGTAATACAACTACTTGTAGAATCTGTTGAGTCAGTAAATACGATAATATTGCCAAGAGAAACCACAGATTTCCAAATTATCTACAGGAGCGTTAAATAGTGGAGAATCCCATCTTCTCATAACTGCAAAAACTTCGACTACGCTATAATTTTAGAGATAACGATAAGGAAAGAATTGATATCAAGAAAGCAACCTCTAGGACCGAACTTTGAAGTCATAAGATGTTGAGTTTTCATAACGCAATAGTTGATAATTGATTTATAGGTAACAGCAATTAAACCTAAAAGCATTTCACGCCCACATAGTGTAATAAAGGGTTGCATCGCGTCTATTATCATCAATTACACTTGTTTAACACCCATTATAACACCACGCCGCCGAAAGAAATGACAGGAATGGTGTAATTGAGGAGTTTATTGATGAAATGGTGAATCAAAACGGACCGGTGTTTTCTAAGCAAACACGATAGCGCTGTATGGAATTAATTAATGGTATAAATGAAAGCAGGTGTGTGAACGGCACGTGTACGACGCGCCTGCAGCTTGCAGATTCCGATAAAATTGTTCTCAGAATATATAACTTAATATGCACATGCCCTCTCGTGCATAAACTTTTAATGCATGAATGAATAGACAGCGAACTGCAGCATCGTAAAAAAAACTATTAATAAAAACACATTACTATGGCCACAGTATCGTGCCGTATCATTAAGGTTTAAAACGCACATAAAAGATCATCTCCACAACACACTCCTCAAAGTCTTTAGAACAGAATGAAAGTTATCTTTAGATAATTCCCAGTTTTATTATAGCATCTTAAGAAACACTTCCGTAGTTTAACATTATAGAACTCGTTCGGTAGTTGAACTTTCCTTTCCAAAAAGGTATTTATGTGACCGATTTCCTTCCTTACTATACTCTTGGACTAGTTAAAATAATGCGTAATTACTTCCACATTACATTACGCTTGATACCGTCAGTAAAATGAACACGATGCGATAATTTGCTATTACTGAGAGCAGCGACTGTGACAGACAAATTATCGGGTGGCTTACAACTGCGATATACGCAAGTATCATCTACTTACGTTGTCATTGGACTATTATGCGAACGAACATGAAACGGTCAAGCTACTAGAATCACAGAACTATATCCCTAAACTATTTAAAAGTGATTTGGCGACGTCTAGCCGAGGTTTTATCAGAGCCACGGCGCCGCCGTCTGCAACAAAAACGCACAGCACCGAGGGTGGAACCGAAACGCCCCCATAGTTTATGTGGAAATAAGTCTTGTGGGCACGGTTTCCCACAACGCGATAGCCGCGGCTGCAAAATGCCTTTTACTTTCCTTGTTTATGTTTATATCAGATCTTCTAGCATTGTACTATGACCGCGTTTCAGTAAATTACTTGCTCGTATCTCGTCTATTTATTGTAACATAACTCTCAAAATGTTATCAGCGCAGCGTTTGGAGATGTCAAGTGCGTTTCATAAAGCCCTTATTTATTTTCTACGACGTTATAATGAAGGTTCTCTTGCTGTCGCCCTCGTATTGACACAGACGGAGCCCTCATGTCGTGACACAGAATTCTTTAATTTACTCAAGTGCTCAAACAAGAAGGAAAGCCGTCGTTGAAATATCACAGCTTGTTAGTTTGTAGGAAGCGCTGGTTTGTTCTCAGGGTTTCATTTCGTTACAAGAAGCAATACGATACAATCTCTAACTGTTGCTGGCTTTCCTAGTACCTAATTGATTGCTTTCGTTCATTCCAATTGCACAAACTATGCTTTGCGTTTTCCCTTTAACTAGCAATGGCAAAACCCATATCCTATTCCTGTTACATATTGTGTAATTTTGTGGTTGATTTTGATAACAATTAATTTCCCTATAAAGTCTAATGATGATCCAATAGCAAAATAACAAGGAAATCTGTCTGCATCCGGTAAGTTAGAAATAAACGTTCAAAAGAACAAGGCAGGTATTCACTGTCGGGCGTCTGCTTGCAAGCAGCCTGGCGAACATCCACAATATCTAGATCGCAATCTCAAAGAGCTGCAAGATTGAAAATAAAGACATACTTGCAGTTCAAGCTGAGCTCCTACAGTATTTCAAATATAGGTAGAGCTTAAAGGCACTTGTCTTATTTTGATAATCATCGCTCAAAGAATTCCCCCTTGTTACGGCTACGGTTTTTACATTTTGTTTTAAATCTTTCAATACAAGTTGACACACTCGATTGACCGTCGTCGCGTCGCCCGGATATCCAGGATTAGTCATGTCTTTGTATTAACAAGTACATTATCTATCAGTTTATTTTAAAAATACCTTTGCGAGTTATTTTAACCTCATTTCGAATGGCAACAGTGTTCAATGGCTTTAAAACGATAACAGTTCCATAATTGTAGCCATGTAACTGATAATAATCAAACACGTCGTGCAGTGCTTTGCTTTTCCATGTTGCAGTTAATAAAGATTCAGCGATTATGTTAACACCAAGTGTGCAGATTTCCCCGCTTGCAACGACGGCTGCATTTTGTGAGAGCCGTTCATAATTCACTCGTGTAGAAAATGTGGAAAGCATTCGCGCTGCGGCGTTTTGTGCATTGTGGGTCAAAGACGTGCATCCACCTTACACGATTAATGTGTCTAGTAGGAACTAAAAACTTAAAGGTGTAAAATAAATTGTCTACCGGACTCTGATCTATGGAACTCTAATGGGTAACTGACTAGACACCACTTTCTTCAAGTAATAATAACGGCAAAATGAGCTAATTTCGTAAGACATCTTATTTTTACGAGTTGTCATATAGGATAGTTCTTCCATCAGCTTCTAGGTCACGGTTGTTGATTTTACAACTACTAATGACTGCAATCACTCAATATCTGATATAAGAGCTTATCGCAACACTACTTCGGTATCTCTGTAGATTCACTCGACATGTAATCAGCAGAAATGTCGCAATCATGGTACTTGCGGTGATATCTTTAAGTTGATGTTTACTTTATATTACACTTGCCTTTGCAAATACATTGCCACTGCCTGTAAGGGGTCGATACTATTTGTATTTTGTTTTTTATTTGTTGAACAATTCTCAATCCTCAATTTGTTACAACATTGTACCAGTTAATAAGTGATAGCCGATTTAATCCGTATAAATGTTCTGATACGGTTTATGTACGTTCAGCAACGCTTTTTCAATGCATTTGCATTTTGCAATATCAACCATTGGTAAATTATTTTATCTACACTTCATACATAATGTTCCTATTACAAATTCGAAAGCAAATGTATAAGCAACTGCTTTACAGCCATTCAGCCTTTAAAAAAAAATGTCGATATCATAAAGTAAAATGTCGATGTCATAAAGTACTTTTTTCTGACTTTATGATATCGACATTTAGCAGTAAGATAATAAAAAAAAACAAATGTCACGACACAATCAAAGAATGGGACGACACTTGAAATTATGAGGACTTATTTATTATTAAATCTTTGCTTCAAATCATTTTCCGAATTAAAATTTACCGATTAATGCTTTTTAATTTTAAAAGTTGTTCCGTTTTTATGAGCTTCCATTTTAACGTTTAGTTAAAAAGTTACTTAGGTATGTATAAAAGTCGTTCAGTTGTTGGTTCAGTAGATATGCTTGCAATCGCCATAGTGAAGTGCGGAGGGGAGGTATGAATTATTTTTCATAGTTTTTCTTGTAGATAAAATAGTGTATGCAATTGCAATATAATTAGGCTTTAGAATGCTCGTGTCAAACTATTATCACACTCGGCTGCGCCTCGTGTGATAAACAGACACTCACATCCTAAAGCCTCTTATTATAAGGCAATTGCATAAACTACTATTATTACCGTAGATACATTTTATAGCTCAGTTGTAAGGCCGGATTGGGCAGTTCTCTAACCCCTTAGTAATAGGGTTCATTTTTATTCGCTGATGTACTTTTTTTTAGTAATAAAGCCTATTAGGTTAACGATCTACAATCAGAAAAGTAAAAATCCCGTTCAAACTTAAATTTATTCTCGCGCAACAAAACACATGCTTTCAAGTTAATTCTTGATCACACTGCGGCAAAAATGCGCAGCAATTCGATATCTCACGTTCATCATTCATATTGACCCATTTTTACTGCGATTCCTGTGTGATTAATGAAATGAATGATGACCATAATCGAAATCAGGCGAATTACTGCCGAGGCTGAAGTGCATCTGAGGCGGAACTAATCGAAATTGGCCGGGAGTGCGGTGCAGTGCAGTCTCAATGAGCACTCGACCATAGTACAAGGAGGAAGCAGTCATGAAAGTTTACTGAGATTTCAAGGCAGTAAGAAGAGGTCTAACTATCTGTAAGTCACTGGTTATACTGATTCTTGTTCCTACTGTAGAAATTCTGAAGTAGCGAGAACACCGACTCAGCAAACAGCCCGCCAGCTGCCTTCCATCAAAGCTAATATTGTTCAAGCTCCTAAGCTAAAGGTACACCAGCATTCATTATGGCCCAAAAAGTAATCAGCAACGAATCCGTAATCTACCAGCCAATACTTTTTTGTGTGTTTGCGTAGATAATATTACAAAGAAACTGAAGACGCAAATTGGTAAAACAAAAACTTTCCGGCCCCAAAATCTTTTATGGGAATGCGGAGCGATATGAAAATTTATGAGAAGTCGTCACTTTCATACAGCTATTGTATCAGTTTTAGAAAGGGTAAGGTGCTCGTCATAAAACTCTTTCCTCATTAACATGCCATGTAGATAAAAATGCATCGGGGATTCGGGGCTGATAACTGTGTAAATGCATAATGTAGACCACCCAAGTCAATACTTCTATCACTCGAAATTGGGAACGGTCAATAAATAGAAAACAGATACTCGTAGCCAGCCAGACGACGTCCGCTTGCTTATTCTAAAAACAATCTCTCAAGAGCATATAAAGAGCATCGAATGAAAACAATTTAGAGACACCTGTCATAAAGGGGATCATTTCCCATGGCAGTAAAATGGTTTAAATTTAATCCTGCGTTCAGGACAAGCTTTGTAAGCCCATAAATTTAACAGTGATCCTTTTTGATCCCGGGCCACATGAGGCTATAGGCTCGGGCGGCTGCGCGCGAGTCAACGATTAATAATTAAGGTTAAAACCACATTAAAAAGGATCGGTTATAAGCTCGTCTCGGTGGCGAGCGTTGTTGTGAAACAAAAAAACACTTTCTGTTGTTTTAATTATCATTATCACATTTCAGTTCTTTCTAAGTTAGGAGGTGACAAAAGTAAAAGGCGACGCCTATTCTTTTAGCGTTATTTTGCATTAGATGATAACAAGATTTCATGACACATTTTTATTTTATTTTATCACGTGGTTAAATGCTGAGCGTACGTACTGTATGAAGCTTTACGATTTCCAATAACATGTCCATCCTTGTTCGGAACCGCCTTTTCAGAGCTTTTACGATTTCACGTAAGTGACCATTTAGCTACAAACAATAAAATCGTCTTCGAATCGTAAATGTTTCATTGTAGGACGTCTTCAACGACATAAAATTGTTTGTCTCTAAGTCGCACATCTGGCTAGAAAATCTACGAATGCACTCGCACGCAACAAAACCTAATATTAATAATGTCGGATAATGAAATGGACAAAGTAGCAAATAAAATCCAATGGTTCAAAAGAAAATAAATGTCCTACCCTCGAAATGAACCCCTCGCTGGGTGCGGCGTGTGAGCGATATAAGCTTCCACATATTTTATTCATTAAACTGTGCACACACTGAACCCCATAATATTTTAGACAAAATGGGGACACGGAACCCTTTTTATTACACCATGTTACATTATACGCAGCGTGTAACTGAATATTGGACTCATCTTCTGTTTTCATCGGTTTTTAGGTATTTGGGTTTAATTTTGGTTGTTTATTTTATTGTAAATAGTAATCGTATATCCAGAATTCTTTGTTATCCCAAAGGAAAGCTAAAAATAAATAATTAGGTTAGTTCTTACTACATACGCTATTTCCAACTCTTGCGTTATCGCGAATTTAAAGTTTCTAATATAAGGTGTAAAAAAATCAACTGCAAATATTTTAAGGGGTGAACCAGCCCATGAAACTGAACAACTTTCCCTAAGGAACATAGGTCGAAATATGAAAACAAGTTTTGGTCCGAAAACTTTTTCTTATTTCGACCTAGATGTTCCTTAGGGAAAGTTGTATTTGCAGTTATTTTTTTTACATTCGTATAGTCTCGATAAAATTTTAATTATCACTGTGTGTCAATTTCCGCATTTACTCTACGTAACGATAAAATAAAATTGCCCTTATTTATATGTTTTATTTATTTAACCTACCTACGCCAAATGTAATTTTATTCATCATCGGTATTAACATTTCCTAATTAGTCCGAATTTTAGATTACATCATCCACCGACCATCCATCATTATCAAAATTAGGGATAATAGAGTTTTTTTTAGTCCCACGGAAAGTGCCTCAAAAATGCGTCGTCATGTGTCGTGTTTGGAATGACTTGGAATTCGGGGACTGCCACATCAAGCTATTTAAATTAGACGAACACTCATAGTTTGAAGCACGAACTAGTGACGTTTGAAAACGCACCTCCGGGAATACACTTTTAAATATTTTTTAATTTTATACCAACCAGCCAGACGCTCGAGATTGGTTTTATGATGAGTCCAAAGTTATCAATGAATCGTTTTATAGTCTAAACAAATATGTGTACGTTAGTCATATCATAACAATAACAAATAATAAGATGTCGAAGTTTTTTAAATGTACTAACTTTAAGATACAAAATTGAAACAATGGTATTGAATTCATCAAGAAAAATAGAAGTCTAGGAATACCTTACTACTAAGCTTTAGATGAATAGGTAAATTTTTCATCGAAGCGACTGAGCTTCCCTACTTGAAGCATTTTGTGAAATACTTATTAAATATCAGAGATAGATTGCTACAAAACTATTACATGATTTTACTCAGTTAATAAGGGTATATTTTAGCGACCAATCTTGATACATCAATAAAACTCAAGCTCACATTAAAGATACGATGAAACTACATATTTATAATAATAGACGTGACCTTAGCCACTGTAGAATAATAAACAAATAAGTGATTATGATGATGAGCATTTCTTGCAGCCTAAACAACAATCTTAGCAATGTCAGATAGACACCTGCGTAAATACAAATAAGCGTTTTTTTATTTAGATTACGCAGCTGTATTGGCAGATTGCTGCTACTGCTGCTGACTGTATAAAGATTGTTATCAAGACAGTTATTGAAAAATAATCCAACCTGCAACGTTAATGCACATAATTACTTATGTGCATTTCTCGTAACCTTACTTCAAACGCTTGCGAAAATCAAATAATCAAGGGTTTTTTGTTCAGACAGATTACGCAGCTGTATTTATCAAATAGGGCTGCTACTGCTGCTGAATAAAGATTGTAATCAAGATAGTGTGAGGTGAGGGCGGCAGGTTTATTGAGGACTTGTTGATCGCCCCCGGGGGAAATCAGCCCTGAAGCATCCCGCGAACGTCCCGCTCAAGTGGCCACATCCCCACTTATTACATCATACAAACCGACGACCCTTTACGCATAAAAACACTCGTAAAAATGTTTTACGCAGATGGGAGAACGCGTAGTTTTTAACCGGCTTCAATAATGGGGATGTCTGTTCGCGGTATGTAACTATGAGCCTATAATTTATAGAATGCATGTATTTTGGCTAGACAAATGAGCTTGTCTTGAGTCTTACGTGCGTGTAAGTAATGCATACTGGTAACAATTTCTCACGATTACACACGTCAACACCGCGAATGTATTATGCCGATAGTTAGCAACTATAATAGGAACTTTCTCCTCGGCCCAGCACCGTTCTCCCTCACGAATGTGTCAATAACATAGCCCCCTATTTACACTTGTAAATTTATTTCACCACGACGAGTTCAATGGCGAAGACCCTTCCGTTCCTGCTCTACTTCTAACATAAAAATACCTCTTACATATTTATAGGGCGACATTGTATTCAGTGAAGAATGAACGGCCCACGCGCGTGAGCAGACATTGGAGATTAGTTCTCTGATTACGTGACATCGACCCTTCCTGGGTGTTCAGCTTTCTTTAATATTGTACGCATGATACTATCAATACCGCACCGTATACCATGCTGAGCTACAAGAATGTAAAACGGTGTAATGCTCGGATCTATTACCAGACGTCCGTATTGAAAGTCACCTTAGTTCATTCAATTACATGTTACGACGACGACTAGTAATGGGTGCCTTCAATCCCATTAGCGCTCGGGCTTGGGAACAATTTACAGTGTGTCTGTACACGCCATCACGCACCGACAATAGCGGGAACACACGAACCGCCCACTACATTCCATTCTTTATGTACACTAGGGTCCTTCCTAAAGCCAACGACTCCTACCAACTAACACCATAACAAGAAACTCAAATATAAAGCTTGGTAAACATTTCGAAACAAGCTTTCCTGGTCTAAGACGGTTTGCATCCTGAGATAAAAGGATGTTAATAATCTGACTGGCATTATCCTGTTCGCGTCATAAACAGTGCACCTCCATAATACCTAATTAAACGACGTTGCAACATGCGGGTTAGAGAGATTAAATTAATTCGTGGGTTTTCATGGCGACGACGGTTACGTAAGTATCAACTACCTAGACTAGAACAGGCATTGTAAATAGAAGAATAAAAGTCATTTGTCACAACCTACCTATGTAGCAACATCAGCCTGTTCACCGAATGGCAATCAAATTTTATCAACGTAAAAGGCATAATCGATGGACTAACATTAGGGGAGTGTTCGAAGCACTTTAATAAATCTACCACAGAATTACCGCCTCGACGCAACCAGATAAGATAAAGCAAGTAATATGTTCAGTTAAATACTCCTCGTGAAGAGGACGCTGCTCGATACATTTAATCAAGTAACAAAGGGCACTAAGGGAGAAGAAATTAAACAGGAATTAAAGGGTAAAGGTTAGGAGATACATCCTTTGTAGAGCTGCACTAATAACGACGTTGAATGATGCGCTGATAGGTTCATAATGAGACGTTTGAATGGATTGTGCTCGAGACTGGTTGTGCACGAGATATGAGGCTCTTCTGACAGATAAGTGATCATTGATCAATAGCCTACAGCATGAAGGTCGTCAAGAAGATAGACGTTTCTATTTAAGTTAATGACTTAACTATCGTTTATACTGCAGGCTTATTACAAGACTGTAAAATGCTCCACACGAGAGACCGCTTGCCTTCTTATCACGTAGGACACAGAGTTGGCGAACAACCGAGTTTTTAAACTGCCTATTAGGTAGGTATAATAGGTAGGTACTTTCACCAGCAAATCTACCTAAGGGAACAACTTATACTGGTTTTTATACAAACATAAGTTGATCCCTTAAATGGGTAGGTGGATTTGCTGGCGATAGTACGCCTCTGATATAATTGTGCGACCATCCTCTTAGTAATGTAATCATAGGCATGCGAGACATTTCCGTAAAATCATTTGTAAAATTACTGTTATTTTACGTTACCGAGATTTCTCACTAGTGTACAAACATAATTAGGTACCTATTTCAGTATGTAAGTTACTCAACACGTGCGTTCGTTGCACGCACGTATCGTAAAGTGCTAAATCAGCAATACGAGTAAATTCGTCTTCACATAATTGCATGATCAGTGCCATTAATAATTAAGATATTATCATCATATTTCTTCAGAAAAATTATTACTGTTTTCTATTCACGGAATTTACGTATACGCGTACGTTACATGCAAAGTTAGAACCAACTAATTAATGATTTGTCTATCAAAACATTCATAAATGCAATTGAAATACCTGACTTACTCAGTTTTTATATGAAATATTTTGGGATTGAAATGTTTGTTTGTTGAACACAGCAGGGAATTAAAATACTCATTAATACTCTGCAGGTGACTGGACACATTATAGCATGCATCATACATATATTACAAATGAAATGAAATTATCTTTTCAAACAAATACATATAGATCGTAAATACAACATGTTAAAATTTTCTTTTTGCTAAAATCAGTTAATTGTGATTGGGAAGTAGATAAGATAATGAAAAGATAATTATAATTTAAAATTTTATAAACAGGTTTATGAATCAGAACTAAGACATTAAGCTAAGAGGAGAATTAAGAATATTTTATTGTATTTTTTTATAGGCTCAACACAAAAATGATGGATGTTATTAAGCGGTGCCTGTATTACTGTGTATGCTCATTTATTTGTGTAGTTCTGGACCCCGTTTTTTTTATTAAATTAGGAATTATATTTAATTGCTTTCAGACTTTTCTTAAGTCATATTATAATTAATCCACCTTCCTTTTAAATGAGTTACTGATGTAGAGGGCATATAAAAACACAAACAGAATTGGTAAAATGATACCTACCTATATACCTATGTCAAAAAGGTACACACTACCAAGATAAATGCAATAGGTACTTAGGCAATCACAAGATAAGTTATAAGAAATAGATTTAGTCAAACACTCAAAAATTATTTGCATTTCTGCAGAGCTACAAGAACAATGCACCAAGTGTTCAAGCCTTATAATTGGGTAGAATGGATGTAGCAAGAGGAGCTTGCCACCTATTTGCTAGCAAGTAGATACCCCACTTTAAGAACAGAATAGAACAAGGGCTTTCACATAAGTAAAGAATACTTAAAAGTGATTTCATGACAAAAAGGGTTTCTGTATCCATAACATATTCTTCATAAACTTTTTTACTAGTTTTGTTTTAATTTTGTTTTTAATATGGAAATAATGAACTGTGCTTATTTTTCTGTAAAATCTTGTTTTTAAAACCAGCTCTTATATCTGGATGATTACCTTATCAATTGAGTTAGCTTGTCTGGTGTAAATGTATCATAATAAGCATGAATCACAGTAATTGACCCCTGGAATTGGTTCATATCTCATTTTGATAGCTGGCTCACATGTGTAGGCAGGCAGGCAGGCAGGTAGGTAGGTAGGAAGGTAGGTCAGAGATATTTGAATCATGTTTTTGAACTTATACCTGGGTTGTTCTGTAAAAACAGCAGCAGATTTGTATTTCATTCTTGGGTCGGCTACACCTGCATAAGTTTTGCTGATTGAGTTTATTTTAAATAAAAATTTGATTAATCCTTCATAAATAAATGATTCCTGCAAATGCTGATAATTTTGACAAAAGTCCAATTAATTTTCAATCTTCTGCCTCCATTGAGGTGATGGCATGCTCAATTCTCAAGCTTGATTCTTACTGGAGTTAGTTGCAACTATGTTCAGTATCTACCTACATGATTTTCTAGTATTATTGATGTGTATCATACAATGATGGAATGATTTAAAATACATGATAACAGGAGTAGGTAAAAAGGTGTGAGTTTGGTAAAAAATAATGAATACAGCAAAAACTTGGTCAAGTTAACAAACCTCAGTACTCAGGCGATTTCCTAGCATGCACGTGTACTTCTGGCTTTAATTGACTGGAATAATTAATCACAACAAAGTGGGTAATAGAAAGTGTTGCTTACCCGCCAAGGTGAATCTGTCCATGTAGTTGATGAGGTTGACGTAGCAGAGGATGGCGACCGTCATGTAGTCGGCGTAGCTGACGTCCCTCAGCCGCTGACTCCGCCGCGCCTGCTTCTCCTGCAGCAGCGCTGTCGCCGACTCATTGTCGCCACTGTTGATCACCAACTGCTGGTTCGAGGTGTTCGGCGTTATACCACTAGGGTCCATTGTCACTACACTGCATGCAGGCTCTGGTGCACAGTCCCAATCCCCAGCAAACCCTTCACGATAACACAACGCCGGAAAATTTTAAAAGTTACAAGACACTGCTACATATAATTTTCAAGTCAACTTTCGGAAGTCCCTACAGCCTCTAAGAGTACACTTTTAAAGTAAAACTGGGCAAGACGTATGGAGAGAACAATAAATAGTTAATCAGAGATATATAAATATGATTTTCATTAGATTTTTACTACGTTATGTGCATGGTCAAACGAACGACACGACACGTAACAACCCGCCGACATTCGTGAATTGAATGATTGTTTTAAAAATTCATCCATCAGGATAGGCAATGGTACTAGCCATACAGCCTAGTCTTTTATTAGTTCTTTCTGTTATCTTTTCAAAAATAAGGCATTAAATGCCAATTCTTCTATAGTTCATTTCTTATTTCCAATAAAAACAAGGCAAAAATGCCATTTCTTCTATATATTCTTGTGTAATTTTCATGTTCATAAAATTCCATGTCCGGGTTAAATCCATGTCAAAGCTCTCCAACCGTGGAGTTAATAAAGTCAAATATTGGATTAAAAGTGGCAGGGTTCGATAGAAGTTCTTGAAGCGAAGGCGGATACTGTCTTTGTAAATATCTTGCAGCTTGTCAATTAATAAAATTCGGTTAATATTTAAAGCGGGGCAGTTGAAAATATATGTTCCAGCGTTTGATTTTCATTTAGAGAGCAATCTGTACATAAAGGTGAGTTAATAATTTTCATGCGGTGTAGATGGGCTTTAAATTTACAATGACCAAATCGTAACCTGCATATTTGTGTGAAGAATCTTCTTTTATAAAGGTATTATTCTTAGCGAACCAGGGTTTCTCTCCAAGATTCTTATTGATTGCAGCATACCATGCACCTTTTTCTTGTATTATAATTTGATGTTGATTTATCCAGCTTTGTCTAATTTCCTCTTGAATCAATGGGATTAAATCTCTCCATGGAACTGACATTCTTCTGGGTTGTCCAATTAAGCTATTGTTTATTGTTCTGGCAAGGTAGTCAGCTGTTTCATTACCTGACACACCTTTATGTGCTGGAGACCATAAAAATTCAATTGAAACATTGGCGTTGTATAGTGTTTGCCACAGCTGTTTAATTTTATAAATAATATAATTTGTACTCAGAGTGTTATTCTTTAAAGCTGATAAAACTGACATACTGTCACTAATAATAAGCCATTTAGGGAAAGAGTGATTTAAATTGTTTATATATTCTAAAGCGGCTTGAATTGCTGCAGCTTCTGCCGTAAATATACTGCAGGGTTTGGGTAGTTTATATCCATTTCCTGTCTTCAAGGTACTGTGATAGTATGCAAGAGAGACACCTGTATCAGTTTTGAGCCATCAGTGTAAATATGCTGGTATTGTGGCCATAATGATAGTTTCTCATATAGCTCTTCTCTAGTTCTAATGGAGTTATCTATAACTATATTCATATTGCAAAATTTGCTTTCAAAAGCTCCTTCGTAACATGCCAACTTGTCAGATTTGTGAATGTTATGCCTTTCATTATAAACTTTTATTTCAGAATAATCAAGCAGAATAAAGGGGGAATTTAATTGAAGTAGATGCAGAGGCCAAAGTTTGATTTTCAGCGATTTTCTCTAATAAGGAATGGTGAGTAAAAGAAAATAATTTCAGTAGAAATCTAAATTTGAGATATTTAAATCTTAACATCAATGGAGGTATATTGCATTCAACTTGCATAGAAACAATAGGTGTTGTTTTCATTGCACCTGTTATTAAACGTAAATTTTTATTCTGTAAGGTTTCTAACTTTTTAACCAAAATAGGATTGGAAGCATAACAAAGAAAACTATATTCAAAGTGGGAACGTACCACAGACTTATATAACATAAGTAAAACTTTAGGATCAGCCCCCCCATGATGTTCTAGCGAGGGATTTAAGAATATTAAAAGCTCTAGAAGCTCTATCTGACACATAACTTACATGCTTATTCCATGATAAATTTCTAGTAAAAATTACTCCAAGAAATTTTGCTTCATCTTCTACTGGCAATAAGCTACCATCATAATATATATGAGATATTAAAAGTCTAGATCTACTAAAGATCACAACTTTAGTTTTCTCTAGACTAACATTTAAATGTAAATAATCAAAGTATGTTTTTAATCTTTCTAATGCTAAATTTAATTTGATTTCTGTTGCTTGCATGTTAGACCCAATACAATATATAGCTAAATCATCAGCAAATTGTAAATTTCTTACTTCGGTACCCAGTATACTATTTAATTTATTAATATACAAGATGAACAGCAAAGGACTTAAAATTCCACCTTGACAAACACCTAAATATGACGATTGTGGTCCATATAAATTATTTTTAAACTTGACATATACTTGCCTACCATTTAAAAAGTTGAATATCCAACTAATTAATTTTCCAGGTAAACCTAACAACTGTAACTCCGCAGCAAGCACATGGTGATTAACATTATTGAAGGCTCCAACAATATCAAAGAAGACACAAACAACAAATTTATTAAATGAGAAGGAATGATGAATGTCAAGAAAGAGATTATTCAAACTTTCGATTGCAGAGTGACCACGTCTAAAACCAAACTGATTTGGAGGTAATAACTTATTAGATTCTATAAAAATTCCAGTCTTTGTTTTAGAATTTGTTCAAAACTTTACCTATACAGGATGTTAATGCTATAGGTCGATAAAATTACAATTATCCGCATCTTTACCAGGTTTCAAAACTGGAATTAAACAATCAACCTTCCATTCAGTGGGAATTATGTCATTAGACCAAAGAAAGTTAAATATGTCCAAAATCATTTTTACTTGACAATGAAAGATTTTTTAATAACTTATATGGAATATGATCTAAACCAAAAACAGTATCTCTTCTAGAGCTAAGTGCACTAATAAATTCATTTAAAGTAAAAGGTGTAATTAAATAATCATTACCACCAGTGACTGGAGAGTTAACAGTAGTAGTGACAATATTTGGAGAAACGGTTGTATACTTATTTAAAAATGCTGGTATCAATCTGTGTTAGAAGACCGTATCACATTACATTCAGAAAAAGATTTATTAAACATGCGCATTGTTTTCCATATTACAGACAGAGGTGTTTGCCGGTTAAATGTTTCACACAAAGCCATCCATGAAGCTTCTCTTTCCCTTTTAATGGTAAGTTTTTTAATAGCTTGTTGTTTTTTAAAATAGATATAATTTTCTAATGTTGGGTCATTTTTAAATTGAATGTAAGCAGCTTTAGAATTATTTACTGCTAAAGTGCAGGCATTATTCCACCAAGGCAAACATGGTCTTTTCCTACGTGTTAAATTTGGCTGCACTGAATTATTTCTGGTTGTGGGATTAGCCTCAAATGCACAATTTAGTAGTAAAGAGCAGAGATTAGAATAGGATTCCTGGGGTCGTTCAAAGTCAAAGTTAAAAGTAGTTAATTTGTCACTAACTATTTCTTGATATTTTTCCAATCGACATTTGAAAAATTTGGACGGATGTAATTTCCTTGATTTAAATTGGAATTGTTAATTCTATTTACAGAACCAAGGATACTAGTAACAGTGGGAAGATGATAACTCCCCATTGGATCATCATGAACTGACCAGCTACAACGTAATGATAATGAGGAAGAAACGAGAGTAAGATCCAATGCATTTGGTTTCCACACATGTGAACCCACAGTAGTTGCTTGGCCGTCATTAAGGAGGCATAAATTATTATCATCAATCACATCTTGCAAAATTATACCACGCGCATCAGTTGACGTGCAACCCCACGAAGTACTGTGTGCATTGAAATCCCCAGCCATAATAAGAGGCCCGGTACAGATTTAATCAAACTATCAAGACGGGAATAAGTAAAGTTGGAAGGAGAAGCCAACGTGGGACTATAGAAACTAATTATTGTAATAATTTCATTGTTGAAATGTAACTGAACTGCCAAATTTTGTAATGAGTTATCAGAATATGTGTTTAACAAATTGTAACGCAAATTATTTTGTATTAATATAGCAACACCATTGTGTTTAGTACCTATATCTAATCTTTCGATGTTAAAACCTTTAATTTTAATTTTTTTCCCTGGTTTTAACCAGGTTTCAGAAATAAGTGCTACATGAATATTATTATTATATAAAAAATAAGTAAAAGCATGTAAATTACTAGACAAACTTTGAGCATTCCATTGAACAATATTTAACTGATCCATAAATTAGAATTTACTTAGTTTTATGGTCTGTGGTTTTATTGATACTGAATGAATCAAGTAAAGCGCTTTTTATACTTTAAGTAGAGATTGGGATGGGATTTTCAGCATCTTTACTAGCGGAAATAATTTTTATAATTGAAGAAATCAGAAGATTCATGAATTGTTCCGATTTAAACAATTGTTGAACTGGGTCTACTTTACTTTTTAGTGGGGGGAAATTTTTGTTATTAAAAACTTCAGAATACGAGGCCCTGCGCATCTGAACTTTTATCTCCTCTGCTTTTGAATTTTCACTGGGCATGATTTGGCAATTGCAACATGTTTTCCTTTGCAGTGAACACAGACTGCTTCTTCTGGCCGTTTTACGCAATCTTTATAATTGTGGGAATCACCGCAGATTGAGCACCTCTGGGCGTTTTACAGAATTTACCAATGTGCCCAAAGCGCAGGCATCGCAGGCATTGGCTCACAGGAGGCGTGTATGGCCTTACTTCGAAATACCAGCTGTTAATATCCACATAATCAGGAAGTACTGCACTAGCGAAAGTTATCGATACCGCTTGTGTTGGTACCAAGCAGGAGTTACCTTCGTCGTCTTTGGAACGTCGCATGAATCGGCGTACAGATACAACATTTCTACAACTAGAAATTCCATCATATATTTTTTGTTGCTCATGTATGTTGGAACGTTTGTTATTACCCTGTCACTTCCGTTAATCTTGCTGGAATAGTCGCCCTCAACTTTAGCTCTTTTTGAGACTTGACATTATTAAGAGCTGCATTTGCTAACCCTGGTCGCTCAAATATAACCGCTATTTTGTAACGATTGATTCTTTTCAATTGCTTGATACCTTTGTTACTAAGCTTCAATGCGCTTCCCAAGCCCATCAAGTCTCTCTCACCTATCGGCGTCTTGTCGTCCGCGCTCTCGTAAATTACTATATATTCGAACTCACCGCCATCCTCCGGATACTGACGAATGTAGTTTTCAGTTTTGTATGGCTTGTATTTGTCTACATCGTCGTCGCCCGCATCATCGCTCATAGCGGGGTCCTCTCCTTCGCTTACCTCTCCGCCATCGTTTCCCTTTTTACGTTTGCTTTTGCGACCCATGGCTGGGCAGCAAAGCTGTGTTGCTTTTTTATTGCACTATTAGAATATAAGTTACTAGTAATTAAATTTACTAAGAAATTATCAATTTATTCTGCAAAAAGCAATTTTAAAATTTTCTTTGAAAAATTTTCACCCTCTTGATTCAAATTCCCGCCAAAGAATCCGTGAATTGAATGAATTTTGACGTTTTTCCGTTGACGCAGGGTTGCCAGATGATTATTTTTTCTCGTACCAGGGTTGCTAAAAATCTCGTAATTTCAACAGATAATCTCGTAAAAGCATAAATTTAAAGAAACTTAAGGAAACATTAGAATTTTATGATATTTAGTGTATTATGTAACTTGGGTAATCATGTTCTTTGCGCTTGGGGCTGAACGAAACAATATAAAATCATATTTTTTATTATTTTATCAACATCAGGGATAGTAGTAAAATCATCATTATTTTTACCGTATAGCTTTTCAGCTGTCATTCAGGCGTACATTTCATTTACTGCTCCAAAATTTACGCAATATCCCTTACCATTTGGGCCTTTAGAGGTTTCAGAAGCTAAAAATGTACCATTTACAGTGTCTATAATAAGACTTGTTAAAATCTCGTAAAAAAGGGTACGAGATTTGTGTTAATCTTGAATCTCGTACAGACTCTCTAAATCTCGTAATGTTACTGGCAACCCTGCGTTGACGTTTCAACTTTCAAGGAAGTGTCTATATAGCGGGGCGCCCCGCTCGATAGTCGTATAGGCTATTCACCGGGGCGCCCTGCTGAATAGCGCTTTGTCTCTGGATAGGCTATTGAGCGGGGCGCCCTGCTAAATAGCGCTTTGTCTGTGGTTTGGCTATTGACCGGGGCGCCGCTCTGCCGTTATTTCGACTAGTATGTAAGTGTACCTATCCACTTTGATTTGATTTAGTAAATCTATGTTTGTTTTGTTTGACCTCGCTCGCATATACCAACTGTCTAACTAGAAAGAAAAGACGCCAGTAGTCCATACTAATCCTTTCTCATCCATCCTCATCATTTTTTCACCCATCACCATCACTTCCTCACCCCTCCTCATCACTTTCTCACCCATCTTATCCATCCTCATCACTTCTTCAACCATTCCCATCCATCCTCATCACTTCCTCACCCATCCTCGCCTATCCTCATCACTTCCTCACCCATCCTCACCCATTCTCATCACTTTCTCACTCATCTTCATCATTTCCTCACCACTTGCTCGCCCATCCTCTTCCATTATATGATGAGGATGAGTGAGGAAGTGAAGAGGATGGGTGAGGATTGTAAGGAAGTGATGAGGATGGGTGAGAAAGTGATGAGGATGAGGAAGTGTTGAGCATGGGCGAGGAAGTGATGAGAATGGGTGAAGTGATGAGGATGGATGAGAAAGTGATGAGGATGGGTCAGGAAGTAATGAGGATGGGTGAGGAAGTGATAAGGGTTGGTGAGGAAGTAATGAGGATGGACGAAGATGGTTGAAGAAGTGATGAGGATGGATTAAATAAGATGGGTGAGAAAGTGATGAGGATGCGTGAGGATGGGTGAGGAAGTCATGGTGATGGGTGAAAAAATGATGAGGATGGATGAGAAAGGATTAGTATGGACTACTGGTGTCTTTTTTTCTAGTTAGACAGTAGGTACCTCTATATGCGAGCGAGGTCAAACAACACAAACATAGATTTACTAAATCAAATCAAAGTACAATGGCTACCATGATACCTACATACGAGTCGAGAAAACGGCGGAGCGGCGCACCGGTCAATAGCCAAACTACAGACAAAGCGCTATTTAGCAGGGCGCCCCGCTCAATAGCCTATCCAAAAACTAAGTGCTATTCAGCAGGGCGCCCCGGTGAATAGCCTAAATGACTATCGAGCGGGGCGCCCCGCTATATAGACACTTCCATTTTTCCATTTCGTCACGTTGGTAATACTGCTAAGAAGAAGCAGTATGGCAATACTTTCTACAGTCGGTTGATCGGTTCATCAATATAGCGCTTTATTTTCAGGTCCATGCACACCACACTTCCGTAGCGGTCGGTGGTGGCTTAGTGGCGTGTTTTGTGTGATGTGTTGATCTGTGTGTGTGTGGTCGGTGGTCGGGCTCGGGCATTGAACTTGCTTGCAAGTTGGTTTTGGCATGGTTTTGGTTGGCAGATTGGCTTGGCAGCAAAAGAGCAAGTTCAAGTTTTCAAGTTTGACAAGTTAAGGAAAGAAGGCGGTGCACAAACAGCAGAATGACGAAAATCTCACTAATTTTATTATTTCTTTGTGTTTGCGGTGGTTTTACAAAAAAATACACAGATGAAGAAAAGCCGTCATGGGCTAAGAAAGACATCCGTGACTACTCTGATGCAGATTTGGAAAGGTAAACAATATTCTAACCTGTACGTATTTTGAGCCAAGACAATCAAATATGTCACCGCCTAATTGACTGGATATTGCGCTTTTCTAGATTTTTTTGCTTATTGGATGCAGAAGACGAACTCCTTCCTGAAGATCACGAACCGTATGTATTTTATTAACTATATCACTGATGACATGAACCTTTTCTAGACTTTATGACCAATGGGAAGAAGATGAGGAGCCACTTCCAGAAGATGAGCTTCCTGACCACCTCAAAAAACCACTTTCCTCTATAGACCTCTCAAAACTGGATATGTCCAATCCTGATGAAATAATGAAGGCAACAAAAAAAGGTCAGACGATAATGATGTTTGTGTCGGTCGCTAACAAACCTTCAAGACATAGGACAGAGGAGCTTACAAAGATATGGCAGACCAGTCTCTGGAGCAATCATATACAAGCTGAAAGGTATGTATCCCCCAGCAGATTCCACTGAGCTCAGTTACTTGCCATTTGCCTTTTTTTTCTTTTATTGTAATAATTCACATATTATTTGCAGATACCTGGTAGATGATGATAGAGCCATCTTTTTAATGAAAGATGGATCCCGAGCATGGGAAGCTAAGGAATTCCTGATAGAACAAGACGAGTTAAAAGATGTCCAGTTGGAAGGTCAAACATATCCTGGAAACAAAGCCGATGTCAGAAATCAGGCTGTCAGGGACGAGTTGTGAACTAATGATCTGATAGAATAAAGTCATTCCATGTTTTCAAAGTCAGAGCTGAAATTTACATGTTTCTAAGTTATGTGACGGATATGGGACATGTTTTTACAGACTAAGAAAAGAGAAGGTTCTCATTTTGTTTCTATTTTTTTAAGTACATGTGAGGAAAAAGAAGTTAATTTTTCAGACTGAAATATTTGGGCTGATGCCATTTTATAGTTTTTGTTTTGGGCCACAAGTCCTCAATAACTATTTTCTAGAGAAGTCTCCAAATAAAAAATATTTTGTGTTAAACTGGTTTTTATTATACAAAAATATATTATAAGGAATGATTATTATTACATAACATGTTGAAACTTAATTATTTGGCTGTAAGTTGTTTTAAAAAGCATCAGTGGCACGGAAATGTTCTTCATCAATTGTAGAATAAATGTGGCCTTCTCCGCACATCCATTCCAAGATGTTACTGAAAAAATAAAGGCTTGAGTCAGACACTTACCTTATCTATGAACATAACTTCGTTTATACTATTTTGATAAGGAGTACAACCCACAACTATGTGTGAAAAACAATTGTTTATTAATACATTCTTTGTGGGTACTTTAACCACAAATTAGGGTAATGGCGGGCAAGATGCCTATACAGATGGCTCACTCAGTACTAGCAACGATTTTGACCCTTACTGACTTAACTGGAATCATAGGGGAAGTCAAGGTAACTAAGAAGTTGGTTACCAACATCATATTTCTTGGATTAAAATTTGTTTAGAATCAGGTGACATGCTTGTAGTATCAGATTGGTATCAGATATGTTATGTATGATAGTCTTATAGTGGGAGAGCTGACTGCAGAATTGCCTGTCTCATCAGGTATGACAATAGGCTAACTTGAAAATGTTAACTGACAAGTTAACAAGTCAAAAGACGTTGATCTGCCAGAGCCAATCCTGCCGAAAGATGAAAATCGATATTTTTTGTCAATTTTTCATCTGTAAATGTATGTGTAAAAGTACCCAAATGCTGGCATCAGTTTACCATTGATAAATTATGCCAGTGCGCACTCTGTTGGAAAAGCTTGGCAGACTGCTCCAAAAGTTTTCCGGCGCCCAAATCTTATCATTGCAGTGGCAGACCAAATTTTTTTGTCACCTATTACCTGATGAGATAGGCATTTCTGCAGTTGGCTCTTCCATTATTATACTTTGAGATTTTTGACAGTAGCAGGGTTGCGTAATAAGTGAAGTGACAATCGCAAAATTCCGGAATAGGGTTGAGTGACCCTTCTGTAAACTCTCTATTTTGTGCATTAACCTTAAAATAATTTCTATGTCCAGTTATTGCAAATTCATAATTTAGTTTTTGATTAAATGTGTGTCAATAGCTGCGTCCACACTGAGCGCGGCTGCTCGAGTGCTCAGATGCTCGCGCGGCATACGCTCGTGCTCACCCAAGGACATGCTCGGGCGAGCGCGCGCAGGCCGAGCCATAATCAACGACGCTCAGACGGTTGCCTCGCGCATAGACTACGCTCTTAGCGTGATGCTTTTTTTTTCGATTTCGTACAGGCGAAGGTTTTCAGACTGTACTGCCGGGGACCCACAATGCACGACATACTCTATGCACAGGAGGATAATGCACGACATTGTATTTATTGTATAACAGAACATTGTACGACATGATAAATGGATGGTCTTGAAATAAGGGCCTAGATTGAAAATGTACAGGGCTGTAAATGAAGTCAAAACAATAGATGACATAGCGGATGAAGTGATGTGATAGTGTTAACTTTAATCGACTTACAGATTTATTATTCGAACATGACATACAAGGCAACACACGGAGGGGGGACGGGAGGGGCGAAGCTAACCCTAAAGGGGGGGTTTGTGGGGTGCAGCCCCCCGCAGTAATAAAAGCACCTTTAACGCAAATCCGACACCGTAGGTTAGGTTAGGTTAGGTTAGAGTTGTAACCCCCTGGAGTGAACGAAGTGATCAACCAAGCTCAATAAAGAATATATTTATAAATATATTTTGCATAAAAACAATATTGATATGTTAGAAATGCATGTAATATTATCGATCCATCAAGTGACATTAATTGAAGAAGGTCCAATTGTGGACGCTAAACCTTTTATAAGTAATGCTCTATGATCTTCAGTGTCAAGTCACCGCTAGTTACGTGCTGTTGATATTTTTCCAATCTGATATTATTATTTTATTTTATTTTATTTATTTTGGAAAACCAACAGCTATTAACAACATCATACACAACAACAGTAAAATCAGAAAGCCAATTACAGGTTTTCACTGATAAACACTAATGTAGAAGATATAAAGCAATCACATAGAGACACTGAGAACACAAAGCACACATTACAAACATTTAAATTCCGTAAGTTATTTACAATTCAAGAAAAAAGAAAGTTATACTAATCTTGTAGTTATACTAATCTTGTAGCCAAAGTCGCGTCTTATTTCCTACAGGTTATGGGCCGCCCCATACCTAAATAATAGCAATAAAATTTTCCAAAAATAAAACAATAAAATAAAATTTTCTTAACCCATTTTTTTTCGGTCAGTAAATCCAAATTAGTAGGGCTTAGGGCCTCTTTTTCAGCTACCGAAACGGTATAAAATGGGAACCAACATGTTTTCAATCCCAAAACTAACGGGAAGAGAAAATTTCACATCCTGGAAATTTGCTATGGAGGCGTATTTGCAACACGAGGAGTTGTGGTCGATTGTGGCTGGTGAGTCCAAAGACGACGATAAGGACGAAAAAGCGAAGGCCGAGGACGCAAAAAAAGATGTAAAAGCGAAGGCCAAATTAATACTTATGATCGACCCACAACTCTACATTCATGTTCAGGACGCAAAATCGGCTCATGAGGTATGGGAAAATTTGACAAAAGCTTTTGAGGACTCCGGGCTACTCAGAAAAGTCGGACTATTGAAAGATTTGATAAATACGACATTAGAAAACAGCACAAGCACGGAAGAATATGTAAATAAAATAATGTCACCAGCACACAAGCTCCGTAGCATCAAGTTTGATGTGAATGACGAATGGCTCGGGACGCTCATGTTAGCCGGCCTACCGGACGAATATAGGCCCATGATTATGGGGATAGAGAGCTCAGGGGTAAAGATAAGCGCAGACCTGATTAAAACTAAACTTCTTCAAGAAGTAAATAAGACTGAAAAATCTACCGCTGCTTTCTTCTCAAATTCTAAAAGCTCTCCCCATAAGAAAAACTTCCAGCAACCGTCTACGTCCAAGGGCCCCCGTTGTTATGCTTGCAATAAGCATGGGCACCTAGGCAAGAATTGTTGGTGCCGCAAAAATAAGAAAGAAGGTGACAAAGATAAAGGGTATGTGGCAGCGTTTTCAGCAGCGAAAATAAACGACTCCAAGAACTGGTACGTTGACTCCGGAGCCACAATGCACATGACAATGCACCGGGAATGGCTTGAGGAGGAGATCGCACCACCGGTGAACACTGTTCGCATCGGTGACGATAAGAGACTGAATGTCGAGAGCTGTGGTAGTGTTACCATACAAGTACCGGCCGAGAATGGAGAATATGTGAAGATTAAAATTAAAGACGTGCTTTATGTGCCACTGCTGTCCACTAATCTATTGTCAGTAAGTACAGTATTTAAAAATAAAAGCTGGGTTAACTTTCACCCAACTGGTTGCCACCTTCTAAATACGAATAAAGAAAAAGTCGCTGAAGCAGAACTTATTGATGGTATGTACCGACTAATTACCAAAACCGAAGTCTGTGCCATGACTGCAAAATGTGAAACTGATACATACATGTGGCATCAACGCATGGGCCACATTAACTTTACCGACTTGAAGAAATTACCAAACTGTGCTTCCGGCGTGAAAATATCTCAGGATAAAGAAGATTATATTTGTATTCCTTGCATTGAAGGAAAACAGACAAGGCTGCCGTTTCCAACCGAAGGCTCCCGGGCGACTCAGTTGCTAGAGCGAATCAATTCTGATGTGTGTGGAGCAATGCAGACCGCATCTATTGGCGGAGCCAGGTACTTTGTTACTTTTATCGACGATTTTTCACGCAAAGTATTTGTGTACTTCATCAAGAGTAAAGCGGAAGTATTAGAAAAGTTCATAGAGTTCAAGAGTAGAGTTGAAAATGAATTAGACAAAAAAATCAAAATTTTGAGAAGTGACAATGGTACAGAGTACATAAACAACAAATTCGACAAATATCTGAAACAACATGGAATTTTACACCAGACTTCAAATCCATATACTCCCGAGCAAAATGGTCTCAGCGAACGAATGAATCGCACTTTAATAGAACGAGCTAAATGCATGATGTTTAATGCTAATTTACAGAAAGAATTCTGGGCTGAAGCGGTCGCCACAGCTGCATATATAATCAACCGCTCGCCTAGCCGCGTTCTATCTGACAAGACACCACAGGAAATATGGACTGGAGAAAAACCTGATTTGAGTTCAATGAGCATAATTGGATGTAAAGCCATGGTTCACGTGCCAAAAGAACGTCGCCAAAAGTTAGATGTAAAATCACGTGAATTAATATTTGTTGGATACAGCGATGCTACAAAAGGATTCCGATTTTTTGATCCAACGACTAAAAGATTCTTGCTGGGTAGTATTTAAACGCAAATCAATAAATATCCTTTTTCTATGCAATAAGATTCCAAATTCCCATCAAAATTACTGATTGCACAGCATTATATTCAACTCAAAATATCACTAAACACACTACAATTTATTATCGCAGCGTACAGCGATTTTTCCTAAAGCAAAAGCTTTTTCATCAATGCACAGCTAATAATCTTAATGCACATTATACCTGTTAACTCTTTTTCTTTTAAATATAGCTTCTATTTTTATATTATTTACAGCAGTTTTTATTAGAGATGAACCATCATCGTTAATCAGACACATCGATATTCATATTTTAAATTGATGACGCGCATAGCGTGTCGTTTCTGGCACATCGCCGGCCGCTGCCGCGGCACGCTCGCTCCGCTCGCTCGGCTCGTGCGTTGTGGTCAAAGTTCTAACCTAACCTAACCTAACCTGGCGCTTTCCGCGCCAGGTTCGGTTAGGCTATACCTAACGGACCTATAAACTTATGTTTACTTACGTATGTTTACTGGTTAATATGCGACTGGGATAGTTATTTTGCTATGAAATATGGAAAAATTGCTGTGCAGTCAGTATTCATGCTATGTATGTAGTATTTCTGTACAAAAATAAATTTATCTGTATTGCATTATGAGGAAAAAAGTTATGTCATATTGATGTAAAATTTCGAATTATCTGCAGTTTATGTTTTGTGAAACAATTAGTTTAATTGTAGTGAAGTAAGATATTTGATGTAAAAAAAATATAAATGATGAATATGTATTGATAGGCGATTATTTATTTGATATGCAATTTATAATATCCCATTCTTGCTGAGCAGAGACGTTGTTTTCTTGGAATCTACCGTAGAAAAAAAGGTTGTCACCCCGAAACCTGAAACAAAACAAGAAACAGAAAAGAAAGAGATAAATAAAAAAGACAACTCGAAGAACTGGAAACCTGAAAAAGAAAAAAGTAAGAATATTAATGTTGAAGCAATTAATAAACAAGAATGCACAGTAAACTTACCTATGACAGAATGTGTACACGAAGTTGAGTCTGAGAACGAGCTGGAAAGTACTGAAGATTACTCGTCAAGTTGTTCCGATGCTGGAAATCAACCAGAAAACAATAATGATGTTTCTCAAGCAACTTCTAGCATATCCAGTAATTGTGAAGACCCTACAGATAACACTTATGTACCTGATGAGGACGTCAGTCCTGATGTTCATGTCAGCTATAACTTGAGGTCCAAACGTCATGAAGAATTCCTAAACGTAGGAAATTTATTTGTATGCATGAATTCAGAAACAACATCTAGTATTCTTGATAATGATCCACAAAGCGTATAGCGTTTTACGCGTATTTTCTTCTGATTTCCATAAATCTATTCATATTTTCATTGTTTTCCTTGTTGACATGATTATTTACTACTACTGACAGAATGTCAACGTCTCACCTTTGACGGCTATCTCATAGAGCCGCGTAGTTCTCTATTAAAAAGTTATTATACTATAGCCCTTTACCTCTTTCTAATTTCTGACCTCCTGGTATTCGATTCTAAATTTATCTCGCGCTGGCACTCTTTCACTCCTCCTGGACAAGACCTCCGAGCCCTCCGAAGCCGCCGGACTGCCCTTGTCGCCTGGACAAACCACTACATCATCAGGGCGACAAACCTCCACCATCAACACTGGCAACTTGCTGGAAGACAGGCCACTGACAAATCTCAAGGTTTTGAAATTCGAAATCAGAATGAAGACTGGAACATTCTCGAACACCTAGCAAGCATATAAAAGCCCCGTCAGCTGCCAACCTGACAGTTCTTGATCAGCCACTGAAGACTTCAGCAAATACTCAAGAATACGAATACTGACAAGAAAATCTAATACAGCAAGTCTGCAACTATGTCTGCCGAAGCGCATTACGTCGTGGTCTACGCGCCGAAGACTCAAGTCCGCTGAACCAGTCCTCGGTCTGCGCCCTACGCTCCTCAGCTGATACCAGGCTTGTTAGGGCGCCTACACACAGGACACTCTACCCACACCTACTCACTCACGCCCCCCGGGGCCACAGGCACTCGTGCTAGCGAGACCACTCCACCCTACCTAGCTACTAAGTTACACCTGCGGTTACCTTGGTTCCCTGAGTGCCGGTGCCTCTAGGAACCTGGGTAACACGACAGTTTGGCGCCCAACGGTAAAGGATACGTGCGTGGGCGATATCTACACCCACGTACTATCAGAACCCTTCTCTAAATTCTAAAACAACGCTTCTTCTAGCGTAAACCTTTTCGACTATAATTTCGGCCCTCTTTTCCTCCCAAAATTCTAAATCTACCTCTTATACGATATTTTGGCCCTCCTCTTTCGGCCCTCTCTACATTCCCTCTCCGACTTATCCCTCTGGCTTGAAATCCAACTTAGAAAACAACTATAAAACATGCTACACTTTACTCATCAAAAATGGCTTCAACAAGAACAATTCTGCCAGCGTCAGGTCAATCTTGAGGACCTCCCTATTCTGCCAGTGTCAGGTCAACCTTGAGGACCCCCCCCTTTTGATATTATCCCTTTGTTTTTCCTAATTATGCTGTTGCCATTTTTCGACTTTTGTCTTTTATTTCTTGCCCTTTTGCCTTTTACTTCTTGCTCTTTTGCTATTTGTCCTTTTGCCCTTTCTTACTAATTTACTTTCATATTGAACTACTTGCCTACTCAATTTAAACCATTCCTTGCATCCCCTTTTCCTTCATACTTGTCCCTTCTTTACTCTTACACCACACTATTCTCCCTTACTACTTCTTTGTGCATCCGACTTCGACCTTTCGGCCAATAATCGAAGTCAAAATTTTTATTTTGGCTTTTAGCCATTCTACACACCCTTACACTTACACACACACTGGCTCTAAAGCCACCTACAGACACACACCACTGCAGGCGGTACTCTAATCCCGCCCTGCTCTCTTAAGGGTTCTCTAAATACCCTCCCTCTTAAGACTCTCTCTAAATGGGTCTCTTAAAATGTTCCTCTCTTGATGGGTCTCTCTACCCCCACTTGAGCTAAGGTTCATTCTTCTTCGTGCGGATTGTGACACGTTAAATAAGCCTACACTACTACACTCTACACAAACTTATCTTCTTCACACTCTACACATCGTGCGGTTAGTGACACGTTAAATAAGCCTTAACACTACTCACAGGTTTTAAGCTGGAGCGGATGACAACTCCTAAAACAAGCCTTGGTCATCGCCTGAGATATGCTCAGAGAGCAGCATACCTTGGAGTAGGAGCCATTGAATGTGAGCCCTACCCCAACCTTTGAGAGATGAAGGATGCATGATTGAATGGTGAAGTCTGAAAGTAGGTGAATGCGTAAGGTATTTGCTCATAACCTCAAAATTTTTGTAACAGCAAAAATTTTCTCGGGGTCGTGGGAAAATATAGCGTTTTACGCGTATTTTCTTCTGATTTCCATAAATCTATTCATATTTTCATTGTTTTCCTTGTTGACATGATTATTTACTACTACTGACAGAATGTCAACGTCTCACCTTTGACGGCTATCTCATAGAGCCGCGTAGTTCTCTATTAAAAAGTTATTATACTATAGCCCTTTACCTCTTTCTAATTTCTGACCTCCTGGTACTCGATTCTAAATTTATCTCGCGCTGGCACTCTTTCACTCCTCCTGGACAAGACCTCCGAGCCCTCCGAAGCCGCCGGACTGCCCTTGTCGCCTGGACAAACCACTACATCATCAGGGCGACAAACCTCCACCATCAACACTGGCAACTTGCTGGAAGACTGGCCACTGACAAATCTCAAGGTTTTGAAATTCGAAATCAGAATGAAGACTGGAACATTCTCGAACACCTAGCAAGCATATAAAAGCCCCGTCAGCTGCCAACCTGACAGTTCTTGATCAGCCACTGAAGACTTCAGCAAATACTCAAGAATACGAATACTGACAAGAAAATCTAATACAGCAAGTCTGCAACTATGTCTGCCGAAGCGCATTACGTCGTGGTCTACGCGCCGAAGACTCAAGTCCGCTGAACCAGTCCTCGGTCTGCGCCCTACGCTCCTCAGCTGCCCTGCGAGTGCCAAGAGGACCCCTATGTGTGCCACGCGCTACCTCTTGAGGCCCTCTTCCGTTCTAGGAGGTCTTTTGATTCTCTGTAGTTAATAAAAGCCCTCTCTTTTATTTACTATCTTTTCCTGCCACGGTTCCCCGCTGCTCGTGAGGATACCAGGCTTGTTAGGGCGCCTACACACAGGACACTCTACCCACACCTACTCACTCACGCCCCCCGGGGCCACAGGCACTCGTGCTAGCGAGACCACTCCACCCTACCTAGCTACTAAGTTACACCTGCGGTTACCTCGGTTCCCTGAGTGCCGGTGCCTCTAGGAACCTGGGTAACACGACAAGCGTTGATGAAGCTTTGAATAGTGAGAATTCTGAAGAGTGGAAGAAGGCAATGGATGAAGAATATTCTTCCTTAATAAAAAACAATACTTGGTCCCTTGTTGATTTGCCAGAAAAGGTAAAGCCGTTGCCCTGCAAGTGGGTTTTTAAGACCAAGCGTGATGAAAATGGAATTGTTGTCCGTTACAAGGCAAGACTTGTGATAAAGGGATACAAACAAGTGAAAGGGATAGACTACCATGAAATATTCGCACCTGTAGTGCGCTATTCTTCTATACGATATCTATTCGGCTTAGCAGCGAAGCACGATTTAAAAATATGTCAAATGGATGCAGTCTGTGCCTTTTTACAAGGAGACGTAGACGAGAATATATACATGAAACAGCCTCAAAACTATGTCGCTGGGGATAAAGTATGCAAGTTAAATAAATCTATTTACGGACTAAAACAAGCGAGCAGGCAGTGGAATAAGAAATTAAATGCTGCTCTCATTGATATTGGTATGACACGCTCCAATGTTGATCCGTGTATTTACTTTCGTATCCTATCTAATGAAGATATCCTGTTTATCACAGTATATGTTGACGATTTACTTTGCTTTTATAAAAGAGAAGAAACTGCAACAATGATAAAAGACAAATTGAAAGAAAAATTCGAGATGAAAGATTTGGGACAGGCAAAACACTGTATTGGTTTTAGAATCACTCAGAAAGAGAATGAGATTTCTTTGGATCAAACTGTTTATATAACAAAAATACTTTCCCGGTTTGGAATGGAAAACTGTAAGCCCGTCTCAACACCCTGTGATCCAAACATAAAGTTTGAAAAGGCCAAGAATGAAGGAGAAATATTAAGAAATGTGCCTTATCAAGAAGCTATAGGGTGTCTCCTATATCTGTCTCAGGGAACACGACCAGATATTTCCTACATCGTCAATTCTTTGAGCAGGTTTAATAACCAACCCACTGCTACCCACTGGGTTGCTGTTAAAAGAGTATTTCGATATCTTCAAGCAACATTAAACATGAAACTGAATTTCAAGAAAAATTCAGAGAGCATAATTGGCTATAATGATGCAGACTGGGCAAGTGACCCTGACAGAAGATCCTGTTCAGGATATATTTTTATTTTTCAGGGAGGAGCTATAAGTTGGGCTTCTAAAAGGCAACCGACAATAGCCTTATCTAGCACAGAATCTGAATATTTGTCGTTAGCTTTCTGTGTGCAAGAAGCTTTGTGGCTTCGACAGCTGGAAGCAAATTTCTGGCCTGAATTATCAGGCACTCCCCTCTTGCTTTATTGCGATAATCAAAGTGCCATCAGTCTTTCAGGTAACGAGGCATTTCAACCACGTACCAAACACATTGATGTCCGTTACCATTTCCTAAGAGAGAATATTGCTGCCAAAGAAATTGTGGTGCGTTACAAAAGGACTGAAGATATGGTCGCAGATGCTTTAACTAAGGGCCTGCCGCGTGGGAAGCATGATGTCTTTGCAGAAGCCATGGGTTTACGTCCAAGGGGGCGTGAAGAAGGTCCAATTGTGGACGCTAAACCTTTTATAAGTAATGCTCTATGATCTTCAGTGTCAAGTCACCGCTAGTTACGTGCTGTTGATATTTTTCCAATCTGATATTATTATACTAATCTTGTAGCCAAAGTCGCGTCTTATTTCCTACATTAATACTCTACCACTCACGTGATGTCTCCGATCAACATATTGTCATGCAATACACCCCAGTGCACTTTCGGTACGGGGTGATAGATAGCGACATTGTTTTTATTCCATCGTCGTGCTTCATTATGTCGTACAGTGTAGGGGCTTGTCGTGCGAAACAATGTCGGGCATTGTCGTCCATAGACAACAAAAGAGGAATCTACCATCTTGTTTTGACTGTCAACTAGCAAATCAAATAGCTTGTTTGAGTGCTCGGCTGCCTCGGTGCTAGTTAGTTTATCTAAGCGTCCAAATGGGCCGAACTTGGCTCGCCTGCTACCCGAGCGTATGCCGCGCGAGGCAGTGAGGCAGCGAGGCTGCTCGCTTGGTGTGGACGCGCCTAATGAACAATATAATCAAGTCTAGGTAAGTGTGAGTTGTGCTGAACTTACTCAAAGTCCACCTGGGACATCTTATCCTTTAGTGTAGCATACATGTCTTGCTTGCTGATGCCCTGGTCCTGAGTAGAGGCCCTGATCAGATTGAACACCATCATCTGACGGGGGTTGAGTCCATTCACAGAACCACTCTCATTCACCCCAACCATGGAATTTGCCGGCAAACCTTGGTTGAAATTTGTATTGTTGTTGACCACTTTTTCCTGTGAAAGAAGGCATTTATCATTTATTTATTTCTCAACTTACACTAACAGTCAAGTCACAACAGATCTTTACAAGTTGCGAAAGCCTGTTCAGCACCAGCCATATTCCACAAATGGAAATAAAGATCACAGGCACTTGAAAATGTTAATAGAGCACAGAATACATAGGTAAATAAAATACATATAAAAACTACCTTTTTAGATTCAGCTTCCATTTTGACCTTATTGTTAATGCACTGCAAGTAATGGAATGTAATTTGGTTCACATCCTTTACAGGCATTATTTTGAATGCCATCAGAACCTTCTTGCCTTTGTTAGTTTTTACATTTCCATAGATTTGTATATAATCATTGACTTGTACTTTTGGTGAAGATTTGTCCTGAAAGCACAAGAAATAGATGAGTGAGTGTGTGTATTCAAAACCAAATAGATGCACTCAAGAAAAATTTAGTATTGGTAAAAATGTAGGTCTGTACTAAACTCTGAAACCAGGGTTCATCAGGTTGTTGGACGATTGGGACCCACACGAAAAATATAAGATAATAAACGTAATACAAAAATCTTACATCTTCATCCATGGCATCTTGTTCTAACCATAGCACTGCTCTCATTCGCCCGGTGATATCTTGTATTGTGTAGGTTATTTTAGTACTCTGCATTCTTATGTTTCTTATGCGAGCAACTATAGACACAATCTGGATATCTGTTCCCCATATCTTCACGCCTTCATCGCCGGAGTGCAAGGCTTGGCGAATAACAATAGGCGCCGTGCGTGAAGCTCGGCGTCCCTAAAAACAAGGTAATATATAGTCTTATATGTAATTAAAATTTACTAGAAACATCGTTAATAGCACTACTTACCGTTTTTTGCTGCTGGTTAGGTGTTGTTACATTTCCAAATTGGCTCGGAGAGTTGTAAAATCCTCCTCCAACAGCGGATTGATCTGAGAGTGAAAAGTAGGTGAAATTAGTTTCAAATAGACAAACGAAATACTAAAATATCTTTCGTAATAAGATTATAATTACCACTCCACATTATTACACTGTTTTTATGTGTATTTGCAACAAAATTATCTAATTTATCTCGTCTCACTAAAAACGACGAGTCTCAACGAGTTTGACAAAGAATTGACATTTCAATCGGCGGGAAGGCCGGGAAGGGAAGTAAATTGGTCCTGTCTTCATTCATGTGATTTCATCTTGTCTTGTCTCACCTATATTATCCCACAGCTGGGCAAAAGTTTCCTACATCTCCTTGCTTTGAATTCATCTAGGGCTTTCGCATCGAGAACTGATTTTTGTAATACATAAAATCTATTTTTTTCCTCATAGTTCGTAATGTTTTGTGTGGGTGCGCAAATGCAAAGTTAAATGACTCAAGTAGGAAAAGGCTCTTAAATTAAACGGGTCATGTTGGCAGTTTTGACAAAAACCTCCCATGCACTGACGAATAATAAAAATGAACGTATCCGTAACTGACAGTTCTCTTTCTATAGTCTATGGTACAGTTGCCAGATGGCCAAAATAAATTATATTTTATCGTTTTTGACCATGTACCTTCCCTTTTTAGTCTGCTTATGTCTTCAAACTTGGGTCACTTTCTTCAAAAGTTCACTTTCTTTGATAACTCAGAAAAATGTGCTGCTTTTTTTTCCAATCCACTGCTACGAACGAGCGAACATAATCTAAATATATTTTCGTTTTATTGAAACACGTCAAAATTCGGCAAACCAACCTGGCAACACTGAGTAAAAAAGTTATAAGTGATCTGTGTAAAAAAGTTCATGGTGGTTGATTTGTTGTGGTTATTTTCAAATTAATAATATCTTGTTTACGAAAATGGCTTGTAAAACATTCCACAAAGGAAAATATTATGTTGCATTCAAACGCGCTTTCGAAGACTGTAAAAAAGATTTAACCGTTACTATTGACAGAGTTGCCGAAAACGATAGTCTGGTAAGTGCACCTTGTACATTTGTTGCTATCGCTCAGCATGATGCTTTCTGTGCATTCATGCATTTTATTTTGCAGAGGATATCGCTTTCAGACGACGACGACCCCACGTTTTTATGTGTGCTGACCGTGACTCGCATCGACTATGAAGACTTGAAGAGGCAGCAAGGTCTTCTGATTGACTTTGATAACTTCCCATCACAACTTGTGAGACTCCTGCAGCAATGTGCCGCGAACAATATGTAAGGAACAGAATAAAGCACATTAATCTTCTTTATAATCTACTACCATACCACTTTAGTACTAGTTTAGAACTATAGTCCCAATTAGTTTAAATTGACAGCAACACTTGTAATATGTTCAACAATCAACATGTGTTTATTTTTCAAGGTTCCTCATATTGCAGCAGTCAAACCCAATCCAGTATTTCTTTGAAATTGTGGAGCACAATGAGTTCAAGCGCCTGGTGCACCTATCGCTCAAGACCGGCCCCGCTACTGATGCCGACATCAAACAGCACATGGCTGAAACCATTCACAACTTGAAAGTAAGTTAATATGATGATCAAATTATTGGTTTCCGCACTTTGTATGGCACAAGACAGAGGAGTTTGGAGAAAGCTGGTGGCGAATATTGTCCAGAGTAGTCATATTCATCAGTCATGATGATGATGAAGAAGAAGAATTTAATATCCCAATAATTAATGTATAAACAATTTTTACTAATACCTAGACCACATTGCTATAAAACATTAGTATCTCCAACACACAACTATGTCTAAAAAAATATTCAGTTATTTTCTTGTTTTTCATGTTTGTTGTTCATTATTGTGGAAGTAGAACTTCCTATAACCAACATCTTGTTATCTTATCAATATACATACATATATCACATTTATATCCGTTGCAGGGTAGCCAGAGGGTAAAAGGCTGCAAAAAATTGCCAATAACACCGTGACTGACAAAAGTTTACATTTCAATATACCTACTCTTTTCTCTTTCAGAAGGCCCTAGCATCCCTCAAATCAACATCATCCAGTGCAGAAGCAATCCTAAATGACAAGTGCATCAACTATGAAAGGAAGATCCATGATCTGACGCATGCATTGGGGAAAATGGAGGAGGACAAGTCAAGGCGAGAGGCAGAACATCAAGAGGCACTCAAGCAAGAAAGAGATAGATTGGCACAGGTATCTTAAAAAAATTAAGTGACATAATACCTTACTTTTGTTTACACAACTATTACTCATTACAATGAAACAATTTGAATGAATTCAAGTTGTGTTAAAAAAAAAGGTATTTAAGTATTTATTCAGCTATCTAGTTCGCATAGTTCCCAAGCTTTGCTTAGTTTGGGGCTAGATTTCATTGTAATAAAATGAAGTACCTTAGTGCATTTGGAGTCTGAGGCGAGGAGTGTAGTGGTGTAACTTACATCACTAGTATAGTAATTTCTGCGGAGCTGCAGTCAAATCGCATGCAGCTCAAAACTTTTGTCAGTTAAAATTAATTAATATTCCCTATATTTAATCCTTTAAATATTGAGAATTTTACTATGTCTACAAGTTCTTATAATTATATTGTAATCATGTTTTAAAATGTACTGCTTTCCCTTATAATTATAAATATGAATCCTTTCTCTATTTCAGGAAAGACTGCAATGGCAGAAAAACTTAGAAATGAACAACAAGGCCCAGTTGGCTTCATCTCAGGAGACATTGAACAGAAAAGACAAACAGATTGATGAACTCAATGCTCTTTGTAAACAGCTGAAAGAAAATATTGGTCAGTTGGAACATCAATTGAGGTGAATTTATTTCTACTTAATTTAATACACAATATCATAGTCTTAGCAGTTCACTGCTGGACATCCATTTACTAGTTAGTCACCTCTTACAATTTGTACAGTCCCAAAAATCCTAAAAGATGAATTTTATACTTGGGGTACATAAAGCGTTGTAATTTACCTGTCTATACAGATCACAAAATATTTAATACAATGTTATACTTGTAGTGAAAAATCACATCGTCAAAACATGTTGGAGGCAGAAGTTCAAAAGACGCACATAGAAGTGGCTACTCTAAAAGCTAAGAATGCTACTTTGGAAAGGGATATAATGGAGAAAGAAAAGCAGTACACCCAGCTCAACACCAGATGTACTCAACTAGAAAAGGTAGAATCCTTAAAGTTGTACTAAACTAAATACTTATCTACCATACATATAACACACCTATATCGCTTGCGGGGTAGGCAGAGCGTAAACAACTGTAAAAAAACTGCAGTTTACACCATGTCTGACAAAAATGAGTTATTTAGAAGACTGTGGATCACCATATTGATAGGTTGTCAGCCTGTCACATAAAATTTCAGTACTTATCAACTCTCCAATACTTATCCCTTTATTTATTAAATATCTGACTTATTTGTTTTCTTTTTTCAGACCTTGAAAGATAACTCTGATACTATAAAAGAATTGACAAACTCTTTACATTTAATAAAGAAGGAAAAGGTAAGAATAAGAAAGAGCATTGTTCATGCCATACTATAGTCATTTTAACTACCAGTCGTATTCATACCCCTTTATATGTTTGGGCAATGATTTTTAAAATTTATATTACATATATTTTTTATTTTCTCAGGCATACTTGGAAGAAAGGCTGGCACAAAGTGAATCCCTTAAAGTGAAGAATAATGAAGCTGCTTATTCCACGTCAGAACAACTTTTGAAAGCAAACCAGATTATATCCAAGCAAAACACTGACCTTATTGAAATGAAAGAAAAGGTACTAAATCAAATTTTATTTTTTGTTTATTTAGAGGTCCCATTCTTTGTATATTTCTCTTTTCGAAAGATTTCACTAACAAAATTTGTTTAGGTTTATGAGTAGCTCACACCCTGTAATTTAATTTATTTACGGAGGTATGACATGCGCAGACAAAAAATGGACCCGAACTGGCAACATTATTGTCGACATTCTGCTCCTAAGTCATAAAAATATGATAGACAGGCAAGCAACAATGTTGTCAATTCAGGTCCATTCTTTATCTGCGCAATTTTTACCTCTTTCAATTAACTTAGTACCTAATTTATTACAGCTGCTATGTCGCACAGCTATAGCGCTAGAACAAGAAAAAGTGATAGAAAGAAACACCAAAGAAATAGAAGAGTTGAAGGCAGAGATCGAATCAGCCAAGCAAAACATGAGCACAATCAAAGGCGAATTAGAAAGCTTGAAGCAGAAATATGAAACAAATGAGCAAGCTCTCAAGGACAGAGATGAAACTATTAAAAATAATAATATGGGTGAGATCATATTTTGAATGTACTGAAGTATTTAAAGATATAGGTACATAATTATTAAAAAAATATTTCACTCTGCTAATATAGGCGTCAACAATAGGTACTTGATAATACATATTTCAGGCTATCAAACTTTCTCACTCACACATTTTCAAGTGTTAATATAAACAAGCAGCCGCCGATTTACAGCTTCATTCTTACTTTTTTCAGTTATTCAATGGCTGCACAAGAAAGTGGAAAACAGCTGTGCCCCTGATGACATGTTGCCAAGTAGCAGAGAAAACCCTACAGCCACCAGTTCTACGCCATATTTCCTATCAAGAAATACTCAACACCAGAACTACACTAATTCCTCTGATGAGACCATAAACTTTTATGCTACTTCAAAATTGTAAGTAGAAATACACGGCCCGTTAGTGCATTTTCCCAGCATGTGCTGTATTGTTGGTGCAATACATATACAACGTGTTACAAAACAACCCATAAAAACTCCCATACAAATGGAGTTAATTCTATATGGGAGGTCCAATTTTTTTTTTCATATTTCGACCCATGTTCCATAGAGAAAGTTGTTCAGTTTTACGAGTACCTTGACCTCCTTTCAGCTTTATTGGTTGTTTTGTAACACCCAGTAAACCTTCCTCTTGAATCACTCTATCTATTACAAAAAACTGCATCAAAATCCGTTGCGTAGTTTAGTAGGAGTTAGCAAATTCCACGATAGACAGACATACAGTGTAACGCAAAAAGCGACTTCATTTTATACTATGTATTGATAAGTATTTGTACATAACTTGTAGTCCAGTCACTAACTCGTAGGACAGTTAAAATCATCTTACATCATATGACGCAGGTTAAATACCGAAATAAGAGTTTCCTTTAATTATATTTCAGATCAAATATTGATGACAGTCCACAACCGGAGCTCAGAGGGGATAATGTTAAACGTGGATTGGACCCTAAATATCTGCAGCCAGCTTCAGATGACAATAAAGCCAGAAGTAGAGGTAATCATTTTTGTAATAGAATTGGATGGAAGTGTGAAAATCATTAGAAGACATATTTTTGAATCAGTAGAAAAACGATTTCGGATGCGCCAAACAGTGATAAGTAGTCTTATTAGGTGACACTGTTGTTGCATGCTATTGATGCTATATTTATATTTCATATTTTTACTCATTCAAAAACACCCTATGACAGAAATGCGTCTATTTTTAGATTAGCATGAAATGGGTAGTCCATTTCTTTGTTTTGTTTCTTCTTGTCGTAAGCATGGGAAACCAAGGCAATATAGTGTTATGTTGAGTGTTATCTATCAGTTAGGGCCAGTTGATGATAGGTGGCATTAAATTACTATTATTTCAAAAGTTATGGTTGTTTTACAATACTATTTCATCTTATCTTATATCCCCACTGTTGGGCAAAAATCTCCCACACCTTCCACTGATCTTGAACCTGTGCCTCTTTCTGCTTGCCCCTCTTTAGAAAATACGTTCATCCGTACGATTTTAATTTGCATAATTATTATATCTTTTCAGAAACTGGTAGGGCCAAGTCCACTGAGACTTTGAGACAAACAGGGAAGGAAAACAAGAATATTGAATTGCCGAAAGTTGACTACAGAGAGAAGAAATCTTCAAGAAGTGGTACTTATAGAGCTACGCCAGTTTCAGCGTATTTTCCTTGATATACTTACCTACAATTAATGAATTTAAAAGTGTAATACAAATTAGTTAGGGAATAAACTGCTATACACTGGTACACTAGTTCTGTGTGTTATTCATAAAAGATCTCTCATCATTAGTTATTTAGGGCTCCGTCCGACTCGGACGCAAGTTTAAAATATTTTTTCAAGCAGACAATTTTAGCTTAGCTTATATGCTTTTTATTTTTCTGGTTGACTGGACCAGACCCCCCTGATTAAAATAACAACAAAATACATCAGTTCACCCTATTTTTACTTATTACTTTTTTTATGAGCTGAAAAGAGATACATAACTGTTATCTGTATCTCTAATCGGAAGGTTGTCAACGGTTTCATTTTAGCTAGTGATGTTACGGTGTCGACTGCATTATCGATGAATAGTGAAATGGCACATACGAATAGAATAATACCTACCTATAGGCATCATTTAGACATTTGCCAACTGAAAATTTCGATTACTTTTGTTTTGATGTGATAATGAATGTCGTTTCGCTACACGACGTTTGAACACCAGTTGCATGAGGATGAATGCTGATGATGATCATAATCATGATGATGATGATTTGTAACGATGACGGGGGATAATGATAGGATCCCTCATTATTTACCGCCTTTGATACTAAAAACTGGACCATTTGCAAACTAGATCGTTTGCGAATTGGACCATTTGCGAATTAGAGCGTTTGCGAACTGGACCGATTGTGAACGACTGTTTGCAAACTGGATTTCCTAAGCGGACACAACGCGCCCGACACTTCAAAATTGGTTCAGTAGTTTTAGGGACACGTCTTGTAAGGTGGAAAATGGAACAAACGACGCACAAACGGAAGTTACCGTGTGCTTTTCGCCACTAGTCCCTACCTGTACACATTTCAGAAACATAAAATATAACAAACTCGTTTTTTTGTTTTTATAGGAATCAGTAATAAAAAGAGTGCAATTTCTAGATAAAATTAATGTAATTCAACAAAATAATTAATGAATTACAAAGAAAGCACTTATTAACTAGTCATTAGCAAAATACAACACCAGTAAGCTCGCTTTGCACTTCAAAACCAAAACTGAACTCGAATCGACGGAATCTCGATCACACATTTATGCCATCTTTTCACAGTTATTTTAAATATAAATCTTGACTTTGACCGGAAAAACTATCTTCATTGCTGCCGCGAATTCTGTTTTATTGCTTTATTCGACATTTGCATTACTCAAGCTTCGATGTCGTCGGCGTGCAATTAATCCAAATATCTGATTGTGGTTTCGAGACGGTTACGACTGATTGGAAGCTGCTTTGTCAAAGAAATTTAACGTTTTATAGTTCCATCTCAGTCGCCTACATTCACCGGTATTTAAGGGCATATAATATTCATCATCCCAAAATGTTTGGAATAGACGAAGTGTCTGTGAGTCGTAGGTGTCCATCCAAATAGGTTTTCGAAAACATTCCTTCCATTTAGGTCCTCGTTATTTTTTAACGAAATCTGTAACATAGGTGGTAGCTATAAGTAGGTACACAATTTTGGCAAACAAATGTAAAAGCACAAATTTAAACATAAGTTATCGTATTGTAATAGGAAAAGTCAGCTTGCACAGTTCGCTCAACTACCGATAAATCGATAGCTGTCGTGTCACAACACTAACCTACGTAAACGCGTATTTTAGAAAATTGAAATTAAACTTGTTTATTATTAGAAAAAACGCATGTAATTGTGTATTTACAAAGGCGCTATACACTTTTACACTCTTTTTATATCTGATTCCCAATATAAATCTTTGTTATGGGCACAAAATATTGCAATCACTTACTGATGAAATGCTATGTATAATTTTCGAGTCCGTTTTTTTAACCAACAAATTAAACAACTGTACGCTCCTATAACCATACTTATAACATGAGAGTAGCAACTCATCTTTGCCGCTACGGTCGCACCTATCTGTCCTTGCTCGTGATTGGCTGCTCCCACCTCCCCGCTCCTCACTCCGACAGGCAGGGCGGGGCGAGTCGGCCCGCTTGGCTTCATTGGCGATTTTTCTTTGCCAACGAGCGGTCGCGCTCAGAAAATATTTTTTTGAATTTCGCCAAAGTTTTATAATTCAAAAATTATAAACTTTAAAAAAAATATATTTTACTTTAACTATTTCAATTTCTTGTTTTATGGCGTTTTCGAAAAATTATTTTCTTTTAAATTTTCAATTAATAACGGTTTTACACCGTTCGTTTTTTAAATTGTGTAATATCTGTCCTTTTTAAATCGTAAAATCAGTGAGTGTACAAGATGGGTAAGTCAATCAAATTTCTGAAGGCGGTTTTCCGTCGAACACTACTTTGCAATTTTTTACAACTGTTCATAATTTAGACCAAGCTCAGTCTAAAGTCCGTTTACGAGTAAATAAATTGTTCAGGAAGGGCGCCAAGCCAGTGAACTAAATAGATAACTATTTCAGGGAAGTTAGATCCCAATTAAATAAGCAAAGTGTGTTAAAGAAATTTGGTTGGTATCGAAGTAATAAATTCGTTCTCTTCTTTTGAGGACAATCAAATGAAAATCCAGTAATCATAGTGCCTTTCATAAGCTTTGCGTGGCATGATTTAAATATTTGCAACACAAAATGTTGATCCGTTGTAGGCTACTAGTTATCTATAAGTGATACATTTTGCCTCAGGGTATATTTTTAGTTATAAGTATTATCCGGTCGAAATATTTGTAAAGTCCTCCGTGTACACACGGGGTAAAGTAAGGTCACTGATTGATTTATGGATTTTCATTTACAAATTTATTATTTTATTAAAACTTCAGTATGTAATCATACACGTGGTTTGCGTTTTGACGCGTCGCAACGTGTTCGACGCTATAAACACGTGGTCCTCTATTGCGAAATTGTTGATTTTCATATATTCAACATCTACCCTCAAAGTTCTTTTTCTTTGAGGTGTTTCTTTTAAATTAAAGAAATTAAATGGCAAAATGTTCTTTAAAAAGGGCGTCGCTGTGACCCCGTATAATGCATTGAGAGTTTACGGCACACCTAGTCCGTAGAACGTCTTACAAAATAAAACAATTAATCCTCTGCAATAATATTTTGTAAGATATAGTATACCTAATTTTATTCTAATGCTATGATAATTGATACCATATGGCTTCACGAACTAGGCCATGTTCCTTGTTTTTTATAATATGTTACCTCTGCGCAATGCAAGGTATACCCTATTTTGTAACATCATTAGGAGTACTTTGGCCGTCAGCGAATGGCGGGCCCTTTGACTCCTACATCCCCGCGCAGGGGTTGTACCTTTTGATGTCATGCAGATTGCTCTCGCCTGCACTTGCAGGAGGGCCTAAATTTTCACCCTAGTGCCTATCGTATACATGACGAACTGATATTTTGTAATGCGAGACAAATATCGCAAAAGATTGTGATAAGTATATTGTTGCGTTTCGGTACTAAATGCTCCTCAAAGGACGGGGTTATCGTGAACCCAAAAGTTTCGAAATGTGCCTACATATTATTTTAATACCTCGCGCAGAAAGAGTCGGCCAGCGCCTTTGATAAAACTGTGTGGCTTAAAATATAAACTGTACTGTATTAGGTATTACTCTTAGTACCTACCCTACCTATATCAATCAGCCGAAAGTTCAGCGACATTCGGCGCATGCACGATACGTCTTATCTACAAAATAAAGGATTCTTCCTTTTTACTAATGATTTCGAAGTATTCTATGAAAACAAATAGTACATCGTCAGGGCCTCACCTCAGACGAAATTAACGAGTGTGATAGTAAATCTCGCAGGTTCGAATCCTGCATGTGGCATTCTATTTAGATAAGTATTCTAATTGAATACCTACCCGACACGGTTATGTTTAGAAAGTCCATATTCTGATGGACGCATCTGAGATAATTCTTTTCTATGAAATAGTGCTTTGAAATGGCTGTTACAATTTCTAGTATAAGAAGTTTACATCCTAGCGTATGTAGGGGCATTCCAAGAAAATGTTTTGAGTTTTCTAATATTTCCGTGTTAGAGATTTGATATAAACAAAAAAGCTTTCAATTGTTCTCATACAGTAGCTTTGTATCATACATAACATAACGTAAAGTAGATGCTACCATAAAGTCACGTCAGCGACAAGAAGTTTATGTTTTCGTGGAATGCCCCTGCGTAGCTTTGAGCTAGTAAGAAACTCCTGCGCAAGGAGTTTTTCAATAAGGATTACCATAACCTCGGGGCTGAAGTTCTTGCAGGTTAATGTCTTATACACAGTCTCACTTTGTGATCATTACAGTGGCTCACTAGGCCATGCAATAAGAAATAAGTTGCAATATTGTTCTTTTAATGGAACGACAGAATTAATGCATTCCCTTGCTCACTGTCAAAGGTAGCAAGAAATCAGTTCTATGAAATAGCATTCTCTTACTACAGTGTCAACTGTGTCCCCTAAGAATATAATATGATTGTACTAATGTCATGCTAAGGGATATCCCTTACGCTTGTCATTCCTTTACTCCTTTGAACTATGGTCAAAGAGTGACATGAAAGTACCTACTTTGAACACTTGCTGTATATTTGGCAGCAACTAAGGAGATGATTATGTACAATCTAAACTCTCTGAAGAGTTAAGTTAAAACCTCTTCTCCCCCTAGTCTAAGGTTATAAAACTGTTATGTGTTAGCGATATTTTCAGCAACATGAAAACAAACAAAAGTGGGGAGAGATAGAGGGCGTATTGTAATGGCCTCATCTCAAAACGGATAAGTAAATAACTACCTACCCATTCAATAAATGTCACACATAAACTATGAAAAGATTTTGATTTTTCAATTCATTGAGAGCATAGTGTGTGTTTGGGATACATTTCGCGAGAAGTGTAGATTTATGTAATGTACCTAGGTAATTTACTTAATCCATCATGTTGCAAATTTATAACTACATTCTATTGTAGATTCACAAACTATGAAACATCAAAACTGTTGGTAAGTTTCTTAACTAGTCTAGCTAATGAAAACTAGTAATATCTACATGTCATAAGGGGTTATGATATTATCATAACATAAGGTAGGTTGAAGTACCTACCTCCTCGGTTGCCGTGACATTGGATATGATATAATGTTACTTTAGGAAGTTTGCCTACCCCGCAAAGGATATAGGCGTGATATATATATATATATTTATCTATGATGTTTTTATACCTACTGCCATAGGTACCTACTCAAAGTGTCATGCATGATATGAATTACAAGCTTATTACGTAATGTGTCTAACCATCTGCACTAGAGATGTAAGGTTGTAAAACGATATCAAAATAATTATTTTACTTATTACCGTCTCGATCGGTATGAGTTTTTATTTTTCTCAAGTGTGGTCATCTTGCTACCTACTCTATTTAGTATGAACGAAAGCTTTTGCGAAAATAAACAATAAACTACCTACAGTCTATGCGGGTAATTTTATGGAATAAACAACCCTATAGTACGTTTCAAAACTAATGATGTCAAATAGAGGGTACTTTCGGAAATTGACAGGTTTTGAGACATGAGTAAAAGACTCTGGCTGCCGTGCATATGGTGTTTTGAAACGTAAAGTGGTGAATGAATCTGTCTATTTTTAGACGTGCGTAACTCAAAAGATGATACCGTTGTTCCAATACCTATATTTGCGCTGAATGTCAAGCATTCGTGAAAGTGCCTACCTATTAGGTTATTTGTCTATCAAGTGTAATATTTTGCAAAACAAATGGCGGAAATGCCATTTCGACCTGCCTACAATGGTACGATAGTAGTTTATACTTGTACAGATACATTGTGAACTAAAGGTGACTGTTGCACTATGCGTACATGAGTTGGATATCAATCTGTTAGCAATTAAGATATTTGCAATGAGTTGTTTATGCTGGCTACCTAATAGGCGGTAACGTCGTTGTACGTATGTCAGCAGGCAGATACCTACATTTTTGTTTTCCTCTGTAGGTGGGCTATGTTATATGTACCTATGTTATACAGACAAGTTCATGCGCTTTTAACAAATTTTAACGGTGATCTGGGCTTATCAAGGGACGGTCAGAGGTAGATAGTCTGATAATAATAATAATTTTATCCACCTCTTTATTTGTAATAAGAAGATTATACCAATAAATTCATACTATGAAGATTCTGTGACAGCCAGAGTGATTGTGTTTTTATGAAGCTTGACCGTTACTCCGACGGACTAAACAAGGTTAGTTTTGATAATTATTTGCTAATTATATAAATAGTATGGCAAGCCCAAATTACGTATTAGAAAATCATATGTAGATATGATTTTTACAAATGTTATTATCTTAAGAATGTTTATTTTATTGGAATTAAGGTATTTGATGGCCAGGTTTTCTATCTGCCATTGCCTAGTTAGGACAATGCATACCTTAAGATTTACCGTTGACCTTTTAGTAAGGGATTCAGGCTTCCCTATTACATTACCTACAGTTTGAGCAATCAAGCACTGTGTGGAACGGTTTCTGATTTACTTACTATCTTAGTAGATAGGTAGTTAGAATGGAAGATTATATAAATACTACCTATTTTACGTATCTCACCGCTAGCTAACGGTGGTTATCTTATTTTCTTTATTATTGCGTTTTAAGAGAAACATATTATATTTTTGTTGATTGGTTCGGAAAACTGCAATTGTGTTTCCGTGTATTCACTCCGTGTATTTGTTTATTCACAACGGATTAGGTAATGTACATCTGTAATTTTTGCATTTGACTTCAGATACGAATACGAGGAACACTTTTGAAAGGCTTTGTGTTAAATACTCTAGTATTTATCATCATTCTATTTGACTAAAATACCATAATGTAGTAAATGAGAATTGTAATAACATTTATATTTTAATAATTTACACTTGTTAATCGTCATTTAAGAGTGAGCTTCTGGTATGACGGAATTTCGTATTTTATATATCCTTAGATAAATGTTCAGTTCATTAATATAGTGGATCAATGCCATTTCAGTTTATAAGCTGATTCTATAATATAAATTATTTAACAATATTTGAATTATTTATAGTTTATCACATTGGCGATAGCTCCCACTCCTCCAGGCGATAGGAAACATGTCTCATGTTATAAGTATGGTTATAGGAGCGTACAGTTGTTTAATGACAGCATTTTACCTACCAATAAAATGCTTATTAAACTACTTACCTCCTATAACCATACATTTTTAATTCTGCCTGGTATATTTTGTAAAAAAATTGAAAATATTTTCTACAAAATAATAATAATATTCTAATTAGAATATTATTGTGAGACGCAATGAAGCCAAGCGGGCCGACTCGCCCCGCCCTGCCTGTCGGAGTGAGGAGCGGGGAGGTGGGAGCAGCCAATCACGAGCAAGGACAGATAGGTGCGACCGTAGCGGCAAAGATGAGTTGCTACTCTCATGTTATAAGTATGGTTATAGGAGGTAAGTAGTTTAATAAGCATTTTATTGGTAGGTAAAATGCTGTCAATACTATACGTCAGAATTCAGTTGACATAAACAATGCAAACACTTTTACAGATTACAACGAAGCGGTAGAACTACAAAAAGTTTTTAATCTATACTTCTAAGTTTGTTCGGTTTATACTGGAGTCCAATGGACTCCAATGACATTTTGGCCGGTTGAAACTGGGGACATGCTCGAAAATAATAAAAGCAGACAGTTTTTTACATCTCGCTCACACTTGCATAGGCAAAGCAAGCAAATTGTAATAAGATATAGTAATTTTCGTTCGTCTTTAAGTTAAAATATAATCGGGTTTCTAGTGCTTTTAGTTATTGTTCTTAGGACTGGACTACCCAAGGGACTAGGTACCTAAAACTTGCCCGTGCGGCCGGCCACCCGTGTGTTTGATCAAGTTTTGTGAATGGACTACTTTATTTTATTTTTTTATGGTTGGCAACAAAAAAAGAAAAAGTTTAAATGTCATGTTTTTAGTCTATGATTTAAAAATGACAGATTTGGAGGGGAAGGTCATCATAAATTCCAGTGATTCATGCAGTGTAATTTTATATTATTTTGGTTTTATGCCCATTGTAATGCATTTTATAACAGACATGAATAACAGTGTCAGTGAAAATGAAAAGTTTTGTGTATAACGCACTGTTGAGTTGATGGAGCGCGATCGATGCGTCCGTTTTTACGTACAAAAAAAGTTATCTAATTTTCTGTAAACGGGTGTAAGTGCCATTAGATAAAATGCCATTCGACTTTTTGTGCTGCGTCCGGCCCAATGTGGAGGATATCTCGGAGCTGGACTACTCGCACCAATCTCTGACAGAGGTACCCACCGAGGTGTTTGTATACGAGCGCACGCTGGAGACGCTGCTATGCCAGTGCAACCGCATCACGGAGCTGCCGCGGCAACTGTTCATGTGCCATGGCCTCAAGTACCTGAACTTGAGCGACAACGACCTGCAAGCCATTCCGCCCGCCATATCCTCGCTTACCAACCTACAGCATTTCAATATCAGCAGAAACTCGCTTACATCTATACCCGAAACCATGAAAGCCTTGAAGTATCTCATGTTCTTGGATCTCAGTATCAACCCACTGGAGAAACTCCCAGATGCTATCACAAATCTTATTGCGTTGCAAGATCTTTACTTGAATGATACTTATTTAGAGTATCTACCTGGAAACTTTGGACGACTTGCGAATTTGCGCATTTTAGAATTGAGAGACAATTATTTGATAATCCTTCCTAAATCCCTATCACGCTCAACTGAACTTCTGAGATTGGATATTGGTCAAAATGAGTTCCAGCAATTTCCTGAAGTGATTGGAAAATTTCTAAAACTTAAAGAGTTATGGATGGATAACAACAGCCTCACTAACATACCTGCAGTAATTAAGCCTTTAGAAAATTTGATACATTTGGAAGCGAGCAACAATATGATTGAAGAATTAGCCCCAGAAATTGGATACTGTGCGCAGTTGGTTGACCTGTGCTTGTCATCAAATAGTTTGATGCAACTGCCAGATACTATTGGGCAGCTTAGTAACCTGACTACTTTAAAGCTAGACAACAATAGATTATATGCTTTACCAGAAAGTATAGGGCATTTATCAAATCTGGAAGAACTAATGTTGATGTGCAATTATATAGAAAGAATACCCTCCTCCATTGGACTCCTCAGAAAACTTCAGTATCTGAATATTGATGACAATATCCTGAGAGCAATTCCGCCTGAAATAGGAAGCTGTGTGAAATTATCAGTTTTATCCCTCAGAGCCAATAAATTAACAAAGGTCCCTCCAGAAATTGGCCATTTATCTTCTTTGAAAGTTTTAAACTTAGTGAGGAATTCGCTAAGTTGTCTTCCTCAGTCCTTGTTAAATTGTGATAATTTGGTAGCTCTCTGGCTATCAGAAAATCAAAGCAAGCCTCTTGTGCCTATGCATTCAGAAGTGGATCCTCAAACATACGAGCAAGTCCTTACTTGTTTCCTCTTCCCCCAAGTGCCTTTAACCCCAATTGAGATGAAATCTGAGAATGAGAAACCAGAAGCAAATGAGGCCCAGCCTCCTGCTCGACACATCAGCTTTGTAGACATGAAATCAGCACCCAAGGCTCTTGAGAAACCAGGCCAACTGAGAAGGGCTCCCACACCGTATCCTAAAGAACTTAGGGCATTAGCTAAACATGCCAGGAACATCAACAAAGATGGCGCTCAAGATGTAACTCCTCCTATGCAAAATGCAGTACATATTAAAGCTGCCAAAATAACGCCCACCTTGCAACAGCGATTTGCATCGGATAATAAAATTGAATTAGAAAGTGCAAACAAGGATAATCCAGATGGAGCAACTCAGGATCCAATGAAACTATCTGTATACGATAATCTCCCAACTGAAAATACTTATGATAAACCTTTTGACCTCACTTATGAACCAAATAAGACTTATAAAAGTGTTGACCATGCTCTATACCCAGATGGTGATGGAGTACCCAACAGTGAAATAAAAAATAATGGTTCAGAACATTATAATGGATCGCACCATCATTATAATCAGAAACAAAATGAGATATACTCAACAAGACATGAAGTGGACAGACACAGTGCACCAGTACCTCCAAATATATATGGTAGCCAGAAAGATGGCTATCCACATGCAAATGATGGCAACTACAGAAGCAGTTTAGATGAAACCCGTAGTCGCTTGCAAAGACTAAGTCTCAGTTCCAACAATGAAGCTCAGCAGTTTGAAAATAATCAGTATACTGCAAGGGCAATGATGGACAACATTCCACCCCTTCCTGTAGGCCTTAAAAAGGCAGCATATCCAAGGAAAGAACAAATGATATACCATGGCATGCCTGATGGAAATTATCATAACAATTATGAAGGAGAAACCTATGCAGCTGCAAGAGAAAAAATATATGGTCAAAGAAATTATGATGCTTATAGCTATCACCCACATGCTAGTCGCGATGTTCCCAGCTCTAGAGTGCATACAATAAGCCAGGTGGTGAGTTCAACAACTATGCCAAACTTGAGTAACTACAGCAATATGTATCCAGCTGGAAGTAACGTGGATGGTCATCATTATAGTCCGTCTACACATCACAGTTCTACTAATGCCAATATTTATGGCACAACAGCTTCAAGCCCGACCTATGTTTCTTCTCAGTCACCGGAATTGTATTCTCCTACAGGACACACGAATACCACAAATCCTTATCGCATGACGAACACTCCGCTCATATCTGACGACGGCAGCTATAGCCATGTTCATTCTCCGACTAGTCAAAATATGTACGATTTGTATGATGCTATACCGGGAGGGTCGTCGAACCCGCCGAGCGTGGCGAGCCACAGCCGGCACAGCCCGAGCGGGCTGTCGGAGCCGGTGTACGGCGCTGCTCCCCCGGCGCCAGCGCACGCGCGCGGCCAGCCCCCGCCCTACCACATCGCCGCGCCTTACACCAAACACGCGCAGTACTTCAATGGCACAGGTGGATAGTGGTGACATCATCAGGGGGGCCACAAGTGTCCCCTTGAAGACATGTGTTTCTGTGAACACTGTCAACGTTATTAAATTTAATTTATGCCTACTTTTTATATCTTTTTACTAGGTGTGCAATTAAATGTGATAATATTGTAATAATGTGGAATGAAAATGTTGCGGTGCTAAGAGGTGGATCATAAATCATAATATTGTTTGATCGAATGCTATAGATGTGGCTAAATTATTGAGGGATGGTTGCTTTTAATCCTTTGTATAATTAATTAAACTGTTGCCTGTTTTCGAAATAAGGCAGTTTAACTTTATAGTGCAGAGATGACAGATTTTAGGTACTTGATAAGTACGACGTGTAACAACTATGTTGTTTGGTATTATTGTTAAAAGATTATATAAATATTATTATATGGTTCAGGCGATTGTTTCATATTAATGTTTGAAAATATAAAATTTTTACTAGTAGGTATAAATGTGATGTTGTAAAAGCATTTCAGATGATATCGAGAGAAATTAATTAATGTAGGGAAGAGTTGTATCTAAATACCTACCTTATCTTAGTTAATGATCGAAACTTCAAACGGAAGGAATGAGACACTATTAATTATTATTTTATTTATATATTGTAATTAATTATATACCTATAATAAAATTATATAATATAATAATTAACAGTGCCTCACTCTTTAGACACTCTCTCATAAACTGAGAATGCCACCACAGCATTGAGTTTCTTCCCTGACTAATTAATTGTAACATATTTGGCAGAAATCCCATAAATATGTACCCTACCTATCATATGATGTAGTGTAATAATAAGTGAAAAGATAATAGTATTCCTGTAATACCCATAGGTGTATTAAAAAACAGACATGTTGTTATAAAATAACGTGCGTAATTTTACGACATCACTTTAAGGCATACAATACATTGAGTTTAGTATGTATACTAAGTAAGTTTATGAGATAGGCAAGGAGGTGAAAAAGTTTACACTTTCAATATTCTATTATTTTTGTATCAATCTCTTATCTTGTGATATTTCAATAATTTTTGTCTCTCTTCGACAGTCCAACATATTTTTTATTGAATTTCTATAATTCCAATTTAAACATAACGAATTATGTAAAGTTGTAGGTATAATATACTATACTACCTACTATATTTTTGTACACTATATTTTTATTAAAACTATCAATTCCACAAGCACAGGTGCCAGGGTCTCGTTTCTGACTCTTAAACTTACTTGCCTATTCCTGTAGCACTTTTTTGAATAAGTAATAGAAAAGAGAAAATTAGCAGCTGTGTTTAACATAACATCCTAAAGTGAATATAAAGATCTTAGTAAACAAATGGCTGAATGATTGTGATTTTCTGTCCCTTTTATTGCTTAATAAGGAGTGTCAGGAAAAGCAAAAATCTAAGAAAATGTTCTGCAGGATTAGTAGGTATAGTAATAATGTTTTTGTGCTAGCGTTTATAATTTTTAATACACTTTTTATTTACGTAAGACCATTTAAGTACTGACCTATTTATCTAAAGTAATTCATTCGTTATTATAATACATTTATGTTTTAATAATAGGTACAATGTAAAAAATAATACATTGCTCAAAGCCCACCAGCAGTCAGTATTTTTTTCAATATAAATTTTGCCTTATATTTCGTCACTTTATTGATCTATTATTTTATTATTCTTAGTTATAATATTCTATAGTTAACAAAATGCTTGATAAAATATTTAATAATATAGCTTGGACAAAAATATGTACCTATAGAAGAATGGAATGTTTCTTATAATTATTATCGAAGGACTTGTGTACTGTGATGAGGATAACACAAAAAATCACATACGTAATATTGTAATAAAATAAGCAAATTAATAAAAATAACTATAAATTTCTACACAATAGTTAAAAGATCTAGTCATTAAATAAATAAGGTAATACTAACTATGTTCAAAATATTTTGATAAAATTAAGTTGATACTTTCGTGAAATGTTTAGGGACCATATTAGGACGTCAAAATTACAATGTTCTTAATTAAATTCAAATGATTGGTATGTTACTTACCTTTCTGATATATCTGATTCTGTTACTGGCTCATCTTGATTTTAGTGTACTTTTGCAATGCTTCAAAGCTCTCCTAAAAAGCAGTTTGACAAACTATAGTTCGACAATTTCGTGCGGGACCTTCCTGCGGGGCACAGACGGTCGGGGGGCGAGGAAGCACGTCATTTCACGTGCGGTGCGGATGCGCGCGTATCACTTCCCCGCTACACCTCCCGCTACCCGCTGACATCTCCCCCCCTAACGTCTGTCACCCCTAGGGAAGGTCGCGCACGAACTAGCCGGACTATAGTTTAGCATGAATGAGAATAAGGAATTGAAAAAATTACAGGTATTGAGTATTTTTCAATTTCTTCTTTTCATTTATAGATTAATATAGGACTGAGAGTACATAAAAATTCCAATAAATTAGTTTAGCTTTTTCAGCTTACATAAGGCTATCATGTCACTTAAGTATACAAATTAGTTAAATCCTAAAATTGATATACTATGATCTGGTTTGGCCGGTAACAAAACAATTGTTACAATCTAAAATTGTTTGTTGAGATTTTATGGAGAATTATTAAAAATTATACTAATTATTAGCTAAATATTAAATCTTAATAAGGAAAAACAATTTATTGGCATAAGACAAAGAACTAATTGTAAAATTAATGAATTCAGTGTATTAGTCATTCATTACATTACTGTTGACCCTGAACAAATATATTCTAGTTAGTAATGCGTCTCTTCACAGTCAGATAAAATAATCATTTTCACCAATCAATAACAATACTATGATACATTTTTCGTCTTTTTCGAACAGGTACATTTGTAAATAAAAATTCAGATAGATTTAGATAGGTGCCTTCTAGCAGAAGAAGGGAAGCCTTTATTTTCTATCTTCTCTACCACCTGTTTTGTTATTAAGTATGTTAACATTTGATATGTGGTACCTAACGATTATGCCAGAAAGAAATTTTAAAAACAAATCAAATGCATATCAATATCATTTTTGTACAGTTTGATGAATATATCACTTAACACAAACAACGCTAAGAACTGATAAAATATTAATTTCCTAAACATGCTACAATGTAAACGAGATCATGTAAAAAAACTGCCTGTCAATGTATGTAGGTATCTGCACGTAATTTTGTTTGCAATTGGCGCTTATAATTACAAGATTAATAACTTCTATTAAAATAGTAGATATATTATCTATTGCCGAAGTTATGGTTAAGGGTAACAGAAGCTGTATTTCCCTATGTAATAATTTAATTAAACTTTTAAAATTTATACCAAACCTACATTTTGTGAAGACTGAAACCTAAACATATCATTTAATGCAGTATATTTTGTAAAGAATCAATTTTATGTTATGGTGCCTACCTACTCTACTACTACTACTACTACCCTACTCATTTTTCTGTTCCTAAGCAAAATACCAGGAGTATCCTGACCACTAATATGTATAATTTTTGATCATTTTTTGATTTGCAGTCCAGAAATCAGAATACACGATAAAAAAATCGTATCTGAAATGTTAAACAAAGTTACGAATATTACCTTAATAGGTATGTTACCTATTTAGGTGCTTTTCGTAACTTTGTTTCAAGCGAATATCTCATTTATTAAATATACCTACATATTTTCTTAACGAGTTTGCTTCCGAGGAGTCGTGCCAATAATAATATGTTATTTTTTTAAATCTATGACTTTTTAACTTGAATTAAGTTTACAGCTAAAAATAATATTATTTGTACAAAGCAATGCTCAAATTTTTATAACTGATAATTTATACTTCTGTAAATTTTTGCACCTAGGAAAATAACATGTATTTTAAGAGCATGCTGTAAATTCAAGTTGTTAACATTTAGCTAATAATGTAAAATAGTCGTGATTATTTTGTGCCCGTCATACATGGAATCAGTTTTATGATTTATATTTTTTATGTTATTATTACAAAATGCGTATTGTACCTAAATGCATACTTTAACAACATTGTGCACATGTATGTATAATTTAAGCAAGTGCTGAGCAAGTATTAATTTTTTTGTGTGCCATAAATAAATTAAGTTTCAATTTATTTTTTACAAATACGTGGTTGGCCATGGAATTAGCATAACAAACACATGGACGGCCTAAACGTTTATTCGTGGACATCAAGTAAAATATCTTGATTAAAGAAATTGGTATAATATTGTTATAATTATAAAGATATAAAATAAAATCTTAATCTTATTAACAAGGTACCATTTTTTAAGTGACAGGGATGATGTAATTTTATTCAATTAGGTACCTACCTACCTCCTGTAAACTTAGTTAATTTTTAAATTATGTTAAAATAATGGCAGCACATATTGAGTAAAATTATGTTTATGTATGAGAATAGGTACTTATAATTTATTTTTATGCTTTGTATTTGTACCTATTAATTAAGCAGTGATTAGAGTAGAATTTAATAAAATGTTTAAAATGGGACACCAAGACTATTTATTTGAATCTCTAACACGTTACCTATCTCATGTTTTTGCTAACCACTGAAAGGTACCTACGTCATTGTACAGTGTGATTCGTGATAAAGTGTAGGAACAATCACGTCGTCATATTTTTTAACATTCGCACGCGAAAGTCTGCAATTTAGTGTGCTAGATCACTTGTGTTATTGGTGTGTTACCTACTTCAGATGTTTATTTTCATAAAGAAAACATAAAAGTAATCATACTGTATTATCGTGTAGGTATCTACAGAAAAGGTTCAATAGTATCACTTTCAGGTCAACAGCCTTTTGATGACTTAAAAAGTAACTAAACGCACAATGTCTTAACTCAGAATTACTTACGCGCACAATGACCTAAACGCATAATAACCTAAACGCATAATGACCTAAACACATAATGTCCTTAACGAATAACGACCTGAACACATAATATTCTAAAAAGCATAATTTCCTAAAAGCGCAATGTCCACTAAAAGTTTCATTAAAATTACTCATTTAGTTTCGGAGATTAGCGTTAACAAACACGCAAATAAACAGACGATATTTTTAAAAATCGTTGTTTTTTGGTATATACCTAAAATAAATAAAAGTACCATGTCAGTATTTAAGAACTAAATGTATTCTAGAAACTGAAACACTTGTAAATTAAAATCTTTTTTTTTATTGGTCATAACTTATTTAACTTAGGTATATTTGGAATTTTTAGAATCAGTAAAACCTTGGGAAAACTGCGCTTTTGTTATGTATGCCAAAATTGCTAAAAGTGGCCTGACTTTTAGGAATTTTGACATATCTACCTACATAACTCATGGATACCAATTATTGTCTATTTTATTCTAGTCTAGATCTTCAAAAATGTTAACTTTGTAACTTTAACTTAAACTTAACAAAATGCTCTGCAAATCATGTTAAAGTAAATTCCCTTTTGTCGCTTTCAACTGGATCACCTTAATCGAATCCAAACATAACTCTTACCATTACCTACACGGCCAAACTACTCAACCGGCTACATGTATAGATAGTACCTAACTATAAATTTAATAAACAAATAGGTCGCTGAGTCAGCAAAATAGTTAGTTAGTTAGTGTAATAACCAAATCAATCAATAATAGGACAAGTGGGAGAAATTATCTACTTCTATGATCTCGGAGCAAAGAGACCCGACAGCAACCAGACCCGAGTGAAGGCAATTAAAACTCATCTTTCTCAGATACAAAAGCACACACAACTAAATAAATAAGTAGTTAAATGCACTGCTTAATATTTTGTATTGTGCGATTGTGTGTGTGATGTGTTAAAACCAGTACCAGTTGTTCGTAGCGTTCCTGTAGGTAGTTACCTAGGTACACATTTCTTTCCTCGGACCCCTCGGACCAACGAAATCGGATCGGACGGAACGTAACATATCAGCCTCTAATACCTACCTACAATCAACAGGTGGGACAGTAGATACCTTACGTATTGGAAGGGTTAAACTAAACTAAACCACACTTTAATTTTCCATTTTTCAAAATCTTGAGACTACCTACTTACCTAGTTAGTTAAATAGTTACCATCCTTACGAATAGAAGTAGCGGAGGCTTGTCAAATTTTACGGCCTTTGATGTAGTTAGCTCTTATCTTAGAGTTAGCTCTCCGGCTATTATGAAAAAAGTTTAAAAAAAAACTCCTAGGTAGATATGTACGTGATTTGATTATTAAGTAGGTACCTACGGTATGTTCGTTCGTGTTCGCATCGTACAACGGCATGATAGGCAGAACATTTTACAGATACCGTGAGAATAAATAGGGTAGGTATGGAATTTAATTAAATTCCGTTATTTTTCAGTGCAAGTCCAACTATGTAAATAAGGCTAGAGCTATGTAGAGCGGCGATCGATTAGATGCGCGCGCCGCCGCTTGCCGAAGTCCGATGGCAGGCAACAGTGCGAGAACGTAGAAAATATCGGAAATACCAACAGCTGGCCGGTCTCACCAGGTAAAAAACATTTATAATACAAGATGTTTGTGTAAATTAAAAGTATTTTATAATAATTGTGCCTTATCATGAGTGAGTAACCGTTAGCTACTTTGTAAAAGTGTCAACTTTTATATAATACCCAGTGAGAATCGCGTATCATCATTATAGTAGACCCTACGAATTTGCCACCGATTCATTGCTCAAAGACCTTAGGATTAATACTTCAATCAATCTCATCAATTAAGGTCCTATGTGTTTATCTAACTAAGTAATTTTCAATTTCCTGCCCTCGGTTCCGTGAAACGCCTACACAGTGAACTTTTACCTATTGGAAAAGTTTTCAGTTAATTACGACCCTGAAGCGGTATTAAGTGGGTATCACAGCCTCTCTCGTGCAAACGCTTGTTATCTCGATCTTGTCATGTACCGGCCCACTTATCCCCTGCCTACACGATTGTGATCGATGTAAAGCTTGTGATAATAAGTAATATGTACCTACTTACTTAGAGATAAGCTGCTAATGATTTAGCACCACCACTTGTAAATTTGGTAGCGGTCGAAAAGCGTACAATCTGCACACCACACAGGTTTTCTTTTCCCTCCAGAAGATCAGATTTTCCTTTTGTGGGTCAGTATTTCCTTTTGTAGCTAGCGTTACCTAGCATTGCAGCTGGTCAACTTTTCATTATGTAGCAACGTCTAGATAGATAAGCACATCTTCCCTTCAGTTAGTTTTTGTAAAATGCCCATCAGGCTTCTTATCTTCTCTATTCAAATATTATTTTTTGACTGTATTTGTATGGTCTAAATTAAACATTTATCTTGATTCAATCGTAGTTGGTACTCATGCTAACTAAAACATTGTAAGCTAGTTAAACTTTGTGCGAGCACGGAGAATTATCTCGCACAATAGTACTATCGAGAAATATCAGAATATCGAGAAATTCTCAACTCTTCCACGTCTGACATGAAAGCAGGTCGGAACTTTAGCGAAACTTTTCTAGTCCGTAAAGAAAGGAACAAACAGATAAATCTTGGTGTTAGTAGTCATAGTTCTGTAACAATCACCCCCCTCTGCCATGACATCCAAAGCACAGAATCAGTTATTTTTTCTGACGAACTAGTGAGACAGCCTGCAATGTCTTTTGGGATGGGGAAACCTGCCCCTGTTGTGTCAGTCGGAATGTAATGAAACTACCATAAAGATTAAACATTGTGTGTTGTAGACTTAAAGATGCCAGGCGCCAGGCACAAGATCCTGGGCCATGTGCTCTCAGGGTTCTGCCACAAGATGAACCGCCGCAAGCCTCTTTATGGCGACTCCATGGATACCCCGCTCAACAGGTGCCTTAGCACTTTTGACATCACTTTACTGGGTAAGTTAAGGTCAAAAACAGTTTCAACTTCTTCTATCTACCTTATTTCAAAATATTCAGTTTCCATGCTTCAAAATCTTATATTGTTTAGGTATCGGGCACATGGTGGGTGCCGGCATCTACGTCCTGACTGGAGCCGTGGCCAGACACATGGCCGGTCCAGCCACCCCTCTCAGTTTCATCATAGCTGGTGTGACATCAACTCTAGCCGCGCTGTGCTATGCTGAATTCGGCACCAGAATACCAAGAGCCGGCAGCGCTTATGCCTACACATATGTCAGTATCGGCGAGTTTTGGGCTTTTATCATTGGCTGGAATATTATTTTGGAATACATGATTGGTAAGTTGTACCTATTTCTATAAAATCGTAATTAATTATTAGTCTTCATGAAATATTCCTGACTCTTGATTTTCGATTGCAGGTGCAGCGTCGGTAGCCAGAGCTTGGTCGGGATATTTAGATTCAATGTTTGACGGAGCCATTAGTAACGCTACAAAATCAATTACTGGAGAAATGCATGATTCCCTCCTCAGTCAATATCCAGATATTCTTGCTTTTCTCATTTGCATCGTAGCGTCCTTAGTCCTCGCTGTCGGTGTTAAAACTTCGGCCTACATTAACAACGGCCTTACAATTCTCAATTTACTTGTGATATCTTTGGTGATATTTTTAGGATTTTACTACGCTGATATTAACAACTGGTCCGCCAAGCACGGAGGTTTCATGCCTTTCGGTTTTCAAGGTGTATTAGCGGGTGCTGCAACTTGCTTTTACGCCTTTGTAGGTTTCGATAGTATATCCGCATCCAGTGAAGAGGCGAAAGACCCAGCTCGCTCTATTCCGATAGCTACTGTATTGTCGATGTCTCTAGTTGCGGTCGGTTACATTCTCGTAGCTGTAGCTCTGACTCTAATGGTCCCTTACTATACCATCAATCCAGAAGCTGCGTTGCCTGAAGCTCTGGGCGCAGTTCACGCTGACTGGGCGAGGTACGCAGTGGCAATCGGTGCCGTCTGCGGTATGAGCACCACTCTCCTGGGCTCTCTATTCTCACTTCCTCGTTGCTTGTACGCAATGTCGGCCGACGGTCTACTCTTCGGAGTGCTTAGTGATATTAACAACAAGTCTCAAATACCCATTTGGAACCTCATAATCGCCGGTTTGTCGTCAGCTTTGATCGCTCTGTTATTTGATTTGGAGAAACTGGTAGAGTTTATGTCGATAGGCACTCTTTTGGCGTATACGATAGTCAGCGCTTGTGTGATAATCCTGAGGTACAGACCGACACCTCCAGACGACAAAGGTTTCGGAGCTCCTCAAATTGAATCGCCTGGAGACCGTGAAGACAGTTCTGCAACTGGAACTCCGGGGACCGACCCGGGATCGTCTTCTTCTGAGGTAATTATTGAGGTGAGAGTTCTGTTCTTCTGTATTTAGGTTTAAAATTCAATTTTACATGCTCCTGTTTTTGCAGATGTTTGAAGCCCTGACGGTGGGTCGGTTACGCGCCCAGTTCGCTTGGTTGGAGCCTATCGCCGGAGGACGAGCCCCGGGGGCAGCGGTTACGTGCTGCGTGTACATATTCACAATCACATCGGCCCTGTTTTGTGCGCACAACCACTTCCTGGCGGAGCACACCGGCATCTGGGCGCTGTTGCCAGATTTGGCACTGGTTCTGATCATGATTGCTTGTGAGTATTGTTTGTGATTCACGACACATTTGATTTTGATAGAAGACAATGTCTCTGATTGTGAATCCCTTGACTTTTCAGGTCTAGTGATAATCTCAGCGCACCAGCAGAGTCCTACCAGGCTGCCGTTCCGAGTACCCTGGGTGCCTCTACTACCAGCCGCTAGCATCATGATGAACGTCGAACTTATGATCAACCTCAACGGACTTACCTGGGCTAGATTCGCTATTTGGATGACTGTCGGTAAGTGGTTTAATTTTAGTTTAGATTAGACAGTTACAAGTTAGCACAGAGTACTGGAATAGCAGTGCTTCTTGTAAGTAAGTGTAGTGTAGCCGTGTAGCTATTGTAATTGTGAATTAACTACCGAAACAACAATCAGTGGATTTGTCTAAGAAGGCTGCAAGCTAACACAGATATTTAAAAAAAACATATAATAAATGCTAAGACAAAAACATATGCTCAATGGCCAGTGTTTAAAAACCTACTTACCCACATTCCAGGCCTGCTCCTGTACTTCCTCTACGGCATCCACCACAGCAAGCTGGGCGAGGGCGCCACTGGCCTGCTGTCGCGGTCTGGCAGCGGCGGGGGCGCGGGCGGGTGGGGCGCCGTCGAGAAGACCAGCAGCGCCATCGCGCGCCGCGTCGGCCGCCTCGGCCGCGGCAGCAAGGGCGACGACCGCAAACCCATCATATGCGACGACGAACTGGCCAGGCGGGAACCGTGATTCTAAACCACACCTAAAGCTTTCGAATAGGTATTATAAAACGAATCGAATAGATGGCAGATCTTTTGTTTTAGGGTGTCTGTAGGCGACCTTATTATTTATTCTCATACAAAGAAAGAGGTCAAAACGCCATAGCGCACTGACTTAATTTTGCCGGAAATATTGGTCGTCTGAAAACACCCTTTAGGTAGGTGTGGTCTGTCACGCAGTGGAATGGAATTGCAGTAGTGGCTGGAGTATTGATGGTCAAGCATGTCAAATTGTCTAACCAGTGTCTATAATCAAGTAATCGTCCAATTTTACCTAGTCCAAGTTACTACAGAATGTTTGAAAGGCAAGAATGATGACCGCAACTAATCATAACATTTTAGAACACTTTTGAATGATTTCAGAAACTAATTTTATCGAAAAGAATGTATATTAAATATGTGTTAATCATGTCTTTATTTGGGTTGGTGAGAACTACGCAGAGATAGGAATAGGAGATTGGCTTTACGAACATTCGTTTTATGAGCAACAAGTTATTTATGACCAATACAATAGCCTTGTAGGTTGTAGGATAAAAGTAAGCGAAGAGTGATTTCGTCGACGTCAAGTGAAAGGGCCAAATCAATTTCGATATCCAGTACGGGACTCCGTTACTAGTCGTCCGTCTCTTACAATTTATCACAGAATGTCCATACAGACAATCACCCAAACCTACAAGTTTTTACAGAATACTTCACGGTCAATCTTCCTTACAAGTTAACACAGAATGTTCGTATTAGGCGCAATATAATATACCTGCTATCTAGACTGTATTAAAACAATTGTAAATTCTGTTAAATTTATTAATGGTTGACCAACGAGTAAAAGAGAATTTTAACATGAAATAATTTATTAAATTATATCCAGGTTTTAATACAGGGTCAATTATAAATTAACTTAACATGGACTCCCTGGAAATAAATTCAACTAATGTTAAAAATTAAATTCAAATCAACTAGGTTTAACCAACAACAGAACGAGTTTTATTCTTACCACATAAATTAAATTAAACAAATTGTCTATTAAACACCAATAAAATTTTACTATTTAGGGTATGTACTGTAGTCAATGCTCTCGATTCTTAAGGGACATTTCTTTGGCTAATTCTTTGCTATTGAATTGTTTATTTTAATTGTTATATCATAGGTAAATAACAGAAAATAGAGGAACATAGACAGAGAAGGACAGGAAATCTACAGCTGTCATTTGTTTTTGTTGCCAAAGATATTTTTTTATACATGATTTGTGACAGGACTAGCTACGAATTAGCCGAGGAAGTGTCCAGTAAGAATTGAAGCTGTTTTACAGAAATGAATCGGAAACGCTTGGTTCTATGTTATGCACAAAATAATAGATTCTATAATTTATAAAAGTTCTTCCAAAGATATTATTTCGCTTGTCAATGTCCGCATAGATTGAGCAAGATGTGAATTTTAAGATCGTCTATCACAAATTACCTTTACTCCTAGAACGAATGTAAACTAAATGTTGTTATCTTTTGTGTATAAAGTATTTATTGTATCAATACTATATTTTAATTATTACAAAAGTCTTATTTAATATTGTTATAGACCTGTACATTTTATTAAATGTTATATGTACATAAATTATATATAATACGATGAATGCATTACAGTGTTTTCCTGTATAAATATCCTGAATTACCCGTAAAACAAAACAATCGAATTTTGTATAAATATATTAATCGAAAATAGCATCACTTCTAATAAATATTATCACAAAACTGTTAATTCCTACAGAATGTTTCTATTGGAATATGTAGAAGCAGGCATGTTGAAAATTAGACAGCCTTTTGGTACCGACTTCTACTGTATCAGGCGTCTATAGAATAGTTGTTGGACACACATAAAAAATAGGATTTCTCCTAATTAATAGCTTCCTACTTTTTAGTAATCAGAAATTAGTATTTTTTAGGCGAAGCATAATTTATCTGCCTATGTCTATGAGCAAACTAAGGATTTGCAAACATTTACAACACACACAAAGTATTAAAGACATACAAAGGTACGTATTAGCATTTCTTGACAGATTGTGCGTCTGACGCTTTTCAGTGGGATTAATATTATTCTTTAGGGTAGGACCACCAAGGGCGACCGATTTGACATTGTAAAATTCATTTATTTACTATCAAACATACTATTAGCTGTCAAAACGTTTACAACTCATGGGGCCGTAATTATAAGAATATTCGCACACCTATCAAATTCTTACGCTAATGTTACCTAACTGTATTCATCTAGTATCCTATCTGTTGAAATGGCTGATTTGCCAAGAGGCGGACGGTAGCCGCTGTAGCCGGTTGATGGTGGGGCGCCCCCACTGCAACCATAGGAAACCTAGTACTATACACACCGCGGTCTCGATATAGAAGCCGTCTAGTGTCGTGTTACACTCACCACCGGCGGTTTTGCATACCTGGAAAAAATGTATTTTATGTTAATACAATTTTGTAAGCTAATCCATTTTAAAAGTAACAAATATTGCTGTTCTGAAACATGGTATTACAAAAAGTATGATCGGGCATTAAAACATAACGTAGTTCTACGTTGTTTGTATACTCCGGTATTTGAATAAAGTTCAACACATTCAAATAAAAAGATATTCTAAACACAACTTTATTATAATATGATATCATGCGTTTTCTTGCGGAGTAGGCAGACCGTTATAGCAACATCTGATAAACAGAAGTTCATTTTAGAATTTGTTTCCATAAATAATCGTGAGAATACAGGGTGCGATGGTGTACCGAAAACTTAGCAGGCATGATCAGACCACGAAACTGAACAACTTTTATTATGAAGCCAATGGTGGGAAACGAGAAAAAATTTCCGACCTCCCATACAAAATTCACGATCAGCTGACTGACTTTGTATGGGAAGCCAAAAAATATTTTTCGTTTACCACCATTGTGTTCCATGTTGTTCAGTTTCATGGTCTGAGCACGCCTGCAAAGTTTTAGTTACACCGTCCCTTACACCCCATACTTACATCAACCTCCGTAGCCGTTGAACAGGTGTTATCACTTTGGTCCGCTAAGGAGCACTGCTTGTACGTGAGATGGTCGATGGCCCACAACGCCAGTGTATTTGGCCAGTTGGTCCCAAGGTTGGAGACGGTGTTGAGTAGCGTCATGTACGTGCCGCCGACCGCCGGGTCCGATACCTTCGCGAAGAACGCCATCACCGCCACGAACATGCAGTACAGGCATGTCTGGAATAGTAAACAATAGTATGTAATAGTACTCTAAGCTGATAGTATAAGTATTTGATAAGATTCTGGCTGCAATCTCGTAATTTGATCTATGTAGGTATATTTTATTGAAAGAATGTTGCGGAAGTGAAGTGACAAAAAAGGTCATATAAAAATTTAAATTATTATAAGACATCATTCTGAGTTTTAGCTGTTTTTTTGTTGTTGATGGGTACTTTGTTTACAGCCCTAAGGCCTTCAAAACTACGCCGGTAGGCTTGGTGGGCGCGATGGCTCTTCCGGAATTATTTTTGCTGGATTTAAGTGAGGAATACACATTTCATTTTATAAATATTAAAATATTGAACACGGATATTGATATTCCGATACAAAAGAAATTACGAGCCGACATAAAACAAAATGTTTAAAAGATTTACCTGATGGAACAAATAGAGGCACATGAGGAAGAACAGGTAGGTGTAAGAGGGCGGAGCGCCGCCCAGCAGGCGGGGAGTGAGCGCCACCAGCCCCGCCGCTAGCGGACCCACCAGCAGCCGCAGCGGGAACGCGCGCAGCCAGAGGGACAGCGGCTCCGGACCGGTCTTGTGCTTCTAATGCAACTATATTGATAAATGTTTACCTGATGGAACAAATAGAGGCACATGAGGAAGAACAGATACGTGTAGGAGGGCGGAGCGCCGCCCAGCAGGCGCGGAGTGAGCGCCACCAGCCCCGCAGCCAGCGGACCCACCAGCAGCCGCAGCGGGAACGCGCGCAGCCAGAGAGACAGCGGCTCCGGACCGGTCGTGTGCTTCTAATGCAACTATATTGATGTAAGCTTACCTGATGGAACAAATACAAGCACATGAGGAAGAACAGGTAGGTGTAGGAGGGCGGAGCGCCGCCCAGCAGGCGCGGAGTGAGCGCCACCAGCCCCGCAGCCAGCGGACCCACCAGCAGCCGCAGCGGGAACGCGCGCAGCCAGAGAGACAGCGGCTCCGGACCGGTCGTGTGCTTCTAATGCAACTATATTGATGTAAGCTTACCTGATGGAACAAATACACGCACATGAGGAAGAACAGGTAGGTGTAGGAGGGCGGAGCGCCGCCCAGCAGGCGGGGAGTGAGCGAGACAGCCCCGCCGCTAGCGGACCCACCAGCAGGCGCAGTGGGAACGTGCTTCTAATGCAACAATATTGATGTAAGCTTACCTGATGGAACAAATAGAGGCACATGAGGAAGAACAGGTAGGTGTAGGAGGGCGGAGCGCCGCCCAGCAGGCGCGGAGTGAGCGCCACCAGCCCCGCAGCTAACGGACCCACCAGCAGGCGCAGTGGGAACGTGCTTCTAATGCAACAATATTGATGTAAGCTTACCTGATGGAACAAATAGAGGCACATGAGGAAGAACAGGTAGGTGTAGGAGGGCGGAGCGCCGCCCAGCAGGCGCGGAGTGAGCGCCACCAGCCCCGCTGCTAGCGGACCCACCAGCAGCCGCAGCGGGAACGCGCGCAGCCAGAGAGACAGCGGCTCCGGACCGGTCGTGTGCTTCGCTAGCATCTGGAAAATGTGATAACACTGATGTAGAGAAGTGATTGTAATTTTTTAGACAAATGGTTGTGATTTGTACACAAATGTTTGGAATTTGTAGACAGATGATTGGCATTTGTAGACAAATAATTGGCACTTGTAAATAAATGGTTGGCTCTAGTAGACAAATGATTGGATCTTGTAGACAAATTATTGGGATTTGCAAATAAATGGTTGGCATCTGTAGCCAAATGATTGGCATCCGTGACAAATGAATTGCATTTGTAAATAATTGGTAGGCTCTTGTAGACAAATGATTTGCAATTGTAAATAATTGGTTGATCTAGTAGATAAATGATTAGCATCTGTAGACAAATGTATAGAATTTGTAGACAAATGATGGAATTTGTAGACAAATGATTGGAATTTGTAGACAATTTATTGCAGTTTGTAGACTAATGATTGCCTTTTTAAAAGACCATTAATTGGCTTTTAAAAGACAAATCATGACTCATTCTTCATTTACAGCTGCAGCCCAGTGTTCTATTTTTGGAATTAAATTTATTTTTTCTAATGTAAATCCTCTTAATAGATCTTTTCTCAAATATGCTAGGAAATATGACAATTTCTTTCAAAAAAACAATCCAGAAAGTTTGACATTGTCTGTGATTTTTAAATTTCTGAACAATTTCTTTTTTACACACCAGCAATGGATTCCAAATTTCCAATACAACTTTTCTGGCGCGATATCGAAATCGTACAGAAATTACAAAATAAAAAAAGAATAACTCCAAATCCACATCATGACTTAGTAATCAGTAAAACAACTTTTTATATCAAATTACTATAAAATAAAATAAAATCTTTATAATTTCCTAGCATTTTGTTGAGAAAAGCACTATGTAAGCCTCGGGGAAAATGACTTTGCCAGACTCGTATTTTTAAAGTCCTCGCCTGCGGCTCGGACTTCAAACTCTACTCGTCGGTCAAAGTCTTATTTTCCGTCTTCGTCAACAACCTACTATTGGTTAGTTGAATAGTCTTACCACAGGCATAATAATTTGTACTGGAATGAGGGGCACAGCTAGCAATGCTAAGTCTTCTCTGGGTACACCTGCTTCCACCAGCTTCAAACCAGACACAGCATCACTTGCACAGAATCCAAGCTGTAATATCAGAAAAAATATTTGTAAAATATCTTTAATAAATAACTTAGAAACATTTTTTAAAATTATATCTGTTTGTCAAATCAAATTTATTGGTGGTTACATATTTGGTGTGGACTTTCGTTGTAATAAAAACAGAGGCACTGCTGCCCACTGTCTTGATTTATCCCTAAACTTTAATGACATCCATGCATATGTAATTAATTAATTAAAATCAAATATATTTTGTAATTGGGATAATTACCTTGGCAGTAAAAAGCACTAAAGCTAATGTTCTCACTGCTGGCAGTTTTACAATTGTATACAACTGTTTGTAAGCATTGACAATATCTATCATCCCTTTTGGTAGCTCATTTCTTCTGTTACTGCTCTCATTCCTTTCATGTTTGAATATTGCTACGAAAGTAGTTGTGACAATGAAAATCCAGCCCCAGAATAATAAGAAACTTGAAAGTGTGACTAGTCCGGTATCTTCAGGTATACTTCTCAAGTACTTGTTACAAAAGTATGGTGACTCCAAGGCCAAGAACAGTACATAGCCCAAAAAGAATCCAGCTGTTTGACCAACTGTGTTACATGTTGAAGCATGGCCTACATTACATCTGAAACAGAATAAAAATTATTATTAAGCATCATCATCATCATCTTCCTGCCCTTACCTCAATTACTATTGAGCATAAAAACACGCAAAATACATCTCAATAATAATAAAGGACATCTTTAACAATAACTTATTAAAAGAATTTTATATATTTACAGATTTCTTTACCTTTTTAGCATAGTGAGTGCCCACCCATCAACCGCTATATCTTGTGTAGCAGCCAAGAAATTTAGGAAAAGAAATGAGATAGTGAGAACGCTCATGGCAGGAGCATCATCGGGTCCACCGAGCCAATCCATCACACTGTACGACATGATTATCATCACAATGCCTATCAGATACTGAACAGGGACTAGCCAAGTTTTCCGACGTCCAAACTTTGGCCAAAATATAGCATCCACAATTGGCGCCCATAGCAATTTCACACTGAAAGGCCAGTTGACAAAACTAAATTCAGCCTGAAAAGAAAAACTAACTATGTTAATTTATTCATGTTTCTACATTATCAGCAATAAAATTGAATTGGTTATGCATCTTCATAAGAAACAAAGCCTACCTGTATATCGTAAAATTTAGTTATCACTAACAAGTTGGATTTAATGAGAATTTGTTACACTCGCAACTAAAATGGTGATGACTGGAAATAGTTTTATGTTAGGTACCTGTTGAGTGTATGTGATGCCTCTATTTTGAAGCAACATAGGAATAGCTCCAGCGAGGCCCAAAGGTATACCTTGAAGGGTATACAGGAACAGCAGGACAGCAATGTTCAGCTCATCTCCTTTTATGTTACTTGGTTCATGGTCCCCATCTCCATTTTCAATGAACTTCCCTTTATCTGAATTTTGCTTGCGCTTGGTCAAAGACATTATTAGTTTTTTCAATAGCGCCTATAACAGAAAAGTGAATCAAAATGAGGAAATTAAATTCAAATGCCAACCAAACAAATACACGTCAGTCTTTTTGGAGACATAAGTTCTGCTAAAATTAACAAACCTTAATGTTTACAGTTGTGCTGAAGGAAGTGGTAAGTATTCAACTCAACTGGAAGAACTGCGGCTCGTATCTCATTCAGTTATTTAGATATTTGAAATAATTATTTTTACCGTCGCACACACGACCAACCAACACGACATGCCATGTCAAAATGTTTTTTTTTTAAATTTCGTTTACAGTCTTGAATGCAAGTGCTTTTAGCTAAAGGCTCTACCACACCACATTCATGTTCAGCGCGAGTCGCGTCAGTCAATACAACAAATTGTTGGGTGTAAAATTGTTTTTTGCCTGAATGTTGTCGTACTTGGCTGTCAGTCAGTGTCAGTCAGGTAAATATCGTCAATAACATAACCTCTAAATCCATTTTTATGTTTTTGTTTTTCGGTCATTATTTTGATTCTTTCCTATGAAACTGAAGTTTTCATCATAATATGCTTGTACATGCAAATAGTTAAGCAACTTTGATTACCGTAAATAAGCGTTATCCATGATATTTCTAAAGCTATAAGTGAACTTTGTTTACATCTCGTTTGCTTCTCGTATTATGGCTCGTCAATGTTTTCTAAAGTGTTTGTTGGGCTCGCACGCACCTATAAAGTTACCACACCTAGAAGAAGTCATTGTGGGCCGCAGTAAAATCACTAAAATCAAAGATCAGTCTTGTTCCAGAGAACAATGTAAGTATAAAGCCGGGTATTCATTGTGGACATAATCTCAGGAACTTTCTATAAGACACAAATGTTCACAATGAGGATGTATTTTAAACAATGTTCCGGAACAAAGTTCCCAACGAAAAAGCGTCCACATTGGGAACTTTTCGGGAACATCTTATAACAAACAAAGTATCTAGGATTTTGTCCCCAATGACTACCTGGCTTAACTTATATATCGGTTAGTGTACACTGCTTGCAGAGTTATATTAATGAAGATAAATTTGGATGAAGTTGATATCAGGGGTTCTTTTCTGTGATTGGTAAAATATTCGGAACTTATATATTTTTTGTCCCAATAGTAAATGAGGTGATTTCTTCAAGATATTTATCCGATGTACTGTTGCATGTATATTTTGCTTTTTGATTGTGTTTAATTCACCAAACTTTTATTTCCAGTGAAGTTAAAGGCAGATTGTGATGAATGCACTGTGGAAGTGAAGCAAGTGGGAATCAATCCAGCGGGCCTGGATGGATTTGCTTTGGCCAAGAATGGCACTTACAAACTACATCATGGCAGCAAGATAGAAATCTTACTAAACAACTATATTCACCTCATAGAGTTTGATCCCCCACCTGCAGATAGCAGCCATACAGAAATATCTAATAAGAAAAGAAAATTAGAAGAAGAAGAGCAGGTACCCAGAAAAAAGAAAGTACCGAAAATGGAGTCACCAGATAAACAAATTCAAGTGGCAGAATCACCTGAGGATGTTTGGGAGGATATTGATAGAGGGGAACTGTATGTGTTCACATCCAAAGGTGTGAAATCAAGCAGCAAAATAGCAGCTTTTGATATGGATGGCACATTGATCAAGACTAAGTCTGGCAAAGTCCATCCAGTTGACATCAATGACTGGCAAATAGCATTCCCACCTATTCCTGAAAAACTAAAAGATCTATTGAAAAGGGATTTCAAGATTGTAATATTAAGCAACCAGGCTCCTATTGGAAATGGGAGAGTAAAGATAGAAGATTTCAAAAAGAAAATTGAAGGTCTAATAACCAAACTAGCTGTCCCTGCTCAAGTTTTCTTAGCAACAGGGAAAGGGTTTTATAGGAAACCATCAGTTGGAATGTGGAAAATCTTATCAGAGCAGGTATAAAACTATTTTACTCTGTATGAAAATGTTTTTGCATCCTAAGTAAAAAATATTTATAAATCATGTATTTCATCACACATTCACTTTTTTGATTGCAGAAAAATGATGGAATCAAAATAGATATGGATGAGAGCTTCTACTGTGGAGATGCAGCTGGTAGACTGGCCAATTGGGCACCAGGCAAAAAGAAAGACCACTCAATGGCAGACAAATTGATGGCTGAAAACCTGGGACTCAAGTTCTACACCCCAGAACAATTTTTCCTAGGACATTCCATTAGTAATGTACCCATGGCCAAACCTGAGTTTGTGCCATCAGAATTGCAACCAGAACCATTTAATGAAAAGTTGATTAGCAAGGAAAAGGAGGTGATTTTTTAATGATTGTAATGTAAATAATACACTAACCCTGTAACCCTAAAGAATCTAAAAATATCTTTTTGTATTTCAGATATTAGTGTTGGTAGGCTTTCCTGGGAGTGGGAAATCATTTCTGGCCAAACAGATTGAGAAGAAATCTGATCACAAATATGTGGCAGTCTGCAGAGATGTGCTTGGGTCCTGGCAGAAATGTGCTTCCAAAGCAAAGGAGTTACTGCAGGTATGTTAACTCTCATATCCTAAATTTACATGTAAAATGTGATGTGAAAAATTGTTTATTTATGTTGTTGGAGGCTACAACTGAACATTCTTTGTTAAATGGTTGTCAGGAAATACATTGTAGTTCACATCACCACATCGAATAATATTGAAAGATATCACCTCAAATGCTCAAATAACCTTACAGCAAGGCAAGAGCGTGATAGTAGACAGCACGAATCCCGACGTGGAGTCACGCGGCCGCTGGACCGCCCTCGCCAAGGAGATGAGGGTAGAATGCCGCTGCGCCAAGATGACCGCCACCATGGCGCACTCGCGGCACAACAATAAGTTCAGGGAGCTGATGAAGATCAACCATCTGCAGGTCAATGATATTGTGTACCATTCTTACAAGTGAGTACCATCTCGAATTTTTTCTAGCAAAAGCTATTCGTATTATGGTCAAATTATTCAGTAAATCTCATTGAATAATTTTACATAACAATTTTCACCAGCATGACAATTTCTTGCTTGAATCTTGTTTGTGTATCATCAGATATTACGGACAGAACTTATCTGAGGCAGAGTTTAAAAATGGACAAATCATGTGTAGGTTTTGTTTCCGTGACCAAATCGAATTTTGTTTCAGGAATAAATTTACAGAACCAACACCAAGTGAGGGTTTCAAGGAAGTTATCCAAGTGAAATTCAGTCCCAGTTTCGAAGACCAAGAAGCAGAAAAGTTATACAGAATGCATTTGTTAGAAAAATGAAGTTTTTAAGGTAACAACTAATTTATTTATATGGTAGTAAATTAAAAACTCCTGAAATAATTCAGCAGGTTTTTTAATTGCAATATGAAGATGACAATGTTCAGAGTTTTTATTTTACATTAAAATATTTATTAAATTATTATAATTAGGCCAAATTACTATCTAATTTACCATAATATACTACCATTCATAATACTTCTAATTACAATTTAAGGCATTTGATAATTTGCGAACATTTATGTATAAAATCACTGACTGGCAAAGCGTGCCTCGACAATTACAAAAATGCTCTAGCAATGGCAGTATGGACGGATGAAATATTTTCTACAAAACTGCTACCAAACTTGCACCGTACTTTCAAATTTTAGAACTCTAATTTAGCTAGCGTTTTAGTACTTAGAAACCTTACCAAAAATATGTGTTATTCTGAAAATACTTTAGAAGTCAAACTTTATGATGAAATACTTGCGCTTATGCATGAAGAAAATATACTATTTAGGAGAGTCAACCTAGAACTAAAAAAACGTACTTAAAAATTTCTGGTAATATCCAGTTTGTCTGCAATAAATTTTTTACAGCGCCATTGGAATTCTTTAGAATTTTACTAGAAATTTTTGAGGTACATTTTTTGGTTCTAATTTGACTCTCCTAGAATATTTCCTCCATGGCTTAAGCCGCAGGTCCATCTCACTTTCACAGTGACGTGCAGCCGCAAAGTTTTTAGAGTAGACATAATTTAATATCGCTAGATTTATCTATCACATAGTACAATTTGAATCACAAAATAAGGTAGCAAAACGTTATTTAAATTGTCAATTAAACCTAATTTAATAGTACAGACTGATTAATTTGATGACGTCGTCGTCTGCATCACTACGATGATATCAATGATATCTTGATGATGAATGTTTGTTTAGGACGTGGGCGTGATGATGACGATGGCGTCCAACTCCTCCTGTCATTCGTCAGGATCCCCTTCTTCCTCCGCGTCCAAAAGATTGTCCAGACTCGAATCCGAGTCATCCTCTTGTCATCTGCAAAGAAAATCATATTGCTCGTAATATTTATTTACGTAGTTTTCATGTATGTAGATACGGAAACAATGCGTACGATTCCTAAGCACTATAATGGCAAAAAATATAATTAAAAGTGGCCCGGCTGACAGACCTAGTTCAGGGTGCAGGCACTAGCACTAGGCGCCCCGCGCGCCGTTTCTCTGATTTGTGGTGCAGGGCATTTACACCAAAACGTTTACATTACAAACGTCATGGTAACGATAAATATAATGCGTCTTCCCTGCTGTGTATGTTATGATTCTAAAGAAAGTGCCTATCTTTCAATAGAGGTGAATGGTTTATCTATTAAACTCACGAATAACTATAACAAAGAATAGGCCACTAGGTTACTGATAGGAAAAAGCCAATTTGTCACTCGAAAACGTCTAATGCAGCGGTCAATTTTATAGTCATTTATAATAGTTAGAAATACAACAGACAGCAAACAACTTTCTCGTGGTTGTTTCTTTGTGGCTTATTTTTTAATGTAGGTTGCAGTTTCCTGTCCTATAATGTATAGTGTGCATGTGCAGGTAAACTAGAACTAGGTTGTACGAAATAGACGAGAAAAGACACCCTAACTCTGGCACCAGGGTTAATCAGGTCAGGTCGTTGCACGACCGTGAGCGGGGGTCATGACCGGGAGTCGAGAAAAACGATAGAGGTACGAAAAGTATTCTCTGGCCGGTTTTTTTTCTCATTTGTTGGTCCCTTTGATCAGGCTCGAAGTCTTACCTGGTGATGTACACAGTGTCGATGTGGGCAATGCGCGGGCCGTTGAGGGGCACAGCGGAGGTGACGTGGCGCAGTTTGCGTCGTTCGATGGCACTCCTAGCCTGCTGCACCGCCAGGTCCCCGCACCAGCGCTCGCAGCGAGCGTAGATCACCACTCCTGGAAACCAATGATGAATATTAGAAACAGAAAAGTCCTTAGATATTCAATTTGAATGTTTCCACAAGCCACCAACGAATCCAGCTTCCAAAATTTCTCGGGCGATAACTTATCTATCTAAGAAACTTGGAACTTACCAGCTCCGGCGAATAGAATAATGGCTGGCCAAGAGTCAAGTAGCAGTGGCGTGAGGAAAAGAAGAGCGGACAGCAGAACAATAGAACCTTCAATACTCTGCCCTTTCCTCATACCCAACTTGTGAGCTGGTTGCCACGCGCAGATGAAGGCACCGCATAACCACACTGAAAAAAAATGTAAGTGGAAGAATCAAAATGGCCATATTGTAATTTGAGGAGATATTACAGATCGATTGCGCCTTAAAAGTTCTGTATGTAATGTGACGTCAAAGCCCACAAGAAATGAAATTGTTCTTGTTATAAACTAGACCAACATTCTGGTTCGTTCAACTTACAAGGCACTCCAGTAGCGAGCATAGGCACCCTGATGTGTTCAATGCAGAAAGCTACGGCGATCAAGGCATCAGCTGTCACTTGAATGACAGCTCCGACTGCCGCCCAGCGAGATCCTCGCACGCAAGGCGGGGCTGGGGCACTCGCTTCGGGCATCGCTGTCACCACCTGCGAAATGGAATCACTATTTCAGTATTTGTCACAGACTGCGGAGTACAATATTTCCTTTTGTACCTGGTGATCTTTTAAAAGTCCACCAGAAAACATCTTCGAAACCTTAAATCACTTAATATTTTTTGGTATTATATCTGCATCGCTTCATATCTTCTAGGTACACCGCAGAAAATGCTTGCAGCTTTTTCGTTCTCAGTTAACTTACTTGAATCGTATCTCTGTATTCCTTGACAACAGCATCTATATCGGTAGAGTCATCGCCTGAGGACAGCTCATGGTCACTGGGATCTACGTAGGACACAGTATCGTCGGCGTCTATGGTAGCAATCTGTCTTGTACTGCTGCTGCTTGTCATCTGTTCTATTTCTTCTGTTGGACAACCTTGGTATTCATCTAGGAGGAGGCATTCCCGTTCTTCCGTTTCTGCAAGTATAAAGAGTATATAGTAGGTACTTAGTGGTCGTTATAGTCCTGGAATTTTAGCAAGTGGATTGTAAACGTACCTTTTACAGTAATTTTGGATTTGATGCTTTCCAAAGTTTTAGTGTGCCGTATGGAAGATGGAATAAACCAGAGAGATCCTCTTTTCGATTTTGATGCCGTTGCTTTAACCAAACCCTTGGAAGTGCTCTCTTTTCCTAGGCGCTTATATTCGACATCTGAAACATAGAATATTTTTTCACTTAGAATTTGTATTTTTAATTATTTTTAAAGAGAAATTATCCAGTGTTTTACCTCCTGCTTCAATCTGTTCGGCAGTTGGTACGCATCGCATTATGATGAAATGGAACGCCTGAATCGCAATGCCCAGCAAATGACTCGCATTCATCAGCGTTATCATGTGCGATAACGGACAGGCAAATGCTAAGATTGCTGCTAGGCTTCCTGAAATTGAAAACAATATTAATTTTGTGGCTTACTGGTGAAAAGAAAATTGTTTATCAGGGACAACAAAATTCATGAATCCTTAGGTCTGGCGCACATCTAGGGGCTCATTTAATATGTTACGATTAAGGAAAGGTCTGGACTCACCAGCGGTAAACACAGCTAAAACCGGACTACCAGTTGTCGCGCTTTCATACGTCATGGATCTCGTGAGCACCTTCCATTCGGGAGACGCCAGAGCCACCAGGACAGTGAAGAGCAAGGGACAGAGTTCGGTCAGAGCTAAAGACACTCCAGACACTGTCACGGCTGCCAGTATTGGGCACATCCAGTCAGCTGATCTGGCCTCGAGTAGAGTCGTTACTGGCAGAGCAACGTCGATACTGGTCCTGCATAAAAACATATCTATAAGACTCTGACTTCACTGACGTGACGGAATATAACTCTTGGAAGTTGAGATCCAACTTACCCCTTCAACATATTAGTGTAAAGGAAACACAGTCCGCTCAGGACGACCGTGGGTAGTCCGATCATGATAAGAATATTCTTCTTCAAACTTGTTTCAATATCTTTTGGCGGAACTACTATACTAAATGCGTAGGCAATTGGTGATCCGGCAGCAAAAATCTAAAACAGATATTCAATTCATACATCTTTTCGATCGAGTAGTGAATCCGCTGGCTAATAGTATTGGAATCTAAATAACACTCACCTCGTATATAGAAATAGGAATAGGCATGTTAATATTGGCAATATCCAAATTTATTAATCCTACAATAGCGAAGAATTGACTGAAGATATACAGAAGAATTAACAACATGAATGTGAACATCATGCTTTCCTGAAAAGGCAAAAGATAATAAATCAAAGTACGATGTGAAAAATACTTCTAATGGCAAGATCACATTACTTGAAATTACCTCAAGTCCACACATGAACATAGCACAGACGACCATAACCACCGTGACTCCCAATACGTCCGGCCATGGCTCTCCTAAGGCACGGGTCTCATATCCAAACAGCCACCTCCTCGTCCGTCCTCCAGTCACATGGTCAGCTGTAGCACTCAGAATCCTGGCACAAATAGCCACGGCCACCAGGTGGGAGAGGAAGGACATCCACATAGCCATGAAGTCTGCAAACGAGCGCAAGTTCCTCTCCCTTCGACCTCTACTGGTTTTCTGAGGCGGGAGAATATCTGCCAGCTTTTTCAGGTCTTTGGATGTGAACGCTGTAAAGAGAAAAAGTTGATGGCCCAATGGAATAAGAATAGAGTTCATAAGAAAGAACTATACCGTTGCTAAAAGATTTTTCCAGTGCGGTGCTTGAATTTGGCGTGTAACCATACTTCTTGCAACAATCATAAAGAGCCCCAACAAAAACACGGCCAGCACAGCACAATAGCTGGAGTTGGCCGCAGCTAGAGGCGCTAAGAGCAGTGCTCCGAGTGTCCATCTCGCGCCGCACGCCTCACTCAGAGTGCCACTCATCTTACTGCGCGGTTGCTCACTAGCTGCAACTATACTTACTTGCTAGAATCATAAAGAGCCCCAACAAAAACACAGCCAGCACAACACAATAGCTGGAATTGGCCGCAGCTAGAGGCGCTAAGAGCAGTGCTCCGAGGATCCACTTTGCGCCGCACGCCTCGCCTTCCCCGCCCCCGAGCGCACTCAAAGTGCCACTCATCTTGCTCCACTGTTGCTTATTGACTGCAACTATACTTACTTGCAACAATCATAAAGAGCCCCAACAAAAACACAGCCAACACAGCACAATAGCTGGAGTTGGCCGCAGCTAGAGGCGCTAAGAGCAGTGCCCCGAGGGTCCACCTTGCGCCGCACGCGTCACTCAGAGTGCCACTCATCTTGCCGCGCGGTTCCTCACTAGCTACAACTATACTTACTTGCAACAATCATAAAGAGCCCCAACAAAAACACAGCCAGCACAGCACAATAGCTGGAATTGGCTGCAGCTAGAGGCGCTAAGAGCAGTGCTCTGAGTGTCCATCTCGCGCCGCAAGCCTCACTCTGAGTGCCACTCATCTTGCTGCGCGGTTGCTCACTAGCTACAACTATACTTACTTGCAACAATCATAAAGAGCCCCAACAAGAACACAGCCAGCACAGCACAATATCTGGAATTGGCCGCAGCTAGAGGCGCTAAGAAGTGCCCCGATTTCTACCTCGCCGGCCCCTAGTGCACTCAGATTGCCACTCATCTTGCTGCACGGTTGGTCACTAGTTACAACTATACTTACTTGCAACAATCATAAAGAGCCCCAACAAAAACACCGCCAGCACAGCACAATAGCTGGAATTGGCCGCAGCTAGAGGCGCTAAGAGCAGTGCTCCGAGGGTCCACCTTGCGCCGCACGCCTCGCCGCCGCCGCCCCCTAGGGCACTCAAAGTGCCACTCATCTTGCCGCGCGGTTGCTCACTTGCCATCTTTTTTATTCTGGCACCTGAAATGTAAAGAATAATTTTCCAGCCATTTTTTCAAGTCAATAGAATGTTGCATGCAAGGTATTTTCTTATCTTTGTTCTGAAAGTTGCGAGGGCAGTTTCTAGCTATAGTATGATCTGGAACTATTGCAATTGTAACTTGAGATCGTTTGCATGCCGGATCAAGTAGCTTGGTAACAAAGATTTATTGAATCTAAACAGTTGCAATTGCATCGGATGCACTGTATTGTTCAATAATAATGTCGTTCTGTATTACTTCTGCATGGATTTACCTAAAAGTACATTGTTCTTCTTGCCATTACTTCAACATCTTAATAATATTTTACTCCAAAATTACGAACCTATTACGAAAAGGGTGGATTTCACTCCGAAGATTAAATTAGAAGGTTCAAAGAAAATTATAGTCATCAGGGGAGAATAAAACGACTCTACATGACATCCTTTTCGTAATAAGAAAGAAGCGAGAACTCGTAATGAGTGCAATTTCGTTTACTTTCACCATACACAAAGGGCTTTTGCGTATTATACTTTATTCGTAGCGTATGTAAGTATTTCAGTTTACATTGGTTTTATAAGCAGATTTGTAAAACAAGATAATACCGGAGTAAACTAGATTATTAAGGGACATTAGATAACTCACCATAGCTACGAGTAAAATACACATTGAAGGACACAGACGAAACATTTGTTCACTTTCTTTGATCACTACATTTTAGCACCCGAGCAGTTAATGCAGTGCACTGAAATGTGCAAAAATTTCAAGGGTTCGTGGAAAATTTGGGGAAAATTTACGGATACGCTCGCAAAGCTGGTAAATAAGGTCGCATTTCCATGTTTATGCGACAAACGAGGGGTGTGGCGATATGGTGTCGTCCCTGTCGCTCTATTCCCAATCGATATTTTCCACGAGTAGGGTGACTGCACTTGGAGGGAAAACCTTGTGAAAACACTCATAGAACAAGTGACACTTCACTTTAATCCACTTGTTCTCTTGTTTGTCGCTTATCTTTTGTAACTAGGCTGGATTTTGCATTTCTTTTCGTTAGGCGATTTTTCAATTTATCGTCATCAGTTAGATGTCCTGTCGCGTAAGTATTTTATGGACATACGGGAATCGAAACTTTTGCGGCTTCTCGCTAAACGGTTTGGTTTGGATGTTACTTGCTGTCGAAGCAAAATTCAGTAGCACACATGACTTCTTACATAAACTCTAGCCATCCTCTAGCTATGTCTAAACCTAAAGGTTACGCATGAATCACCGACCTGCCTTTGGCCACAGCTTTGGCCTCATTGTTATTTCTTTACTTTTATTTTTGTGTCTAAAGTTGGTCTAAAGCTTCCGTTACAACTTGTTGGTAACTTTCAAGAATGTTTCGTTGATTGTTTTCTATTTTGTTCTTAGTTCCTGTCAAGTCACGCACGACTATTGCAGCGTAGATACATACATACATTATGTCACGCCTATATCCCATGCGGGGTGGACAGAGCGTAAACGACAGTAAAAAAACGGATATTTACACCACGTCTTGAGAGTCATTCAAAAGACTGTGTTTCATCATAGTGCAGGTTGTCAGTCTGTCGCCTAAAATTGCAATACACATCATCTCTCAAATCCCTTAGACGCTTCTTACGACACCCACGGAAAAGATATGGGGTGATGCTATTCTAAGCCGACTCCACACGGCAAAGCAGCCAAGATATCATTCAAATATTGTATTGATGTCATTCTTAAATACTAGAACCTTCTGAATAATATCACATTCTAGGAAACGGAACGCATACTTGAAGGAGTTAGCTGTATACCTGTTTGCGTAAGAATTGTCCCTGCCATATTAATCCAATTATTTCAGGGTTGAATTGACTCAACGCTGTATTTTGCGGTTCTCGGAAAGATTACTGACATTATGGCGTTAGTCACACATTGCCTATGTAGTGTGAATATCAGATTACAGACAAACAGAATAATTAACAGCTGGATTAAGCTGGAAGGGGAAAGTCCTGACCTAATTGTTTTTAATTGTTGACGTCACGGATATTCCAATTTGTAATGCGTGATAAATAATAAGCTTTGCCTACCCCGCAAGGGATATAGGTGTGATAGATATATGCATGTACATATGTATTGCTCATACATGTATGGTATTTCCGGTATCTGGGTTATAGGTATTTGGAGCCATTTCCTAAATTAGGTACCTATCTATTATGCGACTCGTTCCTATACTTTTATAGAGCAGCCCCTAGATCTTACTCTACCTTTGTGAAACGATCTTTCTTTCTGCGTTGTTCTGCAAAAATAAATAATTCTCTAATCAATAGAAAAGTTAGATCTTTTAGCGAACAGGTATTTGAACAATTTGGAAAGCTAATGGGTACCTCTCTATACAGGTGATGAAATTTTACTACTGACTGATAGCGAAACCTCTGAATCGGCTGGTGATAAGGAAAGACTTTCCCCAAAAGCAGAGGTTGAAACATGAAAAATAAATTTGGATCTCCCTTACAAAATGGTCGACCAGCTAATTTCAGTTATATCCAATTTTTTTTTCATAGTTCGATCTATGTTCTTTGGGGAAACTTTTTCCTTATTATATTACCAGCAGTTTCTGAATTTCCGCTATCGGTCACTTGTTGAATTTCACCCAATATACTCCGCGGAAGGTACTTTTGTGGCATTCCACGAAAAAGTCAACTTTGTCCGTTACGTGACGTGTATGGGAGCACCCTATTTATAATTAAGATACAAAGTTACAGGACCTACTGCCCGTTAGTTTCTGTCAATACCGTATTTTAAATAGGGGAGACCGAGGGGATTTGGATCAGAGGGGTGTTGGATCAGCTTTGTTTTCTCGAAAACTAGAACCGTTAGCGAGCAGACTACAATGCAGGTGTGCCTATTTCTGCCCCTTGTTGACCGTTTAGTTAGCGTCCCTGACCAATCGCGCGCCATTTTGTTTTTATTGGACCATCGTCAAAAAAATCAACAAAAGTAAGTTTTCTGCTGTTTTTTGACAGTCTAATATTTTGGAGGTGCTTTTATATTTTCATTTAAGATTGATACGATATAAAACCTTACAAATTAAGGATTCAAATGGTACCAATGGTACGTCTTGGTTCTCTATGGTTTTATCTCAGTTTAATTTTTTTTTCAAACTGGCACGATTTTTCGTACCGAGGGTTGTTGGATCAGGCCGATCCAACACACCTCGGTAAAATTTTGTATGGTTAATTTAATAGACGTACACGAACACTACGCGTGTTGTGCCGGCCGGGTGTAAGTAGTAGCACTTCAGGTTATATAGTGAAAGTGTCAGTGAGTAAAGAAATCAAGCGATTTTTTAGATATCCATAAATTCAAAAGTATTAAAGCTATGTAATTAAAAATATGCATGTTTAATAAGGTGCTAACTATTTACAAGGTATCCTGAGGATTTGATCGATCTGGTATATCGAAAACTAAAGTTATGAGAGTTCAAAAAACCGACTAAGCACTTCGAGGAAAGGTTGTTAATGCCCTCGCGCTTCACTTGGCTCGACTTGGAGGGGGCACTACTGTGCCCCTAGATAATTCTTCACAATTAAATATATGGCTAATTTTTAGTAAATACACTTCAATTTTCAAGTAAACCTTTATTGGAATGACATTAACATAAAATGATCCAACACCCCTCTGTACCTGATCCATCACCCCTCGGTATGAGGGGTGTTGGATCAAAATGACTTGCTCGACTAAAGTTGAGTTTTTATTAAAGGGTTTATACTTATATTTCTAACGTGTATATCATTTGAAAGCTAATGAAATTTGCTATCGAATGGTGTAAACAAAAACGATTTATCTTTACAGAATTATGTGTTACGAAGCGAAATGTAAAAAATGATCCAACACCCCTCGGTCTCCCTTACCCATGTGTCTCACACGGAAATATTAGAAATCAGGGTGTCACGTATAGATGTTTACGTGGAATGCCCCTTTTGGTGTTATAATTTTGGATAATAATGCCTTCTATTCAAACATCGTCATCTTCATTTATGAATATATAAACTCTTTCTCTTCTTCTGTTTAATTGGCACCATAATTGCATTTTTTTAACTACTCAGATGCAGATATCTAGTATAGATACTATCACAAGCACCTCATAACAGGTGTTTGTGATACTATCATCAGCACAAACACCTGTGAATCTCTTCAAAACAAAACCTGTCCCAAAACCTGTACCATAAACTTCCAAATGCACTCTAGCTAATTGAGAAACGTGCGATTTGATGCGTCGGGACGCCGGGAAGAAAGCGTGTGGGCGCGCTCGCATATAAACGGCTGGGACGCCGCTATCCCGGCACAAGTCATACAATCCCTGATCAAACGGGACGCGGGTACGCACTATACTGAATACCTCGAAAGTTCCACTGAGGTCTGAAATAAAGTCAACATCTTACGGATCAAACCTTTTGAGAAATTGGGTGGTACTGAGTGACAATGAGGTTCTCAAGTGTGTGTTTACTTTTCGCGGTGATAATTTGTGTGGTGGTGATATCGGAAGCGTACCCATTCAGGCCTAGGAACATGGATTATGTGAGTATTGTGTTTATTTTACCTGTAGAATTTTCTAGGAGGAAGATAACCACTAGAAGTAAAAAGTTTTAAAAGTAAAGCAACGAAGTGATAAAAATAAATTCAAACTTTTGAGAAACAGTGATGCTCAAATAATCAGGCGCAATTATTTTCCACCAATTTAATATCTCGATTTAAAATTGTAAAACAATTGAGATTTTATCTTTAAAGAACAATAATTGAAGAGATTGTATGCTATGCTGCTTGTACCTTCCTAAGTAGTTACTATAGATAGTGCAAAGTAATTGAAGACATTAGAAGAGAAAGTGCACTTTGCACTGACATGCTCTACATTTGCTCTTTTTCCATCGTAGTTGGAGGCTCTCCGGCAAATGCAGAAGATCCCGCAATGGCACTGCATGAGGTACCGGCGATTCCACGTGCACGGCCCATGCAGCCGCTGGTGGATGATGAGGAGGACCTGATACCCTCGCCGGTGGAAGACCCTCGAGTGGCGAGCCTGACTCCTGACTCCTGGCAACGCTGGTCCCCGAGCCCCCCGACGAAGCAATTGGCAAGAAAATATCAAAGAAAAGATTTTTGTTCTATCAACCAACGTGTATTGGCATTTCTTAGCATTTATCTTTTCTACTCTGACTGACTCATTATATCACTTGAAAAGTTTTAACGTAAGCCAAAGATTTTAGTTAAGTACTTATTAATAATTTAGGATAGTGTTGGTAAGATAAGATGATAATTTATTAACTTAAAGTTGTTACTATTTTACGATTCATATTCTTGCAAATAAAAGACTTTGAAGTTAATTGAAAATCTCTTTATTTGCACACACAATACATTCGAGGCGTAAATGTGAATGGACACAAACTTTTTTAATATCAAACTCTGAATGCACATAGCAACATAAATATCGTATCGTATAAGCCTGCCACTTGAAGTAGGCTGTTGTAAGACTCTGACACCAGGGTTTATCGGTTCATTGAGCGACTCTGTATCCCACACGAAGAGAGAGAGAGAGAATATAAATATCCATATTTTGCAACTGGCTATCAGATCTAGAAGCGTCACTGAACGCTTTATTCAATAAAGTCATCACTCTCGTACTGACAGAAGAGGAGATAGGTCGGTTGCATCAGTCGACTGCCCTAACAGCTGACTTCCGGTTCAACTGGGCCACTTCTAGACTTTAAGTACTACTGGTGTGAATGGATCTGTTTCGTAATACTAATTGTGATCCATCATCGTAACGTGTCGACGAATAATCCGATGAACCTTAACTACAAATCTGTGATGTGACGTAATAGTGCATCGATAGCAATAGAGACCGACGTTCGTTCCCGAATACGAACCATCTTTACTGTTGTTTAGTCAGCAATTATGGAACCAAACTGTAAAAATTCTCTTAAAGCAAATTGACTTCCGAGAATCAAACCAGGGAACTCAAAATCATAGGCGCAAGATCAACAGAGTAGACGTTAGACATAAGATGACATCGGTCAAAAAAGTGATCATTGAAGACGTGAGACGTGCGACATCGCGACACTTGAACCGTTTTCTTATAAAATGTATGAAACAAAAAAACAAAGCTACACACACGTGAGATGCGAATCAAAGAATACTAGGTCTCACTGGCGTGGAGATGCGAATCCTATCGATAACATCTAACGATCGCTTGTCTGACATATTTCATATTGCGCGTCGCGTCGCTCGTCTTTCTCCGCAGAGTTACTGTATAGGTACAGCTAAACCACGAAGGCGATATACCAATAGTGTTACAAGTAGGTAGTAGTGTATCGTATCATTATGTCATTTCCAGATTCGCGAGAGGCAAGCGAGAGGTCAGCATTTAGCACTAGTTAGCATAATCCGCGGAGCTCGTTGAGTTGCAATGCAAATGTGCACTACTGCACTACTCCACTTGCATTGGGAACAGGATGCACTTTTCGGCCCGTGTTTTTGTTATGACGGAGAAATAAAAAGGTATTAAAATACGTAAGAATTGAGTGCAAACTTGTCTTTAAAACCGGAAGTGCATAAGTGTTTAAAAAATTGCACTCATATATTTTGAGCGTTTAAGAGCTCTCGTGGTCTGAGAGTTTACATACAAACGTACCTATTCCCCTTCTTTCTTTCCCATTAATGCATGTAGAGCTTTATTCCTTCTTTAATAAGTTAAGGCCTACTATTTTTTGCCTAGCCTAGGCATGCCCCTATTACTCAATTGTATTTTTTATTACTACGGGTAAAAAATATATGTGATTTTTTTCCCTGGATAAATATAATATTGTTCGATTTTTTGTCTAATAGTTTTTACGCAGTATTCGGAAAGAAAATACTTTTATATGAAAAGGCCGAAAAAACCATCATTCAGATATCCTCTTAATTAAAATGCGTTTTAAGTATAATCATGACGATCCCTGTCCACATACGGGTATTGATAATTGAGTTGTTTCTGTACAACCGCAGGTTTTATAGCTTTGACCTGACGACGCCTTCTCTTGGACTCCTCGATTGCCTTTTTCTCTTCTATGTAAATGTTGCTTGCGAAACGAACAGTGAAGTAAAAGACGAGCTCTACAAAACTGAGTAAACTCGCACCAAGGAATAGTCCTGTAGTTCCGCCAACGGAGACTGAAAAATAAATATTAGATGAGCCGAATTTAAACGAAGTAAATTGTTTGCAGGAGTACCTACCAGTAGAAAAGGGAGTAGAGTACAGAGAGTATAAAATATTTAAATGAATAAACCAGTTTACGAATCTGAACCACATTCGCCAAGGACCATACCTAATTAATAGGTCAAATATTGATAAAAAAATTGGCCCTCCCATAAAATTGTTTCCTCTCATTTCGGGATGACTAAATTTTTTCCATATTTCCACCTGATTTTTTTGACGATAGTGGTTCAGTTTCATGGAGTGGTTTATTTTGTTTACCAACTAAATCCAGGCGACTCCTGACTACAGATCGCTTAAAACGTTCCGTCGGCAAATACGCGAGGACCACTTCGACTCCCGTCTTCTTTCGGTTTTTGCGATTGCTGCAAATAAAATGGTTTATATGAATAGCCGACTAACGTAAATCTCTTTGGTACACTAAGGTATTTAATCACGCACTTAACCTGAATCAATGATTTGTACCAAAAATAACGATTTTATCTTTTTTGGATTGGTTAGAATTGAAACATTTACAAAGTCATTTGCCTACGATACCAGGAACATTCAAAGAACGAAGACAAATATGACCTAACAATGAACTTTTGGAAATGAACTTTGGAAAGCTTACAAACACTTGACGAGCGCTGTGCAAGATCAGTGCCTTTAATATAATGCGAAACTCTATGTAATTTGCGTAGCGGGTTAGTCATTCTGGGATCCCATTATTAAACTGGCTACGCAATATACATCGAATTCCATCTGTACAATTGTAGCTAGTTTGATAAAATCAGGGTACAGGTATATCTTACGGTATCTGAACGTCTTTGATGACGGTGATCTCAGTTTCGTTGCAGTTGGGTAGGCAGTCGCAGGAGAGGCCAGGGCGGGTGGCCCATGGAGGCTTCAGAAGCGTCAGGTGGGCTGAGTGCGAATGGAGACACGCCACCCCTGATATGTTGCAACGCTGGTCTTCAGCTAGAAAAAACGCTGCATATTTAGTCTTAGTTTATGTACACAGTCTTACTCGTGAGCAACCCAATATTTAAGGTCGCGACTTTTTTCAGACTATAACATTTTACAGCAAATATTGTTACTTTTCTAATTGCAGCAACATTTATTGAATCTTACAACATAGTTTTTGTCCGGCTTGTCGGTATCAACCACAAGAAAATCGAAGCTTTAAAAATAGAATTGTCCATGAGTTAGCGTGAGAGTACTAAACTGTACTAAACTCATCATCCACCAACTTCTGGGTATAAGCTTCCTTCCTTTATCTCGTGCCAAGCAGCACTACTCATTTTCAGCCCGCCTTATTCAGGTTCTGCCTCAAACCTTCATTATACAGTACGCGAATGAGTTCAATTCAATTCAATTCAATAATTCAATAATCTTTATTGCAATATCACAGATACACTTGAGATACATCTTAAGAGTAATCGTGTGACACCCCGGGGGGGCACAGCAATATAAAAGCTATACTTAATTACAATAATTAAAAAATGCTTACTTTATTAGTACAATTTTGTAGGTACTATGTATTAAATTTTTAAAACAATTAACAAATAAAATTTATATCAAGTAGGTACCAATCAATACCTACTCCTAACATACATTTATATTTTTAATATTATCAGTAAGAAATTCGCTGATGTGATAATAACATTTTTCTAGAAGAAATTTTTAATTGGTTAAGAAATGAGTTTGTATTTTGTATATTTTTTAGACTGTTTGGAATTTTGTTGTATATTTTTATTACCATTAAATGTGGACCGGAAGTAAACATTGTGATTGATGAGAAAGGGATTTCAAGCTGGTTTTGTGTGCGGTTATTACGTCTGGTTGTATTTACGTGTGTGTACAGGTTTGGGTGTTTTCTAACAAATTTGCAGGCTTCAAAAATGTATATGGAGGTAAGTGTTAATATTCCTAGATTTTTAAAATGTGGTCGACATGTTTCCATATTATCTATGTTAGTTAAGATCCTGATACATTTTTTCTGAAGTGTAAAAATTTTATCTATATCTGTACTATTGCCCCAAACTATTATTCCATAATTTAGTCTTGAGTGTGCAAAGGCATAATATGCTGAAAGAGATGTTTGTATATCGGTTGCTTTTTTTAACTGTCTGAGAGCATAGGTGAATGAGGAGAGTTTAGCTGATAGTTTATTGATGTGAGATTTCCAATTGAGATTTGCGTCTATGTCTATTCCTAATAAAGTAGCTGAATTTACCAGCGTTGCCGGCGCGGATCTTTGGATGCGATTTCGGATCTTTTCGGGTCTGATCGGATCCTCGGCGGATCCTTACTTCCAGCGGATAATTGCGGATAATTTCGGAAAAATAGGCAAAACCTTGTAGATACACGTATTTATTTTTTTATCCGATGCAGTTAAAATAAATCACGAACGTTTAACGGCTCTAATCGCAAAAAATCTTTCGCCGTTTATTTTGTCTTTATTTTGATAGCAGAGACTGGATGTGCTAAGTGGCGTGTACGTCTAGGTGAGTAACAGGCTAGCACAGACCAGATGCGCCACGTGGCGTGTACATCTACGTGAGTAACAGGTTAGCACAGACCAGATGCGCCACGTGGCGTGTACATCTACGTGAGTAACAGGTTAGCACAGACCGGATGCGCCGCGTGGCGTGTACATCTACGTGAGTAACAGGTTAGCACAGACCAGATGCGCCACGTGGCGTGTACATCTACGTGAGTAACAGGTTAGCACAGACCGGATGCGCCGCGTGGCGTGTACATCTACGTGAGTAACAGGTTAGCACAGACCAGATGCGCCACGTGGCGTGTACATCTACGTGAGTAACAGGTTAGCACAGACCGGATGCGCCGCGTGGCGTGTACATCTACGTGAGTAACAGGTTAGCACAGACCAGATGCGCCACGTGGCGTGTACATCTACGTGAGTAACAGGTTAGCACAGACCGGATGCGCCGCGTGGCGTGTACATCTACGTGAGCAACAGGCTAGCACAGACCGAATGCGCCGCGTGGCGTGTACGTCTACGAGAGTAACAGGCTAGCACACGATGCGCCGCGTGGCGTGTACGTCTACGAGAGTAACAGGCTAGCACACGATGCGCCGCGTGGCGTGTACGTCTACGAGAGTAACAGGCTAGCACACGATGCGCCGCGTGGCGTGTACGTCTACGAGAGTAACAGGCTAGCACACGATGCGCCGCGTGGCGTGTACGTCTACGTGAGTAACAGGCTAGCACACGATGCGCCGCGTGGCGTGTACGTCTACGAGAGTAACAGGCTAGCACACGATGCGCCGCGTGGCGTGTACGTCTACGTGAGTAACAAACAGGCTAGCACACGATGCGCCGCGTGGCGTGTACGTCTACGAGAGTAACAGGCTAGCACACGATGCGCCGCGTGGCGTGTACGTCTACGAGAGTAACAGGCTAGCACACGATGCGCCGCGTGGCGTGTACGTCTACGAGAGTAACAGGCTAGCACACGATGCGCCGCGTGGCGTGTACGTCTACGAGAGTAACAGGCTAGCACACGATGCGCCGCGTGGCGTGTACGTCTACGTGAGTAACAGGCTAGCACACGATGCGCCGCGTGGCGTGTACGTCTACGAGAGTAACAGGCTAGCACACGATGCGCCGCGTGGCGTGTACGTCTACGTGAGTAACAGGCTAGCACACGATGCGCCGCGTGGCGTGTACGTCTACGTGAGTAACAGGCTAGCACACGATGCGCCGCGTGGCGTGTACGTCTACGTGAGTAACAGGCTAGCACACGATGCGCCGCGTGGCGTGTACGTCTACGAGAGTAACAGGCTAGCACACGATGCGCCGCGTGGCGTGTACGTCTACGAGAGTAACAGGCTAGCACACGATGCGCCGCGTGGCGTGTACGTCTACGTGAGTAACAAACAGGCTAGCACACGATGCGCCGCGTGGCGTGTACGTCTACGTGAGTAACAGGCTAGCACACGATGCGCCGCGTGGCGTGTACGTCTACGAGAGTAACAGGCTAGCACACGATGCGCCGCGTGGCGTGTACGTCTACGTGAGTAACAGGCTAGCACACGATGCGCCGCGTGGCGTGTACGTCTACGTGAGTAACAGGCTAGCACACGATGCGCCGCGTGGTGTGTACGTCTACGTTAGTAACTCACACGCGTTAACGTCTACATGAGTAATACGTGCGTGCGTGCGTACGTACGTGAATGCTTTCTCCTGTTGTAACGTATGGAGGTATAAGAATGATGTCAGACCAGATATGGCTCTGTGTTGTGTTGCACGCGCGACGCATATGATGTGGCATGTTTTATTTACTTACCTCTATGATCAGGTGCGCTGACGCGTGTGCATTACTTGCGTAGACGTGCACGCCACGCTCCGCATCTGATCTGTGTTAGGTATAATTTAACTACATACGACACTACACAAGGTAAATCAAAGCAAATTAGGAAAAAATACAGCTCATATTCGTAAGTATGTAGGAAAATGGTTAACAAAAACACGGCAAAAATCGCAGAATAATAAGGGACCCTTTTGGGTAAAATCGGATCCAATCGGATCCTGCTGGACTAGATATCGGATCTTTTGATGTTTGAGTGCCGGCAACACTGGAATTTACTATTTCAATTTTGTTATTTTTATGATAGTAATTTAGTTCTAGAGGGCGTTTTTGGTATGGCTTGAATACAATAATTTTAGTCTTTTTTATATTTAATTCTAGGTTGTGGAGTTCTAACCAGCATTCAATTTTATCTAACGTCTCATTTAATTTATTTTTTGCTTCAGTTACGTTTGTGCAAGGTAAGAGGACGGATACGTCATCGGCAAAGATGACGCTCTGATTAGGTATTTGTTTTGGTAGATTATTAATATAGATAAGGAAAAGAATGCAACCCAAAACGCTTCCTTGTGGGATTGAACCAGTAACAGATATTGTGTCTGATCTAATTTTTTGTATTTCTCCTGTTGTGTAATTTGTGTTTTGTATTTCAACTATTTGTGAGCGATTTTGTAAATATGATTTAAACCAACTGTATGTAATACCCCTGATCCCAATACTGTGCAATTTATTTAGCAGGATACTATAGTTAACCCTATCATATGCTTTGCTCATGTCGAGCAGCAAGCCAATAGCATATTTTTTTGAGTTTATTGTGTCTAATATATTTTGAGTGTATTTATATGTAGCTAAAGTTGTGGATCGTTGTTTTCTAAAACCATTTTGACTATCGTCAAATATTTCAAACTTTTCACAGTAACTGTTAAGTCTATTTGCCATGGCAGTTTCAAAAATTTTAGAGGATGTTGGTAGAAGAGCAATGGGGCGATAATTATTTGGATCTGTCTTTTTGCCTTTTTTATGAACTGGTTTTACTAAAGCTGTTTTTAAATTATCAGGAAAACGACCTTCTGTAAAAGATTGGTTAACTAAAGTTGTGTAAGGAATCGTTAGCTCTTTTGCGCATTTCTTAATTAGTTTAGGAGGGATGTCATCTACACCAAAACTTTGTTTATTTTTTAAATTAATTATAATTTTATAAATTTCATTTGGTTCTACAGGTTTCAAGAAAAATGAGTTACTTGTAGTATTAGTAAGATTATTATTCTGCGTGGTTTTGACAGTTGTATTAGAATTTCATGACCATGTTGAGGAATGCGGTAGTGCTGTGACTAATTCATGTTGATGTCGATATCGAGAATTGTTGCCGAATAGTTCAGTTTAGACTACACATAGTTATTAGTTAATGGGTTGTTTTTCCTACAATATTGAGTAGGTAGGGATCGTTGAACAGGTCTTTATAAACTAAGGGCAGGTTTCTTTAAAACAAAGTAGGTAACTAAAATGTATATGTCTCGAGACATTTGCTTATTAAAGGGGCCTTTTTAGCCATAGTTTGTTCGAACTGTAACTTCACTGTTTGTGAATAATATTAAAGAAGTATTTATGGTTTCTACACAAAACACAACGCAACGACAAAATATCGACAACTTTGTGACACACTTTTTTCCCATCACTCGACTGCGGGCGAATGCGGGTAGTTGGGTAACCGCGGGGCGCGCCGCCCCCGCGCGCCTCCTCATTCCCCGATGGCCAAGAACTCATTCGCGTACTGTACCTATGTCGTCAAAATAACTTAAACTTTAACATCTGACATTTCGTAGTAATTTATCCATCCTATTAGTTGGCATACGTATTTTAATAAAGTCTTACCATCAATCGTAATTATTCACAAGCACAAGTGCATCTAATAGACTTTGAATAAAACGCTGACATTTAAAACGCTTCTGTTGCTTTACCTACGCTTGAGAAACTTACTGAATGATTGATTATTGAATAGCAGACTATAAAAAGAATTCAATTTCGATCCAACAAAGGATTTACTCACTGACTCCGAGCATAAAGTGGTCGGTGCAATTGCAGATGCTAAGCTGAGCTTTCTTGCGACACAGCACTGTACAGGCGCTGTAGGAATAGTACGGATAAACTCCGTCTTTGTTTTCGTTGTGGAAGTAGCAAGCTCTTTGTTCCGGAGAGGTTTCTTCGACTAGAGGGTCGTTTTCAATGTTCTTTATTGCTAACTGTCGCCTGAAAAAGTCATTATTATTATACGTCGTTGCATTTTTTCATAAAACATTGTTTTGCAGTAAATCACCTGTAATTATAACCGAGCTGTAGTTTTACTGTGGATGATTGTAAAGTAGTGATTGTTGGAACTTCGTCCTCTCCTAGGGTGTAAACCTGTAATTTTCACTTTACATAGTTTCAGGGATGTTACAAAAATGATTTAAATAAATATTAGATTAGAAATAGTTTACCGTTGAAGTCAAAAGTGCATCAAATCTAAGAACGCTGTATTTGTTCATCATATTCCCCACCATGGGATACGGATTTTGATTCCTGTGAAACATTTAGTATAATTTTGAAGTTTTTATCCAATACCTATATTAATAAAGACAGCTGTAGGAAACAAACCTACCTTACTTGGATGGAGTTAATAATATAGCACCGGCCTATATCCGTCTCGACGGGTAAGAAGTACTCGCAGCAGTTAAAAGGTTTTCTGTTGTATGAGCAATTAGCCATGAGCTGGGGGCAGTCGCTCCTGACCAAGTTTGCGTAGTAGCTGTAGTTGGACATCGGGCACTGAGGGTCTGGTTTCCTGCTCTTGTAGCAGAGGTTGACCAGGGCGTAGCTCAGGCCGCGGAAGTAGGTTATGTCCCGCAAAACGTCTTCCAGGTCGAGCAGGTGCTGCGGAGTCCAGATTCTGGCGAAGTAAGGTAGTATTTGATTGCAAAAGCTACATACTTGTGGAAACGAAGAAGGGGACTAAAAACTTGTAGTAGTAGGATAGGATAGGCTTGGGTAGGCTTCGTAACGACGCACGCTATTCTTCTATTGTCAGGTGCTGAACATTGTGCTGTGTTACGTCTTTGTGTTGAGGAAATGCCAGTGCCCTATTAGAGAGTCTCTCAGCTCTACCTTATCAAGCAGTCAGATCTAGAGTGATGAGCAAAAAAAAGATTATAACCAAGTAATCTTTGTTCTATGCACTTCGGTTCTCTGTTACACAGGAAATATAAGTTTTATCGGCATATATAATAATTGAGGTTCCAGAATTCCGATGATATCTTGGATAGAGCCGAAATTAATCTGTGTAATGCACTGCCTACTTAACTTAGGCACGAATAATAAGTACAATGAGCTTTGAGCAGAATGACGTCACCTCGTTATTTCCCTCGAGAGTTGTCTTTGTCGGATTAAACGGAGTCAATTACTTAAGACCTTAAATTGGACGAATTAAATCGAACTGAAGCATTTCAAACCTTAACCGAGGTCAGTTTTTGAAATACGCATTTATTTAATTACTATACCTTACTCAATATCTTCAATCATAATCTTGCGCTTACCCATACACAACCTTGAGACAATAGCAATCAAACCTTTTAAATTGTTTCTTTTTATCTCCACGTCTATCTGAAGCTATGGATCGGATCAATTTCCTTGGCGTTCTTATAGTCTTATCAAAACAATTAACTGCTTAGCTAAACTTGAAGATGAAACGTGTAGAGCAAAGAAATTTTAGTTTAAAAATGGTGATGAGCAATGTGAATTTTGTTTTTATAGTGATTCTTTCTGTAAGTATTTATCAAAACCTAGTGCTTACTTATCTATTATTACTTGGCTGATTAATTAGTACCTAAGTAATTTCTAACTAAGCAATAACTACGAAAAAGCGAATTGTTAATTGCATCGTACTGAAAGATTTCAAATAGGAAATCTGTTTGGCGTTCAAAAACTTATTTTGTATATACAGGCAATTAATATTTATCTTCCTTATCAATGTTTTCCATCGCAAATATTTTTTTTGTCTTTCGTAAGCATTTAAAATAAGTAATTAATCCTAGTTTTCTGCCTAGTGAAAATGGTTAGTAACAAATTAGTAAGTTGCTGTAAACAATGTGTCCAATTTTATGGGTCTTCCGAGAAGCGGTATCTGCATAAACGCTTTTTATGTGTGTCACCTTCATTTTAACATTTCACGTGACTTGCCTAACACTTTATATGTACTTTTTCGTTTGTGTAGGTTTCTATACTTACTACAGAATACGTAGATAGTAGTCTACTGGCCCAATACTTACGTATCCGAAACATTATACAGCCTATCATTGTTGGCGGTCTCGCAGAGAGCGACAGCGGGCATCTTGGTGTCCCACTCGGTGTAGGTGGTCTCCACGCCGAAGCTGATGGGGCTCTGCACGAAGGCGTTCCACGCCGCGATGATGAGCAGCCCGGAGCCGTACCAGGAGAGCAGCACCAGCCCTACCCACAGCCATCTGAAGACGGAGGCAATTCCACAGATAATGTAACAAGACAAGACTATCAGGTCCACACAAAGTCCCCTCAAGCCAGACGCGATTCCAAAGATAATGTAACGGAACAGGACTATGAGATCCAGACAAAGTCTCTTCAAACCGGATGCGCTTCCAAAGATAATGTAACAGAACAGGACTATGAGGTCCAGACGAAGTCCCCTCAAACCAGACGTGATTCCAGAGATAATGTAACAGAACAGGACTATGAGGTCCAGAAACAGCCCCTTCAAGACAAAGGAGAACAGGACTATGAAGTCGAGACGCAGCCCTCTCAAGACGAAGGCGATTCCAGAGATAATTTAAAAGAAGAGGACTATGAGGCCCAGCCTCAGTCATCTCATGCTATGATAAGCGATTCTAATGATACTATATCAGAACCACAGCCCCCTCAAGACAGTGGCGATTCCAGAGATAATTTAAATAAACAAGACTATGAGGCCCAGCCTCAGTCATCTCATGCTTTGACAGGCGATTCTAATGATACTACATCAGAGCCACAACCCCCTGAAGACAGAGGCGATTTCAGAGATAAAGTAAAAGAACAGAATAATGAGGCCCAACCTCAGAATTCTCAAGCTATGACAAGCGATTCTAATGATAGTACACCAGGGCCACAGCCATCTGAAGACAGAGGTGATTCTAAATATAATTTAAAAGAAGAGGACTATGACGCCCACCCTCAGTCATTTCAAGCTATTACAGGCGATTCTAATGATAGTACACCAGGGCCACAGCCATCTGAAGACAGAGGCGATTCCAGAGATAAATTAAAAGAACAGGACAATCAGGCTCAACCGCAGTCATCTCATGCTATGGCAGGAGATTCTAATGATAGTATACCAGGGCCACAGCCATCTGAAGACAGAGGTGATTCCAAAGATAATTTCAAAGAAGAGGACTATGAGGCTCAGCCTCAGTCATCTCAAGCTGTGACAGGCGATTTAAAATATAGTATACCAGGAACACAGCCAACTGAAGGCAGAGGCGATTCTATAGATCATTTAAAAGAAGAGGACTACGAGCCCCACCCCCAGGCATCTCATTCTATGGCAACAGGCAATCCTAATGATAGTACACCAGATCAGCAGGTACAGTCAGAGCTTTTTGAAACTGGGTCAGGCAAGTCTGTTTATAGTAAATTAGCACTGAGGCAGCAGTTAGAGCCACAGCCGTCTGAAGACAGAGGCGATTCCAGTGTTAATTCAAATGAAGAGGACTATGAGGCCCAGCCTCAGGCAACTCAAGCTAGCGCAGGCGATTCTAATGATAGTATAGAGCAGCAGGCGCAACCACAGCTTTTTGAAACTGGGTCAGGCATTTCTATTTATAGTTCACCAGCTCTAAGTCAGCAGTCAAAGCCGTCTGACGACGAGTATAGTGGTCATTTACCAGAGCATCAGGATTCAGAGTCATCTACAGCCAGAACAGGCGGTGTTAGCGAGGTGATTCAAGTACTAAAGAAGTTTTTTAACCACCCAAGAGGTTCTAAACACCATTCGCATAGTTCTGGTCCGGGAGATCATAAAATTTATATATTGATGGGGGACAAGTTGTGACGTTTCTAACTAATTTGTTTGTTATTTGCGCAAGATAGATTATTAATGTAAATAATATTACAAGGTAGTTGGATGACTAAACCCTGTTATAAATAATTTTAGTTCTTACAAATCATAATAGGTACGTTTGTATTATATTTTTTAAGTTACGAATCACTTAAGAAATAAACATTATTTAAATGTCAACGTAAATCACTCTTTGTTTGCATAGAAATTGAGATCAAGGTATCAAAAATAATAAAGCTTAAATTAAAGTCTACACTGATTGGTTGTAGGAGCGTACTTCCCTGGTGGAACCTCTATATTTTACGGCTTTTATTTAAAAGTGGAGTAAGCAGCAACTCATTTATCATGATTATACTATTTACTGACACAATGATGCACAGTAGTTGACTACTAAGCTGACTTATAGTTTCGCCACACCTCTATTACTTATCTTACGTCGAGCATGTACCTACTTACTTGGTATTTACAATAAGCTTGTTCTTAGTAAGCAGGCATTTGCTCAATCTAACCTTTCCATCCAATGTAAAGTGTCATCGGCGATGTAACGCAGACCCCCGAACGTACAGTTGAAACAATATTCTTTCAATAGGTCTTTGCAAGTCGTCGGAGGCATTTTTACAACTTATGCCCAAGGTTGCACAGATCTAGGTAAATCTAGACGCCTGCATAACTGAATAATGCATCAGCGCTCCCACGGCTGTGTAGGCTACAAAATGTCAATGCAACTATTATAATGACAAGGTGATATTTTAAATTGTATTATCAATTCTCTACAATGTGCAAATGTGGTAAATATTTGATGTGATAATGATACGATTGTGCAATGGCGGTCACGCCGCGCGCCGCACGCCGCACGCCGCCGCGGCAAATGCTCAGCGTTCACGGCCGCACGAACGCAAATAAAATCATAGGCTGATGTAATAAATTCTTTGTTTTATATTCTCAAAGACAATGCTGATCATATAGTCACATGAGTTATTCGTACAAGTCTTCATTAAATACAGATTTGCATGTATGTTACAATGCCCAAGTTTTAAAGTCAAATAAGACTACTGGCCACAAATATGGTTTTGTTTTGTAAGTAGATTGCGGTTTCTGTGTCCAAATACGGCTTCTGTGTGATGCAAAGCTTAACACTTGGGTATTAAAAAACATACTACCTACCCCAGTTCAGATGTATAAGTACTAAACTTAAAGTAAATGAAAAAGGTACTCATTACATGGCAGATATACTTTACAATTATTTTAACTAGCCAAATTAAACACTTAACTCTACCATATGCATATTTTAAAATACTTAAAGTCCCAAGGAACATACGTAGGTATACTTAACAATATTTTAGTCAAATCAAATTTGAACAAACAACATCGAAATGCGTATTCAAAATTTGGCAATAACAACAACAATATTTACATACTTCTAAGCAAAGTTCATTATAAATATTGTAAGATCTCTGGGTTGCCTAAAAATGGTCCGAAAAGGTCGTGATCTGATCCTGGCTGTTGTCCACCGAAGTGTTGTCCACCAAAGTCTTGGCTACCGAAATGGTGGCCACCGAAGTCTTGCCCACCGAATTGAGGCGGTGGAGGGCCGAAATTCTGATGGCCATGATTATGGTTTTTCTTCTGGCCTGCCCTGGAGCGTTGGTGAGGGATGTGGTGAGGGTCTGGCTGCTGGTGAGGAGGTCGTCGACGTAGGAAGCCGGCATGCGTCAGGATGTTGTAGATCTCCTGGCGAGAAACGTGGTCTGCTTCTCGTTCGAAAACCTGCAACAATTTGAGCTTGAATTTCAAATGGGTGGTCATGTGATAAGAGATTTCGTACTGTTAACTAAGACTAAAACAAGCATGGTGTTCTTCTTCTAGCTGAAACCATTACGAATCTGTCTGATATTAAATATTAGTGCCGTGTGATGCCGGCTTAGAATGTCATCACCCCATATCTTTCCCGCGAGAGACGACTAATTCACCCAGGGGTTCAATCCCTAGATGAATTTCGCAACCGCATTGCAACATCTTGCGTTGCGCTCCCCAACCCGCCTGCCAAGCGTGGTGAGTATGGCAAATATCCCCCTAATAGGGGCAGGCCCAGCAGTGGACTTTATTGTGGCTAGTAAAGTACACTGAGAAGGATTCTGTTGATTCAAACACATCATCCTGTATTTTGATTAATAAATTAAATAGACTTTATAATCTAACCACCCACGCTTCTAAAAGCCATAAAATTTTACTGTTATTCAAATGTTATTGTGTTTCGTGTTATAAATTATCTTTTAATAAGACTAGGTCATAACAAAACTATATAATACAAAAGACGACGCGTTACGTAAGAATTCACATTTTCATACAAAAGACATCAACGCGTTGCATTAATTTATTTCGAGAATGGTATTTAAACTTTTGGACAAGTTCTTTTTGCACTATAACAGTTTTGCGTTTATCTAAGAGCGTATTCAGCAGACTGGACAGCTGCACGTCTTATTGAGGACTCGGATTGCAGTGCACAGGGTACTCCTATATATCCGGATGTAGAGAAGAGAAAGAGACAACTACTTTAAAGTTAATAGATGCACATAACTTACAGGAGTCTCTCCTTCATGCAACAGGCTGGACAGCGGCAGGACCTCTTGCAGGTTGGGGTTCCATAGGGTTCTACTCCTCAAGTAGAAAGGCAGCTGTTCTTCCTCTCTTCTCACTTGCACCACCGCCGGGTGTGGGGGAGGGAGACAGCTGGCCAGGTACGAGCTGGTCAGGACTAGGAGTACTGACTTCATTGTGGACCCTGGTAAAGAATACATGAGTATAGTAGCAATGCAGGTAGATAGGTATTTTTTTGTTATTTAGATAGTGTTTCAGGTGTTGTTGTGAACTCGTAGAATTCATTCATACACAGTGAAATATTTGTAATGCGTAGGTAGCTTACCTACCTACCTAAGGTACGCATATTTATGATCAGCAGCCATTCGCTTTTATGATTACGACACCAGGATTCGAAGTTAATTGCTACCTTGCATTTGAATGTTCCACAGGTTATTAGCATTCGCAGAACGCCTTTACATTGGTATTGTTTGTCACCCAGCTAATTCCTTTGGAAATAAGATGTTTTCCAACAGTAAAAGGAAATGACAGCCTAAGCCTATTCCTCTCAGAAATCATTTACTCTTCTTTGTAACAGTATTTTTCAGTTCGGTCCAGTGTACTTTCTGGGATGATCGAATTTCAAAAAACGCTTAACGTGAAAAAGAACATTTTTTGACTAAATGTTACCTTTTATTGCAAAAGTCTACAAAAAATGATGAAGGGTAGGTAATGGTAAAGGAACACGTAATATACTGTTTAGTCTAGACATACGCTTCCTTCCTGCATTACGATTACCGCAACTTTTTGTTCTTTTCGATCTAGATACAATAGATAATGACAGCCTTTCTTATCGCAACCGTTCACATTATTAAATTCGTAGGAAGTAGAATTACCTATATTTTTACATAATACCAAAGATAATACCTAGCATTTAGGTACCTACTATCTTTCAAATGCACGTGTAGGTATGACGTAGTCATGATAAACCTTAACAGCTTTTTGACCAGGGTTCATCTGGTCGTTCATAGACTCGGTGTTACACACTTCAGAAGAATATACTTAACTATTATAAAAAAAGAAAACCGGCCAAGAGCGTGTCAGACACGCCCACAAATAGGGTTTCGTAGTCAACGTTTAAACATCAGGTTTTTCAGCATTACAAACTTAATTTGTTGCTGGTTTGTTAGCAGCAGTATGATGACCAACCGCAAATAGAAAAACTCAATTTTTTCTGAAACCTTTAAGGGTACAATATCCGTTATAGTTTTCATTGTAACTTCAGATTATAAGCTATGTTCCATATTTATTTAAAATTTTTAGCGTTTATACTTTAGAAGTTACAGCTGGAACAAAATATGGGTCAAAAACGCCCTTTTTAAAAGCAAATATCTCGTGACAGAAACATTTTATTGACTTTGTTTCAAAGAAACCTCACCTTAGTTTTAAAAGACCTATTCAACGATACCCTACTCAATATTACAGAAGAAAAAAAAATTTCTTGCCCCCCTTTCACTTGTATGGGAGGGGGTCCAAAAAACATTTAAAATATTTTTTTCTTAACATTTATATATTTGGGTCAACACGATCTATCTTCTCACCAAATTTCATGTTGATAGCTCTAAAACTGACGAAGATATGAGGGCGCGGCATACAGACAGACAGACAGACAGACAGACAGACATGACGAAACTATAAGGGTTTCTAGTAGACTACGAAACCCTAAAAAATGTTCTAAAGAGAGAAAAGAGTTACCGTTACTACATGAATGCACTTTTCATATGCACTCTCAGCACATTCCTTCTAAAGTCCTCATTAACCCTAATGCATCTTCCTGCGATTGTCCCACAGATTGTCACTAGCCCTGGGAAACGATGTAATGCAACGGACAATTTACTCAAACTCTTGAATTAGGGTCAAATCCCACCGCACAGTTGTAAGTGTATGACAAAGTCTGTATGAAAGGGATAGGTACAATTTACTCAGAAAGTAGGGCTATGCTATGCATGCGTGTATTACTTACTAACCTATCCGACTAATAGCCGTCTTGGCCTCGGCGTTTTCATACAAACGTTTTCCCCGTTTTCTTCCCGAGTAAAGCTTGTAAAACTACTATACGCATGTTACTATAACTATTCTTCAAAATATTTTTGCACCATGCACCATGACGGCTTTTAACCACGAATTCAGTGACTTTTACCTTGTTCAAATAAAAATAAAATTATATCTGATGAATCTGAGACAAAGTCAAAGATGAAGCTTACGCAAACATAAGGGCACTGTTAATCATTCTTCATTGTTTTCAATGGTAACTTATTGTTTGGCTGTACATCGCATAGCTGTATGCATGCATGTTGTGTAGTAGAGTTTGACCCTTATTTCGTATATACCTTTGACCCACATCTGGGAATGTTTACGACAGACAAGTGTTTAGATGCTAGATAACAAACACGCAATGACCGATGGCTAGTGGCTACCTACGCTACGTAATTATAATTGGACATGTAGGTATAGTTGATATTTATACAGGGTGTAAGTGACAGCCCTCTGCATACTGAGAGGAGCATGATGTAGAACTTGGTGCTTATAACTTCCCCCTAGAAACATGTGTCAGGAAGCGAAAAAATAAAAGATCTTCCATACAAAATTACAATCAGCTGACTACCTTTACTACAGGAAAGAAAACAATTGTGGAAAATGTGTACTGGGAGAAAGTTGTTCTATTTTATGGTCTGCATGCACCCTATCAGTATTCGCAGGGATGTCCCCTACTCCTCGTAGATGTTTGAAGTTCTATGTAACATTCGTCTTTAAAATAATAGGACCTTACTTTATACGATCCAATGAAATGGTAAAATATGACTAAGTACCTAGTTGCCTACTTAGTCGAGAAGAGAGAGTACATTTTGAATCTAGTACCCTTTATGTAATTTGAATATTGGAAAACAATTTATGAACATTAACTAGACATAACATATTTGCTGAAAATAAAATACAAATACATACATACATATATCACGCCTTTATCCCAATAAAATAAAAATAGCTATAAATTTTATCCAACAGTCAATTATATTAAGCACTAGGATTAAAAGATAAATGTACTGCTGTTATGAAGGGCTCTTATCGTCGGTATCAGTAACTATTGATTTTACGTATTTACTGGATTTGGGCAACCTAATCCTTAACATACAGCAATTTTATTCGAGCGATTTTTTTTCACTTTTTTGTAACTCACTGAATCTTAAGCAAGTTTCCGCACTGACGGAAAAATTAAAGCTTGTTTTTTTTCATACAAAATGATAAATATAGGTATCGCGCAAGAAACTAATGCTAAAATCGTTCAGGAGATGTCAAAACATTTTTGCCCTTCCATACAAAATCACTATGAACTGACTGCATTTACCTACTATGGAAAGTCTAACAAATTTTAACGTCCCCTGAATTATTTTCATTTTGGAAGTTGTTCAGTTTCATGGACTAAATGCCCTCACGCCCTCTAGATAAATCAATCTGATCTAGAACCTACCTACTGCTTGCAGCTATGCTATTGAGTCACTACGTATAAATTCTTAACTAAACAGGTGTTCAGTCATTATCTTCCTTGTAGGTTACCGACTCTACATAAACCATCTTATTTTATCGGAATACGGCATACCGCGTGGGCCTAAACTCGGACAAAGGCGCAAGGTCGCCCCATCCAAACAAGCTCACTTAAACTCACTTTCAATCCAATTCCAGCTCACCACAATGCAGTTGGTCAACGTTCGACATACACATAGCCTTATTAGTGTAGTCTACACTGTAGACAGTAGGGTAAAACATCTTTACGAAACTCGACCGTGTGAATAGCCACGAATCAAGAAGATGGGCACATGGCGTGCGTATTCAATGGAACGGTATTTAAAACTCTAAAAAGCAGTTATACACCTTATTCCTTGGCGATAGTGACGTTCTAAAAGTACGACCGCACATTTTGTGATGAAACGCAATGTAATAGCAATGTCGGAGAAATAAAAATATTTGTAAGTACGTCGGTAATCTCATGTTTTGATGAAGGTGCGTGCGATGAGGCAACCATGGGAGACTGAAGGGCATGTTCTTATTATTAACGTCACTTCACTTGTTCATTTTGAAATGATTGATCTACGATCGACCATGCGCCCAAGATCGCAAGTGTGAGAGGTCAAAATTTTGTTATTGATTACCAATGCATGATCAGATCAATAACAGAAACCTTACTACCTCGTTAGGTACAGGTGAACTGAAGTAAATTTGAAGAAGAAAAAATAGAAAGTAAGTTTTCCTAGCTTATCTGTCCTGTGCAGGCTGGCCGCCTAACTTAGAAACCTTTACACGTGGTTAGTCAGCTGATTTACATTGATAATCTCTGTAGGCACTAAGACCAACCTACATTAAAGGGCAAGAAAGAGCGGAAAATTCGGATTTCTTTATCGTTCATAGTAAATTGTCTTTATTAGGTAGGTACCGTCGTAAGAGGCGACTAAGGGATAAATTCATCCAGAGCTTTAATCTTTTGATGAATTTCGCAATCGCATTGCAACATCTTTCATTGCGCTTACCAACCCGCCTGCCAAGCGTGGTGAGTATGGCAAATACCCCTCTACTAGGGGGAGGCCCATGTTCAGCAGTGGACTTTATTGTGGCTGTTATAGTAGGTAGATACCTACCTACATTATATTTTGCCCTGTGTTAAGCCACAAAATAGAGAATTTACAGAAGGCCAGCTCGCCCCTTCTTTCGATCACTTATGCCTACTCTTTAGGGTTGCTACTTTTACTTGCCGTCACGAACTTTAATAGGTTAGGTACCTTTGGTTGGAAGGTAGGTATTTTTGAACAGGGATTCAAGCCATCATGAAAGTAAACGTACCGTCACTAGTCTAGTAGGTAGTGCAGTGTTACAAACCTGCATAGTGTCTCCCACGCAGACACTTCAAAGTTTTTCATATTCAAATTTGAAGGATTCATAGAACTCCATGACAAGCCCATCAGGCGAGAGAACTGGCATTCCAAAAGTCAACCGTGAAAACAGTGCATCGTACATAGTAAAGAAATTCTTAAAGATTTTTATAGAAAAAGTGTGGAATAAAGAACGGCAGGTTGCCGTGGACGCCGCCAAGAGGCACCCTGTAAAAGCTTCCGGTCCCCTGAAAAAGGGGTAAGTACAAACATTATTATCCAACCCACTCCCCATCTCCCTCTGAGATTCCTTGTCACGTACGACCCCCCTCTTCCTCCTCTTTGCGCTGACTACGTCACCCCCCGATTCTCATGGCTGTTTCCTATTTCACCTTAGGAATCCCCGGAGCCCGCATCGAGGGCCCTGTCCCGGCCGACCGATCCACGGGTCCACGGACGTCGCGACGACGAGCGGAGCGGGGTAAGTGGGCTCCCGTATCTAAAAATCTGTGTACGACAATCAGGCCTGGTAGGAGTGCATAGGTAACCAGATATAGGGTCCCCGAGCCTAACTCCGTGAGAAGTCGCGCTCGCCGGCCCGTCGGCCGCGGGAAGCCCGGCGACTGGGATCACCGCAGCCGCCGCGCAAGACAACCCGCCGCACCGGGGCACCTACGGTGACGCGCGCGCCGATCCCGCCGATACCTCGCCCTTGCCCATCGACACCAGTTTGTTCTCTACGGAACCACCGCTTATTAAACGATACTTCCCTTCGCCGAACTTTGATTTTCGTTTTTTTTTGTTTCTTTCCCCCTTTTTCTTGCTAGCGCTGCTTGCCCTTTTTTATAGCGCTACAGTAGGTAGGTTGGTAACTACCTATCATGACATGAACATGATGACATGACAAACGTACCTACTTGTACGTACGTACCTAAAACGCTAAAGCACTTATTACGAACTAAATAAGATTTTTAAAAAGAAATCCCTCCATTTCTAGTGTTTTGAAGTAGGTATCTATTTATTTATCAAATAAAAGAGTTCTACTTACTTTTCATTATTGCGTGGGTAACTGAAAAATGACAACCCACAATTTTCTGTGGTGTTATTAGTTATTACACCCAAATACATCATAAAGATATTTTTCTTTTCTCGCCATTCCGTCCGCCCGCACCGAACGCGCCGTTCACACTCAACCATTCGCCGGTTCGACACGGTTCCACAGAGCGCGTAAACGACGCGTGTGGATGTCTGAGTGAGTTTAGCAGCGTTTGCTCGAAGCCGACTCTCTGGATTGCGCTAGCCAATACTTACTTTGTGGTTAAGCGCTTAAGGTAACGCTTAAGGGAACGAGTAAGCTTTGAAAATGTACTTTGATTATCTCTATTCCTACTACTGCACTGCACCTAGGTATCTATAATAATAGGCAAAAAGATACGGAAAATTATCGTAATGGTATATTTGTATGCCACACCGATCCGATGATTGATTACCTTTTAACATCAGAATGGCGGGACCAAGACGAAGGTTTGAATGTTCCATATAACAAATATTTAGTACCTAATTTCTTCTAATTGGTGCCTAAGATAAGGAAATTTCTTCCTGATCGGTTAAGAAATTATTTCAGTTTTAAAGTGGTCCGCAATTCTGATGTCAGGTCTGCGGAACCATTCACGGTTTACCAAGAACTACACACTGAAATGTTTAACTTTATATATTATTATTTACTTCTAAATTAGTTCCTAAGCACTTATTGAAATCAAGCTAATAGCTGCTGCCGTTACCTTTAAATTACGATATGAAATATTATGAACATTTTACGCCTAAATATGAGAACATAGCAATTCATTTCATCAATAATTTGCTCTACTGCGTGTAACAGGCGTACGTATATCTTTTTGCTTAAATTATGAGGTAATGGTAACAGTTACAAGCTTGAATTGAATAAGTGTTTAAGGAACTAATTGAGAAGTAATTAATGACACATAAAGTTAAACATTGCAGTGTGTAATTGTTGGTAAACCGTGAATGGTTCCGCGGATCTGACATCAGAATCGCAGACCAATTTGAAATTGAATTATCTGTAAAACCGAAACGGAAGAAATTACCTCACCATAGGAACTAATTGGAAGAAATTAGGCACTAAATATTTGTTATTTTCAAATTCAAACTTTAGCCTTGGTCCCGCCATTCTGATGTTAATGATTACCTACCTGTTTCGTTTTTTGCGTTTCTCTAACAGTTAGAACTAAAAATGTTCACTTTGCCAGGGCTACATCACTCCATCAAGGTCCAAACCCCTGCATGACCAAGATCATATATATTCGCACTTATTTCTCTGCGTGTTTCGAATTAATTCAAAGAATTTTCTGTCTTCTGTATAATTGTTTTGAGTAAATAATCCATAGATTTGTACGTGTCTGTAACTCAGTTACAATTTTTTACGAATCTTAAAAAAAAAACACTATTCAGAAATAGAATTTCTTAATCAGCAGCATCTTAAGACATCCATTTTTGGGGTCAACAATTTTTAATAACCGTAAATGAAAACTAGAACCAGGAATAACCAAAAATTTTGATATTACCAAAGCATTACATACGGGGATGTAAGGGATGGTGTACCGAAAACCTTACAGGCAGGACCAGCCTATGTAATGAAACTAAACTTTATCTGTGGAGGCAGTGTTGGTAAATTCCCTTTAAAATTTTTATGATCAGCAGACTGGCTTTCTAAAGATAGGTACTTATTTGATTTTCTTTTCGTTTAAGAACATAGGATCCTTAGAAAAAATGGTTTAGCTTTAGGGTCTAATCGCCCGCGTCGGTACACCGCACCGGGGACGTAACACCCTGTATTTCGATCCCTAGAGGAAGTTTAGTAGTTTTCGTGCAACAAAATATTAAACAAGTCAGAATTACCTACCTTACACCTAACAACTAAACTTATGGACGCCTTCACCTCCCGACAAAAACACCATTCACTGTCACACAGCACTTTGATCCACAATAGTCTATCGGAACTATCGGCACAAGTATAGCGAAACCAGTAGCAGGTATCCTTAGACAATCACTCTGAAGCACGATGGCTCACCATCTACCGGAGATTCGGTATGGAGAACGTTCCATGCCCACCACCGCTGCCGTTGCATCAGACCTTCTACGCGGACCTCGGAATACCAGAAAACTTCCCCACGCGGTATCATCCAGTGCGACTCGATCAGTAAATATTTAATTACGTAAAGGTCAAGTTCCGGCCGTGGCCGAAGGTCGGAAGGGTTTGTTTTCGACTCATTTTGAATGCGTCAACGAAGATCAGTATGCAGAGATTCAGAAGCCATGGCCGGAATCGATTTGCACTCTATAAAGTTACTTAATTATGTAAATCTCTATCTATATTTCCGGGCGCGATAATCAAAAACATAAGATTGTGTTACGGTTTTAGAAAACTAGTTGAACTAGAAAGCCTAGTTATCTATAATCGAGTTAAGGCTGAATAGTAAACAATTTTGTAAGTAGGTAACTGGCCGTAACTCATACTAAACATCAAAACAACGCTGTAAGTACCAAGATGCCCCTAAGGTAAGGTGTGGTCATGTCCACTAAATAATTTGCGTCATACTGTAATAAATAAAATGTTAATAGCATCATCTGCTTATATGCAAAGAAATATGAATTTTCGTGTAATTTAGTAGGCGTTACCTTGGAATAAAGTCGCAGAAATTGGTGCTGTTCTGTTTACACCTAAAGGTAATACTTATAAATAAGGAGTAGGTAGGTAGGTACTTAAAATAACAAATGAACATAACATTGAAGGAAGGTGTTGTTCTAGAAAATGCATTTCATAATGGCAATGATGCCTTTACATTCCACGCATTTAGACAAACAATTACTTATGTTTATTGGAATCTGATCAGCGGTCAATGCCACACGCATATTATGAACAAGCGATTTATAAGTCTTCGACTATTAATTTTCCATGGTGTTACGAAATGTAGAATCGATGAATAAATAACTTCACTATTTTTAGAAACATTTAAATTGTGCGAATATAAGACCAAACTTTGAATTTGGTAGGTAGGTACTGTACGTTATAATGGGTACTTTTTATTCCGATTGTACCCTAAAATAATCTTATGCCTAATCAATCACAAATGATGTCACTTAAAGGAAGGAACAATAAAGTTACGAAGCGATAAATGATAGATCATACATAACTTGTCTCGCGCATCGAGATAAAATTAGTGCAAAACTTTTGTTTCGACATTCGATACGATCGGAATCAAGTGGCAATTATGATATAACCGTCCATATTGTCTTTTGAATTTATATTACTTTGTTTGCATAATATAAGTAGAAAGAGTGAGGGAGCGGCGCAAAGGCGGCGCCGGCGCAGCGAATGGAGTGACTTAGCGTTTTATGTTCATTAACATAGAATTCATTAATTCTAAAAAGCGGAATACCACAGAAATCGCAATTATTATGCGTAGATGAGTATGTATATGCATGTATGTATGTAACATGATGATTTAATTGTACCGGATACGGAAGTTGTGTGGTAGATAAAAAATAACATAACTCTATCTTACCTACCATTTCACAAAAAACAAGACGTTGGATAAGGATACATTTAAATAAGTTAAAATATTTTACGGACAGTTCTACTCAGATAACACTGAACAACTTTTATGATAAACTTTTTTCTATATTACATGGATCTGCAATACTAAGATACAGCGAGACAAAATTTTATAGTGTGTATTCATAAAATAAGTACCTAAGTACGACAAAATGACCCAGTATGTTACGGGTCACTTCACCAAGTGAATGTGAGTGGTCAAAAGAGATGGTCAAATTGTTGCAAAGTGTTTTGAAACGTGGTCAGTGGTCATGTGATGTCGATGTTCTTTCGCCAAGACACGCTCCGCTCGTGCCTAGTTTGCATAGGCGCCAGAGAACCGTGACCGAATGGCGTTTATCAATATTCAGATTCTAGACGACTAGGTTAAGTAATAGCATATAGCATACCTATTGATTGCGAGCTTGAATATGCTATATCGTCGTTTCTGTGTCTTTATGCCAAATATTTGAAAGACGCGGGGTGTAAGGGACAGCTCTCCGATTACTGAATAGGACGCATTCAGTTCAGACCATGAAACTGAACAAATTCAAGCAAAAATTCAAAAGAGGTAAAAACTTTTTTACAAGAAAATATTTCAGGAGAGGTAAAAATTTTCTTTACTTCTCCTAAAATATGTTCTTAGGAGAAGATGTTTAGTAGAACAAGGAAAACTTTAGAAAAACTTCGTTACTAAGGTTCAGCGAAAGAGAGAGACAGAATCATGTAGGTACGTGAAATCGTAAAATCTCTGAAAAGGCGGTACCAAACCGACATGTTATTGGAAATCGTAAAGCTTCATATAATGTGCTGTAAAACTAACTGTCCTGTGTCAATTTATGTTAAAAATTTATGATCATGATAGGTACGTTTACCAGGAATACCACTTAAAACTCCCTTTTGATTCATGCAAATTGCATCGTGCTAATGGCAATGCATAGCAATTATTATGATAGCTAGGAGTTTACATAGATTACCGTTTTCACTGATTAGTGACTGATATGAATATGAATCAGTGGAGTAGAACTTTTAAACAAAACTAAGCCCCATCTAACATCAGATCTATCTAAGTTCGGTAAATATAGCCACATATATAGCTCACCGCTTACGTTTCTTTCTTGTTGCAATTTGGCTAGAATCTTCTACTAGTAGATATTTTTCTTAGCAGCGGTGATTGTGTTGTGGATCACTATTAGTTGATTGGTCAAGAAGTCAAGACTGTAATACTCCTCCGGTAATACTTATGTAGCCTGATTTGGATGACAGGTTGATACGTGAATGTAACCATCGTGATAAGTGTTACTATCAAATTGCAATCGGTGGACTTGTTTCGCTCGCCGACGGCCGATTTGTCGTAATTTACCGGCTCCGCTCTTTACTCTTGCTGTTCACTTATGTAACACGGATTATGTGTTATGCATATAGTTATACAGGATAATGAAATATGAGATGTGAAACTACTAGCAGTAGAAGGTAAACTTCTTTTGGTAGCTAGAGATAAAACGCGATACACAATTAACGGTAGATGTCTCATACATCATGGATAGGAATTTTGTGATACATCTCACTTTTAGATTCGGCAACTCCTTCCATTCTTCAGATGGTGTGACGCTAAAAGCACTGAAAAGAAAAAGTGGTGTTCCTTAGCGGTACAGCCGTCTGGTGTCCGCTTTTCATAACTTTTCAGAAATATTTACTACACTACAGTGCCCTAATGGCGACCAGCCTGTCGGCAGAGGGGAACCTCATGTCTCATGAGCAGCATTACCTTCCCAGCAGTTGATATCTGCACCAATAACATGATTAGCAAACAGCTAAACAGCTGTGACGGAACTGACCCAATCTTGAAGCACGATGTAGAAAGGAACTACGGAAGATGAAAATTAAGAAAAAAATACAAAAATATTCTAAAGCCACTGATTACGTAACGTTAGCTAGCATGTCCAGTACTTGAATGGAACCATACATAATCTCTCACCTAATGGAGATGCATAGGTATTGTTCTTTTTTGTTCTGATTACAACGTTGAGGTGAATTGAGTACCTAGCCTTTTATTTGTAGCTCTAACACTGCACTGTGAGAATCTCTGCCATCGATATGTAGCCGTATCTTTCTGCAAGGCCAGCTGATGCGATTTCTGTAATCTCTGCTTATATTACGGAAGAAACGGTATATGATATTGTCGAATCGACAACAATTTCGTGATTATTGAATCAACCTTCACCAATTAAATTGCAATGCTTAATAAACAGGAAGAGTTTAGATGTGATGTGACCCACCGCCAAGGCTATGAGTAAAATATTAGGTAATTAGGTGTTTTATTATAGTTGTCTATCTTCAACTGATATTCTGGAATTAAATTAGCTGCGGCCAACTCAAATTTATTATAGGAAGGTTATTTTATCGTGTTAATTATACCTAGATACTCGAAATAAAAATAAGTTGTAATTTTCAAAACACTTTAATAAAAAAGTATACAAATTGCGGCATTGAGTGCGAAACTGCGAAAAATAGACAACACTTTAGAAATAAATTACATGCAATCAGTCTAGCGACGAATTTCGAAGGACCTGTAAGCACAGCTTGTAAGCGGCTGTTCATTTTTGAAGACAGCCTTCTCGATCTTGGACTTGGGGCTGCCGACGGTCTGGAGCCATTTCTTCATGGTGTCGATGGAGGCGACGGGGCCCTGCATCTGCCCTATGACGGTGCCCTGGGCGGTGTTCATCACCCAGCCCTTCAGCCCGAGCTCGGAGGCTCGCCGCTGGGTGTGCTTTCGGAAGAACACTCCCTGCACTTTGCCAAACACCTCGAAATCCACGTTCGAAATAGAAGACCTCTTCACATCAGCGGTAGTTGACGTCATTTTAAAAGGTTTTTCAAACACTTTATGCAGAAAATTGAGAAAAGCGCTGATGTTACATCGTATTGAAAATGTTTGATGTCAATTTCAAGTCAATTTGATGTGCGGCTTGTTTATTTTCGTCGTTCAGGAAACATGGCCTGTTTTGTTCTTATCAACGGAGGAGATTGAATGAAAACTGTAACTATACCAACTATACAGCACAGTATTTTCGAACGCGTTGATGTCTTTTGTATTTAGTATTTACAATGGTATTTTTAAAAGAATTTAGATAGTACCTAGATATTTTGTTTATTACTTTGTTACGTAAAATGGAAGAACCCCACTGCCACAGGTGATCAATGGAGCAGGTAAGGTAATGATGGTTATGGTTGCTATTAGCAATAACAACCTCAAGCAGGTTGCTACGAAACTTGGCGGAATAGCTTGTACACTTCGATTGTCAATCGCTTAAACCTAAAATCCTGCTCATTGGCGCCAAAGTTTAAAACAATAGAAAATCTTGACACGAATCTTCATTAGTATTAATAGGTACATATTTTAAAGTATTAAAAGCAATTTTGGTCAGGTAGCATAATACGTACGACACAAGTAGGTAGGTAAGTATACACTTACCCCAACCTACCTCCCAATTTGGTTTGGTTTGATAGTGATGATGGCAATCTATTTTGTATTGTTACAAATAACAACCGCCAATGTATACTGAATCGGGTGAAGGTAAGAGCAGCTGTCACCGGTTTAGGTACTCCTACGGTCAGATAAAAACTAAAGCGATGCAAAGTAAGGACAAAAATAAAAGGAAAAGGCTGTTATAATCAAGCTATCAATTTCAACAACAACTACCAATCAACTTACCATATTTTGCAGTATTTATCTACTGAGGTGCGCTGAGGTGTCAATAGTAAATACTTAGATATAGCGATTTTAGATTAGACTGGTAAGGTAAGTACATAAATTATTACAAATTGTATGTTATTGCAAGCCGAGTAGCAAGACCAAAAAGTATACCTACAGCTCTTCGTTATAATAAATAACATAGCAATCTGAAAATAGGTACGTACCTATTACTTCGAAACCACAAATCAATCATTTCGGTAGCGCTCTACTAGCAGCAAAATAAAAACAGTCGTCTAATAGAAATCAGTGGGACCAAACAAAACAACACGAGAAGAGACAATCAATCACATCAATTAACCCAGCACTGATTGACATTCTGATTGTATCGCAGATTGTAGAATATTTTATGAGTTTATGACTATGAATAACTGTCTCTAAATGCATGCGAGTGTAGGCTAAATTGCCGCTACATTATGAGGGCAATAGTGATTCAAACCTTTTAAAATAGGAAATGATGGATAATAAACAGCAGGATTCTCCTCATGTGGGTTTCAGACGACGTTACAGGAGAAAACCTGTAGTAAAAGATTCCAAAGCGCACATACTGAAGGAAAGTGTAAAGACGGTTAGCAAGGAATACTGTGCAGATTCTTCTATCTGTGGCCTGAAGCATCTTGTCAGTGATGAAACTCCGTTTGTCGAAAGGTGAGTATCGGAAAGCCCTTCAGGTAATACACATTGATAGGTCTCTACGTAAGAGGTCAACCTATAATGGTTAGTAAATATGCTGCAGGCCAATAGAAGTAAAATTGTAACTTGAGGTGCTGTTGATATTGCAAGTATAAGAAGTGAAGTGATCTCCGTGAGAAGAAGTTATTGACCCACAAAAGTAAACCAGATGTAATCTTTAAGTAGATACTTTTAATGTGACTATAATAGACTACCTCTATAGTGTCGTACTTATTTGAAAGAAAATAAATTGGAAAGAACCTAGTAACCAACGAATTATAGATTAGTAACTTGTTAAGAAATTGTGTTAGGCCCTTCAATCTTTTAATATATTATCGTCCAGAGTAATTTAGAGTCACTACCTAATAGGCGTGCTATTACGCTTCTTGTCTTTGGCGATAATGAAGTTCTATCACTCGACGATCTTCCCTTGCCTACCTACCATTATTGTGTGAATCCTGATTCCTATTCTTTGTCCAGGATAATTTGGGTGGTGACTCTAATAGGCGCGCTGATATGCTCCGTGTCTCTGGTGATGATGACATTCAACAAGTTCAACCGAGCGCCGCTGGTGACCACTCAGTTACCTGAGGGAGTCTCCAGTTATTCACAAGCCTGTCTTTTCTTGTCTACGATCATTGTGTGAATTCTGCTCCTATCCTTTCTCCAGGATAATATGGGTGACGACGCTATTAGGCGCGCTGTGTCATTCGTACCGCTGGTGATGATGACGCTCAACAAGTTCTACCGACTACCGAGCACCCCTGGTGACCACCAGTTGCTAGAGGGGGTCTCCACAAGCACGATCTTTTCTTATAATTCCTTATCTTTGTCCCGGATAATTTGGGTGGTGACTCTAATAGGCGCGCTGATATGCTCCGTGTCGCTGGTGATGATGACATTCAACAAGTTTAACCGAGCGCCGCTGGTGACCACTCAGTTGCCCGAGGGTGTCCCAGTCAGCACCATCATCTTCCCGGCCGTCGGCATCTGTACTAACAACCGTATCAGCAAAAAGGCTGTTACTGAACTTGCTGGAAAACTGTAAGTTCATTTTCTCGAATCTAATATCTGTGCTTCACAATACCTAATCGAGATTTTCTTGGTAGTTAGTTAGTACCTAGACCTACAACTCAAAGAAAACTTTACAGGGTGATTTGAATTTTTCAACCCATCAATATCTAGGTACTAGGGGATTGAAGTCAAGAAAAAGAATAAACAGTTCTTGAAAAATGAATTCTACTCTATCAAAACCTATGGATCTGAAATAGTTATCTATAGGAAAAAATGTTATACATATATCAAAACTTAGGAACAGCTGTATTTTTTACGATGTCGCGGGTGGGCCCATACAAAAACTCTTTTCTTAAAAGAATTGCTTCACCACGCACAGCTTTCGTAAAGCAAGTATTTTGTGTTGCAGATTAAAAGAGAAACGTAACCAGCACTATACAGAAGAAGAAATGTTAAATCTTTTATTTGGTTTAGGAAGACTATACCATACCATGCACCCGGTAGACCACGAAATTCCCTACGAACCATTGCAAAATGCTTTAGGCGACTACGATGTCAATGAACTTCTCAAAAGTGTGCGTATTTGCTTACATATTTTTTGTTTCAATCAAGAAAAACTACGAAGCTGACTTAGTTTTTTTACCCACTGAAAAACTACAATTCTTCGACATATCATATTGTTTTGAACGGGGAATCTTTTCTGTTGGCAGCTAACGCCGCAATGTGAGGATCTGCTGCTAAATTGCTCTTGGAACGAAGTATCCAAGAACTGTACCGACCTCTTCGACTTCCGTCTGACCGCAAATGGTTACTGCTGCACTTTTAACTATCTACGCAGCTCCGACAAATTCGAAGAGTATGGTATTTCAGTACTTAATCGTTTTTCTGTATCATTTTTAAACAAGCATACGGTTTTACAACAGTTTTTAACCTGAAATCTTTTCAGCAGAAACAGCGAGGCTCGGAGCATAGATATGTATAACTTTGGTAACCAATCGACGTTTGATTTTGATCAAGGCTTGAAGGTTCTTTTAAATCTGGATGATAGCGATGACTTTTTCTATAATTTACCATTGCAAGGAGCTCAGGTAGGCAGATAAACTTTTTACCATGAAACATGAATGAAAGGACGGCTACCAGAATATCTGGATGATAGATTATCCTTATCTTGTTGCCCAATAGCAGCTGAAGCTGATTATAATAACGATGATGCAAAATAGAGCAAAAACAAGCCACCAATACTTTTAATCCTATATTGTGTTGCAGCTGCAATTCTCAGATGCATACGATTTTCCTGATGCACCCAGCGGAGATTTTTCTATGCAAATCATTAGTCGAAGTGTTCAGGTAAAATTCGTTTGATAGACCCAGAAACTTCTAAACTGAAAAGAGAATCCAATTAATTAACTTCTTACTACAGTTGGCCTTGTATTTCATGACCACTTTCAGATGACGGTGATGGTAACAGCAAGTTTCACAAAGGCTTCGCGCGACATCCAGCACGTACCCGTCAGTACTCGAGGCTGCTTGTTTTACGACGAGTCGTCCTACCTGCCCTTCTACACTTCCAGCGACTGCTTGCTGAAGTGTCGCATGCTGTTTCTGCGTGAGAAATGCAAATGCACGCCCTTCAACATGCCCAAGATCGCGGACACCAGAACTTGCGACATGCGGGACGTGCAGTGTCTCAGGAGCTATTATGGTGAGAATTTTTGAACAAAACCAAGCTAAGTTAAGTATACCTAAGCCTAATTAATTATAATTAGTGATGAGATAATATTATTAAGTGTGAGAAATAAATTAAGGCTTAAAGCTGTGCTTAAAGTTAGATAAATAATCACATTGTATAAAAGCCTCTAGATTTTGATGACGATGACCTCATCAGATTCTGACAAAACAATGAATGATCCTAAGGTAATTGTGTTGTGAACGGCTCTTTATCAAATTGTTTCCAGCACAATCTATAAACGTGCGTCCAGACGTGGATCCAGTGCCAAAGGAATTGGAGCTGGATCTAGTCGGAGGCGGCATTCGGTGTCCGATGTGCTACCCCACCTGCTCCAAGACAGCCTACAGCTACAACTTCATCAACGTGAACATCTACCCCGACCAGCTGAATACCGTGCCAGATAAGGACAGAATGGAATGGCTGTAAGTGATGGAAATATTCGTTGTCCAATGTGCCACCCCACCTGCTCCAAGACAGCCTACAGCTACAACTTCATTAACGTGAACATCTACCCCGACCAGCTGAATACCGTGCCGGATAAGGACAGAATGGAATGGCTGTAAGTGATGGAAATTCAGTTTCAAGTGTAAAACCTGCTATAGTCCTGAAGGGATTTGTATAATTTGGAACTTGAAAAACTTATTCGAAACAGATCCAGAGAGCGGTTTGCCGAAAGTCAATGAAAAAGATATTTTTTATCTAATTCAGCGTCATACTTTTTCTGATGTTTCGGTCTAAAGTCTAGTCCAAGCCAGATCGCCTACTAACATTTCCTCTCGAAAAAGTTACACACGAATAATGTTTGTTAAGAAGTTGGACTGAAAGCTTTGCTGTTAGTAGGGAGGTACAATTGCAAGTTTAACTCCAAATAATGAGCTATTGTTACAGGAAAACCGAGAAATGTCGTGGGCGTCTGTTCTTGTACTAAGTTTATACAGTCAGTACAAAACAGCATGAACAGTCGTGGGTGTTTTGTATAAACAATTTACCAAACTTTGCTGAATGGTGAGTTGTGTGTTGTGTACTTGTTACAGACGCGGCGCGAATTTCACCGGAACTTCTATTGTGCATGTGAAATATGCGAGAGCGAGCGCGGACTGCTTCGGACAGAATGTTATTATGAAATGGTTCGATTTGATCAGTAAGTTCTTTTTATTGGTAACGGTAAAGTTTGTTTGCAGGTATTTTTCAGACGTTGCTTTATTTTCATTGTTCACTTACCTATCTCAACGCATGCTAATGTCGGACGACGAACGAAAGAGCTTACACAGATAGCATTTGGGAGTAGGTATGTAAATAACTGCTTATACGGGGCATCAGTTCAGTTTGGATGTTTGATCGGGAGAATTCGGGATCCAAGTGGCAGCGTGTGACATTGTTTACTGAATATTTTGCCAGGTAACATCGGATCCACCTGCGGCTTCGTGACCGGCTTCAGTTTCGTGTCAGTGCTGGAGTTCATCTACTTCTTCACCATCAAGCTGGCGCGGGAGACCAGGGCCAGGCGGCAGAAGCAGCAGCAAATATCAGCCATAGAGTACGTCACGCCTCCGGAGCGATTCCAGCCTATCACGAGATACACACCTATATACTGGAACGAGATAGGCGGGTCATCGAGATTTGGACAAAAATCTTCTTACGCAACTAAATAATGGACCCATATTAAACCACTTACCAAAAATTTGTATCCTGCATTGTATATTTTTATGAAGTGTTTAATTCATGTCGAAATTTTATTAGAATAAACTACTTGGCAGTAGATATATTTTTAGACGTATTTAGTAGAAATTAGGTAGACAAATACCGAAATAAGTCCTATGCATACTTTTACCTAATATTCAAGTAATTGATGTAGTGTAGTAGGTAAAAAGTTAGGTTCTGATATTGACAATAGTCGTGAACATCTACGTGAGAAATCAAATTACTGAAACATCTGTTCGAAGCACATGACGATTGTATCAAGATTGTATCTTTATGAGTTGCGTTTTGTATAATTATCCAATTGTTAATTCGTGTATTTTTATTATTTTATTACGCACTAAATCGTAATAAAAGGTGTTCTTTGTCAATGTTCGATTGTTGTTATTTTTTATCCATCTCTTAAAAAAGACGTCCCTATGAACATATGGAATAACTCAACGAATAAAAAGTAATGGATAAGGAAGGCGTCAAAAGATATGTTGAGATTTGGTGGAACAGTATTCAGACTTTTCCAGAAACAACTTCCATTCATGGATTTCGATTCATTGCCGATTCAAAAAGACACTGGATTGAAAGGTAAGGTGACTAAAATAATAAGCCTATGCATGACACAGGTCTCGCTATTTCGCTTTCACAATATTCTGGACAACAACTGTTTTTTTCTCGTAACTCCTTATGTGCTTTACGTTACAGAATTTTCTGGACATGTCTTGTATGCCTCTCCTGGTACGGGTCGGCGTTGCTGATCGCTGCTCAGTACGACGCATTCGAGAACCACCCCATCTCCTTCGTGGTGGAGACCACTTACACCAACTGGGATACGCACTTCCCTTCCGTAGCTGTTTGTGAGAATGATAATACGCGGCGCATTGAAGAGATATCTGATGGGTAAGCTAGTACTTCCATATTCATCGCTGCTCAGTTCGACGTGTTTGAAAACCACCCCATTTCCTTCGTGGTGGAGACCACTTACACCAACTGAGACACGCACTTCCCTTTCCTGGCTGTCTGTGAGAATGACAATACGCTCTGATGGGTAAGTCAGTACTTCCATATTCATCGGAAAAAGGTGAAGCTTCGCTGTCTTGTTCATTAGGATTATGTAGGCAAGATAGGACTAAAAGTGTTTACGCAGAGTGACCACGTGAGTGTACGAGGATGTTAATAATTACGAAGAATCTGAGAAACTTTAAGAGAGTGTTGATTGGTTTCTTCAGTCAGTGTAAGTTTATATGAAGTGAATATCCAACAGACCATTCAAATTATCGACTATAAAATAATATCAATATCAATGACAGATTTGCAAAATAGAGTCTCTTAATTTCAGGCTATGGGGTCCAGATCATGATTTCAACATGGAGGAAGTTCTAAAAGAATTAGCGTACTTCAAAGGAATCACCTACTACACGTCTGAATTCTGTGGCTACGACAATCCATTAGAGGGCTGTATTAAATCCAATATCAGTTATTACGCTACTCTGGTCCGAAGTCCTTGTGAAGAAACCATTTCAAACTGTTCTTGGAACGATGAACCTTTTGATTGCTGTAAATATTTCAGACCCATGGATACTGAGCTAGGGATGTGCTATGCTATTAACACTATTCAAGGAAGGTAATATCATCAGCTGGTCAGCCCAAAATGTGGTCTATGGAAGCACCTGGGGGAAGACGTCTCACGACTCTTGATTGTATATTTTTGGTGTAATTTTAGGGACAAAAAACCAGTAAAACTACCAATGATCAGCAACAAAATCACAGGCCCGGGGAACATCAAATTCAACGTGTTGGTTACTGCAAACGTGTATGTCTTGAACGAGGAAGAAGTTCCGACGCTTACAACTATAGGCTCTGACGTTTTGACTGTTGGACCAGAAGTGCTTCACAGGTAACGTAAAAGGGGAGACCGAGTAAGTAGACCAAACTACTTTGAAATCACCACGTCAACCCGTCAGTTTGATACAGCTTTTTTGCAGGCGTTACATCAGCATTAGAAACGTGGAAAACGACTACGGAGCTCGTTTGATTCGTCCAGAAAAACGCAAATGTCGCTACTCAGACGAAAACTTTCTGGATGTCTACCCCCACTACTCATATACCGCTTGCACAGTCCAATGCAGGAAGGACGCTCAGCTCAAGCTCTGTAACTGTACCAATTACTTCATGCCAAATGTGCAGGAGCTTCAGAAATGCGACGTGTATGGAATTATCTGCTTGAATGATCACGTTCAAGAACTCTCTGTAAGAACTTATTACTGTCATTTTTTTAAACGAAGGATAAGCTTATTTTAGAGGAACAAACGCAAGACAGTCATGATCATGAGACAGGTGCCTGTTTCAAACTTGTTAAATATGATGACTTTCCATTTTCTGCTTGAAGGTGCTCAAAGCCCACTGGTCTTCTCGTCCAGGTCTGTACTGCGACTGCCTACCCTCTTGCACGGAAGCAGAGATATCCATAATGAAAGACTTCAAAGTTGCCACTGTAGATAACTTCGCTTCAGTCCATATAGAACTCTCGATGCTGCCCAGTGAAAAGTATCGCAGAAATGTCGTGAGAGGAGTTATGGATCTAGTAGGTAAGCATTGGTCATCATAAACTCAAAAGAACATAATTTTTTTATTACTTATCTAGCGGCCCGTTAGCGGTTTCAACCGCTGCAACTCATCCCACAGGAAAAAGGCATTTTCCCGGCATGTGTTACATATTTAAAACTTTCTCTTGAAACACTCCATCTTTTAGAAGAAACAGTAAGAAAATCAGTTGCATGGTTTAGGAGGATTTAGCGTATTCCACGACAGACAGACGGCGAAACGAAAAAAGCGACTTAACTTTACAAAGGATTAAACATAGCCTAAAACTTTTCCATGAATGCATTTCAGTATCAACCGGCGGTACCTGCGGCTTGTTCTTGGGAGTAAGCATTCTTAGCTTCGTAGAGGTGCTGTACATCCTTCTAGTTCGGCCATTCTGTGACATCTACAAGCAAAGGGACGACGACCCGTGGCACCGCAAGTTCGGCACCAGACGCCTGGAGGACAATAAGTTTGCTCCGAACAATGAATGGACCTACCGATGGACCAAGACTCAAGATACTCAGATCAAACGACGTGCAATGAACTAAAATATTTAATCATAGCGCCCTCTAAAAACAATTGAATCGCCTGAAGTTTCATCTTGTCTTATTTCTCTATACGAAAAAGAAATCAGTGCTCGACAGTCGACTTTACTATCATTTCATAATGGTAACTATCTATCGAATTAAACGATTACCGACCTTCACATAGCAGGCGAAACGTTTTAGATAGATAGTATCTGCGATACATTGCATTATTAAAATAATAGCCACCAAATATTATTATGACACTCTACAATAGGGGCTTGCTAATGTGAATTTCGTTGTTTGAAAATGATCTTTATCTCACGATATCCAATTCAATATTTAGCTAATCAATACGTCGACCTTGGTAGATAAAATAGAAAGTACTGAATAGGTAATTTCTCGTGTTTTAGGTATTGTTTATTGAATCATGACTTCCAGGTATAAAATAATATGTGGTAAAAATGTAGATTTAAATACAGTACCGCTGTACAATTTCATCAAATATCGCCATAACATTTTTCTTGTAATGTGGATTCGCTTGCATCATTTTCTTTATGAACGTCGCCTTATCTTTGACCATTATCTCTACAAAGGAAGCCGAATCACCAAAGATATGAGTCGTGAGCTCGTCGTCGACCCAAAACTGAGGTATTAGACATGCACACAAAACTAGTCCCCACAGACGATACTGCTCTGCTGATGCGAAGAACTCTTCCTTCACCAGTACTTGGTCTATAGAAACGCCGAATCCGCAGAGAACCATCCTCAGTTCCTGGTGGTAATAATTCAAGAACATAGTCATATTTTCTTCTCTAAATTTTGGTTCCAAATTGCAGTACAGCAGGAGCATCACATCTGCTACCAATGGTTGTATGCACGTCGCTTGGAAGTCAACTAATAAACAATCATCGGGCTCTTGATCCGCAGTATCATCAATCTTTTTGTAATGGAATAGAATGTTATTATTCCAAAGATCGCGGTGGCAAATCACGTTACGATGCTTCGAAGAAACATTGCCTAGATCCAAGGCTGATTTCCATACATCATCCCAGCGACTCTCAATCATTTTAATCGTATGGTTGTCTTTGCTGTATACTGAAAATATTTTGATCGCTTCTAACGCTCCCTTCTTGCATTGAGTGAACCAGGGATCAGCATCTCTATAACCTCCTGGGTCTGCTAGGTCTTTAAATTGGTCACAAATAGTGTACGTCTGAAGCTCCTTCTTTTTATTCTCTTCAAATATTATAGAGGCAGCGTGAAAGTTTGCCAAAGTCCGTAGTGCCTGAAGAGTATGAGCCATATCGAATCTATCATGTTTGTTGCGTAGTTTATACTGTAAATCATTCAGATCTTCAAAAACTATGGCGTCATTTAGAGCAGTAACGTACTTGGCACTCCATGGTTTCAAACCTGCAGATAAAACGAAAAAATAATATTTTATAGAACCAACGACTTGTCTGATGAGATCAGTGAGATATTTATTTTTATTGATTATTTTATTTAATAATATTTACCTGGTATGTCCAAAACTTCTTTGATGACGGAATAAAATTGTAACTCCTTATCAAATAAGTTCATTTCTTTAACCATATCGGCCTTAGAAGAATTCGATCTCGATATGGCTTTTATGAAATAAGACAGCACTTTTCTTTTACCATCGTCTTTTATTGCTACTTTAAGTTTCCAGTAGTCAGCCAAAAACCCTAACATCTTATCACTTGCATTGTAAGTTATGAATTCAAATTTATTGTTACAGAATTTACTTTGCGATAGAATAAGTTTCACATCTTCTGCTGTTATTTCATTTACTTTACTTGTAACTACTTGTTCACGATTCATTGTAACTGAGAAATAATAAATTGCAGTCACCAACAATATACAAGCTATTTCTTCATAAAGGTGGAACGACTAATGTGCTTCTGCTTATTTACTTTGATAAATGTGTATTTACTTTAAGTCTTAATGTTCGTTTCTAGTTCAGTAAATTGTGTAACCAATATCAATCATTTTAATTCTTAAAGGAACACCACATTGCTATCAAGAAGATAAGTAATTCAAACACAATAATTAACTGTCGTTATTTACAGTAGTTGTTAAATATTTCCATATCTTGTTTAGAGATTATTTTGTAAATACAAATCTTTCGACGATTTCCTCAGTCAGTTCAGTCATTCGATGTCTAAATAGCTCATCATGTCTAGCTACTTCAATAAACTCCCTACTCCGAGACACTTCGTTTACGATTTGAATGGTATCTGGGTTCGAGAATACTTGTTTTCTTATTGCCGCATCCATGACAGCAAACGGAACGATAAGAACTGCTTGAGTAATTCCGAACATAACACTGTCGTCGTATGCTTTATGCAAAGTAGCTTTATCGAAAATATCATCAATGTCAATTCTGTGGGATTTTAGTTCACTGTTCAAAATACCGTAATAAAAATCCAATATTTCATTTAGATTTTTATCTCTGTACGACCTCGTTGTATTGAAGAACAACACTGACGAGATATCGAGCATAGGAGAGGCATATAAAACTGTCTGGAAGTCAACGAGTAGCGCATGATTTTTACCACTGTCTTCCTTTTTCAAGAAAATATTGTTTGTCCACAAATCTCTGTGCACTACGACGTTCCTATACTCAGAACTAGGCTTCATCAAAGTCAGGGCACCTTCGAAGAGCATGGGTATGATAATCTCTATTCGTTTGATAAAGTTAGGATCAGTCTTATAAGCGGAGTATTCTTTGAGATAATCGACAACAGCTCTTCTTCCTGTATCCCGCCAATTTTGACCTTGTGGTGGTTCCTGTAGATAAGATTTGTAGTCTTCCCAAATTCTATACGGTCTGTTCAGTTCCTTAGATTTTGTTTCCTCAAAAATAATTGACTGTGCGTGAAATTTGGCTATGGTTTCGATCGTCGACCTTATTTCATCTTCGGACAAAGTGTCTCGATGCGAAGGCATTTGGTAGCCGATTTGTGCAACGTCTTCGAATACGAATAAATCTTCTCTTATGAAATATAGATTTGGCCGCCATTTGTGCGATTCTAAAACAATGTAGGTACCGAATATAAATGTAAGCAGGTAAAACAAATGAGAGTTTTAATTATTATTTCACAATTTTTTATTTGTACTTGTAGGTGATGTGTTTGTACTGCCGTGTGATGCCGGCTTAGAATAGCATCACCCCAATTCAACCCGTGGGTGTCGTAAAAACCGACTAAGGGATACTCATCCAGGGAATGGGCAGCAGCGTTCCCTGTAAATGCAACATCTTACACTGCGCTCGCCAATCCGCCTGCCAAGCGTGGTGAGTATGGCAATACCCCCCGATAGGGGGAGGCCCATGTCCAGCAGTGGACTGTTGTGGCTGTTACGGTACGGTTACGGTTACTTGTAGGTACTTACTTACCATCACTGTTTTGAAAATGTTGAAATAGGTCACTCAACATGATGTATTCCTTTTTGAAGAACGATAATTCCTTCAGGTACTGTGCTTTCCATTCGTCAAACCTCGGCATACACTTTACAAACAACTTGATTTTCGACTTGCCTTTCCCATCACCAATTTCTATGTTCAAACGAAGATGTTCTCCCAAATAGCCGATCAGTTCGTCTGAGTAATTCTCAATCGACCAATTGAGCACTTTTGGGGAACCTAACGGTTTTACTATGGAACAAATTTCTTCCTGATTTAGTAACTCCATAGCTTTGTTATTCGTACTTATTCCACAGCTAACTCAGAAATGTGGTAAAACGGTGCAGAAGATATCATTAGTAAATAGAATATGTCATTATTAAATATTGTTTGCTTTTCAAGATAGTACCCAGCTATGTGAAGAAGCAAATAACATTTTGTAAGATATCGCGCGATTTTATCATACACTTAACTATCCCTGTTACTACTTTACGTTAAATATAACGAATGAGCGAGTATGGTCTAAAGGGGTATGACGTCTGTAAAAATGCAAAAATAATTTCTGGTCAACATTTATTAAAATTAAAAAGTAACTTACATCATACGCCGAACACATCAGTTGCTTCGTGCAAATCTAAGAGAGGTTCTTTCGCGATTCTCTGTAACCTTTTTTCTTTAATTTTCTCGTAGTTGGGCGTCCACAGTTGCGCGGGTTTCGGAGCGTACGGTCCGGTGGGTCTCGGGCCTTCGTCTTCGTCTTCGCTGGAAGACTGGTCTATTTCCATGGGGTCTTCAGGGTCTGCTGAGGGTTCAGCTTTGTCGTCGTGTCCGGCGAGATGGCGCAGGAAGGAGGTGCAGAGCAGGCTCACTGGAGGGATCATGTGGGGTGCCGCTGACAGGAACTATAGGACCAAACGAATTACAATTAAAACGGATTTATAATATTTTGCAGGTAATATTTGGTCTTGTCTAAAGTACATGATTAGCAACTTCTAATGCTTAAATAAAAGCTGCCGTATAGTGTTATAAACAGCGGCGTGACATAAATTGATTCAGAACAAGGGAGAGATGTCAAAATCCTTTATCACAATTTTCGACCGGACGAAAGGGGCGCTATGGCGGGGTGAGTGGTGAACCATTTGATAAAAGCTTTGATTAGTTTGGAGCTAGATGGGGCTGTGCAAAATGTCCAGTTCTGCCTGCCACGCAAAGGTTCCGGGTTCGATTCCCGGTGGGGTCACTCACAAAGTTGATATTTATCACTTTGTGAATATGTTCCCAGTCTGGTTAGGACATTGCAGGCTGAACCACCTGATTGTCCGCAAGTAAGATGGTTCCGTGCTTCGGATGGGCACGTTAAGCCGTCGGTCCCGGTTGCTGTCTATGATGGCGGTCGTTACACAGCCATGTCAGAGGCCTGCTACTTGTAGTAGGCGGTTGAAAAACTCTGACACCAGGGTTCATCGGGTCGTTGAACGACTCGGTGTCCCACACGAAAAAGAAGAAGAAGAAAATGTCCAGTGCAAGAGTCCTATGGCTATTGCTAAAATAAAAAAAAAAAGGCCGGTTCGCCCATGCTCTCTGTAAAAGATTTCAAGCAATCATTGACCGAAATAAGAAGGAATGTACTTGTTTCTTTTTGAATGTCAACATCGAGTCGACTCAGGAATGTACTGACCTCTGCTATAGCAGGTCGCGGCGCGTTCGCACTAGCTCCTTCCCCGCTGGCGACGCGCACGTCCGACTCTCGTTGTTGCGCTAACAACGCGCCGAAGCCTGAGACCGGCAGGTTGCGCCGGGACATCACTTCCAGCCGACCCTCCGCAGATTGCTCCGGCTCCAGGCAGTAGATTTCCTGAAAACAAAATGACAGTGTGATGTGATGCAGTTACTTTGGTATACTACAGCAAAAAAGATGTCTCGTGTAACTTTGCTCTTCTTATTTCGAGTGGAAAACTGACCCATCCAACGATCCGAATATTACGCTATATCAACAGGATACGTATTGCGAGCGAAACGAGCTCGTCATTTTATGTAAAAAAAAATAAGGAAACTTGAATTGCGAGCGACATGACGATAATACGGCCATGCACAGTCTTAACAAGTTTATAGAGAATGTTCGGGTTTTTTCGGATACATTTGAATCTAAAATTGTAAGTACTGCAGGAGTCTGCTGCACGATATATAGGATGCAATTTTATTAGCGGCGGATCCATTAAGGGTGTGTTCTGCCCATGAAACTGAACAACTTTCCCCAAGGATCATAGGTCGAAATATGAAAAAAAAATTTGGTCTACCCATACTAAGTGTGTTGTCTAGTGGCCGGCCTGGTCGATTTGTATGGGAGGCCCAATTTTTTTTTCATATTTCGACCCATGTTCTTTGGGGAAAGTTGTTCAGTTTCATTGACAGAACACACCCTTAACGGATCCGCCACTAATAAAATTGCACCCTATATATCAGTCACTCGCTCCTGACGGGAGACCTCATTACGGGATGTGTATGGAGTTTTCGTTCTCTAGGACCCTGATTCGCTTGGGTCGGATTTATCCCTCGGTCGCCTCTTACGACCCCCACGAGAAGAGAAGGGGTGGTGCTATTCTACTCTGCCGGCACCACAGGTTTATGTATGTATGTAATAACTAAAGCACCAAAAGAAAATGCTTTTAAGTTCATTAACAAAGAATGTAATGGAATTTTCACATACCTACATTTTTTTTCACAGTCCCGGGTTCAAGTACCGGCGGTCGCTAGTGAATTTTTCAATTTTCTCATTATTTTAACAAAGAATGTTGGGAAAGATGGTATTGAAAATAGACATAAAAATACGGCTTTGGGTTAGTAAATAGCTAGTACAAATTATGGGCATGGGATAATCTCAGGGGCAAGATCCACACAACATCGACATCTTTCAGACAAGCAATCGCCAGCCGTTATAGATGCGACGTGCGTCTCACGAGTGTAGCTTTGTCTTTTCTGTTTCATACATTTTATATGAAAACGGTTACAAGCGTCGCAATGTCGCAAGTCTCACGTCTCCGACGATCACTTGCTTGTCAGATGCCGTCAGCCGTCATCTTACGTCTTACGCCTCAGGTATTATGTAGTAGGACACTCACAGAATCGTTCCTGACGACATATAATCTGATATTGTCTTCTGAGCAGTCCCCGAAGGCGCACTGTTTGAACACTCCAGTTTCGGGACTCAACAGACGCTTGTGGGAGAGTATCGGCGTTGAGCTGTGCGGTGTGAATACAAACACTGAAACGGTTTCAAGCGTCGCGAAGTCGCACGTCTCACGTCTCCGACGATCACTTGTTTGACTGATGCCATCTTACGTCCTACGTCTCACGAATTTGCGCCCTATATATTATGTAAAACGGCACTTACAGAATCATTCCTGACGACGTACAATCTGATATTGTCTTCCGAGCAGTCCCCGAAGGCGCACTGTTTGAACACTCCAGTTTCAGGGTTCAACAGACGCTTGTGGGAGAGTATGGGAGTCGAGCTGTGCGGTGTGAATACAAACACTGAAAAAAAAGTAAAAAATATCGTTAAGTTTTGTGGTTCTTATCTGGAGATACTTTTGCAAACTGGTTTTCACACGATGGAAGGATTTGCCGTGCATTTATTGAAAGTGGGATTTCAGTTCATATACAATATCGTCATTGATTTAACAAGCAAGGCGCGACTTTGGTCTTATCAGTACATAGTATAAAATAAAATCGCTTTTTACTTTTCTCTACCTGTCTGTCTGTCGTGGAATTCACTAACTCCTGTTAAAATTTGGATATGCGTATAACACATGCCAGGAAAATGCCCTTCTCTCGCGAGAAAATGAGTTGCAGCGGGTGAAATGCATGACTTTTTTTTGCTAAGTTTATGATCATTACAGGTTTGCAAACACATTTTTGATTAGCTATAGATGCATAAAGTAAAGGTAGAAGTATAAATTACCATCATTGTTCGTAGTGATTACAGCCATCCTGTTTGACAGCGGGTCGGCAGTGAGGCACGTCGCACTGATCGGGACCAGCCACTTTACACTCAGCGAGAGCAAACTCCATACAGCCAAACTGTGTTCTGTCGTGCAAACCAACTAGAAACAAATGTACACATCAGTTTATTATTTTTTAGAAAACTATTTCTTTTGGTAATTATACAGGGTGTAAGGGACAGGTCTCGGATAATGATTTGCATTTAGACCATGAAACTGAACAAATTCCCATAAGAAAATATTTCAAGAGACATATAAAAAAATGTTTAACTTTCTGTAGTAAATGCAGTAGAGATTCTGTATGAGAAGTCAAAAAGTTTATTTCCTCACCTGAAATATTTATCTATGGGAAGTTGTTCAGGTTAATGGTCTGAATATACCCTTTCAGCATTTGGAGAGCTGGCCCTTACACTCGAATACCTATTTTAACTTACATAATGAGCAGCGTCCTTGTAGCCAAACTTAACGAGCACTCCTTTGGGGCGCAACGCCGGGTGAGACAAGGTTGTTCTCAAATTGCACAAATGCGAGTCCCACAGCGTCAGTTTGCTGCCGAACCAAGCGGCGATCAGAGAACCGTCCTGAGATATCGCTACACCACCCATATCAAACTCCTCGTTGCTTTTGAACCCAGCGTCTACCACAGTTTCATCAACAATAGACTGCTCCTTGTGGATATTCATGATCTTCTTTATAACGTCATTCTTTCCTTGGCACGCGTAGACGTAAGGATACTCTTTGTCTTTAGGAGGCACTTTTCCGTTTTTGTAGTTGTTGAGGATGCCGTGAGCGAGCGACTGCGCGATGCCGGACGAGTAGTAGCAAGCCGTGAGACAGCACCACGACTCCTTTTTTCGATGTGTTTGCGAAGTTTTTTCCCGTTTCCATATTCTGAATTTTTGGTCTGCGCCGGCCGACACGCAGAACTCCGCTCTCTCACTTAGCGTTAAGGACACGACTCGGCACCCTCCATGGGAAAGATTCACTATTGTGTTCAGGACGAAAGGCGAAGTATTTTTCTTCTGAAAGTCCCAGAACTTCAACCGCTCTTCGGGATAAGAGACGCCGTCGTTGCGATACTCTGACGTCACCAGCCAGGATCCGTTTCCGCTGATGGCGGCGCAGGTCACTTCCGTGTCGAGTGGTAACAGATTGTTTCGTAATGGTGGAATTCTGTTTTGGCCTGTTATGTCGACCTGCAAAGTAAGATTTTTATTTTTATTTTATTTTATTTTATTAGGTAAATACAACAGGTAACAATCATTTTTGCCTATTATAGATGCATTACAGTTCAGAACTAGACTGATACCCTAAGCGCATTTACACAGTTTGATATAAAAACTTATACAATGAACATTAGAATTATACGTACACGCAGGTACTTAAAATTATCAAAATATAATTTATATTAGAACTTACTCATTTTACAGTTTTTAAGACAGCCTTTTTAAAGGCGTAAGAACGTGAGTCGTATATATCGATATCTGTATCAGCACAAGATATTTCATTATAAAGACGACACATTCTCACAATCGGATTGTAATAAGATGTATTATTAGTATATGTTTGGAGAAGAAAAGTTTTGGGTTTGCGGAGATTATGGGCAGTATTAATGTTTAACTGAGACAATAAAGTTGAGGAATCAAGTGTAGAATGAAGAATCTTGTGCAGATTTATCAGATCAGCCTGTTTTCGTCTGATGGACAAAGAAGTTACATGAAATTGGCGCAATCTATCGACGTAGTGATACAGTGTGCGACCATAATGAAATCTATAACACAACATTCTTAAAAACCGTTTTTGCACTCTTTCTATACTATCAATATGAACTATATAACTAGGAGACCAAATGACGGCAGCATATTCTAATACACTTCTTACTAGACTGTAATAGTCGCAAAATGGTGGAAGGATGTTTGAAACCTTTCGTTGATCTTATGATAAATCCTACCAGTTGAAAAGCTCTATTAGTAATGTAGTCATAGTGATTTCGAAAGGATAACTTATCATCAAACAAAACTCCCAAGTCTTTTGCAACTGTTTTACGTTCCAGATTTTCATTATTAATAGTATAATTAAAATCGAGTCTATTCCGTTTTTTTGTGAAGGATATAGCAAAACATTTTCGTATATTAAGTATCATACAATTTTCTTTACTCCATTTATAAACAATATCAGCGTCATTTTGAAGTGCGGTACAATCAGCAATAGTAGTAACTTTACAGAAAATTTTGAGATCGTCGGCATAAAGTAAATTAGGGCAATTAAGTTTAGCAATGAGATCGTTTATAAATACAATAAAAAATAGTGGTCCTAGATGGGATCCTTGAGGAACACCAGATTTGATTTCAACTGCGTCGGATGTATGCCCTTTAATTGTAACCAACTGACTTCTTTTATAAAGATATGAATGTACCCACCGCAGTAAAGACCCGTGAATACCATAACCTTGCAATTTTAAGCAGAGAAGTGTATGGTTGACTTTATCAAACGCCTTGCAAAAATCTGTATATATTACGTCGACTTGTCCTCCACTGGCAAAACTTGAACAAAGATAATTTTTAAACTCTAGTAAATTTGAAACAGTGGACTTTTGTTTCACGAAACCGTGTTGATTTTCGGAGAGAAAAGGCTTAAACTGATGGTAAAAATGACTGTACACAACACATTCAAAAACTTTAGCAGCACTAGAAAGAATACTGATTGGCCTGTAGTTGGCGCAATTTGCCTTATCACCGGATTTGTGTATAGGAACTATATGTGCAGTTTTCCAAATCGCAGGGAATTTACCAGAACGCAATGATAGGTCAAAAATAAGTGATAATGGCGAACATAGCTCTGCTGCACATTCTTTTAAAAACTTTGCAGGAATACCATCGGGACCTGGCCCTTTTTTTGCATCTAATCTTCTTAGAGTTTTTCGCACTTCCGATGCTGTAATGTCTATTTTAGATAAAGTGCTATTGGAGAAAGTATGGGGTACAACTGATTCAGAAAAAGTGTATGTCGATTTATCATATACAGAGTCAAAATAACCAGAGAAAAGTTCACAAATGCTGTTACTGTCAGAAGCAGTTTGGTTACCAAAATACATTTTTTGCGGTATACTATTAGGATTGCTTTTCTTACTGCTAACAAATCTAAAAAATGGTTTTACATCATCGGTAAGTGCGTTTTCAATTGATTCAACAAATGAATCGTAGCAGGAACTCATAAGTGCTTTACACCGTTTTCGAAGCAGTGAAAATGTGTCATAGTCACGGGGATTTTCATAAATTTTATAGAGTCTATGATATTTATTTTTTTCGGCAAGGCATTTTTTTAAAGCAGGAGAGTACCAAGATGGTATATCATTTGACTTGCTGCTACGCAAAGGTGTGTGTCGTTTGATTACCTCATTAAGTATAGTATAAAAACTTTCCAAAGCTATATCTACATCTGAGAAGGATTTTAGAAAACTCCAATTTATTGCGCCAAGTTCTGCTTTTAAACTCATGTAGTCACATTTTTCGAAATTTAATATTTTTTGTTTTTTGGGCTTCATATTCCTAGGAATGAGTAACAAATTAAATGTTATTAATAGTGCAGGATGATGGTTGTCCAAGCGCAATAAAGGAGTTTCCTCTTTGACAATAATACCATTATTAGAGGATAAAACTAGATCTAAGGTTCTATTATTTTTGTTAACAATGCTGCTAAACTGCGAAAGATTACAGAGTCCCATAGTATCAAACAAGTAATTAGACCTAAAATCGTATTAAGAATTATAAAAATTAAGAATTATAAACGTACGAAACTAACAGAAAAAGAATATTATGCTGTATGTTGGATAAGAAATAGTAGGTTGTTGACGAGGACGGAAAATAAGACTTTGCCTGACGAGTAGAGTTTGAAGTCCGAGCCGCAGGCGAGGACTTTAAAAATACGAGTCTGGCAAAGTCATTTTCCCCGAGGCTTACATAGTGCTTTTCTCAAAAAAATGCTAGGAAATTATAAAGATTTTAATTCATTTTATAGTAATTTGATATAAAAAGTTGTTTTACTGATTACTAAGTCAAGATGTGGATTTGGAGTTATTCTTTTTTTATTTTGTAATTTCTGAACGATTTCGATATCGCGCCAGAAAAGTTGTATTGAAATCCATTGCAGGTGTGTAAAAATGAAATCGTTCAGAAATTACAAATTCACAGACAATGTCAAACTTTCTGGATTGTTTTTTTGAAAGAAATTGACATATTTCTTAGCATGTTTGAGAAAAATATTTGGCGTGAATATTTTACGGGACAAATTTCTGAAGGAACATATTCTGGAGACAGCCCGCCCCACTAAATGACATACTCACATTGAACAAGACTTTGTCAGTAGCGGTGGAGTAGAGTTGCAAGTGTCCCGTTCTTCCACCAAGGAGTAAGCCACCAAGTCTCTGGTGGAACACCAGCGGGAAGCCAAGAGCGCGCGCCACCGGGGACAGCCCGCCGCACTCCAGGATTGTAGACACCACCTTCATTTGTGCGTTGGCGACTACAATAGCTGAAAAAATATAAAATAGTTGTTACTGATCATTATGTCTCATAGCATGGACGGTAAAACAATGAAGTCAGAAAGTAGTTGCTTCTTCTATCATATGGGTGGCACACTGGGTCAACAATTTCAAATGAAGGCACTTTCGTACACACTGTAGACCAGTGTTTTTCAAACTTTTTGAATACGCGACCCCTTTCCAGGCAAAAAATCAATGGCGACCTCTATAAATATAGCGAGCAAAGCGAGCGAGAATTTTTTCGCCAAAAACTAGCGTAAAAGCACAGGTAAAAGCTAGAAAGTTAGTGAAAAACAGGCTGAAAAAAAAACACGTATCGCGAGTGAAGCGGAAGCGAGCTTGAATTTTCACGTTACAATCAAGTCAGGAGCATTTACACTAGACGTGAGTGTAAAACAGGCAGAAAGGTGTACGTATTGCGAGCGAAGTGAGCTTGACTTTCCACGCTACAAATAGATAAAAAACGTATACATACATACAACACTGCATACTGCATAAAATAGCAGTAAGTTTTGACATAAATTAGCAGTATGTTGAAAAACAAAAAAACACTGCTGTAGACCATAGGAAGCCGGCAGCTTTTCAATAAGCCACCATAAACACAAAAGTAGGACATGTTATTTTTACAGAAAATATACGCTTTATCGAATGCCAAGTCTTAAGGTGTAAAATATAACTCACAGTTATTGGAAAGAGCCACAGCTACATGAGAGTTTGAAGAAGTGATGTGCTTGACCATGCCTGGCAGACGTGGAAGGTACATCCTGTCATCTGCCTTGTTGGCCAGGTGGCTTAGTGTCCATTTCACCAACACCTGCTCCATGCCACCAGTGTAAAGATAACTCCCTGAAAAAAATATTTAATTCTAATATACATACTCATCTTTCTTTTATACTCAATCATCAAATTCAAAATCAAATATCATGCTGTGCCCTGTGGATCACAGTACTATTTACATTTGAAAGAAAAACCTATTTTGGACTCAGTTCTGTTTAGATTTTAAAAGTTGTTCAAAAGGGATAAGACCCCCTTTGTTGCACTACCTATTCTTCTTTCTTTTCGTGTGGGACACAGAGTCGTTCAACGACTGGATGAACACTGGTGTCAGAGTTTTTCAACCGCCTACTGCAAGTAGCAGGCCTCTGACATCACTACTCTACCTATTTAAAAGCATTGTTACTTACTTAGTATTAAAGTATGTATTTATGTACTTGAGGCGAAATTCAGATCTGATAATTATTTAAAAGCCAATTATTAAGTATATTTACCTTGCATGGAAAAACATACAGCCATGGCAGGCAAAGAATGCCAATGCAATCTTTCTTTAGCAAGGTTTTTCCCAAAGAAGTTTCCTTTGTAACAAAAAGCTCTCCCTAATGCATCTGTGATGGCTAGAACATTCTCTGATTTGTGGGTAGCCACTGATAGAATCCGGATTACATTGCTGTTAACTATGCTGTAAGAAAAGTATAATAAATAAATATGAGAAAGTTAGAAAATGCTCAGTTAAAAAAGTTTTTCAGTAGTTGAAAATTTTAAAATTCTTAATTTATACAAATAAAAATACTACCTATCACTTTTGAGTTAAATTATGTTAACAAAATATGTTGTTTGTTTTTAACAGGTGTAAAAAAATCAACTGCAAATATGTTAAGGGGCGAAATGGCCCATGAAACTGAACAACTTTCCCCAAAGAACATAGCTCGAAATATGATAAATTAATTTGGACATCCCATACAAATTTACTCGGCCTCAGTACATTTCGTATGGGAGGTCCAAATTTATTTTCATATTTTGACCAATGTTCATTGGGGAGAGTTGTTCTGTTTCATGGGCTTTTTGCAGTTGATTTTATCACATCCTGTATAAATAAAATAAATGCATTAGGTAGGTAAACAAATACTTACTGTTGTGAAATATGAGGTTTATTTAAATTCTGAATAAATAGCCTAGGTGTACCATTGGCTATAGCTGCAAATCTATCACCATTGCAATGTCCAAGGGCCACACTGACCATATCCTCATTATAGACAGCATTCACTTCACTATACTCATGGACCAGATTTCCAGTCTTTACAGACAACAGCAAGAAAGTGATGTGCTTTGAGTTATCATTTGCTGCTGTGATAAAGCATTCATTGTTGTCCAGTAAGTTGAATGTAAGAACTTTCATGTTTTGTGGTATTTCTAAGTTCTGAAATAATAACAAGTAAAAAGTTAACAACAATGAAGAATGTAACATTATTTTGATGCTTCATCACCATCTCTCTGGCCTTATTTCAATTACTTGGGGTCTGCGCAACATGTTTGATGCTTTTTTTATATAATAATTAAACCAACAATGGAAAGAAAGGGCTGACTTTATTACACAACAGACAGAGAAAGATGGAATGAAATTTAGAAGGCTTTGAAGTCAGGCCAATTCCTCTGGCATCTTATCTATGAAAGCACAATAGAATAAAAGAGTTACAAATATGAAATCTATTGTTCAGGAGTCACTTAAAGATAACATTCATTAAATAGGTCTAATTATATGTACCAGCAGGCTACCATAGGATCAAAGAAGAAAAGGTCTAATTATATTGCCTAAACTATACTCGGGAGGAGCCAGAGTTTAAAAATAAAATAAAATATTAAGTATAAAAAGAAAATCCCGATTTGCATTGTAATACAACAATGGTATTGGATAAATAAAGCTTTTATAAATAAAATATACTGACTGTTTCTCTGAGCACCGCTCCGCTATCCCAGGTCCATGTAGTGAGGCATCCTGTATCAGAGCACCCATACAAGTAGTAGTTTTCATTCTCAGGGAACTGCACAGCAACTAGCTCTTTTACCGGAGTCTCCGTCTCCAGAACGCGAGCGCAGTCGCCTGTCTGAATATTGTATACTCGCACAACATTTTCAACTATTACTAGCACAGATCTGAAAGCAATGAACAATAAAATTACTGTAAATTGTCTTAGGTTTCTAGAAATTTACCGTGGAATAGAGAGAATCTTGTGAAATGCATAAAATTTACTTCAAAACCAATATAAAATAACTTACTCTCCATCAGGCGAAAACACCGGTTTGCGTTCAATTATACTTCTTCCTGCTTTGCGCTGGAAGGTATATTTAGGTTTCACATTATTTTCACTGTAAGGTTTTACTCCCATTTTGCTAAAAAATAAATTTAATACATTTGTTTGAAACTGAAAAGTTGTAAACACATGACATAACCTTAAAAATGCACGTCGTCTGTCAAATATACCATAGACAAAAATTCATTTTTTTGTGAAAACCTCCCATGCACAACTCATTTTACTGTTATTTGTGGAACTCATGGGGTACGTTCACGCGTGCCTTTTGTATAAAAGTTAAACTATGACAGTTCGTAAAACCTCGTTTTGGAGCGTAGTTTGGGAGAAATTTCCTACTTGTCAAAATTTTAAATACCCCGTTCACCGTGCCGCCCGGAGAATTTTTCTCGATGTCTCGACATAGATAATTTTTCTCCGAACGTCACTTTTGACAGTAGGTAACGGTTTTATTTACGAGCTACGTGATTCTTTTATCATCATTTCTTCATTTTTTGTGTTTCATACGATAATTTTAATAGATGATTTGTGTTTGTAAGCAAAGTAAATGTATTTAAGTAATAAATTTACTTTAAATTAAAACTATTTGTGCCGGTAAAAGTGAAATTATGAAGCAAAAACAAGGTGGAGTTCTCTACGCTGATCTTTACAGGTATTTTGGCTTTTATTTTCATAATATCTGTTTAGGAACCGATGAAAACTATATAAGAATTCAATATCTTGTAGATATAACCAATATTTAAAACCCTTTGTAAGGACTCTTTTCTTTCACAGTGGAATTAAAACTTTAATTTGATTTCCAGTTATCTGATGGCCCTAAGTATATGGCTACTACGACAAGATTCTGGATGTGGACAGCTTGCGGTTGAGGAGGCAGTGTTACGACTGAAGATGTTGAATTGACAATGGTACTACATTGGGTGAAAGATGAGATTTGTGGTATGGGTAAAATTAGTTTGTGTTTTCCGTTTTACTTTACTCCACTTCTTATTTTGACGACAAGAGGAGCAGCCCAATGAGCTTCTAAGTAACAGATGTCACTGTGTTCAAGCCGCCCTCTGCTACTAGTAAGCTTCTGACACGGTTTTTGAGGCCGTTACCTGTAGTTATTATCATAGGCAGCAATAGTGACCGATGTAATGGCTCAACATTCACTTTGAAGAATGCAAAAATCTTTCTGACAGTGAATCATGTTCGTTTGCCTATGTTAAATGAAAAAAAATGATAAATATCCACTATGTAACCGTAACAGTCCACTACTGATATGCTATTGCCATACTTACTCACCACGCTTGGCAGGCAGATTGTTGGGCACAGTTCAAGATGTTGCATTTACATGGAACGCTGCTGCCCGTTCCTGGATGACTATCCCTTAGTAGCTTTTTTTGACACCCACGGGTAGAATTGGGATGATGCTATTATTCTAAGTAAGCATCACACAGTAATCATAATTCATAACTATGTCTCTCTTTATCTTATCTCCCCATGTACTATCACCAATAAATCCACCTTCTGATTTTAGGGATCAACTTATAGGGTATTAACTATGTCTTTCCTGTGTTTCCGGAAATGAAAGACTACACCACAAAGGTAGCCCATATCATTGTATGCTGGTATGACTTAGAGAATAATTAACTTCAATTTCTAAAATTTCAGGAAATCCACTTTGTCTCGGGCAACCTAAGCGTATGGCTACACGACAAGATTCTGGATGTGGACAGCTTGCGGTTGAGGAGGCAGTGTTACGACTGAAGATGTTGAAATGGCAATGGTACTACATTGGATGAAAGATGAGATTTGTGGTATGGGTAAGATTAGTTTGTGTTTTCCGTTTTACTTTACTCCAATTCTTTGACGACAAGAAGAGCAGCCCAATGAGCTTCTAAGTTATGGATGTCACTGTATTCAAGCCGCCCTCTGCTACTAGTAAGCTTCTGACACGGTTGTTGAGCAGTCACAATGTAGTTGTTATCATATTATCATAGGCAGCAACAGTGACTAATGCGATGGCTCAACTTTCACTTTGAAGAATGCAACAATATTTCTGACAGTGTATCAGGTTCGTTTGCCAATGTGAAATGGAGACAATTTGATAAATATCCACTATGTAACCGTTACAGTCCACTGCTGGACATGGGCCTCCCTATCGGAGGGTATTGCCATACTCACCACGCTTGGCAGGCAGATTGTTGAGCGCAGTTCCAGATGTTGGTTAGATGTCGGGTAGAATTGGGGTGATGCTGTTCTAAGCAAACATCACACAGCAATCATAATTCATAACTACGTCTCTCTGTATCTTATCTCCCCATGTACTATCACCAATAAATCCACTTTCCGATTTTAGGGATCAACTTATAGGTATTAACTATGTGTTTCCTATGTTTCCGAAAATGAAAGACTACACCACGAATATAGCCCATATCATTTTATGCTGGTATGACTTAGAAAAATTAACATCAATTTTTAATATTTCAGAAAATCCACTTTGTCTCGGATAACTTTCGGCAAAATGGAATTTGCCAACATGAACCTTCTCTTCTTTCATCTGCACCAAACAAGCTGGGCTCAGACTGGACTCTGCAGTGCACCACCACAAAGCAGCGGACCGCTATCAGTGACTCTATGACACAATTATGGTATGGATTGTAAAATATGCAGAAGCTCCAATACATAGCATAAATTAAGTCGCTTTGCCTCTGTCTGTTGTGGAATTTGCTAACTCTTCCTGAACCATGCAACAGATTTTATAGTAACAGTTCTTCAAGAAGATGGTTGACGTCTGGTAGGCGGCCGGTCGTAAAATTAAACCAAATCCTTTGGAACACGATTTTGTGTTCAACAAAATGTGTTGCGCCGACCCCAAGTAATTGGTATGAGGGCAGGAAGATGATGATGAGTTCTTCAAGAGGAAGTTTTCTATATACATGAATATGCCTTTTCCCCGCTGGGAAATGAGTTGTAGTACAAAGCACTAGACCACATCGAATGTAATAGTAAATGTAGTGAATGAAAACTTTCGGAATGTCTGTTAACTGACTGACATTACCTAAGCCGTAAAAGTCAGTCAAAGACAAATTAGATATTTTAATATGTGGAGGGAGCCCATGACCAATAGATGACTTTGCAGCAATACATTTTTTTCTTTTCTCTTGCAGATTCCTGACCTGAAGGGTGACATCAAAGGCCAGCCAGGAGTGACCACGGCGGACCACGTATGTCCAATAACCCCAAATTCCTTAAGGCATAGGTACCTCATGCACGAGCCTTTTCCCAGTTGGACACGTCTATCTTTTGGGAGATATTTATTTGCTATGCGTAGTGACGCGTGTAACACATTTACAGAGATTACTGCTGAATATTCTTAAGATTTATCCGTTTGTCGCCTTCTGTCGCGGATTGACCCAAGCAAACTAAGCAATTGCTAAGGGCATTACGTTTTGGAAGCACCAGTATACCAGTAACTGTTTCACTTTTGTGTTTGATACTCATAATAGTGTATAAAAAGTCACGATTTTCTAATAATACTACTACTACTACTGCTACATTTACATCAATCCACTGCTGGACACGAGCCTCCTCAATGGCATTAATGGGTATGGCTATGGGTGCAAGGTGTTTTAAATATTGATTGCAGCTGCTCATTTCCTGTATCGATCCCTCAGGCGTCCGCAGTCGCTACCACACCCATGGATAGAAAAGGGTGATGCTATTCTAAACCGGCACACATTTTTGAAGATTTCATATTCGTTGATATTTTTAACTAAAAATAAAGCTTTAATAAGATTTTCTTCTCAAATTACAGGCTTCTACTTCGTAGACAACTATGAAGCATGTATAGTGAATATCATAATGAAACGGGTTTAAGTCAAGTCACACCGTACCCCATACCCGGTGATGCTAGTTGATTTTCTGTGAGTACTCGATTCAGAATTTCTTCTATGAGCAGATTGAATTAAAACAGACAGTCTATTATCACAACAAAATCGAAACAATGTATGATCTAGGTCAAAACAATGTATGATCTAGGTCTAGGTTGGGAATTCGAGCACCCAGATGTATTACCATTGCGCTTATCAGTACTCAGTTAATACTTGGAATAATAACTTAGTAAAAGAATGCTGTTTCCAATGTGTTTCAATTTCAAGTGGTAATGCATCATGAGAAATCAGGGTCGTTGTCGACACGGTGTGGCACGTGACAGGGGAAAGGATAAGCAGCCACAACACAACAGTCCATTGCTGGACATAGGCATTTACTTTATGGGAGATATTAGCTTCACTTCACCTTACACACCGCACCTTTCAGTTAGATGGGCGAGGATAGCAGTACATCTTTTTTTTACATAATAAGAAAAATACACTCCACCGCAAAACAACACGTTATTATTTATGATTTTGCTTTCTAATAATAATTTAATTTTGTTAATTTCAGCGCGCATCGCGGCTAGTGGAAGCTTCTAAAGTAGATGCGAAGACTTTAAAAGTAGAAGAGCGTACGTGCGGCCACTGCACGCCCCGCCCGCCGCCCGGAAGCACGGCTGGCGTTTGAGGTAAAACATAACTTTTACTCATTTTTGTCCCCTCATCACATACAAGGGTTCATCGGGTCATTCGTCGACTGGTGTCCGACACGATAGAAATAGGAACATCAACTATGGACCTTAGCTGCGTTTTTAGTTATTATATCCTTGTGCGGAGAAGACAGCATCGTAGAGTTCTTTCTTAGGTAAGTCACGCCTGCATACATCTTTCCTTTTATGTGTTATTTGAACCTGCACTAGTTTGTAACGCTTACTCTCTTTACAAATCCGCGCACGGTTGTGCGAAAAGCATATTGCATGAATGTCCGTGTTCAATCAAATGGGAGGCAATATTTTGCTTTGCACCTCTACTACTTAACCCACAGCTTGTACAACTGCGCTGCCGTTGCAACTATATCCGCGATTGTTAAAACTATCTCCGCTACTGCTACAATTTGTATGATGTAACAACCACGGGGTAAATTTTAACATCTGCGAGATAAGATGTAACAGTTCGGTTGTCAGTTGTATTGTAACAGGCGCGTGGTTAGTTGTAAAAAGATATTATTTTTGTCATAGAAAGATGTTGCGTATACCGTAAAGGATATGTCTGTCAAATGTGTCTGTCAAATAGGTGTCGGGTATGCCATATTTGTGGGCATATCGTATCAGACAGAGCTGATGGTTGTTGCAGAGTTAGAGGCTGGACTCCAAATCAGAAGGTTGCTTTTACTTAGATTTACCCACACATACACCCACTGCCGCCTGTATCGACTGTGTACGTACGTCGTCGCACACTTCATAGGGAAAAAGTGTCTTGCTAAACCATATTATCAATACATAGTATAAAGTAAAGTCCCTTCCCGTGTCTGTATGTATGTATGTTTGTATGAATATATCTTTAAAAACCATTAACGGATTTTGATGCGTTTTTTTTTAGCATATAGAGTTAGTTAAGGGGCAGGTTTTAAATATTCTTTACCTCAAATTTTGACTCTAAAGGGGTAAAAAGGGGTTAAAAGTTTGTATGGAAAATCATTATTTTGAAATGCGATCTGTATCAAAATTTGCGATTAGATTAAAGAGCTAATAAATTAAATACGTGTTTCAGGGATTTTCGATTTTTAACTCTTCAAGGGTAAAAAGGGGTTAAAAGTTTGAATGGAAAATCATGATTTTTAAATGGCATCTGTTCCTAAATTTGCGATAAGGTCAAACAGCTACGTAATAAAAGTTTAATAATAAAAATGTTTAAAATGATTACGTGTTTCAGGTATTTCAATTTTTAACCTCTAAAGGTAAAAAGGGGTTCAAAGTTTGTATGGAAAATCATTATTTTTAAATGCGAACTGTTTCAAAACTTGCGATTAGATCAAAGGGCTTAAAAATACGTGTTACAGGAATTTTCGATTTTAATCCCTGATGGGCAAAAAATGTGTTGCAGTGGGTGAAACCGCTGATGGGCAGCTAGTTTTATTATAATATGAAGAAGAAAACCTTCTACCTACAAATTATAATGTTTACAGGTTCCCGAATATGAAGAACACACTTTCTATATATAGATAAACAGTGCCCGTGTGGACGCATCCCTTCATCAACAAGGGCTGCGTGCCCTGGGAAATCGAAGCTTTGAGCAAAGGGTGAGCTTTTACAAGCACAGTTACTTTAAGGCGGAGTAAAAGCCCAAAGACCAAAGCTTTCGAAGCATAAGCGTAGCAGCAGCATCGCTACGCGCTAGTCTAGACACCAAGTAATCCAACGACCCTAATGAACACTGGTGTCAGAGTTTTTCAACCGCCTACTACAAGTTGCAGGCTTCTGACATGGTTGTGTAACGACTGCCATCATAGACAACAACCGGGACCGACGGCTTACCGTTCCGAAGCACTAAACCATCTTGCTTTTCGGACAATCAGGTGGTTCAACCTGCAATGTCTTGATCAGACTGGGAACTAATTCACAAAGTGATAAATATCAATTTTGTGAGTGACCCCACCGAATTGAACCCGAAACCTTCTGCGTCGAAGGCAGTCGTACTAACCGCTGTGCCACATTGAATGTCGCGCTAGTAAACCGGTAAGATGAACTTTAGTGACAAGAAATGGTATAACTTTAATATTAGTTGCAACGGAGATAGAAATGGTATAACTTTAATATTAGTTGCCTCTATCAAGTCCTTATGTTTAGACCCGTTACGGGATCTTCGAATCCTAAGATATTACTCTTTAGTTAGACTGACTAGATATATGTTCACAATTTCTGTGCAACCTAGGAATCTTTATACTAATTTCTCTTGTTTTCATTTTATCATGTATTTATAGCACTGCCGAGAAAATGACCTGCACATGCTAGAAATTTGTTTTCTGTCCGCGTGATGTAATCTCACCCAAAACATAAAGTGAAGGCTGTTCGATAATATTGAATGCTTGCCTATAAAGAAGTGAGATCTAAGTACCAAGTTCCATACAGACCTCGGTTAAAATAGTTACAGGAATGCACACTTGATTTTCCGCAGTTTGGAAAGTAGATTCTTATTTCCAAACTGCGAAAAATCAAGTGTGCATTCCTGTAACTATTTTTAACCGAGGTCTGTGTATGGAACTTGGTACTTATTTAGATCTCACTTCTTTTATAGGCGAAGCATTCCAATATTATCGAACTTGGCAGCCTTTCACATTTATGTTTTGGGTGGGATTTCATTTATTTTTGTAAGGTTTATTTTCTTTTTTTCTTATGATTAAGTTAGGTAAAGAAATATATATCTTATTTATACTTTACTTTGACTAAATACAAACCTTCGTAACGAATTTTAGGTCGGTACGACGATTGGAAGATATAGATATTTTTTTGTTTTAGTTCCTTAGGGGTATGAATTTACACCTTCATTATTTTTAAAACCGACTCACACTTGGCCATTTTTAGATTTTTTCCTTTACCTTGACCTAAAGACCTAGCTCCATGCCAAATTTCAAGTCAATACGACCATTGGAAGTGGTCTAGGTTTTTGATGAGTGAGTCAGTCAGTGAGTGTATAGTAAAAATAGCGATTTTCTGACGTCAATATCTCAAGACCTACAATAGGTACATTAATGAAATTTTGTATTTTAGATAAGTAAGTAGATCTCGACAGATACTAGAAATTTCATATGCGTAGATAAAATAGATTTTGAGTTATAGGTGGGTCGAACTTGGCCCGAAATGGTTCGTGTAATATAACCCACGGCCGGTGTGTCGCTTTTTTTGCTCGAACTTGGCGGACACACTGCCGTGTGTCTAGATATCGATAGGTATCTACGTTAGCGATTAGTTTGTCCAAAAGTGATAAAGCTTCTACCTTCTTTCCTTCAGCTATTATATCTCCTCGGAGTACCTATGGTTCAGTGAAGACGAGCTGGCGGAACGACAACGGCACCACCACCGCCTACATCGACTTCATGAAACCTGAGATTCAAGTTTATCAGGGGAGAGTCAAGTTGGTCTCCAAAGGTAATAAAATCTGACTTAGATTTGAATATGTGGCGCAGGTCTATCGCGAAATCGGGTCAATCGCGAAATCCCTAGGCCCTTTGCGAAGAGCCGGATAAGTGTGAAATGCATCGATTTATTCGCACTTGGCCTTAGAACTCTAGGTCTATAGCGAATTCGTAAAGGTCTAAAATGTAGGTCAACTACGTATAAGGCGACACGCTCGTAGACTTTTCGGTGCTTTAAGTCCCTCTACGCCGCCGTAGCACACAGGAGCATCGACGACGAGTCGTGAACTCTCGCTCGTCGCAGTAGTGGGCAGTTCCGCCGCACTCAAGCCCCGCTCTAATCTGGCCTATACATTTATATCAGTGACCCACAGAACCATTTATAGGTCTGCTCAACTTAGTCATGCCTCCTCAACCATGTCAAGTTCTACATAACCATTCAGAGCACTACTACACCAGCATGGAAGTGGGCATGTGCATTAAAATGAGCATGGGCTCTAACACACTGGTGTAGTAGTACTCTGGAATGGTTGTGCAGGACTTTGGCATGGTTGAGGAGGCATGACTTAGTTGAGCAGACTTTGACATGGTTTTGTGGGCCACATGTTCATTGCAGGCTGAACTACCTTATTAATATATGCAACCTTTGCTGGAGATTAGAGCGGGGCTCGACAGCGGCGGAACTGCTTACGACTCGTCGTCGATGATCCTGTGTGCGTGCTACGATAGCGTAGAGACACCCCAAAGTCGTAGCAGGTGCGTATGCATCTACGAGCGTGTCGCCTTATACGTAGTTGACCTAGATTTTTTGACCATTAATTAACGAATTCGCTATAGACCTAGAGTTTTAAGGCCAAGTGCGAATAAATCGATGCATTTTGCACTTATCCGGCTTTTGCGAAGTTAATGGGGATTTCGCGATTGACCCGATTTCGCGATAGACCTGCGACATATGCATTCTTGTGCTTCTCTATTCGTCGTGTGGGTCATCGAATCAAATATTTACATCCAAGTAAACCTCTAAGACTTAAGTTCCAACTTAGCCTCTTAGATGACCGTTATACGACCACCGTAATTATTAGTAATCAGCTCACAAACATTATCTCCTGATTCTAACGCTAGCGCTCAAAGCACTAGACCACGGGGAGAGTTGTCATAAATGTCGTTCAATAAAAATCTTTCATACTGGCTATTCTTATTTTTCTTCGAGTGAGACACCAAGTCGTCAAACGACCCGATGAACCCTTTTAAGTGATTAACACAAAGCCGTAAAAAACAGTTATATGTAGAGCCCAAGACCAATAGATGATGTTGCAATTATATATTTTTTTCTCTTCTTCTCTTGCAGATTACTGTCCTTAAAGGTGTGACATCAGAGACCAGCCAGGAGTGACCACTGTGAACTACCTACGGTTGATAACACAGTTCTTCAAGAAGTTGGGTCTGGTTAGTGTCCATAACTCCAAATTAGTAGGGCATAGGTACGTCATGTCATGAGTTGTTGTACGACATTTTTCCAGTTGGACACGTCAGTCTTTCTGGGGTCATTTATGTGCTATGCCACCACGCGCTTAGCGCATTTATACGAAATACTACTGAATATTCTCAGGATTTACCGTTAGTTGCCTTTTAAGATTTCGACTTGTAAAAATCGGGGAATAGTATTCTGAACTGACGTAAAACGAGCGAAGTAAAGTAGGTATTTATCACTGTGAATTTGATCCCAATCTGGTTAAGACATAGCAGGCCTCCTAATTGTCCGTAAAAAGATGATTCCGTGCTTCGAAGGCACCTCAAGCCATCGGTTCCAGTTGCTGTCTATGATAACTTAGATGGCAGTTGTTACAGATCCATGTCAAAAGCCTGCTACTTATAGTAAGCGGTTGTACAACTTTGACACCGTGGTTCATCAGGACGTTAGATGACTCGGGTGTCTCATACAAATAGAGAGGCGAATAAATAACAAAATCCGTAAGGTTCTAGAGGTTGAGAAAGTTTTTTGCCGCCCTCTGGTCACCACCACATCGTAAACGATTTGTGCGAAAGGAAGCTTATACATTTTGGTAGTCTTTGCTTGGTTTGAAATCGGTACGCGCTGTACGCGTTCCTCTAAAGTGATGCTACAAACTTTGTGTTACAGAGTCTTCGGCTGATGTCCATTCCACGTTACGTGCATCTGTTACAACACCGCCATGTCGCGAGCAGGCAGACGCGAGACTACTCGCCGTGTAGACGCAGCCAATTTGTTTAATCAGTCTTTTTTATGTAGTAGCTGCGTCTAGATATGGTCATGTGCGTGCGAGGCAAGACCGTGCGGTGCGATGTATGTCCTACGGGCGGTGACCATATCTGGACGCAGTTATATTTGTATGATAAATGTTACATTATGCAAATAAATGTATTATTATTATCAGCAATAAAAATAAGTTTTTGTATTTAAGGTTGAATTTATTTTCTTCCTAAATCCCTGCATAAAGGGTGTTAGGGACGGATGGACGGGGTGACAGCCGATGTGGCGTAGTGGTTAGTATGACTGCCTGCCACGCAAAGGTTCCGGGTTCAATTCCCGGTGGGGTCACTCACAAAGTTGATATATATCACTTTGTGAATTTGTTCCCAGTCTGGTTAGGACATTGCAGACTGAACCACCTGATTGTCTGGAAGTAAGATGGTTCCGTGCTTCGGATGGGCACGTTAAGCCGTCGATCTCGGTTGCTGACTATGATAGCGGTCGTTACACAACCGTGTCAGAGACCAGTTACTTGCAGTAAGCGGTTGAAAACTCTGACCCCAGGGATCATCGGGTCGTTGAACGACTCGGTGTCCCACACGAAGAGAGAGAGAGAGGAACGCTGTACCGAAAACTTTGCAGGCATGATCAGACCATCAAACTGAACAACTTTTCTATGGAGCCAATGGTGGGAAACGAAAAAAATGTTCCGGCCTCCCATACAAAATTCACAATCAGCTTTCGTTTCACACCATTGGCTCCATAGTAAAAGTTATTCAGTTTCATGGTCTGAGCACACCTGCAAAATTTTCGTTACACCGTCCCTAACACCTCGTATTCTTAAATTTCTTATCTAAGATTATTCTGAGGGTCAATTTATAGTAGGTACCTACTTGAGTCAGTGGTGAAACGGCACCAACTACTTATCGCATCTTTACGAGCAAAGATTTGAACTGCGCGGCCACCACCACTGAGACAAGATCTATAAAATTAGGCTTAGGTTACAGGGAAACAGTGCAAATAAAATTGAAATCTACATATTTGAGTACTAGAGTTAATTCATACTAAATTATATTAGCTACATGGTAGACAGGTGCACGACATGGCATAAAGGTATACCGGGAGTAACGGAAAGGGTATAACAAGCCGAAAGGAGGTCAAGGTACTCATGAAACTGAACAACTTTCTCCATAGAACATGGGTCGAAATATGAAAAAAAAAATTGGGCCTCCCATACAATATCGCCAATCAGCTAATTGATTTACTATGGAAGGTCCAAATTTTTTCATATTTCGACCCATGTTCCATGGGGAAAGTTGTTCAGTTTCATGAGCACCTTGACCTCCTTTCGGCTTGTTATACCCTTTCTGTTACTCCCTGTATAAACACAATCACTTAACTATACAATGGATCAACGGTAACGATGCAGGTGAGCGGGTCAAGATCCAGATGTTCCTATTAGCTAATGCTAACTGCACCCATGGTCAGCGGCTCAGGGTCTTAATTTCTCTGGATGGATTTCCCAAAGGAACACAGGAAGATAATATTTAAAAAATAATTTCTCTGTAAGTGCTTACAGAACTTGCTTAGCAGACCGAAGAGGAAGATTCTTCGTTTTGAGTGTATGATATTATGATAAGCCATCCATCTCGCTTGCTGACTGACTATACAACCATATCAGAGGTCTACTACATAGTTGCCTAGTAGGCGGTGGAAATCTCATACACCAAAGGCTCATCCATCATGTTGTTCGTCCACTTGGTGTCCCGCATTACATGAATGCATGCATATTATACAGAATAACACTGCACATTGTTTTTCGAATAAAATATTTTACTGGCATTTATTACTACAATACTATGAAATGCGCTTCTTCAATCACTATATATATTAGAAAATACACATCACAATCTACGGATTTTGATAGCAAGGAAGAGTTCTCCTGCTGCACTAAACATCTTTCACTAGGGTTCACTGGGTTCGACAGGAAACATTTGCCGTCCCATTCGACGGGAAAAGAAGCATTTCTGCAACTCTGTAGTCTAGCTGGGCTCTCGGTCAGGGTTCAAGTTTTCTGAATTGCGCATCAGGATCGTTGAGAACTTTTGTTAGTAAGCCATTTGTACATCTCGTGCTGATTATCCAGGCTCCTGGAGTCTCCAGCTATTTCACATTCCACACTAACCCTCGATGTTTATCCGCCAGCTGGAGCAGTACAATTAAAACCAAAAATCTTGTGTTATGAAGGTATTTTTCTGCTTTGTACAGTGGAGGTGGGCTCCAGGCCTCCAGGTAGTCAATACTAAGTGCTTCACATCGCAAAATTAATGGAAAACAGCTTAAAAACAAGGAAAACGTTGAGAAAACGTGTGTTCAAGCAGCAAATTGACGTTTAATAGCTGTCAAATGACGCATCTTTTTCATTCTTTCGTTCTTTTATATTTTTTTCGTAAAGTGCACGTTCATCGACGCAAGCGTATAAAAGAGCTACGAAAGAATTATGCGAAAAGCAGCTATGAACGTACCCATGAACGCATCCATAATTTGCCTTATGTTGGCTGCATTGTAGAACTGTCAATTTTATTTTGTTATCTGTGGAATTGTCAAGCGAGGTTTGCACGCACGTTTTCAGTATTTATTGCGTGATTTTGTTTAATTTCCATTGCACTCTAGATAGTAGTCCTACTAAAAATGGCAGCAGAGATATCAGAAGCGCAACTGCAAGTGCGCTTTGTAACAAAACAGGAGCAGTAAGTATAAGAATAAGTTTACCGGCGTGGTCATCATAGTCGCAAACATTTCTGTGCATAAACTCGACATAACTATCATAAATTACGTGTTATTTTCTAGATATGCGGTTCCAGACAGTCCTTACGCCATTCAGAGCAATGTGCAGACCTCGGACCTCAATACACTCGTCAACGCTTTGTTGAAAGAGACTAACCTTTCCATTGAAAAAGCTGTCGAGTTTGACTTCCTAGTATGTGGCGAATTACTCTGCTCTACTCTGTCAGAGCATCTGCAGGAGAAAGGAGCGTCTACAGAAGAAACTTTGGAAATAGAGTACTTAGAGAGATTCCCCGCTCCCACGCCACAGGATTGTTTGATGCATGATGATTGGGTATCTGCAGTACAGGCTCACTCAAACTGGTGAGAGTTAGTTATTGTATCATACATTTCATTGTGTCCCAATTTACTACACTGCTGGTGCCTATCATATCATAGACATTGGCAAGGGCCAAGATTTCATTCCTGGATAGCACCAGATAGGACAAATATTGTAAATATTTATGTGTATAATCAAATTTTATGTATATTTTTGTTGATTTCTTTTTAATTCAAATTTCTTTTAATTACTTGTTAAATTTTAAGAGTTTTATTACCTGTTCTTTAAAACAATGTGTTGAAAACAAGTATTAAAAGTTGAAATAATAGTTATGAACATACTTTTCAGGATACTATCAGGCAGTTACGACAACAGCATTCACATTTGGAGCACTAAAGGACAACACAAGCTTGCCATCCCTGGTCACACATCTCCAGTCAAAGCAGTGTCTTGGATTTCTTTCAATGGAGACCAAGCTGTTTTTGCAAGGTATTAATTAATAGAAAACTAATTCTCCATCCAAATTTGATGCATTAGATAAATTTATTGCTTTGGGAGTAATCTTTACCAGGTAGCATATGGTTCTTGAAGAATAGTGCTTATGAGTAAAGCCAGGTATTCTTTGGGGACAAAATCCCCAATCCCAATGTGGATGCTACTTCTTTGGGAACATTGTTTAGAATATGTCCACATTGGGAACATTGTCTTGTGTATCTGGGATTTTGTCCCCAATGAAGACTCACCTTAATAGACACTACTGGTATCATGATAACAATATGTTCAAAGTTACTAAAGAATGTCTTATGAAGTATTTTGTCTAGAAACTAGGATGGTACCCCATGGTCCTGGTCCAAGTCCCGGCTGATGCAAATATTTATTCAATTTCTTATTTTATAAATACTCTAGAAACCTTTATGAAAAATCACCTAAATGAAAACTGCATTATAGAGTGAAACTTGATAATTCATACAATACTTTTGATAATTACTTTTGCTCATCTTCTCAAGGCTCAGCTCAACACCTTTATTTACTTTATAAAAATTACTAATGCCAATAGCCCAAGTCCAGCAGTGGACTATTGTGGCAGTTGTAGAAGTTTGATGATTAGAATTTTCATTACAGTGGTTCGCATGACCAATCAGCAATGCTCTGGGTGTGGAACGTGAGCCGCAACTCTGTGGACTGTGTAGTCACATGTCGCGGTCATGAGAAGGGCGTGGAGTGTCTCGCTGTTTCTGCCGACGCTAACAAGTTTGCTACCGGCAGTTGGGACAACAATGTGTGCTTGTGGAGTGCTAGTAAGTAATAATACAAAAACTGATATGATTTTACACAGGGCTCTTTGGTGTTTTGGACAAATTCCCTTTACATTTAATTCAATTTAAGTTTAGTTGTTTGTTGTAGGTAGAGTATATATAAGGTCCTGTTAAATTCACTGCAAATATTTTAGGGGCAAATCAAATAAAATATAAGCATGTACTAGACAAATTCTTAAAAAAATCTACACGCTAGTTTTCGAGAAAATTGCATTTAACTAAAATAACACAAAACGAAAAAAGTGCACCTGTTTGTCCTAGAAACACACCACTAAACGTGTTCAAATTTACGCGCCAAAATAAGGCGCTGCGATTGGTTGGTTGTTAGTGTGCGTGCCGTGTAAGTGAATCCTGTCTACGTGGCGGAACGTCAGTCGGGTCAGTCAAAGGATGTTCTCGTAATTAATTGAAAAGTTTGTTTGAAAACGAAAAAAAAAATCTAGCGTGTCGATTTTTTTAAAAATGCTTTAGATGTTTTTCTTATACATATTTACGCTTGCCCTTAAAATATTTGCAGTGAATTTAATAGGACCTTATATATCCAATCGTAGTTTTACATAATTTAATGTATTTTTAGGTTTATCAGATGAGGACAATGTGCCAGCAAAAAAGAAAAGTAAACCAGACCATGGTAACACAAGAGTAAGTATAGAAACATTTTTAGGGTTGTTAATTTATTGGAGCCTGTAGTCCATATACAGTGTAATTAGCAAGATACTCCTTGGTTGATGCTTTACTTACACTGTAAACTTTAATATTTTACCACTTTGGTAATGGCAGCATGGCGCTAGAAAAATGGTATTTTATAAACGGGATAGTGCATTGTGAGGCTACAAATGTGAGCCATTGGTATGTCTAAAATTGGGTGCTGAATATAAGCATTATTATGAAATAAAACATTATTTTTTCATTTTCAGCAACCACTAACCACACTGAAGGGCCACAGGGAAGCAGTGTCAGGGGTGCAGTGGATGGACTTCAACACGGTCACCAGTTCTGGCTGGGACCACTTGATCAAGATATGGGATTGCGAGCTTGGTGGACTCAAACAAGAAATTGCAGGTAATACATACATACACATATAACGCCTACATTCTTCGCGGGGTAGGCAGAGCGTAAACAACTGTAAAAATCGTCCATTTAAGTTTGAGAGTCATTCAGACTTTGTTTCACAATAGTGACAGGTTATCTGCCTGTCGCCTAAAATTGCAATACTCATCAACCCTCTAATCCCTTTAGTCGCTTCTTACGACACTTAATTAATATCACAGCACAGGTAATTAATATTATAGTCAAGTTTACTCTTACTAGTTATCTCTACTTCAAGTTTTAGAATATCGAATTTAAATTCGTGCTCTGCTCACAATCGCGCCTATAAGTAACAGATTAAAAGGTGGTGAAAATCTCGCTTGTAGAGGACTACTAGTATCACCAGAAAAATTAAAGAATTTTAATGTTCTTTTGTTTTGTTTCAGGCAACAAGGCATTCTTCGACCTGGACTGGTCACCTTTGAATAACAGCATTGTCACAGCATCGGCCGACAGACATATCCGACTTTACGACCCTAGATCTACAGGTAAACTATACCGACCTACTTACATAGTGGGAGTCCATCTAGAGTGGTCAATGAATAATTCTGGTTATAAAATCCTGGACCGTCAGTTTTGAATTTTCCAGCCTAATAACCACTCATTCACCACTAATCATTACCCCTGTCATCGTTACCGGTAATAATAATCATTATCGTCCATTAGTTATCGTTGAAAACCCTGACAACATACTTATTGTGTTTGATGATCTACATGCGTTGTTTACATGTCAACGCTGCGCCGATCGGATTTCGCGCGCGGGATTAACTTCTCGTCAAGCAGCACAAAGTGAGCCACTTGCAGTGAAGTGAACCCTTGCACTTTTATCTTGTATGGCTTTTGTACGTACTTAGGGAAAGCCAGTATCGGCCCAGCTGTTACCCCCATAAAGAAATGAATTGCATATATTTTAAGGGGTGCACTATTCAATGGAACTGAACAACTTTCCCCAAGGAACATAGGTCGAAATACGAAAACAAATTTCGGACCTGCCATACAAAATGTACCAGCCGAGCAAGTCAATTTGTATGGGAATCCCAAATTTCTCTTTCATACTTCGACCTGTGTTTCATGGGGAAAGTTGTTCAGTTTCATGGGCTGGTTCACCCCTCACAATATTTGCAGTTGATTTTTTTACACCTTATATTGAAAGACAGTAAATCCCCCTAGAATCTCTAAGCATTATAGTCCTTTGTTATTCCAGAAAGCATAGTGAAGACAACATTCACATCGCACACTGGCTGGGTGCAGAGCGTGCGCTGGTCTAAAACACGCGATACCTTGTTCCTATCAGCCGGATACGACGGACAAGTAAAGCTATGGGAAACTAGAAGGTGGGTTCTTTAGATTACTTCAAATCCGTTAAAATTTACGTGCCTAAAGGATTATTTCATTGTAATGAGTGATAGTTGTGCAAACAAAAGAAAATATTATGGATTACGTCACTTTACAGATGATGCTTAGGTACCAAATTGTATCAAAATTCCTTATTAATTTGGTTGCTAATTTCGCATGAATTCGTGCTTATAATTTTAATAATACTGCCTATTTTCTATCACTCAAATATCATCTGCCTGCTGTTACCCCAATTTATTTGGGGTCGGCGCAACATAATAATTATTATAATACTACATAATTTATCTTCTGTCGAATAGAATGAATTATTCCTCTCATCCCCCCATTATACCAGTGTGTCTCTTAGGGTGAGAATCCACCAGAGCTGTGCGAGGTAGAGGTGGAGGAAAAATCACCAGAATCACTTCATTTTCCTAGTCTCGCTCAATGAAGTGATTCTATTGGTGGATTTTTTCCTCGTACACCGCCTCGCTACCTCGCACAGCTCTGGTGGATTCTCACCCTTATACTGAACATTCTGTGTAAAGTTGGAAGCTTTTTGAGAAACTTATGATCTAATACAATGTGTTACAGAACAACAAATAAAGCCGAAAGAAGGTCAAAATACTCATGAAACTAAACAACTTTCTCCAAGGAACATGAGTCGAAATTAAAAAACAAAATTGGACCTCCCATAGTTACTCAAATCTGCTGATCGGAAATTTTGTTTGGGAGGTTCAAGTTTTTTTTCATCGTCAAAGTCAAAGTCAAAGTCAAAAATGTTTATTTAAATTAGGACATAAAAATATTATATTTCGACACTAAATCATACTTCTCCCTTAGCCCGCGCACGCCCCTATACGACCTGAGCGGCCACGAGGACAAGGTTCTGTGCTGTGATTGGTCCAACTCGGCGCTACTGGTCAGCGGCTCCACAGACAACACGCTGAGGATATTCAAGGCGAAGCACGCGGGAGCGTAGAGTGAGGAGTTCTGCTCTATTTGTAGATGTTGTGGGTACGCACAATACGCGTCAAAAATATAGGGTGAAATTTACTAGTGACCGATAACGAACTTACAGGTCAGGCTGGTGATAAGGAATAACTTTCTCCAAGGAAAATAGGTCGAAATATGAAAAATAAATTTGGATCTTCCATAGTAACTCGAATCAACTGATTGCCGATTTTGTATGGGAGGTCCAATTTCTTTTTCATATATCGACCTATGTTCCTGGGGGAAAGTTGTTCCTTATTACCAGACTTTCCTGCATTTTCACTGCCGGTTACTAGTAAAATTTCACCCGATATACAGGGTGTAAAGGACGGTGTGCCGAAAACTTTGCAGGCGTGATCAGACCATGAAACTGACTATTTACTGCACATTTTGTGATGAATATTTTCTGCTGAATATTTTTTGACGCGTATTGTGCGCACCCAATGTTGTTGGTGTATGAGTAGAAATGTTGGATGTAGGTTGGGGGTATGGTGGTATTTTGATATTGCGATTCAAAATTTTAGAATCAAGGCAAACTGTAGATTTGAGACATAATAGCCAGCCAATTCAGTGAGAAAGAAAATTAATGCATGTGTGGTGTAGAGCATTATGATATTCATGGTACACCTTCAACCTTTGATAAATACTTACTTACTGCTATAGCTCCAAACAAAAGCTGGTCTTTGCCTCCCATAACTGATACCGGATGTCGCGAGCTTCCCTTACGGCTGTCGTCAGCGACTGTCGCACAAAAACCGTAACCACACATAACATAATAAATAGATAGCTGATAGGTACTACCTAGGCAAGCATGCTCCAACATCGTCTGCATCATCACTTACCAACCGGTGAGATAGCAGACAAATGCGGGACTCTCTTGTTTAAAACAAACAATAAATATATAGATCAGCTTTGATTTTTCTTTCATATAAAGACTAGAATCACGTCGTGTAGTATATTTCTATTTATATATTATATTTCATGATAATTAAACCAATATTATATTTCATGATAATTAAACCCAAAAAAAAACTCTACATAACTGACATTTCTACTCAAACATGTATATTTATGTATATTACAACTTTATTCGGTGTTATAAAATGACTTGAAATGTGAAAATTCCAATACAAACATGATAACTGAACATAAAATGCAGGAAGTAATGTGTTTCCATACAAATGGGTATTTTGTGTGATTATTGGATGAAACTGTGTACAATGATAGCAATAATAAACTAGCTGTAAGATATTACAAACGAGTTTTTCTGATGATCTTCATAAAATATTTATATCCCATTGTGTTTCATACTCGTGTATCTGATTAACATTTCCGTAGTTTTTAAAAATGGTTTATGAAAGTATACTTCATGTTTTGAAGTACTCTATACATTCCATCATCTGTATTAAGACCCACAGATTACGATTTCTATTAGTAAAATATATTAGTAATAGTAGTTTATGCAACTGCCTAATAATGAGAGGCTTTAGGATGAGAGTGTCTGTTTATCACACGAGGCGCAGCCGAGTGTGATAATAGTTTGACACGAGCATTCTAAAGCCTAATTATTTGCAGTTGCATACACTATTTTATCTACACTCTACAAGAAAAACTATGAAAAATAATTCAAACCTCCGCACTGCACTATGGCGATTGCAAGCCTATCTACTGAACCACCAACTGAACGACTTTTGTACATAAGTAACTTTTTAACTAAACGTTAAAATGGAGGCTCATAAAAACTGAACAACTTTTAAAATTAAATAGCATTTATCGGTGAATTTTAATTCGAAAAATTATTTGAAGCAAAGATTTAATAATAAATAAGTCCTCATAATTTCAAGTGTCGTCCCATTCTTTGATTGTGTCGTGACATTTGTTTTTTTTTTATTATCTTACTGCTAAATGTCGATATCATAAAGTCAGAAAAAAGTACTTTATGACATCGACATTTTACTTTATGATATCGACATTTTTTTTAAAGGCTGAATGGCTGTAAAGCAGTTGCTTATACATTTGCTTTCGAATTTGTAATAGGAACATTATGTATGAAGTGTAGATAAAATATATTATGGTTTCTTGATAAACTTGTTTCATCTTCTGCTGGAAAGCACTCCGTCTATAAAAGATCCAACTGGTCCTTTCAAATTAATGATAGTTAAATATACACTTTACTCACACACACTCAACAAATACCTATTCAAAAGACTTTCACTAGGGTAGGAGTAGGGAATGAAATAATGAACTAATTTTGGTTTCGCTTGTTTTATTTCAATCATTTGCTCTTACAAAATATGTTCAATGCAAAGGAACATGACTCGTCACAATAAAACATGCTTCTTAGTACCATTTTGTTTTATTTTATATATTATTTTAGTTTCCATTCAGCATAACTATAAATAATGCGGGTCACGTAAAATGCTCATAGCACAATATAGAAACTTGCAAACACTTTGTAACAAAATAGATACATAACTTTCCTCTGTCGTTTCTCTGCGAGAAATGAGTTTACACTATTATCATAGTTATGCCAAACCTCACATCATTAACACAACGAAGCAACATGTCCCTTAAAAATATTCTTTCTTACCAACAATTTCATTTCTTTTTTTTTACATTTTATGAAGTTTTTATTTTTGCATTTCGTATTTCTAGACTACCTAACTAAATTTTTATCTAAACTATTCTAGTAGCTAGACTAGTCTGCTGGGTAGAACACCACACTATATTAATACACTTGGACAAATACGTTCGTATCGACACTTCCGACAGATTTTTTTCATTTATTTCTTTCTTTACACTTAGTCAACTACATAACAAAAGAGGTGAAAGCAAACTTGTTCAACTGAAACTTATCCCAAGAATGTGTTCACTAATTTCTTAGATCTCCCTTACGCTAGAGTCGGGGTTGCGCGCGCGCCGCGCGGCCGCCTCAGTCCATTCAAATTAAATTATTTAATAAACTAACAAAGGAAACTACCCTAGAGCGGCCGGGCGGCGCGCGCGCGGCCCCCGCACGGAAATATATTAATCTAGGGCTCTATTCTATCTATCTCTTAGCGTCGAAACATTTTTTGCTATTCTATCCTATCTATAGTTAAGCCTAGGACTACAAACTAGCCGTCTTTCGTCGTCGTTCCTATAGCTTCACTATTCATTCACTTTTTCAAACGAGTCGAGCGTTCTCTTATAATTAAACGACTTAATTTTAAAAACATTTACTTAACACTTCAATTTTATTCATCGACATGATCTGCAGTTGAATCATTGTTTTGGTATTTAGAAATTGGTTCCCCAAGATTTCCAACAATACGCATTTTGTGCTCACTATGTGTTTCTGTAGTCGGCGCGCGCGGTCTGCTCGCGCGCCCGGTCTAGCTCGTATCACACATGTCAAGAACATTGAAGTGACTTACTAGGAACATCTACGATTTTACTCCCGATTTTTACATCATGTGTGAAAAATGCAACGATTAGACAGCCACATTATCTCTTCAGTTGTTATTACAAATAGTTTTTACATTATCGCTACGTTTTATGAATACGGTAAGTTCTCTATTACCTGTAAAAATATTGTGTAAAGCACATGCAACTGCTATATTGTATCCATTTATTTGTTCATTTATTTTAAAGGAAGCTGAAGGCACTACCATCAAAGTAATTTATTGCTTAAAATGGAAGGAAAGCATTAGAAAAATAATTTCATGCTCTTATTTGTTGCCGTTGACGGTGATCTACGCAGGATCCGTGGCACGCTATGTTACAAGTCACTATCGGTGTCGGGCTGAGGGTAGTGTCGGGTACAACGAGGGTACATACAACCACAGGGGTCACACAGGGGAGGTCGGACTCGGAAAGGGTAACGTAACATCGGGTGCACACTTACACGAGTAAATATGTGTTCATTTGTTGACATCGAGTTTAAATGCAAATTCAGCGGAAATATCTATCGGAAGACTGCTTTAACAGGAAGCCACAGTGTACGTCGAACACTAAACGATCAAATTACTTAACTAAGTACCACGCGACACTCGGTACTACATTGCACTTCATGGTTATTAAATTTTTCACAAGAATTAAAGGCGGTTTCTTATTCAGTTCAATAAATTTGGCTTGATCAGGTATCATACGAGTATAATACTGATCTACGGAGTATTATGGTTCAGTACGTTTTACTCAAATACTAATAAAAATCTCACTTTTCATTAGCCTTTGTGAGGTGTTAGTGTGTGGGTGTTTCGCGACCTGCTGTGTGGTGGCGGTCGCGTCGCGGCGGGTCGGTTCTGTCCGGCGGCGTACGGTGTACGGTGTACGGTATACGGCAGTCAGCTAGTGCCTACTATCGCTACGTGCTTGCAACTTGCGACTCGGTCGACTATTAAGTACTGAGTGTGTGCCTCTAGTGAAGTTAGTAAGTAATGACAGTCACGAGCTAACTTTATGTACACTCTGAAAGTAAGTTACGGAACAACAGTACAAATTCAGCCTTTTCCTGAACGAACTGAAACGAACAAAGAATACAGAGCTACGTTCAGACTACGTGTTCATTCAAAACCTGCCGTCGACTACTCCGGTACCTGTACTCTCTCAACTCGGTTCACAGGTTTTGAACAAAGTGGTTACCGCTTAATCGTCAGTTAAAATACAGTTAATATATCAAACTTTAACTAGTCTTCAGTCCCTGAGTTGTAAAAATATTTTCCTACTTCTTACTTGATTTTAATGATTTGTATACTTTGGTTCTGATGAAACTCTTGACGTGCCAAAATAGAATTAAACAGTTGCGATATAGTAGGCTTTTACTCGTACCCATCAACAATGTATATACATGTATACATATCCATGTATAATTTATATATATTCAATATAAAAATATCAAATTTCATATAAAGTCATAAAGTGTACCCAAAACCTACGTGATGGTACAAAAAGTGCTCTTTTACACCAAAACGGTGTTACACTTTGGATTTCAAATCCTTTACATTTCATAATGTGGAAATCAATCGTGGAATTTTTGTTTGAAGTTTTCTAGTGGAATGTGCCGACCGCCTACAAAATAACAACTACACTTGATTCAGTACATGATTCTCAAAAAAGGATCACTTCATTATTCACGTATCGAACATGAGTTTTTAACGTACAAAAATTTGTATAGACTCGTAAAATGTATAAATAGACTTTACATACAACTGCTTATTGCTAAATGTTGCCGTATTATAGCACGGTTGTGCCTTTAAGCGCAGACGTTACATTGGAAGTCCCTGGCCGCCGGGCGCTGCGTGACGTCACGGGCACGGGCGCGAGCACGCACGCACGCACGCACGCACGTACGCCCGCACTCCGCGCGACGCGCGCCCGGCGGAGATGTATCTCTTGGCCATACTAGGGGTAGCGGGGTTAAAACGCGGAAATGATTCTGGTTACAGTATACACAAACTCAGTCTGTAAAGGGGTTTGGCAACGACGTTATCCTTAATGAACAGTTATTGCATTGCATCCAAATATGTACAGAACGAAAACTAAGAGAATCACTACACTAATTGTGATGAATCAAACATTCGTAGGTGGACATCGAGGTTCTTCGTAAAGTATAAACGTACACGTTTCATACGTAGGTATAGCAGGTATATTTAGGTCTTATTTTACCATTACAACTACATACATTGTCAAGTGGCCATAAGATGTTCAGGCACTAGAGGTTTTATCATTTTACGATAATCGCGAATTTGTAAATTTCTTGTAAAATCCCATGAAAAGCTTTTAAGAAATTTTTGCCGTGCGAGCGTTCCTTGGAAGACTGCACCAACATGAATGTACTCGCGGTGATAATACTGTATTGTTCTTAGCTAGTACCGATTAGTACCATTTTCGAAATAAAAGATTAAAGCACCATGCCAAATACATATTGAACGCTGAGTGTGCGCGGGCGCCGTTCGCCGGTCGCCATCGCTCGCGGTAACCTTCTCTCAATCCTTCCTGCTCTCACAAGCTGCCCGCTTCACTGCTAACTACAACTGACTTACAAATTTAACATCTCTATTGTATTTTATAAATACTTATTTCACGGAAGATTCTAAATCTTCACGACTTTATCGTACAAGATCTAATCGGTGTGTCCACCCTTCTTAACCATTACACACATAACTTCACTTCTCTATTCTTTACAACTTTGTTAGTATAATATTTTTTGATTCCACATGATATGACCTTTTCCACTTATCCTTCTAGCCAACCACTTCAGATATTGCTTGCCTTCTATCCCGCTGTTTCAGGAAGATAACATGTAAAATTCAAATTCAATTCAATTCAACTAAAACATACGTCGCCAACACTTAAAATATTTACACCTACAAGAATCTGATCTTTTTGGATTGCACGAGTTTGTTCGATATAATTTGATTCAATTTCCCTTCTGATTTTTTCTTTCTTATAGTTTTAAATATGACACTGAAATTAAAATAATTTATCCTCGGCCTCGTCCAACGGACGAAGCAAAATTTTAAAGTTCAAATCATGAAATTATACTATGCTAAAATAAATACCTAACTATCTTAAATAATCTTGTCGTCAACATGTTCAAAACCTGCGCCTAAAATCTTAAATTTAAATTTTCATAAAACAATAATAAAATTATAATGTAAAAACACATTTAAAATTGCAACTATATCTATACATCAAATCCTCTCCTCGAACCGTCAAAAGACCTCATCAAAACATCATCACAGCGAATCGAACGTCCAGCGCGAAGCCAAGAGGATCCGGAACCGAAATAAATAGTCGAGAGGCGAAAGTATCATTAATTAGGCTTAATAACTAGAAGGCGCCGGCGACGGCGACACGAGCGCGTCGCGGCCCGAGCTTTCGATGAAGTCTATAAAACGGCCGCAAATTAAAACTAAAACAAATTAACATTGTAAAAAGTCACAGTTGCTTTGATTTTTGGCTCGTGTACAGCACGGATTGTAGCGTGGCTTACTCTACTTGGGAGGCGGGTACGGCTGGTAGGCCTCGTCCGGCGACGCCGCCGTCGACGCGTGCTCGCTGTCCATCGGCATCTGGATGATGGGCGGCGTCGGGCCCGCGAAGTACTGGTACGGGTGCGACGCGAAGTACTGCAACATACAAACAACCAGTCAACACTCCGCTCTGCAAGGATACCGCAGGAAGCGAGAGAGGCGCCACAACAAGGAGGGTCAAGCAACGGGGCGGTGAAGGTTACAGAGCGTTCAGCTTTGACAGCAATACATTAACACTCACGTATAATTCATTTTCCGGCCTTAAGCTGTCCCAGTTTACCTGGAAAACAGAACAAAACATCAGTCGTTAGTGGATTTCGTTTTTTGACTGATTGTTCAGCTGGCCGTTTCATCTTTGGAGCTTCCAAGTTATTACTTTGATCTGCTACTTTGAGTCAAATCCAGCCTGCGGTGAAAGTTTTGCAAGTGTTCTTAAATTGTACACCTAACACGGGAAGTGTTTTAAAAATTTGGTATTCTACTATGATCTGATTTGTCGCGTCGACCCCGAGCCTCTCTTCCAGACGTTTTCCGCGATACTTACGTATTGGCTAGGCACGGAGTCGATGGGTATGTGCGTGGGATGCGCGGGGTGCGCCGCGTGGTGCGTGGGATGAGCTGGTGGTATGAGCGCGGCGTAGGGCGCCAGCCAGGCGGCGGGGTGCGCGGCGTGGTGGTGGTGGTGCAGCTGCGGGTGGTGGTGGAAGGCCGCGACGCCGTACACGCCCGCGCCGCCGCGGTATACCCCCGCGCACTCCCCGCCGCCCGCTGCGTTCACGCTGCCTGCGTATACGCCGCCCACGCTCATTGCCTGCAATCACAAGATATGACATTTTAATCATCGTTACAAACAAACTGTTCATCCGGTTTTTTCTTTACGTAGCCTACCTATAGAGTAACGAGGATTTTCCGTCCCGATTAGGCCCGTCGTTGCTTGAAGAGCCTACCTCTACGTTCCATTTACAATTCTCAAAATTGGGATTTCGTCAAATGCTTTTAATAAAAGGAATCATGATAATTGTAGACACTTTTATTAAATGCCATCATACCATGGTATCGAATGTATGAGGTTCATACCCTAACCAAACTACCAACCTAACTTTTGCTAGTAGAATATACGCTACAAATCTTGCGATCACCCTTGTAATTCATCGGCAACAGTTTGTTGTGTTCTGTCAGTGCTATAAGTCTTTTTCTTGTAAATACCTGCGTGATGGACTCGTTGTTGTCTCTCCACGCGCGGCCGTTGTTGTCTTGCTTGTTGTACAGCGCTTTCTTCTTGTTGCCGCCGTCGGCGAACTTCACCAGCAGCGGCTCTTTGGCGCCGGCGATCGGGTTGCCGTTAAACATCTGGAAACAAAAAGAAAATTCTATAAATGCTTTCTTTTGGATACTCGTAGCTACAATTTCGCTTTCAGAGCAAGTTTTAGCTTTCAAAACGAAAAAGGTTTTATGTTGCTACGAAAGTGCTACGAAGGCTACGTCGTAGCACAGAAGTTACACGATTATTGTATGCAGTTTGCGCAGGCGCTGAAGGGAAATCCACGCTAGTATTGGGTTGTAGCATTGGTACAGCTGACCCTATGAAAGAAAGAGAATGATTCTCTTGCTACAGGCGTAGGCGTCGTAGGTAAGTACTACGAGCGCTACGCCACCCACAGAATTTTCATCCTCTTGTATCTTTTTATCTTTGTCCACTTGTCAATATTCTAAAGTTCTTACCTGGATGATCTGCTCGCACTTCTCCCTGGACTCCATCCTCGCAAAGCCCACCCCCTTGCTGTGTCCGTGGGTGTCTCGCAGGATCCTCGCGGACACCACCTGGTGCTTACCTGAATGATCTGCTCGCACTTCTCCCTGGACTCCATCAAGGATGCATCTTTGCGAAGCCCATCCCTTTGCTGTGTCCGTGCGTGTCTCGCAGGATCCTAATGGACACCACCTGGTGCTTACCTGGATGATCTGCTCGCACTTCTCCCTGGACTCCATCCTCGCGAAGCCCACGCCCTTGCTGTGTCCGTGGGTGTCTCGCAGGATCCTCGTGGACACCACCTGTTGCTTACCTGGATGATCTGCTCGCACTTCTCCCTGGACTCCATCCTCGCGAAGCCCACCCCCTTGCTGTGTCCGTGGGTGTCTCGCAGGATCCTGGTGGACACCACCTGGTGCTTACCTGGATGATCTGCTCGCACTTCTCCCTGGACTCCATCCTCGCGAAGCCCACGCCCTTGCTGTGTCCGTGGGTGTCTCGCAGGATCCTCGTGGACACCACCTGGTGCTTACCTGGATGATCTGCTCGCACTTCTCCCTGGACTCCATCCTCGCGAAGCCCACTCCCTTGCTGTGTCCGTGGGTGTCTCGCAGGATCCTCGTGGACACCACCTGGTGCTTACCTGGATGATCTGCTCGCACTTCTCCCTGGACTCCATCCTCGCGAAGCCCACTCCCTTGCTGTGTCCGTGGGTGTCTCGCAGGATCCTCGTGGACACCACCTGGTGCTTACCTGGATGATCTGCTCGCACTTCTCCCTGGACTCCATCCTCGCGAAGCCCACCCCCTTGCTGTGTCCGTGGGTGTCTCGCAGGATCCTCGTGGACACCACCTGGTGCTTACCTGGATGATCTGCTCGCACTTCTCCCTGGACTCCATCCTCGCGAAGCCCACTCCCTTGCTGTGTCCGTGGGTGTCTCGCAGGATCCTCGTGGACACCACCTGGCCGAACTTGGCCAGCAGCTGATCCACGTCATTCTCCTTGAAGTGCGGTGGCAGGTTGGCCATGTACAGGTTGGTCGGGTCCTGCTCTTGTTGCTGAAATACCCCACGAAACGAAGGTGAAGCAACTGTTCTGTCAGCTTAGTGGAAGTGACTCGAATTTTAAGGTTTTTGAAACTGATATTTTAACTGTATTGACTACTAAAAATTTGAATTTGGTTCATGGTTAAAGAGACTTTAAAAAACGTGATGTTTCTCATATTGAAATCGTAATTGTACAAAATGTATTGAAACTGATCTTGATTTTGCCTAAACTAATACATCTAAGCATTATCTTGGCCATATTGAAGGTAAATTTAGAGTACATTAGCTTGAAGCCCGCATAGATTATCTAGACACTGAAGCCAGCTTTGACGTAAATCAGCAGATTGTTCTAACATACTATATTAGGTAGGTGTTACCAACGAGATGGGCATATACATCAGCATAGAGATTAAGCTAGTCAAAAGTCGCATACACACTAATTTAGGTATAATATTGAAAGCATAGGAATACCCAGAGCCCGATAGCGAGAATACAATTATACATTGTTATAATTATAACGCTGAAGCATACGACAATAGTATAGAATCAATAGGATGAAACAATGTTCCAAGTAAAGAATTAAGTAAAGCGTTATATCGGCGCACCACTGAAGGGAGTGAATACTTACAACACATATACGTGTTACAGAGCGGTAACGCGCAAAATTACCGCTCACGATGATTCCAAATTAAATGATAAATGTATGAATTTGGCTCGGTGATATCACCGGTACATTCCAAACGTTTAACGCCCATTTACGTCGACGAGCTAAACACAGGACCTACGTCTAGACACGGTTCAAACATCTATTGAATCAAACAAACATAGGCATTAAGTTACTATAGAGAATAGTTCAAACTGCTTTCACTTTGGACAGGATTTTGAAATCTGATTCTACAAATATGAAAGAAATCTCAAATCTAACAAACATTTTACAATAGAAAACACGCTTTTTAATTTTACTGCTCAAATACGTATTACAGCTCTTATTCAATAGATAATAGGGTAAATACTAAAGCTATAAGTAAGGGGAGGAGGAATATGGGGTCAAGTCAATAAGGAACGCAGACGGCATTGTCTAAGTTTTGCTGAGTCGTCCGATCTTCACAAAAACATGGAATAGGAAGGAAATCCATTTTGGCTGAGTAATGCTACAATATTTCTTTTTACTATTTGCCCACACAAGAATAATTCAAGTGATCGAGCCCAACAATATTACTGTATAGTTACAGCGTATACATTTCAGAAATTAATCGGACGACGATATATTTTCAATCTATTGAGTACCAGGAGTTTAATTAAGGGTTAGAAGGATAGGGAGTAGGGATAGTTTTTATAAGTATTTCTTGTCATCTAAGACATTATGATATCATTATTTCTAAAACCAATAAAATATATAACTTTCATTACCAGAATCCACAACTTGAAGATGATGGAGCACAACAAATAGGATAAGAGAGCGGGTTAGGAGCAGGCGGTTAGTCATAAATAGTATTACTTGCATGCACAACGTACACGGTTCAGTCTACGCAGGAACCAGATACCCACTTTAGCCATCTGGGCCTGAACACCTTTCGCTTGTAATCCTTTTACAGCTGCCTCGGCCGACGCGATCGTCTCAAAATCTACAAAACCGTAACCTGCCGAAACAAAATATAACATCAAGTTACACATATCAACACGTAAACTGCGCTGATTCAAAAAATGATGATTCATGCTAAATAGGGTATCTAAGATATCAAAGATAATAAATAACAGTTACTATAATACATCGGTATGTAAGTATCTAATGAACACGAGTAGATCGCTTACTCGCAAGTAGCGTGATGAGAGTGACATTGATAAATCGTTGTGATATAAGTTTGTATAAAAATACTGTGCATCTTCGAACGAGACGGAATTTTTATTCATCTGTGCTTTAAGAAGTGCAAATACTCAAGTGAAAATGATTCTCTACTAGTAAATAACACTTACTGTGAAATAAATACGGTAACTTATGGATATGTCGAAAAATATATGAACCAAATCAAGAATCTAGTGTTCGTGCATATATTGGAAAAAGTCTCACCATAGATGGGGTTAGTTTAATGAAGGTATATGGTATTCTAGAAAATATTAATACTGCATTAAATAATTCTGTTACCAATATTTAATTTGATGCAATAACTAATTATTACAGTACGTATATAAATCGAAATAGAATAATTTCATATACATACGTGAAAAAATCTATGCACAGACTCATTCTAAAGGTTAAAGATTGCTATGATAGTGTAAAAAGGACGTACGGTTAAGAATGTTGTTTACCTTTACATTTATTCGTATTTTTATCCAGTATTGCTTTTGTTGAGATAATGTTGCCGTACCTGGAAACAGAGACCGAAACTCAATGCAAATCCGCGTAATTCAATCCAGTGATAACGGAATATAGATACGTACATCTGGCACATTTGGACGAGGTCCTTATCAGTGGTGTTCTGGCTGAGCCCGCGGATGTAGAGGTTGGTGCGGGACAGCTGCTCCCCGGAGGCGCCGGTGGTGGAGGCGGAGGAGGCGGGGGGCGGGGGGGCGGTGCTGAGGCTGGTGGAGCGCGTGCCGCCGGCCGAGCCCGTGTTGGAGGACGACGATGACGCCGTGTTGGCTGGCGACGCCGCCGTCGGCACCCGCGCGCCCGCCGCGCCGCAGCCGCCGCCCATCGTCGCGCCGCTCGTGTACTGCGAATAAAAAGCCTACATTACGCTTTACGCCTTGTTGGAAACTTTATTTTTGGGAGGCATAGAAAAACACAGATATGGAACAGAAAATGATGATGAGATAATGATATCTTAAGTCATTACTTTCATATTTCTGGGGAGTTATCATGATTCTACCTTCACGGCGCTTGTGGCAGTATTTGAGCATAAATTCGTCAACGTTTACCATCTCCATTGTTCCCGTTCAGATTTCGCATTATCGCCAAGCGAGTTCACTGCAAAGATAACACTGTCGTCGGAAATTACATTTCGACTGTAATTTCCCAGCGCATAAACATTGGGACACGTTTTCCGCGTCAACACTCGCTACGCAGAGCAAGTGTTAATATTCGCGAGCTAAGAGCCAACGACACCGGGAGATGGGCGGCTTCATTGAAAATAACTGCTCTCCCCGAGACGTGCTAAGACGAAGCCATTAGTTATTTAGCCGGGTAATGAATAGGGCGCGGTAATGAGCGCATGCCGATTCAGAACACGCACTAATAGAGCTACCGTGTCCCGTGTGAGCGCCTTAAGGACCCGTGTACTTACATGCGATGATACTCTTTATGGCCGCAGCTACCGTTACCTCCGCTCTAGGTGGCTCGATCCTCCATATTAACTGCGATTCCTTTTTACATAACCATTACTTAAAAACCGGTATGACCATGTTTTACGCAACGCAATTTCAGGACGATTCGTCGGTACTCGGTAGTTATAACTTGTTTATTTACCGGTTTCTGTTTCTGCCATTATATCCTGAACTTAATGTTCGTTGTGATTCAACAATTCAGAACGGTTCAACGTTTAATGATAGACATTTTATTTTAATTGTGTTATATCCCGACATAATATGTTAGGCAGCGTAACAATACGCGCACAAGCGTGTACGTAAAGGAAATTTATTCGCACCATTAGCGCCTATCTAGATGCGTATCTACATGGTGTTGTTATTTGCATTTAGTTAACATATTAAACCCATAAACTGTGTGTGTCGTTGACACGACTTGTCGCACCGTAGAATGTAGACAACTATTTGCCACACGCGTGTAAGCAAACTTGTTAACAATTTGATGTGAACTACTGTAGCAACTGTAGTATTCAAATCGGTCCGCGAACACAACTGCGCGATTGTATTGGATCGTGAAACGTTTCATGTTTATGTAGTGCTCCGAACAAAGCGAAGTATTCGAGTTTACAAAGAAAGTAACTTAGCGTTCGAACAGCGGGGGCGATGAAGGGAAATAACGTGGAAGCGGAGTAGCTATCGCTAATGCAGTGCGGTGAACGAGGCATCGCAGGGCGCCCCGCATTTTGGCGAATGAAATTCGATTCGTAATCCAATTGGCGTCGGAGTGAAGCGGCAATTGACGCAATTTGTGTAAACTGGCGGCGACCATCGAGCTGCTTACTCTCTCTGCTCGTCGCTCGACCGTCGTCGACCGTCGACCGACACTGGCTGTCGACACACCGCTAAACGGCTACTCGACTTCTTTTTATCGCTCACTAATGGCGTATTTGTGTAGATAGATACTTAAACTAGATAGCTGAGCTTAAGAATGTTCAATACAATCAATATAGAGGAGTACTCTTATGTTTTTGTTAACATTATTGCTCCTTTCGTAGACGGCCTCGCATACCGTTTTTACTTAGTTAAAACTTTCTCAATCAACATAATGTTCGCGTCGTGAAATAAGCAGAGTAACAGCCCGATAAAGGAAGGCGAGAAGTCTTTAAACAGATACTGTAACTCTAAATTATCATAATGTTGCTAATTGACACAGTTCAGAAGTGAAGCGATCGCTATTAACAAGACAACTTTTAAGTGGCTGTAAAAAGGCAGAGCGGGGTGCCATTAAACTGTATAACAACGAGTTCACATTATGTCGGCCACCTGTGCAATTTACTCAATTTAACTTTATTATCTGCGCGGAATTTCGGATGGGTAATTAAGTGTGGGCAGTCTCCGGGGAGGCGTGCCGGAGAAGTTTGACCACACTTGCCGCACCGTGCCTGGACGTCCACATCCGTCCTAGCCGCACGCCGCGCGGCCCACGGCGACGAGGCAAGCCTCTAGTTCAAGACGTGTGTAACCGAGATTTATCGCGGGACAGCTACCGTCCTCCGTCTACTCCCCCGAATGTGTCACGTGTAAATAAATCCCCGTGAAAGTTGAGTCGTCCCCGACGTTCGGCTCAACCTCTCCTAAATTACATTACCTACGTCGCTGATACGTCATTACAGTCGTACCAATAAGCTGCCTAGAGTCAATTACGCTGTACTTTCCCGAACAATCACATGAAATTGCTTTTCGTTAACGACGTTTTCGTGTATTCGGGAAAATATTTGGGACTTACATGGCAGACTTGTTGGTATTGCTAAGTTATGGAAGTTCCAATATGTCTGGCTTAACATAGACAGGTGTCAAATTCATGAGTTGTGGAGGTTTACCGGGTGTGGAGGAGGGGAGGGTGACATCTCCTGACGAGCACCTAATCATCACGTCGCGAACACGCCCAAACTTTTGACAAGTTCTTCATACAAACTTCGGCGAGAAAGGCTTTGTAGGACGGGAAATTATTATTCTCATTTCTTTTGCGTCCGAGACTTAGTAAAATATTTATTTTGGCGAAAGAGGATTTTGTAGATTAGGTACAAGTAATCATGATTTTTTTTGAATTTGCCGATCTGCCCTGGATCTGCCAGTCTTTTAACACACAAACGGTAAAGTGCCTATCTATTTTGCTTGAGTGCAGCAGCAGATAAATTGGTTGAGCGAATGGATCCTATTTCTTATTGGAAGTGTGTATCTTCCATTCTGTAGAGACGGATCGATGTTTTCAAATACCTTGCCAAATCGTGTCTCCACTTGTGTGTCACACGCTTATTAGATTTTTTATGCGAGATGAGCTCCGGTATCACGTATTCAAATGGAGCTGTGTCGTCGGCGAATTTGGGGCCGTATCACTTTCATTACCATTCAGGGGCCGTTTGGGCGCACAGTTCATTTGTCAAAAGTCTGCGCCGAGGCATCAGGGCGCTACACTCAAGGCGAGTTCATTCACTCTTCGAATAGAGGTACTTTATCATTATAATAATACTTTGATTAAGTACCTACAAGTTTTATTAGTGGAAATCGTTTTTTATGCTGTGAATGTTTTTGAACAGTCACGGTGAAACATATTTTTTTCCTAAAGGACCAAGTGTTGGTGTTGGTTTTTGGATAATGAATGATTGGAGAAAACTTACCTACGAAGTTTATATTTTTTGTCTGTTTGTTTTTGCTACTTTAATTATGTCACATGTAGATGATTCAACAGACACTCATAAAACGTGTTGGTACATTAGGGATTGCTATCTTAAATTATGACGACGTGACTTCTTTTTCATGAAATATTCCTGAAGGCCCCAAATTCACTAGCTGTCATACATGGTTCACCTTAGAAGTTTTGTGTCGTATCTTGTTAGAATCAATCTAAAGTAGTGGCCCCCTGAGGGAGCGTAGGAGATCTCTAGATGTCTACAGAGCGAGGGGCACTATCCACCGGCCGCGAGACAACTGGAGGGCCCTCTTAGACTGGTTCGAGGGCCCATAAAACATGAATTTGTATAACGTACGATGTTGCTTCTTTTACACGTAAATTGCCTAAAAGCCAGTTATGTACTGCCGTCGTACCATAACACACAGGGCTCACCATAGACCTTAGACGTTTGTGTCGTATCTTGTTAGAATCTTTCTAAAGTAGTTTGCTCCAGAGGGAGCGTAGAAAATCTCTAGATCTACAAAGCGTGGGGCAGTCTCCCACCGGCCGCGAGACAGCTCGAGGGCCCTCTTAGACTGCTTCAAGGGCCCATAATATCGTTTACCGAGCGAGAACTGTACGAAATGAATCTTAAACGTTATTACACTTATAAGAGCTTCCATCGTTATTAAATGTCGACTACGCTTCCATTTGTTCGAAGTGTATTACTTAGATTCAGCAGAACGACAGTGCAATAGATTTTTATTATCTTCCATTATTATCAAAGTCAAGAAATCCATTTCGTAGCGGTCGTCATAAATGGACGTGAATCAACTTTCACTTTTGAAATATTTACATTGATAAAGCTTCATCCTGCACAATTAACTCGTAGTACTACGAACAGTCGGTTTGCGACGTTGTCGCGTGTGAATGGGGATCAAAATTGAATAGCTCGCAGGCATGAGCACGAAATTGAGCGATAAGTAATTCCTGTAACCGTGTTTAAATACCACACTGAAATTGATGCCTTTTACAGACAACTGGTGCACACACGCGCGCGTGATGACGTCATCGCGTCACGCGTAGGAGGGCCGCGGGGGTGGTGTTTGTGGCGGGGGCGTGGGGGGAGGAGAGGGGGGAGTAGGTAGGGGAGGAGCGGCACTCAACAGTTGGTCCCGGCTCGATAGCGTAGCGCGTGCGTGCGCCGCGCGGCCGCACGACGTCACATGGTCAGCACGCGAACACGCCGCTAAAATGCATTCGAGATCACTTTGACCAACCAACCGAGCCGAGGGTATAATTAGTGACTGTATTACGGTACCTGAATAACTGTTTTATTTGTGTTTATTGGTCACTGTAGTTTTGATTTTCACACCGGGGAATTTTCTTTTTAACACTTTTTAATTTAATCATACACAGAAACCAACACAGGTTTTTGTCGGATTTCAAAGATACCTAATTTTACGTTTTTAAGCTTACGTAAACCGCCTTAATTTAAACCATCTAATCAAGCGCAGTTAAATAGACGCAGTTGAATAAGACTAACTTGTACCTATAAATTAGCAATTCCAGACTTGAGAGAATGCTTTTTTATGTTTTCTTCGATGCCTATAATTATCAAGTATGGATTATCGCAGGCGCATAGTATAGGTACGTCGTAACGCGTACGCTTTTAAACTCTACTTTATTTGTAACTTTTTTCTAAATCCTTCGTGATTACAGGGTATGTTACACCGGAGTAGTTAATAAGGCCGGACGGACCACCGAGCAAGCAAATGTGTTAGAGGGAACCCTAAAGAATTCCAGGTCTAGACATGGAAAACTCATCTCAGTCAAAATTGACGCAACATTATCATGATTATGACAATGACACGAAATAAGACATTAGTCGAGAACCTAGAAAACTCCTTTTCAATCTGTATGAGCATAAACACGATTGCCTATCGTCGATTTTATACTGAAACATGTTTTTCCTCTAAACACACTCAACACAACCGCACAAGCAACTTAAGAGCGCATTCAATTTTTTCTAGCAAATTTGCAAATATTGGCTTTATAAACATGCGAGTTTCTCGAAAACCGCTATGTAAAAATAATATGTTACTTGAACATTTAATCAAGCATATCTTCATCTAAAAAATGTACAATGTAAATATTAACATTTTAGTTTTAAACCTGTTACAAACAGCGATATCTAAAGCGACAAAACCAAAATTCAGGAAAAGACCTCAAATCAAGCGTGAGTTTTATAGTTTTGGTTCACTGTAAAAAAATATCAATTATACAAAAAAATAGAGTATATATTTGAGAACAAAGTCTACAGTGAACATTTTACAATTTTATTCAGAAATATAGAATAATACCACGTTTTTATATACGATTTTTTGCTAAATAATGCGCCATTATAACGGCTTCTGTATGAAAAAATAACAGTAGTAAAGATTTAAAACAAATATATGTTATTTAAAAAGAAATGATGGAACCGCAGCGGGAAGGACTTTGAAGAAAATGCAGGATGAAGTTAAACTATAATAATTTATTAAACGTAACATAGTTTCGATGTGTGAAAGCTATGTTACAATTTAAACTTAGTCTAACATTATAACTAAGATACTAGTCTAGGCGACTTTGCCCTCTATGTGTGAGGACAGAAGTGCTGGTTCGATGCTGAAGCCCGGCTTTATACTGGTCTTCAGCTGTAGTCTTGGAGGGGTCGAACTGTAGACTCAGCACTTCGTGTGATGGCCATCCGTGGTCAGCTTGAATCTGCACGTGGATGGAATCGGCAGATTCATCTCTTCTTGGGCACGTTCTTCCGCCTGCATTCCAGTTTCTCGAGCCGTAATCTACCATACATGAACACGTTTGCACGTAGGTAGAATGATCACGTCCAAAAAGGTTCAAGTCGACAGCGTCTACGAGATTAGGGACTTCCGCATAGCTCGTACATAACATCACCCGCAGATCAGCAACTATTTTCCAACGTTTAGTGAAAATGTTGCTGGAGGTTTCCCTGGGGTAAGATGTACTTCTGCTCTCCTGAAATCTGTTCTGATTCTGTCGTCTCTATGTCGATCCATGATGGGTGTGGGTTGATACAGCAGCCATTGCTTCTCGATGACTTCGTTTCGTACTGGATATTGCTGTCTTCCAACAGCTGACCTTGATCTTCATTATATTCCAGGATCATAATGGGGGTGGGCAGCGATGTCATCACAGTTGTAGGCTAGTTAGTCATCTTGAACTTATATTGGTCGGTGTTAGGTAGGTAATATTCCTTTTTGAGATGGTGTTAGCTTCTCAATTTCGGGCATTCTGCCTTATTCTGTACACGAACAAATTCTCGATAGTTGCTATCAAGGGATAGGAAGGAATGAGGATTTGGTTGTTCTAATAGGAATATTGGAAAGTCTAAATAAATTTAAATACTCTGTAAGGGAATACTAAATTACTTGATTTCCAAATGACATAGGGATTACCGTGTTATCCAAATCATAAAGTTCATAAAATTTCTTAACTACCTTTTTACCTATACCTACATACACCTGTATTAAATTATTCTAAGCAGGCCACATAGACTATACTTTTATAGTATCATCTATGCTCCCTTAAAGTTAAGTTGAACAATTTCTATATTATTTTAAAACTAATACCTACATGATGAATTATACCTATCATAGAATGCGCGATGCATCTATAATAGATTAGCTGAGCGAAGCTATTTCCTTAAAGAATTAATATCTATCTATCTATTCTATCTATAGGTGCCCGATGCACGCATGAAATATCTGAATACTCATCTTAGACAAAAGAACATATTCTGCAATTTTCATTCAGTGCTCGATGCACGTAGAAAATTGCGCAGAATATTAATTATTTTATTAAATAACATTACCTAGCGGTCAATGTCACTCATTCATTACGTTACCTACCTATTGTAACGATTTTAGCTAACATTGCACATTTTGCACGATGCAATACCTAACCTAGTGCAATAATTAACTGCTGATTCGCGATTGAACAGCTAAGTTATAAAATATTTCTTTTATAAAATGTATCCTATGGGGTCTCCTTCAACCCTCAAACGAAAGCCTGCGTATTTTTTTATTGCAGGGTACGTTTGACCTCAATACTTTGTAACTTGTAAAGCTACACAAATTAAAACTATAATCCCATCCCTACCTAATAGCTAATTCACGCTGAGTCAGCTCGATGCAGTCTCGCGATATCTAATTAACTACATGGGGAGAAAGGACAATTAAAAAAAAAGGAATGACTAAGATAAAAGGAAGCAACACGAGAACGGTTCAAGTGTACTTACATGATTATCCTTCATCTCTGGTTTCCTCGTGAATCAATGTCTGGATTCCTCCTTCCCACAGAGCCCCGTAGATTCTTGCACTCCAAGGCGGCGACGTAGTCCGCCCAGGCGGCTTCCCGAGCACGAACATGGTTGTCCTTAAAGCTCGCAAAAGTCCTGTGAGTGCTTACCGACTGCGCCAATGATGGAACCGCAGCGGGAAGGACTTTGAAGAAAATGCAGGATGAAGTTAAACTATAATAATTTATTAAACGTAACATAGTTTCGATGTGTGAAAGCTATGTTACAATTTAAACTTAGTCTAACATTATAACTAAGATACTAGTCTAGGCGACTTTGCCCTCTATGTGTGAGGACAGAAGTGCTGGTTCGATGCTGAAGCCCGGCTTTATACTGGTCTTCAGCTGTAGTCTTGGAGGGGTCGAACTGTAGACTCAGCACTTCGTGTGATGGCCATCCGTGGTCAGCTTGAATCTGCACGTGGATGGAATCGGCAGATTCATCTCTTCTTGGGCACGTTCTTCCGCCTGCATTCCAGTTTCTCGAGCCGTAATCTACCATACATGAACACGTTTGCACGTAGGTAGAATGATCACGTCCAAAAAGGTTCAAGTCGACAGCGTCTACGAGATTAGGGACTTCCGCATAGCTCGTACATAACAAAGATGTACTTAATCTAATTGCAGAAAAATATATTTATTTTTATTCATATTATCACTGTAAAAAATATTCAAACATCCCCATGTTTTTCGCAAAATGACGCTCCGAGAGGTCTGGCAGGGAAAATTGTATGGGCTTCGTGAAAAGCTCTATAGCGGCCTTAATAAATTGCCGGCCGCAGCATGGTCTAACAGACCAGCCGGGTTTTAAAGCACAATTTCATGTTTAAACTTAATTATTTTCTTTTGTAGAAGTGCTTTTCTGAGCGCGCGTCAAATCTGGGAAAGAAGAGTTTTCCATGGCTTCAGTATGATTGTCTGTGAGTTACGTCTGAAACATTTCTTTCCTCTGAAAGGCGCACAACACAACCGCGTAAGCAGCTTAATAAATTGCCAGCGCTTTTCAATATCGCGCGTGTAATAGCGCGCGTCAAATCTGATTGAGGCGAGCTTTTCATAGCTTCACTCTGGTACGTAGAGTTCGCTCTGAAACATTTATATACTCTGAAAGACGCACACAACACAACCGCGTAAGCAGCTCTATAAATTGCCGTCCGCCGCTGCATCTAATAGAACAGCCGGGCTAAGTAGAATTCAGTGTTTAGACATTTAATTCTTCGTTCAAGTAGTTAAGTGCTTTTCAATCTGTAGAGCGCGCGTCAAAGCTGATTGAGACTAGCTTTCATGACTTCACTCTATTTGTTAATATAGTTCCTCTATAGAGCGGTGGGACGGTATCTACCCCACGGTCCCGGGTTCAAGTCAATTTTCTCATTTTCTATTTATGAGAATAACATAGCACTGTAAGTGCATTAAAAATCCTAATACATAGTTCCTCTGAAACATTTATATTCTACACAACCGCGTAAGCAGCTTAAGAAAGTAAATTGCCGTCCGCCGCTGCGTCTAATAGACCTGCTGGGTTTTAAAGTAGAAATCCATCTTTAGACATATTTAATTCTTCGTTCAAGTAGAGAAGTGCTTTTCAATCTGTAGAGCGCTCGTCAAACCTGATTGAGACTAGTTTTCATGGCTTCACTATATTTGTTTATAGGGTTTCTCTGAAACATTTCTTTCCTCTGAGAGGCGCACACAACACAACCGTAAGCAGCTTAATAAATTGCCGTCCGCCGCTGCGTCTAATAGACCAGCCGGGCTTTAAAGTAGAATTCCATGTTTAGACATTTAATTCATTAAGATGAAAAAGCTGGAGAGCTTTTTTAAAGAGCCACAAGATTAGTTGCAATCTCGCTCCAAGATGGCTTGAAGTTTTTGAAAGAGGTTTAGAGCTGAGTAATTCCTGTGGGCGTAGTCAGTTAGTTCAGTAAAATCAAATTGGTATAACAGATTCCAATTTATGTAGAGTCGTAATTTCAAACTTTTATACAGGGAGTAACAGAAAGGGTATTACAAGCCAAAACGAGGTGAAGGTACTCATGAAACTGAACAACTTTCCCCATGGAACATAGGTCGGAATATGAAAAAAAATTTGGACCTCCCATAGTAAATCGGTCAGCTTATCGGCGATTTTGTATGGGAGGCCCAAATTTTTTTTTCATATTTCTACCCATGTCCCTTGGGGAAAGTTGTTCAGTTTCATAAGTACATTCACCTCCTTTCGGCTTGTAATACCCTTTCTGTTACTCCCGGTAGATACTTTAACCACAAATCTCGTTCAAATTTCATTATTTAAAACACACATGTCGTCTAAATTTCAAATTCAAATTGGACCGAATATCTCAGCAACATGATTTTCGCTCGTCTGCCGTCGGTCGTAGGTACAGCAGAATCCGGATCCGTCTGCTATGTCGGATTGGCGGATTGCGGATCTCACCAAATGAAACATAAATCCGTTGAATCTATTTAAATTGAACGCCCCATTTGTTTTATCGACGAACCAATCTGCGAATCGGGGTGTTCATTCAGCTCCGAGCTAGACAAGCTGCTAGTTCACTGAGAATTTAGATGAACTGTTTTACGTGGTCCAGATTTTTTAAATTACTTTTAAAAAGTTAGATTTTTGACGTACGACCGAGTTTACTTAGACCGATTAGGAATTGCATTTTGGGTTTGAAAGTGTACCTACGGTTAGATACCAGCAGCGAAAGGTCCATACCTATACTGGATGTTACAAAACAACAAATAAACCCGAAAGGAGGTTAAGGTAAGTACTCATGAAACTGAACAATTACTGTTACTATGGAAGGACAATTTTTTTTTGTCCCATGTTCCATGAGGAAAGTTGTTCAGTTTCATGAGTACCTTGACCTCCTTTCGGCTTTATATGTTGTTCTGAAATAACATGTTGTATGCAGATTCCCAACGGATTCCCTTTCAGAAATTTACAAGTCCATACTCTCGCGTCAATCGACTGTCATTTAGTAAATAGGTACATTTTATGCACTGACCTACCTCCTGTAAAATGTCTGACCAATTCTCCAACCTACCACTTGTAGATACGTACCTACTCTACGCGAAGTAGTACCTACTCTACCATAGTAATCTAATCAGGGCAGGAGAACTCTTCGAATCTGTTTTGCTCTTTACTCTCGCACAGGCAAAGGACAAGCTTACATTTAACTAAACTGCTGACGGAAACCTTACCTACCTACATCAACAACGTTAGCTCTGACAGCAAGTCCTGATCCCATAATTATAGCTTACTTTTTTGGTATTATCTGTAACAAAATAGTGGGTAATCCACCTACCCTTAAATTTTTTGTTTGTGGGTTGAAAATATTTGTGCCTGTCTTTTGTTATTTTAAACTTATGTTGTTAAGTTTGGTTCGGTGATTTCAAAAGTGTTCTATTTAAACTGATAAACCTTTTTTATTTACTTAAAAATTTTGACAAAGTAAAGTTTTCAAAGTAAGACTATTTAATAAGCTAGGACAATTAATACTTTGACAAAGTGGATTGGTATTTTTAAAGAATTACACTTTATTATTTGGGACTAAATTTGACTATCTTGCATTCAAAGAATAAGAAACCTGTTTTACGAGGAACACGAACATAAAATATATCGAAACCTTTGGAAGTACTCGCAAAATAATTGGATTTAGCACCCTTGAAAAGTTCTCAGACATTTCAATCTAATATTTGCTTTAGTCTATCATTCATTCGCAAGACGGTTAGAGTTTCGGTGAAAGACACCGACTCGAGTGGGATTTAATTTGATTGATACAAGATAATTGGCCGGAGAATTCCCTCCTCGTCCCGTTTCTAATGGACGGCCAAAATTAATTACCTATCGCATTCAGGCTTCTTTCTTCCCGCTGATTGCTAATTGTTACAGCGGTACTTCGGGAGCCAATCTCACTTGTTACCAGTATAAAAAAGCGGTACAATTAAACACTTGTTCGCGCCGGGAGCTCCGGAGCCGGGCTCGTGGCGGTAAATTGTGCCTTTGTTGGCCGCGCGCGTGTGAAATGGAGCTGTCATCTTATTTTTGTCTTCGGCGGCGCTTATGGAAATGCTCCCTTTGTCGGCACAATGTAGAGTCAACCAAGTTATTTGGTGATAACGAGCTTGTCGACACCTATAAGCTTAGCATATCTCTCTAACACGCTTCCCTTTTAGTTTCTCTACAGTATTATTTGCGCGCCTGTAATAAACAATTTGCCTCAATCTTGTAAGTTCGTCTTGGCACGACAGACAGTAATTGGATTAAGTACATTTAATTAAGAGCACACATACTGTGTCTGAAGGGTACAGCCGTCGCTTTGACTTTATAACAACAAATATTCGTAACACGTACGCAGGGAAACCTTTGCCAGGTTAAAAAAATAAGACCGTGATTTATTTCAGTACATATTACCATCGCAAGCCCCCCAAAGCGCCACCTTAAGGGAGATGTCCGTAATAAGTTACGGCAGCTTATCGTTCCCAACAACACTGGTAATTTCACCTTTTTCGGAGTCAAAAAACAAATTGCGAGAGAAAATATTGCCACCCTCTGTTTTCACTTTCTCATAAATAGGTTTGGGTCAAGCGGGACCGGGGAAAAAATCGCTCACCAGTGTTCGGCCGAATTTAAATATCGGTAGCCGAGCCCGCGTCACTCCCGCATTAACATAATTCAACAAAAAAACACCCGAATACCCTTAATACAAAAAACCTTTTTTCTACGCGATCGGACCCGATCTAGTTCAGTGTATTGGATATGTTTCGACGAAGATAAACTATGCGTTGAAGTAGTTGATATGCGCCGGTTTGTTTGTTTTTATTACGGATATTCCGCGGGATCCGGAACATTTGGGATTCTAATCAGCCAGGCAGCCAGCAGATATGTCAGAGTCGTTAAATGCAATGAACTAATTAACATTGTCGCTTCGCGCCTCCCTCACTATTATTTTAATTATCCGACCAAAAAACCGTCAAAAAATAGTAACAGATTATGTCATCACGTTCAATAAACGTCGCGTGAAATATCCTCACAAAACATTAGCCGAGGCGTGTTTCCCGCGAGGGGCAGGGTCCTTCACCTTCCGCTACAGCCGAAATAAATCTAATACGTCGGATGACAGATATCAGCAAGCCTTGTTTATTTATACTTTCGCCCCGAGTCGGAAGGGTCGCACATGTGGAACGTGCCTTCTTCATTGTACTAAAATAAACTATTATGTTCGTTGAGTCAATACGCGCAGATGGAAGTTACTTACGCACCCTAATCTACGTAAAACCATAGCCCGGGCCTTTGCTATCTATCGACGGCGATACGATAGACGGTATCGGAAATTTAACGTCCCAAACTGGGATTGGCCAGTCATGAATGAAAACGAATCACCTCGCACAAGTCCGGCCATGTATTATGGCTGTCCGACATCACTCCAGCTGACTTTGAAAAAGCATCTTAGGTACATGTGATACGGTTAAACCGAAACCTTCCTTAATAAATGTGGTAATTAAGGTACAAAAAAAACTGAGCATATATTTAAATAATTCACCATAAGTCTTTTGAGTGTGTGGCGTGTGTGAAAATGAACCGCGGGGAGGGTTAAGTGGGCAGGCTAGACGCCTCTAATGGTGTCGAGGAAGAAATGATAGAATGAATATGCAATTATGCAATAAGAGCCTTAACGCTAACGCGCGCCTTTACTTTGAGTTGGAATTTTTTACCCCGCGGTATAACGAGGGGGATAATATTCGGGACGAAAACTCGAAACCACTATACGGTTTCTGACGTAAGGGACAGAATTAGAGATGTACTTATCCGCGACAAAAAACGTTGTCCCTTTGCCCAAAAAAGGAACCTTTACCGGCAGGCGCGGCGCGCGGGCGAGCGAGGAGGGCGCGATGAATCTAACAAGCTGCCGAGTTGTGACAGCTTGACAGCTGACATATTCCCGCCATTAATCAGCTGCTTGTAGATACATTTTACGTGTAAACTACTCCACACCGGCTGCTGAACCCAATCAAACGGCTCAGGATTCCCAACTACACGGATACGTATAATTTTCTAATATTAAACACATTCTTGATGTCTGACAAACCTCATACGTACTGAGAAGCGGTTAGTCATGCGAGAGGGGAAATAAATATTATTTTTGTTTATTTTGATACAGATGGGGAGCAGCGCAAGCGAAGACAAAAAACTAAAAAATAATAAACATCTTAAATTGATAGCTACGGGCTCGCAACCATACCCATACGCGTTATACATACTTAGTTGAAAGATTATTCTGAGTTATGTTGCGTGACTGATTCTTCTAGATTTTTCATGTGTTTAAACGAAGCTATGATCAAAGGCGGTACTTAAATTATGATGTTTATTAACATGAATTACTTACACTTTGTACCGATAAAGGTTATTAAACGTTATCAATTTAATCTTACCCGCATATTTTTAACGCTCATTGTCATGTGACCATGGGAAGTAAGTAAATTAAGAGCTTAGTACAACACCGCTTGTACTTTAGAAACGAGTTACGGCTCGGGTAGGTAACATGATTTTATTTTATTTTATTTATTTTATTTTATTCAAAGCTTTTTATAACGATACGTGATGAATTTGAAGACAAATTCAAGGTAAAGAAATTAACAATTAATCCTAAATTTAAATTCAGCGACTGGGCAACTGTAGGCATTCGAACAAGTAGGAACAAGTTATTTGAGCTGTATGACGAAAAGTCTTATAATCATAGTGTAGCTTTTGTTGAACATGTTAAAAATTATTCTAAAATATTCAAAAATGTTTGCATACAAGCTAAAGCAATTTTCACCAAAAATAAAATATACTCTGCTGAAAATGTTATTAAAACTGTTTGGAAAGTTGTCAATTCAGAGACTGGTCGAACTAAACCAATCGAAAAATCTCATTCTTTAAAGACTGGTCAGGGCATTGTTACTGCAGACGCTGATGTAGCTAATGAGTTTGAAACTTTTTTCAGTAACATCCCATTTACAACTACTGAGTCACTTAACTCTTCGCCAATCATCGCGTCAAATCTTCTTAAAACTAATGTTCAGACTTGTATTAATATATTTGAGTTTAGGCACATTAATGCAAACGTAATATTAAAAACTTTTAAAGATATAAAAGTAAAACTACAGAGGATCTATGGGGCATGTCAGTAAGACTATGTAGTTCTTTTATAGATACATTAGCACCATACTTAGCCTGTATATTTAATGCTTGCATTGATCATGGCGTATTTCCTGATCTCATGAAGCACAGTAAAGTAATACTTTTTAAAGCAGGAGATAAAACGGATCCCAGTAACTTTAGGCCAGTATCTGTACTACCAGTTTTGAGTAAAGTTTTTGAGAAAATTATACTTAATCAAATGCTCCTACATTTTAATTTGAATAAATTACTACATGATCAACAATTCGGTTTTACGAAAGGGCGCTCGACAACCGACGCTGCTGTTAACCTCCTGCAACTTATTTACGGTGCTTGGGAGTCGCAGGATGTCATAGGGGTGTTCTGCGATTTGTCCAAGGCATTTGATTGCGTTGATCATGAGACACTGTTGCTGAAACTGGACCATTATGGTATAAGAGGAAAAGCGCTTGATTTAGTTCAATCTTATCTCGGAGATAGGACGCAGACAGTGCAGATAAATGGTGTGAAGTCGCTAGGATCTGCCGTCAAAATTGGTGTACCGCAAGGATCAATTTTAGGACCGTTTCTATTTTTAGTATACATAAACGACTTGCCGTTCATGGTACAGAATCTAGCCAAGATAGTGCTTTTGCTGATGATACTTCTTTAATATTTAAAGTGGATAGAAAGGCTGTAAATATTGACGAAGTATATGGCGCACTTGATCAGGTTCATAAATGGTTTACGTCAAACAATTTAGTGCTGAATTCTAAAAACTAAATGTATTAAATTCTCTTTGCCTAATGTAAAAGTATTAAACACGATGTTGTTCTAAACAATGAAAAGCTTAATTATGTAACTGAAACGGTTTTCTTAGGGATTACACTCGACGCAACCGTTCAATGGGATCCACATATACTAGCACTGGCTAGTAAACTTAGCTCAGCGGCATACGCTGTTCGAAAAATTCGACAATTGACCGATGTTGCTACAGCCAGGCTTGTGTATTTTAGTTACTTACAGCATAAAGTCCTACGGATTATTGTTATGGGGTCAAGCCGCTAACATTGAAACTATCTTTGTGTTACAGAAAAGGGCTATAAGAGCAATATATAAACTTCGAAGTCATGAATCCCTACGAGAATTGTTTAAGGAAATTGGCATTCTTACGCTTCCTTCGCAGTACATATTTGACAATATAATGTATGTACGTAAGAATTCCAGTTTCTATTTAAGAAACTCTGATATTCATTGTCGTAATACAAGAAATAAAAATAAAATTGTACCGCCACAAACCAGATTAAGTAAGATCAGTAAATCATTTATGGGTAACTGTGTACGCTACTATAATAAAATTCCAGAGGAAATTTTAAAGTTAAATGATAGGCAATTTAAAATTAAAATAAAGAATACTTTATGTTCGAAAGCGTATTACAATACTGAACATTATCTGAAAGACAAAGATGTCTGGTTAGTAGCAACAGTTGCTCCAACACAATGCAAGAGATAGGCATTATTTAAAAATAAACTTATACTTTTATGATATGCAAATTGACATGTACCTATAGTGGTTAAATTTGACATTTCATTCTTATTATTCTTAAATTTTTGACATGTATTTTTTACATTTACTGTAAATTTACTTTTTTTGTTATGTTATTTTATTGCTCGTATGTTTAAAGTATATTTTAAAGACGAAACAGTTAGAATAATCTACTGTAATATTTTTTTTATTTTGTTGAGCCGTTTTTGGCTATTACTATTATACTATTAATTTATTTTCTAACTTAGCTAGGGTCACATAGGGCCTAAAATATTGTCAACTTTAGAATAGGTGCACTTCTGGGCAGGTTTTTGGGGTTTTCTGTCCAGGGGTCCGGCTAACTATACACATGGAACACCTTTTAAAATATTGACAGAATTTAATTCCATTTACTTGTCATTTACTGAGGCATAAAGTTACATGCTGTGTGGTTAGCCTGGCCAGCCCCGAGGCAGTGCCTTTATTTTTATTTTTTTATCCCGCCCGAGCCGCGTATAGAGTAGGAACAAAAATTGTAATAAAAAAGAGAAAATTTTTGCATTAGAAATTTTCTCTTTTTTAAGTTTGAATTAGAATGTGACTTTCTTAAAGAGAATCTTGTAAATTCCTACTAAGAAATAAATTATTGAATTATGAATTATGAATTACATGATTTCAGAGGGCAACTTGCAAACAAAATTACTTCAGTCGCAAAAAAAACGAACATGAGCGGAACAAATCGCATAAGCGAAATTCCTTCTCAAACGTTGCTCGTTGTAAAAACGGGTTCAGCATCGGCGACCATGAGATAAATCCTGGTGGAGACTTGTAATAAAACACGTACGACGCCTCGGCGCTACATTTTATTTCAAAAAGCGATAAGGGCGAGAGAAATTCCTTTTACGAGATTCTTGCAGGGGGCGGCGACAGGCGACGCGTCGATTTTCAGGGGGCGCATCTTAGAAGATAAGCGCGACTGGGTTAATTCAAGATGGTGGCATACGATATGCGCAACGTTTACGGAGAGACGAGAATGGTCTAATGTGCTTTCTCTGTTACGGTTTAAATGGGATGCCTTGGCGCAATTTTTGCGAAACCTAGGTTAGATACGACTATAACTTTATACGACGATAGCATCGTTCATTTCCAGTTTAATCTTTGCACAAGGAATAGATTTTATCGACCCAAATTTTCAGTAGTAACGAGATTTCCGCAATTGCTAAACATGATCCGGATTACTTTAGTGCAACTTTTCTGCGTACGTAGTGCACCCTAACTCTACATTCATCCCTAGATCCGTGCCTGTGGGGCGCCTGGCAACAGTCTTGTCGACATCTGGTTTGTGTTGCCGCCGCATCGTAAACCGAGTAGCGGGGACTGTGACTGTGTCTTGCGAACTCTTTATAAACACTCCACTCTAGTAATTGAGGCTAAATCAAATACGTCCTCGAAGTCTTCAGAAGTTTGCGAGTTTCATCTGCTCTGTTTTATCTGGTCTATATCAGATTGCTAAGTTAGACTAGAGTTGGGGTGTATGGTAGAAGCCTCCACGTGCGGTCTGGCATGAAGTGGTCCTGTGGGTTTGCAGGTTGTTAAGTTACAATCATGGCTTAATAAGTTGCTAATCCTATGGAACACAGCATGCTGACCCGGCACACCCTGGGCAACGTGGTTGATAAGTGGAAAGCCTTCAGCAATCCTCTTATCAGCTGCGGCTAAGTCTACCCAGGCCCTGATACCAGGCGACCTCAGGTGCTTAATTATTAGCCTTACCCTCGCATGCAGGGCTCTGTGGGGGTCGACCGTTTTCCCTAGCTGCCGCATCAGGAACACAGGGGCCTGACGTGGTATATTTAGGTGGAGGGGAACCCGTGTCCCCAACATCAATCACCTGACACTAAGTCTGAAAGTGAGCATAGGGGCAGTCGCTTCCGACGGCTCACTGACAGACCTAGGCGTCAGGAAGTCAGGGCAGTACACTTGCTGCCGAGAGCAGCGAGCAAACAAGAGGCCCAGGCTTTTGAGGTCCCACCAATGGGGCTACCAAGTGAGAAGGCGAGGTATTTTCCAAGGCCTTCTCTTTAAAAAGTTATAATATCCTAAAAGGCAAAATGGAAGGGAAGCACTAGCCCCTCCTTTTTGGAAACAATCATTTGGTTATCATGGCTCTTACAGACCATTGTAACCTCAAAAATACTACTGCAGGTAGGACTGACTAGGTCCCATTTTGCAGGTTCTATGCTGAGGAAAATTAAGTCCTCTGCCAGAGTGATGCACTTGTGCAAATTAGAAGCCGGATGATGTGTGGCCACATATTGTCCCCATTGTCCGGGCCCATGACCTCAATCTAGTTGTGGACAGTAATATTTAGCCTGACTAGATGAGGTCATATAGGGTTAGCTACAATAGATCTCCACAGGTCGCAGTGGCTGTTGGTCTCTTGAGGACCAACCCCTATTCACGAAATAATAATAATAATAATAGACTAGAGTTGGACTTCGCCCTCCCACGAATCTAGATGCTTTACCAGTACATTTTTCGCGTCTTTATTTGCAATTTTGCGGGAAGTCTCTGCCGTAGCTTATGTCTGGAATAACAGAAAATCGCTTACGCCTTGTTGATTTTGACTGAAAAATATTAATTTGCAGGTATTCGCTAACTTCACGCGATTGATATGGTATATAAGCTAAGCCTACTGGCAACTAACAACATATTACTTAGTTTGTACTTTGTTTCTGCTTATTAAAAATTGGAGTGAGACGTACGAGTTTTTAGAGATATTTTTATCTTACGAATTATGACACGTAACTTATCAAAAAATTTGAAAAATTCACGCAGCTTTTTTTCACCTACATTTCCTGCGGTGCACTTTACCCATTTTTGCCTCATTCACTAATTAATTATGATAGTTTTGATGATACATTTGACATCAAATCAAAATCAAAGGTCTAGGTAAGCCTCGTTTCATTAAAACAAAGAAATCTATAATATAGATAAAGTTATCTATCTGTCGGTCGTTTTAATAACAGCCATGACTTGGTAGTTTCAGGAACCATGATTCATGATAATATGAACAGCCAAAGCTTATCAGTTCATTACTAATGAATAGTCTGGCTGGCTTGGCTATTGATACTTATATATACAGTTTGCTAGGTAAGTAGATATACTTGGTAACTCCTTGGTAGGTACAGTCGTAGAATTGATTCTAATAATACTAGCGTGCGTGTGCGTACAGTTTTCTAAAACTATAGCATCATGTTTTTCGGGAAAATTTGTATGTTATTTTATTTGAGCTTTTTCGTTACGTTTTTGAAGAAAAAAGTGGCTTTTAATCTATCTTTATCTACCTATTTCTAACAAATAAAGGCATATCTTGACAATAATCAGAACAGTATAAAATTATGAGAATCAACAACAGAAAATCATTGATTGTCGATTGATTATAAATTGCCCACGTACACGTAGTATTGAGTTTTGGGAAATAACATTTAAAAGGGATTACAAACACTTCCGTCTATAAATACTACTTTGATTGTAAATAGCCTTAAATCTTTCAAGTTGAACGACCTCTGAACTTAAAATCCTCTTGGGAGTAACCAAATATTTGTTGACTGTAATTTAAATTATGCTAATCGATTCCACGGAGCAGAGACAGAGTATATTTACAAGAGGATTTGACTGCGTAGTAGTACTTTATATCAGGGCAGTAGGTAGTATTGTATTTATAAGCTTTTTTTTTAACTTTCGGTTATATGGCCTTTGTCAAATACAGGTTATATAACTTTTTAAATCCAAACTGGCGATTGATCGGTTGACTTTAAAACCGAAATTGACGAAAACCTACCATATGACGTTTTTACTTCAAATTTGTATTATACCCCATATATAATTCGTTGCTTATACCCATTTATTGACTTTTACGTTTGATTGTACGCGTGTATCTACCACCCTCAAACGTTTTTCAAATCTTACTACCTATATTTCTTTATTATGTAGAAAATAAATAGAAGATATGGTATTATTGAGAATGACTCTAAACCAGGTCAAAAAACACGACTAGGTAAGTTAGGAAACTATTCTACACTTCATAAAATATACCACATTTTAATTAAATTACAGTAGAGTAGGATATCCAAATACTATAAGTTTTTAAAAGATATCTCGTGTCTTTAAGTACTAATATTTATTCTGTGTCTTTACCTAGTGGTTACTTCTATGAATACCTACCGTCAATTAACATCAGGTGAGATTGCGGACAAATGCTTACATACTCATAAAAAAAACTTAATGTTTTTACGAAGAACACAGGCATTTCATGTCGAAATCTGAGCGGGTTTATTAACATTACAAGTTCAATAAAAAGAGATTTCTAGAATCACTCCAAAGTTCGAGGGCTAACGATAAGGTTTATATGCGATTGCCAGACGTTGGCAGCAGTCCCGAATAAAGGAGCCAAGCCATAACGCTTGTTGGGCCCATTCAACCCTTATACATTACCCACCCTATACGCTCCACTCACTCAACATTTCAGCAAACATTTTCCCAACTAAACAAAGAAAGAAGTTAGCCTTTTCACGAGTTTGCTCTACTCTTGAATTTACGCAACTGTCTGCTTCAAATAAGACAATTGAGAACTATTTATAGATCCTACTCTGTAGCAAGCATGCGTCTGACTGAACTATAATGCGTACTGTTTTCGCATACACTGTTGCGAATAATAAACTTTCAGAGTTCCATCATGAGAATCAAAACTTCTAAATTAACCAGTTTAATGCAAATCACGATCAAGTGCCCTTGTTCTTCCCCGTCGTAGGAAGAGTAAAAGGATAAAACATTAATCATGTAATATTGTTTGTGTAATATGCATAACGAGCAAGAAACGGGGGTGCAGAAATTGATGGAGTGGTGTCAACGCGCCAACTTGTCGGTTAATTATCCAGCCAGGCCGCGCGGGTTGCCAGCTCCACCACCACTGGGCTGCCAGCTCTACTGCTCCTCCACCGCACACCCACCCGCCTGGCACTGTTGCCAGACCACCCTTATAGTTATGACCAATTTAAATTAAACTGGACAAGTCTTTCGCTCAACTTCAACAATTAACAACTTTGTTGTTTCTAAAATCTGTAATTCCCAACCCTCTTTTCCCATTTATTGGCGAAACCGTTTCATCCGACACCGATATTTTAAGCTTTCGAAAAGGAAATAATATCTTTGTATTTTTTACTTGAACTTTATGTTTAAATAAGGTTTTGCCAAGTCTTCCACTTTACGCCCTCGCTTTCTAATCCTCGTAATATTATTAAGAAAATATGTAGTAAATACACGCTATATACCTACTCGTACACTGTGTAAAGGTTTTATGCCCACGCATATTTATTTTTAGATAGTAAAGTACTAAGTCTGCTGTAGCCGATCGGAGTCTTTGCAACCACTATCTGCTTTGATTCATGAATGTTTTGCATCGATTTAAATTGTCATTTGCATGATGCTAGATTCTTTTGTAGTTTGCAAATGTCTATAAATAGTTAGTTGTAGTATTAGCAATTGTAGTCATACGCAAGACCATATTGTTAGTCAGGGATCGTACAGTCACGATTGAATGCTCAAGTAATGTTGACTTATTCCATCGCTTCTCAATCTTGTAAGTGTCGTGGACCCTTCAAATGGCCAAACATAAGATGAACTGAACCCTATGATAACAATTTCTTATGCTACCCTGAATCTCCCTCAAAAAGGGTTTCTGTTTTTTGTGCAACGTCGTTTTTTTAGGATTGTAACATATTGTAAAGAGTTATGAAATGTAGCTTTTGTAAAAATAGTTAGCTAGTGTGTCTGATTAATGCTTAGCTACGTATTTTCTAGATTAGATCTTAGCTTTGATAGTTTACTGTCGTTGCTACAAACAGATTGAGAAACAACGAATTGTTTCATAAGTTATCCTACGCCCGGAGCGCTCATAAGCCCATATTAAATCCCTACGAAATTAATACATGGATACAAAACATGTACTTTGGATGTTCCGTGACATTTATGTGAGTTTATGTTAAAATGTCGTCAGAGTAATTTGTCGCTGCAATGCTGAGATGTAATTTTGCATATACATGTACTGTCTGATTAGAATACACGAGGTGTGAATACTAATTGAGATACGAGGGGCTTTGTGACAAAGTAGGAAGTAGCCAGAGGTAGGTATCTACCTTATTTATAGAATTCTCTAATGCAAGGATGAAAATCATTATCTGTGGCACAGTTTCATTCTAGATTATAGTAACCAATCTCTGTAACCGTATGAAGGATGACTCTATATAGACTTACAAATCATCCTTATGTTAATGTCTACATCTAGAAGGAAACTGGGTTGCATACACATTTCTTCTCCTTCAAAACTTTACACTATAATGTGTCTTATAAGTGTCGTATAAGTTATAAGTGTCTTATTGGTAAATAACACGCAGGACGTGTAGCATAGTAGGAAATGGTCTAAGTCTAGAGTCGACGGGAACGGCGCTCGTAAACCGGCCGTAAACAACCGCAGAGTCTTCGAGGCGCCACAGGACTGAGGTTTAAACCTGTTCTTCTAACTGTAGAGTGTGGACGCGAATATTGATTGATAAGAGCTGAGTTCATTTACACCACATATCTCGTGTATCTTTTTGTATAATAAATAATAATACACGAATCATGTACAATAGTAGGAAATGGTCCAACTCTAGAGTCGACGGGAACGGCGCTCGTAAACCGGCCGTAAACAACCGCAGAGTCTTCGAGGCGCCACAGGACTGAGGTTTAAACCTGATATTTTAACTCTCTCTTCGTGTGGGACACCGAGTCGTTCAACGACCCGATGAACCCTGGTGTCAGAATTTTTCAACCGCCTACTGCAAGTAGCAGGCCTCTGACATGGTTGTGTAACGACCGCCATCATAGACAGCAACCGGGACCGACGGCTTAACGTGCCCATTCGAAGCACGGAACCATCTTGCTTTTCGGACAATCATGTGGTTCAGCCTGCAATGTCCTAACCAGACTGGGAACAAATTCACAAAGTGATAAATATCAACTTTGTGACTGACCCCATCGGGAATTGATCCCTGAACCTTCTGCGTGGCAGGCAGTCCTACTAGACACTGCGCCACATCGGCTGATTTTTAACTGTAGTAGGTATAGTTTGGACCCGAAGACTGATTGATAGAAGCATGATAGTAGCTAAGCTCATTCTCACATAAGTATCTCCTTTTCGATACAACGTACCCAGAGTAAAACGCGGGTCGTGTACAATACTAGGATGACTCTCGTAAACCAGATACCGTAATCAACCGCAGACTCTTGGACGATGCTTCGAGGCGCCACAGAACTGAGTTCGAATTGTACTTCTAAGTCTTAACTGTAGTGTGTGATCGTGGATGTGAATATTGATTGTAGGATTGAAAAGATGCGGCAAACAGCCTTGAGCGAAGTGCATGATTAGCAAAAACTTACAGGTAAAAACGTAAAACCAATAAGAAGAAAAAGCGCAAGTTTTATTAAACTCAATACCTAACATATTTTATGTGTATGACTGTTTTAGCCAATTTTGTAGTGATGTTTTGAATATTGACTTAGCTTCTACGTATGTCCCAGATCAAGTCACTTTTCCGTTCCTTTTATTTTTGGTTGGAAAGTTTTCTATTGCACAAGTGTAACATAACTTACAAGTATTTTACTGTTGTAATCGAGTAACTACACGCGTTATACCGGGTACAGTTTTCTTGCTAAAAATGTTTTATTGTTATAATCGAGTCTACACGCATTTTACTTGCTATTTTCAATGGTATTGTGAAGTAATGCCCGCAGCAGGCCTTCTGTTTGAGCAACAAATTTGAGCCGCTTTAGCGTTACAGTGGAAACTTTAACGCTTTAACGTTTGCTTATGTGCGTTAATGAATGAACAATGAAGTCGGAGAATCACAAAACAGTTTACTCTAAGCTGGGCTAAAAGAGAAAAGTTTGTGAGCGTCTCGTGTATTTCAAAGACATGCGCCTTTTGAGTGCTTTTGTTTGATCTGATTGGGAAGATGACGAAAAATTTATATCGGTCCCCGTGATACTAACAGTAGGGAAGATCTTTGTGATAATACCACAAATATCTATCTTAAATCGATCGCGCTGTTTTATTTTGTTTCTATATCGCCAAATGTCTTGGTCGCAACGCAAATTGCCAAAGTTTCATCTTTTGTGTCTACAATGACTTCAATATTATTGTCCTTCGTTTTGTCGTTTTAAACTTTGTACTGTGGTACTACTCGTATATTATGTTTGAAGTTTTATATTCTGTAACCTGTTAGGTAGTGTATGTTTAAAGAAAGATCCGAGGCTGGTTTTTCGCACCATCGGGGCGTGCAATGTGCAATGGAGCGTGCTAAGCTAACGCTGTTTGCTGCTCTTGCGATAATACCTCCGTGTAGATAACTAGATAGGTAAAGTATCCGAGATACGCGTGTAAGATCCACTGAGCAGATATTACCCTAGAATCAACATAGGACGAAGCGTGCATGATAGACATCTCCCGTTTATCGTGCAGATATACCGGACAACGTATAATTATATCTTTCTCGTGTCAGCATAGAAGATACCTGTCTTAGACACAAGTGTCTAAGTAGTTGATAAGACCTTTTAGAAATTAGCATTGCGAATTTTTTCAGACTGTTGTAAGAACTATTACATGGCGAAATTGCGGAGTGACGACAAATATTGCTCTTACAAAGTTGTTCCTGATCTGTTCGATGAAGAAGAAGATCAGACTACCTACAGTGTGTGGCAGCTTATTGAACGGTCTAGTCAATCCGCGATATGGAGTGACAAACAAAGTTGTTGCTGATCTGTTCGATGAAGAACAAGATCAAACTATATGTGTGTGGCAGCTTATTGAACGGTCTAGTCAATCCAGGAAGTTGATATAAAGTTACCTGATGCGGCGTGTAGGGGCTCGGCGCCGCCGCGTAGGGCTGCGGCTGCGGCGGCGGGTAGCGGCACGGCTGCGGCGTGTAGGCCGCGGCCCACTGCTGCGCGCCGCCGCGGAACTGCGCGCCCGCGCTCGCCATGCGCGCCGCGCACGCGCCCGCGCCCGCGCCCGCGCCCGCACTCGCGACCGTCACTGCGCCGCCCGCGCCTACGGACGATCGACAACCGCCGACGCCGGTGCTCTGCAACAACGGAAAATGTGCACCATTAGAATAAGGCCAAATAAAAAAGAAAATAGCGGTCAAGCACATCGTAAAAGGAAGTCAAAAAGAAGGCAGGAAACTGACTACAAGAATTCTCGTAAATGTAAGGAGAGGACCGATCGACAATTGCGCCGACCCCAAGTAATTGGGATAAGGGCAGGAAGATGATGATGATAAGGAGAGGAATAATTAAGAGACATTAAACAGGAGGACGGCAGTACCAAAATGTAAAACTAATGTTATTGAAAGAGATACGTTTTATAAATTATCCTGAAATGCTGCACTAACGGATCTATACTTTCAGTTTTCCACTATCATCAGCACTCTAAGGGAAGGAAAATTCTAGGAAGTGTCCTTATCAGTAGGCACAATATCGAAGGAAGGAAATTAGAAAATTTACTTCACCACCGTGGAGAAACAGCATTAAGTAATGAAAGATGCTGACACTACTTACAATCACAACAATTTGTAACTACCTAACAAGTAGATATTGTGGTCAGTATAAACGAAGAATTTGGAAAACTAATGAAGTGTACTATTTGAATAACGTGGGTGTGAAAAATATAGAAAGAGAAGTGATAGTAAATGTTGGGTTAGGCTAGTTTATTGTAGATATTAAAATTCAAAATAGCTTCTGTCTCTGCCAACCCTTCTAGGAAAAAGATAATTCCCAAAGTATCTTTCAAAGCTGACTCTCACATTACACCCCTATTGACTTGGAAAATCAATAGACAACAATAGACCATGTTACAAATTAATAATTCACAGTAGCAGCTCCAAAATCCGGATTGTTCGAGGCAGATTGATTCGGTCGACTTGGAAATTCTGGGTGTTTCATTGTTTCCACCAATTTTCATAATTTTGATTATGTTTAGATTAAGTTACCAGTGTTTACTAAGTGCCAGTAATATAAGCTTGTATGAAGCGATTGACAAATTAGGGCTCCGTGTCTTTCACACGAGCCGGCTACTTTCACCAAAGTGCTCATTTATTTAGTTAGGCCTCCCTCCACGCGTCGAAGGGACAGTATCACATTACCCACTAGTGCAACTTTGTTGTACCTCTTTTCTACAAAACCTTCCGTTAACTTTCTAATGGCTTGAAGCTTAAGCAAATACTAAGAGAGTGCAGTCGAATGATAAGTAGAGGATATCCTTATTGCGCAGGTTTAAAATGCAAGCTGTAACGCAGTCAGCTCTTTGAGATCCGCGAGTCGGTAGTTGCATCACGATCCTGACGTAGACGTATGACTGTGCGAGATTGGCATCTCGTGTGTCGAGAGCCGTGACGAAGCGTGTCTACCGACTTTCGCAAACGTCTAGTCTGTGTACCAGTTCCATGTACCGTGCACATGCCTGCCGTCTACGTGTAATGTGCCGTTTCTATTTGCCCGAATTATTCATCATCGATCCACTCCGGCTCGCCGTCACCACTTAAACTCTCGCAATAAATGTGATGAATTCATCACCCATTGTAACAGCGACGTGGAAGCACTAAAAATAATCGCGCTTTTACAACGTCCTCAGAATTTGGTTACAAAGTTAGCGTATGGTTTTTACGACAATGTATGATGGAGATCACTGACCGTATGAGTTTTAGTGGAAGTAGTAAAATGTGTTTGTTACGCCATTGATGATTAAATAACGAGTCGGAGTATGTGGATATTAACTAGAAAGGTGAAATAAGTACGGGCGTAAAATCTTTCGCATATCGTAAAATTTCTCTGGATGACTCTTTTGTCGGCGTATTCTCCAAAGACACGGTCTGCGTGAAGCTGGGCATCGTAATGGACGGCGACCCGCGGCACAAGACGAATGCTCTACCCGAATCCCTACTTTCGAAGATGTGATATGAAATTCGTCTAGCGTACTTATTATTCCGTGCGGGTTCATTCACCAAAAATGAGATTTATAGTGGCAATAACAATGTATAATTTTACCAGCGACCCCCATGTCTGGACTTAATTATTTGAGTCACGGAATCCGAAAAACCGGCCAGGAAAGCCTGAGGGATCAGGGTATTGTTGGCGTTCTTTCTCAGTAAATATCTTTCTATAACTTTTTTTGCTACTGAAAAAAAAAATAGGTGAGTATGGCAGTAAGGCGATAAGCCGACAATCCGCTTAGTGTGTGCGGGAGCTCCGGTCGGGGAATTAGGGTAAAATATAGATTCCTGATGACGGAGTCTCATCGCGTGAGTCCCGACCTTTGCAACTAAATTATGCGCCTATTTTAATAAGCTTGGAATGTAGAGTCGCTTAATTATTCAGATCATACAAACGACCTCGGACATACTGCTGAGTGGAGGTACCTGAATAATAAAACTTGAAGTATGAGAAGCGATCTACATTATTCATCTGGCGGGTTCATGAGCGAAAGGAATTTCCATACATAAATCTTCCGAATGAAATTGGCTGAGTCAAGTACTTACTCTCCCTTTCCGATTCAGGAGATGGGTGTTCCTTGTGTATGCGTGACATATTCGACAGATTTTACGTTTCGGTCAAGGAAATAAATAAGAGCGAAAAAGGGACAGCGAATTGATAGTAGAGGCAAGTGGAGGCTATCGTCACGTCGTCTATTGGCGAGAGATATCGCGTCTTGTTGGGAGATTCAGTTTTATGTTGAGTGGGATCATTGGCGTCGGCGGGGCGCCGCCGTCGCAGCTTGTTGCTGACCAGACACCCCCACCCCCTCCAGCCTGCCTCCCCCCCTCCAGCCTGCCTCCCCCCCTGCGACCCACCAACCCACCACGCACTAAAGCCTAAGTGATGGCTAAAATAGAAATGACCGCGCTATTGTCATTGCCCTGTTAAGAAATTCTGTCTCGCTAAGTTCACGTCGGCGTAAACACGGCAACAAAATTGTTGATTGTTTGCACGTTTATCGCTGTAATATGTGCTTGTTATTTATGATTGGATTGGTCATAAATATGAATATGTTTACAGTGATATCTCCGTAAGTAATGGTTTTATTATATGGATAGCTTATCTTGCTCTGGCTTTGGCAGTCAAGGCGCTGTAGGCAGTGGCTATGTGCTGTGTCGTGGGTGCAGTCAGGCTTGAATAGAGCGACGATATACTGGTAGCGAGGACAGGACACGTACTTTACAATCGTGCTTTATGGAGTGTGTCTCACAGCTTGTAGTTTATAGTTTCCACACAACGATACACTCTATGAGATTACCAACAATGAATTTCGCATAAACCAGCTACAGTTAAGTCGATGTCTGTAAAGTAATCTTTTCGGCTTTGAAGCAAAGCTTGCAAATTACAGATAATCAGCGAGTAATTTGACACAAGCACGGCATCCTCGAAGAGCTTTATGATAAAGCCTAGTTATTTTTGAGTTGCTTGTAATAAGAGGCGCGGGAGTTCAGGGCGGAGTCGGTGATCGCCAGACGAGGTCAATTCCTTCGCTGCAAGACGGCTCTACAAATTAGAAGCTTCAGAGATTTCAACTAGCGACCCCCCCACTAACCCCCCTGCCTGATTGCCAGCAGCCGCGTCCGCAAACAAAGCCGCGATGAGGAGCTCAGTTGTCTTCACGGAATTCCGAATTCCGCCCCCTAAATTGTTAGTCTGTCAACGATGCAAGTAATTTGCACCGCGCAATCTGTGTCGCGTTACAGCTTCCAATAACGCCAGTTCCGGTAACTATATCACTGGATAAACTGTTATGTGTTAAATAAATATATTGCAACGCGATACTTGGTAAACGAACCATATCTAGCTAGTCTACATGAACGTCAGCCATTATCATTAGTAGTGAGGATTTGCGAGATACTGAAAAAACCATAACTCACTCGCCTACACAATATTGGTATAAATATAACAGTGCGTGCTTATTTGCTATCAAGATTTAATACGTTGTATGCATACGCAAGTGTATTAACCACTGCAGTAACGATTTACTTGGAACTACTACCATTATGAACAAACGAACAACCTGCTGATTAGATACGAGTAATTAGACGAGCATAACCGGTGATGTTGCAAAAAGCGTTCAGTAAATCAGCTGCGATGCGTGCACACGTAACTTTCAGACTGGTCTGCCCGTGCCCGCAAATTGCACGCTGCTTTTTCTCAGCACGTAATAATGCTCCTAACACGAATGTAACCGTACAACTACGTATAATAATACCAATAAAAATTCTTCCGAACAAAGAAGCAATGTAAAACCGCAAATCGAACTTGAAAACTTATTCGATCGCAAAGTTCTGGCGACCTCGTTTCGTATTACCCGTGCTCGTGGTCTAACTGTCTAAGTCGACAGGGAATCCATTCAAAATGCGGATGGACGTGTTTGGAGGTCGCTCAGCTATATGCACATTTCTTCCTTGGCCGTAGTATGATGTCACCCGATACTCGGCCGTGACGCAGTTGGCACATGCCAGGAACATGATCCGGAATACTGATCCGTCCGCCGTACGAACATATCAATAACCGACCGAGCGGATGGTATTTGAATTTCCTTTTAAAAGGGTATGGTATTCTCGAGTAATGTGCGAGATGAGGTTGTAAAATTGCACACATCGTGCCGTGACTGCATCATTATGTGCGGTATAAAGCTAGCGAGTGCTGGAACTGCGAGGGGATATTATTCAGCAGTTTTTACTCGGGCCGGCGGCACATTTGTATGCGATTCGCTTCGGCGGTGGCTGGCCGCGAGCCGCGAGTCGCGAGATTAGCCCCTGCCAGCATACAACGCTGCGTGATTAAACAGTTTCCGCTCTGGAGATATTCGCATTGTATCTAGCTCCCGTTTGCGTGTCCGACTACGGAACAACGGTTAAACGCTGAAAACAACTCTACGGTTTTGTTGTTTGTGCAAAATTTGAAATTCGTATTCGCCCTTTCTTTGCTTACGTTTGCATTCATTCATTGATGAGATCATTTTATGGTCTTGTCTAGCGTCGTTTGCGAGCTCAGATACTGCAATGCTGACATCACTGTCTGTTGCATTGGCTCACAGCGCAGTAAGAAAACAGTTCAGCTCATTATTGGCAGCGGTGTGGTTCTGTGCAGAGGAACTAAGCAAGAACTAGGAAGCTCTCGGCGGTCATGCGGCACTGTGGCGGCGCAGCACGCACGACAGCGGTTCCGCGGCCACGCGAACATCAAACTTTTAAAACAATCTCGTGTTGCATCGCTGGAAGGAATTCCACAATAGCGGTACTAACAGCGTCGCGGTGCAGTGCCTTATGTGCTTTGGCATTAATGTGTGCGCACACTAACGCGGTACGTGTCGGTATGTGTGCCATCTAGAGTGTAGTGGTGAGCCATGCGCCGCGCGGAATGCGGCCGCGTCCTTCGCGTAGGTACGCGGTTCATTTGCACACAGCCAGGCCTGGCGCACTCCGCGGCGTAGGTATAGAGTTGCAAGTACGTGCGGCGACACCCCCGGGAAGGTTAGTCAGTTGGTTGCCGCGCGCCGCACTTTACGCGCGCGCTTCGATGCCGTTCTCATTTCTTCACGAGATTTATTTTATTTTATCAATTCTGTATTAAGTAACTCAGCTTCCTACCTCATTCGTTAATTTTGTATGATAATGCAATTTTCATATTTTTTTTAAGATTTGTGCTTTGATTTTCTTTCAATATCCTACGTTTAACAAAACATTTTATTTTTGTTTTACTTGGGTGTAGAAATGTACTCCAGTACACTTTTCGTAGGTACCTATTTTCATATAAATCTCGAAATTCGCATCCCTACAAAGCGTGCCGGCTGTGACCTTCAGAGGCGGTCTGCGGCAAATGAACTTTCGCGTGCAGCAATTCGGCTCATTTTTGCTTGCGCGCGCGATCAGTAGGCTAATATTAAAGTAGGTATTCAAAGCCGGCGCGAAGGAAATTGTACTTTATTATCGCGCATAAAGATTTATATTTGTTGAATTGCTATGGCGGAGTGCGTCTTCTGTACCTGTACTATTATGTATTCTGTGACACAGCAGCGAGTCGGCTGCCTCGCTGCCTCGCTGCCTCACCCCGCACCAGCTCAGACGGACGTTTATGGCATCCAACTCCAAATCGGCATTTGCATATCAATATTTGGTTTTACAGCTTCGTCAAGAAGGCCGCCCGGTTACTTCGTAAGTTAGCGACTGGATTGAATCTCTGGCTGCATACAAATTTGCATCTTTTATCGGACCAAATTGACTCTACGTGGTAGGTTTACGCCAACGTTTCTAGTGATTTAACGGAGCAGGTGCAACAAAACTTTACATAACTAGTTGGAAACAGATAACAGTAAAATGAACGTGCTTTTCCGTTAAAACTAACCAAACAATTCATCATGCGACGGCGAAGAAGGAACTTGGGACCGCTAATAAAGCAAGAAATAATATAGCACGAACTTCCTAACAATGTAAGTATGAGTAACTATCCATAACTAAGTAAAGTCAGTAAACTTTGCAATCTCGTGGAGTAATAATTGGAGGCGATCCCGTCGCCGGCGCGCATACAGAGTACATTGCGGGGCAAAAGCGAGATTTATGGTGGGGCCGTGAGCAGAATGCGGGAATGGTGTCGCAAACTACCCGCCGCCACCGCCCAAATATGAATGTAACGCCTTTTCATAAAGCAATAAAAATTCTTCGGGAATATTCTCCGCACTTAGACATCGCTGCAGAATTTGATTATTACCGCATACTTGACTCTACATATAAGCACACATATTTTAGATTTTTCATAGCAAGTCGATATTAATTATGGCAAAGGTTTCCACGTGGCAATTTGGGTCGATAAAACCCTTCGTGAGTGTCCTTTTTATTAGATACCTATATTTTTTCATGTAATGACAAGTAGAGAACCTGAGAGAGTACTTTACTTTGTACAAAATGACAAATGTATTAGGCCATTCTGTGGGGAACCTATAGCAAACATTGATTCGCAAAAGGTGGGGCGGATTATGTTTTTGCATAATCTTGTAAAGGTGTCAAGGACAAATAAAACCCCAAGTTTTCGACCTCGATACTCCCAGGCTCCAGCCGCCATCTTGAATTGAAAGAGGTTTTTTGCGAATAATTTGTTAACAATTGATTTTATGACAAAAGTATGTATGAAAAGAATAAAGAAAATATTATTTCCCAAATTTCATTCATACATGTATACTAGCTAAGTCTAACAGGTAAAAAGATATAGGCAAAAACTAACATATTTTTATTAAAAAGTTAAGTACACCGCACAAAATGGGGGTAAAAAAAATATGCGTGAATTTTTCTTTTTTTATATATGTTCTCTCTCCCGCCACTGTACAGAAGATCTCCCGGACGTAGATATAGACGAAATCGGGGCGGCTCTCAGACAGCTTAAGAATGGGAAGGCTCCCAGGGAAGACGGAGTGGCCTCTGAGCTACTTAAGGCCGGTGGAAAACCTGTCCTCGAGGAGCTGAAAAGGCTTTTCAACTCTGTAATAGCCAATGCGACAATCCCGAAGGCATGGAGCAGAGGTGTAGTGGCATTGTTTTTCAAAAAAGGAGACAAAACGCTTCTCAAAAACTATAGGCCGATCACATTTCTGAGCCACGTCTATAAGCTGTTCTCGAGAGTCGTCACGAATCGTCTGGCATCAAGATTTGACGCCACCGGAACAGGCTGGTATAAGGGCTTCAGGACCACATCCATACTGTAAGGCAGGTTATACAGAAGACAGAGGAGTACAACCAACCACTGTGTATGGCTTTTGTGGACTACGAAAAAGCCTTCGACCTGGGCTGTTTTGGAGTCCTTGCAGCGGTGTCAAGTCGACTGGCGGTATGTGGAGGTGCTGAGAAGCCTTTATCAAATGGCTACGATGTCCGTTCAAGTACAAAACCATAATACAAGATCCATCCAACTGCTCCGTGGTGTAAGACAGGGTGACGTTATATCCCAAAACTCTTCACCAACGCATTGGAAGATGTCTTCAAAACGCTACAGTGGGATGGACTGGCCATCAACGTCAACGGCAAAAATCTCACGCATCTCTGCTTTGCTGGCGACATAGTCATAATGGCCGAATCGCTGCAGGACCTGCAAAAAATGCTATCTAGTCTCAACTCTGCCTCGAGACGTGTTGGACTTGGGATGAACTTGGATAAGACGAAGGTCATGTTCAATCAACACATAATCCCCGAGCCCGTCTCCGTCGAAGGTCCAGAAATATGTGTACCTTGGGCAAACTTTGCAGATGGGAAGAGACAACTTTGAGGCTGAAATCACCAGAAGAGTGCAGCTTTGCTGGGTAGCATTTGGAAAGCTGCGTCACATCCTCGAATCATCTTTACCACAATGCCTCAAGACCAAGGTGTTCGATCAATGCGTCCTACCAGTCATGACCTACGGAGCCGAGACGTGGAACTTGACAGTAAAACTGGCCCACCGGCTACATGTCATTCAGAGAGCTATGGAAAGGTCTATGCTTGGTATCTATATAATGGATAAAGTCCGGAATGAGGCCATCCGAAAGAAGACCAAAGTGACGGACATAGTCTGGAAGTGTAGCAAGCTGAAGTGGCAGTGGGCTGGCCACATTTGTCGTAGAACCGACGAACGGTGGAGTAAGCGAGTTCTCGAGTGGAGGCCACTTCTCAGCAACCGTAGCGTTGGACGCCCTCCGGCCAGATGGACCGATGACTTAAAAAAGGCGGCTGGTAGCGACTGGATGGCAAAAACGGGAGATCGTGCCTTATGGCGTTCCCTGGGGGAGGCCTACGTCCAGCAGTGGACTGCAATAGGCTGAAATAGAATAGTTACGTATTATGGTGTATTTAAAAAATTATGTGACGGGTGAACACTTTCTATGTCTAGTTTCGGAGATAATGGCGTTTATGATGAACGACATGACAGTCAATAAAAATAACGAAAAAAAAACATTGTATATCTAGTGTTTATGGTATATGAGTTCGAATGTATAATGTAATGTAATATCGACGACTAGCAAAATATACTTTTAATTTGAATAACAAAAACACTAGACATAGAATGTTTTTTTATTTCATAATTTTTTTGTAATGGTCATGTCGTTTATCGAAAGAAAAAATAAAAAAATAAATCACGACTCATTTCAAAAATAACTCAGGTTAACCTATTTTTTCCCCAAAAATATTGATTGACGTTGTGCGAAATATCATAGAAACCATAAGCCAGCCAGGATATCTTTGTATAAAAAAAATGTCGCGAAACAATCTGTTAATAAATTTCAAAACTAAAAAATAACAGTTTTTATTGTAAAAAGGTGAGAAAACCGACTTATTTGAAAACTGGCGAATTTTGCCATTAAAATTTGTATGATGGGAAGTTGTCCACATAAACGCCATTATCTGCGAAAACAGACATAGAAAGTGTTCACCATTCACATATTTTTTTAAATACACCATAATACGTAACATATAAAAAAAACCCGTTTTTACCCCCGTTTCATGCGGCGTACTTAACTTTTTAATAAAAATATGTTTGTTTTTGCCTATATCTTTTTATCTGTTAGACTTAGCTAATATACATGTATGAATGAAATTTGGGAAATAATATTTTCTTTATTCTTTTCATACAAACTTTTGTCATGAAATCAATTGTTAACAAGTTATTCGCAAAAAACCTGTTTTTAGAACTTTCAATTCAAGATGGCGGCTGGAGCCTGGAAGTCTCGAGGTCGAAAACTTGGGGTTTTATTTGTCCTTGATACCTTTACAAGATTATGCAAAAACATAATCCGCCCCACCTTTTGTAGGCGAAATATCCCTACAGATTGTACTATATGCAATGAAGACAAAATGTTGTAAAAATAATGAAATCTAAGTATCCACAATTCTAACAATCCACAGACAGATTACCACACAAAGCCAAATTAATTACAGAGATAATTAAAACAAATAACTGTTATGTTTAGCTTAATAACTGACCGTAAATCTCATTAATCAGACATAAAGCTGCATTCAACGTATTAACACTACTTCTTGAAGCAACGATAATTAAATAGTACTATCCCCAGCATATCAACATACCCTTATAAGGGATTAATTTATACTGGTTCTTAGGGTGCCATACCCAAAGGTTCGAGACGGGAGCCTACTACTGGAGACTTCGCTGTCTTTTGTCTGTCACCAGGCTTTATATCATAAACCGTAATGGTTAGAAAGTTTTAATTTTTCATCCTTCGCGCACATGTCCGACTCGCACTTGGCTGGTTTTTTATACAAATACCTGTGCAAATACTGAGAAAAACCAGTATAAATTCGATCCCTTAAACGGGTAGGTTGACGTGCTGGCGATAGTACCCCGCCAATTTGTTTTATTATCATATTCCCACAGTTTGTGTACAGTTAGCTAATTTGTTATTTGTCCGGGTTTTCTCAGCTCTACCCACTCCTTTGTAGTCTGCGAAGTGTGCAGTGCGGAATATTAAACGCTAGATAAAAATCAATAATAACTTAATCATAAAGACGAAGAAACAAAAACGTTCACTTTAGATTGCAATTTTGATGCTCAGAATAAAAAAGGAACCTCGGCTTTTTCTAATAATATCTTAGGTAGTAATTCAAATGGAAAATATGAAAAAAAACAAAGCTATTATTGTAGACTGATAGACTGATCAGTTCTCGGAAAAGTTGTTTGTTGTTGCAGCTGAAGGGCGCACGATTATGATTCACAATCAGTCGTATGTGCCCACTGACGTCACACCCCTCACACATACAAATTGTAAATTGTGCATCGTCATATCACATCAGTACATCACACAACACACATCGCTTGATGTACCACTGTACCATGCACTTGTGACGCAGGAAAGTATTCATGTAGGTACATTTCCATGTTCTTTAAATAATCTATTAAGTACAAAGACAGCTGAACTGGAAACGTCGTCAACTAAGTAAGAGCATAACAAAGTGACTCATTCTCAAACGACATTACCATTTCCCTGTAGTTAACTTACGTACGTAACATAATTATCTCTTCGTTGTGGTTTTGCAAAGGCTTCCTACTCATTGGAAGTTCGCAAGAGACCGTCGGCAATTCGAGTTTACTTTCAAAAGTGAAGACTAAACTGTTTTGAGCGTACAGAGTTTGTTTACATGGATTTTATCGGTCGTTAAAACCAGTAATGAAGTGATGGGTAATGGCCGGTGAATCATAGATGCACATTGCACATGCACACAGTGCATTATGGCCAGGCGGAACAAAGAGAATAGTGCAACGTGCGGTGCCTGTGTGAAATAGATTACAACTTGGCCACAGTATATTCTGCGGTGCAATTTTCTCATACAAGTAGATGCTAGATGCGGGCGCTTAAATGAGCGACCCTTTTATACTGTTAAGTTGTATTGTATCAGCTGGCCGAAAGTTTTATGTTTCTGTAGAGCTAATATTCATTGGACGTCAAATTCTTTTATGCAATACAATTTATGCGTAAAGCCTTTGGTCCTCAATCCCCAGCTGAAGTGCAGACCTCGTTTCTGAGTTTCTATAAGTATCTGAAAAGGACTACCTTTCTGAGTTTTCCGACCCTGCAGCACCCCTGCAAATGAGTTGACGTATGACGCGTCAAACTGATCACATTTACGCCCCACCGGTCTTCGCAGCCTTGAAGGGTTTCACATTGATATTCAAGATCTTCCTTTGTTCAAGCTGTCCTTAGTTTCTAGGTCATGAATTTCCAAGCCAAATAGAAACAGCGCTTACATGTGTGGCTGATTAATTAGGTTCGTGCCAACTTAGAAAATACCACTCATGCTGTCTACTGGATGCTTTGTTCGTATAAGACATTTAATTTAATTAAGCTCACCTTTTGTGTTTTATTCTTGGCACAATATCGAGAAGAAATGTTGGAAACATTGTGAAAATTTGATAGTTAAAGGTCTGGTAATTTTACGTATCTAGGCAACTCGTTATTTTTCGTAGTTTCATTACAGTTATTAGTTGAAATTTGTTGTTGTCAAAAATATATCAATTCATAATATAGCTACAATACTTTGCCAGCCAACAGTCATTTGGCTTTCGCCCTCGATACCAGATTATCTGTACAGATGGGGTATTTTCTAAAGCCGATATTATTGTCGTCTAAAATGTCCTTTTAAAAGGTCCGTAGAAGGTGCCGATGTAATCCTCAACCATAGGGATTAATGCAGTCCTAAAAGCAGGACAATAGAGAAATGTAGGGTCGCATCACAATGGGCATGTAGGCGAAAGAAATCAAGATTCTAAAAGGATGAAGTAACGGCACTTTAAGAGCTGTGGGTGTAAATTTTGCACCGGAGTTTTCGATGAAATTATAGGTGTCGTGGGTTTGATGAACTCAACTCCGATGTCACGTGCCGATAAATCTGTTTGCACAATCAATGGATTATCGTAATCTAGTCAGTTGTATTGTTTCAAGCACGAATTAATTTTATTGGTATTTTTACAGTGATATTAGGTATTTCAATAATAGTTAATAGTGAATAAATAACCTACTAAAGTCAAAATACATTAAGTAAGGATCCCTGTAAAAATACCTATCTATTTGGTTATATTAGAAGTTTTATTACAAAAATAAGTTTCGCTTCTGCTAATCCCTTTACATTTTCCATTGAATACTATGTATTGTCCTTGAACCCAGCCTTTGCTACACGTCAGCCATAAGCTTAGAATAACAATACGTAAGTGTATCCGAAATGTGACGCATTATTATCGATTTCTAATCATCCGCCCCTGCGTCGAACGTGGTGTCGAATAACGGCGCCGGTTATGCCGAAACGAGTGAAACTGTATTTAAAACATTGTTTGGAGAAAATACAGAGCAATTTGTATCAAACACGTTATGCCACGATCGGTCTAATAAAGATATTTGCCAGCTCTGTAAAAGATCTTGCATAGCTTACCTGCTTTTGAGTTACCTGCCTACTTTAAAAACTTAGCGTATATTTTCTCCCAAAAATAATACGTAATTTACTTTTCGAATAAAGACTATTGTCATTAGCTGGCTTCAGTCAACGTTCTAGTAGTTTAGCTTATTTAGCTTACTTAGATTTGGCGTATTTTGTTGCAATAATTTTGGTCATTTGTTGTTCTTCAACTGCTTTATCTTAGATTCATTTACGTTAGCTTTTTTCGTGCAGTAATTCTGGCTATTGTAATTTGATGTCACTCTTCCAATCCATTTATGAAATCTGGATTAACATAATCCTGGAATAAGCATCGCGTTCTCTATGTTATTTAAAGTTATTTTATTCTACAGAATTGAAGAAGGTTGCTTCATTTAAAAATGAAGTTTTACAACGTTGTAAGTTAGTATTGTGTTGTGGCTGGCACGCGACGCTCATTGAGTATATGATTTTATCTCTGATCTGTTGTACTTACAATAGCTTTGTAAAGTTTATGTTTGTGTTATGATTTTATGAAGCATAAAGTATGTAATTGCTTTTTGAATTTAAATACTATTAGCGGCCCGTTAGCCGTTTCACCCGCTGCAACTCATTTTCCCCTTGAAATCTTGCTCTTGAATCACTCTATTAAAAAAATGCATCAAAATCCGTTGCGTGTTTTAGGAGGAGTTAGCGAATTCCACGACAAACAGACAGAAAAACGTAAAAAGCGACTTTATTTTATACTCGGTATTGTTATTGATACAGTGTATAAATATGTATCTATAATTCATGTCACGTCTCAGAATAGTATTAGGAACGTATGCCTATAAGATGTAATGGCTTAGAGAACGACTACAATACCTATGTTGAAGAATAAAAAAGGACTCAGTTATATTCCGCGCCAGGATTCCTTGTAACGGGCGGGATGCCTTGGACGTACACGAACACTTTTATTCCACAATCAAAATATCTTTGGTCAGGAATCACTCCCGGGACGTGGCGTAGCAGGCAGTTGCACTACCAATATGCTACATCATTCGTCTTGGCTACGGAAGTATCTGCACATTGTAACTGTACATTGTGTCTTCCGTACACCAATATTGGAATAAAAACCTGGCCTATGCCCAAACTATGTCCGACACGCCGGTCAGAAATCGCCATCGCCCCCCGAGGGTTGCACCGAACACTAGACGGGAGACGAATTTTTAAATCGTTCAAAACTTAATGCCGTGTGGTACCGGCTTAGAATAGCATCACCTCATATCTGTCTCGTGAGTGTCGTAAGAAGCGATTAAGGGATTTTGAGAGTTGATGTGTATTGCAATTTTAGTCGACAGGCTGACAACCTGTCGCTATGGTGAATACACTGTCTCCTGAATTACTCTCAAGCTTTTGTCAGACATGGTGTAAATGGCAGTTTTTACAGCCGTTTACGCTCTTCCTACCTCGCAAAGAATGTAGGCGTGATATATGTATGTACGTAAAAAATAATTTCACAATTGCCAGTGTACCACGAGTGCTATATCTACTTGTTCACAAGTAGGTTCACTTTAGGTATGTGAATGGATTCAAGTAATTAAACGAGGAATAGTAGACAGTAGTGGTAAGATTGCGCTTTGCAGTCTGTAATATACGAAATCGGCTTACCTATTACTGATTCAAAAATACCTACGCTTCCAGAAGCCCAAACATTTTCACCGACACTTTTGCGCTGCGCCGCGTTTTTGCGGAAAAAGCTTTCATACCGACACTAACTGCACAGCTATTTTTGTTGTTTTATTTATAGCTCGTATTTTTTGTTCCGAGTTTATTTTTGTCTAACTCATATTAGGTTTCTTTTTTAATAAATACACAGTCGATACAATACGTAACTTTACAGACAACCAAGTTAAAATTAAAAAACTTCAGAACCGTTTATAAAAATCCTTTGAAAGCCAATCGCGTAAATAAATATTCGAACAAACGATACTTAATTTAAATTAAATTTACATTATTTATTGTTGAGAGAAACAGTTGGCGAATCCTTTACAAATAAACTGGGATCAGCAAGTAATTATTTGAATTGGAAAATGTCGCATTGTTTGTCCCCGAACCTTTTGAAAACGTGTGGACTTTTGAAGAATGGGCAATTAATGGTTTGACTGCGCCTGAAAAGTAACAAAAAATCACCCTTTTTGCTATCAAAACATTTTTATCGCCATTTTTGATTGTGTAAATGTATTGAATGAATGAATACCTACAAGAGAGATGTGAAATTATAAACTCTGAAAATAAATTCTCGACCCCAAACTATAAAAGAACTCTATCTATGATTGCATTTTTATTAAAAGTAGTAATCCTAAATTGCTTTTTGCACATAAAGGTCATCGTGATCTGCCCGGCCCTAACGTTGCTCATTCAATGTCTTTCATCGAGCAAAAACCTAAGCTTAATGGTCTCCTGTTCTTGGAAAACTTATTTACCGAACGAAGCCAAGCATAGCTCAGTCAGAGACGTCTAAATTATGAAGACCGATTTGCCTTCCACGAATCTATCAAAAATTGTACCCAACTGTGCGAGTGCGCCGTCAAAACTAATCATTCGGCCCCCAAAACAAAAATCCGAATAATCAAATAAACATTTAGACATTATAGTGATTAAAGGTAGTGGAAATAAATATCAATTCAAATGTAATCTGGTAATCTGATGGCGGAACCGTGCCGTAGTCACGCGACCGGGGGCCGCCTGGCCTGGCCGTTGGACATCTGACCACAGAAATGGAAATTAAGCTTTGAACCGTGGGTACGTACAGACTTTGTATTGAATTTCACATCAAAGCGCCTGTTATGGGTCGTGTTTTGAAAAGTTTCCTGTTCTGTTACTTTAGCGCGTTACCGGCGAATGTTTTAAATAATGTAGGCGTACGTATGTAAAGACGACGGTGAGCGTACTAATTAGGGCCGTAGAATTAAGAGCTTAACATTTTTCATGTTAATTAGCTTTGCGACTTTTATCTATATTTTTAGCTTCTGTATTTTTTACCTCGTATATTAAGACCTGGCGTAACTATTTTGTTCTTATTGGATTTCTTTGTGCATCGTTAGCAAAGTCGATTTATTTCGTTTCTGATTTCTGCCTACTTAAACGTAGCTCGGTTAATCTGAGGGCAGCAGTAGAGTTCGCGTGGCCCGATATAACAAGCTGATAGGGTTAAGTCGTTGTAGACGTGCGTTTACCTGTAATGTAAGGGTGGTCCGGAGGTGCGGGCGCGGGCGGGCGGGGTGCGGGGCGCGGGCGGCGGGAAGGGTGCCTTTGATTGATGACGTGGGGCATTGTGCGTACGCGTGCCCATTGTCCGAGCGACGTCGAACGAAACAACTGTACGTGCTAGCAAATGAGCGCTTTTATTGCTGACGATTATCCCGCATGGGATTCATACGGAAACTTCCGAAGTTTTTCCGCTGATTAGTCCGCAACGGCTGTTTGTTCAGTGCAATGGCAGCTAGGGAATGCAATCTCGAGCCGAGATTGACGACTCGAGATCTCGGTCGAGATCTCATGGTTCGAGATTGACCAACTCGAGATCTCGTTGGATTATTGGTCGAGATCTCGGAATTTCGAGATCGAGATCGAGATTTTGCTTGCTTCTAAAAAACAATAAAAATTGTCTGGTAGAGATCGTTGTAGTGATAAGTCCAGCTTTACGCATTTTATTAGAGTAAGTGTTTGGGTTTTGAATGTGTTTCCACTATTACTTCTAAGGGTCTTTATTATATTTTTATCTTTAGGAAAATAATGATAGTAAGGAGTGATGTGGTCATTTTATGTTTGTATCATTGCATGGACTGCAATAATTGGCAAATAAAACACAATTTTGATTAAATACCTACAAAACAAAAAAATATATAATCATCTTTTATTGAAAAAAATAACATATCCGATGCAATGTCAGAAAATATTTTGAAGTATTATTATATTTCTGCCGTGTCACGCGGAACTCGTGTAACTCTAATTACACGAATTACGCTTAACATGTCTTAATCGTTTTTTCGGTGTCTATTCTATAAGGGGAGATTGAATATGAAATTTTTTACAACAAAATCAGAGTTACACGAATTTGGCAAGACATAACTTTGCCGGTTACTATTACGCGCTGCGCGTGTAACTCACTTACACGATTTAACTACAGTAAATGCTACTAGGCGCGGCGCGTCGCGAAATAAACGTTGAACATAACCTATCTTGCGAAAAGCGTGTAACTCGGAGATACACGGCCTCGCGTAACACGATTTGTATGAGATTTTCACTGCTCCAAATTTCAAATGGCTATAACTTATTCTGCATCAAATATTATGAAAAAATATTTATGTGTCCTTCAAAGAAAATAGAATAATAAAAGATTTGTTAAAAAAATATATGATTTTAATGTGCGCATAGCATTTAGAAAGGAAAAAACAGATTTTAGATTCAAATGCGTTTTTCTCAAGTCGAGCAGTTTTAAGATACACGAGTTCCGCGTCACACGGCAGATTTATTGTACGTCAATGCCTTACGCAAGCTCATTCTCGGAATCTCGAAATCTCGTTTGAAATCTCGGTGGATATTTTCGAGATCTCGAATGATTTTTGTTAAACGAGATTACCCGTTTCGAGATCTCGATCTCGAAAAATAGCTCGAGATCTCGGTGATTTCGAGATCTCGCGAGATCGAGATTGCATTCCCTAATGGCAGCTGATGGTCACCGCGACAACGAATAGAGAGACATGATTTGTAACTTTTAAAATAAAAATCTTGATTGCAATGAATGAATGTTTTACGTTGTTTTATCGAATCTAGGGTTTTTGCTCAGAATAACACTCCGGCTTTTGCCTGGATAGCTGTTCGTTCGTATCTCCTGATTCATATCAAATATTGCACGCAACAGTGCGCAGAAATTAACTGCCTACGAAAAGTCCAAACAGAAAATAAGGGCAACGTGGAGTACAATTTAACAGCGACAATGTTTACACAATTCATAAAAAATCTTGCAATATACGTGTGGGGACGAAACAACAGTCGCCAAACAAATAAATGAACTGGAAGGAATTTCTCGAGAGGGTACACAGTAGGTACACAACACACGGCAGCGGCGGGCGGGGGCGCGACTTGTCGATCGCGGAGAGATGTGGCATGAAATAGGTCGGAAAATAACTCCATTCCCGCGGGCACGACTGCGATTCAATCAACTCTGAATCCGAATTTTGGAGTTCGTTTACCGAGCTGAGCAAACGCGGGATCGCAGCCGAAACGGGGCAAAAATACACCAGCGAGAGAGTCACTTAATCGGTTCGGTTACATAAACGGTTTGGCTGAAGGCGACATCTTCAATTTGAACGTCTTAATTGGTACCGCGGAATGTCTAGACGGTATCTAATAAGCCTATTAAACGATTTATACGTAACCGCCAGCACGGGATTTGAATTGCAAATGGCGATCATCCGATATGGAAACGGGCGCGTAATCACACGGCTGTTTAGACCGCAATCCGGGCCTGGCTCCTCGCCGCTGACAACGCGTCAATTATACCAGCAAACCAACAAACATGTCGGATATTGAATGTCTAACTTGTGACAAACCTCAGATTTTGATTTCGGAGAAGGGTTCGCCGTTTGGTGCCCTACTGCGTACTCGGAGTGTCCCAAATGACACATCAATGACTAGGCTCTATTGGGTTGAATTTAAACAGTCCGATTTACGATTAAGGAAAATAGGAAACATTTTCGTTTCTCCTTTGATTATTTAGAAGAAGTCTCAACGTATTCAAATTACTCGACCGTTATCAAAGGACTTAACGCCCAAGATTTTCAAAGTAGACTGCCCCTAGATTTAACTAGTTAGGTAACCACGTTCAAAGCCTCAAGGCTTTTGATATAAACTTTGAAGTAATTTACTTGCAAATACCTGTACCACGTGTAACGTAAAATTGCTCGATATGGTAAAACCTCAACTAGTAGCTCCTTTGGACCACAAAAGTATAAGCTGAGTTATTCGGATCACTTTAATCTGCAAAAACTGCAAACATCGATCGAGCATAGTCAATTGCATGAAAGGCCATTAAGTTTATAGACTTCAATAAAATTGACGACATAATACTTTCGTACGACAATTTAGTACATTTTATGTCTTCTTCTATTTTAATGCTCGTCTTGCAGTTTTCATTACTAAGGGGATAACATGGTACGAACTGTCATGTTACAGCATTTTGCAAGCTTAAAAGACGATATTTTTTTAGCCAGCCAATAGCTTTCTAGTGGATGCAAAGCAATCGATGGAAGTGCTACAGATCAAAATGAAGAACTATTCACACAAATGTTGTTTACATTTAGACCGACCGAAGAAATAAAGGAAAAATGGCGGAACACAAAAGTGAATGGCTAAAAAGTGAAAAAGGAGCACGTCGTAAAACCAATGGCACTTCCACTGAGAGCGGAAATTCGGACAAGTGCGAGCTTTTCATTTGCCTTTCAACAAATGCTACATTTTTTCAACTTTGTTTGATTTGGTAACCCTCAGTTAATGAGTACACCAATCTATGCTAAGGATTTACTGGAAATTCGTAGCAAAATGTGGAACGAAAAATCAGTTTTCACAGGAAGGGTGTTTTACTGACAACAATTTGCTTTAAGTTTAAGCGACGTACAATTTCGCAGGTACAAAGTATGCACAATCTAAGTATATATGTACCTATAGCTGCCTCTTCTATTTTTCTTTCTCAGCGTTTAATCTCCGGTATATCTTGGAATACCTCCCTCCCACATCCTACACACTTTGCTCTCCGTACCCGCGAGGTGTGTACACTAATCTTGGGGGTAATCGGAACAGATGTCACTCGCTCCAACCAAGACGAGGGTAATTTATTTACCATCACCACTGAGGTCTTGAACAAGGAAATTGCGCTTGAGAATAATTTTAAAGCGAGTAGAGTTATGATGAAGATTATACCGTATGAAAATGAGGCTTACAGTAAGTACCCTTCTCAGTTATGTGCTAGTTCATTTCTTTCATTTTTCTGCATGGAGGGCAGGGCAGCCTAGATGAAGAGATGATTTTCGCAAGATGGCTACCCGTACCTACACGGCTGTGCGACAACAGTGTGTAATCATGTGTTCAAATGTCCAGCAGTGGACTCCGATGTTGACTAATTAAGCCCGATTATGAAAATATTTCGTATGTTCGTGTTCCAATAAAACATATTGTGCCGAGCCCAAGTAATTGGGATAAGGGCAGGAAGATGATGATGATGATGATGAAAATAAGATCGATTGTTCTGTAAGTATAAAATAAATTCAAAATTAAACCTAATTTGGCTATAGTGCAGCTATGAATTACTGCCTTCACTATCAAATAGTCTAAGCTCCCGTCGACCAAGTCTTACCTCATAGGTCTACCGCACGGACGTATACTGTAGCGATAGATACCACTTAAGAGGTCAGGAAAATACTGGGTTGCCATCTCCTAACCTGGAGGAAACTTTTTTATTCGAGTTGGAAAATGCAAAAAAAGTCCAAAAATTATCTCATATTTCTACCGCTCCAAACGTTTACCTACCTAAAGAGACTCCTTTTGAGATGAGAATGCGCTAGGGTTGCCAGCTCCAATCCTGGCAGGTTCCAAGGTCAGCCACATTTTATGAGGCCCAAAAATGGAGATTTTTACCTCATCTTTCTACCGGACGAAATTAGTGTCAATCGATAGCTCTAAGCATGCCATTGACAAATATATGCCTGCTATCAGCCTGGCAGTAACTCTGGTAAACCCCATCAAAGAAACGACGGTAAAATCTTCAAACAAAGAAAAAGTCATGAAAACCACTAAGATTCCAGCAAAACTTAATGTAAACTGCGCCATAGAGTTACATTCTGTTGTCTGGGACACTGCGTCGACGAACGACCCGACGGAACCTGGTGTTTTCAAAGCATCTATAATAGGAAGTAAAAAGCAGGCCACTGACAGGCCTTACCTTTCTTGCAACCAAACAAAATTTATGCCAATCGATACCCCTAGGTATGCCATTTATAAATATATAGGGTTGCCTGCTATCAGCCTGGTAGCATCCCTGGTAGACCCAGTCAAATGAACGCAGGTAAAATGTTCAAACCCATAAAAACTTGTGTTACACTGCTAAGATGTCTTGCTACCAAACTAAATTAGTGCCAATCGATAACCCTAGACATGACATTGATGAATATATAGGGTTGCCTGCTATCAGCCTGGCAGTATCCCTGGTATACCTCCTCAAACAAACGTTGGTTTAATCTTCAAACCAAGAAAAACTTACGTAAAACTGCCAAGATATTTTGCTACCGAACTAAATTAGTGCCAATCGATAACCCTAGACATGACATTGATGAATATATAGGGATGCCTGCTATCAGCCTGGCAGTATCCCTGGTATACCCCCTCAAACGAACGCTGGTAAAATCTTCTAACCAAGAAAAACTTATGTAAAACTGCTAAGATATCTTGCTACCGAACAAAATCAGTGCCAATCGATAGTCCTAGACATGTCATTGATGAATACATAGAGTTGCCTGCTATCAGCTTGGCAGTATCCCTGGTATACCCCCTGGTATCCCCTCAAACGAACGCTGGTTAAATCTTGCGTTCGTTTGAGGGGGTATACCAAGGATATTGCCAAGCTGATAGCAGGCAACCCTATGTATTATGTCTAGGACTATCGATTGGCACTAATTTTGTTTGGTAGCAAGACATCTTAGCAGTCTTACACAAGTTTTTCTGAGTTTGAATAGTTAACCTGCGTTCATTTGACGGAGTCTACCAGGGAAAATGTCAGGCTGTTAGCAGGCAACCCTATAAATTCATAAACCGCATACCTAGCGCTATCGATTGGCACTGATTTTGTTCGGTAGCAAGATATCTTAGCAGTTTTACATAAGTTTTTCTTGGTTAGAAGATTTTCCAAGCGTTCGTTTGAGGGGGTATACCAGGAAAACTTCCAAGGTATACCAAGGATATTGCCAAGCTGATAGCAGGCAACCCTATATATTCATCAGTGGCATGCCTAGAGCTATCGATTGACACTAATTTTGTTCGGTAGCAAAATATCTTGGCAGTTTTACGTAAGTTTTTCTTGGTTTGAAGATTAAACCAACGTTTGTTTGAGGAGGTATACCAGGGATACTGCCAGGCTGATAGCAGGCAACCCTATATATTCATCAATGTCATGTCTAGGGCTATCGATTGGTACTAATTTAGTTTGGTAGCAAGACATCTTAGCAGTGTAACACAAGTTTTTATGGGTTTGAACATTTTACCTGCGTTCATTTGACTGGGTCTACCAGGGATGCTACCAGGCTGATAGCAGGCAACCCTATATATTTATAAATGGCATACTTAGGGGTATCGATTGGCATAAATTTTGTTTGGTTAAAAGAAAGGTAAGGCCTGTCAGTGGCCTGCTTTGTACTTCCTATTAAAGATGCTTTGAAAACACCAGGTTCCGTCGGGTCGTTCGTCGACGCAGTGTCCCAGACAACAGAATGTAACTCTATGGCGCAGTTTACATTAAGTTTTGCTGGAATTTTAGTGGTTTTCATGACTTTTTCTTTGTTTGAAGATTTTACCGTCGTTTCTTTGAGGGGGTTTACCAGAGTTCCTGCCAGGCTGATAGCAGGCAACCCTATATATTTGTCAATGGCATGCTTAGAGCTATCGATTGACACTAATTTCGTCCGGTAGAAAGATGAGGTAAAAATCTCCATTTTTGGGCCTCATAAAATGTGGCTGACCTTGGAACCTGCCAGGATTGGAGCTGGCAACCCTAGCGCATTCTCATCTCAAAAGGAGTCTCTTTAGGTAGGTAAACGTTTGGAGCGGTAGAAATATGAGATAATTTTTGGACTTTTTTTGCATTTTCCAACTCGAATAAAAAAGTTTCCTCCAGGTTAGGAGATGGCAACCCAGTATTTTCCTGACCTCCTAAGTGGTATCTATCGCTACAGTATACGTCCGTACGGTAGACCTATGAGGTAAGACTTGGTCGACGGGAGCTTAGACTAAAAGTGGAGACAATAATTCCACCCCAAAATCCTTGGAAAATTTATTGCCAGCTGAACCTTGCGAACAACTCAAATACAAATTAGGGGCTATGATTACAGGACTAACTACAATTAACGCAGAATTATGACAGAAAGATGATTCTACACGTAAACCTTCCTGCTTCAAATACGTAAAGTTTGTAACGCGCTTTTGCCAAATTTCGCCATGAAATTTACGAGCCAGGGGATAATAATGGAATGAATAAATTTTATAACGAAACGCGATTAATTTTAATGATATTGCTAATTTTATTGCTATGGAAAATCGTAAAGCGTTCAATTCGGCATGAATATTTAATTATTTCGAGAGATGGAAAACTATAGATAAAGCGAGATCGTGCTGCAAAATAAAAATCTCTACAACAAAGACAAAAATCCTAAAAGTGAAAAAAGAAAACACATCTTTGCCAAGTTGATGATTCCCTTGGCTGTTCCGTCCGGAGATTCCCGCAGATTTTCCTTATTATTCGAGACAGAGGACCGTAATTCTTAAATAAATAATAAGATACTATAAAATAGAGTCTTCCTGGACATGAAACCCGATAAGGCGCGAATTACCATTACATAAATCCTGGTGAAACATGCGAAAATAGTCGTCGTCTGGTCCGAGGAGGGTTGGTAGGGCGGGCGGCCTTGCCTCGGCCGACGCCCGCGCCCGCCCCGACACAGAGTATAGGCGGGCACCCAATACAGAGGGACAGATACAAAGAAACGTCGCTACACTCACACACACATCTACAAGCCGTTGTTTACGCGTGATCTCGGACGATTTCGAACCAGCTTGTAGCGAGAGTTAACAGCATTCTGTGCGAGTGTTCGGCCAAATGACGATTCGCAAGTGTAAACATTTTTGTACTGCGTGTCATAGTGTAAGTTTGATATAATGTAACTAATGTTACCATTTCATAAAATCAGAAAGAAAAAGTAGCAACCATAAAGTGTAAGTACAAATGATTGGGAAGTGAAGTGAACTGTCCTTCTGTAAATTCTCTATTTTGTGGCCCCGCCGCCGCCGCCGCGCCTCACCCTCGGGTATAAATACTGCACAAATTCTAGTATAAATACATCCACGAGACAAATGCACTCGCCCCGGCCCGTATTTTTAATGTATGCACAAGTTTCGCAGATTTAGCCCGTCTGCGCAGGGACGGCACGGATATGATTGTAGGTGTAGGAACGAATCGAATACGCGTTGTATTTCAAAAGCAAATTGTAGATCTTGCATGGGTTCGTTTATTTTGATACAAAAGCTATATTATTTGTGTTTATGTCTGGTCAGAAGTCTACTCGTCTGCTTTGCTCTATTTTACGCGTTGAACAAGCACATTGTTATTTCTACAGCGAATATACGGCAGTAAATTGTCTATTTTTAGAACGAGCCAGCTAAGGCAGCGAACAAATTGCAGACTTTTCCCGCAGACCTAATCCGCTGGCTTTAAAAAACGCAACGGTAGCTTATTTCGTGCACGTTACAAACGAGTCGATCGGAGTCGGTGCACGATCTTCTAAATCAGTTCTACTGATTAAACGGTCTGCTTTTAAAAAGGAAAAGTATATAAAGAGAAAAGGAAAACAATTAATTAAGTAATTTCCCGTAATTAGCGTGGGCCAGGGTCGGATTAGGTTAGGCATCTGTGGCAATCGCGCCGGGAGGTAGGCCGGCGGAAGCGGCTTTCCCGACAGTGCGACGCTGCTGAGCGCGGGCTGGCCGCAGGGCCGGACACATTTACTTTCCTAGAGGAAGTAGGTATAATGAGGTTTTCAACACATTCAATTGGAATCTCTCACGTCTATTAATCTTGATAAATTGCGGTAATCAAAGAAATCAATCTATCTATAAGTATACTGTGTTCAGGCAACTGACGAATCGTGTTGTACACAACATTACTACGTAACAAATCATTTAACTTATGAGAATGCCCGGTAATAACTAATCCCAATGAATCAGTAAAGCTAGAGTTGGCAAACATCACGTTACTTACAGGTAAGTACTAACATCATTCAGATAACTAGGTAACAAAGTTCTTTGCCTTGATTCATTCTCAGACCAAGAGGACTCATTTTCAAATTATTAATTTAAATTGTTCTGTCATTGAAATTCCTCGTAAAACGATGACAACAAATCTGTTTTCTATACATAGCGCCCAAATCGGCCAATCCGCTGTCTCTGATTGCGGTCCTGGCGATGCCCCGACAGTCGACATCCGCACCCTTTGTCCGACACAACAATAAACTTACAATAAACGGTTTTCGGTGAATAACCACTGGAACAAAACAACGCTTTGTGCTCGCCAGTTCGCCTTAATCCGGCACGTACAGCCTGAGACACCTAACAGTTTCAAACGTAAACTTCCTAATACTTCAGTCATTCAAGAAACTTTCAATGGAATTAGGGAATTCAATTTGTCAAGGATTTCGGCTGTCGTCGACTGCAAAATGTTGCTTAAAAGTAATTTTATGCTTATTAAAAGTTCTGCTGTTAACATCAACACAGCCACGCTTACTTTTATTGCACCTATTAATGTTTAAAAAACGTGTAATTTTAGCAGTAAAAGTGATAATTTCTCAAGAAGTCAGCAGCTTCGAGACTAGGGTTAATGGAAGGTTAATTTAATTGGGGTTAACGTTGTACGCCCATGAATGCGGCCACGTGCTGAATGGGTTTTGTGCAGCAGCCGATTGACCGAGTATCCGTGAAACAGCCGTTCCCGTACTTGCACGCTCAAAGGCGTTCAAAGAAAGGCGAAGGGTCGCAGAATGGCGCGTTCCGTGAAAAAGGCGTTGGAGTTCGTTCCCGGTGTCAGCCGTATCGGCGTGTTTACAAACAAGCGGTTAATTGACGGAGGAATTCCAAACAGCGGCGGTGTAAGGAAAACAGCGTCTCCCTCGCGAGCACGCCACACGCCGCCACGCCACAGCGCCAAGCCGCGTGTCTTTAATAAACTTTCGTGCAAAATGGTTATGGCGAAACTACTTTGTTGTAGCTACCTATTATAATTACATTCATGTAGCAAGAAATCGCAAAAATACTAAATTGTTATACCTACAAAAACTCGTAGACATCACAAAATAGAGCTAGCCAATACTTACTTTGTGTAGACATCGACAAACTTCAGGCAAATACTGTGAAAAATTAATGAACTAGGAAGAAATTTTGAGTTTCCGGACCAGACACGGAAAAGATAAATATTATATTAACAAGTAGCGTTCACGCGGGTGTACCATTAACATTAGCCCTCAATATGCATTACACCTTGCGAGGGGGAACCCGGGGTTTCTTTATTTTTTAATGAAACATCATTGTGTCCTTAATTGAGTACGATAACGCCTGTAATGGGCCGCGGGGTAAACGCGACTAAAAGCTGTAAATCTGCGCTAGCTTTGGGGTTGTGTCGTATTTCTTGGTCGTGATTGTCGTGAATCACATTTTAGGGGTCCGTTCTCAAAGGGCCAAACCTACTTATAGCTGAAACTTTGCTGTTCGCCTATGGCACTAAGTTGTAGCTCAAGAACCGTGATAGTTAGAGATGAAAATTTCACTCATGATGTATTTCTGTTGCCGTTTTGACAAACCAAAATAATAAAGTAGATATTTCCGGCTCCTATACGAAAATCAAGTCTCTTTTTTTCAAAATTCGAGGGCGAGTCTGACGCACTGATCGCACTTAAACGGTTTTTCTTTGCTTCGACTCTCAAGATTTCTGGGTTTAAGTAGCAATTAATTTATATTCTTGTTTACGACACATGAAAATAACTTTGGAGGAATGTCTTTAGTATTTAGATGTCGGTAAACATTCTTACTTAATGTTCAAAGGGAATGTTTGGAGCGCTTTGTTAGTAGCAAGCAGGAGTAAGATGGGAACATTATTCAGAACGCGTTTCGTCGTTTCAGGAGGACTCGTAGGTTGTACTTACCTAGTCAGTCCTTGTCATACCTAGTTCTTCATAGGTATCGACGTGACATACTTATTTTATTGGCTATTGAAAAAATACCAATCATCATCTTTCTCGCTCGGTCAGAGATCGCTGCAAGCGATAAGGCCGCCTTTGCTTACTTCTAGCTCTAAGTTTTCTGTATTGTTGTTTTGAATTGTATGTAAGCAATAAAGTGTTAATCTATCTATCTATCTATCTATCTTTCTGTCCTTATTCCAATCAGTTGGGGTTAGTTTGTTAGAAAACAAAATCATGTAGCAAAAGAATTTGGCTTTGTGTTACGACCGGGGCCGCCTACCTGTCGTCAACCTCTTTGGGATTGCCATTGTACCTAGGTATTATCACCACCATAAAAATACTACCTACTGTAATACTAACCATAATTGCTACCATCTTTTTTTAGATGTCATAAATTCCTGATTTGTTTAAATTTCAGAAATATTTTTATTAGCATTTAAATAGCAGTTATTGTACTGAAAGGTAGTAGTAGGTTTGACAGGTCGCTTAGATTGTTAATAGTATTTAAAAGCTTTTATCAATTTAATGGCCGTCAAAGAGATGTCCCAAATAGTCTATGAAATGAAAGTTTTTTTTGTATAAGTTTGACGTGTTGTGTTAGCTTGTAAAATGTATTACAATTACATACCTAATTTTCAGAAATTATCATACCAGTAGCATAAATGACCATTTTTACGGCTATTTATTATGCTCTGCCTATCGCGAAAGCGATGATGTATGTATGTAAGTATGCATATTAACGTGCCTAAAATAACTCGAGATTATATGCAAATATCGCAGTAAATTTTAACATTCTCTGCCATACAATCAGATACTCTTGAAAGATTTATGGTTGTCGGATGTCGCGGATTACTTTTCGCAGACTCAAGACGACTGGTGTCACTTTGTCTGAATATTCATTAGCCTCAACTTGGGGAGTTAATACCGCATTCGATTAATTCTGATATTTTCCGCTAAATCTTTTTGTATAGGGCTGCCGTACAAGTAGTTCTCTGTGTCAAGTTTTGTTTGACTCTCAACCCTTGACCGTAGCAATGTTCAAAATTATTTTCAATGACGCTATATAGGTAGCAAAAACAGGTTGAAAGTTTTTAATCTCACTGATTATTACCCCACCCGTAAGCTATAGACTAAGCGTTGAATGAAAAACAACATTGCTCTAGCTACAGGTTTCCCGAGTTTTTATTACAGTTTGCAGATTTTTACCTTGTTTTTTGCAATATTCTCTTTTTAATTTGGCCAGCCCTGTTCGCGAATGTCGTCGCGGCACGAGCCTGCGATTTGTTTTTGTCGGACACATTTAGGGGTGCTTTACGTCCCAACATGTAGACTGACTTGAAATGGCTTTTTCGTGACACGCGCTAAATTAATTTCGCGAGTTTTTCAACAAATTAATGCAATTAAAACGGGACGGAACAAACCGTGTTCTTTTTTCAGGAATTTAAACAACGGGCAACGTTTTCCTTTTCTCTACATATTTCTGTAATCTACGGTTGCCATTTAAGGCGAAGAAATAACTCGATCATAAATCTTATGATACTGCAAGAGCTGAGCTCAGTCGTAATGGATGGGACGTGTGGTAATGAATTGATATTGCTACAATAAAGAATGGTATCGATTATGAGATGATTCGATGCGTAGAAGTGGTTTAAGACAAGCTCTCCTATTATTATTCTCGAAAGTCTAGACTACAACGAACAGAAGTTATTTGTTATTTTCAGTTTGAAACAAACAGGGAATTTTAAAATCCATCAAACAACCGGGTAGTAATAATAGGCATCGCATCAAGTATTTAGCGAGTGTATCAGCTCAGCGCGGCGCTTACTTCTCGGGCACTAAAACGAAACTTAAATCGGCGCGCAAAGCCGCAAGAAAACTCCGCCAGCGAGCACCGCAGACCGTTTTAAGTAAAATATTAAATGCGCCGTAGGATTTCTCGTGTAGTGGTGCAGGCAGCCGAGTTTCATATTTTATGAAGCGCTCGCTCCCGGTTGTCGACGTTTTGTCCGACCCTTAATTGCGGAGTGATGCGTCCACTGTGACTCCCGACTGCCGACTACCCGCAAACCAGGCCCGACTGGAAACGAGCCACAACAAAATATTAAAACATCCCCTAGCGCTTACTCAGCGGACTAACTGTTTATTGCGCGCCTAGAGACGTTAAAGCCTATAAATTTTATATGTGTTCACAACGGCGTCATAAAAACGTTGCAATACCTCTAAATCCCGTTGTTTTTCTCCGGATTTAAAAGAAATATTGTAAGGGTTTTGCGAAACAGCTTTTCGTAGAGTTTAACAATCTGCAAAACGAAACAAAGGTACTACCTGCGATAGAAACAAAAGTAAACAAAAGTGCCTTCCTTCCGGTATTTGCCCGAAAAAGATTTTTAAAATCCAACGTCGTCGTTGGCACAACGAGCTCTAAAATATTGTATCGAGCAAATTTATTTTTGCGAGCTTTTTGTTCTAATCAAGATTTATTGTGCTCTGGAGAAGTGCCTGTCTGGTTGGTGCTATTCTTAAATTGGGGTAAGAATATAAAAAGCGTTGCATTGATACAGATTTCACGATATTGCTGATTCAGTGAGCGGCGGCAGCGGCGGGAGGCGCGACGGTACAGTCGGCTGATTCTAATTTCCGCACGGATGCGCGTACACTCATCCAGCAATTAATATATCCGGATCCGTCTGGCCTGGATCCCCTCCCGCCGTTTGACATCTGCCCCTGTTCCACTGCACCCACAGGATCTCGACGCCCACACGCTACATGCCTGGGAAGTGACGACGCGAATCTACTTCTATTACATACTTTTTTATGGTTTCTTTCTTTCCTACCATCCTCTGTCTTGACTTTATCCACTTTAACTTTTATTCTAGGTATCTTTTTTGATATGGACTGTTATAAAAAGCAATTTATGGAACGTAAAATATGCGAATGTCTATAGATAAAGTTACACGCGACGGCACTGAATTCTTAAAGATGTTACCTAACTGTTTTGTTTATAATAACTGATATATCGCGATGCAAAAAATGTAGGTACGTATATAAACAATACCTACATCTTAATAAGTTTATGCACTTGAGATGTGTCCATAACAAATAATAATGAATGACATAAGGTTACGATCATAGTGTTATGGTGATTAAATTATGTAAGGCATCTGTTCTACAGACATAAAGTAAAGAAAAATATTCTACGGGAATTTTCTTAAAAAGACCGTGTAAAACCGGAATCTTTAATCTATCGTTCACGCTGGTTAAGAGATGAATGAAACATGGATCGGCGCAAAACCCCGAGATATAACGATTCATCCGAATTAGATACAGAGCTGGCGTTTATAAAGACTGCTGTGCTGTATTTTTAAAACGAGAGCTGGATTTCTTTAAAAAATGTCGGTCTCAATGTAGCGCTTGTTTGAATTTGAGGTATACTTAAATTGATTCGTGTATTATTACTAAGAATCTTCATAAGATCTATCAAGGACTTATTATCTCTCTCTCTTCGTGGGGGACTCTGAGGATCTTTCAATACAATGTGTTCTTTTAATGAGATCCTTAGTTTCAGCAGACACATCACTTTATACACTCATATTCAATCAGGCAGGCGTGCGCTAGTACAGTACTTTTCTCAGGGTGCGCCAGTTTGCTACGAATTGTCTACGGCTGCTCGTATAATACATTTTACTTACGATATTCACACATAAGTACATTTGGTATGAATGAATACGAGTAGGTAGTAGAACATGTGATTCTCGTGGTTAGACTAAATGTTGTATGGAGCATGCGAAATCGATTTCTACTGATTCAAAAATATGCCTCCCGCTGTGCAGTGAGCGGTAAACGCAATCCAAGAAACGTTTCACTAAATATTTAGCAAACGCTTTTACGAGATCAGAACCTTTAGTTTATTTGCTGCATTAAAGTTTAATCTTATTCATTTACTGTAGTAACTGCTGATTGGTTATATAAAAGTTAAATGAATAATTAAATTTAATGAAGAACGTATATAATTTTAAGTAGTAGGTACAATAAATAATTAATAAGTATATGTAGCATAATGTATGTAATGATATTAGGTAGGTAACTAACTATAGTTTTGACTGATATAGGTATCGTAAAGGTATAGTAGAGAGATACAAGGAAAAATTTGGCCGATTCATCTTATCAAATTTCTATCATCTCATTCTAATAGATCTGTACCTACCTACTTTAGTTACGGTGATGATACGCTCTAATCAATATTATGAGCCATTATCGTTAACATTAACCAATAGGTCATTCATTGTGGTAAATTATTACGGCTATTACCATAACGCAAACGTTGCCAACTACAAGTCGAAGAAATTCTGCCAACTCTTCATATCTATAAGTGCCTACAAGTACTATGATAAGATAACATGCTAAGATAGAGGCCATTACGTAGGAACTAGGAACGTTTGGATACCTACCGCACAAAAAATTTGAATAATTATCATGGTAAAGTACCTACTTGGGGTCGTTCGTTGATGATGACATATCTCACACCACAACAGAGATTCTATGGTAATTTTTTGCAATCCTATTGTGTATCTGAAAATGCATAACTTACTGCTTTACTTTCAGAGAGACAGGTTGCTTCAGTGTGCCGTATGTTAGCGGCTAAGAATACTGCCACCCCTAGTCCACCTAGGGCATTACGTTAAAGCCGACGTAGAGTTTTTGACCTCGGCTGAATATCTTTCGACTGAATATCGTCAACCTATGATGGCGGTGATACCACCTGCAATACGTCAGGCAGGCGGCTGGTCATAACATAACTTAGCCTTTTGCTGCATGATTTGTGTTGTAACAAAACATGTTGCGCCGAGCCCAACTGATTTAGGCTAAGGGCAGGTAGATGATAAGGAAGACGCCACATCAGTCTTCATAACAACCTTATTAAGATGATGAGCGATCAGCGGCGCGGCACAGATTTAGGTACCATTCACACGAGCCGCGTAACCGCCGCGCGATGAGCGGGGACGCACAAACGAGCCACGCGCTGCTGCCTTCAATTACGCACATCGCAGACGACCGCACTATACGGCCTCGTAAAGAGACCCCGGATGAGTGAGCCTTCATCTTACTGCGATCTTACACAGTTGCAAGGATGGGAAGGCTTCATGTCAGCACCCGCTTTCAAGGTACATTGAGCAGATTGACAGCACCCGAAAAGTGTGACCGTTCTACGCTTGCATTGTATGAAATGTGAAACTACAATAACTACAACGAGCACTTTCTGTTCAATGATACATATCCTGAACTTTTAGTCGAAACATACTGAGAAAGAGCAAGCCATAAAAATTACCTTACATCAGTTTTGGTTGTAAAGAGAAGAAAATTCCGTTATAAAACAAACACAAGTCTTGTAAACCTCGTGACTTTGTTGTTCTCATTTTATTTCCTGGACAAAAGTTAAAATAACAAAAGTTTTGAAATGAAAAGCGTAATTCAACTAACCAAAGACATAGTCTACGGCTAGCTACCGAGTTTAGTTGAAATAGCAATAAAATGGATGTTCAATAAAGATTATAAAAGAAAATATAGAGTGCACAAACGTTTGGATGGAATGTTGCGAATAACATCTTAAGATGGTTTTACAACGCTCTATATCCACACTGCTCTAATGCAATATACGGCGTCATAAAGAGATCCAAGGGTCGTATAAACCTTCACTTGATACTGGGGTGCATTCAGAAATGTAGGTTGATTATATTTACATTACTTGCACTCGAAAGCAGAGAATAGTATCTATCAAATATACGTTTTATGTCGTCTATGTACGTACGTTTTGTACAGGTAAATATAGTTAAGTTTGTCGTATAGTGACCTGAATAAACTTACCCATATTTTATGACCCGAGTGAATTTCTTATAATGTCTTTGTTCGAAAGTTTGCAGTTTTAAAACCTCTTAGTTACTCTGGCTCTGCTTTATTCTAAGTTCTACCCACAAGATAGGAGGTCGTAAAGAAATCGGGGGGCAACATAAACCACCACACGTTTCCTCTTCGTGGGTGCAACGTAAATTGCGGAACCAGGGCAAAGATGGTTGCTTGCTACGAATCGATAAATTTAGGCGGTGTAAACGTGGAGTTGGTTAGAGTTTGTGTGCAAGGTGAAACGAGGCGGAATAAACCACATTAAGATCTGAAAATAGCTATTTTGTAATCATTGCAGAGAATTAAGAAATGTGCTGCATTATGTTGAAAGTCAAAGACTTAATCGTTTATCATATCCATAAAACTATAACAGAAATATTGCCGAGCGATTTTTCAAGTCAAACTAAACAGTACTCAGCAGAACGTCATGAAGCAAAAAGGCGAGCCGTTTCTGATCCGATCGCCGCTTGATTGCATTTCCGACTTGTCGAAACTGCCGGTCCATTTACCCCAGTGATAACAGGAATCATCTTATTCCGCTCCTCGGCCTTCCTCCCGATCGGATCCCGCCAATAAACAACAAGCTACACTCACTCAATTTATTATGATACATTTGCTACGAACATTTGTTTAAGAGCTAAGGAAAAATGGAAGCAAAAGGGGACGGGAAAACCTCAAAGCTCCGGGGCTTTGTAATGCAGAGCTGCAGAAATAAATGTGGTTGCTTTAGTTAGCATTGCTCTGATGAAAGCAAGTCTTATTGTAATGAAGTACAACTACAGAACAATACAACAAATTACATTAAAGAATGCTAATATAGACGCTCGTACTTGCTCCAATAATACAACCGTTCCAGATGTTTCATTGAGATACGAGCTAAAGACTTTCATCAAAGGCATATTTGCTGGCTGTTTAATATGAAACGCTTGAAATTATTCAGGGAAGAAGTAACTGAGCAACAACAACAAATCTGAAGCATTTGTTGTGAAGTTTGCAGGTAACCTGAAAGTAAAGTTGTTAAACTCGACTCTCGGTAGGTAAAGTTGGTCTCGGGACTCGGGACTTGAGCCACCGGAGAAGGAAATAAAGCCGATTATTCATTATGAGCCGAAGTTCGCGTCGGCTGATTAGAACTTAGGAACATACCGCAGCGCAACTCCAAGTGCGCAGTGTCTCCATTCACGTGTTAGGAGTACGTACCTGTAAACAATAAATAAAATTGATTATTAATACATTAAACGAAAAGTACCCATACGGTTTAGTACGAATGAGAGTAACATAAAGATCAAACATAAAAATCCTTATTTGCTCACGAAAATCAACCAAAATCCCAATTACCGAATGCTGGCATGAGCCAATACCGTACAGCCTCGTATCGCAAAAGTAATAATTAATTCGGTTTCCAAATGAAATGTGAAAACACGAAACTGTTAAACCGTGGAGTATATCGAGTTTCAATCGATGCCATAAAGATTCCTGTTCAAATAAACTCATATAGTATCGTGAGCGACTAAAATTTAATTGGACTTCACACGTGCGAGCCGCCTGCCGCCCGCCTTCATCAATTTCAAAGCTTTAGGCTACGGTGACCACGCTTTTCAAACACATGGACATATTGGACACGGTGTCCACGAGACGAATAGCGAGGCGGTAACGCAGTACAACTTTATCATTTGTACGATACCTTTGAGAGTTGTTACAGCGGCAAATATGGGGTAGGTATGTGTAGAGAAACAGTGTTCCCCGTGAATGCTTTGGATTTATATAATCTCCGTAAATAGTTAATATCAGGCAAATTATTGAAAAGAGTCGAGAGTTCAACCGACCACTATTGATGTGTTTCATCGACTACTCGAAGGCCTTTGACTGTGTCAGATGGGATTGTTTATGGCGCGTCCTAGGAGAGATGGGTGTCCCAGAGCATTTGGTAATCCTTATATCGCATCTGTATGAAAATGGAGAAACCGTAGTCCGAGTAAATGACTGCGAATCAAACCCATTCAAGCCCGAAAAAGGCGTCCGACAGGGATGCATTTTATCGCCAGTGCTGTTTAACATCTACGGAGAGTACATCATGCGGAGAGCATTGGAAGGATGGGAGGAAGGATTTCGCATAGGCGGTGCAAAAATCAACAACCTGCGCTACGCAGATGACACCACACTGTTTGCGTCTTCTGAGAGTGAGATGGCTGAACTCATTCGAAGAGTAGAGAGAAAGTGAGGCTGTAGGTCTATCAATCAATCGGACAAAGACAAAGGTGATGATAGTGGACCGAGCCGGCGAACTTACAACTACTGGAGAGTTAAAAGACCTGGAGTATGTAAACGAATTTGTCTACCTAGGATCACTCATTAGTAACCAGGGCGGATGTGAGAAGGAGATACGTCGTCGCATTCAGATGTCAAAACAGCTGTGACCAAGCTTATTAGAATCTGGCAAGATCGAAATATTAGAAATAATACAAAGATAAGACTAATGCGAACATTGGTATTCTCAATCTTCCTGTATGGAGCTGAGTCGTGGACAATACGTGCTACTGAAAGAAAGAAGATAGATGCATTTGAAATGTGGTGTTGGCGACGCATGCTACGTATTCCTTGGACAGCGAAAAGAACAAATAAATCTATTCTCGAGCAGCTGAGAATAAAAACTCGTTTATCCACCATATGCTACCAAAGGATCCTCAGCTATTTTGGACATGTGGCGCGTAGAGAACCAGACAACCTCGAAAAGTTGGTCATATTTGGGAAAGTGGAAGGAAAACGCTCACGTGGTCGCTCTCCATCGAGATGGGTGGACCAAGTGAAACAGCTGGTTGGAGCCCTGTAACCGATGCCCTAAGAAAAGCCGAGAGCAGAGATAAATGGAGAACCTTGACTTCGAACGTGCTTGCGAAACTTTGTGGACACGACCTTCAGCAGTGAAGAAAACGACTCAGAAGAAGAATCTCCGTCTGTCAAGAGTGGTATACCGCTGAGACCGCCGCCGCCGCCGCAGCCTTCTGTCGCGGCTTGAACTTTATCACGTGGTTGGCGGATATCATAATAAGTAGTAGATATAATTTATACGCTAACTTGTTGACACTAGTTTTTCATATATTCTTTTATGAAAATAAGATGATATTTTTCTATTATGAATTTATGATAGGTATTATTATGAAACTTCATTGCGAAATATTTTTGACTCTGACTACGGGTGCTACGGCGTAGCACCGTAGCAGGAGTTTAATCAATAGTGTGACACAATTTGACATACGTATTTCATATCTAGTTTTTATCTTATTTTACTAACATTATTATCTTGTCATATATTGTCTTCGGTTCCAAATGCAATCAGATCGCGCGCGTACTGTACATTTTTAGACTTTCCCCGAAATAAAATACCGAAGCACTCGCTTTACCCAAAAGCTTGCTGTAGAACTATTTCAAAGGTTAATTAAACTTATTCAAAGTTTTACCACACGAAGGTATTATACAGCTCTCGTCAGACGAGCTGGCGTCGTCAAAGCGTTGCGGGATGAGAATGTTTTTAATATTTTTGAATAAACTCTAATTAGGCCAACATGGGCGTCTTTTATCTTTCAGAGTTTGCTCTGCCTTGAAATTGCAAGAAAAATGTTTCATAGCGAGCTGTATTTCACTCAAGACTACCGCCTTAGTGGAAATGATGATGTTTGTGGAGATATATTACTTTTGTTTGAATAAAACTTTTCTTGTTCGACGTTTAGATATAAATAAAAGCTTCGTGAGCTTCTCAGATTGTTTTTAGTTGCCAATGCTGGTATTGAAATAAGTTCACTGTCAATTAATTTTTCACTGTCAAGTGCATAATTTTCGAAAAGCACGCCCCAAACAAGGAAGTATACTTACTAAAACGGTTCTTTATTTTTTACTTTGCGTATCGTCTTGCGCCGAACATGATTTATTATGTGCGGGGTAATGGATATAGCCCATATTTTTTAAGGAAAATCGTCCGAAAATCTCTTAAAATATCCCGATATGAAAATGCGGAAGTAAGTGTACAGATTCTGCTTAAGTATGTACCTTCTTACAATGTGGAGATAGAAGTACTGTTTTGACCTGATCAACATTTCAAATTATTTTTTTATCCCCTCAAAGGGCCATTGAGTCAAGGAAAACCACAGAAATCCAGCCCTAGATAAAATGTACCGACATGAACGTCAATCGTAGGAGAGGGAGAATGATGCGGGCTCTCTTTGCTCGCCCCGTTTAATCTAAATCCCGGAGCCCTCTATCTATTGAGCGAGTAATAATGAGTGAAGCACAAATTGTTACATTAACTTGATAGCCACTGCCCGAGCTGCCCTTTGCAATCATGGCAAGGTTTTTAATGTAGAATAGAGTATTTATTATTTCACCTAAGAATTGGTAAATATGTCTGACCGATTAAAAAACTAATACATACATAATCTAATCGTATCATAAAATATAGATAAGCTCTTATATTCGATGATTCTATGCTCAAAAATGGCATAATCTGATTTTTAAAACTAATCTGTAAAACGCATAAATGACTCATAGTAATTATCGAATTCCCAAAGGCCAAAGACGCATCCCGTTATCGCAGTAAAGAAGTCCAACAAGTTAATTAAAACGGTAAAGCACGCACGGCCCGCCATGTTTGTCATTTGAATATTTTGTGAGTTTTACGAGTAAAGTGAAGACTCAAAGACTATTTTTTATTTAGGCACCTGTGTCAGATAATTTGAATATGGTCTGAGCTCGCCGCATACAAATTAGTTTCTATACTAACAGGATTTATTATCTAGCTGTAAGTTTGTAGGTAGGTACAAAGTGTTTCCTGCAAACTAATGGCCTTTCAGAAATCTTGTACATCCTGCACCTGTACAGACTACTACAGTTTCAGCCGGACCCTTCCGTTCGAAGCTGAACCTAAACAGAAGGGCATAAAGTACGAGAGGTCGAGAGGTATAGCTCTAGCGTTGTCTGAGTGTACCTGCACCCTAAGGGCTCCTCAGTTTGGCACAAGATTAAGTAGTTCATCTCCGTCTTGTGTCGGGCATGACGGCAGTCCGGAACTCTACGCGGATAAATCACAGCCATTATTACACCATTAGCTGTTTTACTTTATGCAGGGGCTAGATTACCTGGCGCTAGTCATTTGTGATGGTGCACTATTAATTAAGTGTGCATACACATTTATTATACACGGTGTACTATAATAACCCGAGTCTGCACTCTGTAATGTTAAATATAGAGCTATACGTACCCACTTATTTAGGTACAGTTTTTTTTGCGATCTGATCATAGCTTATCGCTCAATATAACCAACCTAATCAACAATGATAGATATCCCAGACACCAAACAATAGTATGATTATCAGAACAATTTTATTGAATAATCGTAATGAATTTTCAGAGAGACTCCTATTTTGATATGAATACCTACTTATTTCAGTTTTGTTACATGAAAAGTCAATTAGGTCTAAGTTTCTATTTAAACAATATATCTAGAGCATGTCGTCAGAGCGATTGCTCATAAGCATAAAGGACACCGCATCGCCTTGGGCTCGCACCTTTCCAGCACTCACAAAGCGCAGGCATATGTTAATACCGCATTTGCAATTAAGATCGACGCCCACCACGGGACGCCATTGTCTCGCCCGCACTCACGTTCTACTATCATTTATATTAATAAAACGACAATGGACCTCAGTCCTCGCCAAACATCGTCCTTTTTATCCAGATACCATATCATTTAATCGACAATACGGCGGCGCGTTCTGCTCCAGAGAACAAGCTATATAGCCGGAAACTGAGAATATAAAAGCGTCTTATTTTTAACCTACATTTTCAATTGTCGCCGGTCATAAAAGTTCAAAGACTATTATACTCTAGTCTAGGCGTGCTGTTGCCAAAAACAAAAAGCCAGTAGGCCAGTCAGTCAGTCTGTTAGATACACGATGATCATTGCCACCGACCGCCTCGTACGATCGTCATTAATTAGCGAAAGTTTAATCATACACATTTTTGGCCCATTATCAAATGTACTCCACTCGCACAAGAAACGAACATTTTAGACATCGCCAGCATTCCGACAAAAAACGTAACGCTACTAATTGAACGAAATTTCGAAGTAAAAGTTGAACAAGCAATCTCGTGGCATGGAAAGTTGGGGCGAATTTCAGGGAGGCCCCGACCAGCGCGCGGGCGGCGGCGGCCGTCGACCGCGCATCACCAAAAGAATGTAATAAGGCACAGGTGCTCCAAGTTCTTTATTGGATTTCGCACGTTCCGCCTCGACGTGTTTGATGGCCGGAAGATTCTTGCCAAACTCTTTGCCAGCTATTAATCGACGATCTAAACGATCTTTCGATTTGCCTGCAAGATTGTTCGAAGAGTTTAGTAATTAGTTGAGTTTCTGACAATCCCGCGGAAGATGTGCCGATGAGATTGTGGAACAGTGCTTCTTTCTCTAACTTCGTTTTAATTTCGAAGATCGTCTGGAGATCGTGTTTGACAAAGACTTTAAAGCCATTTGCGGCGCTGTCTAGACGACGCCGTATCGATCGACGGCGTTTTTATTTATTTTGTTAACCGTAAGGGATAGTTGACCGAAGATTGGGAAATTGTCCTCAGAACACTCAAGAATTTCATTTTATTTTGTCTACAGTTTCAATGTCAATTCTCAAGGATACTTCTTACTGAATGAAAAGCTTTGTGCACTTAAAACAAAAGACCACAAATACACTACCAAGAATACTACTGAATCACAAAAAGTGGGGCAACTAATCAGTGCAGCGGTTTACAAGGTCGCACCGAAAAGCGTATCTGCGCGCGAGACGGCTGAAAGGAAAAGTATAGGCGGCGGCGGCGGCGGCGTGCACGTGTCAATGACACATGCAAATTCGAACACCGCCTCGCCGGTCGACGACCCCTCACTCAATGACTGTCGAAAGTTACCCGTGAATACGCCTTGCCGCCTTGCAGCCTACACAGGCCCCTCGCACAACCACGCGAATATAGTTTTAAAGCAGCACATAAATAAACCGATCTTACCTTGCGATCGTTCAACCGGACCAAAGGAGGACACTGAATTATGTGTCTAGTTCACTTCGTTATTGAATTCCGAGTTTCCCTAACAAATGCAGACGTACGGCCCGACGATAAAGCTGATTGTTGTTTGATTTGCGCCCTTCGGCCGACAGATGCGCCGCTAACAGGAGGTGCGTCTGGTCCATCCATTGTATTATTAGCATTGCGAATTTGGACAAGCGCAAAGTGCTAGACGCTGCCGTCCGCAAACAAACGGACAATATGCAAATTTGCAAATCCTTCTCCGAATTGGAATGACATTTGCATCGGTAGCCGCTAGGCTTGGCCTTCAAGATAGGTCCTACCAACCAAGTGTCACGAAGTTCTATTATTTTATGAATTAAAATAAGACGGAAATAACATGATATTTAGCTTCGTGTGTTGCTGTGTTATGGACATAATTATCTTGAGTTGCCGCGGTACATTCTGTACATATTATTATTGCGAATACTCTAGCTTATTATGTTTGCTTGGCAAACGTCATAACAGGCGTCCCAAGGCTCGAGGGCCGGCGACGAGATGAGTGGCGCGTCCTCATCCCGCGTGATGGACATCAAAACGCTGAAATTACGACGAAAAGAGCTCCACGATAATATGCCATCGACGCCACGGATCGTGTGTTGACCCAATCTATTACAGCGTGCGCGGTGACGTCACGCAAGGCCAGACACACTGCAAACACGGTATGATTCACAAATGCAAACCAAAGCAAAGGTTACCAAATTTTTACGCATTAACCTTCAAGGAAACGTTTGTAAAATTAATGCGCAAATCTGGAGAAACAATCGGTCAAACACTGAAGCCGCAAAGTGTACTGCTATAACTTATCTACCCGTCAGACGTCTTTCACTGAACAAAGACGTGATCTATCGAGCTGGCGATAATAAATGTTTACTACAAGGATAAGTATAGAAATGTTGGTGTACATAAGGTCGATGGTGGTAAAACCAATAACTAACTAATAAATATTCACATCACACCTCGTGATATTGCTAAAACTTTTTAGAGACGATAGCAAACAATGGAACATGGGATGGAAACCGGTTGTGTTGATTGACATCACAAAAATGGTAAATGAGAACTGCCGGTGCTAACTATTTTTAGAAAACATCCATTTTCATTTGGTCGTAAATAAAATAAAGCATGTAAAAGTTTTAGAGGAGATTAAGAACAGCTAGTAGAAGTGGTATTGCATGGATTATAGTAGTAAAATAAACAATATTACGTGTTGGAGGGAGTAGTTGCAGACAGCCGAAGCAGACGGGTGCGGCGGGCTGCGCGGGCGCATGAGAAGCTGGTCAGTGGCCGCATTCCTCATAGTTGAAAGTAACACGGTATCCGGCTGCGAAAAATTACCGCCTCTACCGTCCAGCTGCCACGCGATACTCCGCCTTATACCACACACGTAACGTCTAATAGAATAGCTATCAAACCACCAGGCTATCGATTTTAAGTAGTCTTTATTAGAAGCAGAATTGCGCCACAGAATGCCTGACGGGTTTACAGTGTGCGCACGATTGCTCCCGATGCAAAGATCGTTGTCATGATATCCTCAATGAAGATATGTATCGTCATAATACTGAGGATTATCTACAACTTATTTATCACAAGTTTATTCACCTCAAACCAGTTGCGCTGTTTTTATTCACGTGGCGTTTACCTAGGTAGTACTTATGAAGCAAGTAGCAGTGGAATAGTAGATGTATGTACATACAGTGTACTCCCCTGTTTATTTTTTGCCCTTGCAAGAGCTCTTTGAATAATTGATGGTCATCCACACCACAGTATAAAAATAAACAGCTTCACTTTAATTTGATGATTGAGGTTCATATCGCTATTACTATCATTATGTTTGGGCAAGTAGAAATTATTATGTTTTGAGAAGAGATCTTCTCTAATGGTATTTTTACTACCTTACATACATACATACATACATACATCACGCCTTTATCCCTTGCGGGGTAGGCAGAGCGTCAACGACCGTAAAAGTACGGTCGTTATCGCCACGTCTGACACATATTTGAGGGCCATTTTAGCTATTGTCGTGTATCGCTATAGTGACAGGTTGTCAGCCTGTCGCCTAAAATTGCAATACACATGATACCCTCGAGTCCTTTAGTCGCTTCTTACGACACCCACAGGAAAGAAATGGGGTGATGCTATTCGAAGCCGGCATCACACGGCATTACTACCTTAGCGGTTGACTATTCGCGTGAGAACATTTGCACACCTGTTCTATTCTTATAAATGACTTTATATATTTTATATTATCGTAGCTTTTGATAGTCGTAAGTCGTAATAGTGCGTTTTGTCGACCCATTGTTATATCTACAGTAATTTATAAAATTGTCGGCGGTACGCGGTAAACCGGTGTACCTACTCACTCATTTTCTATGCCTTCTATGCCAACAATTTACTCGTTTCGTACTATGATACGAAAGGCGTGTCTGCAACGAAACAGGCAGCAGGTGCGTTCGATTCAAATCTCAACGTTTTTCAATGCACAGCTGACGACGCTGAAAGCAATTTCGACGAGCCAGCCGAATGATGAGGGTTGCTGAGAGCTTTTTTATTACCTACAAGCTGTAGAGATGCAACAGAATTCGTATGTCGTTACGAGGCTATATTGAAAACGAAAGAACTTGTTTTAAAACACTACCCGTAGTCGTAAACCACAGCTGCTAAAATTAACTTCGATAATAACACCAAAAGGAGAACAACATGCCGTCGGAACAAGTTCCTCCGTATTACGGTGGGGATACATTGTAACGGAACGGGAATGAAAGTCTGCAATTCTTTTCCTGTTGAAATCGCAGTCAAGTCGGTATTCGCGTCGCCGAGATGGCTTTGCGTGAATTTTTTGCCCGTCTGGCGCGCAGGTGTCTCCGAGCGGCTCGCTCGCCTCCTTATATTTTTTTCCCAATAGCCTTCGACCTCCGTTCGTATCCATTGTTTGTTTTGCTTGTTTTTTTACACTTCATCCTTTCCAGACTTATGATCTTTACCTTACGGCTTACATCTTCTGGTAATGATTTCTTTACGTTTTTTAGTTAAGGATACCAGGTACAAAAAGGGTTAGACCACGACCCGTCATCTTTAGTTATTTAAGGTAAACCTGATTTACGCCACGAGATTTGGGTGATTGGGTATTTTCGTTATCTGGTTTTTTATGTTCCCTAAAAGCAAACCTAAAGTAAAGATTCATTTTCCGGTTTTGTGCCTCGGACGGAGTGTTTGGTTTGTGATTTCTTCAAATAATATTATGTGAACTACATGTGGTCTGGTCAGTAGAATTTCATCCCAATCATGGTAAAGATGTAGTTTGATTATTACTTCTGGAACAGGTTTGTGATGACTACCCAGCACGATATTAAATTGGCCCTTTGCGTAACCTAATGTGGGATTGCGAAAATGAATGGTGTTCCCAAGCGGGTGCGTGTGCGCGGGGCGGGCCTCTAGTGGTACCTCGTTCCGTTATGTTGCGGTCATCAGTCTCGGGCTCGGAACGGGTTGCGGGCCCCGGAGGCGATCCGCCGGAACTGTCGCCGCTGTATACGGCACACGCGCTACGCCACGCAGCCCACCGGCCCACCGGCCCGCCGCGCCGCCGCCCGCGCCCGCTTGCCGCATCATCACCTCACGCATGCGTAACGTGCTCGACGCTCGTACGATACGCGCCACGGCATATCATTCACTCACTGACAAGGAAGTCATCTTTCAATGGCTAAGCCCCATCCGCTTTACACTAGGCTTAAACGGGGGCTGAATAAGAAAATAGTCGAAACAAACGTCAAGAGTGCTGCTTAGATTTTAAATTGGGTGGTCTAATCTGGTCGATGCACTCGTCTGTTAAAGAAAGCAATTAAATCAGTATTTCGGTTTACCATAAAGATGTATATTTTTTGCCAAAACACGCTGGATTCTGCTGAAAGCACGGTGGTAATGAGCGAAACTTTTCCAAGAAATCAACGTTACATTTTTGAGCTGAGGTGAATGATAATTTTGGCCGTACGTAAGTAAATTGGCAAAGTGAAGTCCCAAGATTCATTACCCGTTCGTTCTACATACAGCTCAGCCGAAGGCTCATGCAAATAACCTATAATGAGCGTTTGTCCCCTGAGAGCAAGATAACACAATGTTGCTACGGTATGAATAACTAATTCGGTAATTTCTACAAAGCGGTCTTTCGTCTGAATCGTTGCGTGAGAATTCAGGTTTTAATTACCGGCTATCACACTTGTCATCTCTATCGCGATACGTTCTCATGAATGAACTTTTATTTTCTTTATAAAATACGAGGTCAAACTATGTTCGTGTTCGTATTCTAGAACAGAAACTTTCGGCCTTTCGTCCCGAGCGCCCCATAAACCATAATCATGAGCATGATGATACAAAAGAAATCACATGTATGAGCATAACGACACAAATTTGTAGCGAGCTTGGAAGCATGGAAGAAAAAGCTATGACAATAGACGATACAATCAGTGTAAATTAATTGTTTCATTTCCTGCATTGTGAGGCCCGTATGCGCTTGCACCGCGCGTTGAGGGGGCTGCGAAGTTATAAATAATTTATATGAAAGATAACTGTGCTGACGTGCGCCTGGGCAATAGAATACGTGCCCGCACCAAATGGGCACGCTGATGAAAAATCAATATGTACCAATGAATATTCAACAACGAGCTTTTTATGCGTCGTCAATTGCTTTTATAAGAACCGGTAATTGAACAAAATGATATGAGGATGATGTAAAGTAACTGTATTTATCAGTGAGGTATAGCTTCTTTTGATATGTTGATGATGTTTTTCCCTTTGGGATTTTCATCCAGTCTTGTTATTTTGAATTACACAACAAAGTAAGCAATTCCTTAGGTAATCAGTGTCCTTTGTCGGCCTTCCTGAGAGGTCAATTAATTACGGTCTCAATACTCGAAATCACCGTCTCTTTTGACCCAAGGTACGAGTACATAATCGTAAAACGAGTGAATAGTTCTTATCACGGGCCTGAGTCCGGAAATAGGTTTACCTTAAGAGCCGTTTTAATTAAGTGAAGAAGGGTCGTTTTACGGCAGACCTCGGGGATAACTGCCTGAAATGGTCTGGGCTCAGGGTCTACATTAGAGCACCACCGCCTGTGTGAAGGGTATATTCTAGGATGCAAACGATATATCTGTCACACTAACTAACTTAACGACCGTCATAACAATTACAGAATTACACGGGAAACAGAAATACAGAAATAAAGGTGAACGGAGAGTCCGCTAGCAGCACCGCAAATAGTTTTGTGACTAGCACCCTGCTAGGGGATGGGGTCGATAAAACTTTATTTTATTTTGAATAAGCAAGTAGGAGTATACTAATATTGTAACTTAGATGTATGGGTTAAGGTTCATTTTGGAATACTAAACAAATAAACGTCTCATCGTAGACACTGCGGTGATGATAATTGTTTCAGCAAACATAATATTTTTCAGCTGAAATCCTAAAGTGTTGCAGTCTCACGATGAATGGCTTTAAAAGCTTTAAAATACCACCGTCATTGTAACTCCTGCTTTTGCGCACTTTTTCCCCTTTTCATCCTTCTATTCAAAGAAATGATCGCCCCGAGCACAAATTGATTTCATTAATTTACGCGTGTTTGGGGAAAACAGGTTAGAACGAAATTCATGTTTATTTTCCGCGCTAAATCTTAAGATGTTTTTTGATTACTTCGGTTTTTGTCGTAAATATTTGTCTTGGTGAAATGGCGAGGATTTTGCATGTGGTCTAGGAAGTGCTAAACAAGCGGCAAGTGTGTTTGTACGCTGCTACGTATTTGGATCGAGGAGTTGCAACCAGATGCTTTGGCGACGCCATCTCGGATGACACAATACTTAAAACAGGTCCATAATAATTGTCCCGCTATTACGGTGGTCAGACAACTTCGTGGAATTTACATTTTACGACTACAAGTCTAAATTGAGTTGAAATTGTTCACGTGTTCGGTGTTGTTTTTAGAAATTTCGTGTTCTCGTCTTGCAATCACGTTTCTGCGAGCAGAATCTGGAAAAGGAAGACGTCGCCTGGATTTGCAAATTGGATAGCTCCCACCGCATAGTGGCTAAATATTTAGAATGGAATGGGTAGAATAGCTCGTTAGCTCGTACGCTCTATCGTTACTTGGCCCCGCTCACAATTAGGCTTGACTACGTGGCGCTGGTTTAGGCAAGTTTCCAGCTGGTATGTAAACTGAGCAATTTCCCTAATTAAGCACTCTGCGCGAGTAGCGTCGATCGAATGTTTGTGTTACCGGTGGCACTCACGCGCTTCTAACGAGCGAGGTTTCGATTCGCGCATCGCTACTCCGCGGTTCAGTTTACGCGTCATTTGTAGAGCTGAAATGTTAAATGCGGTTGCATTTCAGCGTCGGCACGAACATTTTGATTGGTTGTGTTTATTATGTTGAGTATTTGAAACTGAAATACAGTCGTCTTCTGTATTCAGCGTTGATTTACAATTTCAATAGGTATGGTTTTTGATGTACATTGGATGCAATTGTTTTTGGTATAGCTGGCAGTGCAGTGCAGCAGCAGCATGCGCCGGCGCAGCGCAGGCGGGCGGCGGGCGGCGGGCGGGCGGCGCGTGCGCGGCCCTGGCGCAAGGTCAATGGCACGCGCCTCTCCCGCTCGCACACCGGAATTCCATATTTAAATCTCGTCCGCAGAAAAATGGCGGTCGGGCCGGTCCGCTCCATTCCGCGTTTCTTCTTCTCGTGTTTCTTCATCGTTTTTTCCACGTATCGTTAACGACTTAGTAACAGTGCGGTTTGCAGTTACTTACAATGTAGTGTAGGTATGCGTAAAATTAATCGTAACATTTCATGTCCTTTTATATTTAAATGCCCCGTCAATGTTTATTCGCGACACATTATCATAACTGTTTTTAATTAAGCTGGGCAAGACTCCATTATGTCGCTGTAACGCTCACTGATAATGACAATGTGAAAGCGCCAATAAATTAAGATAAGCCATTAATACACGTCGGCGGCGCGTACAGTGCATTAGCTGAGGTTTTAGTACATTTAAGTTTGGTAGAGCTATTGTAGAGTGTAGAGTAGATAGACGGGTATAGTGGCGGGTAGCGGGTAGCGGGTAGAAGCGGACACAATTAACCCCGGTCGTGAACTGCAAGTCATCGCCAATCGGTGCTACGCTCGGATTTCAGCACAAAAGCGTTGGGGGAGGACATATTGGGCGACTAAGCGGACCGGGGACATTAGCAGGAAAAAACATACCGGTCGCTGATCCCACCGCGCTATCTACCACATTATTTGTACTTAGGTATATGTAGCTGGCTGTGTGGGATGAAGAGCAAACTAATTTGTTGACTTCAAACCTGCAAAGTTACGGGTCCACGTGTTGATCTCACATTAACATATGTCTCATCTTCGCCGCTTGTGGATTTGTTTCGAGATCTCTCGGATAATAGTGTCAACATCACCCTTGAAAATTTAAAACTTACATTTACTCTTGATGAAACATGTGTGGAAACTTGAGAGGTGCATGAAACTAGAAGGGTTGAGGTAGAGACCGAAATTGAACACAGAGGCAATGTTGCGAAATTAATTAATGTCCCCCCGGAGAGAGGAAATGTTTTAAAAGCAGCACTAGCAGCGCCTCCTAGGCGTCGGGCGGGAGGAGCCGGCAACCCGGCAACTCGGGATTGCAAGTCATCGGGCGCGCGGATTTACTGCGCAATAAATTTGAACCGAGAAACAGAACCTTATCTGCTAACAGCTCAAATGAACTGTCTCGCGGAGAGAGCAAGAAATAACAGAGGACCGCTGAAATAAGACACCGAGCTTACACATTTACTGAAGGCAGAAATGAAATTCAATTTAATACTGGACGAAAACAAATATCCGCCAAAAATTTTACAAATAATCAGTCAGTTACACGAAAAAAGGATAAACATATGTTTCAAAATAAACATTACTGGTAATCGAACAGAATAACAATTCGCAAATTGCACACCATATAATAATGTTTAGAACGGATGCCATAAAATTTATTGCAATGGCTAAAAAAGCTCGGATGATGCATGCATTATAAAATTAAGTGTCAGATCGATGTAGAGACGCATAAAATAGAGTGCATTGTGAATGCTAATCAACTGAATACTGACTACGAACACGATAAGCTGACTATGCTAAAGCCTGACGTTTATGGACTGGAATTCTTTGATTTAGGTGGTAATCTTAGCGTATGCTTGCGACGTCGTCTGCATTTGTTAGCATCCATAAGTGTGATTTTGTTTATTTTCTATAGATCTCGTCACCGAGATGAAATTATACACCAGAGTCGAGAGTATCATACGCTTTTTTATTATGTAGATTGGGTTTATTTTGTCTACATTTTTGTTTTAGGAAGCCCTGTGACTTTACGTACTTATCTGCATAATGCTTATCAAGGGCCTATTTAGGAGATGTTACGGACGAGATGCGAGAATTTCCCTGCAGCGGAATGACTGAGCATATGTATGCCAATCTTTGAATAAGTTCAAACGTCTCCAATACAGAAGTGTCGTTCCTACTTCCTCACTATCTCGCCGGGATGGAAGGCAATGATGGCAGCAGGCGTGGCTCGGGGGTATTGGAGTGTGTCCGCTCAGGGATGGGTGCGCTAAGTGACACCGTGCCGGAGATGATGCCGCCTCGCGTCACATCCGTCATCGCGCCGTGGCGACGCAACAACATGCTGGATATGACGTTTCTCAAAATCAGTAAATATTTTGATAATGTTAAAGAAAGACAATTTTTGATACAGAAAACAAGGATTTTTTGCTACTGAAGTGTTTCCTATCGTTCCTATTTCCTCGCTATCTCGGGATGGAAGGCAATGATGGCAGCAGGCGTGGCTCGGGGGTATTGGAGTGTGTCCGCTCAGGGATGGGTGCGCTAAGTGATACCGTGCCGGAGATGATGCCGCCTCGCGTCACATCCGTCATCGCGCCGTGGCTACGCAACAACATGCTGGATATGGCGTTTCTCAGAATCAGCAAATATTTTGATAATGTCAAGGAATGTGAATTTTTGATACAGTAGGTAAAGAAAGATTTTTACTGTCGCTGTATCTCCTGCTCAAAAATGAGTGGAAACATGTAGGTCAATCTTTGAAAAAGTTCAAACGTCTCCAATACAGAAGTATCTCTATTTCCTCACTATCTCGCCGGGATGGCAGGCAATGATGGCAGCAGGCGTGGCTCGGCGGTATTGGAGTGTGTCCGCTCAGGGATGGGTGCGCTAAGTGAAACCGTGCCGGAGATGATGCCGCCTCGCGTCACATCCGTCATCGCGCCGTGGCAACGCAACAACATGCTGGATATGCCGTTTCTCAAAATCAGCAAATATTTTGATAATGTCAAGGAAAGACAATTTTTGATGCAGAAAACAAGGATTTTTTGCTACTAAAGTGTTTCCTATCGTTCCTATTTCCTCGCTATCTCGCCGGGATGGCAGGCAATGATGGCAGCGGGCGTGGCTCGGGGGTATTGGAGTGTGTCCGCTCAGGGATGGGTGCGCTAAGTGATACCGTGCCGGAGATGATGCCGCCTCGCGTCACATCCGTCATCGCGCCGTGGCAACGCAACAACATGCTGGATATGGCGTTTCTCAAATCAGGAAATATTTTTATTATAAAACAGAAAGACAATTTTTTATACAGATAACAAGGATTCATTGCTATTGAATTGTTTCCTGCTCAGAAATCATAGGACACATGTAGGTCAATCTTTGAAAATGTTCAAACGTCTCCAATACAGAAGTATCTCTATTTCCTCACTATCTCGCCGGGATGGAAGGCAATGATGGCAGCAGGCGTGGCTCGGGGGTATTGGAGTGTGTCCGCTCAGGGATGGGTGCGCTAAGTGATACCGTGCCGGAGATGATGCCGCCTCGAGTCACATCCGTTATCGCACCGTGGCAACGCAACAACATGCTGGATAAGCAGTTTCTCAAAATCAGCAAATATTTTGATAATGCCCAAAAAAGTCAATTTTGATACAGATAACAAGGATTCATTGCCATTGAAGTATTTCCTGCTCAGAAATGAATGGACATCATGTAGGCCAATCGTTGAAAAAGTTCAAACGTCTCCAATACAGAAGTATCTCTATTTCCTCGCTATCTCGCCGGGATGGAAGGCAATGATGGCGGCAGGCGTGGCTCGGGGGTATTGGAGTGTGTCCGCTCAGGGATGGGTGCGCTAAGTGACACCGTGCCGGAGATGATGCCGCCTCGCGTCACATCCGTCATCGCGCCGTGGCAACGCAACAACAAGCTGAATATGGCGTTTCCAGAATTATTGATACCTACAGAAAATAAGTTTTTTGCCATAGCAGTACCTACTTATCTAGCGCTCCACATGGAAGTTATGTCAAGTGTAGCACAAAATAAATGACAATAAAACGGTATCCCTTTGACTGGCATAATTTTTTTTCCACTAATATGTTCTAGCATAACAATTTCTTGCCATAATATTTATTTTGTCATAATCATATTTTAGACTATTGTATTTTGTACTAACAATATTTTGGCATAATTGCTCTTGTAATAATTTTTTGGACTAATATGTAAATATTTTTTATTAAGTTAAAATGGCAAGAGATGTAAGTCAGTTTAGTATTTTTAAAGATATATTAGGTTAAATTAGGTCAGTTTAGATTAGGTTAGGTTATTTTTATAGGTACAATTTAGAGGGTCTTCTAATGCATCAGATTTTTATGCCTATTTGATTATGGATATAACAATTTATGGTTTTGTATTTTAGGCCTATGTACTATTATGGAAATATTTTTTATGCGTAAAGAAATTATGCCTAAACTGTTATGCGTACATGAATTATGCGTAAGTATCATTAATTCATTAGTTCAAATTACAGTGTGCCAAAATATATTATGTCAATTCCTTTTATGCAAATGGATAGAGAACCCAATAAAACATGTTCAGTAATCTGGATTGGACTAGGTACGAGTTGTCACTTAAGAGAGGGAAATCATCACTTCACATCAAGATAGTTTTATCCCTCTTTAATCTAATGATGAATGATTTGTATATGTTGATTTTATCCCATAATGAATTATTTGTTCTTTGTCATGGTTTGGTTTCATTTCATAAATACTTAGGTATTATTTTTTTTGCAAAGTCAATACTTCTTTACGTTATCAATAAAAAGTTATTTGTAATCAATTTCGCCTACGCATTCAATCTGGTTAGTAGATTGTTAAAAGCTTAGGCAACGGTCTTACAGTAAATATCTAACTGTACCTACTAAACCAAAGAGATTTGAAGAGATAAGCTTTTTTCAATCGACTCTACAGAAATAACGAAAGCTTTTTAACAAATTAACACATTACGCCTAATGGATTGCGACAAGTCAAAAGAACCCGATAAAACACGTACTTACTTAGAAAACTAAAGTAGGTAATACTTTAGAGTAACGGGGCCAACTCTCAACAGGAAAAATAAAAATGAAAATGTGTTTAAAGGAAACCTCATCTGGTATCATTGTTGCACTCGCTTTTAATCAAAGCAAAGGCGTTTTTATAGCGCAGGTAGGTATTTATTGTATTCGAAAATTAAAAGGAGGATAGGGAGCCTCTTGGGAGGTGGGAGCCGCTGGGGAGGGGGGCGCAATCAGAGCTCGCCGTGGATGGTAACCTTAAATACCAGCCTTAATTGAATGCTTCCGGGTTGCGCTCCCCGAACTACATAAATATACCTCACGGAACTGTTCGCCACCAAAGAATTTCCTTTAACACCGTCTAAACGCTTTTACCGGCTTCCACTAGCGCGCGTGGCATTCCCGCGTTGTCTTTACAACAACAACGAGTAAAGAGATTTCCACAAAACCTTTGATTCGCGTTTTGCATCTCAAACTCGAGACACTTTGATAAAAACACTGTCTGGAGTACATATCTTATTTTTAGACGGGTCTCGCATTTTAAAGTAGCGGGGGACATAAAGACGGTGCTCCGAGTGAATCGCACTTTCATGTTTTTGGCTCGAGGCGAGTTCGAGGCACGCATACGGAAGCTGAAACAATGCTATAATTCTTCAGTCCATTTTGAACGGCTCGCTTAACTACCTACTTGCATTCGTGTAGTACTGTGCCAGCGCTGCAGAACGCATTCTGAACGTTAACTTTGTACGTTTAATGTGTGTATGTGAAAATGGAACGTTCTATAAAACTCTACTTAATTAAATATGTATCTATAAGCACAGCAAGAATAACTTACCTAGGTACTGTGGCCTGAAGATATAACAGATGTTCCCATAAAGTACTCAACTACTCACTCTTGCAATAGAGCATTACCAATCTTACAAAAATTTTGAAAAAATTCGTGAACAAAGTAAAGTGGAAATCTGAATAGAGATGAGGGTAAACGGGTGTCGTGCGTTGAGAGAATAATATTTTGGAGAGTGTCGCGTGGCTCCGACGCGGCACGGCACGGCACGACGCGGCTCGGCACGGCGCGGCACCGGCTGCCGGCTCGCGAACTCAGGAAATGAGGCTCTCTGTCCCGTCGGGAAATTGTTCCTCCCAATCATAACGCTCAGTAAAATCTCCCCGCTTTGAGAGACTTTAAAAATGATGGAACAGATTTATCTTCGCAAGTGTATTACAAGAAAATAATGGCATCAAAGTAAATCTGCTTGAAGCAGCCGCGGTATAATGAATTGTTTACTTATGCGAACAAGTTGAAACAAATTGGGGATTTACAAGTGGGTACGTATACCTACCTATCAAAAATGTACTCAGGATACAGTATCAAGCGTTCTTTTTATCTGATTGTAGACCGGCAATTCGAAGAGTAATTAAACGCATTCAGAATCGAAAAACAAGTGGAAACATCCGCAAAGTTTACCCCACTTGCAAATGAAAGCGGCCGCCGAGACTATTTCCCAAAAGGTCCGAGATGGGCCGATATATCCGGCCGGCGCATCCGATTGAATTAATCCCGGAAAGCGGTGGTCCGCCGGTGTGATAAACATTTACATACGTATGTTACTGCATGTTCCCATATCGAATATTCGGTACAAATCGTCTAGGAATTGAGCACGCCGAAGCTACGACAGGGTTTGGGAAACAAGGAGATGGGAATGGGTTTATGGTAAACTCGTTACGGAGATAACCGTGGTGAAACTTTGATTTTATTTTGGGATTCGACGATAAGAGCTTCGTATTCTTTAAGTATAAATAGTAAGGCACAGAAACGTTCATGCCCTTCAACAATGTCGAAGAAGAATCAAAGATAGTACATTAATTTAAAACCAATTTAGCGTAAATCGATGATATTGGTAGTGGCGTGGTGTCTATTTATAGCTCGCTCAATGAATTGTAGGGAAGCGACGGCGGTGGCGGTCCGGGGCTCCGGGGGCGTGCGCGCAGACCGACTCACAAAGGACCAATTGACGAGCTATGGAATGTGATGTGACCGAGCTTGTACTATAAGCAAAACGAGATACCCATTTAAGGTTGTTCAAAAAATGTATGAAAAATCAGCGATTTTTGATCTCAATAATGGTTAATCAACAACCTTCGAAGTCCCAACCAATATGTGGCTATAACTGATAGAATTTTAAATTGACAATTTAAACGTGAGTTGGGAATAAGTCTTATCAAATCTATGTCCAATCCAATAAATGATGAATACGTAATTCATTTTATGTAAAATATTACGGTTTTCATAAGGCTTTTCTTTCAGGCTAAGTATTACGGTAGGTTAATAATTTTGAAACGGTACTTTAATAATATGCAGTTGTTAATATTAATCAATTCTTGTAGGTAGGCACAGAAATCGCAAGATAAATTTAACGATATCATAAAGAAAAGGATTTATTAAAGCAATAAATAATTATGATTGAAGACTGTTCTCAGTGGTAATAACTATGTGCGAGTACCTACATTAGGGACAATAAGCTCATTTAAACTGCATACGATGTAGCTATACAATGTTAGTCTCGAAGGTGTTACTGTAGTAAAATTTCTAGGACAAGGTAAATCCGGTGTCATATCGGTTTTATCCCATACTTTCTGTTAATATGACAAACCGAATTGTCTACCAAAGGGATAAGAGAGATGCAATATGCTTCCGTACTTTGAGATAGCCGTAAACTGTGTTTGGTGCGGGTTCGTGACTCGCAGTGTGGAGCACGGAGGGCATGTTCACATGAGCAGATGGCCACCGATGAATGAAACCATTAACGAGATGCTCACGCGAGCCCCGAGCCCCAGCGGCGTGGGTGCTGCCTGTGTAGCCACCGCGCTAGCGCCGACTTTATAACTCTCTCATCACCGTAGGAAAATATTACGATCACGAGCGCTCCTTTATTAATACTCCGCTTTACGGCCCTACAAGTTTAATAGCAACACGTTATTTGCCTCTAAAATTATCTTTGTAAGCTCCAATAAACGGACAACAAAACCAATTTATGCCAGACCGCTGGCGATTCCGAAGTTCGGCTGGGGGCGGAAGTAGCGCTGTTATTACATTAACGTCACCCTGAACGTGGCGGTTTGCGCGGAGTCCCATCAAACGCCGCGTAGGACGGATAGCGATTTCGTCGAACAACCGGGATGCGCCCAATTCTCGCCAATAAACGCCCCCGAGATATATCGACCTCAACGTAGGGCCCGCTGCTACACGCACCGAATCGACACCTCTATAGTAACTACACTAAAGAGGAAAATCGGTTTTTACACCGTGACGTTTATCACGTCTCATGATGAATAGGTTTTGAATTGACCAGCGTTTCTGTAGAGGCACATACCGCTCATTCCGCGAGTTACGCCGTCGATTGATGGCGGGGCCATTAAATATGGATGTTCGATTCAGATGTTCAAGATGGGCGGCCTCTAAATAAATTCCTACGGTTTCAGACGTGAACGCACACTGTCTGACTTATTCATGCGCAATTTGAAGATTTTTTTCAGGTTACTTGCAACTTATTGGTGTACTTTATATTCTGTAACCGAGATCTTTACGATTTTCAGGAAAAAGGTTGAATTTCAAAATTAACATCAAAGATAGCGCACCGATAGGACGCTCTCAGAATTAATAAATTCTTAGCATTAATTTTGCAAACTTTCCTGTTCGCTCGAAGATTGTTATCGTGTCGTTTTGCTAAAGAGCACAAAAGGAAGGCTTAAATGTTTATTGCAATCTGCACACTTTAGGCGAGAGGCTTTAGAGCTTATCTGAGTGAATGCATGTCTGGGGAAGCAGGCGGCTGGCGGCAGGCGGCAGGCGGCAGGCGCTAGATACAGTAGGCAGCGCAGGTATGCAAGAATGCCGGAGTGACGGCATCAGCTCGCCACGTGACCTGAGGGACCGCCTGTAGCCGCCTGCTGCCATGATTCACCGCTCGCCGCATTCCGGCCCCGGCCGCATAGCTAATAGGAAATGCCACATCGCAATAAATTTGTTAATGCTATGCTAATAACTTTGTGCTTGCTCTGTTCGTGCTAAGCAATGTTCACCTGCGACCTATGCCTCGAACGAGAGAAGCTGCAGCGAAATTAAACCGTCATAAATTTCGCCGTCCGTATTTTAAATTGCAGCAGTAAGAAGAACCGGTGAAACGTTTTATGAATTATTCTTTGCGATCGGAGACATGAAAGATGCGTGCTTCAGGCGAGCGAGTCGGGCCGCGAAACTTCTCCTTTCCAAAACAATGTTAATGGGCATTATGAACGGTTTCAGAGTTGCATGGCAACGAATGCTTGGATTTCATTGAGTGGCTTGTCACCGCAAGAATGTTGCAGTTTCAATTGAGATTCCGTTTTACAGATCAGCATGCGCGGTGGCGGGCGCAGCAAGGCGCGCGGCTTTCGCGGACGGTGCGCGCGCGCTCGCTCGCCGGCTAGTCGGAATCGATCACGGACCGTTTCATTTATACCGTTCCTCGTGCTGATTCATTCAACATGAATAAACATTAGTTACCAGATGATGTAGCTGCTATTGTAGATGCCGGTTAAAATTACGTGTTTGATTTTGGTCGCTTGATTCACGCTAATTTTGGGATGCGGCGCTGCGTGGGCTGCGGCTAAATTGTGGGAATTGCTGCATTTGACTGTAATCTGTGCTGATTGACAAATCCAATAGCATAAATTGTGATGTAGGATTGAATGTACCTACTTATTTGCTAAAACAGTACTCAGCTATACGGTAATGTTGTTGGCCTATGGCAATACTTTACGGTGCATGGCAGAATTAACAATCGTCTACAATTCTGCAACATTCTTGTCATTATCGTTACAAATGAGTCTTGCGATTTTACAGCAGAATTTATTTGCTGACATTTTAATTTACATCACGCGGCAAAGTTCTTAATTAGTGGGGGTGAGGGGTGAGTCGGGGTCGCGGGGGCACACGCGACTGTTTTTGCTGCTTTCCGGTGCAACCACCCCGGCCTGCCCCGGCGAAGGTAAAACTTGGATAGAATGTGTCGTAATTAACTATTACTTTCAAAAATATTCGTAGTTCTGCATGCACGTGACTGCAGATTTAATAAAGGGAACGGAAAACTTTCATTTTGCTGCCATACGTGCACTTATCTTATCAGAGTAGTAGCAACTTGAAAGCTTTAAGGAAATAAACGATAATTTTATATTTAGAAAAGAAAGTTCCTTTCGTATTCACAGAGAGTTGTATCAATAACAATTTATTTTCCGCCAAATCGACTTCCATTACGTACAAAGCGACGTCGATACCCGCCGGGAGTATGAATAGGGATATTATAAACAGTGTGAACGGGCGACTGCACTTCAATATGGCCTGGATAAAGTATCTGGTGTTTTGCAAAGGCTATCTTGTAATCGATAGGGTCGCCGATCGGTTACTGCACAAATATTTGCTTCGCAAGATCGAGTGGGTAAAGCATGTTGCGGTCAACACAAATATACGACACCCGAGTAGGTATGGCGCCCACTTGGTGCACCCACCCTCCTCTCAGCTCACTACACCGATATTTTATTCTACTCAGTCAACGACTCTTGTTTTATTACTTTTTGTATCATGAAAGATCTCGCTGTTGGGACATTTCGTCGCGAGATTGACTAACTACTTGTTAAGTCAATGACAACCAACCACAGTGTGTATCGGATTTATCACGGCAAATAAAAAACAAGGCGCGGTCTGTTTATGTTCTCGCAATTTTCTTATCTCCAACTTTATTGCTGCATGCATCCAATCTAAGCGAATAGAGCGACAATTTACTTCGTGAATAAAATCAACAAAAATGCAGAGCGTGAGCGCTCGGCGAATGCGATATTCGATAGAGCAGATTAAAGGGATCTGCAAACATTCAACTGTTTAATCTCGTCCCGACCTCCGGCCGATTTATTAGCATAACTTCAGGACGTTGGCACGTTCGGACAAATTATTGACTCATTCAACGAGACCGCTTGTAAATGAGCAATTGCTTTCCGAGATAAAGTTAAATAAATGTCAGTATATACGCCCTTTACACCCCACAGCAATGAGGACAAGGCTTCGCCCAAGGCACTGCAATACACTAAGGGACACTAGACTCTACAATACGGTAAATCAATGCCGGAGACTGCAAGCAGAGGACAAAGCTGAAGGATGTTTAAGTTTAGATATAAACAGGGCTGTTAAATCAGGAGAATGGATTTATTAATAAAGTCTAAATTGGTTGGAGTACTCTATTGTAGTTGAGGAGTACATTAAGTGTAAGATAGTCACACGCGGGATCATGTCAATAGCCAAATTGTGTGTGTTGTGGAGATTGGTCGTCGGGTGTCGGCCGTGATTGGCTCCGTGTCTCGGTAATGCGGGCGAGGTTATGGACCCTCCGATTTAATTGAAGATTCCACGTCCAGGCCGACATCAACAGATGACTGCATTGTCTGACCCCTGATGGGAATGGGAACACGGACCCACTAGCTCCGAACATTCATCCCATTTATTACACCCCAAATATGATTTTGATGCGAAACCCGACCTTTCCTCGCAGTACCCACGTTACAAAATACTAATCGACCGACTCTAGCTTGCTTGTATGCGGTGAACTCCATTCATTCAGTTTCCAATAAATTGAAAATCTAATTTGACTAGTATTATATTGGTTATTATAACGCTAATAAATTATCAATACAGGATGTTAATAAGCTAATCAGTTCGTGTTTTCAGTTCTGGTGTTTATTATTCATTTTATCAGTAAATTATAGCTTCTGCTGCAGTACTTACTCAAAACTTCAGTGCTTTATTACAACTTGTAGCGTGCAAATGAACGTACCTGGAAAAGAAAGTATAATTTAAGTTAGCTGTATGCATTGAAAGGGAAAAAGTTTAGACACGTCTATTTAGTTAGTTAATTTCGCAAGGTAGAGCGTCTAGGAAGAGAGGTAGAAAATCAAGGAGGAAAAGCTCTCGAGCTTTTTCTAATAAAAGTCGCTGAAAGAGAATTTTAAAATCTTTTAAAGCGTTAACATTGCAGCGACGGCGCGGAAAGTTGGGAGGGAATTCGGGGTGTTAAAAGTTGGGGAGTCGACATCGCGACTTGCTACTAGCGACGCTGTCACACCACTCACGCCCACAGGAACGTCTTACCACGAAAACTGCACTCTCATCGATTTACTCCATTATTTAATACATGCTTTTAAACTTTGATATTTCGATATGCAATGTCTCTTCTAAATATAGACAAGTATTTTATGAAATTCTGAATACTGCAATTCTAAGTTAGTCCCTGAAAATTGTTTCATCACGCGCAATCAATTTCGTTCCGCGAGCAAAGTAGGTTGTGTAGATGCTTCTAAATAATTTGACGTGGCGGGCACCTGCAGGCGACGGCTAATGGGCCCAATTATCGAGGAGCCAGAGTAGGCCATTACCCCTCCCTGACCCCTCCTCATGAAATACCCCGGACACTTACTATAGACGTTTGAAATAGGATAGAAGGTGGCAGCACTACGCTTTTGTCTTCTTTTGCACTTATTCCTTTGATAAGAAAAGGGCTCTCTAAATGATTTTTACGGGTGACTGGTTTTTGATAGGTTCGGGGAAAGTTATAAAAATAGCCTGGGTAAAAATGTAAGGGCAGATTCTCATCAACGTGTTTCCGAAACCAGGTATAGGTAAGTGCTACAAGTAAGTAGCTATCGTTCTAACGAGTTTTGGCAACAACTTCAACAATGGCGAGAGAAAAATTGCGGCCTCTCCATAACAAAGTCCAAAAAGTAATTAAGTAATGATTCTTAAGTTGTACTTCCGAGTTGCGAGCCGGGTTCGAACCGCAAAGTTATCGGGCCCGCCGACTGTTACGAATTAGAAATTTCTACTTGAAACATAAATTCGGAATTCCGTTTCCCGCGTTAATGATAGATAAGGGGACGTCTTTAAGGGAGTTTCTGAAAGAAAATCCTCTGATTCCGTCGCCTTCGATAACGGGCGCGGGAAAGTTATTTGTCTTCTGGATACCGTATTTCAAAATGAAATTTGCAGGTAAGAATTTCTGGCCTGAATGGAATTTTGATACTTTACTTTTGGCTAGTAATTTTCCAGTAATTTGGACAATATGAAATGAAAATTGAATGTTTAATTTACTTGACTGTTACAATTTTAAATTTGAGTGAGGTTTGTACGCTTTTTCTTTGTAAATTATTCGTCTACAGTTCTAAGGCCGTGAGCTGTGAGTCATACTCGTATCTCCAACTTGCTCAAATGAAAAATTTGTTACGAGAACTTTAAATTACCTCCCTAACACCTATCGGTGTGATTTACGATAGGCAATAAAAACTGGAAATGCAATTTGATGTATGCGAGACGTTCGCCAAAGAGGGTGGTTGGAGGATTATGAGAAAATTTTTTGGAAGCGCTCAGAAATTGGATTCTCGCTCAAAAGGAATGTTTGGCGGCTTAAATTTCCGAGCGACGTGGATAATTTCTTCCGATTATTAATACCTTTCAAAGCATAATTTTAATACCTTCTTACGTATTAAGAAATCGTTTTCTGTACAAATGATTTTAATCGCAAACGATGACACACTGACTTATCAGTAAATGAGAGAACCCAACCTCTGAACATTTCAAAGGCTTGTCCCCTACAAACCTCTATTAGTTATCTTGTAAGTTTCGAATAGGGCACGAGGCGTCTGCGCTCGTTATTATGATGGCATCCGATTGTGTTATCGCACACTTGAGTGAGGTAAGAACGTGTGTATTGTCGCTCGGCGCGCGGCACGGCGGCACGGCGGGCGTGAGGAATCGTGACAGCAGGACAACGCGCCGCCTTATCGAGCAACGAGCAGCCACGCGCCGCGTGATGAGGGCTAGTAGCTAAGGGAATCTATCACACATTATCCGTGTGACCGTCCGGTACACTGTTTTGTGGCAGTAGGGACAGGGAAGACAAGAGCCTCATTCATAATTAGATCTGTCATTTGAAAGACGTTCAGAAACTTGGCAAGTTGAATGCCGGAAGCTTGGGACTGGAATCCCGCGGGCCGTACAAAAGCGTTAATAGAATGTGTTATAGACTACACACAGAACTATAAAATGTTTATTAATTGTAACATTTAAATTAATTCATTTTCGAAGTAAGTATTTCAGACTGCGATTCAGACTGAAATAAGCAATATTAACTTTTTAATCCATCGATAGGTATAAATCCTTCGAGCTACACGATTTTCTGTCCACAAAATCTAACCACGAAAGCTGAAATCCAAGGCAAGAAAGGTGTCGACGGTAAATATTAGTTCTCAAGGTTAATAATAGGTTAGGGTACCAAACTAAACAAGCCTTAAAAGCCTTATTTTATTTGGGCAAATACGATTTCACGCTATGAGTAGTTCGTGTATTGAGTCTAAAGCGGTCACATTTGGGTCTACAGTAAGACCACATTTTACTTGATGTTTGAATGAATAGGCCCAAGAAGTGTGTGGGAACTTCGGAAGTGGCCACATACAAATAGACCTAAGTACATGTCCTGTGGTCTACATGTGTATGATTTTCCTGCCGTTCTCCATAAACAGGATTTGATTGATCGGGCCTTTGTAGCGCGGAGATCTCTACAAAATTAATGTTCATTTAATTTTATTTCCTGCCTACACTTACTTATTCAATTTTTGCTTATCGTTCGGAACGCCCACTTCAATTAATAGCAAATAATTATATGACCATTTAAATTACCCACAGAATAATAAATTAATAACTATTAACGAAACTTTTATCGGCAAATAATAACTTAGGTCGAAATCTCTGTGCTCGGTCAACCAACCTTTGCCCTTGGTGATAAGTGTCGAAGAGTTAAATAATATTGTGCTCGTAAAATAAACACTTACATTAATGTGTTTGACATTTTTATGGTTATTGTATGTATGTATCTATCTATAGGTAGGTATTACAGTCAATAAATTATTTTAGCACGCTCGAAAACAAAGAAGAATCTTTTGGCACGGTCGATTAGTATTTAAGAATTGTATGTACGTAATCATACATGTACCTACGTACTATGCGGGGATTATTATGTATGTATTTGTAAAACGTTTGTAAGTGCGAACCAAGTTGCAGGTAATTTTATACTATCATGGCCATCCTACGGCACCAGCCTTGACTGACTTCTATTGCAGATAAATGATGCAGCCTGCACACATGTTTTAGATATTAAAACATATTACTCACTTGTATGAGTAACGTGTTCAAGACTACTTTGCTCCATAATTCAAGAAGATGACTGATTACACCTTGGTAAGGAAGTCACGTCGATTTATAAGTCTGTACAGTTATAAGTGAGGACATTGCTTTAGATCTAGTATTTATGTTAACTGCCTGCTTGCTTCACAACTTCACTACGTCCCTGTGTCGAATCATATCAGCCGTATAGGTACTGCGATGGAGAAATCCGCGAAAGAGAAGTAACCTGTCAATATTATTTAGGTTACCTACCTATAAACTTCTTGGTTGCGTACGAAACAAGTTAGATGGAAACCGCACAAGACCGCAAAATGGGGAAAACAAGGAAGAGAGGCCATTGCCCAGCAGTGGTAATATTCAGGCAGGCTATTAATACCTTGCCTGTGGATACATCATGTTAAATACATTTGACATCTCAAATAACCATCAGCTGAAGTTTTACGAATCCCGTAAATATGGTATGTTTCTTCAAAAAGAAATAAAGTCTCCACACTCGGAATTGCTGAGGAGCTGACATTACGAGGTGCTCCAGATTTGAATGCAGCAGTAACTAGGACTCCATCGCACATAATAGCTGGTGTAAAGCCGTACGAAGCACAATTTAGTGCTCGTAAAGCTGGCTCCTCGACTCGTCTTGCTAGTGCGATGATGTTTTTGGTAAGGAAATGCCTGTTGTATGCTACGCTACAGTAGTTTTTGCTAGTAGAAGCGACGACGTCAGAGCATTGTCTAAATCTAGTTAGTTGCATAACCTGAAACTTGCGTCTGTTTTTGCCCTTTGTACTTGTGCCTCCCAATAAAATAAAGGCCGGCGCACATCTGGTCCATTGTAGTTTTACAGTAAGTATGTACTTTCTGTGTCACACATGATATACCGCTACTTAAAAGTCGATAATATGGGTCTTGGACTTTTGTACCTATAATTTACGACTCAGTTTATTTTCATTTTGCTATACACTGTCATGTCGCTGTCAGCGTGTCAAATAGTGTTAGATGTGTGCCGATTTTTGCACTCATCATCAGATTTAGAGATTGCATCATAGATCTGTCAAGTTTTTATCAAACACATACATTTTAAGATAAGTAGTGACATAATTTGTTAGCATAGCTTTTTTTATATCATATCTTAGTCAGATCTGAAATTGGGTTATGTAAGGAATAAATAATGCCTACCTCACAATGTTTTAGGTAGTTGTTTAGTATTTATTTTATTTTTGTCTTATATCGATTATTATTTACCTACCTATTACTACATCTAATATCATCTCTTATTAGTTACATCGGATATTTAAATTGAACATTTTTTATATTGTTACTTTTCAGAAATAGGTACCAAGTCAGCGAAGGACCACCTGTGCTTGATATCGGTATGAGGTATGGCCGTAGCTAAGATTTGAAAATAAAACTCTTAAAAAATCTTTGACTTCGCCTAAACGTCTGTAAATCGAATAAATTTGTACAACATGCACATATTTTACCATTTAAGCAGGATATATGACATTAAATTTGCATAGGTTAGTTCTTCTGAATATAAAAACAATGTAGGTACCTTTTGAAATCAAAGTATCGTATATACCTATAAGTACCTACATGAAATTTGGGCTCTGGCTCTACACAAACAAAATTAATGATGTAACGGTTTAATCCCTTGGATAGTACAAAGTACAGTGTCGTTATTATGTGCCAGTATGTTAATCGTCTAAAGAGATATGAATAGCACCCGATACGGATTAACGTTGCCAGGCGAGTGCGCAACAATACGCCAGATTAGAGGAAGGCAGCTTAAGCTCCTCCGCACTGCTTTAAAAACAAATCTCTCCTATTTCAATACGCAGGTAACTGAGCCTGATCCTTACAAACCATTTTGATTGATTCTTTGGATACAAGATAAATGGTTTAGTGCTCAATCTCGCTTAGGTCTGTTTTCTGTAGCAGCGCGCTACGAAAACGTAGACCTCATTCCGAGATCTTGATCGAGATAAATCGCGTGCAAAAATAGAAAGGGGCAACAAGTGTGAGTTAGTAACCAATATATAAAAGTTGTTATCTGCACGCTTCGCGAATCAGCTCTTATTTTATCGCGGGCTGCAGCAAATATTGCGATAACGTATGATAAAGCGTTACGTGAGCGTTGTGTTACGTCTAATATTCAGCTCCATTGTTTTACATTACCTTCCTTTTTTATTTCTTTGCACACACAAATTGGTCCACGGAATCCCGCATAAGCAGAACACGAACACCGAACTGAAAATCGATGCTCATATTTGCAAATACCTTGTCGGGAAATGCAGGAACCAAAATTGAAAGTTGGAATTGTGCGACTCTACAAGCTAGATAACGGGAGAAAGTCAGTATTCGTATTCATAGTAGTCTAGAAGCGAGGTTAGTATTACGTCACTGGTGCCAATAAAATGAGACGTGAACAGAGGCAAAGCGTCGGAGGAGCGATCAATCTGGGAAGTAATAGCGGCGTCTGACCTAGCCGGCGCCGCTCGGCCGGCGGGCGGCAGGCGGCAGACGGCAGGTGGCAGACCCAGGCCAGCCCTCTTCCAATCCTCACTCAGCTAAATCCACTCGGAAGCCTCCGACTACGTTTGCGGCTAATTAAGGCTTCTCCGACCGCAGCCTCCGGTGACAAGGAGAAGGAAATTTCAATTAATTCCGATTCAACTATGCTTTAACTAGTCAAACTAAATTGAAGATTTAAACTGAAATGCCCGTCTCTTGATCGTTTGAAGCAGAAGGGTGCAAAGTTCACAAAATGAACCGTGTCTAAACACAAACCGTGAGAACCGAGATCTGTGTCAAGTATTTATGAACTGAGGGATCTCGTAAATAGAGGTTTAACCGCAATCGCGTCGAGGTATGCATTGTAGATTTATGGCCCGGGTATATTGAGGAGGAATGACTACTTCGTACTTACGCAGTACCAGCAGAAATTCCTTTCTAAGAATTTTACCACATAAAATGCCGAAAGCAATGTTTATAGCGACGAAAATGTTGTGTCCGAGAATTTGAAACTACAGGACGAATCGGAGAAGTTTGACAAGTTTTATCCAACGAATTGTAAAACTATTTGAATAGTGTAGAGATTGAAGGGGTCGGGTGCAATGACGCGATTCAAGGAGCTCTCTGAGATTGTGAGTTTGCGAGTGTCAATCTAAAGCGGGGGCACTCGAGTACACGTTGCAGCAACGGCAGTGTGTGGTTTTGCCGTGGTCATGGTGAGTACGTGCAGCGTGCACGTACGGCGTGCGGTGTGCGGCCTCATCCTGAGGCCTCATCCGTGAGAGGCTGTGCGTGCGCCGAAACTGTGACAGCGGAGTTGTGGTAGGTCAGCGCGCAGCCTGGCGGGCCGCGCTCGGACTGCATTCCGCATGCACCCGTACCCGAGACGCGCTCCCACTAAATATAGCCTCGCGAAGTGAACGAACGCGACACGCCGCGCCGCCGCCGCCCGCCGCCGCATCGTCGCCGGCACACTGCGATATTCGCTTTGAACAAGGGGAAACTGCAGACAGTTCACCAAACTTCAATCTCTGGCTTATGCTTTGTGGCATTCCTTTTATGTCTGAGCCTTTTAAAACGCCCTTTTGAGGAGTCTCAGCCGGGTTAACAGAAAGTACCTATTCCATATTCAGTGTTGTTAAACTTGGCAATATCATTCAAAACATAAGAAAACGAAACATTTCTACTTTGAAAAGCCTGCCCATGTTGAATTTGAGTCTACTTTATGGACGCATATCCTTTCCTCCTCATGGCGAAACGATTGTATGCAAACATCTGTGGCCAAGTGCGCAGCCCTGCACCCGCGTCATGGACAAAGTATTCTTTGTTGTATTGTACCAAAAAAGAATGTCTGGGATGTCATTGGATGAGGTTGGCGGGCGATATGTCAGCCATCAGCCATCAGAGAGCGGACATTTATTTGCTTATCGGACGTTAATGCGCTAACAGTGATAAGGGAACAATGAGTGTAAACCAGTCGCTCGTACCTACGTATACATTAGTGGAAGATACGCTTATCTCGTGTCAATACTCTTTTGTACCGAAGATACGGGAGTCTATTTGCCTTAATGCTTTGAGCGCATTCTCCAGCGCTGAATAACCAGCGGGAATGAGCTGACCCATTAGCCAGCAATTTGTTAGTTTTGTTAACCGATTTAACATTGTTATCTTTTTAAACGAAAACAAATTACGAGGCACGCACTATCTGCCGGACAAATGCCTGGTATGTTATCAGTTTTGCTGTTACATAAACGAAACTGATTAGGAATTTCCATACTATCTTACAACAAAAGAGTTTTAGATTTCTAATTAAAGCCTTTTGCACAGATTTGGCTCTTTCTAGTTTTGGTTTAAATTCTTCTGAGTAAAGTTTTCCTTATTCTCATGATTCGACAGGAATCCTTCCAACAAAGCGAGATAAGTCATCAATTCTATGAAACCAAGCTCGGGCTTCCCTAGGGAGCAGCCCTGGGACCTTTTTTATACTTGTGTTGTTTTGTTTTACGTAAAAACATCAATAAAACAGATTTAACTAAGAATTATGTTAAACGAAACACAAAAGAAGGAATTTTGAATTTGAGAGTTGATGTTTATTGCAATTTTAGGCGACAGGGTGATAACCTGAGACAGGTTGATACAAATTCTTCTGAATGACTCTCATTTGTCAGACGTGGTGTTAATGGCCGTTTATGGTTGTTTACGCTCTCTCTGCCTACCCCACGAGGGATATAGGCGTGGTATATGTAAGTATGTAGGTATATACTCTAGAGTACTTATAAGTACTAAAATAAATTTCGATAGGTACAGGAAAATTCTTGATAGGTATAAACGACAATATTTATATTTAGACAAGCATGTGCGTGAAAAGATTATGAAGATTTACGAACAAGTAAATTGGGAAATAAGTAGATGAAAACACAGAATTAATTAGCATGGAAGTAGGTATAGTATAACAAAGGTTTGACCTGTTTTAAGTAATGAACTTTGTAGAAATAAGTTTATTAGAAAAGTAAAGGTAGAGCCGCATCTCTACATTTGCAAAATACTTAGATTGCCTATCTGTGTTCCCCATTTTATATATTTTTAATTGAATTTTTTTAACTTTGGCTATGTTTGTCAAGCGAGATACCTACTTGTTTAGTAGCGGCTCCCTACCGTAGCTTATCAGTACGACCTTGCCAAGAGCAGGTTGATAAGAGATAACAGGTTGCTTAACTTTCAATCTCCTTTATCAAAACATTCTACTGGCACTAGAATCAAACCGTCAAGCATTGTAGTATATATGGGGACCATAATGCCACCGATATCGGGCATCCAACATGCGACCAACCCTTTTCAGTCCCGGGATTACCGATAGGACAGTGAACTAAAATTGCGATGTTATGAAATTCGGGAAGGAAAATATTTTTCCATGATGCGAGTAAGTGAGGGGCGGAAGCGGGCGGGCGGCGGGGCGGTGGCGGCGGCGGCGGGAGGGCGCCGCGCGTGCAGTGTATAGTGCGCAAGAGTGCGGCCAGTCAGCTGACGCGAGGGGGAGGGAGGCAGCAGGAGGGGGCCGCACTCACTTGCACCAGAAACACGACCACACTATATCCAACAATTATGTTTTGATTACAAAAACACATTCATGCCTGACAGCCGATTCCTCGAGTCATAACAACATGAAACCTCTGTTCGCGGTGGACTCGTACCCCATCTTCGCAAACTGACACTGTTTATCAACACGCTCGCCACCGACCCGGCGACACTTGAAAAATCGACGCAATTCCTTCGCTAAATCATCAACCTTTGGCAGCGTTCACAGCTGATGGCGATCTGCGAAACGCGTACATGCGCTCCATCGGGAGCCGTATTTTGCGAGCGACTCGAAATAGACACGTAAAGTGTTGTCGGGCGCGTGCATGCAGTGATCGATCGCACTCACCGTGCGCTCGCAGGCGGCAGGCGACAGGCCGGTCAGCTGAGCCGTCGGCTCGGCGTGCGGGACACTCGCACCAACTGCTGCCGGGCGCCGGGACCGTCCACACGACGGACGTCAGCGAGGGCACAGGGTTCGCGGTATAGCACCGGGTAGCAGGGCACTGGCTCGGTCCAACTTCGACTCGGGCACACGGAGCACGGAGGGCACTCACACACGGTCCGCGACTGAATGCGTCAAGCGAGGGCAACGTGCATCGCGGCTCTCGCGTGCTGGCGGCGAGAGTGTCGGCGAGCGACTGAGGCCGCGCGGGGGGCGCCGCCGCCACCCGCGCCGCCCCGAGCCGCCCACTTCCTCCGATGAATGACAATAATGGAAGACGTTCAACTCGCCCGCAAACCGAATAATATGAATCATTGCATTAGGGTGCAGCCCCGCCCGAGTCCGGCCCGCGAAACCCGGTCCGCGCCTGATAAATATTCATGAAGAAGTAAGAAAGGTATGCTCCTGAAACGTTTACGCGGAGCGATGACAGCCCCGCGAAACGTCCGCTGGAGGCATTTTTTATGAGACCATCATTACAGCTTTAATGGGTTATTGGTGTTGTGAAATGAGTAGGAGTCAGCTGGCACGCGGCGGGCGGGGTGCGTTGCAGCAGGGGCGCGGGGCGGGGGCGGCGCGGGGGCGCACAATTAACAAGTTCACATGGCAGACTGCTGCGGCGGCTCGCGGCACCGCGACGCCACTAATCTTATCTGCGCTAATCTAATCCAGCGCGACGCCCTCTCTTGTGTTTTCTTCCAATTGTGTCCACTCAAGGTAAATTAGAGGTTTTCTCCCGAGAGTTCGCAACGAACTCTGACGGAGTTCATTGTGCCTTCGGAAAAATCTCATTAAATTAAATTGCCTTTTGCGCCCCGGTTGTACTCGTAGTAGGTATTACGAGTACGTACAACTTCCCTGATGCGCCTGCTCGCCGTTCGTCTGGCTCTGTTTGTGGAGCTCTCAATGCGCGGTATTTTTGCCCGATAAATACAAAGTAATACCCGCTTTGAGCCCGATAAGAGATTATGTAACGAACTAATACATGCGGCATGCGGCCTATGCGGCGGACAGTGATTAAACTTTATGACCAAGTCGATCAGATAAAAGCGCTTGCAACAGCAAATTCTGATGAATTGTTTATTTTGCTGGACGTCGTCGTGTAGCGATTTAGATAAAGCGCTCTTTTATCACACTTTTATGTAGAGTCCATTATTATGCGTTTAACGAGCAGGGTTTTTATTATGGTCAAACGTAACCTTTTTCACGACGGCTGGGACGGTGGAGAGGAGTCGTAGGACCTACCTAAGTATAATGGGTGGCTATTATGTGAGCGTGCGACGAAAATTGGACATTAAGAACGACGTTCCTGGCCGGCTGACGCGCGCTTTTATTTCATTTTGCACGATCCTTAAAGTTCATCTGGTCTAGACCGGTTCCGCACGCCCACGCCGCACAGATTTCTGCATCTTGCAACCGACGACCCGCCATACAAGTTACTTTATTTCCCTTTTTTCTTTTGCAATACGAGATATTGGCCTCTCCGTAGCGTTAATAGTGAAGCGATCCTTGTAAAGGTGAGGTGGCTTTGGATATAATTCCGTGGGTCGGCGATGCAAGCCGACCGCCGGCCCCTCTACGCCGGCTGCATTAATTTAAAATTATTGATTTCGTGCGAGACTTGCCTCCCGCATAACCTAATGTATCTCATTTCATTACTTAGTAATTTTTAATGCTCGTTAAATATATGAGTTAAAACAATTATAAAATTATAATATAAACTGTTAAGAAATTAGTTACTAAGCTCCAGATTACCGTCTCTACAATGTAGTTATTTTAAGAATGGTTCTAGTTTATTTTGATTGGATTATGGTCATATTCTCTCATATATACAGGGAGTAACAGAAAGGGTATAACAAGCCGAAAGGAGGTCAAGGTACTCATGAAACTGAACAACTTTCCCCATGGAACATGGGTCGAAATATGAAAAAAGAAATTCTACCTCCCATAGTAAATCAATCAGCTAATTGGCAATTTTGTATGGGAGCTCCAAATTTTTTTTTCATATTTCGTCCCATGTTCCATAGGGAAAGCTGTTCAGTTTCATGAGTACCTTGACCTCCTTTCGGCTTGTTATACCCTTTCTGTTACTCCCGGTATAAGGTGATTGTAAAACTGAATTACTAACTCTACATTTTCAAATAAGTAGGCAGTACTTAGTTAATACCTTTCTAACTTTTACGAGAAGGGCAAGATGTGGATATCATTCAATTACTAGTATGGTTATAGAATCCAAATCCCTTTAGGTAATATCATACGGACTTGATTATGATATAACAGATTGTTGTTTTTTTTTTATCGCGATATTTTTTGTATTGTTCTATTCAAAAAAAGTTCCCTTCAAAAGTTAATAGATAAAAAAAAGTATCCAACGAAAAATAATATTATCTCCTGACTTAAAATCTACGTCCCAACATTTCCATACCTACCTACATAAGGGTGATATCACATTGCAGTTATTTTATTTACCGCGTAGTCGTAACATTATCAGCACCAAATGACGACATTACGACGGTCGTTTCCTCCACTCTACCACACAATATACATACAAGTACCACTATGTAGTGCTACACTAAGATGTTGCTGAAACTTTCCATTGACATGGGGTTCCAGTGGTGCCATCTTTTAGTGCAGAGATGTAGAACTCTTATCACAAATCAGTTGGGGTCCGGTCGGCGCATTATGTTTTTTTAGAACACAAAATCATGTAGCAAAATAATTTAGCTATGTTTTATGAAGTGCATTCAAATGTTATTGTACCTACCAATAGTTCCCTAATTCATTAATGGTAGCTGCAGTTCGATCGTAGAAAAGGTAGCCACGAACGTCATATTTCTTGGATAAAAATTGAATCTTGTATCAGATTTTGCTATGTTAATATTTTTACTTTGAGGTTTTTGAAATGTGACAATCACAAAAATTCTAAATAGAGTTGAGTGAATCTTCAGTAAACTCTCTATTTTGTGCTTAGTAAGTATTAGTCGTATTCGCTGCTTTGCTTGGGTAGGTAATGTAATGAGTGTTTAAATTAAAATTGCCGCTGTATCGCATCGTTAACCTACTCGTAAATTACTTACCTAGTACCTATTTTATACACTATAAGATAAGACAGACCTACCTCCTAAGTACGTACTTGTATGTATTCTGATAAGAGCAATTTTATTTTAAGAACACGTTTTCAATAATTATAGTTTAATTATATTTATGGTTTTCCTTACAAAATCTAACAAATACTAACGGGTATTCCAAAAACCACAAATACTTTCATTATAATTTGTGTAAAAGAAAAATGTTTAGATTAGGTTGAGTCTACAGACATTTGTTGTCATTTATCTCTTTAATGTTATATTAATTTTGTGTATCTATTGTATTACAATTGTGCGAATGTTATCCAAGATCTGCTAATCGAAGATGCAATATGAAAGCATTGTTTTTTATCTACCAATATAGGAGGATACTTGAAACAAAATAGGTTTGAATATTGAATCCTAATCGACTCTACAATGTCTGCGTCCCAATAGTTAGATACACGTAAAATTCATGTTATTTTCTATAGAATTCACATTTCTTCACATTCACGTTCAAATTGTATCCTTACAATCAGTTCAAAACATACTTAAATAGAAATCGTAGCCCGTACTGTGCTTTCAAGTTTTTATCCATCAGAAACACACGTATCGATACATTTTACTTCCAAGCAAACGGTTTTGAATATTCAATCACACTGTAGTCTACCAAGCGGTCTGTCTGAATATGGCGTTCAAAATACACTACAGGTGTGTACCCCGGTGCAATGATAAATAGACTGCATGTCCATTATTGCAAAAAAGATATCTAAGTAGAGTCGTTGGCTCTCGACTACGTGATTTTATTACGCAATGCGAAGGCAATGTCTGCGATTAAAAAAGGATACTGCCTTCTTTGATGGTAACTAAGGACTCGACGAGCTTTTCCTGATATGCTATTTAGAGGTACACCAAGGATACTTAAGCCCTTATTGTAGGGTTTTTGTATTTGTGCACATTTGCAGACACATCATTTCATTACCTATTGTACATACGTAGCTAGGTAGGTCTTTTATGATTTTTATAAGATTCGTTACAAAAACTAAGGAAATGTTCTGTTATCATTGAGCATTGACCGAATCTATAACCTATTGTGACATAGTTGGAACTCCTAAAAGGAACTCGCATGGTTAACAAACAGGTTTTTGCTATGAAAACCAGCGTAAGGTGATCCCTTAGGTAAATAGGAATATAATGCTGCTGATTAATACAGTTACATAGGTATAACAAAAATAGAGCTATTGGGAAACTGTGTTAAAAGGTTCGCAGTAATAATCCGTCTTAGATAAAGAAGTTTCAGGACTTTGGCATTGGTCGATAAGAGATTACATCCCATCCTAGACGAGAAATAAAATCTTATAAGTACGTACTGGGAGAGCTAAGCTTTAGGTATAAGTACTTCGACTATTCCCAGTGGGATAGTAAGCATCATCTCACATGACACTGGCCTAAAATTACAGCGCTAAATTCTAAATTAAGGAAATATATTTTTCCCGAATTGAGCCCAGAATAATACGCTATATTGTCATTGTTTTGCAGGCACCACAACAGCTTTACATTATGTTCAAAAATACAATTTCTCTTGTGTTCGTTACTTTAAGAACTACAAACTTTATTTTACTGGCTTGCCATAAAACTTGCAATTTATTGAGTAAACCCTTACAAAATCCGTGTATACGTCTCACATGTAGGTACTGTCGGCCGTCGTTCGAGGTACCGTTAAAGGGTTCATTCTATGCTGGTTATTCCTAGTAACTGTTTGAATAAACCATTAGAGAGGGCTTAAAAAGCTGCACATATTGACCAGTCCGTGAAACCGAACAACTTTCCTCAAGATTGTTAGGTCGAAATAAGACAATATTTTTCGAAGGCTTCGGCCTATCGACTCTCTGCGACATCAAATGACTACCTACCTAAAATTAATAGACTCTTTGGGTCACAATTAATGTAGCTAGGGATGCCATATGCTGTTATGAACGGGTTAAATGTTTTTCGCCACTTTTGTCAGACTCCATAAAAATTATGCTGTATTATGTTATATATTTTCAATTTTTTATATTCATTAAAGTGCGTAAGTCTAGGTACTGCCGATTGTACGAAGGCCCCAGTAGTGCGGGCGCGGCAGGTACACGACAAAGTAACTCATTTTAATCCGCAGAAGAATGGCGTTGCTTTGTGCTGCACCAAGAATACACCTAAATAATGCCTTTATTCACGACGTAGCACGACGCTTTATACCTTCAGCTGGAAGCAAAAAATAATGTACCTTCACCTTGGAAGAAATATAACGAAGCCAATAAAAACTATTCCGCTTAAATTATACAGCTAAAAGAATAAGATTATTCTGTTTAGTTTACCTTTCGACAAAGAGAAGAATAGCAGCTGTCACTTTGTGGGCCCTGCACCAAGAATACACCTAAATAATGCCTTTATTCACGACCTAGCACGACGCTTTATACCTTATGCTGGAAGAAAAAAATAATATACAGTCACCTTTTCAGAAATATAACGAAGCTAATAAAACTATTCCGCTTAATTTATACAGCTAAAAGAATAACATTATACTGTTTACTTTACTTTTCGACAATGAGAAAGTGCGCCCTGCACCAAGAATACACCTAAATAATGCCTTAATTCACCAAGCACGACGCTTTATACCTTATGCTGGAAGCAAAAAATAATATAGTCACCTTTTAAGAAATATAACGAAGCCAATAAAACTATTCCGCTTAATTTATAGCAGCTAAAAGAATAGAAGAGTGAAGAATAATTATAGAGACACATTTTTATAATATACTGACCAATAGTGATAATGCAGGACGGGCTGGTAATAGGTAAGGAACAACTTTCACCAAAGAACATAATCTCGAAATTCCAGTTTTTGGCATTGTTTCTTGACCTATGTTTTATGTTGTGGCTATCTCTACCATATTATTTTATCTTCGACTTCATTTCTTGTTCGTGGCGCTTAAGCTTCTTTACTACATAGATGACGAGTTATAATACACTCACAAATCTCACAATCGATAATGTGAGTAGAGGCAGTGAGTGATATTATATTATCTGTGGTAAAGGTTTAAATTCTAATTCAGGAAGTTTGGCGAGGCACAGAAATTTCGTTCGGATGATGTAAAATGATGTGATTTTACAAGAGGATTCATGGGGTGGACGGAATCTATGAAATTAATTTGTTCAGGACGTGGAAATAAGCACCTACTCGAAATGGACTTTCGGTTACAAACTTGAGAAACCAAACCTCTGAATTTAATTTCAAATCTCGGACCGAATCAAAGAAACTTGCACCTGGAGCAATAAATTAATCTTAGAATTAAAACGAGCCGTAATATCCCGAAGTTTTCCTTATGTTTTTATTAAAAGTATGATCCGCTGCATTAGGGCCCATTCATCTTGCCCTAAGCCCGGTCGCATGCCGTTGACGTAACGTTCATTTCTCAAATCTTATTACTACGTCATTCCTACGCTTTTATTCCTGTCCTCTAATAAATCTACCTATTTACGGAAACATGAACTTTCATGTTTGGAGTGTTTATTTATGCAGGAGCGGGTTTATGATGGAGAGCCGAGAGTAATTGTCTTGATTTTACCTCCATATTTAAAAATGAAGCAACTAAATGAGACAGGAAAAAATACGCAAAAAGAATCTCCCCGCTCTGTTTTAATTACTCTTGAAGACGGTTTAAGTTCGCGATTCCCACCTCTCGTTTCGATCAGGGGTCAGCGCGACCCCCGAACCCCATTAAAAATCTCCAATAACTTTATCTCTCACCTCTTTACATTAAACTTAAGTGATTAGGAGAGAAATAATCTTGTGGATTTCCTGTAGAGCGCGATAACAAAACCACGAAATTGGATTTTGCGATATAATCTGGTACTGTTGGTAGTGACAGGGGAAGGCAAGGCTCGGTCTCGGCCAGACGACGTTTTTTGCCCCCGCTTCAGAGCTAGGAAATTGTCAGAGAAAACCCGTAATGTGATTAATAAATAAAATAATAAAACCTTACAGTCTGTCTCAAAAGTCCTGACATTAAATAAAATGAAACTAAAACTTTTTCATACAAAATTGTTGCCATTTGCAATTTCATATTTTTTCATGGCCCTCATTTTTTGTCAGGACTTTTTAGACACACTATATCAGTATATCTGATGTAGGTGATGCTTGCTTAAATACAGCCAAATGTACCATCGCCATCAGACTATTCATTAGTCCATTTCTCTCCAATTGCACGCCACTAAAAACGATCATTGATCTTTTTAGCTTGGTCTAGTTTTTTTTGCTAGTCATCCTGCGAAAATTAATCCTCATGTAATTGTCATCGACCATCGTCATGAACTAATGAACTTAATTTATAAAAAAAATGTTATGAGTGTATGCGCCTGAGGCTGAAGTATATCATAATGTCTATTTAAGATGTAACAAATCCTTATTTTATTTGATCCAAAGTTCTTTTGTATTAGTGCGTTTGAGAGCTCACCTAATCTGAGACTGGAGTAACATAAATTCACTGAAAATCGTTCCTTAGGCTACCTATATCTGTAAAATTTATTTGGTCTGAACCCCCTTGCTTAGACTAATCTGAGACTGGTGCTACATGGCGTCATTCACGAATCGTTCCTTAGGCTATCTCTAAAACATTTCTGTGGTCTGAACCCCCTTGCTTAGGACTAATCTGAGACTAGTGCTTCATGGCGTCATTCACGAATCGTTTCTTAGGCTATCTCTAAAACATTTCTTTGGTCTGAACCCCCTTGCGTAGACTAATCTGAGACTAGTGCTACATGGCGTCATTTACGAATCGTTCCTTAGGCTATCTCTAAAATATTTCTTTGGTCTGAACCCCCTTGCTTAGACTTCTTCTTTCTTTTTCGTGTGGGACACCGAGTCGTTCAACGACTCGATGAACCCTGGTGTCAGAGTTTTTCAACCGCCTACTGCAAGTAGCAGGCCTCTGACATGGTTGTGTAACGACCGCCATCATAGACAGCAACCGGGACCGACGGCTTAACGTGCCCATCCGAAGCACGGAACCATCTTACTTGCGGACAATCAGGTGGTTCAGCCTGCAATGTCCTAACCAGACTGGGATCAAATTCACAAAGTGATAAATATCAACTTTGTGAGTGACCCCACCGGGAATTGAACCCGGAACCTTTGCGTGGCAGGCAGGCATGCTAACCACTGCGCCACATCGGCTGTCAATCTAATAGACTAATCTGAGACTAGTGCTTCTTGGCGTCATTCACGAATCGTCCCTTAGGCTATCTCTAAAGCATTTCTTTGGTCTGAACCCCCTTGCTTAGACGAGCCACGTGACCGCCGCTCCGGAGCTCTGCAGGGTTATTATGAGGAATAAATAAGCCGCAATCAGGAAGGAATTTTCTTGTGGACGCGATGTGCGCGTAACTGCGACCGGGGCAATTTTCTTCTTTCTACGTAGATGAATTACTTCATCGCATTATGTGGCAGAAAATATTATGAAATTTTCAGTCTACTGAATTTTCGTAGAATTGGTTCCTGCTATGCAGCGAACTTCTTTAACATACAATCGTTAAATATAACGGACATACCTACTACCTATAAAAGTATCCACAAAATGCAACGAACCATATTTTTAATACTGTACTACTTATTTATAACCTCCTTGCTTATGATTTTTAACGATAGTTAGTACTTTATTACCATAACTTCTTTGGTAGGTACCATAAAATATAAAAGAAGAAAGAGATAACTTTTTTCTTTCATCGCTCATACGGCTTTTAAAAATATTCTTTTGCGGGCATTTCGGCCAGTATATTTTTATTTTTGCGACCAAAAAGTTTGCATGCTCCGGTAAAATTTTGTGTAATGGAAAAGTTGGGGGTAGCACCGTAGCCCGTAGCACGTTGTTTTGAATCATTGGGCCCGTTACGCTGAATCTGCCGCCATTTGTCAAATGTCACAGAATTCTGCATGGCGATGAATTTTCCTCTATCCCTATAGAATTTTACATTGGTGCAGATTATTTTTACGTCGCTGTTTGTTGACATATTTTATCAAAGAGATGTTATTGTAAGCAATGGGTCCTAGTTTTGGTACCAACCAAGATATAGATTGATTGAAATAACTTTTTCTGGTCATTAAAAGCACACATTTAACATTCAAGTAGTAAATTTAATACTTTAATTACGGGAATAATGAAAACTGTTGTGATTGTTGTTTTTCATTAAACTGCCAACTAGACAGACAAGTACTTTAAACATTAATATTATCGACAAATCAAATGTGTGTCTCCTGAAAATGAGTGAGCAGGAAATTAACACGTAGCTGTTACGTCATATATCTACTAGACATGAATTACATATAAATTAAAAATTATCATACTTATTTGTTATATTATCGGCTATTTCCATGGGTCTAATTAATTTCTTGATTTAGCGTTGTCACCTGATGACCACTTTATCTTTGTCCACATTTTTAAGTTTTGGAATTTTATCATTTTGATTATGCCCACCCATATCACACGATATTTCAATCTTCATTTTGTAGTATAACTTTTGAAGCACTCGCGATTGTTTTCACACATTTTAAGTATTGAACCGGGTCTATCGCGATAATATTTAGGTAAACCTTTATAATTTACCTGTGTCCCGACGTCATTTTGTAGGCCTCGTAATTGGTAGCATTTTGACAGAAGTTCATAATGTATAACTACTTTAGTTTACGAGTGACCATTAACTTTTTTCTTGTATGCAGTAGCGATCGTCAGAATCTGCAAAAAATCATCTTCAATCGAGATCTCATTAATAGAAATACCTCGTTGTTCTAACTGAGGCTGTTATAAATTATGATAAGTACCATACTGAGTATCACTAGGTACGGTCGCACACAGTTGAGTTACTTTGATCTTGAGCCTTATTCTTGGAGATATAGGGTTGGTTTTGTGGGGCAAGTGTAGATGGCAGTGTACGTAGGGGAGCGGTCGGCTAAAAGCGATCGTTTCGCCTCGCTCGATGGATTCCAATTATCCAAGTTGCGGTATTACCACGGCCTGCTCCCGTTTCGAATCATACCTGTTGAGATTTTAAGGATGTCTTTAACCTGAGGCGGTAATAGACGAATTTAACGGCAGCTACACTGAATTCATTAGGTGCTGACCTAGTTTTTTTAAGATCTTACATTGTCTTGTCTCGTTTGAAGAGGAAAATTCGAGAAGTTTCTCTAAAACTGCATAATTTAGACACCGGAACAAGCGGATATGATTACGCTGACAATCGCCTGGAGAGCGCTTCAACAAAATAGGAGAGTTAGTAAAATATACGAAAAAATCCGAAGTTGCCCAACAGGGAATTCCTGAATGGGCAATAATCTTTCTGCTGGAAGAACGAGACGCTACGTTCCGATGGTAATAATTAAATTTTCCTTTGCCGATATTAAAAACTCAGAGCATAAACTATTGCGATCCTGCTCTTTATTGCATGTTGTGATATTTTTAGATCTCGCTAGATACAAGTATTTCTCATAATTGCCATCTAACTGAACTTGAACCACAAAGCCCTAGCATAGATTTAAAGACCACAATCTCAACGAAGAAACACTAGAAAATGCCATAGAATCTAGTCTAGTGGCTACATTTCAAGATAACAATATTTCATGCACAAAATTTTCTTGTAGATCTCTAAGTTTGTACATACGTACTCACAGTTATACATCTTTATATCAATTCTGATGGTTATGGGCAGTTGTTGGCAGAATTTCCTAAATAAAGAATTTCTTTTATTTAAAAACCTAAACAAAAGAAAATGTAGGCACTCTACTAGCGCTCTAATATCTTTTCCTAGTAAAAAGTTTTTATGAAGTTACCAAGTTTGATTAGTCGACGGTTGTTTTCGTGGCACGATACGAACTTAGTAGGTACATAAAAATACAATGTAGGTATCACCAACCATAGAAACGACCTAACCTAATAATGGTAAAGTCTTGTAAGTATTGTGCTCACGAACTTTGCTATACTTCCTAACTACCTACCTACCTATTTATTGCTGGGGTTACTTTTACTTTTAAATTGAACTCTACGTAAGTACAAGGGATACGCGAAACTATCGAGAAGTTGGAAATACCAAAACACTAAAAACGGTCAATAAGTTTTAAGAACATTTAAGTTATAACTACGTGGAGTACGCGCGGTAAGCCAACTTGCTCGGTTTGCAAACCGGCGCGATTCGCCAACTCGCTTTCTGCCGACTGGCGTGCTAGGCCTACTTACGCCATTCGCCGACTGAGCTATTGGTAAACTATAGCTACAGTGTACAGTCTATTACACATTTTATAATTTTTTTGTATAGTTTGGGATTATCGAATGCGAGGTAATTTTTTTTTTGGTTTGCATCTGTAAAAAAGGTGGTTCGGTTTTTAAAGTTATTCAGTTATACAAAGTTGTTCAGTTTTGAAAGGTGTTTAAACTTGAAAGTTGTTCAGTTTTAAATGTTGTTTAGTTTAAAAGTTGTTCAGTTTTTACCCGACTGCCTCAGAAGAAGGGTTATGTTTTTCGAGAGTATGTATGTATGTATGTCATATGTATGTAGGTATGTAGGTATGTATGTATGTATGTATGTATGTATTTATGTATGTATGTATGTATGTGGACAAGAAAATTCTTTTTTACGGGCTACAGCCCAAACGGATAGTTGGATTTTGACATATTATAAGGTATCGTTAGATTTGTCTCAGCAGCGCGAGTGACACTGGCTATATTAAAAATTCATCAATTTAAGATGGCGGATTTTTATACAATAATAATAGAACTGTAAAATGACCGCAGCCGGGGTTTTGTTTTTTAATACATCTTTTAATATAAGCAACATTTTAACGCTAACATCACAAATGAGATTGTAAGTCTATGGCTATGCGTATGCATGTGTAACGATGGCGTCTCCGATGATCGCTTGTCTGACAGATGTCATGTTGCGCGTCGCATCACGCGTCTATTCTAGTGATGGGCCGAACACAGGTTTTGCCGAATCCGAATATTCGGCCGAATGTTCGGTAAAAAGTTTGCCGAACCGAATATTCGGCCGAATAATTCGGCAGGACATGATGTCCATATAAAATAGTTATGATTATCACTTGTTTACGAATTACGCGCTGATTCGCACCAGACCACTCCGCTCTTTACCCTCTAACTTGTTACATTGGAAACTTTCACAACAAATTAAAATAAATCTGCTTCACTGCTTGTCTTGACATAAAAATTTACTACACAATTTATATAAAAGGATACATTTTTATTCGGCCAAATATTCGGCAAAGTTCACCGAACATTCGGCCGAAACCGAATATTCGGTAAATGGACCGAACATGCCGAATACCGAACATAAACCGAATATTCGGCCCATCTCTAGTCTATTCTGTGGAGCTTGCCCCGTAGAGACAAAACTACATATTTGAGACGCGCGTCGCATCGAAGACGGTTGACGGTCACTTTTCTGACAGATGCCATCCCACGCGTTACGACGCACGTCTTCTCCGTGGAGCTTACGCTTTAAATTTTTTTATATGTCACAAGTCATTTAAAAGGTTGTTCAGTTGTTCTCTTGATAAAGCTTATCCCTAGTTGGTAAAGTATTCAAAATTTCATATCATGCCATATTACGTTCTCGTACTAAATTTTCTTTTGAACAATAATACAGATCCATAAACTATTATTATGTTCACTGTACATCATGACAGTTTGCTAACCGCGCAGTCGGCGAATGGCGTAAGTAGGCCTAGCACGCCAGTCGGCAGAAAGCGAGTTGGCGAATCGCGCCGGTTTGCGAAACGAGCAAGTCGGCGAACTGATTCCAGACCGAAATAAGAAATTGAAAAAATTGTCGAGTTTCGACCGGGGCTCGAGCCCTTGCGGCCCAAGTTCGATTCCCAGTATGCATGATAATATTTGGGTACGTATTAGAATGTCTAAAGTTATAAAAACTAAAGTTAAAATACCTAAGTTCAAAATACCTAAAATCTGAACACCTAATGGTTTTTAATACCTAAGTTACTAATACCTACTTATAAATTACCTAAATTCAAAATGCTGATTGGACTAAATATCTAACTTTTAAAATACCTTATGGTTATTTCACAAAACTTTGATATATCAACATTAGAAATACCAAGTGTCAAAATACCTAAAATGGTGCCTCACTAATTGTGAGCCTTAGATCAACAAAATCTCAAGATGTAACGATGTCGAAATTCTCGTTTCGTAATATAGGATGAAGTTTGACTAGTGACCGATAGCGAAAACTGAACCGGCTGGTGATAAGGAACAACTTTACCCAAGGAACATGGGTCGAAATCCGAAAAAAAAAATTTGACCTCCCATAGTAATTCAAATCAGCTGATCGGCAACTTCAATTTTTTTTCGTATTTCGACCTATGTTCCTTGGGGAAAGTTGTTCCTTATCACTTTCCCTATCAGCCAGTTCTGAGTTTTCACTATCAGTCACTAGCCAAATTTCACCCGATATACGCGACATCAACTTTGTAATTAAAAAGTGTATAAATAAAATAAAAAATAAAATAGAAATAAAAAAGCCTTTTGTTTCTTACAAAATGCTTAAAAAGTGTATAATTATAAGTTTTATATTTCGTAGCGTAAAAATAAATTGCGTGGAAACATTTACAACATTATAACTCGATTTTTATTACGTTGGGTCAAATATTTGTGATTTTTGCGTTACGTAATTTGTGGACGACCCCTACGACGACATTATATTTAGCGGGGAAGGTAGATTAGATACCATCCATATAGTTAGATTACAAGAAAAATAACCCACTCGCTTCGCACGAGCAATATATACTGAAAAATTGAGGTCCTACTTATTTTAGATATACTGACTGAGAGATGATAATAAGATTTATAATAGAACAAATCTATAGTGCGTTTAGCTCAGGTTACCGCACATCATTGAATGTTTTTCCATAGACATATTCACAGGAAAATATACTTACTAGGTATTTTTAGTACCTAGTACCTAACAATTTAATTGCTCAACAAATGCGAATTAAGTAATTACTAACGTAATTATTTAGGGGTCAGCTTAAATTAGTTTTTCCTTTTTGTTTGTATAAATAACAAGCAGATGTATTAAATACTACACCCGACTGCGGTAATTTCAAAGATAGGTCTTTTGCGATAAGAAAACGATATCTTTATTATTTGAATTTTTAGTACAGCCAGTCTTACTCATGCTGCTGAGACAAATTTCTGGATACATACATACATACTCTTGAAAAACATAACCCTCCTGAGGCAGTCGAGTAAAAAACAGAATAAGATGTTCCCATGAATGGATAGGTTTATGTACTGTACTACTAGTACAATTTCCAAGTATCAGAACCTAAATCAATAGGTATTTTTCATTTAGGTCAATAAACTGTGAGGTAAACTAAATTTAGGTATTTTGTTCTAAGGTATTTTAAGTTTTACCATTATGAACTTAGGTAAAATATCCATTTGACGTTTTAAGTTTTAGGTATTTTGAATTTAAGTGTAACATCCATTAGGTATTCAGATTTTAGGTATTTTGAACTTAGGTATTTTTACTTTAGTTTTTATAACTTTAGACATTCTAATACGTACCCTAATATTTTCAATAACTTATTTTCATTAATTATTTAAGTTATACTTTAAAATTTAAACAAGTTGGTTGAGATGGCCAAAGGTGGGCTGGGCATACGAAACCACCCCAAGCAGTTTGCGACAACACCACTCGGAAAATACTTGCCAGACTCCAAGACAGACTTGGGATTAACTATCACAGGAGATTATAATTATGTATGCCCCATTGTTCGACAAATCTGTTCAACTTCTATCCTCAAAACTTTTAATCAGACATTTCGATCAATGAATTCGAGTCAAAGCTTTAACTAAAAGTCATTACCGGAAGATGCTACCCGTTATCTAAATTTCGATTTTTATACAAGGATTTTTTTATTTTAGCTTCATATTTTCACTCAAGATAAATTAATAGCAAAATCGTGATATTTAGTAGTCTGGTGATAGGAAATAATTTATTATAGAGACGATCCTGACGTAGAACTAAAATGAATCATAATTTCAAAACAAACATGACGAATGAAGTACAAGGAATGATGCATCGGTCCTTAGTTTCACTTACATAGTACGCAGTTGGCAAAAATACAATGAATCAAGCACATACCTAGTTCTAAAAATAACGACAAAACAGACTCTTTACATCCAAGGTACAAAGAAAATGTGCATTCGCTTCGGAAAACTAGATAGAAAACGACTGAATATCAGATATTCTTGAAGCTGTATTCGGAGTCGTAAATAAATAAGAGTCCGATTTAGTCTTTTCTTATTCCGAAAACAGAGCTTAGGCTAAAATTTTAAAGCAGAAATCCGGTCTTCAGACTGTTTCTTAAGCTTTTGCTTGTTAAGAATCTGCTTGCACTTTAGTCTAGATCTAAACTGAAAATAGCTGCATTCATTTTTAAACAACGTGTACTTATTCCAATGAAACTGTTATCTAATTAACTATTGCATGCCAGAGGGGGCTGTATGCCCGTGTAGGTAAGTAATAGAATGCAGATAGAACGGAAATGGAGATAATTCGCGGCTTTTTCTGCACGATAGCCGGCATAGAGACGTCAAGTTGCAGGTTGTTGCTAATTATCGTATTTCAAAGCTCCAAGCAAAGCAGGAATTGAACCATCATCGTCAGTAATTCTAGAGCTGTATTCTAGCCCGGCTGGTGGCGGTGGCGGTGGCGGTGGCATTCCACCGGCGGCCGAAGGTGGAACGGAAGCCGAGGTAAATGAGGTGGCATTTTTCTCGGAACGCTCGTTACGGCAGCTAGCGGTAGCGGTACCCCCGCTAAAACGGAACGCAGCGATGCATCTTGTGTATCTTATTAAGTAGGTACACTCTATTGACTACACCACAACTGGCTACAATTTAGAAAGCTAACGAAATTGCAAACTGTAATCGCGTAATAAAGTCCAAAGTTTATTCGGTTTACGTTAACTGGCTAATTGAATATTAAAATTAATTAATGTGGTGCTCGACAGCTCTACTTTCTGAGGTACCTACCTAAAGCAGCTTATTGCAACAGAGTTGCGAAGAGTTCATTAAACGTTAAATACATTGCGGCGCCGGCAGATAGCTTTCAAAATCCCATTGTACAAAGTGGAAATTGATATGATCCTAGTGGGCAAAGCCGGTAGAGCGCAGTCGGTGTAAGTTGATAACTTCATTAAGATTAACCCGCGCCGAGCGGGCCACGGGCGACCGGGAGGCAGTGGGCGACCACTGGTCCACTGGTGACCGGCGGGCGACCAGCCGACCCGGGCGGCAGACTGCGACCAAATGCGACCGACGACAAGCACACAAACGGCCGCCAAATTAAACCCGGATTAAGGCCGGTGAAAAACTCACTGGAACACGGTTTGGCTTAACCAAATCACACAGAGCAAAAAACACGAGCATCCGAGTAAGTAGAACAGATAGCGAAAAATTACTGCTGAGGGAAACGCGTTTCTTTAACAGAAGGTACGGTGACTCATTTAATGTGAAGTGATGCATCATAATAATTTTCTAGTCATTCTATTTTAATTATGTATAGACAATAAAATTATTATAAAACAAAGACTTATAAAAAGCACTAAGTACTCGATACAAGTTTACTGCACGTCTCTATTCGCGCCTATTTGTCGGCATTCAAATGATGAGTAGTTAACATATCCCCTTATTTATATGGCCAATAAAAACTTGCCACACGCCTTGTAAGGCGTACTGTTATCGGAATATTATGAAGGTATTACGTGTATTATTTTCACACTTGAATATTCGCTTGAAAAAAGCACATGACATTTATAATGAAGTTATTTGCCTCAGCACCTTATAGGCGGCGTTCGAAAAAAGGCATGCAATATCATCATCATTGTATTTAGGCCTGTTCTGACACACAATAAATGAGTCCCGGTTTGTCACGGAGGTAATAGCTATTTTAAACATCTTAGTGCTGGTTCGCTAAAATACAGTCAGACATGTAATTTAAGTATCTATAATAAAATAATTCGAAGCAAATAATAAAGCGGGGAGAAACAGGGATTTCCAAGGTAATATAATCTTGGAACGATTCCGCTCTTAGACCAAGGGACCCGTGGTCTTTTGAGGCATGATTGGGGCAGTGGCCAACAGCACAGACAGAGGCCTTCTCTACCAAGCAGATACTCGCTCTGTAGGTATAGAAGGTGGTGCAAGGATTACATTTCACAGGTGAGATTCGGATTACTAGGGCTATGGAGAAGAACTTTGAAGACCGGATCCCGAGTTATGATTTAGTACCTACCTATGATTGTGACCGACCGGGACTCATTATGGGTAATTTTCATGACCAACCGGAACTGTGGCAAACCGGGCCTGAGTCTAACATTGTTATTGTAAATCATGCGCATATTGCCTTGATTCCTTGAACTAGCGAGTAGTTGAGTGCGTTACTCTATTGCACTTTACGTATCGCGTAGGTAAGCAGGGTTGATAATACTGGATAGCACTAGTTTTTACAATCTCATTTATTTTATTGAGTTATGCTACTAGGTGCTTAGACTCGTAATTAATTTAATTACCTGCCTGCACGAGTAAAATAAACTCAAAAAAGAATACTACATTCCTAGCTTGTTTTTTTATTACTTCTAACTGTACCAATCTTTTAAATCCAAGTTGTAGGATCAATCGAGAGGAAGCAATAATAAGTTTATCAAACTAAAGTGTGTGATTCTGACAAGTGACAACTAAACAGTTGACGACAAATAAGTGGATGTTGCGACGTGGGTTTTTCAAAATTAAGATCACTAAAAATCTTAATTATTCGGACACCAAATTAAATATAAAATAACCTTGCACTCAAACTTTAACATAGTCTAACCTAGTCTATTTCTCCAAATATTAGATAATTGCGGTTATTTTAGTGTAGGTAAGTATTTCAAATTTTCCTGTACAAATGGTTAAGCTTAATTTTTATCATAATATAATTAGTTTACCATTAACAATCAAGAAAGACAAAGAATGCTCCTATCTTTGTCCCCCATCTAAATGACGACGCAATTACAGAATTCCGAGAGTAAATGTCGGGCTTGATGACTAACACCAAACCACAATTAGTACCTTGAACCGTCGTTAGTCTTTTAAAAAGGTTAAAATGAGATAATATTGAACAAAGGGTCTCGTCCTCATCAATCATAAAGGAATGAAGAAATCCCGATCGATTGAATCTCTCAAACCATTGCCATTTTCAGAGTCAAGTTCCCATTTCGTATCAGTTTCACGAGCAACACAACCAAAACGAAACATGGCAAAGCAAAATTCAATTGCCCTACATTTCATCGCCAAATTGAGAAGTCCATCCTAACTCCCAACCCAACCCTACATGCAGCTTCGAAAACTAATCTCCGTGGAGCGAGCCATATCTTGCGCGCCTATTTCCGTGTGCTCTGGTCAAGCTATCACATGTTATCTTGCAAAATTAAGAGGATAGACTTGACGTACTACGGCCAGCATTTAACGGGGGGGATTCACTTCGTTCGGGATGCCGTTTGGTAGCATGCGATGCGGTCACTCAACCGGCTCTTAATACAGGCACGTAGTTAGCTACGGCCGAAGAGGTCCGTCTAGTTTAGCTGCAAATAGAAATGCTTTTTAGCAAGCTTAATATAAACAGTCTTGAAATAACAGTTTCGTCTTTGCAGAGAGGATTGTTTCTCCAGTAAACAGCTCGGTATCTAAGAAAATAGGAAACCCACATTGACATTTGATACGTTAGCTTTATCAGAATACAATTGAGTTCAATTACGTGCTCATCTATCTGGGGCGAGTGGACGTCACATTGGGGCCGACCCCGTACGTCTGCTGGGCCCGTTACGTCAGCACCACACGCAATTATACCACACGAGCACCAGCCTGCCTAGGCCAGACCAATCGCCCGTAGCCGGGAATCACAAGTAAAGTCCGTTGCCGCGGTATTTTAGCGCTGCGTAACGCATGCACGAGGAAATGCGAGATTCCGCCTTTTTCATACAAAACGGTTTGACAGACGCATCCGTTAGCGTATCGCACAAATTCGCTTCGACGGATGCGTTTGTCAAACCGTTTGACATATACCGTAAGGTATTGTATAGGTAGGTACTATCCTACCTAACGAATGCGATACGCTGCTTTAGAAAAGCGCAGTAACGAACATTACGTCTGAACCTCGCCGTAGATATGATTCAGTACCGTTAAAACTCGATTTTTTCTCAACGGCATTCCAAACATTTCTTAAAGCAGCGTTCTCGTTAGTACATTTGCATAATGATTCGCTTACATAACCAGTGTAAACTTGAGATACACGATAGAGCAAGGTGCTAGACGATGACCAACAGAGATTTTAATCTAGATATCTTTAGTACTTGTTAGTTCAAGTGGATTCGAAAGTTTACAAGGAGAATTAGAAATACTCTAAGAAAATCCGAAACTAATTTCTGGAGAAAATAGACTATGTTAGCGAAGAAAATTTAAAATACAATCTAAAGTTTGAGTGCAAGGTTGTTATATATTCCCTTTGGTGTTTGAATTCCTTTGCGGATAGTTCCGAGTCTTGGTGAAACTGCATTTTGAAGAGCTGGAGGTGCTACTGATGGTGTAGACTGGATGGTTTTACTGTGCTAGTGGGTCCTCGACCTCACACGTGCCGCTAATGAAAAACAAACAGATGGGTTTCCACTTACATAGATATTTTTAGATTTCATTATCGATGGGCTCAAAAAATGACTATGATGTTGAATAAATTGTGTGTTTTCTTTAAATCGATATCCATAATTACATTCATGTATTCACGATCCGATACCAATATATTCATACCGTAAACCGCCATTGAAAACAACGCAATATTTTGAATAAGAAATTGCAAAAAAATACAATAAGTAAAATGCTTATTCAGATCGGCTCGGGGGTCGTTCGAGCGTAGATCATTACAATATCAAACGTTTTCATAATTTTGACGCGGAAATTATTAACAATGGGTGTTTTCTCAAAGGCGCTACGGTTTCAATGAGGGCGATTACAAAGGGGGTGTACTCTTGTAGGCTCTTGGGTGCAGGGCGCTCGTCTCGAGAGCTAATACTCGATCGGCCCTCAGCACAGCCCCGGTAGCCTACGCTAGCTAATATAGAGCAAGGATAGGTGACGTGTGGGTTGTGTGGCCTCCGGTAAATATGCCCTATCTTTCATTTGAGAATACGCAACTGAAAGCATAGACCTCCGTGATAGAAATTTTCAATGGACACACTTTTTAGAGACGTGTTTGCTTGGCAATGTTACCATTGCAAACCGAAATAGTGTAGGTACCCAAAACTTTGCAGGCATGATCAAATCATGAAACTAATAACGTTTACCTACTATGGAGCCATGATGGCAATGAAAAATGTTTTTCATAGTCTCATAGAAAATCAGCCAAACTGACTGGGCACTTTTGTATGGGACGTCTTTATCCCTTTTTCCAAAATAGGCCCCATACAAACAGTTGCTCAGTTTAATGGTCTTATCAAGTCTGTGTGTTGATATCATTGAAATAAATTACACACATATCTACATACTTGTATTATATACCTTAGTTAACCATGTACGGTTCCTTGCCTCTTGGAAACTGAATATTACGATTAGCGTGAAATTTCCACCGAATGGGCAATTAAGGAAGTCATTTGCCGACTTTTCGCACTAGTTATTTCCTGTATTAACATTGCCTCGTTGCTGTAGGCGTGCTGCGGGGCTCGATTCTGCATGCTGTTTGCTAGGTAAAAAGAAATAAAGGCGAGACAGCTCAAATTCTTCTGCATGCTGTTTTAAGGAAAAATAAAATAAAGGAGAGACGGTGCAATCAAATTATTAATTAAACCTTTTTTCTTATTGGCCTACTTGCCATGCCAACACAGAATAGTCTCTTAGCGCGACAATATCTTTAAATATTTAACATCAATTGATCAACTCAAAATTTGACTTAGCAGTAAACATACCTACCTACAACAAAAAAGTTACACATGCGTTGAAAGCGTTTTTAACGTTTTTTGTATTTTTCTTTGTGTTCATTTTAAACACACGTTTAATAGCTGACTAACTTTTTGTGGTTTAGCCCTAAGAATAGAACCTAAGCATTACATAGTTGGTAGGAATAACTGAAAACCTGTACGCCTACTTAAGGCGAGTAACACACGTAACGTCCGTTAGTGCGTTTTTCGAAGCGCTATCTGTTGCTTTTGAAAAATACGGTTTTCCACCTTTTTTCATACAAATACGGTATAATATGTCAAACTGTTTGTCAGACGCATCCGCTAGCGTAAAAATATCGCACAACGCTGCTTGACGGTTGCGTCTGTCAAACAGTTTGACATATAAACCATATACGTCTTCGAGTAACGCATCTTCCGTCCCGTTCCAGTCCAGCGTTCCTCCAAGATATATGTATCAGAATATGGTAGAAATGCGTATTGTCCCAACGCATGCGTTACGCAGCGCAGAAATAACGCACAAACGACGTTGCGTGTGTTTCTCGGCTAAGTGCGTACGCGCAGCTCGCGGCGCGATAATTGGGATTCCAACGTCATACCCTCGATACTGAGGATTTATTAACCACCCGATAATTAATAGAGCTTCTATCGAGGATTATTCCAACTGAGGATTCATATTGAAGAATATTTTCTTACCATTAGCAAGTAAATTGGAATTCATGATCATAGTTTTCAGTAAATTATGCTTTGAATCATCCTAGCTAGGCCCACGATTTTCCTTCATTTGGGGGAGGCCCATGTCCAGTAGTGGCCTGTTGTGGATGTAATGTAAAAGTAGGTTCAAGACTTTAGTTCACTGTTTTAAATTACGGTTACTCTTTAATTTTAAAACACCTGTGATATGATGTGTGACTGTACTGTTTAACTATGACATGAAAGATGCTGTAGGATAATTTATTAAGAATTATGTATAAATATGACATTACCGATAGTGTTGGTTGAAAGACGCCCAGTTGATAAAATATAACTTCAAAGATTTGCCATTGGTTGCTTGCTATGTTCTAAAATATATTAAATTCTGCAACTGAATTATTGGCAGGTAACTGGGTAAATTTCCATTAAAGTATAAATACAAACAACAAGCCAATACAGCAACATGAATTTGTCCGATCTGCTCATCTCTATTTGACCCGGTTACACGCGGTCGTACATCGTTCGCGAATTTATCGGTATATGTTTAGCGGCTGCGTTCCCGGCGCTATCTCTCGGCCTGCACATGCTTATCTCAGACACGCATCTGCACCGCCTCCGCATATTTTATGCCCCCTTCTATAATCTATATGATTGATCCTGCTTACCTGTAGGTAGGTAGAGAATTTAGTATAAATATGACAACACCGATAGTGTCGAAAGACGAGGGATGATTAGAACATAATTCCAAAGATTTTTCACGGAATTTGCCATCATGTTCTAAAATAGGTACCTAATCATAAATTCTGCAACTAAATTATTGGCAAGAACACACCGCAACATGAATTTGGCCGTTCTGCTCATCTCTAGTTGACCCGGTTACACGCGGTCGTACATCGTTCGCGGATTTATCGGTATGTGTTTAGCGGCTGCGTTCCCGGCGCTATCTCTCGGCCTGCACATGCTTATCTCAGACACGCATCTGCACCGCCTCCGCATATTTTATGCCCCCTTCTATAATCTACATGATTGATCCTGCTTACCTACCTATAGATAAGTAGACACGCAGAGCCTGTAAGGTGTAAAAAATCTTAAAAGATTTTAAAAGCCGAAAAACTTTCCGAAAGGAACATAGGGCAAAATAAACAATTTGGATCTCCCATACAGAACAACTCGATGGACAGGCATATTTTGTTTTAGAGAAGAGTTCAATTCCAGTATTTTTCCTATACCGAGAGAAAGCTGTTCATGGTCTTGTATTCTTACCTCACTCCTTTGATGTTATTAGTTACTTTTTTGGTTCTGACTCCAAGGTTCATCGAGTCGCTGGATGACCATATATGCCAGTGGAAGAAGATAGTTTTTTGGCATCCTCTTCAATCAGTATTCTCTGTTTCGCATAACGCCAGAACCATGACCTGGCACTCATTTACGTGCGCAAAGCTACATAACACGAAATGATATGAAGTAAAGCGGGTGAGCGAGAAACTGCAAGTAATTTGGCTCAAGTAGTGCTCGTTGAAAAGAAAAGAGTGCAAACGCGCGCGGCATACCGACGCAGGCAGACCGGGTACTGGGTAGGTGGTAGGCAACTATGCACTCATGACAAATATCCTTAGTGCGGAAAAGAGGTCTCGCCCGCACTGAGGGATTCGTACTATAGTCACAATTTACGGGCTCGCGGCGGTGCTAAAGTTGAGCCAATTTTAAAAGCTCGATAGCTGGATTCGTCAGATACCTAATAAATTAACGTTTTTGCTAATACAGAGACCATTGTTTTTGTTTAGAGCTCTTCTTCTATGAATCCTATAGCTATCAAATCTGCAAAAGATAGAGATAGAACAAGAAAATGGGAGCGCATTCATTTAAGATGATTCTGGTCGACATTCGCCTGATTAGTGTACTAGACCAGACTAGATATTGATAAGATAGTTATTACTTCAATCAAATTCACTGTAGTAAGCTCCTGACCTAAAAACCTTTATTATTTCCCCCACCGATGATTGATAGTAAACTAGTGGCTAAAACTAATAACGTCGCCGGCGCTACCCGTTCCGCGAAGTAATTTCGAAACTCCCGCCGCAGTTTACGACTTTAAGCTTCCTTAAGAAGCTGGATCCGGGCCTGGCGCGCTGGCCATTCTGCAATTTCTGCACAATTCCACACATGCAGAGCCATTGTGCGCGGACAAAGCCCCGCATGACGCTATGAGGGATTCAGCACAACTTGGAACTTGAAAACTTGAATAGAATGTATTCCTCAGCGTTTTCTTGGTGGAGAAATACCTTGTCGTGTGGGGCATCAAACGACTAGATGAACCACGGTGCCGAAGTTTTAATAATCCGTCTAGTTATATGGTTGCAACGGCTATTTATGTAGGTCGATAGAATAAGTCTTACAAAAAGTGAGCTATTGAGTGCCAATTAGTATCATTCTGCAATTTCTGCACAATTCCACACATGCAGAGCCATTGTGCGCGGACAAAGCCCCGCATGACGCTATGAGGGATTCAGCACAACTTGGAACTTGAAAACTTGAATAGAATGTATTCCTCAGCGTTTTCTTGGTGGAGAAATACCTTGTCGTGTGGGGCGAGTCATCGAACGACTCGATGAACCACGGTGACAAAGTTTTAATAAACCATCTAGGTACAAAGTCTCCGACGTGGTTGTGTAACAAAACAACTGCCGCCTAGAGAAGTAAAATTTTCTTAGATAGCAAAATTGGTCTTAGATTATTCTAAATCTAACAAAAAAGTGAAATTATGAATCATAGAAATCTGTTTCATTTTTTACCCGGCTGGCTCTGAGGCGGGTTATGTTTTTCGAAATTATGTATTTGAGTATGTAGGTATGTGTGTATGTTGGCAAATAAATTCTTTATCACAGGCTACAGCCTAAACGGCTTGACGGATGTTGACATATGAGGTGTCGTCGTTAGATTCGTCTCAGCAAGATTTAAGACGGAAAATATCACTTTGAAATTACCTCAGTCAGGTTTTTCTTTTTGTATATGTACCTACATCTGCTTGTTGTTGTATATCAGGAAGCAATCTTCGAGTCTTGAGATTGAAAGTTACTACCAATAGAGCACAGTTTCTTTCTTAATGAGTAGATATGTGATATGAGTAGAGCCTTATCAGCGGTAGCTAATAGCTAAATCGTGTGTAAACCTCGTTAGCCATTGTTTGTGAAAGATGATTAAATATTCTGATTACACGGAATTAAACAGATTTAACGGACTTTGGAATTATTTGCGTTTCCTTGTAATGTAATGTATCGAGTTTTATCTTGAACAACGTCGATTTCTGTATCATTTCATTATTCACATACCTAGGCTAAGCCTACGTACTTCATTATCAAAATTTAAATATTATTAGGTAATGACCAAAATTGGTCTTATCGCAAAGAGCCAGTTCAACAATCAAAATTTAGGAATAAGCGAGAGATAAAGTTATATTACTGAATAATCATAACATAATAGGATCCTGCTGAATATGTAAAAGTATAACCGCGTCGTTCTATGTTGGTCAAAGTTATACCTAATAGTGAAACGCTCTAGTAAAATGACTAACTTAGGTATTATTCATACGTATAACCCAGGCGATGGCTAATGTGTCTAGCCTAGGCTTTAGGCAAAATTGTTTACATTTCGTCGGGCGTTAGGCGCCAGTGACTAAACCTAACTAAAATCCTTGTCTACGTTAAAGGACGGAATTTTCCCCTTAGCATGATGACTCACATCATTATTTACATTAACTGCTATACCCACACAAAATTATACGTAGCATGCTACAGTTTTTCCGTGAGTGTATAACTTTATTAATTTAAAAAGACGCCTGCTTTTGTGGAAAAACAATTTAAACAATTTTCCTATGCAAAACTTAGCATATGACAATCGGGATAATGTAAGGATTCATCTGACACAATTCCCAATCGAATCTGTTCAGTAGTTAAAGAGTGGTTTAAAGAAACACATACATTTAGGTTAGGTATGTATACATACATACATACATACATACCTACATGAACCCTAAAAACATTCATCATCATCATCATCAGCCCGCACACTAAAAACATTACGCTCCTTTTTATGTGGGCAATCGTGTAAAATACGATATTACCAGTTACCAGTGGTAAAGGAATTATCTGTAGGTAATTAGTAACGTAACATTCCTTTTCTACTGAACTGTAAGTATTTTCAGGAAAGGGATATTTTTCGTTATCCAAAATTTTAATTTCTTCCTAAGAGCACAAAAGTTTACACACCTTTAGCGATTTTTAAACTAGACAGGTAGTGCAACTAGTCCAGTCTAAATAAATATGTAACTAGTTGCGTTACAACAACAATGTCAATGAACTAAGAAGTTTCCAGCCAGTATGGGTGCGCGGGATCATTTTACTTGTGGGAAATACTCGAGAGGGGATCGCCTCAATCTCAATCTCAAGCCTCAAGACGCCACTTAAGACTAAGGCAGAATGCACACGTAACGTCCTTTGCACCGCTATTTTACAGATACGGTTTGTCAGACGCATCAGTCGACGCAGCGTCATCACGAAATAGAGACTTTACAGACGGTTCACTCTACCCTATTCAGGAATTTTGCGATTGGCATTTGTTACATAGCCAAGGTTGCTACTGTCAACAATCTTAAACTATAAGAATATCAAAACCATAGACTTATCAAAACAGTAAAATCTGATACAAAAACCTCATAGGATTCTTAGTCATTTTCAATTCAAGAAATATGACGTTCGTGGCGTTACCTTGACTTTCCCCGCGATTCCGGTTATTTCGCATCAAAATCGTCGATAGTACTACTGAGTGAGCCATCTGTCTGTATAGGCGAACCGCGCGCCTTTCCCCTAATTTGTGGCGTCGTGATATAGGTATGCAGCGCTAAGTAGCTGATTCGTGTTTCAAAGCCTTTGAAATAAACCATGGGAATAAGGTGGAAATTCATATTGACCTAACGCATGCAGTGCTAAAATACCGCAACAACGGGCGTTACGTGTGATATCCGCCTGATATATTGATAACTTCACTCGTACGCACGCGGGCCACGATGTTTTCATACGAACAACATGTTATATTCATTACGTTACGTGTACTACAATCGTTTTATTAAATGTTTCATGTCATGAAGCTGAAAGCGATCTTGATTTTTAAAAGTTACGCACCAAACGTGTTGCTAAACTAAAATGATTGTCAAATGCTAAAATGCCTTAAATAAAAATAATAAATGCTATTCCCGTATGATTGAAATTCCGAATAGACTTTTCTGTTATAGGTTAGGTAAAACGAAAAATTCGCTCTATGGTTTTTGTAGAAGTTCTTGAAAACTTCTTTTTTTAAGGAGAGTGAGTAATTTTTTACAAGCATGTCTGTTTTATAGTTTCAGTGCTGTAGAGAACAAGTTCGGCAGAGGCGGTTAACCTTTGGCTCAAATTTTGTTCAATTGCGTTAACAGCCGCCGCCGTGGCTTGGCCGCCGCCGACGGAACCAACTCACTCAATTGTAATAACGCGCCCAATTCACGGAGAACCAATACCTACACATATCTACAGACTTCCCAAACAAGTGAGTGAGGAATATTCCGTCTGATCTCATGCTAGAGAATACACTTGCAGCGCTGTGCTTAGGTAGCTTAGAGATGTGACGTTTTGAATTTCAGGAATAACTGCTATGTACTGAATTTACTGAAAATTCTGTAAAATGCATGCAATTTAAGTGAATAGATTTATAAAAATCTATATACCTACTAGTCAAATACGAATTAGGTACACTGGGTCATGCGATTAGACGATAGGTAATCAAAGAAACAATAGAAGAATATTAAGAGTTGTCGAATGATCCTTATGTCCAGCAAAAGCCGCCGTTATTCAGGCTTTATTGATAGTTGGTTCGTGTGGAAAATTTTACATGGTAGCTTTTCGTCTAAACGGAACTAAAACGTAAACAGCATTAATCTACAACTACGTGCCCAAAACGGTAGGCAATTGGTCCCCTACTACCGGCGGCGGCGGTGGCGGGATATAAAACCGATTTGTCATCCATCAAGCGCGCTCCCGCCAAGTGCAGTGCCATGTAGTCAGACTCATTACTCCTAGATGGAGATCAACGACAATCGATCCTCAGCCACTCTATTTCTATTCCGACGGCGACCGAAATAACCACTCTTATAAATAAGCGTGAATAACTGCGCGCGTCCGAGGTAGTCGGGGTTGATAAGGTCATTGTGTACGGTGTACTACCAGTGAAGGAAAATTCTATAAAATTGCAAAGTTTGATACCATTATAGCGCAGAAGTGTTGAGAATTTGGGACTCTCTCTCTTCGTGTGAGTTACCGAGTCGTCCACCTGTCGTCGACCCGATGAACCCTGGTGTCAGTATTACAACCGCCTACTAAAGGTAGAAGACCTCTGACATGGTTGTGTAATGATTTGTCAACCACTCTTATAAATAAGCGTGAATAACTGCGCTCGTCCGAGGTAGTCGGGGTTGATAAGGTCATTGTGTACGGTGTACTACCAGTGAATGAAAATTCTATAAAATTGCAAAGTTTTCTACCATTGTAGCGCAGCAGCGTTGAGAACTTTGGGACTCTCTCTCTTCGTGTGAGACATCGAGTCGTCCACCTGTCGTCGACCCGATGAACCCTGGTGTCAGAGTTTTACAACCGCCTCTGAAGACCTCTGACACGGTTGTGTATGATTTGTCAACCACGGGGTTGATAAGGTCAAAATGTAGTTTCAGTGAATGAAAATTCTTTAAGCTTAAGTTTGCTACCTGTTCGCTAGAGATAGCACAGCGTTGAGAATTGTGGGTAAGTTGAGGTTGAACTGGGAAAGGAATATAAGAATGTAGGAAAAATATTTACATTTTATCAAAGAAAACATGTTTTGGAGGAAAAATCTTTAATTCATTTTGGAAAATGACTGCAATGTGCCAAGGATTGTACGGTTGTTCCAATCTATTACAAGAATTGCTATAAAAACAAAACAAAAATTACTACCTGTATGTTTTGAACTGTGGTATTTAATATAATAATGTTATTTTAGCTACGAAAGAAATAATACGTAAGTTATGATTAATTTATAAACTAAATTCTGAGAAATCATTCAAGGCGAGACCAATTATCCCTAATGCCTCAAAATAATAAATCCATTAGTGAACCTCAGGTAGATTGCTAAATACAAAATAATATAAATATAAACGTTGTGTGGTAATAAATGGTGTGAAAACTTTACGCAAAAAGTCCTAATGACCACGCACCTGACCGCGACTATAATCCTTGTAGGGTGCGCAGAGCCGCAGAGGGTTGACTGACATTTACGATAATCATTTTCGCTCAGCGTATACAGTATACCTTTTAGAATCTTTCTCTAGTGAACTCTGAAACTTTACTGGAACACTCGCCCTTCTAAAAGGCAAAAGAAATGTGATGATTTTCTGAAAGGACATCATTTCAATAGCAATTTATAAAAATACCTTATCTGATGCAACTATTTTTCCCGCGGGAATGACGTTTTCCCGGCATGTATTTAAAAAAAACATCAAAGTCCGTTGCGTTTTAGGAAGAGTTAGCGAATGCGACGACAGACAGACAGAGAAACACAAAAAGCCACTTCAATTTGTACTATGTATTGAAATAAAAGTAATTGTACGTATCTGAAGAACTCAGTGAGTTAGTTTTGTTTGTCGTTTTGTAGTCGCTACTGAATGGAACAGAAAGGATGTGAGGTAGGTACCTAACTAGGGTAACTACTCGTCTACTATTGCAAGAGAGAACGGTGTAAGTTATAGACGAAACTTTATTCTAAATTATACGTCCTTACTACATAATCAACCTTTCATAAATACTAAATTATGGAGGCATTAGAAAAAATAAGCTTAGGCGGGTATCACACGTACCGTCCCTTGCTGTGCTTTAAAATATTTTTATACTGGAAGGACGACGGATACTGAAAAGAATATTGTAGAAACAACGGAACACTCACCTTTTACCCTTGAAAATGTCTCTGTTTAAGTATGCACTAGTCCGTGTGTGCACTGGATCTAGATTGATAAGATAGCACAGGCTGATAACCTACTTGTCCGATATGGTGCTATCGAATGCAAGTAAAAATAGCCTGTCCTGCACTTGACATCCATCAAGTTTGTTGATCTGAATTATATTTTTACTGCAGTCGATATACCGTCAGTGGGATGTTTTACGAGGTAATGGGACGTTTCTCTGCCCCAGTTGGCTATCTCGTCTCGTCTCGTCTACAGAATAGAATAAGTAGACCACAGTATGATAGTTTAGAACAATGCAGCCACGACGACGCACTGCGAGGACTTTCTTCCACCGTCCCACGACATTTGACGACTTGACACGGATAATGCACATGTCACAGTTACCCGCTATGTGCCTTCACTCAGACCACACTACGTGAGTGTAGAACAATGCAGCCACGATGACGCACTGCGAGGACTTTCTTCCACCGTCCCGCGACGTCTGACGGCCTGACACGAATATCGCACAAGTCACAGTAACCCGCTATGTGCCTTCACTCAGACCACACTACGTGAGTGTAGAACAATGCAGCCACGACGACGCACTGCGAGGACTTTCTTCCACCGTCCCGCGACGTCTGACGGCCTGAGACGGATATCGAAAGTTACAGTAACCCGCTATGTGCCTTCACTCAGACCACACTACGTGAGTGTAGAACAATGCAGCCACGACGACGCACTGCGAGGACTTTCTTCCACCGTCCCGCGACGTCTGACGGCCTGACACGGATATAGCACAAGAGACAGTAACCCGCTATGTGCCTTCACTCAGACCACACTACGTGAGTGTAGAACAATGCAGCCACGACGAAACACTGCGAGGACTTTCTTCCACCGTCCCGCGACGTCTGACGGCCTGACACGGATATCGTTCACGGCACAGTAACCCGCTATGTGCCTTCACTCAGACCACACTACGTGAGTGTAGAACAATGTAGCCACTAGACGCGCTGCGAGGACTTTCTTCCACCGTCCCTCGACCCCTGACGGCCTGACACGGATATCAGACATGTCACAGTAACCCGCTATGTGCCTTCACTCAGACCACACTACGTGAGTGTAGAACAATGCAGCCACGACGACGCACTGCGAGGACTTTCTTCCACCGTCCCGCGACGTCTGACGGCCTGACACGGATATCGTTCACGGCACAGTAACCCGCTATGTGCCTTCACTCAGACCACACTACGTGAGTGTAGAACAATGCAGCCACGACGACGCACTGCGAGGACTTTCTTCCACCGTCCCGCGACGTCTGACGGCCTGACACGGATATCCCACAAGTCACAGTAACCCGCTATGTGCCTTCACTCAGACCACACTACGTGAGTGTAGAACAATGCAGCCACGACGACGCTCGCGAGGACTTTCTTCCGCCGTCCCGCGACGTCTGACGGCCTGACACGGATATCGCACATATAACCCGCTATGTGCCTTCACTCAGACCACACTACGTGAGTGTAGAACAATGCAGCCACGACGACGCACTGCGAGGACTTTCTTCCACCGTCCCGCGACGTCTGACGGCCTGACACGGATATCGCACAAAGTAAACGTCATTTGCAAGCACCACTTGTTTTCCAAGGAACGCCGTTTGTTCACTGGAATACTTTCAGCTGTATAGAGTGCCATTTTATTCATAAATCTTTGGTCGAGATATTAAAAGAGAGATTTCCGCTATCGTTTTCCGCAAAACAAATTGTTTTTATAGGAAAAGTTCCGAAACAAATACCAAAATATTTTAGGAGATTTGACACAATAATTCTGTACAAGTGCTACTGTCCGGTGCGGATTTGTTTCGCCCGCAGTAATGTAATTTCAGATTGTATAATTTTATCATTTGTCATAACTTATCCTACTGCTGCTGAAAGGTAAACGAATTACATATGAACGTATGTTGGAAATGTTTTATACGAACACACAATAACATTAGGCGTTGGGAATTTCGGGAATGTAGTTAGGGTACGTGTAGGGTACAGTACAAACTTCCTCCAGCCCTGGAATTCAATAATAGCGGACTTTCTGTTTGGTAAAGTGAGAATTATACGTTCGAAAAAATAAAGAAAATAGAGAAAAAACTACGCCGCTGTGTAAAGTAGGGATCCCTTGTAACTTTCTCGAGAAGGGAATTACTTACGACCGACAAGGGGGAAACAAACTAGAAAAACAACATCGTGTTGTCTGATACTACCCTTTTCATTGTTGCCTACACGGGGATCAATGTATCGTCATAAGTTTTTGGCGTGAACATGACTGAAAAATACTCGAGAGCTTTGCTCTGATTTTAAGCAAACGGTGACAGATTCTGCTAGTATGGAAATTATTTTCACACCATTTCTTCGCTCCACATGACACGCGTGGGCGGATTCAAGCACATCGCGTAGGTGGTCTTATACTCATAACGCCTTATCGCAAAATATAGGTCACGTCTGATCTATTTGATAGCACGTGTCATCAAAAAGTTTTCCAATCCAAAAACTCCCGCAAAACGCAGCCGCAAAATTCTAAAACGAGGAAAATGTCTGGAAAAAAGTCGATGCAAACTCGAATTAAATAGTCGTATCTGGGTGACAGTGGAATCCATCAGCGAGCTCGATTGAGGCGATAACCACGGTGCCCCCCCACCTCGCCCCCTACCTCACCCCGGAAAATAAATCGTAATTTGATAGCGCCCTCCAGTGACGTCACCCCGGCCAAAGAATAAAAACTTTATGGAGGCGATACTTTTTATGCTGGTAATATGTTTACAAAGTTACAACACCCGAAGTACTAACTCATAATAGCACGGTCCATGGGTCATGCCTCTACACAGGTCACGCCGCATAAAAATATAGGTTACTACTTTACTGACTATACTCAGGGAAATACACACCAACCTACATTTTCTTTTTTATGTGTCTGAAGGAAATGGGATTGTGGCGGACAAGTTATATGTAGTTGGCTGCTTACAATGAAAGTTGTGGTTAAACTTTGCCTAAGCGAAAGCGGTAAATAGCCGTTTTTCCATTTAGCTTTGTCTCATTAAGTCCACACCTAAGTAATATAAAATTAGTAGGTGTCAATCAATGTTGTAGTTATTTTTTATCAAATGATTTAGTATTCACCTTGTATTTAGAATGTAGGAAGTATAAAAGCAAAAATGAAATTCTGAAAAAACATTTTACAAAAATGTATCGAATCTATTACTTATCAATAATAAACAGGCATATGAAGCTGTATATTTTTAACCTTTATCTCAGTGTGGGTGGAGATATGGGGGCACAATCATAATTATTACATACTAGAGGCCAGACCAGCGGTTTCACCCGCTGCTTACCATTTTCCTGTGGGAACAAGGCTTTTCTCCGTTGTAAGCCTTGTTACCCAGGGATGTTGGTGCTTTCTAATGGTAAAAGAATTTAGGAAATCGATTCAGTAGTTTCGGAGTTTATCAATGAACTACAAACACAAAACAACGAAACAAATCTTTGCTCTTTGTAAGTATGTTTCGTTCGCTGCTCAGCTGCTGCAATTTTCCAATAGGCGTCTAAAACAGCGATATAATTTCACAGGCACATTATTCCATCCTACGAAACTTGTGTCTTTCGCTATTTAATAGAAAGCGGTACATTTTTAAGAACAAACTACATAATTATATTAAAGACTCAGAATAGAGCATGTTATATGACATACCTCCTCTCCTATAATGTTTCGCATTAAAACCACCTACATTAAAGTCAATAACCACGTAAGTATATTCATGATCATGACGACTCAGTCAGCATCTCTACATGTATGATTCAATGATCTCTAATTGACTCACTCACAGGCTTCCAAAGACCTACATGATGTGATAGCTATGGATATGATTATGATAATTGGTAGGCGACTAATTATTAACTACAAAGCAGAAAAATTTAATAAATGCCCTAAAATTTAAGATGAAGCGGTCACAAAATTTTCCCAGGCTCATAACATATTCGCTACAGCAATACAAGGAGTCGTTTATACGAGCGATCTTTGACCCACTTGCCGGCGACCAGACCAAAACCTAGCTGTGACTATTATCACTAGGACAGAAAATTTCAATAAACAACCTAAAATGGAAGGTGAAGTTGACACAAAATCTGGCCAGGCGCAGAACGTTCGCTGCAGCAATATAAGGACCGTATACACGTGCGATCCTTGACCCGCGGGCCGGCGACCAGACGGGCGCCCTACGCCTCCGGACAAATAAATATACTCGTCATCCGCGCATCGTTTGTACACTGCCTGCCTGCCTACGGAACAGTTATGAACGGAGAGTATTCTACAACAGGCGAGCATTGATTTAGCAGTAAAGACGACAGCTGTATCCTAAAGCTATCACCATCCCTTTTTTCTCTACTAATGTGCCAAATTTGAAGTCTATCCATTCCAAGGCTACTTTGTTTCACAATTTAAGAAGTACAATGTAATACCTGAATTCCATTCCATTTTACAGTACAGCAAAAGTGCTAATAGCGTGTATTTCTTGCTACCTACACCACATACCTACAGTCTTTATCCCTTTCTTGCCGCAATGCAATAAAAGCATCGGGTAAATGAAGGCGCAATGATAATCAAAACCTTTTTAATTTTAACTTTAGTAGAGAGCAAGCTCTCATAATATCGCGCTCTATAGAAGCCTGCTATTCTCTTCACCGCTGGCATTTTACCAAGTGACTTTTTATTCAAGCACAAAGCTATGGGGCGCAATCAATGCCGACCATAGCCACACTCAGAAGGAGCCTAAACGACTCTTTATTTTATTTTCAGTCCAACATGGCTACACTACAAATGAAGTTGATTGTAAAATGTTGGCAAAAGGAATAAGAGCTTTTTGAATCTTATACAACTCTACACAGAACAATTTTGTGTCGCAAAAATATCCAGCCTCTTTTATTTTTCGCCATCCGACATTACATAAATTCCTATTCATAGAGCAATTCAGTCAAGCATAATCCCAAATATTCAAGGCCTAAATATTTGCTTGACGGGAGGTTTGCCAAAGCAATAAGTGTTGGTACCTATTCAAAGGGAAGCAATTCTTTGTAAGCCCCAAACACGAATTCATGAATAAAAATTATACGATTACAAATTCAAGAATAATGCTATCGTCTTTTCTTGGAATTACAAAAGGCACGTCAAAGTCGGAAGGAAAATAAGACGGAAATACTTTATTTGTGTCATCGCAATTTGGTTAATACATTTATCTAAAAGAAAGGTCAGAAAAAAGCTATCAAATATGCCCCGGAAGAAAAAAGCTCCACGGAATATTGTAAGTGCTGCGAGCTTTGTGGATGTAGTAGAGTCATTCGGGGTAAAATTGCGCACTTTTGGATATTTCACTTCATAGCTCCCAAACTACTGCGATATAAGACACATTGTATGTGCTGTCTGATAGCTTGGTTAATGGACTCTTAAACACAAACAAACAACTTGCGATATAATCTGCGGTTTTTCTTATATATAAAAAAACAGTGACTAAGTCAGAGTGCGCACTTCTTCCCCGTGATGCGGGTAAAACTACGCGGTGTGTTGGGTAAAACTGCGCACAAGGGTTTCACAATAATTAAGGTCTTATCAGATGATTATATTTCATAATTACGTGGCATTATATAGTCTAAAACAATAAAAAAGAAAGATCTAATATAATATAGGTATTTTTGTATAGAAATGCGTTTTTAAATATCACTATATTGGGGTAAAACTGCGCACATCTAGCCACATATGTCATGTGCGCACTATTACCCCCGCAGTTTTACCCCATTCAATGAGTACTCAAAACAATTCATCGTTACTTTGAAACTTTTGAGGCACGGTTGAAATGTTGTAACTGAAAATAAACTTCAATATGTACAGAAAATAAAAAAATAAAAGCATGCTCTTCATGATCATAATCCACACTCCCACAAACTTTTCCGTGCACCGAATAAAGTCCGAATTTAACCACGTTTTGGTATTTTTGGTTCTAATAGGTAGGAAATCGACCCGCACTGCACTGAGTGTCTGGACCTAAAATGGCGGTTCAGGTACACGTGTTCCCAGCAAATCAGCGTCCCTGCCCCTGCGCCCTATTCCGTAATATTGACGGTGCGCAGTTTTACCCGCTGCGCAGTTTTACCCCGAATGACTCTATAACCGTCGCCGCTGGTAAACACATTTGTCACAAAACCCTATTTCGTACCCGAGCTATTTTATACAAAGGTCAGATATTGTCACCTTAAGTAAATACGGGGCAGAATAAGTTGCCTACACGTGCTGAATCCGATTGTGGTGGCTGAACTTTTTGTAGCTCCTATCGCGCGCAGACAGTTACATAGTTTGGAAGGAAGAAGCGTTAAATCATTGTATTAACGAAGTCTCGGGAGCAGAAACATGTGCAGGACGTCCGAAAACTTTTGTAATTAATGTTTTCCTCCATTAAAATCACGGTACGGGCGCACCCGCCCCCTACGTAAGTATAAGTGGTCCCCGACAACGGTCACATCGGTTATCTCGGAAAAATCGTGACGGAGGAGACCCACGCCTCCGAAAACTTTGTTAAAAGTGTAACCGGAAAATGTCAGTGACAAATTGTGGTATTTAGAAATTGTGCTTTTTATGCTAAGACGGAGAAGTTGAAAAAGGTTTGAGTGGGTGTCGCTTGTGAAAATATAAATTGTTTTGCTATAATAAAATATCTGTAGAGGAATCAGTTTTCAGTCCGTCGCAGACAGGGGTCAAAGGTAGCACAAAAATAATAACTCATTGTCTCGTCGCGGGGACAGGACTCGTCTCACACAAACATAGCTTGCTGATAAATAATTTGTAGGTCCGCGTGTTTATTTTCAGGTTGAATTAACATTGCGGTTAACCTGTGGGATATCCGCGTCACCGTGACGCTGCCGCCGACGTATCATTTATTTATACCGAAATATATCACCGCTAGTGTAAACCGAAACTGTGACGACGCGATAATAATTATTGGCTTTGTATTTCCATCATGTTTTGTTTGTCTTATTTTGCCTTCTTCTTGTTAAAATTTAAGAGTTACCTACACTCTCGTCGGTAGAGCCTTACGCAATCATAAAAACAAAATGAAACGTGCTTGGCTCAGAATCAACAAATATTCCTCAATCCGTTTATTTTACTTTCTTTGGCAGTTTCATAAAAACGCTAGACCAATAACAAAACTTCAGGAGTTCAGTTAATCCCAATAGTGTCGTTTTAATCTAGTTTTGCGGATTGCAGCTCAAGCTAAATATGAGTCGACTTCAAACCTTGCGATGATGGAGATAAATAAACTGAATATGAAATACAATAGAGCGTTTACTGGGATCTCGTTAGTTAAACACGGCCCGGGGCAGATGGTGGCCCCCGGCCCCGACGCCCCTGCCTCTGCCGCCCCCGTCGCCCGGCGCCCCCGCACCGCACGCTAAAGGTTAAGGGCGAACCATTGTGGATGCGCCTGCAGCCTCGCATTCAATACCGATGGAAACTTCATTCGTTTTAAATAAAAGTTTCGATTCAACTCTCATACAAACAATGCGCCGCCGGTAAAAATGTTAAGCAAATGAGAAATGTTTCTGAATGCGAACGCCGATATTTTGCTTTGGTTTCAGTGTTTTATAAAGCTAGACTCGCTCGTAGCTACGGCTGAATGTGTTTCCCTACGTAGAAATTACAGTACCGACTGCGTGGTAGATCTCTATCCGTATTCAGAACGTGTGAGCCCGCTCGAGGCATTTCTAATTAAAAGTTGGCGTTATAAAAGCATTTTTGTCAAAGCCAGAGGAAAATATCAGCGAAAGGTTATTAAATTAATCATCTCTTTACCACGCATAAATATTTTATTCCACATAATTTTGCTGCACCACTTTTAAACTTTGTCTAGATTTTATATTTACCCGATTGCCTCAGGAAGAGGGTTATGTTTTTCGAGAGTATGTATCCTGAAATAGTGGACCTCCTTATCGTACTCTCCATGGTAATAACATGTACGACAAAGAGGCACATATTTTTGGATGGCTATGAACTCGCGCGCGTATTTGTATGTGTGTGTCGCATGGTCTATCGCGAAATCGTTTCAATCGCGAATTCCTTAGGCCCTTCGCGAAGAGCCGGAGAAGTGCGAAATGCATCGATTTATTCGCACTTTGCCTAAAAACTCTAGGTCTATAACAAATTCGTTAATTGATGGTCAAAAATCTAGGTAAACTACGTATAAAGCGACACGCTCGTAGATACCTACGCACCTGCTACGACTTTTCGGTGCTTTTAGTCCCAACTTTGGATACACAGCAGTCGGGTTTCTGCTTTTTAATACATCTGCTTGTTGGTAGCATTTTTCATGTTCATTTTGTGAGTGAATGATAAGAGTAGTCGTTTCCATATTTGGGCGACCGCAATCAGTTTACAATTGCATGAAATAAATTCGCGTCGAAGATTTAAAATGATTGTTGGATATTGCATTGAACACAAATTAACAGCTGCATTGCGTTGCTGCGTATTAAAGCAAAACGAGCAATCTTTTTTTTTGTATCACGTTTTATCCGACTGCCTGAAAAGGAGGGTTATTTTATTTAGGTTAGTAAAGGAACTTATCCATGAAGAATGAGCCTTATTTTTTACAAAAATCATCAAAAATGCTTAAAATATATGTACATGTAAAATTTAAAATTTCACAGAAATCGAAAGGGCATGCACATGAAATAGACAATGGACGGACATACATCTGCATTCACAGACAACACAGATAATTGATCGGCGGGTCTGTCCACACCATCATTAGTGTTGTGTAGAGCCAGCGTCCAATGTCACTTTGCATTATTCCCTTTGCTACGAATACGTACCTACCTACCTAAGTGCAGTTGTGCATGATAGATAGGGAAGGTGTGTTGTGTACCTACCTATGGAGTAGCGTGATTGCGTGGGTTTCATCTCATACTGTAATTTGGTTCTGAGAGCGATGTAGGTATAAAGGGAACAAAAAAATCGCTGATCAGCTGATTGTTTTACTATGTGGGTTACGATTTTTTGTTACTCCCTGAGATTCAGATGAAACTCAATTTTTTTTTCATATTTAGACCCATGTTCCATGGGGGAAAGTTGTTCAGTTTCATGAGTATCTTGACCTCCATTCGGGTTATTATTCCCTTTTTGTAACTTCCGGTCCGGTGTGTTACTGTATCTAATGTGATTGCACCCTGACTTTTATTTTCATCTTTTATTTTATATTTAGATAACTATAAAAAATAGAGAGCTCTCTAAAAACGGAATAAGCGGGTACAGGTACAAGTACTAGGTTTATTAACAAGACAAATAATTAAAAGATATTTTTGTATGGTTGACTCAACCTATCAAAAAATGGGATTCGAAACGTCAAATAGATATTACAAAAAACAAACGCTATGATGGACTAATTATCATGAATAAGTTGAAGGCACAATCTGTAATCGAATCGCATACAAAATAGTAATTATGGGTGACAAACAATACAACACAGCTTCCAAGCTCGTCATGTGGTCAATGTAACACAATCGAAAATCGGACACTGGCCGAATTGTATTGCTACATCGTTTACATAATTCCACAAACAGGATTTTATAGTAATTTTGTATTGTTACATGTTTGATCATTACAGGAATTGAATCCAGTAATCAACAGAACAACGCGTTAGCGGCCGCAAGCGATGCAATTATCACCCAAACACAGGTATTAGTGTGCCCATACGCGGTAAGATCGTACGATACTATTTCTGTAATTATGCTGAAAATGGATGCGCAAATTTACATTTTTTTGAAAAAAAAAAAACTGTTCTCGTATTTGAATACACGATAAAACTATTTGATAAAATCTTCATCAATTTGTATGTTGCAGATGTGTAACATTGCAAAGGGTTAAAAATAAAATAAAATGGATTTGCGTTGTGTACTTGTATGACTTTGAAAGATGTGGAAGATAAGGCTATGACGTAGAGATACGTGTGCTTTGAGGGAATAACTTCAGACTGTATTAAAACCCCTATTTTTCTACGAGCTTTGCAAAACATATTTTTTTTAGTTTTAGTTCAATTTCAATTCACTACTAAAACGATGCAAGCGAGTGTTTTCGTGTTCGTTTTCAAATGTAAAAAAAAAACTGCATTTCAGATACCAACATGTCGTTTCAACTTGTTAGTGTGAGAATAATTCGATTTAGGAGCTTTACAGGAATCTGATTTTGGGGAGAGCCTCACTGACGGATATCCGCGTATTGGTTAACAGGGATCCGAGAATTGGACGTTTGTTATCCTTGCTTAATCTGCGCTAAGCCCGTTCCGTCGTGATTCGGACGAAGTGCATCCGATTGGACAATTATGCCAACGATAAACTGATAAAGGGTTCTGTACGCATTCAGGGATATTGTTTCTATGAGCATTATTTTGTGCTACAGAGGACCACGTGGTTTTGTACACAACGTTTACCAGTTTTTAATGGCTTTGATATCTCACTTTGTATAAAAAGTCTCCATGTGTATTTACGACTATAATTTGATTTGGAGGCTTTACATTAGGAATCTGATTTTGGGGAGAGCCTCACTGACGGATATCCGCGTATTGGATAACAGGGATCCCAGAATTGGATGTTTGTTATCCTTGCTTAATCTGCGCTAAGCCTGTTCCGTCGTGATTCGGACGAAGTGCATCCAATTGGACAATTATGCCAACGATAAACTGATAAAGGGTTCTGTGCGCATTTTGGGATATTGGTTCTGTGAGCATTATTTTTAGAGAACCATGTGATTTTGCACAAATATAATATTTTAACAGGTTTTGATGCCTCATTTTGAAGAAATGTGATAAAAATAAATATGACATAACGTCTCCAAATACGTAAGCTTAGTAGAGACGGACACTCGCTGCTCTTGCTGTTGTATGACAGTTGTATGGTGCTCCCTTTCTAACTTTATTTACCATCAAGTGGGAAAGGGAGCGCCATACAACTGTAGGTGGGTATAGTAGCCAGCCAAACAGCGGGGCAGTTTGAACAATTCACGTGCCCTCCAAAATACGGAATCAAGTAGGTAATTTGATGGGTATTTAATTATTTACCATACCATAACAGCCACAACAGTCCACTGCTGGACATGGGCCTCTATCGGAGTTGACATATATACTCACCACTCTTGGCAGGCGGATTGACAAGCGCAGTGCAAGAATAGCCATAGGTACTCACCACGCTTGGCAGACGGATTGGCAAGCGCAGTGTAAGATGTTGCATTGACGCTGCCGCCCATTCCCTGCATGATTATCCCTTAGTCGTTTTATACCACTCTCTTGGGTACAAATGCGGTGATGCTATTCTAAGCCGGCATCACACTGCAATTTAATTATTTAGCAACAGACAAAACAGAGTGGAAACACTAGCTTGACTCTAAACGAGCTAAAGTTTCGCCTTAATTGACGTAAGTTCAGGTTATTGAAGCAATTAAGGTAATTTCTACGAAACAAGTAGTATTAGTGCTTCAAGTAATAAACTTTTATTTACCTATCTAAAACAATAAGAAAAGTGGGTAAACTTTGATTTTAATTAATATTTGTGTTGTAGCGGAAATGAAATTCAAAAACCATTAGGTTAGTAGGTTAGTTGGCAAGAGCAAGTAAATGCTTTGTTAGTAGGTACCTAGTACTAAAGAATCATGCCCAGTCTATTATGGATGTTCGTCTATCGCTTGCCTCACTACTTGCAGGCATCGCATCAAAGCCAAAGTTAAATAATTATGAAGTCTAATTATTGCTTAACATTTTGTAACTGAAAATAATTTGATTATTACAGGAGTTCTGAAGTTATTGAATGTTAAAGTTGGGTATCGGAAGAGACAAAGGTTCTTAAGTTTAGCTGTATATCGAGTATTTCGTTCTTAAATCGTTATCGTTAGCTATACCGAAGTAAACAGTGCAAAAAAGGTTCACACCACAGTTAAATCTTTGAGAAAAATACCTAACGGTAGAAAGACCTTTCACAGTTAAGTTAGTTTCCCTGTTTTGCACAACAATTGCCGTAGCTATTCTTCATAAGAATGAGGGATATTACATATTGCTTTAATTTTCGTTTTGAGGCAAGACAATTTCTTAGACCAAAAATGGGCAATCTCCTTTACTTTGTTCCTGGGTATTAGAATAATATTTAAATACTAGCTGGTGCCCGCGAACTTCGTTTCGCCAAGAGAAGTTTTTGAGCCGACAGAAGCGGCACATCATGCTAAACAAATTTTTCAATACAGACATTTTCGTATCTCTTAAGGGTGCCACACACAGGGCGCGTATGCTTGACGTGCACGTCATCACGCGCTCAGAGATGACGTTGTATTGTATCGTATGGGATTGTATGTGAAGCCTGCCTATGTATGCGTGCACGTAATCACGCGAGTAGCACGGTGTGCGGTGCCTCATACAGTCCCAGACGATACAATGTCATCTCTATGCGCGTGATAACGTGCACGTCACGCATACGGGTGTGTGGTGTGTGGCGCCCTTTAATATTTTGTCGAGTTCATGGTGTTCCGTCACGTAGGTAGACAGAGAGTACCTCCAGTGCTGATAAAGGTTCTCACTAATCATAAAATATGATCAGAACGTTTATCTTCCACCATACAAAACATCTAAAAACATCGCTTAATTTTTGAGTGATTCATGCACAATTTTTACACATAATGGTACGTTTTCATTTTCGATGTTTGTCTCATGGTTATTATTTTATGCGTGATTTGTACGATTAGGGCATGCAAAGATAATGGTGATGGCGATGATGATGGAATAACCTGGAGAAACCCCAGACTACCGCCGATGTGAGTTTGTTACTTGACTTTGAAGGGGAAAGCCCACTTCGTTCCCTCCTGTTTCAAAGTCTGAGCGCCTGAGTTAGGTACATCTTGATGATATAGGTAGTTGGCTACAGTATCAACACCGGTGTTCTTTTATTATTTTTATGTGAAGGAGCAAATCCGAGTTGACCCATGTCGAAGGATGCTTGTTTCTTTCTATTTCTTTTACTTACTTATTTCACATCTGTTTTTGTTTTCTTATTAAATAGTTGTGTAGGTAATAGGTATGTATACTTGTTATTTATTTAGGTCCTACTACTACCTACCAAAAGTGATAGGCCTGCAGGAGCGGCCCATCAAGCTGTACATATTTTTTTTGTAGCTGTTTCTAAGACACGCTATCGAAATGTTCTTTTGAAAACTATTGCAGGGGTACTTGACACCGACCTGTAACAGTTTTAATACATGTACATATACAGATTTCTGTACTATCGCCAGCAAATCCACCTACCCATTTAAGACACAAACTAACTGTACGCCCCGCCCTCATAACTTCGTCATTTTCAATCGATCGACATCTTTGATGTGAAGATAGATCGTGTTGCTTGACACAAATTTAGAATGTTGGGAAAAAAATGTTTTTATTTTTTGGCGTAGGTACATGTGAAAGGAGGATAAAAAAAACCATCTGCTATATTAAGTAGGGTATCGTTAAATAGATCTTTAAAAATTAAGGCGAGGTTTTTTTTAAAAAAAATCACAAAAGTAATTCTGCCTCGAAGTATTTGCTTTTATGGGGAGTTTTCTCTTCCTAGAACTAAATATTTGAAAAAAAAAATTAGTTCTTAGTCTGAAGTTACCATAAAAACTATATCGGATACTGTATCCACGCAAGTTTTAAGCAAAATAAAAGTTTTTTAATTTGTGGTTCGTAAGCATACTTACTACTGCAAACAGACCAGCAACGAAATTAGGTAACTTCGTAACGCTGATATTTAACATTGTAGTCAATGTTTGTGGGCGTGTCTGACACGCTCTTGGCTGGTTTTTTATTTTGCTTTACTATTATGTTGGTACGTGTTCGAATCTCAACTCCAATATGGGAGTAAAAAAAACTGCAAATATATTGTAAGGGGTGAACCAGTTCAAGAAACTTTTAGTAGATATCATAAGGGCGCAAAACAACACTTCTACGGCGAGGGCGCTTTTTTGAATTCAGAGCGAAGTAAGGGATTCTAGAGTAGATTCCCCGAAGCCAAAATATATTTTGCGCCCGAGTAATTCACTCTACTTTTCATCACCCTCTATGAGAAAATAAAAGGCGCCTCATATTTTATTGCAATAATGTTATACTTTCACTGTCACTTGAACTAAGTTTTCAAAAAGTAAATAAAATTCTAACATCTAGGTACGTGTAATTTTTGGTGAAAATTACGGACTGTAATTCGCGCGTATCTTTTTTTTAGTTCTATTGGGGACGCGCGACTATGGGCCGTCGTCCCATACAGCCTTTATTCGAACAATATTTGCGTTCTATTTCTTTGGCGCTGACTAAAAATCAAGATGTTCTAAATTCAAAGTAGTTTTATTCGCATTTGTTGAGTTCTTTATTTAAAAAGTGCAAATAAAAGAACTTTGCGGCGCGTTCTTTTCGAATAGATAGGATGAAAACAACTTTCCCCAAGAAACATAGGTAGTTCAAAATACGGGGTGTTAGGGACGGTGTAAGGAAAACTTAGCAGGCGTGCTCAGGCCATCAAACTGAACAACTTTCACTATGGAGCCAATGGTGGAAAACGAAAAAAAAAATCTAACCTCCCATACAAAATTTATGATCAGCTGACTGACTTTGTATGGGAGGTTGAAAATTTTTTTTCGTTTCCCACCATTGGCTCCATAGTAAAAGTTGTTCAGTTTGATGGTCTGATCATGCCAGTAAAGTTTTCGTCACACCGTCCCTTACACCCTGTATAAGGAGTAAAAAAATTTACTGCAAATATTTTAAGGAGTGAACCAGTCCATGAAACTGAACAACTTTACCCCGGGAACATAGGTCGAAATATGAAAAAAGAATTTGGACCTCCTATACAAAATGTTCTGGCCGGCCGGTTCAGTTTGAATGGGAGGGCCAAATTTTTATTCGTATTTCGACCTATGTTTCTTAGGAAAAGTTGTTCAGTTTCATGGACTGGTTTAATCGTAAAATACGTGCAGTTATTTTTTTACCTACTGTAGGAAAAAATAATTGGACCTCCCATACAAAATGCTCCAGCCGTCTCGATAGCCGACCAAGTTAAATTTGTAGGGAAGGGAAGGATTTTTTTTTTCATTATTCGACCTATGTTCCTTGGGTAAAGTTGTTCAGTTTCATGGACTGGTTCACCCCTTGGAATAGTTTGAGTAGTTTTTTTTTACATCTTATAGTAACTTATTCCTCTACCGCACGCAACGCACGCAATATCGATTTTCGTGCAAACTTATTTCAAGTATAGTGGCAACCCCCCCTTTTAGGGGTCGAATTTTTTTAGCCTATAACCTGGTCGGTAATTTTCCCGACATTTTGGTATAATTTGCATCAAAATCGGTTCAGTCGTTTTTGCGTGATGCTTTCACATACAAACAGATAAACAAATAAACAAATAAACAGATAAACAGAAAAAAAATCTAAAAATTGCTGAAACATGTTCTGTTATCAATTTTAAGTATCACCAAACAGTTTTTTTTCGAAAATCTTCTATGTACAGACTTTCGACCCTCTACAACTTTATTATATGTATAGATTATACTTAGGTATATAACTGGCTTCATGACACCCAGAGAGCTAAGGAAAGGTCTATGCGAGGGATCTCGCTCATGGATATTTGCCAAAACCTTTACCTAAATGATTTTGTGCTCTAACAAAACATGTTGCGCCGATCCCAACTGATTTGCAATAAGGGCAGGCAGATGATGATGATGTGTTCCAGGCGTTAATTTATTGAACGCGTGGTTTAATAGTAAAAGTAAATAAATAAATTATGTGACGCCGCAAAAGCTCACGAGAGAGTTCATTAAAATACCGAAATGAAACCGAACCGCGCAATAGAATAGCTCATGCGTGATGGATGTTTGTTGCAGCGACATCGCAGATGTGACGTGACAGCCGATGTGCTGCAGTGGTAGCACAAATTGGGAAAACAGAACGCGGGAACGTCATACTTCTTGGATTGTCTCAGAATCATATAACGTTCTTGTATCAGATTTTGTTGTTTTGATATTCTTTTACTTTGAGATTCTTGACAGTAGCAACCCTGGCTATATAAAAGGTGACAATCACGAAAATCCTAAATAAGGTCGAGTGAACCTTCTTTTGTTAGTATGTATGTATACCTAATATTAATTATAATAAAAGTAACACTAATAGTTTACATCACTTCACACGTCTTTATTATACCAAGTCCTAATACAGAATGTCTGACGGTACCGTTACATTTTTAAACTTTTGCAAATTATCCGATTCACTACACCACCACATATTCATCTGGTACTGTATTTCGTACTATACTCGGACCAACGTTGCATGGCCAACTTGATAGTACTATCCTTGTCAGTTAATAAACCAATGAAAGGGATATTGAATACGTTGGTCCATCATACGACGAAACACAGTACCACTCCGGTCGAATATAATATTTTATAATAGCAACCCTTATTTATCTGTCAGTTGTCATCATTGTTTACGTTATACACAAAATAAACCAAGACAAGTGCAATTATCAAACCTAAAACCAACAGTGTTAAAATTAATAACTAACACTCGGCCTATCCTGAATCATAATTACGACCTCGTAATTAACCCTTACTATTACAAATTTTAAATATTTACAATAATGTTATTATTAAATCTGTTACTCAAAATATTTATCACAATCTTAAAGTATAGATTTTTAAACAATCTTAAAACGAAATAAACTGTAGAATAACCTTAATATTTAACAATTACGTAACACTTACAACTAAAAATAATATTATTTTGTAAGCCAGCTCTGAGTTAAATTACTCACATACTCGGCTATTCCTGACAACACATTGCGTCCTCGTAATCGTAATGATATAAAGACACTTTTACTGTACTTTAATTACCAAAAATTAAAAATATCCAATAGGTATACAATATTTTATTGCTATCGTAAGAGTTTTTTTTTTTCTATTTCTTAGATAGTGATGGTTATTAAGAAAAGTAATTCAGTAAGTATTTGACATCCGTTGTTTGTTAATTTGTTTTTATTGGTATGAGATTACTGCGTTTGATTTCACACTGGATTTGTAGTTTGTCAATAATTTGACTATTGCTTATAAATTATTATTTATTTATTCTTCTTTCTTTCTTTCTTCTTATTTATTTATTTTAAAATTTTGTTTTCTATTCTGTCTAAATTACTGTTGCTTTTTTTATATTCAATTGTTAACCGTAAAGCTAACAGAAACAATTCGTTTATTACTCATATTACAGTCATATTTCAACACATCTAATTAGTTATTAAATATTTCATATAAATATAAAACTTTTTATTTTGTTTTGACGTCTCTTTTTATTTGGTACTGAGAATGCTCAAACTGTCATCATAATATTTTCATCTTTTTTTTTTATTAGAAACTTCTGAGAATCTTGCTCATAACCCACCGAGAATCTTGCTCGGTAACTCTACCCCCACCGAGAATCTTGCTCGGCAACACAACGCCCCACCGAGAATCTTGCTCGGCAACTCAGAACCCACCGAGAATCTTGCTCGGTAACTCTACCCCCACCGAGAATCTTGCTCGGTAACACAACGCCCCACCGAGAATCTTGCTCGGCAACTCAGAACCCACCGAGAATCTTGCTCGGTAACTCTACCCCCACCGAGAATCTTGCTCGGTAACACAACGCCCCACCGAGAATCTTGCTCGGCAACTCAGAACCCACCGAGAATCTTGCTCGGTAACTCTACCCCCACCGAGAATCTTGCTCGGTAACACAACGCCCCACCGAGAATCTTGCTCGGCAACACAGAACCCACCGAGAATCTTGCTCGGTAACTCTACCCCCACCGAGAATCTTGCTCGGCAACTCATCTGAGAATCTTGCTCAGAAACCACCGAGAATCTTGCTCGGCAACACAACTCTGAGAATCTTGCTCAGAACTTTCCAACTCTCAATCTTCAAAATTTAATTTATGAGAATCTAGCTCAACAACAGTATCTTTTATTATTTGAGAAAGCTCAGTAACCATAATGACTATTGATTAGTTTTTTTTTTTTTACTATAGCCAATATTAGACACGTACGAGTATCTGGCTTAGTTCATAATCTTTAACAAACATCCGTAAATCTAATTTGGCAACAGTATCTTTCAAAATTTGGGGAAGCTTAGTATCTAACCACAATGTATCTCGCTTTTAAGACAATACTTGTTATTATTTCAATTATTTTTGCACATTCGTGCTTTACCAGTGAATAATAATAATAATAAAAAGACAATATAATACTATACATTTGATAAATTTCTGATATTGGTGTTTTGATGCAAAGAGTTTAATTAACTTAATTTCATATTTTGAAGATAGTTGCACAAATAGAAAGTATACAGAAAGTTCACTCGGCCCTATTTCGGATTTTCGCATTTGTTACATAACCCTATTTGGCATTTGTTACATAACCAGGTTTGCTACTATCAAAAATCTCTAAGTATAAAAAAACGTCAAAACAGCAAAATCTGACAAAGAATGTCGTATGCTTCTGAGTCAATTTTAAATCCAATAAATATGACATTCGTGTCAACCACTTCATACGTTCTTATTTACCTTGACTTCCCCTGAAATTCCGGTATTTTCCAGTTTTCGTCAGTAAGCGTCAAAATCGTCGCTAGTACCACAGTATAATTTAATAGCCATGTTTAATAGTACTAGCGTAGGTACTAGTACTGAGTGAGCCATCTGGTAAGGCGCCCGCGCGCCGTTTTCCTAATTTGTGATAGTTGTTTTTCGTCTGACCATTGTGTATTATGTAATTTGTTCAATTTAATAATTAATTGGGTTATGTATAATTGATTTGATACTTCAGTCGTCAGACCTTTGTAATTTTGTATATTATGCATTTTTTTTACTTTGATAATTAACTTTATTATGTAAAACTACCTTGATTCTTCAGTTTTTACGCTTCAGTAACTAAATAAAGAATAAACTTGTTTACTACAATTTAACTTTGGCTTAAGAAGGATAACTATCTGTTGTAGTGACAGATTACATCAGATCGAAATAGAGGTTACATATACACCATAAGTTCTTTTTTTTTAATGCGCCCAACCTGTAGTCTTATCTCGTTTCAGTTTTATCTTGTCGTCTTAAAAACAATTCTAACAAGATAGAAATCTTAAATTACTAAGAATTTCAGCATTTAACGGCCGCGGTCTATTTGATCAATGATCAATAACTGACAGTAGGATTGGACCAGGACGATTTGATTGTGAGATAAACCCGCTATGATTGTCGGACAAACCTGTTTATACTGTGGGAATACTCATTTTTATTATTTAACATAGCTAACTTATCGTGCCCAAGCACGAAAGTATAACACACCAGTTGTGATGTGACATACGCATTATTCATAAATTGTACAACGTGACAAAACAACAAATAAATCAGAAATGTTGTGGAAAGGTTCGTTGCAAAGAATCAATTAACAAAAATTTAGAGAATCAAAAACTAAATTTTTAAATTCAATTTCACTTAATTTTAATCGTGGCATCGCAGCACACATTTTGACGGCTCAAAAATCAAATTAAGTTACAGACGCGGCGCAGCGCAGTTCGGTCGATATTGCTGGCTATAACATGAATGTCATCAATACAAAAAACTAAATAAATCAGCAATGTATGCCGAAGTGGACTTTGTTCGCCAGGTAGTGTAGCACCTGACCTAGACTAGTGATGTGATTATTTCATCGATTGATGATAATGAAAAACATTCCTTTTCTTTTTGGTTAGTTATGTAACAGGTTGTATTTTGCAGAGATTTCTTTGTGTATTGTTTACTTAATTGCTTGTTTTACTGTTTACTTGCTTTGCTTACTTGCTTACTTGCTTAACCCATAAACATAAATGTAATAGAAAAATGATTGCCCCCAGTACAAAATACAATAAAATCTAGAGGTTTTTTTATAGTAATGCGTGAAAAGCTTTTTGGTGCTATTATTAAGATTATCTAATTCTTGATACGATCGGCTGTGGATTCTAAATTTTGACTAAATTGGATAACTTTTAATTGAGTTGATTTGTTTTACTTACTCTTAAATTTTCTGTTTTTATCCACTATGATCCATTGTAAAAATCATGCCGTGCCATTGTATCCACCTCCTTGTACACAACGGCTCATTTCTGACTTTCGATATAACAACTCATATTTCCAATTTTATAGGAGAATACATATAAAATATAAAAAATAGATTTAGTACACTATCTACATACCTACTTTCAACTTTCTAAGTTTATCCACTACTAAGCAATCATGATCGAGAAAAGAATATATATATCCACTGTAGTCCACATGACCTCAGGGCCCCAAGTCTGCTAATTTTTAGCCAATGTAATGCTAGCGACACTCGACTATCATTCTATTGCCACTGTGATTTTCCATACTAAAAAATAAATAAAGAAACTGTTCGCAGAATATGAGACAATAACGTGCCATAGACATGCAACCGATACGATTTTTTATTTAGCGGACTTCGGCCCCAGACCAATAGCAAGTTTCCACCAATACCAATAATAACGAAATTTTCTTCGATGATTTTCTTTCTTCTATTTACTTCTTTCCGGCAATCAGGGTCTTGTCCATGGCTGAATGTTGCCGGTGCCAGTTTCCATCACTTGTCCTTGGCGTATAGATTCCGCAATGCCTCCAACCAATGTTCGCAACATGTGAAAAAGAATAACATTAGTAAATTGAGAAAAAGAACATACGTAATTATTATAATTTTTGTGTTTCCGTTTCCTGTGTCGTCCTTCGTATGTGGTTCAAAGACCTTAGCTAGAATAAGAACTAAATTGACACCGATTGATTGATAAGTATTGTAGACCTACTGCTGTTTCGTGCACTTGAGATGACAGTGCAGTAGGTTGTCAACATGAAACTAATTAAGTACTTATTTAACTAATGAAAGTACCAAGTTATGAGTACCGGTTCTCGTACCTGTTATATAAATAGTCTCGGGAGATGATTTTGCATGATATTGTAATGTTTCAGTTGCAAAGCTACATTGCTGTCCTTCCAGGAATCTGCGTCTGCCGCTTTTTCTCCAGTCGATAGCAGCCCATCAGCATCTCATTGGATCCATATATTTTGCCAGGGTCCCGGTGATACATCATGAAGTAGAAGAAAGAAAAAAAAAATTAGTATTGTAACAGGTTATACTGTGTTATGTCCAATTAGAATAGCATCATACATATGAAGCGAATAAAGGAATTAAGGGATTCATTTTGCAATCTAATTTTAGGCAATGAGCACAATAACGATACACATTTTTTTCTGAAATTACCCTCATCATTACGTATATATACATATATACGTTTCTATCGCCGATTACGCTCTGCCAACCCCGCAAAAGACATAGGCGTGATGTGTAAAGGACTTAAATGTGTGATTTTGTTTTCTTTTTTCAAACGTCACTGTAAAATTTTCGAATACCTACCGATCTGAATCTAATCTTTTATCATTTTTTAACACATGGTAGGTACATAATAATTATAATTTTCAGACGTACCTTAATGAATAACGGCCACTATGGAATCTATTGTAATATTTGCATATAACACCTCTTCGTCGCGAACAGTTCGCGATGATCCATGACGTAGTGGTTCCACTATTTCAATCCAATCGCCGATCCATCATGCATCATCACGACTCCACCATTTCTTCCAGTTGGTGCAGGCGCTTTATCGGGTCGTAGGACGACTCATTGTCCCACACGAAAAGGAGAAGAAGGCGTTTCTTAATTCGTCTTTTTGGATTTCATATGCCGCTTCGCTGCCGCAAAACTCACAGCGATTTCACTTTATTGTAGCTTGAGCCTAGACATAGCACGTGGAGTAACACTTCTGAAATATTAATTATAATAAAAGTAACACTAATAGTTTACATCACTTCACACGTCTTTATTATACCAAGTCCTAATACAGAATGTCTGACGGTACCGTTACATTTTTAAACTTTTGCAAATTATCCGATTCACTACACCACCACATATTCATCTGGTACTGTATTTCGTACTATACTCGGACCAACGTTGCATGGCCAACTTGATAGTACTATCCTTGTCAGTTAATAAACCAATGAAAGGGATATTGAATACGTTGGTCCATCATACGACGAAACACAGTACCACTCCGGTCGAATATAATATTTTATAATAGCAACCCTTATTTATCTGTCAGTTGTCATCATTGTTTACGTTATACACAAAATAAACCAAGACAAGTGCAATTATCAAACCTAAAACCAACAGTGTTAAAATTAATAACTAACACTAGGTACTCTCTATTTTGTGGTGGTGGTAGTGCGACTATCTGCGGCGCAAAAGGTTTAGGGTTCGATTCTCGGTACGTCACTCACAAATTTGATATTAATTCACTTTGTGAGTTTGTTCCCAGTCTGGTTAGGACATTGCAGGCCGAACCAGCTGATTGTTTGAAAAGACAGATGGTTCCGTGCATCATCATCATGATTGTTACACAAACATGTTAGAGGCCTCTTACTTGTAGCATGCGGTTCAAAAACTCGAACACCGGGGTTCAACGGGTCGTTTGACGACTCCGTGTCCCATACACAGAGAGACAACTCGTAGTCATCGCACTACTGTACCTATAGCTGTAGAATTGGTAGTGAAGTCAATGTGGGGTAGGCAGAGCGTCATAGCTCATGCGTGATGGATGTTGCAGCGACATCGCAGATGTGCACTCGCAATCATCGCACTTCTGTACTGTACATACACGTATGTTAGGGTTGCCAGCTGAGTCCGTCCAGGACGATGCCGATTGTGATTGATTGTTAAAAGAAGGAAGTCTTTCTACATGTGACTTTTTTGTCCTAAACCAAGAGCTCTCTCTTATTTCGTTGAAAATAATAATTATTATTATAAAAATAGTTAAGAGGCAAGAAACTAAAACTGACTTTATGCCATCTCACTACCCTAGGTCTGCTGTAAGAGATTTCTTTTTATAAATAAGCTGACCTGTTGTGTATTGTTCAATAGGTTAACTCCTTTGTGTTTTATTGTGTACAATAGACGGTTAAATAAAAAATAAATAACCAAACTATTCTAGTTTTGTTATGCAAATTTTCCATAAAACTGTTTGAATGTGGCAACCCTATTACATAGACATCTGTCCGCGGCGAGCGCAGCCGTGCAGTCGCACGATCCATCTGCCTGGATTACTGCTCAATTCATTGATACCATGTCATGTGATTAACCAGGATTAGAATGTCTAAATTGTGAACTAGCTGTGTGCCATTTTACTCGATCGATAGGTATTTCAAAGAAATATAATTTAGGTATCGCATGCCGCAAGACTTTGCGATATTTTGTCGAATAAATTGGACGCAACTCAAGTTCTTCTTTATGGAAGTAAACCTAAAGTTACTGGTTAATCAATCAGGAAAACCAGTAGGTACCTACTATACTGGCTACACGTCAGGACACAGGTAAATTATGAATATTTACCTAAATATTATCGCGATAGACCCGCTTCAATACTTAAAATGTGTGAAAACTATCGCGAGTGCTTCAAAAGTTAGGTATACGTACCCTGGCTGACCCTTCAAATTATACAGTGCAGTGCCATATACTATGAGTAGGCAAATCCAAAGATAGAATCTTTGGAAAAAACATATCAGGTGTTAAGGGCTTATCAGAGTTTTCTTTCTCTTATTTCCTTAGTAGGTACCTAGGTATCTACAAATCGCTTAGATTACAAACTAAGTCTTCTACCTAATTGTTTATTAACGCAGTCTAGACTGATTTATCGATTGAGTCCTTAAAACAAATTAATTCACAAGGATGAGCGATATTCAAACTAAAACGGTATCAAACAAAAACAATAAGAAGAAACTTTGGAACCATTAATAGCGGTGACATGAGGTAAACACGAGTGTCCGACGGCGAAGCAACATAATCATAGTACACAAATACAATCTGCATTATTTATGTACGAACACAGACCGCTAATACCCCTTGACTTCGCTAAGGCACTTGCACCTGTCATTCTGGAAGCCCTTAAGCGCCAAGTTTATTTGGAAGTGGGCAGGCCACTCGGCGAGATGGGATGACGGAGCACGATAGAGCCAGAAGCAATCCTAAATTAGAATCGGCGTTTTTAGCTGTCTAACTTAAAATAGTAAATTTTCCATTACCCTAAAAAAGGCTTACTTACAGATTGGCAAGCACAGAATAAGATCTTATTCAGATGAATTTAGTATGGGAACGAGTGACCAATTTTGAACACATCCTGGGATGAATTTCATTTCCTCAAAAATTGGTGCAAACAGCACCCATAGATTTTTGACGATTGCTAACCGAATCAATGACCATGATGACCAGCTTTTATGTTTCTTTTGCCGTGTCTCAATCCTCACATGTCTGTGTACGATACGTATGTATGAGCATCGTCTGTTTGTTGATACCGAATCGATTTCTGTCGCCGGCATGCCGCAGTTATTCAATGATAATAATTTATGGTTTGCTTACACTGATTGGGAGTACTACCTAAGTAAACTTGGACTCAGTTTGTGGGATTGATACCGGTCTCTCGGCTACAAATAAAGGCATTGCCAGGACCGACCGTGCCGCAAAAGTTTAGGAAAAGTCACCTTAATCTAAGAAGCTATGTGCTAGATCTTCCCAAATTGTAGGTAATTTGTTAAAACTACCTCTCTCGACACGTAAATATGTAGGCCAGATTTATATTCACATTCAAATGGGTATTATGGGTCGTGTGATGCCGGCTTAGAACAGCATCACCCCATTTCTACCAGAGGATGTCGTAAAAAGCAACTAAGGGATTAATCCAAGTAATAGGGAGCAGCTTACCTAGTGAATATTTACAACACCTTTTATCTACCTACCTACACACACTGCGTTCGCCAATCCAACTGCCTAGCGAGTATGGCAAATCTCCCGAATGATGTCCAGCAGTGGAAAGTTGTGGCTATTCGTAGTAGTATATTCACAGAAGAAAGAATTTCTTAAAGAAGTTTCAATACCTGCGCTAATAACAATAGATATGAGCTGACGCTACATAATGTAGGTAGGTACCGAAGCTTTTCTTTTATCACATTTTCTTTTCACACGTCAAACGGCTACTTAAAACTAATTGCCAACTATAAAAGAACAATGTAAAAGTGTTGACAGCTATTAAGGTTCATAAAGGACGGCTCTATGCGTGTAACGTATCGGCCAGGATACTGACACCTGATACAGGAAGTTCACTCCTTGAATGAGAATCAGATAAAACTGACCATCACCTTGTATAAGAGGTTCTTTAACTTAATAGTAATGACGACTAAGTAAGGGGTACAATTTATGTACCTACCTTCCTTTTAAAATTAAAGTTGACGGCCTGTTTTGCAATGTGTCACGGTAGGTATACACAATATTCTGTATTAACACTCAAAAATTTATCAGTAGTTTTGATAACATTCACGCTCTGCCTTCCCCGCAAGGGATGGGAGTGTGAGTGACTTATGTACCTATGTTCTACGTTTTTACAACACAGCAATAAGAAATATGTAAGTTAGCAAGGCCGTGGACGTAGCAAACTTGTAGGAAAATAAAATATTGTAAATACATGGAAATACTTTTTGCGTGTACACAAAAGTAGCGGCTTTTATATAAGTATTGTTGGCTCATCGTTCATCGAACTCATCTTGTGAGTAAATATATTTCCACGTGAGTAAAATAAGTACCTTACTACGCAATACGAGTAAATAGATACATAGTACCAATAGTATTTTTTGCCACGTAGATACATTAAACGGGCAATTATATTGCGCAGGCGCACCTCGTGGCGCCTCGCGGTTCAACACCCGATCGGATTTTAATATCGCTATTTATAGGCGAATTTAAATACCCAGTCGGCGGCTCATGCCACCTTCGCGTACTGTATGTATAGTCTGTGCTCTGTGCGGTGTGTACTGTGTACAGTGATGCATCGAACGACGCAGACGGTGTTAAATGTGGGTGGGGACGCCGGCATGCACCTACTTTATTCAGGAGAGTCAGGCGCCATACATTTATATTTTTCTATTCTATGAAAACTTCATATCAGATTGGCTTTTTATAGTCTTAACTTCATGAATTTTCTTATTTATCGTGTACTTACTTAATTATTAGGTATACTGTACCTACATAATTAGCACGTAAGTTTGTAATTGTACACATTTGTTTAACAACTTAATTATTAGATATTCAATCATTTTAGCTGCAGCAATAAGTAGGTGTGCCTAAGACTAAAGTCAAATTGCCAATAGGTTGTCGCATCATAAAGATAGATATAACAGTTACTTAAACCGTTTATTTATCAGTAAATACCCGTTTTAAAAACGGCATAAAACACATTCCCTATTACCATTTTCAATCTGCACTAACAATATCTGCATTGCGATACATATTCATAAATCTATACCGGGTCGTAATAACATTCAAAGAGTATGCACATTTTCACAGTCCAATAAGCTTCGCAGTATGTTTCCTTGACAGCTATTACCTACTGGTGCAGTTTATCACTGCAATGCAATGCAACTTGTACTGCACCTACCGTTCAGTTTCCTTTTTGTAAGAATATTGTAAAAATACACGTGTATTTTATCATGATACAGTGAAACGTTTTTACAAGAACGGTACGCTGAATATTGGTAACTGAAAAGAGACGAAAAGATACCTGTATTTCTTTGATAGAATAGGTAAAGTACCTACTTATGTTTTACCGAGACCTGTCAAGAGTAAAAAATATAGAATCAAATGCATGAAAGTTTTCTAGAAATCAACTCAAATTATTTCAAGTTACAAGGTTTCACTCTATTGCCAACTTTACGTAAGAGCAAGCTTTCTGCATCTCCCCATCAAAATATAGTTACGGAAATCTTACGTGACATAAAGCTTGGATCACTATAAAAGCAGTGATAAAAACTACAACCTTGGAGAGTGTATTTTTATGACATTTGTTAGACATATTTATTCCTTTATGTATTGTAGCGGAGGGTTATGTGTTCGTAAACACATCATCGTCGGGCTTATCTGTAAACAAGCCTGTTTGGTGTTTGCTGTGTGCGGTGTAAAATGGGGAACGAAAATCATGTTTACATCATAACTTGGCGTTTACAATGTGTGCAAACTTTCTATTCTACTTTATTTGTTGTTTGTTGCCTGTGTCGTTGGGTGCCGTTAAGTTTTAAAAGGTGGAGTCAAGAGCTTAACTCTCTTTGTGAGAATATTAGCAACGACCTCTTAAACGATAAGTAAGGCAAGGCTTATAGGTCATAGGTTACATACGGGGTGTTAGGGACGGCGTAACGAAAACTTTGCATTCGTGCTCAGACCATGAAACTGAAGAAGTTTCCCCATGGAATGTATGGTATTCAAACATTTTTTTACTTCCCATACAAAGTCAGTCAGCTGATAACCACAACCACCATACCATTGGCTCTATAGTAAAATTTGGTCAGTTTCATTGTCCAACCATGCCTTTAAAGTTTTCAGTACACCGTCCATTACACCCTGTATGTAGTTGTAACTATGACAGCCGATATTGCGACGCAGACGGATCAAGGTTCAATTCCCGGTGGGGTCACTCACAAAGTTGATATTTATCACATTATGAATATGTTCCCAGTACATTGCAGGCTGAACCACCTAATTGTCCGAAAAGCAAGATGGTTCCGTGCTTCGGGGGGCACGTTAAGCCATCAGTTCCGGTTGCTGTCTATGATTACTTAGACGGCAGTCGTTACACAACCATGCCATAGGCCTGCTACTTGCAGTAGGCCGCCGAAAAACTCTGACACCAGGGTTCATCGGGACATGAAACACATTTCGTTCAAGCCATAAGCAAGCATCCAACTGTTGTAGAAGAAATTAGTGTCTACTGTCTTCGTCTTCAGTACTGGATCCAATAATATACCGATAATTTTGCAGAGCTGTCATTATCATTCTGAAAGCTGACTTAAACATTATACTAAGTATATCCAATTTGTTTTACTGTGTAAAACTTTATTTCGTAGACCACATTCGTCTGAGAATTCTAATTTATGATGATGAAATGCTTTGTAACAAGTACTAACGACCTCAATAGTGGCCACAATGAATGGAAACAAATATAATTAGCAGCGTGTATGAGCAAAAACATTTTACGCATGTTGCGTGTGTAGTAGCGCGGATCCCACACCTGACTTGCGTTGGCGCAAAAGAGATAGGTATTTAACAGTAGTTTAGCGCAAAAGAGTAAATATTATATGTACTTACTAGCTGCCCGTCAGCGGTTTCACCCGCTGTAACCCATCGTTTACCCCTATAGGGGTTAAAAATCGAAAATCCCTAAAACACGTACCTACTCATTTTTTTAGCTGTTTGATCTAATTGCAAGTTTTGAAACAGATTGCATTTAAAAATCATGATTTTCCATACAAACTTTTAACCCCTTTTGTACCCTTTTAGAGGTCGAAAACCGAAAATCCATGAAACACGTACTCAATATTTTCAGCTCTTTGATCTAATCGCAAATTTTGAAACAGATCACATCAAAAATAATGATTTCTCATACAAACTTTTAACACCTTTTTTACCCCATTTAGGGGTTAAAAATCGAAAATCCCTGAAACACGTGTTTAATTATTTTAGCTCTTTGATCTAATTGCAAATTTTGAAACAGATCACATTTAAAAATAATGATTTTCCATACAAACTTTTGAGCCCTTTTTTACTCCTTTAGGGGTTAAAAATCGAAAATCCCTGAAATACGTATTCCTTTTTTTTAGCTTTTTAATCTAATCGCAAATTTTGAAACAGATCACATCAAAAATAATGATTTCTCATACAAACTTTTAACACAAAAAGGGTTAAAATTTGAGGTAAAGAATATTTAAAAACCTGCCAGTACCAAACTTACTCTATATAATAAAAAAAACCGCATCAAAATCCGTTGAGGGGTTTTAAAGATATAAGGAAACATACATACAGACACGGGAAGGGACTTTACTTTATACTATGTAATATGTATTGATGATGATGTATGTATTTCGGGGTCTAATAATCTTGGTAAAACAATTTTACAGCTCCGTTATTTTTGGACGTAGTAGGTATGTAGGTATGTATAGATCTGTAAGATCCAATACATTGTTAAAAAAAACACAGCACTGTCATTTTTCTAATACCTTGATAAAACATTTTTAATGGCATGTCATATTTGTATGAAATATGTATGTATTTGTTGGTTCCAATGGGTATTGGTTGTTAAAAGTTTTTACCTGCCATGTAATTTTTATGGATTTGTAGGATCCAAAATCTTATTTAAAACATTTTCATTGGCATGTTATTTTTGTACGTACAATCGTACATGTGTTGTGCCATATACATCAATACTTCATAATCTTCATATGTATGTATTTGTGGGATCCAATATCTTGGTAAAACATTTTAATGTAATTTTTGTACTTACATGTGTTGTGGGATATACATCAATTTTGCCTTACTTACTCGCCAAGATATGACGCTGTTAGTTTCTAAAACGCAAATTGGCTCAGTCGCGCCACCTTTTTCAAAAATATTGAAAATGCGTGATCCTGTGGAATGAGACTTTTTCCGTGGTAAAAGTATATTATGTTATTCCAGATGCCCTTTATATTTCTGCAAAGTTTCATGTCAATCTAATCAGCCGTTTTTGCGTGATGTCGTAACAAACACACACGTAGGAAGTATAGCAAAACCAGTGTGTAACACTATTTGCCAATATCGTAAGACAAAACTTAAATTAAATAAAAGTTCGAAAAAATAAAAACAAAAATAAGGAGAACATTATCCGGATTCGAACGCGAGTCACCTTGTTTAATAGGCAAGCGTACTACCGCCGCAGCTACCGTGACTTTAAGAAGACCGTTGAATTAACGGTTATGCTTCCCCACAAAGACGCGAATCGGCTCAGTCACGCCACCTACTTCAAAAATTTTGGAATATGCGTGATTCCGTAGAAATGAGACATTTTCCCGGGGTAAAAAGTAGCCTATGTGTTATTCCAGATGCCCTTTTATATTTCTGCAAAGTTTCATGTCAATCTAATCAGCCGTTTTTACGTGATGTCGTAACAAACACACACACAAACATCCGCCTTTATAATATTAGTAGGATAGTAGGATTAAACGAGTGTTGTAAGTAAGTCAAGGCTTAGGTATAGGGCGCGAGCGACCTGTCGGATTCCCGAAGATGACTTAAAACAACAAGGACAGTCGTTTAATAAAATATGAGTTATCCTTGTTCAATTAATAATTTGACAGTAAATTCTACCGTAATAATAGTAGTTGTAAAAGAGACAGATGTCAACGCAAGACTTTGCGTTGCTCCTGAGGCAACGTCGGTTTTTAGTAGGTATGTTGAATCCGACCATGCACATAACAGACGCATGCGTTACGGTTGCGCTAAAAATGCGCAGCAAGGGAACTCAAGGGTGGAAACCGATAAGTAGATGGTAGTACACATGCTAAGATGGAAGTGGGCATGGAAGATGTGGAATTATGAGCGTCGGTCCCGTTATCAGGTGCGGCTATTCGCACATGTCCAGATATCAAAGATCTATCATTATTAGACCAGGCTTACATACAAGTTAGTTACTTGACTAGCTGAAAATTTTAGTATGGTCGTTAGCTACATTGACATGTTTAAATCTTAAAAGGCACTCTACCTAGTTAAGGTAGGTACTTTAATTAGGTAGGTAATGGTTAGCTTAGCTTGGTTTGATTAATTCCTAAATCATCCTCAACTTTACTACAAATCAAACACAGGTATGATGCGATTCTGCATAAATTGTATCTGTAACATTTTTCTTTTGTCGTTAAGTTTCAGCAGGTAAAATCAAGACATAAACTGATTACTCCCGATCATGTTTTTTAACTCAGCAAAATTGTATGCATACCATTCTTAATTTTATCTCGTAGCTCAGTCTACGAATGATTGATCTTAGCCATAGGCCATAGACCCGGTAGACCGGACCACACAAGTAACCGCACACACCGTGTCTAATGAACTAGGAATTTAAACAAACCTGATTGATTTATATACGAACTTGTGTTGACACCGTCGAAAATCGATGTTGTTCGACCAAGTAAAATCAGGACGGAAAACTAAATATCCACAAAATGAAAAAACGGACCTCCGCAAAATTGCATGCCTACTATTCTTAATTTATATCGTAGCAGAGTCTACGAATGATTGATCTTTGCCAGAGGCCATAGACCCGGTAGACCGGACCACACAAGTAACCGCACCCACCGTGTCTAATGAACTAGGAATTACTAAACAAACCTGATTGATTGATACAAACTTGTGTTGATACCGTCGACAAATGATGTTTGATTCCGAAGCTGATCTTAGCGCAGTGGAAGCAAATTAAAGTTATCTTAAAATCTAAAACTAAATGGTCGATCAGCCTCGGAACAACATTTGACTACGATTCGTAGTGCTCTTTACTATAGCTAAATAAAATAAATTTAATGAGAAAATTTTTGTTTCCGAAGTCTGCGACGGCCCTTAATCTCCTACAAGATGACTAATATTTTACCGCACTATCGCAGCTCATATCTAAAGTATATGTACCAAGTTCCGGTTGTACTAAAGGTCATCAAGGTGGTGACCTCCACGTAATGTTGCTAAATCACTACAAATAACGTACTTATACAAAAACTAACAGCGAATTGCTTACCGTTTGGCAAGTATGTCGCCGCCGTTCCCTTATGAGTCAAAGTGTGACGGGAAGAGGTATCAGGGAATTTTGGAGCAAATAAGGAGGGGAAACTTAATACACTATGACTCACTGCCTCTGGATACCAGCTCGGGATCGCAATCCGTCACTCCAATATTCAACCGAAGATTTTCACAACCACTATTGTTCAGTTCGCGACAGCACTAAAATGTTTACTGCACAAAACGCGAATAACAAAGGATCCACATCGAACAGGGAATTCTTCCCTGGTGGAAATTGCACACACGAAATAATAAAGTAACACCAAAAATTACATTTACAATGGCCCGACGCCGGCCGCGGGCACACGGGGGAGCGAATGAATAATGTAGGTTATATCGCCGGCGGCCGCGTGATTCGCGGGGGTCGCACAACGAGAAGCAAGATGGCGTCGACCGAGCAGCCGGTGTCAGACGAAATGGCGCGAAACTCAAATCGCATTCGCGCGTGTACATGATGCGAAACTAAACAAATGATATTGTTCAACCAAGTAAAATCTGGACAGAAAACTAAATATACACAAAATGAAAAAAATGGAACTCCGCAAAATTGTATGCCTATTATTCTTAATATTATCTCGTAGCACAGTCTACGAATGATTGATCTTTGCCAGAGGCCATAGAGCCGGTAGACCGGACCACACAAGTAACTAGGAATTACTAAATCAACCTGATTGATTTCTATACGAACTTGTGTTGATACCGTCGACAAACGATATTGTTCAACCAAGTAACAGAAAACTATCCCCAAAGTTAAAAAACGGAACTCCGCAAAATTGTATTCCTACTTTTCTTAATTTTATCTCGTAACTCAGTCTACGAATGATTGATCTTTGCCAGAGGCCATAGACCCGGTAGACCGGACCACACAAGTAACCGCACCCACCGTGTCTTATGAACTAGGAATTACTAAACAAACCTGATTTATTGATACAAACTTGTGTTGATAACGACAATCGATGTGATTAAACTTAAAGGCGATGGTTTTTTCGGCTGTTTGATTTGGTAAAGTTTTGGTAAATGAGTCAATAAGGTTTTTATTATGTGCATGATTATACTACGTGTTATGGGGATCTCTGATCTGAGCTACGTTTTCTGATTATATAGTTACCATATTGTTTTACAAAAAAATTAAAACAATATAAAGTGTCGATAAAGTACTTTACTTGATTTTGAAGTCGTTGTAGTACCTACTTATTGAAAATCTACAGAAACTACATTTTGCAACTAAGGCGAGGAACATACGCAACGTCAGTTTGTGCGTCGTTTGTTCGATTTTCCACCTTATTTTTAAACGAATACGGTTTATGTCAAACGATTTGACAGACAACGCAGCGTTGTGCGATGCCGTTTGACACAAACCGTATTCATATGCAGGTAGGGTGGAGGGAGAATCGAATGAACGACGCACAAACCGACGTTGCGTGTGTTCCTCGCCTTAGGTACACAACCGACTCCAGCAGACGCCGCCGTTACAGATGGCTCACGCAGTACTAACGACGATTTGAATGAACTGGATTCTCCGAGGAGAGGAACTTTAACTAAGAAGATGGTTGCCATGAACATATTTCTTGTATTGAAATCGGATCAGAATCATATGGCGGTCTTTCTTGTATCACATTTAGCTGTATTTCGTCAGTGACAATAGCGAAAACCCTAAATAGGGTCGAGTGAATCTTCTGTAAACTCACTATTTTGTGTGAAAAGTAACACTTATTGGCAAATATCTCGAGAGTGCAGTCGCACTAGTGCCGGCAAGCCCCTCGGCGCTGACCGTAAAAGCTGCTTACGTCACAAACACTCCGGAAACACTAGTAGCGAGAGCTCATAGGTAAGGAGGTAGTGACACAAAACCAAAGTGATTTTGTAAATAAAATGAATACAATTTTAAAAATCTATACTTTAGAAATATGGACAATTTAGATGAAAATCTGGGAAAAAAGTTATGCCCGCCTTTCTACATGTATGGAAGGATGTCTAAAATACGTAGGGTGGGGAATACAGACAGTCAGACTCAATGACGAAATGATAACGGTTTGTAGTAGACTCCGATACTCTAATCACCTATTGTCTGGCACATATTCTCGTCTTTACAATATATTCGCAAGCTTAGCGATACCTACGCTGCTCCTAAATGAAACCACCCTCGGCTACCATGCCTTGAACAAAAATAGTCCTCATTAAGCCCAGATTCTGAAAATAGCTATGTTCATTTTCTTTACAAAAATCAATTAGAGCTTTGATATGTCACCGCCCCTTAGGCTATCAAGAGAAACAAGAAACAAACCAATGACAGCGCGGTAATGTTTACTTCTGAAGGTGGCAAGGCATTGTGCATTACTCTTCTGGGAGTTACAATGCTCAGCGAAAGCTCTATGCGAAGATGCAGCTCTTCTGATCACTAATCAATCATTCAGTGCTCGTTCGCGGAAGATTGCACATAAACTTCTCTTTAAAAGTAAATACAGTAGCAAAGTATGTAGTTAAAGGTTGTAGTTGTAAGAAGTATACAAACTACTACTTACAGAATTAATACCAATTTTTTAAAACACTTCCCGTGTTAGGTATACAATTTAGGAAAACTTGCCAAATTTTCACCGCTGGCTGGATTTGAACCAGCGACCTTCGCCATCCATAGAGGCGTTGACAATACAATACTGCGGTGAAAATTTTGCAAGTATCCCTATACTTACAATATTTGAGGGATGTAGGTAATTGTTCAAATATGTAAAGAAACGATGTGCCGAAGATAATGTCAGAATGCACTTGAATCTTAGTAGTTAAATTTTGGATGTAAGGTCAACCTCTTCAAAAGAAAATGAATCTTTAATAGATCCACCATTAGATCCAACTGGAAGAATAGTAACATGAAGTGGTTTTGGTAGTAAAGCTAGAAATAAACAATGGTACACGAGAGTAGAAACATACAAGGCAGCCACAGTCGGACATGATCTCAGTCTAAAGGGCGCCACACACCGGGCCCGTATGCGTGACATGCACGTCACCACGCGCGTATTGATAACGTTGTATCGTATGGGATTTTATAAGTACTATATAACATCATAGCTATGCGCGTGATCACGTAGTAACGTAACTAAAGTACAAAACAAGTACCTACAGTTGGTCATGTACGTAGTCATAATTGAGACCAGCCCGAAGTTGGCTGCCGGCGCTCGTTACCAGCGAACAAGCGCTAAGTACCGTCGCGAGCCTGTTAAGCTGCTTCTACTGTTACCGACCAAACTTAAGAGATGGTGTACCACAGTAGAAATAAACAATCATACACAAATTACTAGAGAAGTACAGTAGGTCATGTCATGTACGCAAGTCTTAATTGAGGCGAGCCCGAAGTTGGCTGCCGGCGCTCGTTACCAGCGAACAAGCGCTAAGTACCGTCGCGAGCCTGTTAAGCTGCTTCTACTGTTACCGACCAAACTTAAGAGATGGTGTACCACAGTATGTTCTAAAGTACCAAATAGGTTCCTTATTTACTGAATTGAAATTGGGTAAAAGTACAACGTTTAAAAAAAACTTGATTGGTTGGGGCAGTCGTTCGTGCACAGTAGACACCTCGATGGGATAAGCATGAGCTTGGAAAATCTACTCCATTCAAGTAGATACATGACCAGTTTCTATCTTTCGAACATTTTAGGCAAAAAAAAGACAATTCTGAAGCCTTCAGAAGCTGAAACCACAATCATGCACCTTACAGACTTTAGTTGTTGTAATGTTTGCTGTATTAATTAAGGAACTTGGCTGGTGCTGCTCATTAACAGGGAACAACTGGTTAAGCAGCTTCTGACGTCAAGGAAGCGTTGCACAGGATGATAGGATAAGGGGCTCTTTTATTGTTCAAGAAAGTTTTGGACTAGAGTAGAACAATTGTTATTTTTTACATTGGCATATATTGTTAATTTATTTAATCTTAGTTCTGTTAGTTTTGGCGAAATTGCCCTATGTGACCTATGAAAATACTTAAAAAAAATTACTGAAAAGTCAGCTTTGATATAACAGGTGTGTTTCTTTACAAATTTACAATGAATTTTATATCCACTAGCAAAATTTCTGTTCAATGCCCCCTAGGTTTACACTTTATGTGTAAGTAACTAAGTAAACTACTGTATGTAGTTTTCATTCAGCATATTATGCTGTTACTTTGTAAATTAATAAGGTGCAAAACAATAGTGTTTTAAAGTATCACCGGACATCTTCACAGTATCTGCGGCGATGCCTTTTTAATGACTTCACACTGTGTTAAAAATTGTTTCGAGTATGACATCAAAGATTTTCCGCCCACGTTGTCATTCATATTTATAACCATAGGTAGATGTACTTCGCGTCTTAAATACATGTGATGCGCCAGTCTAGCCTCAAGACTACATTCTGCTTAATATACATTACAGTAAAAGTGTGGGCGTTGCCTAAGGAGCGGGTTACGTAAAACGAATATGAGAGTCAAGTACTAGGCGTTATGGCCTTCATTGGCATTCAAAGTTCATAGGGCAATTTTTCTACGATATTTCCGTTAGTTACGGCGAGCTTCCTCAGATTTTCGTTTCGCGTAAAACGTGTCGACGATTTATCAACAGCGCATACACTTGAGTAAGTGTCTATTCGCCGAATTTTCGAACTAGATATTTGACTACAATATATTAGACATTTTTTACGTTTGAGATTTATTAAAGCTAATGGAGATCTTTGTCCAAGAAACAAACGTCACTTTTTTATTAGAATTTCCATGCGAGATTGTCGACCATAGTTCAGAAGACCACTCGTTGCATCCACTTTCTCACTTGAGTTTACCACCAAGAGCGAAAGGGAGCGCCGCCATCGCGAATGCAGCGAACGGTCTTCTTGATTATAGCTTATTGAATTAGTATCGTAGGTCAAAATGATAAAATATCAGTAACTACAGATTTTGTAGAACGAGAAAATAGAAAGCACCCGGTGATATAATGTCCTGTCGGAAACATGAAGAAATGGCTGCCATTAACGTCTAAAAAATACTTTTCGGATATAAAAAAGTTGTAAGTTGCGTGGGTGCACGAACAACTGTTATGAAAGGAAATCTTTTCAACCCCCAACCTCTAAGCAAGTAGGTAGGTAACATTTCTGGAAAAGGTACGCGGCAGAGATGCGAATTTAGTAACAATAAATCGATTTATTAAAAATCGGTTATTTTATGTCAGCCAAACAATCGATTAAAATATTTTTTTATTCAAAGAAAAAATTAGTTTTACGTAATAATTATTTTATAATAGAAATTTATAATTTTCGAAAATAGACACCTTGCCGTCCAAACAAAATATTACAAGGGGGACCTAACAAAAGGTGGCGTTTTCTATACATATAATAAAGTTGTAGAGGGTCGAAAGTCTGTACATAGAAGATTTTCGAAAAAAAACTGTTTGGTGATACTTAAAATTGATAACAGAACACGTTTCAGCAATTTTTAGAATTTTTTTCTGTTTATCTGTTTATTTGTTTATTTGTTTATTTGTTTATTTGTTTATTTGTTTATCTGTTTGTATGTGAAAGCATCACGCAAAAACGACTGAACCGATTTTGATGCAAATTATACCAAAATGTCGGGAAAATTACCGACCAGGTTATAGGCTAAAAAAATTCGACCCCTAAAAGGGGGGGTTGCCACTATACTTGAAATAAGTTTGCACGTAAATCGATATTGCGTGCGTTGCGTGCGGTAGAGGAATAAGTTACTATAAGATGTAAAAAAAACTACTCAAACCATTCCAAGGGGTGAACCAGTCCATGAAACTAAACAACTTTCCCCAAGGAACATAGGTCGAATAATGAAAAAAAAAATCCTTCCCTTCCCTACAAATTTAACTTGGTCGGCTATCGAGACGGCTGGAGCATTTTGTATGGGAGGTCCAATTATATTTTCCTACAGTAGGTAAAAAAATAACTGCACGTATTTTACGACTAAACCAGTCCATGAAACTGAACAACTTTTCCTAAGAAACATAGGTCGAAATACGAATAAAAATTTGGCCCTCCCATTCAAACTGAACCGGCCGGCCAGAACATTTTGTACCTATAGGAGGTCCAAATTCTTTTTTCATATTTCGACCTATGTTCCTGGGAAAGTTGTTCAGTTTCATGGACTGGTCTACCTAAATATTTGCAGTTTTTTATTTATATAGGTGTTAGGGACAGTGTGACGAAAACTTTGCTGGCATGATCAGACCATCAAACTGAACAACTTTTACTATGGAGCCAATGGTGGGAAAAGAAAAAAAAATTTCAACCTCCCATACAAAGTCAGTCAGCTGATCGTAAATTTTGTATGGCAGGTCAGAATTTGTTTTTCGTTTTCCACCATTGGCTCCATAGTGAAAGTTGTTCAGTTTGATGGTCTGAGCACGCCTGCAAAGTTTTCGTTACACCGTCCCTAACACCCCGTATTTTGAACTACCTATGTTTCTTGGGGAAAGTTGTTTTCATCCTATCTATTCGAAAAGAACGCGCCGCAAAGTTCTTTTATTTGCACTTTTTAAATAAAGAACTCAACAAATGCGAATAAAACTACTTTGAATTTAGAACATCTTGATGTTCAGTCAGCGCCAAAGAAATAGAACGCAAATATTGTTCGAATAAAGGCTGTATGGGACGACGGCCCATAGTCGCGCGTCCCCAATAGAACTAAAAAAAAGATACGCGCGAATTACAGTCCGTAATTTTCACCAAAAATTACACGTAAGTGTGATAGAATTTTATTTAACTTTTTGAAAAATTAGTTCACGTGACAGTGAAAGTATAACATTGCAATAAAATATGAGGCGCCTTTTATTTTCTCATAGAGGGCGATGAAAAGTAGAGTGAATTACTCGGGCGCAAAATATATTTTGGCTTCGGGGATTCTACTCTAGAATCCCTTACTTCGCTCTGAATACAAAAAAGCGCCCTCGCCGTAGAAGTGTTATTTTGCGCCCTTATGATATCTACTAAAAGTTTCTTGAACTGGTTCACCCCTTACAATATTTGCAGTTTTTTTTTTACTCCCATATTGGAGTCGAGATTCGAACACGTACCAACATAATAGTAAAGCAAAATAAAAAACCAGCCAAGAGCGTGTCAGACACGCCCACAAATAGGGTTTGTAGTCAATGTTAAATATCAGCGTTACGAAGTTACCTAATTTCGTTGCTGGTTTGTTTGCAGTAGTAAGTATGCGAACCACAAATTAAAAAACTTTTATTTTTCTTACTTGCGTGGATACAGTATCCGATATAGTTTTTATGGTAACTTCAGACTAAGAACTAATTTTTTTTTCAAATATTTAGTTCTAGGAAGAGAAAACTCCCCATAAAAGCAAATACTTCGAGGCAGAATCACTTTTGTGATTTTTTTTAAAAAAACCTCGCCTTAATTTTTAAAAATCTATTTAACTATACCCTACTTCATATAGCAGATGGTTTTTTTTATCCTCCTTTCACATGTACCTACGCCAAAAAATAAAAACATTTTTTTCCCAACATTCTAAATTTGTGTCAAGCAACACGATCTATCTTCACATCAAAGATGTCGATCGATTGAAAATGACGAAGTTATGAGGGCGGGGCATACAGTTAATTTGTGTCTTAAATGGGTAGGTGGATTTGCTGGCGATAGTACAGAAATCTGTATGTACATGTATTAAAACTGTTACAGGTCGGTGTCAAGTACCCCTGCAATAGTTTTCAAAAGAACATTTCGATAGCGTGTCTTAGAAACAGCTACAATAAAAATATGTACAGCTTGATGGGCCGCTCCTGCAGGCCTATCACTTTTGTAGGTAGGTACCTAAATAAATAAAAGTATACATACCTATTACCTACACAACTATTTAATAAGAAAACAAAAACAGAAGTGAAATAAGTAAGTAGAAGAAATAGAAAGAAACAAGCATCCTTCGACATGGGTCAACTCGAATTTGCTCCTTCACATAAAAATAATAAAAGAACACCGGTGTTGGTACTGTAGCCAACTACCTATATCATCAAGATGTACCTAACTCAGGCGCTCAGACTTTGAAACAGGAGGGATCAAAGTGGGCTTTCCCCTTCAAAGTCAAGTAACAAACTCACATCGGCGGTAGTCTGGGGTTTCTCCAGGTTATTCCCTCATCATCGTCATCACCATTATCTTTGTATGCCCTAATCGTACAAATCACGCATAAAATAATAACCATGAGACAAACATCGAAATTGAATGAAACCATTATGTGTAAAAATTATGCATGAATCACTCAAAAATTAAGCGATGTTTTTAGATGTTTGGTATGGTGGAAGATAAACGTTCTGATCATATTTTACGATTAGTGAGAACCTTTATCAGCACTGGAGGTACTCTCTGTCTACCTACGTGACGGAAAACCATGAACTCGGCAAAATATTAAAGGGCGCCACCCACTGGGCCCGTATGCGTGACGTGCACGTTATCACGCGCATAGAGATGACGTTGTATCTTCTGGGATTGTATGAGGCACCGCACACCGTGCTACTCGCGTGATTACGTGCACGCATACATAGGCAGGCCTCTTATACAATCCCATACGATACAACGTCATCTCTACGCGCGTGATGACGTGCACGTCAAGCATACGCGCCCTGTGTGTGGCGCCCTTAAGAGATACGAAAATGTCTGTATTGAAAAATTTGTTTAGCATTGATGTGCCGCTTCTGTCGGCTCAAAAACTTCTCTTGGCGAAACGAAGTTCGCGGGCACCAGCTAGTTATTAATATTACACAAGACACAGAATATATCGGTGGTGCAAATATACCTATGACCCAAAAATAATCGATTTTTTGTACTCGAAAACAAGAAAAATCGATTTAAATGAATAAATTAATTAAAATGGCTTAATCGATTATTTTAGTTTTTTTTATAATCGTTTATTTTTTCACATCCCTAGTACGCGGTGATTTATGTGTAGCTTTCTTTTGTTAGAGGCATACGATTGAATGCTAAAACGCTCCATTTATACACGTATGTCTATACAATGGTGTTTGGGAAAATATTTATGAACGTTCCTGAATACTGATTATTTTCCTTTCACACGTGCGCTGTAACTGTTGGCTGTAATGTAAAGGATTGTATGCTTTCTTCTTCTTCGAGTGAGACACCAAGTCGTCCAACGACCCGATGAACCCTGGTGTCAGAGTTTTGTGCGATCACTCTGTGACTCACGTAAAGAACTTACTTTTAGGGCCTAACCCCAAAAAAGTGTCTAGGTGTGTTTAAAACTTATCGCTAAAAAGCTAGGCTTTCAACGCGTGTAATTTTTTGTGGTAAGACCTTTACGACAACCCTCTATGGGAGTGCTATTGTAGATGGCATCACCTCCACCATGCGGTTCACCATAGTCGATACAGCCGAGGTTTACGCCGCCTTTTAGAAACACACTGAGTGGACTAGGGGTGGCAGTATTCTTAGCCGCTACCACACGGTCAAAAACAGTCTAATCTAAAACTGTTAAAGTAATTATTGAATACAATTTTGGTAGGCACGCGTTGCTTCAACTCTAAGTATCGTAGGTAGATTATATCTATCGTATCAAAACATATACCTATCTACTTACGTTTTCTTACATAAGTAGTTCGCGGCACGTTTTGTGCTCAGATCAAACACTTAGAGGATGTTGGCTTAGGAATCTGGGTCACTGAACCTTTATCATATTAATGTGTGGGTCAGGGCCTCAGGGCAGGGGGACGGAATAATGTACCTACAGGATCAAAATTGCTTTTGAAAATCTTGACTATGTAATCTCTCTCTCTGAGGCGTGGGACCCCGAGTCGTCAAATGGCCGGATGAACCCTGGTGTTAAAGTTTTACAACTATGCAATAAGAAAAAACTTGAATCTTGAAAATTCTATCAGTACCTTCAAGCCACTGCCCTTGGTGTAGCTAAAGCTTAGGCTAAAGCACTTTTTTTTTCAAATCGTTTCTTTGTTTGTTAAGACTTGTCTTTTGATTAGGTATCAATGAATAATATAAATTCGAATAATATGAATATAAATATAATCGATCCAAGCAACAAATTGTTATTATTTCAAAGTTAACCTCACGTCGATATCCTAATAACACCCCAATAGGTAGATAGGTACTCCCAAGTTTCGGGAACTGCCGGAGGGCACAAAGTTCGGGCCGGGCATGTCATGTCACAGACAAACACACATGCACGGAATTTGGAATTTGTTCACCAGGAAGCGAAGTTTCGATCGAACCGATTGGAATTTTACTTCGGAGATGTTCTGACATTCCTACCCACAAAATACGTAGTACATACTCGTACCGAATTTGAAGATACGCTGTATTTAAGGTAATTCCTGGCCCATTTAGGAAAGTCCTCACTTTGAATTTAGTTTACTTTGGTAATATTAATCAAAGTAGTTTTACTGTTAAGTAATACAGTACTGTTCCGAAAGGGAAACGAGGTAGTGCTCTGATTCTTGTGCCTGCTAATTCTCATAGATTTGTAAAATTTTCTACTGTGTATAATAAAGGATTCTCTATTCAAGTTGTCATATTTGATGTTATTAATAAATAAATTCTAATAAAATTATTACAGGGTTTTAGTTTTAGTGTCATTTCCGCGAAGTATTCTTTTTGTTTTGTGTATGACACGGACACCGAGTCGGCGAACGACTAAAATGTAAGGTCAGAAAAATAATCATGTTATTCTGGTACTCCTTAAATAAGCATTATGTAGCCAGTTTAACATGCTTACCTACATTCAAAATGCCAGCTAAATCACAAAGCAAGAATTTAAGCATTTACACGTAGCAAACGCGCGCGTAAGTTGGCTACGGTCGACCGTATGTCAACGTTAACGTTTCGTATTAACCGTATTTCGTGGCAGCTGACGCGTTATTCGCAGTAGGTGCCACTGATCCGTAGCTGACTGTACGTGTGCTATATTTTACAGAGCTTAGACTAAGGTAGAGGGAGCCTGGCAACCTCAAACATGGCAGAAAAAACTGAAGCCACAAATTAAAAAATTCTCATGGCATACCTCTTCATACAGCACTAATGTTGAAAGTTTATGTTATAATATAAATTCGGGATACTTGTACCATAGCAGTTTGGTGAAGTCAAGTTTTTTAGCCAGTTAGGTAGCGTAGAGAGCGTACGTACGTACCTACGCAAATCCGTTTTCATTCTCATCGATCGCTTGCTTGACTCATATTCTATATTTTTGTATGCGTAAGTTTTAGGAGAAATATAATATTTTCTTTTTCCACAGTTTTAAGGGTTCCGTCTTCCTTATTCTTCGATGCGTTGTACATTCGTGGCAGTAAATTCTTAGTAAATTACACATTCCACGACTCGTATTGTGCCGTTTTGAGGCTGTGCGGAATAAAACATTAATCTGTTGTAATAGGATGTTAGTGTTATGTTGGTCTGGAAGCAGTTCGCCGACTTGCTCGTTTCGCAAACCGGCGCGATTCGCCAACTCGCTTTCTGCCGACTGGCGCGCTAGGCCTACTTACGCGATTCGCCGACTGAGCTATTAGTAAACTATAGCTACAGTGTACAGTCAATTACACATTTTATAAACATTTTGCATATTTCGGCATTAGGGAATTTAAATTTTTTTTTGGTTTGCATCTGTATAAAAAAGTGGTTTAGTTTTTAAAGTTATTCTTAAGCGCTAACATCACAAATGAGATTGTAGGTCTATGGCTGTGCATATGCATGTGTAACGATGACGTCTCCGATGATCACTTGTCTGACAGATGTCATGTTGCGCGTCGCATCACGCGTCTATTCTGTGGAGCCTGCCCCGTAGAGATAAAGCTACATATTTAAGGCGCGCGTCGCATCGAAGACGGTTGACGGTCACTTGACTGACAGATGCCATACAACGCGTTACGATGCACGTCTTCTCTGTGGAGCTTACGCTTTAATTTTTTTTATATGTAACAAGTCATTTAAAAGGTTGTTCAGTTGTTCTCTTGATAAGTTTATCCCTAGTACTTATTCAAAATTTCATATCATGCGATATTACGTTCTCGTATTAAATTTTCTTTTGTACAATAATACAGATCCATAAACTAAAAGTTGTTCAGTTGTTCTCTTGATAAGTTTATCCCTATACAGGGAGTAACAGAAAGGGTATAACAAGCCGAAAGGAGGTCAAGGTACTCATGAAACTGAACAACTTTCCCCATGGAACATGGGTCGAAATATGAAAAAAAAATTTGGACCTCCCATACAAAATCGCCGATGAGCTAATTGATTTACTATGGGAGGTCCAAATTTTTTTTTCATATTTCGACCCATGTTCTATGGGGAAAGTTGTTTAGTTTCATGAGTACCTTGACCTCCTTTCGGCTTGTTATACCCTTTCCGTTACTCCCGGTATAGTACTTATTCAAAATTTCATATCATGCCATATTACGTTCTCGTATTAAATTTTCTTTTGTACAATAAAACAGATCCATAAACTATTATTATGTTCACTGTACATCATGACAGTTTGCTAACCGCGCAGTCGGCGAATCGCGTAAGTAGGCCTAGCGCGCCAGTCGGCAGAAAGCGAGTTGGCGAATCGCGCCGGTTTGCAAAACGCGCAAGTTGGCTTACCGCGCGTACTCCGTTATGTTTACCTACACAGGTAGGTACGTTTAGATGCTATAAAGATCTATGGGCATTTAATGTCGTAGATAAACCTTACCTACAGTTACAACAGTCCACTGATGGACATGGGCCTCCCTTTTTCGAGGCATGACATGGCAGGCGGATTCCAAAATGTTTTATTCACAAGGAACGCCGCTGCCAATACCCTGGATAATTAAGAATTGTAGCAAATAAACATTAGATACCATATGTCACAATAAAAAGATTGCTCTCTTTCATTCATCTCATTTATTCAATATCTTATTTATTCTCCATTTATAAATTACTAGCTGGTGCCCGCGAACTTCGTTTCGCCAAGGGAAGTTTATGAGCCGACAGAAGCGGCACATCATGCAAAACAACTTTTTCAATACAGAGATTTTCTTATCTCTTAAAGTTTTGCCGAGCTCTATGTGTTCCGTCAGATAGGCAGACAGACAGGCCCTCCAGTGCTGATAAAGGTTCTCACTAATCATAAAGTATGATCAAGACGTTTATCTTCCACCATACCACACATCAAAAAATATCGCTAACTTTTTGCGTGAATATCGCAAACTTTTTGCGTGATTCATGCACATTTCGGTTTACCACACAGACTTCTTCATCTTCCTTGCACCTTCTTATTTTGGGTGGTGTTTGCTATTCTAATTTTTCGGCGCCATATGGTTGTTTCTGGGGTTGTCGGGTCAGGTAGGTTTTCTTTTTTCGTGAGGTCGGTCATACACACTAACGGATTACATTTTCAAATGTAGGAAGTGTGATATTGATATTGATTGTTAGCTGGTCCCCGCGAACTTCGTGTCGTTTCGTTCCTTATACATTGAAAAATACAAATTTCCACACCAGCGTCTTAAAAATTGTATCCATCACGCTAATAATTATGTATTAATTGTTGGAACCATATTTCTAAAACCGTAGATGGATTGCCAGCAGATGCCAGCAGAAGCGTTCCGTCAAGCTAAACAACTTTTGCATTGGAGCCATTTCAATATTTCTTATAGTTTAGCTGAGCTTCTAGTGGTGTTCCTGGTGGTCTACATCAGCTACTCCAAACCTTTGATGTCTTTTCGCCAGCAGAAGCGTCCCATCAAGCTAAACAACTTTTGCTTTGGAGTCATATCTGTATCTCCTATAGTTTACCTGTACTCCTGTTGGTGCACCTGGTGGTTTACATCAGGTACTCCAAACTTTCGATGTCTTTTCGCCAGCAGAAGCGTCCTATCAAGCTGAACAACTTTTGCTTTGGAGTCATATCTGTATCTCCTATAGTTTACTTGGGCTCCTGTTGGTGAACCTGTTGGTCTACATCAGGTACTCCAACTTTCGATGTCTATTTGCCAACAAAAGCGTCCCATCAAGCTTAACAACTTTTGCTTTGGAGTCATATCTGTATCTCCTATAGTTTACCTGGGCTCCTGTTGGTGCAACTGGTGGTCTACATCAGGTACTCCAAACTTTGGATGTCTATTCGCCAGCAGAAGCGTCCCATCAAGCTGAACAATTTTTGTCTTGGAGTCATATCTGTATCTCCTATAGTTTACCTGGGCTGCTGTTGGTGCACCTAGTGGTCTACATAAGGTACTCCAAACCTTTGATGTCTATTCGCCAGCAAAAGCATCCCATCAAGCTGAACAACTTTTGTTTTGGAGTCATATCTGTATCTCCTATAGATAACCTGGGCTCCTGTTGGTGCACCTGATGGTCTACATCAGGTACTCCAAACCTTCGATGTCTATTTGCCAGCAGAAGCGTCCTATCAAGCTGAACAACTTTTGCTCTGGAGTCATATATCTATATCCTATAGTTTAGCCGGGCTCCTAATGGTGCTTCTGGTGGTCTACATCTGGTACTTCTGACCCTAGAGTGGTAAAATGTATCCTAGATGTTGACCCGACTAATAAGATATTACGACACAAAATTTGGTTAAAATCCGTCCAGTAGTTTATCCGTGAAAGATGGACAAACAAACAGACAAACAGACAGACAAACAGACAGACAAACAGACAGACAAACAGACAAATTTTTTTTTATCGTTTGTTCTGAGGTCTGTATCCTGAGCACAATTGAAAGTAAAAATCCTTTTTTTAAACTATCCCATGTACAGAATTGGTTTCGTTTCTGTTTTATTATATGTATAGATTATGTCCGCTCGACTAGGTAGGTAGGCAATACGGGGGCGAATTAGTACTACTTCTGAGTGACGTCTCTGAAATACGTTTACGCTCTGACTACCCCGCATTAGATATAGGCGTGATATATGTATGTATGTATCCCTCTGAAATAATGTTTATTTCAACTAAACGTAGGCGTCCCACGCGCTGTCTCCCTAATTTGTGATTAGGTATGACTTTATCTCATTTGGCATGAAACAGAGAGGTGACAAAACTTCTACTGATGTTAGCAGTTTGATGTATGAGCTAGGCATTTAATCTGTCAATCTATCTGATAGCTATCATCTCATGATTGTGATTTGATTGATGCCTTGTGTCTACAAGTACGTATAACTATGCAACCTATATGTTCTGTAGCTGTTGAATTTGTAACAATTTAATGTCCATAGATGTAGCTAACGAATGTTCTAAGACAGTAAAATTGCTTTACTATGAAGTTTCTTCTCTAGATACGTAATTTACCAGCCCGTTCTACCGAAAATATTTACTTACTGTGTTTCTAGAATAACCATAACTTTTTGCATGGAGCTGATTTTCCTATTGATATACGACAATTAAATCTATCGTAATTAAAATAAATTCAACCACTTACAAAAACAACAGTCAACTTTATTTCGATTACGATAAAGTTTTGTATATCTTGTGAAAAGTTCGGGCGGTAAAAGTGGCGAACCTAAAGCAGTGTGCTCATGTGTACCTACCACCGGTACCGGGTCGCAGGGTCCGGTCCGGAACGTCGCATTAAATGGCGCTACTCCGCTGCCCGAAAGTTTTGTCAGCAAAACAAATGATTGGCCGGGAGGGCACTTTACGGGAAACAAAAGTGAATAGAAGTTTATTCTTTAACAAGATAAAGGAAAGTATACAGAGTGATTCGGCAAAATATGTGAGTCAAATGTTTTTGAAGTTAGTTAAAAATTTGTGATAAAATATTAGGTTATCTTGGGAAGAAAACGGACATGGCATGGCATGTTTTAGTTTCTGGTGCTCAATGATCATCATGTTGCTATCGGTCACAGGAAATTGACAAACATTTTTGATATTTATTGTAGTTACAAAAAGTTACATTTTTGATATTTATTGTAGTTACAAAAAGTGTATATGCCTCCATTAGTAAAAATCCTACCTGAAGTATAAAATATTAATGTAGAAGTATTGGCATTTAATACTCTGATCACATTTCCATGAGTCCTACAAATAAAGATTTTTGTAGGACTCATTAGGTAAGTTCAAATTATTGCCAAAACGCCGGGCACTGAAAGAATTCAGTACCGAACCGACCAACCTGTGAAAACATTCTTCTGAAAACAATATTCAAACTGCCGTAGTAAAGTGCTAGTGAGTTGCTATGACTAAGCGAATCCTTACAATCACAGAGTGAGTAAGTGTATGTAAAGGAGTGTGCTCATGTGCAGCGGGCCGGAAGAGCTGAGACCTCGCATTAAATGGCGCTAGTCCGCTTTTGTCTACATCGACTAGTCCCAGAAAATAAATGGACAAAAATTGGAGAAGTTTTCAACCTGAAGTAAGAAAGGTAAAACTTATTTACCGTTTTTATTAAATAAGTAACTTTTTGCGTCCTAGCTGTCATAATTTTCAGTTGCTGTTTATTTTGTCTTGTTTTGCCTGAGACACTAGATTATCCTAATATCGACTTGACCCAGCAAGTAAATGTGAAGAGTATTTTTTAGCCGGAGTCAAAAAGTCTCAAAAAATTTGTGTTAAGGTAACATTGTATTTTCCAGCCGGAAGTCAAGAAGTCTCAAAAATTTTGTGTTGAGGTAACATTAAGTACGTAATAAGAGGAGATAAAAAACCAAAAGAAGCACAACGTTAAGTCGTGTACAGTACCTACACAGAAAATGCAAAATTGAGAAATTCCTATAATAAAATGTGTAACCCAGTATGCTCATTTTTAGCCTCATTTTAGTTTTTTTAGTATATTTAGCGTCCGAGCTCCCATATTTTCTGCTGTATTGATATAAGTTCATTTGCGTAGGCGTGTCTCTACCAAGAGTTTGTGCTTGTGAATAACCAAATCCTTACAACCACAGAGTGAGTAAGTGCACAAAGTAAGTATTGGTAAAGGAGTGTACTCATGTGCAGCGGGCCGGAAGAGCTGAGACCTCGCATTAAATGGCGCTAGACCGCTTCTGTCTACATCGACTTGGTCCAGGAAATAAATGGACAAAACTTGGAGAATTTTTCAGCCGGAAGTAAGAAAGGTAACACTTATTTATCTAATATTTTGTTTTGTTAAATTCAGCCTGACTGGTTGGCTTGGCTGTGATAAGTAGGTAATTATTTGAGTCCTAGTTGTTATAATTTTCAGTTGCTGTTTTTTAAGTCTTTTTTCCCTGAGAAACTGGATTATTATTATTCAAACTGCTGTAGTAAAGTGCTAGTGAGTTGCTATGACTAAGCGAATCCTTACAATCACAGAGTGAGTAAGTGTATATAAAGGAGTCTACTCATGTGCAGCGGGCCGGAAGATCTCGCATTAAATGGCGCTAGTCCGCTGCTGTCTGTAATCTGCATCGACTTGGTCCAGGAAATAAATGGACAAAACTTGGAGAATTTTTCAGCCGGAAGTAAGAAAGTAACACTTATTTTCCGATTATTTTGTTTTGTTAAATTCAGTCTAACTGGTTGGCTGTTTTAAGTAGGTAGTTTTTTGCGTCCTAGCAGCCTGAGACACTGGATTATCGTAGTAAAGTGCTAGTGAGTTGCTATGACTAAGCGAATCCTTACAATCACAGAGTGAGTAAGTGTATGTAAAGGAGTGTATTCATGTGCAGCGGGCCGGAAGAGCTGAGACCTCGCATTAAATGGCGCTAGTCCGCTACTGTCTATCCATATCGACTTGACCCAGCAAGTAAATGTGAAGAGTATTTTTCAGCCTGAAGTTTTAAGTTAACATTTACGTGTATTACGCAAAAGAGATAACAAACCAAAAGAAGCACAAAGTCAAGTCGCGTACAGTACCTACACGAAAAATGCAAAATATTGAAATTCAGAAAATATTCTTTTATCCTCAATCTAGATCTAATCTAGTTTCTTTTTTAACTGGCGTCCGAGCTCCCACATTTTCTGCTATTTTGATATAATAATTTTTGTGTAGGCGTATGTCTTGTAAGAGTTTGTGCTTGTGAATAAATAAAATAACCAAATCCTTACAATCACAGAGTGAGTAAGTGCACAAAGTAAGTATTGGTAAAGGAGTGTACTCATGTGCAGCGGGCCGGAAGAGCTGAGACCTCGCATTAAATGGCGCTAGTCCGCTTCTGTCTACATCCACTTGCCTCAGCAAGTAAATTTGATAAAAGTTCGAGTATTTTTCAGCCGGAGGTCAAGAAGTCTACAAAATTATAGTTTACGTATTATAATAAAAAAAGATAACAAACCAAAAGAAGCACAACGTAGAGTCGCGTACAGTACCTACACAGAAAATGCAAAATTGGGAAATTCCGATAATAACATTTGTAACCCAGTATGCTCATTTCTTGCCTCATTTTAGGTTTTTTAGTATTTTTAGCGTCCGAGCTCCCATATTTTCTGCTGTTTTGATATAAGTACCTACTTTTGCGTAGGCGTGTCTCTACCAAGAGTTTGTGCTTGTGAATAACCAAATCCTTACAATCACAGAGTGAGTAAGTGCACAAAGTAAGTATTGGTAAAGGAGTGTACTCATGTGCAGCGGGCCGGAAGAGCTGAGACCTCGCATTAAATGGCACTAGTCCGCTTCTGTCTACATTGACTTGTCCCAGGAAATAAATGGACAAAACTTGGAGAATTTTTCAGCCCGAAGTAAGAAAGGTAACACTTATTTATCTATTATTTTGTTTTGTTAAATTCGCTGTAATAAAACTTTGCGTCCTAGCTGTCATAATTTTCAGTTGCTGTTTATTTTGTCTTGTTTTGCCTGAGCCACTAGATTTTAGTATTTAGTTTAGTATTCTTTGGTGTTACCATACCAACCAAACCACCTAAACGATGGGTGGATGACATCCGACAACATACAGATCTCGACTGGATGCAGAGGGCACAAGATCGCCAGGAGTGGAGGAAATTGGAGGAGGCCTACCTCCTAAAATGGTCAACAAAAAGGCCGTGATGATGGTATTACCAAAGTTTTGCTTAGCTGTATGAATGGTTTTATTTTTACGTGATATGAATTGAGAAATAAGTCTTTAATTTCTATTTCTATTATTATTTTCGCGTAGCGTGTAGGCGAGTCCCAATCATGAGTTTAACGTGCAATCACCCCAACCATGTAGCAGCAACATAAAGTGGTTTCTTCATGATTTATTGCAGCATTGAAGTTACATTTACTTGAAAGCCAAATAAAACCGCAATATCTCTGCAGCCAAAAAAAATATGTGGGTAACGTACAGTCCAACTCAGATCAATATTTGCACCTAAAGTGCAAAAGTCACCGTTACTCCGACGAAATAAGGACGATACCTTGTAAAAACTATTTCTACTTATCTGTGGTTCACTTTACGTCTTATTGTCACAATATTAGTTACCGCAACGATGCTTCCTGTTATTCTGTAGGTCGTGTCAATATCGTGGGTCAATGGGGGTCCAAAGGTCTCCGCGACGTAGGTGTCATCACTCGATTGTCGATGCTTATGTGAATCATATACCTACATTGGTTTTAACTGAGTCACTATTGTATATACCTATGTCCTACTTTAGTATCGGCAATGTTGCGGTTGAAATACACATACTGAACAAGTGAATTATCTTTGATTTATTTGACAAGTTCGATGATTCTATAAGCCGGTGGAAGACTCGGTGTCCCATACAACGAAAAAAAAGTATCTATTAGATAAATTATTAAATAAAATAACGCCTTCTGTCTGGATTCATCACCTCTACTTTTGATACAATTTAATATAATTTTCCTAAAGCGAGACATGTTGTAAATAATCTTTTTATCAGATAATTTTAGATTACTCGGTATTTTTCTTAAAAGTTTGCCACTTTGCCTACAATACTAAACTTTTAACTCAGTCTCCGTTGTTCACACTTTGCAGACGAGAAACGGTCGTAAATTCTACCTGTAGAGACGACATTTTAAAATACAGTGCTTAAACTTTGACCTCTCGGTGACCTTTTCTGGGCGGAGGCGGCGGTGTAGGAATACAGGGTGAACCTATCTGTAAAACTAACATCCCTTAGTGGACTGTGATTGGTTTCAAACAAATTTGTCTAAAATATAGGTATGGGTAGAATCGTGTGTGAGATCTGCAGCAAAATATTATTATTTACAGAAATTCTATATAATCTCGCAAGGACTTTTAATCGACTTGTCGCTAACATTCCCGAGACATGGAAAATATTATTTTCTTCCGTAAGTTTTGAACACCGAATTCAACTGAAAATTGATAGTGAATGTTCTGCGTAGGTATGTAAATAAGTACATTTATTAGAGATCTTACTATTGAAATAGATTACGATACTACAGAGCGATAGTGGTAACTGTGTTATTTGTTGCATGAAGCTGCACTATGGGAAGTATGTAGTTTTTTAATCTGCAAAAGAGACTTGTTTCTCGAGGAAACCTTTCGTTACCCTGTATGCCAACTACAGAGACCTTTACAGAATCACCCTGTATATAGTTTGCTGTAGTGGACAATAGAATAGTAGGTACTATAATAGGAAGCTACTGAACATTCATCATCGGCCTACGCAGTGACGCAACATAGCCAAATGATTTATACGCTGAAATTAGCCTCGTAATTCACGTAGGACATACACTGACGACCTACATGTGTTAGGGCTTTCAATCAAACTGGTATTAAGAAGGACATGACTAATAGATTATATCGAAATATTGTAAGTTATTACACAATTTTCAGCGATATTTGAAGACTTCAGATGTGTCAAATCAAATTGTACGGAAATGTCGGAATTTATCAAAACAAGTGAAGACTTTTGGCATAAGGGTGTGGAAAAAATCTGTCATCGCAGCAGGTGGTCAGGTGTGAAGTTCTAATTCCTTAGTTATGATGCTAGGTATATACAAAAATCGAGTGAAACAAAAAAAAAATGGCATACGGCACATCGAGTTTCCTACGCCATTTCGAAACCCTATAAGTACATCAAATCTACCTGCTTAAGGAATTTTATACTTTCTATCTGGAAACACAGTAAAATTAATCTTATGAGCGCATTCAATTTTTTCTAGCAAATTTGCAAATATTGGCTTTATAAACATGTGAGTTTCTCGAAAACCGTTATGTAAAAATAATATGTTACTTGTACATTTAATCAAGCATATCTTCATCTACAAAATGTACAATGTAAATATTAACATTTTAGTTTTAAACCTGTTACAAACAGCGATATCTAAAGCGACAAAACCAAAATTCAGGAAAAGACCTCAAATCAAGCGTGAGTTTTAGAGTTTTGGTTCACTGTAAAAAAATATCAATTATACAAAAAAATAGAGTAAATATTTGAGAACAAAGTTTACAGTGAACATTTTACAATTTTATTCAGAAATATAGAATAATACCACGTTTTTATATACGATTTTTTGCAAAATAATGCGCCATTATAACGGCTTCTGTATGAAAAAATAACAGTAGTAAAGATTTAAAAAAAATATATGTTATTTAAGAAGATGTACTTAATCTAATTGCAGAAAAATATATTTATTTTTATTCATAATATCACTGTAAAAAATATTCAAACATCCCCATGTTTTTCGCAAAATGACGCTCCGAGAGGTCTGGCAGGGAAAATTGTATGGGCTTCGTGAAAACCTCTATAGCGGCCTTATGCTCTAAAATGTTGCCTACTTACTAAAAGTAGTGAAAAGATACCTACACGAGCTGTAGGTACCTAAAGCTATAGATAGAAACGTCAACCTACGTCATAAAAATACATCTCTATCACACTCCACCTACGCATTAATCATCCGCGATACGAATAATATTACGCAAAAAGCGTCGGCCTCCGATTTCCGCTCGGCATTTGTTTACGTCCGGTGTTACGCAGGGAAGCCTGTGCCGTAACACCTGGACGAAATATTATGGAATTACTACGAGCCGGCGTAGCGTGCCCGTAACAAGTGTTTATTTACATGTCTACGTGAACGCCGCTTGTAAACACGTTAAGAAACGACGAAACTTATTTACCAACCTGTGTAACAATAAACGGTAGATAGATAGGAAGGGCTAATAGATGATGTAGCAGCCAGGCAGCTACGCTTTTCGTAGCGGACCATATGTTCCGACCACGCGGTCACCGATCGATACGCGTAGGCGGGCGCTCGGCATGCACTTACCGTGGTCATCTTGAAGTTCAACTTTCGCTGCAACGCAGTCTCGAGGTGGAGCGCCATTTATACAGCTAGCACGAACGGTGTACGCGAGCCAAGAAAAGCACTATAACATAGCTCGGTGTAGATGCGTGAGGTAGGAAATTCGCGGTGTAGTGACGTAGTGACTCCGCGTGGCAAGTCGCGTGTTCACGCGGCCATTTTAGTCTCCTGTCAAAATGTTGAGGGTATCCGCCGCGCGGCGCCACCGTCGGGAATCGTTACGACTGCGCGCAAATAACCGTGCGGCGTCAGGGTTGCACCTATTGTCTCCAAAATAGGACAATAACTGCATAGGAAGTGCAATAAATATGTTTTACTAAGTAAATATTTTTATTCAATAAACTTTATCAAATACAAAACAATACTTAACTAAGTAAATAAAATAAATAAATAGGTTACTTAAATAATACAGATGATAGGCCAATACAGCGTCCAATCTCTCGTCCACGAAGGTTTTAACCGGTCTAACTTTGACCGACCAGGGTTCATCGGGTCTTATAAAAAAAAACTCGTAAACTTTTGCTAGTTTTTTAAAGATAACTGCATAAAAGTAGTTTTTTGGGTTGGATCCATTTTCAGGATTGCATTTTGTTTGTCATGGGAATTTTGCAAAAGTCGTTAAAAACGGGTCCGATTAAACGGGCAAATCTCGGAAAACTTTAAGAAAAATTAATCAACGTATTTTTCATCCAAATAATTCTAATAGGTCAAAGCGATTCTCATGCGAAATGGGAACAATCCCAGCGTACGGAGTGACGAGGGTGGAGCGGGGGCGGCGCAGGTAGCGGGGCGCGGGGGGAAGTAAACAGACGCAGCGTGGTGCACTTGCAGACGGCTCCATACATTACTCGCTGAAACCACCCCCCTGAAACATCGCCCTTTACAAAAACACCAATGAAACCCAAACTGTTCGTCTGCGTCGTGTGTGCACTGGTAGCGACTCGTGTGCACACCAAGCCACGAGATTTTCCAACGCCAATTGATTTATAGCCAAACTTGTAATGAGATTAAAGTTACACTTTGCAACAGACCTACTGGTTTTTATTTCAAATTGCGTTGGGAAGTCGGAAAATATTGGTTTTCATGTCAACGTGGAAGCTGTTTGGAGGTATATTTTAGTAACTTTGTTTAGATAGCGAGATTTTTATAATATTTCAATTCCCAGTTTTGTGTTGAAGTAAACTTCAAAAGTGTGCGTGCCGTAGATAACTAAGTACTTCAAAGAACTCATTACTTTTTGTAAATAAATCAGTTTTTTGTACAGACATGACATTCAAAACCACCCCACCCCTCCGTCGCAATTAACACAATTTATTTAGTCCGGTATGGCTGGCATTATTTGAGGGCGTAACTTACAAAAATTCTAAAGTCGCTAATTTTTTGTACGATTGTGCAATTTGTGTCTATAAAGCACATATTTAATTTTGTGCCATTTTTTAAGCTTGAGTAATTTTTTGATTAAATGTATGGCAGCTCATTATTAAATTATTTTTTAAGTATGTAGGTACCTACAAAACAATACTAAAAAGTTTACCAGTATTGTCTCTGTGACAGTTAACACAGTGTAAAAACCTTGTTTGAGTCGCTTTTCCACTGATAACGAAAGTATGTTTCCTCACATCTAAAATGGCACAAATTAATAAATTGGGATCAATGAATGGTCCAGAAGCTATGAGCAAAAAACCATCGACTTTAATATTTTTGAAACACGAAAAGCTAGCCGTACTGGACTAATTTACCGAAAAGTCTAGCCTCACAAAGTTTGCGTCATGTAAATTTCACTAAAGGAGCGTAGAGTTTCAACCAATCTAAGTTTGGGGCAAAAACGTTCAAAATTCTGTTGGTGGGACAAAGTAGGGAAGTTGCACGCGCGACTTTTGCTCCTCCTGAGTCTTGGCTAAACACATGGAAAGCCGGAGTAAGTCCCCCGGCGCGACTTTACTTACTCTACAAACAGAGAGAGGTACTCACTGTGTGTATGTATCAACTGGAAAAACATTTATTGAAATAGGTGTACGAAACTACGGATCCCATTAACTTTTGATATAATATAAGTCAGTGTACTACTATAGTTTAGCGCATAGAGCGTATCGTGAAATATAACTTATGCTACGGCGTAGCAACCGTAGCAGATACTATAATATTGTAAAAAATATTGAGATGGACTTTTAAATTTTTGTTATTGTCAGTGTACGTATATTTAGGTATATTTACGTGATAAATGAAGTTGTTTCAAATGCAAAAAAAAAATACGAGACAGAAGAGCTTTTATAGCTAAAGGAAAGACGTGCATTATGAGCAATTAACCCACACGTATAAGAAATCCATGATACAAATGTCGCAGTCCAATCGTATACTCGGGTAAATCATAATGCACCAGGGAAATTTGCAGCCTCTGTGTTGATATAAGGAGTTGAGAATGTTCCAGTATTTCGCAGGCGTCGCGGTGATAACTTAAGAAATGCCTAGGCGTTTCCAGCCCGGTCTAGCCGATTTTATTACCCACTAGCTGGTGCCCGCGACTTCGTACGCAAGCTGTAGTGTCTTTTGTAATAGACATGTAATGAAGATTTACTTATATTTTTTGTTTTAGGTATTTATTTTTATTAAGTTTTTTTCTTTTATTACATACTTGTAAGTAAATGACGCAAGGTAGGTACCTAATTTTGCGACTACTATAAGTATAAGAGCTAAATTGAGATTAGTTAGGTATACCGATATGTTAATTGGGTCTTGTACACAATCTTGAAAAGTGGGGACTCAGTGTATCGCTCGCTATCAATCTTTTGATCTCTTCGTGTGGGACACCGAGTCGTCCAACGACTGAACCCTGGTGTCAGAGTTAATGATCTCGTCCGTTCCAATTCTCATCGGTTTTCATGTTGCTGTAAGGTAGTTGCTTTCATGTTGTCTGACGGTATTTGTTGCGGTTGAATTTCATTGATGTAAATAAAATTTCATCAGATAGTTGTGCCGTTCAGAGCCAAAACGGGTATAACTGACGTAGGCACTAAAACCGCCAAATTAAAATGGGAGTGGGCCGGTCATGTCTGTCAGATGCAACCAGATCGATGGGCTAGAATCATCACATCACTAACGATTTGGTACCTCAAGGCGGGTCCCGGCTCCGAGGTAGACCCCGGGAACGATGGCGTGACGATCTCTATGTCTATAATAAGGAGTGGATCGAGCTTTTTTTAGACCGAAAGAAGTGGAAGACCGCGGGGGAGGCCTTTGCCCAGCTGTGGGATCTGATAGGCTAGATATAGATAGATATAGTTGTGCCGTTCAGGTCTTAGAGGCTCTTTGAGCTTACAAAATCTACATCATATCATCACATCAGCCATAACAGTCCACTGCTGAAAGTAGGCCTTCCCCAGGGTATGCCTCAAGGTGAGAACTCCCGTTTTAGATATCTAATCGCTACCAGCTGCTTTATCTGACCGGAGAGCGCTCAACACTATGCTTGCTGAGGTGTAGCCTCCCTTCCCTCCACTCGACAACCCGCTTATTCCACGATCTACGACAGATCTGACCATTGCTACTTCGGGCTATGAATCACCTCCTATGAATTACATTTAAGCGGTTATGATACTGAGCGGAATTGAAACACAGCGGACGCGCAGCGCAACATTTAAGTACAAATACCGCTGGTATCTATCCACCGCGCGTCCGCGACGAATTCGCTGCGTATCCTCCTGGCGTCTGTGACGAATTCGCTGCGCATCCGCCAGGCGTCCGCTCTGTTCACTAAGATTAGTAAAAGTACCACTGTTGCCGAAGAAAGGTATCAGCAGATTTTCAAGTTATTGATATAGACAAAAAGGCCAGTCAATTACGTATACGTAACATGCAAGTTAACTTATCTACACTCTACAGCTTGGTAAGTTGCACTGCACATCGCGGCTTAGGCAATCTGTGAGATTAGGTATGTCCTGTTTTCACATAATTAAGACCATGAAATCATTTCAGTGTAGTCTAAGACCTGCTTACTCTATTAGCTAGGTACGTACCTAAGCGATGATCTTCGTATTCATACAAATGAAAAACTCCAGGATGATGCCAATGCGTCGGGGAAGGCAGCCCTTAATTGCTTACACTTAGCCCTTCTCTAACTTGATACCATTGCCATCCGCTTGTGGAAACATATTTTTGCCTTCAGAATTCTCAGGAATAGTGATCCTGTCTGTTTATAGATCTTTCGTCAACGCGAAATCTGCGAGGTACCTGACTGTTACTTTTAGCTGGTTGATAATGATGTTCCTATTCATTGAAGTAAAAATTCTCAGGAATAGTGATCCTGTCTGTTTTTAGATCTTTCGTCAACGCGAAATCTGCGAGGTACCTGACTGTTACGTTTAGGTGGTTGATTATGATATTACTGTTCATTGAAGTAAAAACGCCCGCATTTATTTGGCTTTCAATTAAATTATTTTGATTATAAATAAACTGCAAAAACGGTGTAGAAATGAGTAAAACAGTAATACCTAATAAATTCACAACAAAAATATTGATCGTTAACTTGACATTGAGACTCATTGAGACTTTTGACAATCCATGTTGACATAATCACCCCGCCATAGAAGCTAAACCATAAGCTAAACCTATATTTTTAATTTACCTAGCAGATTGTTATTATAAGTCTCCATAAAGGTTTGTATAATAACTCTAAACAAACGCGCGCGCAATAAATGTGCTATTTAATAATAGAAAATATCTCTATTGTATATGGGAAAATTGGACTGATTTGTTTCAAAGAACCCTTCCCTTAGTTTTTCAAGGCCTATTTAACGATGACAGTCATCAGCATTCTCAATTTTTTGTCAGACGTGATGTAGATGACCGTTTTTTTACAGTCCTTCACGATCTGCCAACCCCGCAAGGGATATAGGCGTGAAATATGTATGTATGTATTTAACAATGCCCCGAGAGAATACAATAAACGATAAAATTAGTTTACGTTTTTATACGAAATTTGCTGGTACAGTTACTGTGTTTTCCTGTAGGAATTAGAGGTTTTCCCGCGGTAAAAAGTATTCTAGATGTTAATCCAAGTAATGAGCCATCACTATACCAAATTTGGTGAAAATCCGTCCAGTAGTTTTTGCGTGAAACGTGGACAAACAGACAGACAGACAGACAAACAGACAGACAAAATTTTTTTTACCTGTTGTTCTGAGGTCTATATCTTGAAAACAATTAAATGCAAACACCTTTATCTAAAAATATTCAATGTACAGATTTTGTTTCGTTACTGTTTTATTATACAAAACAAGGTGTTCCAATTAAAATACATTAAATTGGAGACGTTGTGTAGGCCATCGTACCGAATAATTTTCATTTTGGGGCCAAGTTATAAAAACCCCTCGTTTAGAAGTAATTAGCAACTTAAATTTTTTAAATTTAATTCAGTGCCACATTATGAAAGAAGCTTTATTAATTATGACCTTTATTTATTTCATGTTGCCGTCTTGGAAAAACTTTTGAAATTACCGCCACAACTGTTGCCAACGGTTTTGGCGGTAATTGAGTTGCCAAGGCAACAGTTGTGGCGTAGACCAAGGTCAAATGTCATGTTCGTCAAAAACTGACACAACTGACACTACAGACTCTACTAGGTTCTCTGATTGGTCCTTTGTCTTTGCGTCTCTATGGGTGCTCTAAGTCAAAAGAAGTTTTTAGTTTGAGACGGCAATAAAATAAAGTTGACAGCAAGAAAAAGATCTTTTATCTTAAGTTTTTGTTTAAATTTAAAACATAGACAACTATGATCCAAACTTTTTCGTAGATTCAAATTCAACAAGTTAAAATTGCAAGGTTGCAATCTTGGATAAGGGGTATTACATAATGGTTGTAGGAAATGTAGGCATTTACTTTGTATGAAAATTTCAACTTCTTAATTGTTAAGAATTCAAACTTGGTGCCATAATGGAAATTGTTCAGTACAATGGTCTACACATCGTCTCCAATTTAATGTATTTCCTTTGGAACACCTTGTATGTATAGATTGTTAGAATTATGAAACACGGAAAGGGTATTTAACAAGCCGAAAGGAGGTCAAGGTATTCATTAAACTGAACAACTTTCCCCATGGAACATGGGACGAAATATGAACCTCCCATAGTAAACTGATCGGCGATTTTATATGGGAGGCCCATTTTTTTTTCATATTTCGATTTCATTTTCATGTTCAGTTGTATGAGTACCTTGACCCACTTTCGGCTAGTTATACCCTTTCTGTTACTCTATGGGTGTTATACCCTTTCTGTTAGTCTATGGGTGCTACAAATATCTTTTAAACCTTCATCAAAATCTTTCGCGTACCTACAACTTTTCCTGTCATATTCAAACTATTCATAAATCTACGATAAATATCCGCAGATAAAATCCGTTCTCTATAAATGGGATAAAATTGCGGTAAAACGTAATTATTTTTAAGTGGCTCGCTGAGAAGCGGGACAAAAATCCGATCTCTATTAATTCTTCGATAAAATTGCGGTAAAAATGTAATTATTTTCAAAGTGGCTCGCTGGGTAACAACACGACACTCAACCCCACGCGCCATATAAGGTCCTATTAAATTCACTGCAAATATTTTAAGGGCATCCGTAAATATGTATGTATAAAAAAACATCTAAGGCATTAAAAAAAATCTACACGCTAGATTTTTATTTTCATTTTCAAACATACTTTTTAATTAATTATGTGAACATCCTTTGACTGACCCGACTGACGTTCCGCCACGTAGACAGGATTCACTTACACGGCACGCACACTAACAACCAACCAATCACAGCACCTTTTTTGGCGCGTAATTTAAATTCATCGAAGTGTGTGTTTCTAGGTCAAACAGGGTGCACTTTTTTCGTATTGTGTTTTTTAGTTAAATGCAATTTTCTCGAAAACTAGCGTGTCGATTTCTTTAAAAATTTGCCTAGTACATGCTTATATTTTATTTGATCTGCCCCTAAAATATTTGCAGTGAATTTAATAGGACCTTATATACACCCTGCGGCAGTATATTTTGATTAGCGCGCCATACATTACGCGGGAGACATCAAAAGGGAATTACTTGAGCAGTTGACTCCGTTCAAAGTTATCTACTGCGTAGACGTGACTATGATGAGGTTAGGTTCTCATTGAATTGTAAAGGTGCTCGACACTAGGCGGTGGAAGTGGTGGCCAACAAACTACATAATAATCTTGCTGTGTACTCAAGTTGTTCGCTTGCAATTGGAATTGGCCAAAGTAGGTACAATTAAAATATGTTTGAAGTTTTTTTTTAGACCTTTTATTATAGTATTATTATAGTTTTTAATATAAATACAGTATGTAAAATAATCAACTGTAAGTATTTGAAAGAGTGAAACAGCCCATGAAACTGAACACCTTTTACCATGGAAAGGAACATAAGGTAGACATATGAAAAAAGAATACAAAATGTGTTGGCCGGTCGGGTCAGTTTGCATGGGAGGACCTAAATATTTTTTTCGTATACCTATCGACTCATGTTTTTAGGAAAAGTTGTTCAGTTTCAAGGGCTAATTAACCCCTTAAGTATTTGCAGTTGCTTTTTTACATTATGCAGTTTAGTAAATAAGCTAAAATTTGACTTTTTTGACATGAAAGTCGCCAAAAATATTACATGTTCAAATCCGTAAAGTCAGTGATGACCGTCGACCGTAAAATTCAATGATGAACCTCGTCAGAGGCATTCAAAAGTTAACCGTGTAAATGCAACGGGTTTATTTGATCGCCAACTTGATCGCTTTATAATACGGCGCGTTCGAAAATCATTTCATCAAATTCACGAGCGAATTCTCTGTGAAAAGTGAACTCTATATTATTCACGATTTTCATGACGGACAGCTGTAGCGGAGGTTATAATAAATTGAGCTTTTATCTTATTTTAATTTAATAATCTTGGATGCGCATTCGTTTATCTGTCGTAAATTTTGTTTGTAAGAAATATAAATTAAAATATAATTACCTAGATAAGACTTAATTAAACTAATTTCGTTTTCAAGTAACTAAAGGTAGTTGTGTATGTGCCCACCCATAACATGTAGTAAGATACAACCTCAGGTTAGTAGAGTATCTAAGTAGCTCATACCTATAAATAGAAACTAAGTAAATACAGAGTAGGAGTAGGCTTCTTAGTCGGAAGTTTATCTCGTGCAGTGATGTCTATGCAAACGGAAGTCGGGAACATCATGTAAAGTGCCTGAAGCGACGCTGCCTCTACTCATTTCAAACAGATAGAGATACATACATACACACATCATGCTTTTATCCTTGTGGGGTAGGCAGGCACAGCGTTATTGGCCGTAAAATTCATGTTAGGGTCTATCTCTATTCAAAGTTACTCATACGTAGGAACTTAATTAAACTAATTTCGTTTTTAAGTAACTACAGGTAGTTAAGTAAATGTACCCACCCATAAAGTGTAGTAAGATACAACCACAGGTTAGCAGAGTATCTAAGTAGCTCATACGTATAAATAGAAACTAAGTAAATACAGAGTAGGAGTATAGGCTTCTTAGTCGGAAGTTTATCTCGTGCAGTGATGTCTATGCAAACGGAAGTCGAGAACATCATGTAAAGTGCCTGAAGCGACGCTGCCTCTACTCATTTCATACGGATAGAGTTAAATACATACACACATCATGCTTTTATCCCTTGCGGGGTAGGCAGGCAGAGCGTTAATGGCGGTAAAAATTTGGTCTCTCACGTCCGTCTCAGAAATCTCGTTTAGTTGTCAACTCGTCGCCTAATTTTGTCAAAAACCCTCAAGCGAAGCTCATTTAGGAGAGAAATGGAGTGATATATTCCAAGTTTCCACAAATCAGGAAAATGGCGCGCGGGGCGCCTATACAGATGGCTCACTCAGTACTAGCGACGATGTTGATGCTTTTAACTGAAAATAACCGGAATCTCAGGCGAACTCAAGATAACGATAAAGTTGGTTGCACGAACAACGTCATATTTCTTTTAGTGACGTTTTTGTATCAGATTTTAATGTTTTGATATTCTTATACTTTGAGATTGTTGACAGTAGCAACCGTGGCTATGTAAGAAATGACAATCGCAAAAATCCTAGATAGAGTCTGGTGAACCTTCTGTAAACTCTCTATTTTGTGGTATTACTGATTTATAATGTCACTAAAAATCTCTTTTAAACCAATCTGTTTACGGTTCCTTTTGCCCACATTAAACATTTCGCTGCTTCACTTCAATACTATCAACGGTTATTTTCCAGACATCCAACATTCTATGAGATCTCGGCTGGCATTTACTTGAATGTCATATCGTAGACTGTATTAGGTGAATTTATATTTTAAAATATCAATAAATATATCTGTAAAACCAATCTGTTTACGATTCCTTTTGCCCATATTAAACGTTTCGCTGCTTCACTTCAATACCTATCAACGTTATTTTCCAGACATCCAACATTCTGCGAGGTCTCGTAGCCGGCATGTACCAAAAGCTCGGCTTAAGGAGATCTTTGTCGCTCTCCACAGGTCCTGCCTAGGGTTCAGCAGAAAGCACTTAAAGGATTAGGGATGGTTACACTAGTCTAGTTGCTGGGATCCGTCTGTAAGGGAGGTTTGAGTCTTTGATGTCACGTAGGTAGGTACTTCTCTATCTTTGTAGTTGCTTTTATTACCCGACTGCCTCAAGGAGGATTATCTTTTTCGAGAGTATGTATGCATGTATGTGGACAAGTAAATTCTTTTTCACGAGATACAACATAAACAGCCTGGCTGATGTTGAAACTGGCTGCTTATATGTCACAAATTCGAAATGGCGGATTTTAAACAGAAATGAAATACGACTTTTGTAGTGCGGACAGGTTTTAGATTTTTAACATTAGGCTTGTTTTTTTTATATGTGCAGTATTTTATATGTGTCGACATAAGTTTTGTTATAGTATAGAGAGTTCCAACTTCATTTTAGAATTTTATTGTTCATCGCTTCATTTCAATACCTATCAACGTTATTTTCCAGACATCCAACATTCTGCGAGGTCTCGTAGCCGGCATGTACTAAAAGCTCGGCTTAAGGAGATCTTTGTCGCTCTCCGCAGGTCCTGGTTAGGGTTCAGCAGAAAGCACTTAAAGGATTAGGGATGGTTACACTAGTCTAGATGCTGGGATCCGTCTGTAAGGGAGGTTTGAGTCTTTGATGTCACGTAGATAGATATACCTACCTATTTTTACCCGTCAATCTTAGAAGGAGGGTTATATTTTTCTAAACTAGGTATGTAATGCTTAAAGAGATCTTTGTCGCTCTCTATAGGTCCTGTCTAGGGTTCAGCAGAAAGCACTTAAAGGATTAGGGATGGTTACACTAGTCTAGTTGCTGGGATCCGTCTGTAAGGGAGGTTTGAGTCTTTGATGTCACGTAGATAGATATACCTACCTATTTTTACCCGTCAACTCGCGAGCATGCATGTTTGTATATGTTGTGAACAAGTAAACTAACTGGGTAGAGGTTGACATAATAATTAAGTGTCGTTAGATTCGTCTCAGCAACGCGAGTGACTAGCTACTTAAAATTCATTAATTCAAAATGGCGGATTTTAAACAAAAATAAAATATAACTTTGAATGTAGTACGGAAAATTTGGCTTGTTTAATACATGGTGCGGTATTTTATGTCTCAACGTAGGTGTTGTTATAGTACCTAAAGTAAGTTCCAACATTATTTAAGACGTGTTCGATATTTTTATGGGATACTATTTTATGGATAATTTATGAGGTCAACTTATATGACCGTTATCCTTGACGCAAGCACCGTTTATTAGCTCTAGATAAAACTACCACAAAATAAAGAGTTTACAGCAAGATCACTCGACCCTATTTAGGATTTTCGCGGTTGTCATTTGTACCATAGCCGGGGTTGCTACTGTTAAAAATCTCAAAGAAGAAAACAAAATCTGACACAAGAACAAAATATGATTTTAGCTAAGTATTTTTAATGCAAGAAACTAGTTACCTTGAGTTCCTCTAAGATTCTAGTTTATTCCAGTAAACGTCATTAACCATCAATATCGACACTAGTATCTACTGCCTGATCATGCCTGCATTTGTTAGACCCTTTCCTTAAATTATCTTTTTTTCCATGCAAGCGCTAAAATACTTTATGTAAATATTTATACAACTACGTAACTACACATAGTAGGTACCTAGGTACATTGCGTAGAGTAAGGTGGAACACGTTAACTTAACATTGCAGTCAGGGGAATAATAATGTGTACAATTACAGGTTTCGATTCTACATTACAGTCTAATCTGTAACTAAAACAAGCAAATTTAAAATAAAAACATAAACCTTATTTTGCCAGAGAATTGCTACTTGCACCGGCGGTTGAAAATCTCTGATACCAGAGTTAATTGGGTCGTTGGACGACTTGATGTCCCACTCTAATTGTCCCACGCGATTTTATTTCGTGCGAATTTTTTCTTGGTTATTGGACACACTGAAACTTTTAACAAGTTTCCGCACTAACGGAAAAAATAACGCGAAAGAAAAACATCGCTGTACGGGCCGGGCATATCCTTTTTTAAATGGAAATGATAGCACTGTCTTTATTTAGAGATATAAACAGTTGCATGGAATCGAGACTACTGACTGGCTAAATTGTATGCACGTCCAACTTAGGGATTTATGCCTCTTCCAATTGCTTCTGCAATACGCAAACTCTACTGAAATAACGTATTTTGTTCACTGTTTTATTGCGCCCCTTCTTCGACACTTTTATTGTCTATTATGTAAATGAAATATCTACAGTAGACTTTAATAGTATGGTAGGTTAGGTACCGTCTGCTAAATATGGTTCAATTTATGAGTCAATGAAATATAATAGGCGTGATGTATGTATATGTGTATTTGGTGTGCATTCTATGCACAATTTATGTATGATTCAATTTTCGAGATGTGTCAAATATTTAATCGAGACTTATTAAAGTAAGGCCAACCAGACGAGATAAAGAATGCAAACAAACCAGAAAGAGAAAACTGACATTATACCATATGACAGATAAGGACAATTCGTAATAGCTGTCACCGAGTGTTATTAAAATTGTTTACATTATATATCTCGTTTCGTTGGCCTTACTTTAGTTAAGTTCAGTTTCGGAAAGATTATAAGTAGACATTAGTCATGATGAGTTAAGTCAACTTTCACGGAAAATATTCGATTTCAAATTTAAAAAAATGTTATTCCTTGTGATTAAAATAATAGTGTGCTTCAATACCAAAGGACCCCGCACGATTTGTTCGACAAGGGCCGTCCGGTCAAATTGGCTGAAATTTTGGGGAAAGGTAGTACGTAATGCTCTCATCAAAATGTAAAAAAATCAGCGAGCGGAAATAGTCAGTTTTTGAGATATAGCTATTTTAATGTCGAAGTCACTAAACATACTTTGATGTAAAAACGTAACGTATTCTTACTTATTTTTTATATTCATATGTATAAAACCAACCCACGAGGTAATTATTTTAATTTGAAAAGTGTCTGTTTCGGGTATATTACACATAATATATCATCAAGGCAAGCTAGATCGCCTAAACTATACGAGATACAGCTGTGGCTCCAAAGCAAAAGTTGTTTAGCATGATAGCTTCTGCTGGCACATGGACACCAAGAGTCTGGAGTAGACCACCAGGACCTCATCTAGACCATAAAATATAGAAAAATGCCTCTACAGCAAAAGCTGTTCAGCATGATGGACCGCTTCTGCTAACAGACTGACGTCGAGGTTCTGGAATACCTGATGTAGGCCACCAGGACCTCATCTTAACTATAAGAGATACGGAAATGCTTCCATGCCAAAAGTTACGTTAACACTTTGGCTAATTCCACTAGGTGAATAAGGTATTCAAATCACAGCTAGATCCTTATTCAACCATAAATGTAATTCTTTAGTTGGGCATTTCATGGAATGGAATGAATTGTAGAACGTTGTTTTAAACCACTTACCTAGGTAATGAACGTTTAGTGGTGTGGTTGAATGGCGCCGCGCTTGATTAAAGATGCACAGATTGCGCATTTGAACAGCGTTTTTGACTAGTTGGCTGCAACATATTCGTAACTAGAACTGTTACTTACCCGCTTTCCCGTAATAATAGGATCATTGCACGTTCTACACCAGGATCTTCAGACTCTTGATATCAAAGTGCCAGCAAAAACGGCTTAACATGTTCAACAACTTTTGCTATGAAAGCATTTCCGTATCTTTTATAGTTAAGATGATGTCCTGGTAATCTAGGTACATCAGGTATTCCAGAACCTCGACGTCAATCTGTTAGTAGAAAAGGTCCATCATGCTGGACCGCTTTTGCTATGAAGGCATTTCTGTATATTTTATGGTTTAGATGGAGTCCTGGTGGTCTACTCCAGACACTTGGTGCCATGTGCCAGCAGAAGCGGCCTTTCATGCTAAACAACTTTTGCTTTGGATTGGAGCCATTGCTGTATCTCGTATAGCTTAGGGGATCTAGCTTGCCTTGCTGATTTATGTGTAAAATACCCAGAAAAAACACTTTTCCAATTGAAATAATTACCTCGTGGGTTGGGTTTATACAGATGAACGTAAAAAATAAGTAAGAATATGACATTTGCCTTAATGAGTTACGTTTTTACACCAAAGTATGTTTAGTGACTTCAACATTAAAATAACTATATCTCAAAAACTGGTCATTTCCGCTCGCTGATTCTTTTACATTTTGGTGAGAGCATTACGTACTACCATTCCCCAACAGACAATTTGACCGGACGGCCCTTGTCGAACAAATCGTGCGGGGTCCTTTAAGAACACATTAATTATTCTAAATCTAAATCCAATCCAATTTTATCTTCTCCTGAAGTAGAAAATGAGCCGCCATTTGCAGCAGATCAACCTGAAAACAATTACGGGGAGACATTGCTATATCCACTTCATCAGGCTTTTCCTGGCATTGTTGTATCAAACAATAAGTGACAGAAAACTAAATATTCCATTCCCCCCGCGTTATCTTGATTAGAACAACGGCACACAAGTGTTTTCCAAACGACAGTGGAAAGAACAATGCACACACTCCTCCCTCCTCATCCTACATAAGTGTGGCTTCGGCTGGCCTATAATATAGGGTGAAACTTTACTTCTTCTTCTTCTTCAAGTGGGTCACCAAATTGTCCAACGACCCGATGAACTTTACGAGTGATAACAAACTCAGAGTGGGCTGGTGATAAGGAATGAAATTCCCCAAGGAACATAGGTCGAATATAAAACAAAAAACATCTCCAAAGGTAACACAAATCAGCTCATCAGCAATTTTGTATAAGAGGTCCTGTTTTTTCATGTTTCGACCTATATTACTTGGGAAAAGTTGTACCTTATTCACCAGCTCGTCCTGCATTTTCGCTGTTAGGCACTAGTAGAATTACACCCCATATTTTACAGGGTTTGATGAAGTTCAGAAAACGCCCCAGACTCATTTGTTCTCAAACTATGAACTATTTTTGAAAACACTGATAAAAACAAATAATTATAGATAGGTAGGTGTACCTAATAATGAAAGAATTGAACTTCTAAGTAAGTATTTTAAGTAAGTAATTATTTTATGAATATGAATGTTTGTGACCTTTATATTCACTGAAAAGTTATCTCATTATAGCCTGAGTCCGTTTTTCAAATCTATGTTAATATTTAAGTAAGTAAATACTTATTTTGCGAGATAACCTTTAAAAAGTCGAAAACACTCCCAGCAGCAGCAGTATATAGGTACGCTAAATAAAGGCGTGCCAAAGTGATGCATGCCATTCTTCACCAGCAAATCTACCCTTCGCGACTGTAGTTTGCTCATTTGGAAGAAATGAAAGAGCCCTCGAAGGCTGACTCTTTTGTTGGGCCTCGCTTGTTCTCAGTGGCTATCCCACTAATTGCGACGGTATGCAGTAGGTACCGCCATTGTCACTGAATATTCAACTCGATTGTGGTAGTGCCAAGTTATATAAGCTTTTTCCTTTATCCCTTTTATGCCAAGCAGCCTTGGTCTAGATATCCTTGGTGTAGTAAGGACAAAGCTAGAAATCCAAGAAATCCAAGCTACAAATAATCCAGTTTATGCCCCATCTTTATTTTTATTCAACCTCATTTCCAAGAAAGTGCTGAATCGTGTTGTTTATTGTCTTGTAAACTTTGACTAAAAACGTAATCGTTAATCAAAGCAAAACATTCAAAAAAGTTTATCAAAAGGCCATTGTACTCTCGAAGCTTTGGCTTCAGATGCGAACAAAGTTCTTTAGGAAATTGGTGGTTTCAAAAGAAAAGCGAACGGGAAAAGTGTATTTCTTTTTTCAATCAAAGAAATCACTCGACAATATTTCATGGAGGCGTCAAGTGCTCACCAGGACGTAAACTTAGATTGTATTGTGTGTTTGGTATTCACTTGCTATTCAACAAATTCGCGGCGTCCTATAAAAATTCAAATTGGGGCCCACATGGCGTGCCGAGTACGTAGCGTATACGAGCTTGTATTGAGAGCACTGAAATAAGAGCTCCGTGCCGGATTGAAAATACGACTGGTGTGTTGTTAGGCGCCGTTTTCAATTTAATGGCCTTTGGGGTGTGTGACGTTGTTCAAACTGGTTTCGTGAAATGTCGAAAATGCGAACGCATTTTCAGGTGTATAGAAACACAAACTCTACGACATGATGCGCTTCAAAATGAGCTTATCGCTTTACACGCTACGATAAATATGAAAGCTGTTAGTGGCCAGACAGGACAAGTTTACAACTTTAATTAAATGCTCTTTCAGTATCGCCCTCATTGTCGAAAACTGCAGGATTAAATAGAGTTATAAACTTGAACTAAGATAGGACTAAACACGAAATCATATTTCCCCTCCCTTTCTCCTTACTGGGAAAAACTTGTTGCAACTTGATAATTTAGTTTCGACACTGAGATATTGAGTTATCTATCTGTTGTTGGAGTAAAAAGCTTTTCAGAACTGTACTTACCTTCTTTCTATAGTTTTGATACACTTCCCATCAGAAAAATCGAAACACCTCGGTTTTTCTTGTTTTTGGCCGAATTAAACATCAAAAAGTATTGTTTGCATTAAAAAAATTATATGACTGTGTAGCTGGCAGTTTGGTCTTTTCAGTGTGTATAAAAAAAATTAAAATTCAGAATTGGAACCCCACCTGTTTGTTCTGTAAATGAGATGAATGACTGAGACACGTTTGCAGTTTGCGCCTTTTAACGATTCATAAAATTTTCAACATTAAAATTTAGAGCTTGTCTTAGCTTATCTTAAAACTTTTGTTTTTTTAATTGTTTACTGTGACTTTGGATCGCCTGATAAAAGTTAGATTTTCTCTGAATCATGGGTATTTTGCCCGTAGAAGCCGCCCAAGTGGTGACATTGCCAAATTTTGTACTTGGTCATCCTTTAATGGCTGAATGTTTGCATTTAAGCCTGACCTTTGTTCATAAATCTTACAAAAGCTATCAGAAGACTGGTCTGTTTACGCGACGTTCAGAATCTGTCGGAAATCGGGTCAGTTCTGACCGACATGATCGAATTAATGTTATGAGTTCTTTGCAAAATCGACGCCTTAGCGCTTTTCAACTGCGGCAAAAGCTATCAAATGTACAAAAGGTGGCTGAAAGCAGTTTTACAATCAGAAGAAGGTTAAAGCAACGTAGACTGGTACCGCAATAGCCAGGAAACGGGCCCAAATCAACTGAAGACAATTAAATAGCGCGCCTTAACTTTGCAAGTGAGCACCTAAACTGGTCGTATACCCAGTGGATCGAATTCCTCTTTTCTGCTGAGTGTAGAATTACGCTGAATGGCAACCACGGAAGCACTATGGTTTACAGAAGGGATTAAAAATGCTTTACACAATGCTGCATTGATAAAAAGGTCAGTTATGGTGACAGTTCGTGAACGGTTTGGGAAGGAATCAGCGCCGACGGCATGACAGATTTTGTCTTCGTGGCTGCAGTTGATTTGGGCCCGTTTCCTGGCTATTGCGGTACCAGTCTACGTTCCTTTAACCTTCTTCTGATTGTAGAGCCACTTTCAGCCACCTTTTGTACATTTGATAGCTTTTGTCGCAGTTGAAAAGCGCTAAGGCGTCGATTTTGCAAAGAACTCATAACATTAATTCGATCATGTCGGTCAGAACTGACCCGATTTCCGACAGATTCTGAACGTCGCGTAAACAGACCAGTCTTCTGATAGCGTTTGTAAGATTTATGAACAAAGGTCAGGCTTAAATGCAAACATTCAGCCATTAAAGGATGACCAAGTACAAAATTTGGCAATGTCACCACTTGGGCGGCTTCTACGGGCAAAATACCCATGATTCAGAGAAAATCTAACTTTTATCAGGCGATCCAAAGTCACAGTAAACAATTAAAAAAACAAAAGTTTTAAGATAAGCTAAGACAAGCTCTAAATTTTAATGTTGAAAATGTTATGAATCGTTAAAAGGCGCAAACTGCAAACGTGTCTCAGTCATTCATCTCATTTACAGAACAAACAGGTGGGGTTCCAATTTTGAATTTTGAATTTTTTTATACACACTGAAAAGACCAAACTGCCAGCTACACATTCACATAATTTTTTTAATGCAAACAATACTTTTTGATGTTTAATTCGGCCAAAAACAAGAAAAACCGAGGTGTTTCGATTTTTCTGATGGGAAGTGTATTATGTTAGTGTCAATATTTCTTTTATGAAACTTTACAGTCGGTGTCAAAGTTCTTTGTTAAACCACCTGTAAGCGCAAGTAGTTTTAAATACATAGGCGAGGAACACACGCAACGTCGGTTTGTGCGTCGTTTGTTCGATTTTCCGAAGGCGTATTCATATGCAGGTAGGGTGGAGAATCGAATGTACGACGCACAAACCGACGTTGCGTGTGTTCCTCGCCATGATACAGATATTTTATAGTTAGGTATGTCTTCTCTGTATTGATTATTGAGTATTTTGTGTAGATATGTACAAAACTTAAAAAAAATATATATTTGAAAATGATCATTCCGTCTCTTGCACAAGTTTAAAAAACTTTAATTTACATGAGATTTTTTGGCATTAGCTCGGAAAACCTATCCTGCTGCTTGAAAGTTGAAAAATACTGGGATTGATCGGATTACATGTTGTTCGAGTTTCGGAAACTCTTGGAACTTTCCGGCGATAAGTCTCTTGAAGTGTTGTTTGGAAACATTGTTGTAAGTACTTGTAATAATATTTTCGCCGCATAAATAATAAGTGTTCCTGTTTCTCTTGCCAGAAAAAAAAATAGAAATGTATTTGATATCCACTAACGTAGTTATTAATTATGTATTTTTATTTCATTTTTAGTTTCTTTGGGAACCACGCTTACATCATTATTACAGTAATTTAAAACAAAAATATAAATAATGACACTTTGTGACAGCTGCGATTTGATGCGGCGACGTGCTCCATATATTTTTCATTTTCAAGATTCTACCTATGATTTGCTTTATCAAAATGTGCCGTCAAAACTCCCGAAAATAAAGCTTTAGTACAATATTTACCGGCAGCAACGTTCTAACAAGGAACAATTTTAAAGCCCCTTTAAAACTAAAGTGCATAAAAGTGTTGTATCGAAAGAGCGGAAATACGATTAGCTATTAATTTAACAATAATGACCTCTCTGCAGCAAGTGCGGGCAATTTACCGATTCCGGTCCGCCCCAACGGCTCTTTTGTTATCTGAAAATGAGCTATTACCGTCTATTCGATTATTCTTACTATTGTCGTAGAGGTGGCTACGTTAGAGGCCATGCGATTTGATGAGCTTGGTTGGTAGTGAGACCATTGAGCCATCTCTTTGCAGCAAGTGCGATATATTTTCCGATTCCGGTCCGCCCCAACGGCTCTTTTGTTATCTGAAAATGAGTTATTACCGTCTATTCGATTATTCTTACTATTGTCGTAGAGGTGGCTACGTCGGAGGCCATGCGATTTGACGAGCTTGGTTGGAAGTGAGACCAGTGAGCCATGTCTCTGCAGCAAGTGCTAGCAATTTCCAGTCCGCCTAACGGCTTTTTTGTTATCTGAAAATTAGCTATTACCGTCTATTCGATTATTCTTACTATTTTCGTAGAGGTGGCTACTTCAGAGTGAGAGTAAGAGTGCATGCGATTTGATGAGCTTGGTTGGTAGTGAGACTGGTGAGCCATCTCTATGCAGCAAGCGCAAGCAATTTCTAATCCGCCCAAACAGCTCTTTGGTTTCTTATCTGAAAAAATGAGCCTGTCTATTCGATTATTCTTAGGTAGATACTATTGCCAGAGAGCCAGCAAAGTTATGGTCATACTTTGTATTTATGTTATAGCAGATAGGGATGCCTCCCAACTTTCCGAATAGCAGGAAAGTGGTGGTAGGCGATGTAAAATTAAAAACATCTGCCACGGTTATCCCAGATTATTTATTTTGTACAGTTTTCAGTATTGTGAAGATATTTCGTTCAGACAATTTTTTTTTTCTATTTTCACCAACATTAATCCTTGCCTTAGGTAAGTTCATACTACATCATCCAAAACCTGACTGGCACCTCGATCCCTTTGCTCAAACGCTCGTCGAATTGTACGTCTTCTGACATGGCCAACTCTCTGGCTATAGGTACCTACATCTATTCTACTCTTTTGGCTATTTGCAGCTAACTTCGCCCGCTAAATTATGAGAACAGGTAGAGCGAGGCGAGAGTTTTCATGGAGTTTTCATACTGTCTGCATAGCTTTTCTGATTAATGTTACGTATGTTAATGAGCTTTCTAACTATTTAAGCAATTCTATTTCATTTGAATTGTGGACATTCCAGCGGTTACCCAAAGTTGGTCTGAACCTATTGCAATTTCTAATTTGCCTCGGCAAAGTTGGGTTTGCAAACACATACGAAAGTCCCGCGAAATATTTGCACAGGTAGAGCAGAGAAGGCAACATTTTCCTTTAACAAAGTAAACGTTTTTATACGCCGTAGCTGCGAGTAGCTACAATATGTAGGTGTTCATAAAGGAATCGTCTGTGTAGTTGCGAAGAGGGTAAAACGGGCAAAGCGACAAAATGAATATTTTTACACGGAGTATACCGACGCTACATACACGCGAGTATTGAGAAAAGTTGGACCTCCCCGCGGGCCGCGCCGCCCGGCCGCCGCGCCGATATTCAGCAAAGTATAGCCACCAACTTTTGCAGGATCAACTGCGAAAAATTCTCTTTTGTAAACCATAAATCTACCTAGGTATAACATATGCGAAATTTGCACGCTCTTTTTGTAAGTTGTCAACTTGGAGCGTAAACTTTTAATGTTGTTTGAAAAGAGCTCGTAATTTTTCCAGAACTTTTCCGAAGTTTATTAAACTTTCTGAAAGTAAAACGAGTATTTTGACTGCACTTAGTTGGTTCTCAAACCTCATGGTTTTTGTACCAATTGTATAAAACTGTGCACACGCACGGAAGCGCGTATACCTGTATTTGCCGATACGTAAAACTCTACCTCAGTTTTCAAAAACAGTCATACAAGGGAACAGTTTTAAACAAACCTAAGTGCATGAAGTTGTAGAGCGGATTTACCGGAAGCGGATGCGTCGACAGCGGCCGTCGTTTCAGGATCGCACCACGTTTCATTCATCCCGTACGTACGCCCTTCTGCCACCAGCGGCGCGGCGGCTCGCGCGGAAACTCCACGCCACCGACAGCCTCCGCACTAGCGCGCTCCTACTCGCACGCCCGCACACAACTACTCGCAGAACGAAACAACAAAACAAAATCAATACTGTCTGGAACACGCCCCCCGGTTCAACTCGGCAACTGCGCTTCCTCACTGGAAATTCGATAAAATAAAACTGGGTAAAATAAAAATCATTAAACTGCGTGTCGGTGTTAGGCTAGGAAATAGTATCTCGGAGGAGCCAGTTATCGTATTTCCAGCGCTCGTACAATGCGAGGGAGACGGTGGAGTCCGGGTCCGGGTGGAGGAGAGGATCATGTGCTCCGCACGTGGTCGGGTCACGTTACAATGTTTACCTGCGACCGCCTGACGGCCAGGTGAGCGCTACTACCTTCTCCCCCGCTCGCGCTCACCCCGCTCGCCTCGCTCGTCCCGCTCGCCCCACAGCACAGACTACCGGCCTTATTTAAACAAATTGTTTGTAGTCTTGATGCTGCTACTACGTAATCTTGTCTCGATACATGATACCCATATTCCGTGGGCGTCGGAGCCGACGAGCCGGCGGCTACGGTTTGCATTTTTATCAAGCTTCGACGACAGGCTACATTTTATTTTGCGTGCCATAAATATGGAGCTCTGAGACGAACACACGGAATAGGCAACATGATGCAAACTTATCTGGAACTATGCATAAGTAAGCAGCGGACGGGTTCCCGTTTCCTGTAAAAATAAAAGTTGTCTCCAGACTGCCGCGAGTTGGCTACATACACTACACAACACTTAGAAATATACAACATGCTTCCCCACATCACTTCTTACTAAAATAAAATGTACTTACTATAGTCGAGAGATTCGATAACCCACAAAGTTTGTTCAAACTTTTGAGCCTCTACAATCTACATGATAATAATCACACGAGATGAAAAGTTTTGGACGAATAAAAGTTAGATGAGGTTTACCTATATTTCTTTTGCCTACATTCAATATCTACGATAATATTAAGTAAACGCGATTATTTGCAAAAGCGAAAGGTATCAGCCGTACGTCAACCTATCTATTTAAGGGATCAATTAACCCTGGTTACTCTTATAGTAGTGTAAGGAAAACCAGCATAAGTTGGTCTATTAAATGGTACCCCTACCCTATACTATGCTTATTGGCTTTTGTATACAAACGCGTCTCATTTTCCGAAGAGTGTCATATGCGCACAGAATACGTTATCAGCTCCTCATTTTGGCGTATAACGAATGCGAGAGATAACGTTCTTTCGATTTATTGCGCTTTATTACACCTATAACAAATACCTATTGTCGTATATATTAAACAGGATGTCCCAGAACACAACGTCAAGTCGAAACGGGGTGCCAGGATTTAACTATTAAGGCTTACAAAACTCTATTCCATACAGTTTGAAAATTCTAGGCATTTAAAAATACATAGAAAATGGTCAAACTGTAAACATTTTTCTTTTATTGTGGTTACTTTTATTATTTTTGTTCATTAAAACTTTTGAATAAAAGTTAATTAAGTACTTAGATACAATAACCGAAACATAGTTTACAGTTTGACCAAATTTCTAAGATTTTTTAAACGCTTACAATTTTCAAACTGCTTTTTGATTTTGTTTTTAAATCTCATGTTCATGATAATATTGATGATTACAATCAATTCGTCACCAAGTTTCGGCTTGACGTTGAATTCTAGGAATTCCTGTATACCTACTATGTTCCTAAGCATTATTTTTGCATGCAGTCCAAACAGAAAAATAATAAGTCATTTATTTAACGCTTTTAAACCTATAGTAGATACAGCCAAGCTGAAGCTGGGTTAGACCGCACGAATACGTACATTGGCGGATCGACTGTCTAGGCCCTAGCTCCACAAATTAGACGCGTGACATGAGACTTTGGCTTTAGACGTGAGACGTTCGACATGGCGACGCTTGAAACCGTTTCCATTTAAAAGGGGTAGGGGCATTCCACTAAAAATGTCGCTTACGTTACGCCCGATTCCGAGTATTTCCGAATACGACACAAAGATTTCTTGATTGCAGAATTGATATACACTTAAAAGCTTTAGGTTCTACACATCCAGTGGCTTTGTATCATAAGTATAAATAGGTGCTACCATTGCGTCCCGTAATTGACAAAAAGTTGTATGCAACAGAGGAGCCAAAGCTTCACGCATCGATGATGGGTGACAATCAGTTGTGTGACAGATACAGATGTCGTCTACTCTATGAAGCTTGCGCCTAACCGAACATAAGCTTGACTGAACCGTTACTTTATTATTTCTTTATAAGTACTTAGTTGAAGTCTTTTATTAGGAGTATAAAAGAACATGTTATTTTTAAAAGTTTCATACACAATCTCAACATTTTATCAGCTTTAAAAGTTAAAGTGCAAAAGCACAAAATTTATGAAGTAGGTACTCTTAAAACTTAAAGGTATCTTTGACGCAGGGTATTTCAAATCTGTGAAATATCACACTAGAATATTTTGTTTTATTTTTACTGACACTAATTTTATTTATTGCTATGAAAATATGTGTGAAGCAAGAAATATAGTAAGGGGCTAAAAACAATTTTATTATTCTCTACTTCTTGACTCGCGTGTTTTCGACCATGTTTACAAAACATCCGACAAAACCATACACAAAAACAAACCAATTCGATATACCATCGCGGCGTCATTATAGAAATATGAATGACCACTCCGCAATGTACAGTTCTCCATTTTGATTAGAATTTATTTAGATTTGATTAGATAACACGTGAGCAGGAGAAAGTTCATACATATCATTTAAAACGCAGTGTAGATCGTGTAGAAACAACTTTTAAATAACTCGCACCACCATGGCCATTTCCTTTCACCTCTCCCATTCCGAGCACTATTAAGGCAACCTGTAGACTAATTTGTTTAAAATTTCCCTACAAATGTGGTGTAGGTTGTACCCCACAACCATTTATAGTTTCCCGAGCAGTTTGGAAGGAGGCAGGCGCGTGGCAATTATGCTGTTTGCGATACAAACAAATCACTTTAAATGCCTTACGCTTGCTGTAAGGCGTTTTATACACACAACGTCCGTTTTGATGCAGTTTTTGCGCTGCGCTATCGCAGCGGAAAATGCGAATTTTCACCTATTAGTGCGTTTCATCCTGTTTCATCTTATTTTTCCTATGGCGTCATGTTGGTAGCATTGGAAATTACTATGTAAATATTATGGCGGCAATAATATTACATACAAATTTCCAATGCTACCAACATGACGCCATAGGAACTATAAGATGAAACGCACTATAGGTGAAAATTCATCACATTTCTACCCGTGGGAGTCATACAAGGCGACTAAGGGTTGGATCCAGAGAACGGGCAGCAGCGTTCCTTGCGAGCGCAACACTTTGCACTGCGCTCACCAATCCGACTGCCAAGTGTAGTGAGTATAGCAATACCCCCCCAATCGGGGAAGGCCCATGTCCAGCATTAGACTGTTGTGGCTGTAGTAGTAGAATGATAATATATGGGAAGCAAGAACTAGGAACTAGTAAGAATTTAAGAACTATTTTTACTTACAACTTCTTTAGTGTTCAAGTTAAGTACAGTTCATACAAAACATACGTATTCTAAACGCAGTGTAGAAACACATGGTGACAACTTTTAAATGACTTGCACCACCATGGCTATTTCCTTTCACCTCTCCCATTCCGAGCACTATTAAGGCAACCTATAGACTAATTTGTTTAAAATTTCCCTACAAATGTGGTGTAGGTTGTAGGCCCACAACCATTTATAGTTTCCCGAGCAGTTTGGAAGGAGGCAGGCGCGTGGCAATACGCTTGCTGTAAGGCGTTTTATACACATACATAACGTCCGTTTTGACGTAGTTTTTGCGCTGCGCTATTGCAGCGTTAGGAAAATGCGAATTTTCACCTAAATACGACGACGCATGCCCAACGGTGCGTTGACGGATGCGTCTGTCAATTCAGTTGGGATACGTTCAAGGTGCCATCTTTCGTAGCTCTTTCGTAGAACTTTTAAACTAGTCAGCTGTCAGTTCCATACTTTCGTCATTTGAAAGGTGTACGTTCAGCGACGTCATTGTATGAAAGAGCTACGAAAGATTGAATTGAACGTACTCCAGAATAACCAGTTTGACAGATGTATTCGTCAACGCAGCGTCGGGCATATGTCTTCGTATTTATATGGGGTTAAGGTGGAAATTCGTATTGGCCCAACGCATGCGTTACGCAGTGCAAAAATAACGTCCAAACGGACGTTATGTGTGTAAAGCGCCTAATAGTTCGCTGTGTACGCTGCACTGCGCACAAGTATGAATAAGTAATGGAAACTTTTGATTCACTTTAACTACTTACAAGTTGGCTCGTTTTGTAATGGATGAGCTACCTGCTACATAAGATATGCTCCGATATCTTTTAATTTTCACCATAGCTATGTAGCAAGGTCAACTGGTGTGATTTGTATGATTTTAACACAAGTTTCGAATTTACGTAGAGACAAAAACATTGGTAAGCTTATATACTAAACTGTTACTAGGTATCTACTACCAATTTATTTTACCTAACGTTTCTCCAGGTTGTGTGTTGTTAACTATATTTTGGGCAAATATGACATGTAGGTATTACTAAATGTGACATGTAAATGTGTAATGATGCGCCACATAAACAAAAATGCGTCCTGTAAAACGCATACGACACCGTAATGAAATGATTATGAATCGAACACTCTGAATTGTAGTTTTGAGCCGTTAGCCCGACGCAAGCAAAAGAAAGCAACACTACCGTAAGTAAATTAAAACCCTTAAACAAATAAATTTCAGCACGAGAGGTAAATGAAACTATGAAAACGAAAACTATTAATTCCTCCGGCGCTGCCCGGAGCGTTTGAACTCTTCATTACGCGTCATTAGTTTTGTTTCGACTGCAATTTCAAGTCTCGGCGCATCTCTGCAAACAAAACACAATTAATGTCCATAATGAGCACGGCTGGCTGTCCGTCCGTCTGTATTTATCTGGCGTTCATTGGGGTGGGAGCAGGGATGTGACAAAATAATCGATTATTTTAATAATCGATTTTTCTTTGAAAAAAAACGATTTTAATCGATTAATTCAAAGAGTAGAAAAAATCGATTAATTAAAAATCGATTATATTTTCAAAATTTCCAAAATTATTGTAATCGATTTTTTTTCGCCTTTATTCTTTTACCAAATGTCTTGATCATGCATGAATTATTACACACCATACCCGATTTTTTCGGTCTTAAATTTAAGATGTCGGCTATTTATACACAATTTTCTCGGTCTTAAATTTTAGATTTCGGCTCTTTGATAAAACTAACATTTTTTGATAAAATTAAGGTGCAAAACGAAAAAATCGATTTTTAATAAAAATCGATGTAATTTTAAATAAAAATCGATTTAAAAAAAAAATCGATTTTTCATTACCCAAGTCACATCCTTAGGTGGGAGATGGTGGGAGATAATTAAAATTTTCGCGGATGACGTCACCCAGCCACCCGCACCACATCCGCCGCTTGCGCACGGAAATCAGTCAGAGGTACATTCTCATCGCCCGCATTTTTTACACATTCCGCTGAAAAAGTGCAGCTTTCTGTGGGAAGAGGGTTATAATTTTTTTTTATAAAATACTTCAGTTTGTCTTACACATGGTCAAACATTTAAATACTCTAATATGTTGACAGTTTTTTGTAAAATTCCTGTCAAACATGCATTCTCTAACGTCCATGGCGAGGAACTTTGCTACTTTGTGACAGATAAACTGTTATAGATCCTAAAATATCAGGGTAATATCATGTTAATCATTCTTATCTTCTAACTAGTTATATTTTCTATCTTGCAAGATGTTTTAAAAGTAAAAGACGCCGGAATTTATTTTTAAACATGGTTTTAGCGTTGAAGCCTGATTCAGGCTTAAATTTCCTCGCGCTACCTTCTCATTCATATTTTCGTTACGGTGAAAGCTATCTGTCTAGTTTATTTACACATGAGTAGCGGATAGTATAGCCGACAATATCGTAAAAGAAGCACGTGCCTCTCGCTGCTGCATTTTTGCTGGCGAAGGTAATTTCTACACATTTGCGATTTGGTTCAGTACCCACCTAACTTCCATGCTCATCGATAACTAAGTATTCAGTTATCAGGTAATACTGATATTTTTTCTGGTTGATACCTTTGTTATGCTTAAAACAAGAGGCGGTATTGTAAAAAGTATGGTCTTATAGTTTTTTCGTAAACCGCAAAATAAACTTTCGTTCTAACGTCCATGTCCTTTTTTCCATGTCTTTCCATGTTTCGCGGTGACATGGACGTTACAAAATGACATGGACGTTAGAGAATGATTAAATTTTTGGCCCCACTGTTGGACAAAGATTTTAAATGATATATTTTTTTTTCTTAACCCGTAAGTAGGCGCGCTAAAAAAGTTACGTTACTAGGCGCGTGGGGTGTTTAACACCCCTATTTGTTTAGTTATTAAAAAACAAAATACAAGCATAATCAGAAATTTATTCATCACAACTTAAAGTTTTGTTTCTAATTAACGTCTTAAACCTCCTTTTCAAAAAACAAAACAATTCACACGATAAATAATTGGTACTTAAGAAACCTGTTTTCTTAGACTAATTTTTCGCACACTATGTTCAAGTGGTCATTGCTTACATGATTCAACAGGCGCGTGGGGTGGACTACACCCCAAACGTGCTTTTCTGACACAATCACATACAATAGAGTGCTGCTCGAGACTGGAATGCAAAGTTAACATCCATTTTTGAGGCTAGATGGAAAATCAGCATGGTACCTTTAAAACTTTTAAAGTTCTAAACCTTTAAACATGCGTTGGGGTGTAAACGACCCCACGCGCCTACTAAAGGGTTAATTTAATCCAATGCGTGTCTTAATGGAAAATTTTGTGAAAGTAATCCATACTTGAATACCAAATTTTTAAAACACATCTCGTGTTAGGTATACAATTTTGGAAAACTTGCAAAATTTTCCACCGCAGGTAGGATTTGAACCTGCGACCTTCGGCATCTGTACTGCCGACACCACTACCAACTGGGCTACCGCGGTTCTAATCGAGCCTGCGAATTTAGCAAGTATATCTTGTCCACTATCGCGTTTGCAAGTTTTCCAAAATAATTCATACTTTTTATGTCATCGTCATCATTATTAGCCATAGGTCGTATACTACTGAACATCGAACTCCACTAAATACTTCCACCTTGACCGATTAGAAGCGGCCTGCATCCGGCATTTCCCTGCCGCGGGCCGCCGCTCCTCCACCGATTATCAGTCCTTCAAGTATTGTAGCCTACTCATTGGCACTTCAGCTTGCTGACTCTTTTAGCTATGTTGGTTACCTTGGTTCGTCTACGGATCTTCTCGTTTCTGATTCGATCACGAAGAGAAACACCGAGCATAGCTCTCCATAGCTCACTGAGTGACTTCTACTCTATTTAGGAGGCCGACAGTTAGCTACCATGTCTGCGCACCGTAGGTTATCACTGGCATGACACACTGTTCAAAAACTTTCGTCTCGAGACAGTGAGTAATTTTGGACGTGAAGACGCTGCGTTACTTCCCGGAAGTGCCTAGCCGAGCTGGATTCGCTGAGTGACTTCCTTCTCAAGATCTTCCTAGTTGGACTGTTTGTCCTAGACAGACGTATTTGTCCACCACTTTGAGTGTCTACCGATATTAGGGTGGGCATTACATGAGAGTTGACCATGACTTTCGTCGTGTCCATATTCAACTTGAGGTCCACTTGTTGGGAAACCTCGACTAAAGTCCTGTAGCATTTTGCTGAGTGATGTTTTCGGTATTGATATTGATGTTAAGTTCATCCCATTCCAGGAGCTTCAAGGCATCGCATTGGTGAAGAGCTTCTGAGATAATACATGTCCTTATCTTACACCCCTGTGCAATGGATTTGCCGCTGTAGTCTGATCTTGTATTCGAACTGACATTGTGGCGTTTCTTTCTTCGTTTATGAATATTTCAACACTCCGATATTCCTGTAGTATATAATATCGCTTCTGTTTCATACTTCTGGCGTCCCACCTCCTAACAAGCAAAGTTAAAGAGATTCTGAAAGACTTTAAGGACTGGTGTTTCACCCGATTTTAGTAGCTCTGATATGATTCCGTCCTCGCCCGGCACGTTGTGGTTTTTGAGCTGTTTAAGGGCTATCTTAATCTCGTACAAGCTGATATCCGGGTCATCCTCGGTCTATACCGAGGTCTAGACACCGTTGTCGGGTAAGCTTTGCTCTAGGGTCTGTTGAGCTAATAACAGGTTTTGCGACTGAAGTGTACAGCTGTCCACAGAACAGTTTGATCTCCCACATTACCTCTCTTTGCATGGATACCACGCTGCCATCCTCTGTCTTCAGCTTTGTCAGCCAGCCGGCTCGGCTCTGCCCAATAGACAGGTACCTTGCAAAAACTTTGGTGCCATTGTTTCTCTTAATAGTTTTTTAAATATTTTTAGTATTAAAGTTTTGAATATCACACCGCAGGCACTAGCATATCTGTCTGTTGAGCCGCCGATATCACATACGAAATAAACGTTATACAATGTGTAAAAAAATCAACTGCAAATATTATGAGGCGTAGAAAGGAACGTAGGTCGTAATGTAAAAATAATAGTAATGGTGGGATGAACATAATAATAATGGTGGGACAATACAAATTGTAGCAGCCGCCCGAGGGAGTCCAAAATTGTATGGGAGGTTCAAAATTGTTTTCCACATCTCGACCTATGCTCCTCGAGGAAAGTTGTTCAGTTAACGGGCTAATTCACCCCTTAAAGTATTTGTAGTTGATTTTTTTACATCTTGTATAAAGAAATAAAACGTATTTTGTTTAGTTTTCCGACGTACCAAGTAGTGGACATCTAACTTCCATGTCAAAAAATAGTGGCCTTCTATTTTTTCCGGTATTGATAGTCATATGTTATATATTTTCACTAAAATACCTTGTATAAGCTCTAAACAACATCACTTACTAGTTTTATATTTAAAATACACTTTAGTTTTTTCATTATTTACAAAAAGAAAATAAGCCACGGAATTCTCTAACGTCCATGTTCGCAAATAGTGGACATCAAATAACTCTTGAACCAGTGGTCCGAAAACCGGGCCTTTTAAATTCTATCTTAGAAATGAAGAAAACTTTGATAAACTGTATAATATTTTCCAAAATATCTAAAATTAAAAAAAGACATGGAAGTTAGAATTTTCCATGGCTTTAGGAGAATGAGCCCAGACATAATTTTCGTGTAGGATTTTGATTGATTTCCGTCATGAATAAAATTTTATTGATGAACGAAATCAACATCAACATCATTACCAATTATTGTAACGTTGTGTTCTACTGACAAAACTAAACAACTTTTATTATAAACTTTACTCCGATGATATATGAAAAAAAATTGATCTCCCATTTTTCTTTTTATGTAATAGTTATGTCGGTCATCTGTTTACCTGTGATACAGGAATTTCCTATTCCTAGTTCAGGAATTAGTTAGGCCTCATAATTGTTAGTATATGTTTACGAATTTTTAATTATGTTTATAATAATAAAATTATCAGATTATCTCCCATTAAAAGTAGTGGGAGAAAGTAGTGGGTGATAAAACTCGTTCAACATTTTGACTTTTTCACTATTGGGAGGTCCAATACTGTTTTTCATTTTTCGAAGAAAAGTCTCTGATAAAAGTTGTTGAGTAGAACAGACCCTTAAAATATTTGTACTTAATTAAAATTAACCCTATATAGAGAGTTAGATAAATAAGATAATTATTTAACTGAATAATAAAAGGCTACTTCGTCACCTAAAAGGCACACGTAGTAATTTTAAACATCCTACCTATATAAAAATGCGCTGTCAAGATTCTGTCGCTTCAGCAATTTCGCTTCCAGATAGGTATTCAGGTTGCCGTTATTAGTATTCTGGCATATTCTTGAAGCCATAATTAAAATTTGCGCGTTCGTCCCGTTCATTATTTAGCGTAGTTCGAACGTCCTGGCGACGGGAGGCGGCTAGGTGACAGGACCTGCCGATTAATCGGTAGAGCTACCGATTCCATCACTGATCTACCGATCTACCAAATTTAGTACATAATCGCCGATTTCCAGAATTCACTCAGCATTGAGCTTCTTCTTTTTATAATTTTTCGGCCGCTTTCTAGTTATGAAGGAGACCTCTGACATGGTTGTGTCACGACTGCCATCTAAGTGATGATCACAGACAGCAATCGGGACTGACGCGACAACTTAAAATGCTTTCTGAAGCAATTTTAACACGAAATAGGTGTATGTATACCGATTTCTACCGATATTTTGCCTCCACTTCTACCGATATTTTAATTTTTGTTCGGGTAACACGGTCGAGGCGACGTGCAATAAATGGGCCGCGACGCGACGCCTTATATTTCTTATATTCAGGGGACAGAGTGGGCGCGTGCCTTGAATAAGTTTCTGGCGAGAAGAGCCATCGCACAGGGATGCATTTGGACGTCCCAGTAATGTTTTATGCTGTAAACGAGCTTTCAAAGGAGGTCGGCAGGATAATCATTCCTATAATGTCCCATAGCAGTGTCAGGTCCACAGGTCAGGACTTTTCAGTATCGTGTCAGCAGCTTTCATTTGATTCGAATGATATTTTCTCTGCACATGTTCCATTAATCATAGAGAATACTTACCTTTCTTCGTTTATATCTACTAAAAAATATATATCGTATATCTACTAAATTAAACTTTGTCTTTTTGGTCTACAAAATTAAACTTTGTCTTTTTCACAAGAGCTTACTTCAAAGGAGTGTTAAGTTTACGTTCATCAGCACTGTCTCATGCCGTAGACCTACCAGTTATAATAGATCGAACGGTTTCTTTTTCCATAATTATAGCTTTTCCTTTACTGCCATCAATTTTTAGGGTCACCAAACAAACACTACTTAGTACACCCCTGCCAAGCGATCTCCGTCTACATAAAGATTTATTCCCATCTGTAACGGAGAGCGCGACGCGACAGTTTTTCCCAATTATAACGTGTAAGCGCACCATTTATTAACAGCTCGTCAAAGAAATCACGATCGTGGCTTTCCTGAGGTCTCTCCCGCCTTTCCTTTTTCGATAAGAAGGCTTTTCGGATCATGAAGGACCATCCTCCACCATTCTGCGTTTATACCTACTAGTAGTCTAGTAGTCTTTCTTTTTTGTTATTAATATCATTGTAGTAACCATTCCTTGAAGTGATTGTTTGTCACCGTTGTAACATAACCGGTCAGGGGATGACTGAAAAACAGCATAGCTGACGTCATCGCCTTTTCGGTGCCACCTTGATGTCGCTTGTTTAAATTATGTGTCAAAATTTATTGTAATGTTTGTTGGCAACTGAATAAATGGTCTTATTTATTTTTTTATTTTTATTTTTTAGTGGGCTACTACTGATCTACTAAATTCAACTTTTTCCTTTTATCAAGAGCGGGAATGTTAGGTTACGTTCACCAGCAGAGTTTTACCTATGAAGTACCTACCAGTTATAGTAGATCGAACGTTTTTATTTTTCATCATTATTATAACTTTTCCTTTACGGCCGTCAATTTTTAGGGTCACCAAGCAAACACTTCTCAGTCCACCCCTGCCAAGCGATCTCCGTCTACATAAAGATTTATTCCCATCTGTAACGGAGAGCGCGACGCGACAGTTTTTCCCAATTATAACGTGTAAGCGCACCATTTATTAACAGCTCGTCAAAGAAATCACGATCGTGGCTTTCCTGAGGTCTCTCCCGCCTTTCCTTTTTCGATAAGAAGGCTTTCCGGATCACGAAGGAATTTTTATAAGGTTATCGCACGGTTTCTGCACCTGATTTTGAAATTGTTTCAGAGACAGGACGTTATATAGTTCGAATCATTGACACGAAGAAGAAGAGACAAACACTCGCCTTTTAAATTTTTTATGCTTTAGGAGAAGAGAAGAAAGTCCAGAGGTCAAAGATAGTGAAAAACGTGATCTTCTTAGGCGAGAAACGTAATATGAGTTTCGACCTAATTCTCATACTTACAAATTACTGTTTATGTAGAACGTTTTCAAAGACGCATCCGTCGACGCAACGTTATGGAAAGCGCAGCGCTAGCGGATGCGTTTATCAAACCGTTTGACATAAGCCGTATTTTCTTTAAATCGCATTTTCTTAACGCATGTGATAACACTGCGTAAAAATAACGCACCAACGGACGTGCCAACCCCTTCCACTCAAATAATACTTGTGTTTCACACCTTATACAATTCAGTGAGTAATAGGGCATCTCGAGTGTGGTAGGTCTCCTTACTTAGTACTAGATTAGGTAAAATGTTTTGAAATGGTTGAATTACCCACAATTATATAAGGTGTATTTTTATTAGTGGCGGATCCGTTAAGCATGTGTTCTGTCAATGAAACTGAACAACTTTCCCCAAGGAACAGAGGTCCAAATACGAAAAAAAATTTTGGTCTTCCCATACTAAGTGTGTTGGCCGGCCGGGTCAATTTGTATGGGAGGGTCAAATTTTTTTTTTCAAGTTTCATTGACAGAACACACCCTTAACGGATCCGCCACTAATAAAAATACACCCTATATACGGTGTGGACTGCAGTGGGTTGTGGCTGTTATGGTATAGTATGGTATATACGGTGTAAAAAAACTAACTGCAAATATTATTTATATTTTGACGAAAGTTCTTCAGTTTCGTTGTCTGGTTCACCCCTTAAATATTTGCAGTTTGTTTTTTTACACTCTGTATATCGGCGGGGAACATTCGCCGTAGCTAGGCCGCTAACCCGTTTAGTAAGTAAAAATTATAAAATTAGAGTGTTAGCTTTACTGAAAGCGCAACACGACGCCATTAAAACGCGTAGTGGTGCTATAAAAACGGTTTACCTTGGCTTTTCACATTTCCGTGTGTCTCCGGGACAGCACCACATCGAAACAACAATGCGCGTGGTACACTGCACCACAGAATAATTGAATGTTTCGGAGGGAATACGAACAAACAGAATGAAACCAGGAAAAACTCGCCGCCGTCCTTCTCTACTAAACCCCAAAAAAATATGCTGTGCTTTGTGATGGATCAGAACAGCACAGAGAATGGGCAAGGCAGCAGCAGTATTTGTAAATGCAACGTATTGCACTGGTCTCTCCAATGCTCCTGCCAGCCAAACGGGGTGAGTGTTGAAATTATCTCCCAACATGAGAGGTCACTTGTAGAAAAGTTGATGCTTGTGGATATGGATGATGATAAGTTGTATTTAAGCTCGCGTCATATTTGATTGCGTCAATTTTTTCCTGGCATCACACAACACAAGATCGTGCCAAGCGGGACTCAAAACAAGGAAGGCCGACGTAAATGGGAAGTCTAGCGAGAGAAGAAGTTTTTGCCGCAATCACTCTAGTCGTTCGGCGTTGCCTCCCAAACATTTCCTTGCTCTGAGAAACAACACAAGGTAGGTACACTAAAACGTTTTTAAGTGCAGCATTAAACGTGTTCTCGTGTGTAATTGCGCCCATCTGCCGCTGCACAAAATAATATTTCGCTGTGTACGACTCTCATAGCGCACTACGACTATTGTGGCCAAATGAACCTGATTATGTAACTGTTCCAGCAAACATGGTGGTGCAAAGTCTAGTTTTTAGTCATTTCTAATAATTTAACTTCTTCTTCTGCTTTCATCGAGTCATATGCCGTTGGTACCGGCTTAGAATAGCATCACCCCATATCCCGTGGGTGTCGTAAGAAGTGACTAAAGGTGTTGAGAATCGATACGTATTGTAGTTTTAGGTGACAGGCTGGCAAACTGTCACTATTGGGTACAAAGTCAGACGTGATGTAAATAGCCGTTTTTAAAGCCGTTTACGCTCTGCCTACCCTGCATGGGATATAGGCATAATATATGTATTTATGCACTGATTCATTCAGCGACCCAATGAACCCTGGTGTCAGAACTTTCAACCGTCTATTACTTAACAAGTAGGTCGCTGACTAGGTTGTGTAGTGGTGTGTTCTAAAACTAAAATAATACACGCATAGATACATTATAAATCTAATTATTTTCTTAGCTTTCTAGTTTCCAAACTATTTTCTATTTCCTTGTTCGGAAATTGCACCTTCAAATAATTTAGTATTTCATCGGTCGTAGGTAGTACACACACAAGCCTCGCGACGAGTTCGCTTGACCAGGATTTTCGCGACTGTCACTTGTTTCAGATTTTGCTGTTATGATAGGTACCTACTTTGAGATTGTTGACAAATGACGATCGCAAAAATCCTGAATAGGGTCGGGTGAACCTTCTGTAAACTCTCTGTTTTGCACAAACACGTCATATTATGATTCTATGCTAATTTGAAACCAAGAAATATGATGTTCGCGGCACTTTCTTCTTATTGAGATTTGAGCACGAATTTGCGACTTTTTGCTGGTCCGGTTTTACTGACAAAAGCAGTTGTATGATAAACCCTTAAGTAGGTAGAAAACACATATCGCTACAACTTGATGTGCCCATCACAGTGTCAGTAGGCTAGTTGTCAAATACCGCAATATCGCACTGCTCATGTGCATATGGCCTTATTTCAATGTTTCAACTAAAAAGGCTACTGAAAAATTTCCTCTGTTTGAACTATGTAGGTAACTGCAAAATGCATTGTTGAACTCGAAACGAGACATAAACACCATTACGCAGCGCAAACTTCCGCCACGCTGTTTATACAGCGACGCGCCGTTTTATCCCTAAACAATAACACAGTATCTGGAAACTCAGATCTAGTACTTAATAGTAAGTAGAGCGAGCGGTACCAAAAAGTGAAGCCAATTTTCCCCAATAAATAGCCAGTAGTTTAGGATGTTTTTTTGTGTGCTACTTACTTATGGAGTTCATTTTATTGCTACGAAAAACTATACAGGGGGCTTGTGGTATTTTGCGCTAAAATCAACTGCAAAATGCATTGTTGAACTGAAAACGAGACATAAACACCATTACGTAGCGCAAACTTCCGCCGCGCTGTTTATACAGCGACGCGCCGTTTTATCCCGAAACAATAACACAGTATCTGGGAACTTAGATCTAGGAATTGTAGAGAGAGCTCTACAAACAAATGGAGCTAAAGTATACAGTCGTAGGTATATAAAATCCCTAATTAATTATGCCATGTTATAAAACGGTGTTAGATTCTATTGTTTCGATATGCACCGTGCCTATCAGAAGCGCTGTGCCTGCTTCAGCTTCAGTGATTCTGTAAGATACTGTTTGTTTTACAAAATGCTTTACACTTTTGGCTGCCAATTTACGACTTCCATTAATTATCAGCAAAAAACCTCTTGTACTGTCTATTCACAACTTGCAGCTCTTTTTTGGGACTGTTCTGTGAGATTATGCTAACGTTGCGAGAATACCCTCCACCAGCACCCTCTCTGCCATATTCCCCAGTCTCAGCTGGAAAAACAGTACATCTGCAGTTCCGGGGAACTTTGTTATACCAGTTGAACTTGGCAAATCTTATTGGGAGATAAATAAAAACCGTCACAGATGTGCGGGGCGCGAACTACGGCCGGTACAAACTTGCTCGGTCGCTCCACACCAGTTCCGAGACTAATTTCACACCGAGAACGCTTTATTGGCACAATTTGGTACAATTTTCACCGTTCCGAAAGAAAATTTCCGAACGACGCTTCTGCGCAACAAGTTTACAGATAACGCGAGTTATTTATTGGCGCCGGTATAAATGCTCGCGACGCGAAGTTACCTTTCCTGCAGTGACGGAAATATCCAGACACAATTTAAAACTCCCATTCCTTCCTTTTGCATGTATCTAACTACCTATTCTCTTTAAAACTGGTCTGGTAGATAGTTTCAGTACGAACCGACCGATAGACGAGCGTTCATTACAGTTTCAATGTGCAAGGTTAGTTACAGACCTACCCCAACATTAATGACGGCTCACATCTACCGAGTGCCTTCATTTGCATACACAGCCACCGCCAGCACTACTACGTATTAATTAATACAAAGCGCACCCCATATTCATTTGAAACTCGCAGACAATGTAAAAACCGTACGCCAGAGTCTCTGTAGCCTTAATATCCGCTGTTTCAGACTCGTAACCGGCTAACAATATTGCATTGCGTACACCACGCGCTAGTTCCGTACTTATCGCGAAAGTTTCAGCCGGCAGGGGGTGTCGCCCCCGCCCCCCGGGCCGGTGCCCCACCCCCGCTGCAGTATCGATCGCGTCTGCTGCACGCTGCACCGCTGTCTTCCGCAGATCAGCCCTTATCGTGAGGCGGAACGCGCCTCCGGACCACCGAAAGCCTTTGCGAGTTCTTTCTAAACACGCACGCCATCTGGAATTGAAGCCAAAGCGCTTTACTGTTTTAAAAGAAAATTCTTTGTTATTTTCCGTTTGTTTTGTTTTGTTTAGTAGGTATAAAGGCTTGCAGTTTTGCTTTGATCTAAAAATGTTTAGGGAGAAATACTCGTACACTACCTTTAGTACCTCCTTATAAGGAGGAACATATTATACTTACTAAGATGAAACACGCGAATTTTCTTTGGTATATAAGGAGAATTCCAAGCAATAGCTCGAATCAGCTCTATAAGAAACAGCGAATAACTATCAAATTTATAACGACGAAGTCGAAAGTTGTTGGAAATATTGTAAGCGGTGCTCGTTTCGGGGAATTAAATGAAAAAGGAAGTTTGCCCGCGGCCGGGAGAAGTTGGGCACTCAAGTTTGTAGCCCGCGTACGTCGGGACCACAACCCGACATTGTGGAGATACAGCTATAAAAGTGAGCTATAGCCATACACTTTTAATTTGCATTTGGCTAGGTATGAAAACGAAGCCGTTGCAGATATATTTTCATTTGCATCTACAACTTTGGGTCTAAGGTGTTATTAAACTCTGTCAAGTTGAGTAGCGTGGAGTCAAAATGTAACGCTCTAGAGTCAAAATGAAAACTACCTACCTATCTAGTTAAATTAACTACCTAGTTTTCAAAGTAGTTAACGTGAAACTAGAATGTTAATGTATAAAAAATCTTTGACATATTGTCATGTTACTATTACAAAACTATGTCATACTGTTCTGTTATGTTATTTTATTAAACCGCAATTTATAGTTTTGTCAAATAAATGTAACGTCCATATCAAGTTTAAAAATGGTGGTAATTCGACGCAAATTATTTCCTCTGGACACACTACATACCTAATTAAATTAAATTACAGCAGGTCCTCTTTGAACAAAACATTAAAAAACCACATGCATGGTACGTTAATAAGATGAAAAAGGAAGTCAGTCGCTAGAAGTTGTCCACTCAAGTTTTCTGTAAGTCGGGAGTTGTGAAACCGCGGTTGCCTGTTGTGAATAATTACACTCAAAATAAAAAATAGAATGGAAGAGAAGGCAAGGGACACATACACTAATGAATTTATAGAAAAAAGTATTTAAGTAACATGTTAAAAAGTTATCAAGAGTAACTTCCGTTATCGAAGTTTGCAGGCTGACACGACAACTGGTAAATGATGGTAGAGCAACAGTTTAACCTAGGGTTGCCAACCCTACTATATAATATAGTATTCTACTATATTTCAGCTGTAACTACTATATACTGTTGGACAAATATATAGTAGCTAAATCTACTGTATTTTGGTCAATTTCAAAATCAATGCCTCGTCGCCTGTTTACAGTGTAAAAAGTCGGGCTCGCTTCGCTCGCAAGAAATACGTTTGCTTACCGCCCCTACCGGTCTGCTTGCTTTAAACTCGCGACTATTGTTTAGATTCGTCGGAGGTTTGCAACGTGAAAAGCGATATGAGTATCGTTTAGCCTGCTACAAATTCGCTGCTTGTGTTTAGACTCGTTGCCGGCGTGAAAAGCCGAACTCGAGACGGGCGTGTAATTTTCAGCTTATTTTCCAAAAGCAGCTATTTCAGCTACTACGCTCGTTTGTAACGTGAAAGTCAAGCTCGCTTCACTCGCGACACAAGCAGATAGTTGTGTGTGGCCTATCATTAGTAAAAAATTGATTTCAAAAGGCAAAAACCTTTAAAACGTGATGCTGCTGGATCTAGACAATACTCTTTTAAAAAGAAATAAATTTATACTATATATTTTGTAAAGCTACTATATATTTTTACCTCTTAATTGGTTAAATACTATATTTGGAACAAAAATAGTTGGAAACCCTAGTTTAACCTTACCATAATAGCCACAACAGTCTACTGCTACCACCAAACTTGGCAGGCAGATTGGCGAGCGCAGTGCAAGATGTTGCATTTACATTGAACGCTGCAGCCCATTCCCTAGATGATTATCCCTTAGTCGCCTTTATGACACCCACGAGTAGAATTGGACTGATGCTATGCCGGCATCACACGGAAATAATGTTTAAAAAGAAAATTATTTAATCGTTCGTATTGATGAGTTCCATTTCTTACTCCAGATTTATTTGACTGCTATAAGCTGTGGGACATCTTTAACTTTTTCAAAACTCATTTTCTGCTTTAATACCAGTTAGATATTTACCGATTTTGTATTTAGTTTCCGTGATACATATATATATCACTCCTATATCCCTCGCGGTGAAGGCAGAGTATAAACAGCTGCAAAAACAGCCATATATATACCACGTCTGACAAAAGTTTGAGAGTCACTCAGAAAACTGTGTATCTCTTAGTCACTCAGAAAACTGTAGCAATACACATTAATTCTTAAATTCCGTAGTCTCTTCTTACCACACTCACCGGAAAAATATGGGGTGATGCTATTTTAAGCCGGCACCACACCACACAGTTTCCGTGACGAATAAAGTAAATAAGTAGTCTGTCCTTCACAAGTGGCAAGCAAGATACATGTAAGCACGTATACGAAATAGTGCTTCGGATCGGCAATTTGTGGACTATAGTGCTTCATTAGTGGCCCAGTGGGGACTCATGGTTAGTTTACGATCACCTAGGTGCCTAGCCTAAGTATAGCTACGTACAACCACATAAGCTATAAGTAAGTAGATACAGTTAGGTGTCAATCAGTAAATGCGCATTTCTGTTTCCTTTCCATTAATGATTTGTCGAATTTTTGACAATTTTGACGACTTGCTAGAAACTATGACGCTTCTTTAGGTGTATTGCAGTTCCCGAAAATCTCATACAAATGACAACCTATAACAATCCTAATTTAAAGTGTGCCATGCATGATATGTACGATTTCTGTATAGGCTTTCATAAACTACTTTATCAAAAATCGGATCGGCCAAACATCTGAAAATAATGCGGTTCACGTAGGAATCGGCTTTGTGTAACGCCGACCTATTTCGAATAACCTCGTGCAAACTAATATCGTAAGAATGAAATCTAATGTTTACTAAGCACTGAATATCGAAGAACTGTCATTTGAATATTACGGAATACACCGATCTATACCTCGTGCAAACTAATATTACAAGAATAAGGCGTAATGTTTACTAGTCGCTGCTGGAAGAGTGTCGAAGATGGCTCTCGGCCGTTGCTGGCTCTAGGCCAAACTACACACGTCGCCACATTGCGAGCCTATCGATTTGACTCACTCAAACTGACATTCTGCATCCACTGTACCTACTTACTTACTTCTAAGGTACTTACATACCTACAACAAACTAATATTACAAGAATAAGGCGTAATGTTTACTAGGCGCTGCTGTAGAGTGTCGAAGATGGCTCTCGGCCGTTGCTGGCTCGAGGCCAAACTACACACGTCGCCACATTGCGAGCCTATCGATTTGACTCACTCAAACTGACATTTCTGCATGCACTGTAGCTACCTACTCACTTATAAGGTACTTGCATACCTACAACAAACTAATATTACAAGAATAAGGCGTAATGTTTACTAGGCGCTGCTGTAGAGTGTTGAAGATGGCTCTCGGCCGTTGCTAGCTCGAGGCCAAACTACACACGTCGCCACATTGCGAGCCTATCGATTTGACTCACTCAAACTGACATTTCTGCATTCACTGTCGCTCCAAGATACCTACGTAAATACACCTACCTTGCTAGATATCTATGACTACTTCAAATAACACCTTGCAAACTAATATTACAAGAGTAAGGCGTAATGTTTACTAGTCGCTGCTGTAGAGTGTAGAAGATGGCTCTCGGCCGTTGCTGGCTCGAGGCCAAACTACACACGTCGCCACATTGCGAGCCTATCGATTTGACTCACTCAAACTGACATTCTGCATCCACTGTACTTACTTACTTACTTCTAAGGTACTTACATACCTACAACAGACTAATATTACAAGAATAAGGCGTAATGTTTACTAGTCGCTGCTGTAGAGTGTCGAAGATGGCTCTCGGCCGTTGCTGGCTCTCGACCAAACTACACACGTCGCCACATTGCGAGCCTATCGATTTGACTCACTCAAACTGACATTTCTGCATTCACTGTCGCTCCAAGATACCTACGTAAATACACCTACCTTGCTAGATATCTATGACTACTTCAAATAACACCTTGCAAACTAATATTACAAGAATAAGGCGTAATGTTTACTAGTCGCTGCTGTAGAGTGTTGAAGATGGCTCTCGGCCGTTGCTAGCTCGAGGCCAAACTACACACGTCGCCACATTGCGAGCCTATCGATTTGACTCACTCAAACTGACATTCTGCATCCACAGTACCTACAAACTTACTTCTAAGATACTTAAATACCTACAACAAATATTACAAGAATAAGGCGTAATGTTTACTAGTCGCTGCTGTAGAGTGTCGAAGATGGCTCTCGGCCGTTGCTGGCTCGAGGCCAAACTACACACGTCGCCACATTGCGAGCCTATCGATTTGACTCACTCAAACTGACATTTCTGAATCCACTGTACCTACTTACTTACTTCTAAGATACTTTTATACCTATAACAAACTAATATTACAAGAATAAGGCGTAATGTTTACTAGGCGCTGCTGTAGAGTGTCGAAGATGGCTCTCGGCCGTTGCTGGCTCGAGGCCAAACTACACACGTCGCCACATTGCGAGCCTATCGATTTGACTCACTCAAACTGACATTCTGCATCCACTGTACCTACTTACTTCTAAGATTGTTATATACCTACAACAAACTAATATTACAAGAATAAGGCGTAATGTTTACTAGGCGCTGCTGTAGAGTGTTGAAGATGGCTCTCGGCCGTTGCTGGCTCGAGGCCAAACTACACACGTCGCCACATTGCGAGCCTATCGATTTGACTCACTCAAACTGACATTCTGCATCCACTGTACCTACCTACTTACTTCTAAGATTGTTATATACCTACAACAAACTAATATTACAAGAATAAGGCGTAATGTTTACTAGTAGCTGCTGTAGAGTGTCGAAGATGGCTCTCGGCCGTTGCTGGCTCGAGGCCAAACTACACACGTCGCCACATTGCGAGCCTATCGATTTGACTCACTCAAACTGACATTCTGCATCCACTGTACCTACCTACTTACTTCTAAGATTGTTATATACCTACAACAAACTAATATTACAAGAATAAGGCGTAATGTTTACTAGGCGCTGCTGTAGAGTGTCGAAGATGGCTCTCGGCCGTTGCTGGCTCGAGGCCAAACTACACACGTCGCCACATTGCGAGCCTATCGATTTGACTCACTCAAACTGACATTTCTGAATCCACTGTACCTACTTACTTACTTCTAAGATACTTTTATACCTATAACAAACTAATATTACAAGAATAAGGCGTAATGTTTACTAGGCGCTGCTGTAGAGTGTCGAAGATGGCTCTCGGCCGTTGCTGGCTCTAGGCCAAACTACACACGTCGCCACATTGCGAGCCTATCGATTTGACTCACTCAAACTGACATTTCAGCATCCACTGTACCTACCTACTTACATATAAGGTACTCACATACCTACAACAGACTAATATTACAAGAGTAAGGCGTAATGTTTACTAGTCGCTGCTGTAGAGTGTCGAAGATGGCTCTCGGCCGTTGCTGGCTCGAGGCCAAACTACACACGTCGCCACATTGCGAGCCTATCGATTTGACTCACTCAAACTGACATTTCTGCATCCACTGTACCTACCTACTTACTTCTAACTCCTAAGTTACTTATATACGGTTACATTTAATTAAGTACAAATCTCTTGAGGGTGTAATCTACTCACAAAACTGAACAACTTTTGTTAGAAACTTTTCTCAGAAACATGAAGAAAAATTGGACCTCTCATACTAAGTGATGCACTTTTTTAGCATTTATGAATGGGAGGTCCAATTTTGTTTTATATTTCGAAAAAAAGTTTCAAACAAAAGTTGATCAGTTTTGTGAGTAGATCCCCTAGTAGTAACCCTATAGTAGTAGTAGTAGTAACCCTATATACCTACCTACAACAAACTAATATTACAAGAGTAAGGCGTAATGTTTACTAGTCGCTGCTGTAGAGTGTCGAAGATGGCTCTCGGCCGTTGCTGGCTCGAGGCCAAACTACACACGTCGCCACATTGCGAGCCTATCGATTTGACTCACTCAAACTGACATTTCTGCATTCACTGTCGCTCCAAGATACCTACGTAAATACACCTACCTTGCTAGATATCTATGACTACTTCAAATAACACCTTGCAAACTAATATTACAAGAATAAGGCGTAATGTTTACTAGGCGCTGCTGTAGAGTGTCGAAGATGGCTCTCGGCCGTTGCTGGCTCGAGGCCAAACTACACACGTCGCCACATTGCGAGCCTATCGATTTGACTCACTCAAACTGACATTCTGCATCCACTGTACCTACTTACTTACTTCTAAGGTACTTACATACCTACAACAAACTAATATTACAAGAATAAGGCGTAATGTTTACTAGGCGCTGCTGTAGAGTGTCGAAGATGGCTCTCGGCCGTTGCTGGCTCGAGGCCAAACTACACACGTCGCCACATTGCGAGCCTATCGATTTGACTCACTCAAACTGACATTTCTCCATACCCTGTACCTAAACCTACCTACCTACTTCTACTTTATATACCTACAACAAACGAATATTACAAGAATAAGGCGTAATGTTTACTAGTAGCTGCTGTAGAGTGTCGAAGATGGCTCTCGGCGGTTGCTGGCTCGAGGCCAAACTACACACGTCGCCACATTGCGAGCCTATCGATTTGACTCACTCAAACTGACATTTCTGCATCAACTGTACCTACCTTTTTCTTCTCGAGACTTAAATACCTACAACAAACTAATATTACAAGAATAAGGCGTAATGTTTACTAGTCGCTGCTGTAGAGTGTCGAAGATGGCTCTCGGCCGTTGCTGGCTCGAGGCCAAACTACACACGTCGCCACATTGCGAGCCTATCGACTTGACTCACTCAAACTGACATTTTTCATTTACTGTACCTACCTACTTACATATAAGGTACTCACATACCTATCACAAACTAATATAACAAGAAGAAGGTGTAATGTTTACTAGGCTCTACTAGAAGAGTATCAAAGATGGCTCTCGGCCGTTGCTGGCTCGAGGCCCAACTACACACGTCGCCACATTGCGAGCCTATCGATTTGACTCACTCAAATTGACATTTCTGTACCCACTGTACCTACCTTCTTACTTACAAAATACCTACAACAAACTAATATTACAAGAATAAGGCGTAGTGTTTACTAGTCGCTGCTGTAGAGTGTCGAAGATGGCTCTCGGCCGTTGCTGGCTCGAGGCCCAACTACACACGTCGCCACATTGCGAGACTATCGATTTGACTCACTCAAATGACATTTCTGCATCCACTATACCTACTTACTTACTTCTAAGATACTTATATACCTACAACAAACTAATATTACAAGAATAAGGCGTAATGTTTACTAGTCGCAACTGTAGAGTGTCGAAGATGGCTCTCGGTCGTTGCTGGCTCGAGGCCAAACTACACACGTCGCCACATTGCGAGCCTATCGATTTGACTCACTCAAACTGACATTTCTACGAGTACATCCACTGTCCCTCAAAGGTATCTACATACCTTGTTAAATATCTACCACTACTTCAAATAACCCCGTGCAAACTAATATTAAGTTTATATTTTTATAAACATACAAAAATGGACGTTACGTGTGTTTCGCGCTAAAAAGGCTTAAACAACTTTGATTTTTCTCCAAAATAATTCAAACGCATTCTACGAAAAATATCTTAAAGGTACAACTTAAACTTTGTTCTATAGGTATATTTGGTATTATGAGAATATCTATTGACAAAACCTCCTTGTTAAAGTCAGTTAAGAAGTAAAAGAAACTAAACGCGTGTAGTTTAACGGCTACCGCGTAGCGACTTCGCTACGAGACAGCTACGCTGGAGCCACGCCAGACACCGCCTATGCAACCACAGTACATCTTAGTGAGCAGTATAACTATAATCATAATAGCCACAACAGTCCACTGCTGGACACAGGTCTACCCCTGTTTCCATATTCACCACGCTTGACAAGCGGATTGACGAGCGGAGTGCAAAATTTTGCATTTGCAGGGAACGCTGCTGCCCAAATCCTGGATGATTATCCCTTAGTCGCTTTTCACGGCACCCACGGGTAGGATTGGGGTGATGCTATTCTAAGCCGGCATCACACGGAGCAGTATTACATCTCGCATTTAATGTTAAGGACTGCGTAGCGACTTCGCTACGAGACAGCTACGCTGGAGTGACCTCGCTACGAGACAGCTACGCTGGAGTGGCCTCGCTACGAGACAGCTACGCTGGAGCCACGCCAGACACTGCCTATGCAACCACAGTACATACAGTGAGCAGTATTACATCTCGCATTTAATGTTAAAGTCTGCGTTGCGACTTCACTACGAGACAGCTACGCTGGAGCCACGCCAGACACCGCCTATGCAACCACAGTACATACAGTGAGCAGTATTACATCCCGCATTTAATGTTAAAGACTGCGTAGCGACTTCGCTACGAGACAGCTACGCTGGAGCCACGCCAGACACCGCCTTTGCAACCACAGTACATGCAGTGACCAGTATACATATCGCATTTAAGGGCGCTACACACCGGGCCCGTATGCGTGACGTGCACGTAGTCACGGCGTCACTACACGCGTAGAGATGACGTTGTATCGTATGGGATTGTATGAGAGGCTACACACCGCGCTACGCGCGTGATTACGCCGTGGTTAAGCGTAGGCATGCGTATTCGGTGTGCAGCCTCTCATACAATCCCATACGATACAACGTCATCTATACGCGCGTGATGACGTGCACGTCACGCATACGCGCCCGGTGTGTAGCGCCCTTAAATGTTAAAGACTGCGTAGCGACTTCGCTACGAGACAGCTACGCTGGAGCCACGCCAGACACCGCCTATGCAACCACAGTACATACAGTAAGCAGTATTACATCTGGCATTGAATGTTAAAGACTGCGTAGCGACTTCGCTACGAGACAGCTACGTGAACCGCTGGCAGAGACCTAGATTGAGTCCAGGTAGCATAATATCTTGCGCATAGCTCATGATTGCCTAGTCACTTAACTACAAGACAGCTTCACCTGTGAATCGAACAGAATGAGGTCGTGCTAGAATAACAAAGCCTCCGTAGAGTTTGCTACGAAACAGCTACGCCAGCCGCCAAATGCGTCTCTACAGTGCAAAAAAACACACGAAACACAAACTTCACTAAATATATTTTGTAGACTGATGGTCTACTGCTGCTTGTTTGTACTATGGCAGCGCCAGCCCGTCGAAGCGGTAGTTATTAATCCAGGGCACTATTCATACAGTAACCCACATTCTTAGGCTAAAATATTGCCATTGTCTACATTACTGTGGAGGAAATAACATTTCGGATTACATTCTTTTAGCTAACTCGGTATGGGGATAAAATATGGACGGCAGAAGTCTAGCATAAAAGACCTAACATGAAATATGCCGTCTGCTGTTTTACTAACAACAAATAAATATTTTCTGATGATACAAAATACAATACTGAAGGCAAACGAAAGGAGATAAAGAATGTAAATAATCTTACCATGAGTGTCAACTATTATGATCTGTTCTTATCTGACGTATGGTATAATATCAGCTGTCTGTATCAAATGTCAAATTTATTCACAAAATAATATCAATACAACATAAAAAGTCAAAATAAATACTTAACCTAAAACCAAATAAATCCGTCTGTCTGTATCTAGTTGATTTAGTTTTTTTTTTTACCATACTGCTTTAAAAAGGTGGTTACATTTTTCGAGAGTATTTATGTAAGATATATTTGTGTATGTATGTGGATAAGAAAATTCTTAATCAAAAGCTTCATAAATTATGTAATATTTGTCTCAGATGTGCATAATATGACACTGGCTATATAAAAATTACATTGAATTGAATTTACTGCAGTTGGGCACTTCTACAGCTATGGTGAAATTTTCTCAACTCCGTGAACAATTTTTTTATCACTTTTTCCGGTGTAAACAAGAATGAAAAATTGCCAAAAAATGAGTTTGATGAAATGGTGCTAATTTGCCACTAATTGCTTTACGAGAATCAGATTTAGAATTTGTATGGTCACGGAGTTGAGAAAATTGGTCACGGAGTTGAGAATTTTTGAAATTTGTTATTTTTTTCAGGGTTTTTACAGAAATATCAAGTAAAAAAAATATTGAAAGTAAAGAAAAGGAATAAAAAAATCAAGCCAAGTTACAAATAGCACATTTGCAAACACTTAGTTAATTATTTTTGCTGTTTTGTTAATTTTTTTTTTTATCCTGGACATTTCACACAGCGCCATCTAGCCGCAAACTAAGCAAAGCTTGTACTATGGGAACTAGATAGCTGATATCAATACTTATATAAGGTGTAAAAAAATCAACTGCAAATATTTTAAGGGGTGAACCAGCCCATGAAACTGAACAACTTTCCCAAAGGAACATAGGTCGAAATAAGAAAAAAAAATTTGGACCTCCAATACCAATTGACTTGGTCGGCTGGTACATTTTGTATGGGAGGACCAATTCTTTTTTCATATTTCGACCTATGTTCCTTGGGAAAAGTTGTTCAGTTTCACGGGCTGGTTCACCCCTTAAAATGTTTGCAGTTGATTTTTTTACACTCTGTATACTTTTTTTTTTGTAAATACATACATAATATACATAGACAACACCCAGACTAAACACAAATATTTGAAAATTTACTTAACAAATATTTGTGTCGGTGGGGATCGAACCCACGACCCTTGGCGTGGCAGGCAGGGGTACTATCCACTACGCCATCGGACCAGTCAAATTAAGTCAGTTAATTTAAAGTAGGTTATGTAAAATCGCGAAGATAACTATCAGAAAACAGCAAAAATATATTCCAGTGCATCATTATACTATATAAACCGTTGTTGGAATATCAAGCGCTAAAAAACTTTAATTTAATTTTAAAGTCTCAACTCCGTGTGCAATTTTCTCAACTCCGAATACAAAATGTACACGGAGTTGAGGTTACGGAGTTGAGAAAATGTTGTACTACCAGGAAAATCTCATTTTCTTTTTAACTTGAGACAAACGTATTAAGACCCCTGTACTTATATTCAGGCGAACTATATTTAGGCAAAGAATTAACTCATAAAGATGCATAGTTTAGAAAATATTGACGATCCGGAGTTGAGAATACACCCTGCACCAAAAATCGGCCCCATATTCAACCTATTGAAAATCGTAAAAATCTATAAATGTACGCAATTTTACTCTATTAGACCTCATGGGAACAATGCCTAGTTTACGTGAATCTATTGACAACATGCAAATTGTAAATATGTCATGAAATATTCAAAGTAATATTAGAAACAATGAAAAAAGCTAACGTCTGGGACAAATTTTTGAATATCTGAAGGGGTATCCAAATATACATTTAATGAAATTTTCATGAGATACACCTCTTCACTATATTTCTCTCCATATGTGAACAGTAAAACATTAAAGAAAACTGTGCGATTTATTAATTTACAAAACAAAATTCATTCAATTTCGGCAACGGGACAGGGGTAAACTAACAAAATTTCACCAATTTCTAGACTTTAAAAATTATTTTTGTGAAAACGAATATAACTACGGAAAAAATTGAATGTTCTCCACCAAGTATATATATATATATAAGGGAGTATGTGTATTTTTTTTGGAATTTTTATCTAGTCTTGTAAGACGATTTATGAAGCCAGACAAAATAAAATACTGTTTCTGTAGAAATGCCCAGTTGGGCTCCGTTTATTAAAATTATGATTGTTATTCTTGTTACTTTGGTGTAATTTTATCCAATTCATTTTCGATCCAAAATCTTGATTGATATGTAGGTATAGTATTTTGCCAGTATGATACTGGTACCTAATATTTTCTGTTTATATGCTCCTGGTAGAGAGTAAATAACGAAGAAAATCAAATATTAATTTTACATAAAAGCTAGTTTGAATTTAACATGAAACAGAAGAGGAAAAACTTCATAACTTACAGGTAGGCTTAAACTTGTGAAGCCGGTAAAAGTTTTACCTACAAGATAAGTCCGGTATAAGAACATAATTTATTATCGTGTATAAGTTCCTGTAAGTTCTTACATAAGTAGTACTTAGGGTAAAGCCTGTCGATTAGTCGAGACTTTTTATACGCCTTACTTTTTCTAGTGTAGCGTACATTTATGTTCATAAGCTATATACCATCGACCATGTAATGGTCCTGATTGTGATCACAGATCATCAAGCCAGTTCCAGGTTGCTGTTGCCAAGTTGGATTTACTTACTAAGGGTTTTGACTTTACTCGTTGGTCAATATCGTTATTGACTGCTTTTAACAGATAAATTCAGTCAATAAGGGTTTTGACTGAGGCCCTTCAGTATCGTTATTGACTGGTTTTGCCGGTCATAAGTATAATATCTACACCGACCTACTTTAATTTTTTATCAATTTCTACAACTACGAATATGACATGCACATGCACAAAACGAATTAATTAAATTAGACATGTCATATAGATGTCAAAAATAAATATTGGGTACAATGGATGAGTCTAATACCCAGACGTCGTAATGTAAGTAAACTCTAATAGTCCGAGCGACGACTGGTCTCATCCATATCTCACAAAAAAATAGAATAATTTAGCTATGTACGGGTAGAGGAGCTCGAGTTGAGGCACTACATGAGGACATTGAGAGATTACAGCTCTGTAAATCTCACTTCTATACACTGACAAATTTTCATTTTATTGGCGAGGCCCACTCCCTAATAAACAAAGTCAGGGTCCTTTAAAATTGAAATTTACTGAGAGTGAAAAGTGATCGCATCGGAGAAACTACCGGACTGAGCTCAGGCAGACCAAGGGATATGTGTTCAGCTTTAAATAAACTATTATTACAACTTAGTTTCATTCTGTTATTCGAAGAAATAAAAAATTCTCAAAAAAAAGTAAAAGTGGTCGTATCTGGAAAACTGCCAGGCTGTGGTCAGGCAGACCAGTATTTTTCTAGGCAGACTTAAGTAAGCTATCGGTACGACATATTTTTATTCTTTTATTCGAAGCATGGACGTATAAAAGGGCGGACAGAGTCGCGCTAATAAAACCTCTGTGTAGCCCCAAGTCAGCCAGTTGGCTGTACGTACAAGAACGCACGCACACATTCACACCAAACCCAGCCATTCCGAACGCAAACGTCAGCCTACCCTACCGATTTTTGCAAAATAAACAAAAATAAAACATCATGTCGTGCGTTGTAAAAATTTGAAAAAACAGCAGAGATCAAAGGAATAAAAGTTCGGGAATCACGTTTCACAGGTAAATTAATAATTTGATTACTCATTTTCATGTTTTAAATTATTTAAATTAGCCTCCAACTGAGGGCTGGTGTTGCCATTATTCACGTTATAAATTTCCCTAAAGTATAGGTAATTATTGGGTGGGTGGGTTCAAAAAATTCGGTTTCACCACATCTTAAAATTAGAAAACGAGACAAGAATTTCTCAAAGCAAAAGAACGTATTATAAAAACTTACTCAACATATGGGATGTAAGTCGTAAATAGAACAATTCAATATAATCGTATTAATAACTGTGTTTTATTGGTAAAAAGAATCCTAACATGGCAACCCTTATTCACTCACACAAGTTTATCCGCCGCCATTACGGTTATTCAGTTTTGACATAACTGGCATTCTGTCCGCCCTTTTATACGTCCATGATTCGAAGAGATAAAATTTTTACTAAAAAAAGTAAAAGTGGTCGGACCGGGAAAACTGCCAGGCTGTGGCCAGGCAGACCAGTATATATGTAGGCAGACTCAAGCAAGCTATCGGTACGATATATTTTCATTCTATTCTTCGATGAGATATTTTTTACTTTTTTAAGAGGGCAAACTTTTAGCTACTCCGCCAAACGTGCCAAGCTGCGCCGCGGCAGACCACGACCAATCCGAAGTACTCGAGCTCCTCTACCCGTACATAGCTAAATTATTCTATTCTTTTGTGAGATATGGATGAGACCAGTCGTCGCTCGGACTATAACGACTTATATAATATAAACTGTACTACGAGATAACGAGATATAAAATTATAAAAAAAATAAGATTACTATTCTTATAAGACGCAATATAGTAAAAAATAAGCGAATAAGACGCAATATAGTAAAAAATAAGCGAAGAACCAAATGTAGAAGCGCATTGCACACGCAACAAAACACATACTGACTATTCGTCATACTTTATTGGGAGTATCTCAAAGAGATTAAATAGAGTTACCAGCACTACCCATCAATATGAACAACTTTCACTTTAGGCAAAGAATACTAATATATGCTCTAGGTCAGGCTATTTGTGAAATTTGATAAACAAACACAACTATTGCTTCCCTTTAGTTATACTTATCACCTACTCAACTAAAAAGGCTGTTTTGTATTTCGTGATTTGCAGATAGTTTTATAAGTAGGTAGGTATGTATAGTTCTGGTGCATGGAAAAATATAGACACCAGTTTAAATAAACGCCCGCGTTTTTAGAACGCACTGTATTGTATACCATAAGAAGGAGCAACTTTTACGGTTTGCGCAAGAATTTTCGCATAATGATCGTTCTAGTACATTGCAGTTCACACGAGCGTTTCCAGATTTTATTCGTTTCGACTGAAACTGTCATTGTGGAACGGTTATGCCCGTGGAGTTGAGTCTTTATAGGACAGACTAGGAAATTCAATTTGTGTCGGATCCGACTGCGATGCGGCGGTAGCGGTATTTATCGCGAGTTCTATTCGTGGGATAGTAGAAGGAATACTTGAATAGTTTTTATTTTAGCCATCTGTAAAACTAGCTGTTAGGTCAATGTGTACCTATTGCTAGTAATTGAGCACGTAATATATTAATTAGTTATTTTTGTTAACTATTCATTTAATAAAATCTTTGGCCCTTTTCATATTTAGCTTTTCAAGTAGGTACAAAGTAAAACGAAACAAAGCAATTCTTTTGAAAAAGACTGTATATGTACGTGTAAAAAATTCAACACATGGCACCTAGTCTGCAAAAACTAATTCACATAACGTTATAAGAAAGTATACATAGTAAAAATACCTAGCCAACGAAAATTCACCGAAGCTGCATCCTTCATTAAACATTGACAAAACTAAAATTATTTGACTCAGTTAAGTATATTTCCAGACAACAATCGTATTTTTTTTTATTTATATTACGACACTTGATAAAAGATTGAACGCTTGACATTTACGTATAATACAAATCCTCATATGAGTTTTTATTAAACGAAATCAGATTATCTACGCCCACGCCTTCATACTTATACGAGTATTTTTACTAAGAACTCCTAGGTATTATTTTCTTTTCAAAATATATCATGATAAGTAGGTACTTAATGGAAAATGGTATTGTCTAAAATTTTCTTAGCACCGCAAAAGGAATTGTTTTGGGTACTTTTATATTCAAAGTCTGTATAGACAAAGATTCGTATAGAGAAAAATCCCTGGCTTATCTCATTTGGCATCCGTGAAAATTCACCTAAACCGGAACACAATCGTTTAACCAAACTCAAAGCGGCAAATTTTCCCTGTACCTAATGTGGCCGTGTCCTCAGTCCTTTGTCACCGGCGTTTCATCATCCATGGCTCGCTCGTTGAGCGACTGAATTTTCTCGTGTTAAGAAGAGCCGCACTGGAACCCCGCCAGATGGCTCTCAGGCTCGAGGGGCGAGGGCCCTCCACCGCCTCCGACTGACGCTAATTGCTACCAACTCTTCCGTAATTATCTCAATTACCAGATAAATTAATGACGTTTAATTGAAACAATTGAATAAGTATTCCTATTTTTGCGCTAATGTCTTGGTTCGCGACAAAGTTTTTGGGACAATGTATTCTGTTGAGCAAGCATGCCTAACTTATGAATTCATTTTAAAGGGACAAATTTTATTACAAAAGCAAGTTGTATGGGATTGTGTTCTAAATCTTAGCAGTCAAGAGTCTACCAATGAAACTAAACATGCCGAGTTAAGAAACGTGAAAAATTTAGACTTTCTTGAATAGTAACATTCATCAATACTTACTGCTCTATGTATGATTGTTTATTTCGGGCTTGATTATTTTTCAATCCTTCCCTTAACTAAAAGTTCCTTTGTAAGCCTCTGCTCATGCCTGTAAAGTTTTCGAGCCTTTAATAAAATAAATCAGTACCCTCCATATTATTATATTCTTGAAGTATAGTTACAATTCCACTGATCTTATGTACCCGTGTACCTAAAAGTATTATTCGTGACTCTACTGCGGCATTTCAAAAACATACAATTAATTCAGCTGAAGATTTATGTATCTGGAGCCATTGTAGCATGTTTCTGCAATTGCTGCACAGCTTCGGCTTAAGAACGCCATAAATTCAAATAGTGGTGTGTTGTACAGTCCGCGCGGGATTTCCTAAGATTACTGGTGCCTGCAGCCGTATTACAGAGGACAGCTGCTAAAGTTACCATCTAATGGACGGCGAGCGGCTTTCAAAAGCAATTTGAGAATGAATTGTAACGTAATTTTAATAAAGTCTTTATTGGTCTTGTCAGGGAATGGTTTGCTCGGTCGACAGATCGCTTTAGCTACCCTTACTCAGATCTTCCATACATTTGAATTAAGGCAGTTTTTCCGGAAGCCAAATACTACGGGTGTAAACAAAAAACCAATCTGAATTCATTTTTTTTTTATAAATAGACATGTCAAATCCCTAGGACAAAGAAAATTCCATCTCAAAATTACTTAGGTGTCAAAAAAGTATAAAACTCGTGTATAAAAAATTATGGAACAGTTATAAAATTGAAATTTTTGGATTTTATACCTACGAGAACAGTTTTACAATTTGGTATTCAGGAAAAATATGTTTGATTTTAAATTGTATGTATTTATATTACTATTAAATGTTTATTTTTTTTAGAAATTGCAAGATTTTCCACCGCGGTCAGGATTTGTACTGGGATATGTTTTGTTGTTGCAAGTATATGTTGGCTAGTAACGCGTGACAGGGCTCCATCTACCGGGATAGTTTTGCAACTAATTTCTGTCCTCAGGTTACTCTAGATGCTGCCGACTGTACCAGAATCCAGGCTGGACAAGGGCCAATAGCCAGCACCAAAGGACTCTGTGTCATGCACAGCTTTATTACTGTAGATTGTAATAAATTTGAAACGGTTTGGATAAATTTATATTTGTTTATGTAAACCTTATTTTGCCGTATAGTGCCTGCCGGTTTAGAATAGGCATCACCCTTGCATCACCCTATATCTTTCCCGCGGGTGTCGTAAGAAGCGACTAAGGGATTTAAGAGTTGATTTGTATTGCAGTTTTAGGTTGACAACCTGTCGCTATGGTGATACACAGTGTTCTGAATGATTCTTAAACTTTTGTGAGACGTGGTTTAAATGGCCATTTTTACCGCCATTTACGCTCAGCCTACCCCACTATGTATGTATGTTTTATTTATAAATTAAATTAGGCAGGTAGGTGTATTTCCATTAAAGGACTGTCCCGTCCACTACTGCATCGGCTATATACATCTGATACCACATTTCCTTACTTTAAACTAGATAAAAATCAACAGTGTAGTGTAGAGTTGCACATCGGATATAAAAGTACACAGCATAGCACTTTGTATCGTTTTACTGGGCTGAAGGATGGGCTCGCTAGAGGAGCTCTTGACCGCAACAGATGGGCTCTCTGTCTATACATGCTTAGCTCTATGTTACAGATAGCGGGTTTTAAACTAACTTTAAAGTAAGGAAAGTTACTATTAGCAGCACATCATTCTACCAGTTTAAGTGTACAATACTTTCTCAATCAATAAAATTCTCAATTCGCTTAGTCGCTTCTTGCGACACCCAAGGGAACGATATGGGGTGATGCTATTCTAAGCCGCCACCAGACGGCACAAAAAAACCTGAAGAAGATTCCACTGGATTATTGTTCATAATTACGGTCTGCATAAGTATCAGTTTTCGGAGAGCTGTCTCTTAGACCCTGTCCGCACAGAGAATTATGTTCGCATACCGCGATTTTTCTTTCTCGAGCTATATTTACTTTTGTATGACATAGCACGAGATACTTTTTGCGGTAGTGCGGAAACTTGCATACCTAAGATTCAGTGCACAAAAATGCGAGATAAAATCGCTGTGCGGATAGAGCCTTACACCTGGTATAAGTATACTACTTATTTTTTCGAATAGCTTCGTATGTTCATAGTTTTTCAATATCAAGAGAGAGAGATGGACTCTTGATCATTATTAACCTATCGCCTATCTGCCTGACCTAGTTACATTTTTCGTCTATAAACTTCTCAGACATCCGAAATCTCCCAAATAGATACAATATATCTTCCAAATACCTACATTATATCTTCCAATCAATAATTTCAAATAGTCCAAATCCTTCGCCTTGGCAACTACTAGTCTATGAAGCCTAAGGCGGCTCCCACACTTGACGTCCGTTGCTTAATTTAGCGCATCCGTAACTCTTGCGTCTGTCAGATGCAAGTTTCAAAATCCCCATACTAAAACGGACGTCACGATCAACGGATAAGCTCGCGTTGTTTGACAGATGCATCTGTGTATGTTACACTGGTAGATGTAATAAACTTATCTCTTTTGCACCAACGAAAGTCAGGTGTGAGATTCGCCTTAAACTCTCGATCAGATTTGATTGAGATAGAATTTTATTAGAATGACTCTCGGTCAGTTGTTAAAACGATCGTCTTAGGGCCGCCGCACACTATGAGCAAGCAGATCTATCTGACACGAAAATGTACTATATAGTAAAAAATAATGCCAATATTGGCTGGCATCACAGATACTCTGCTGGTATGAACCAACAGCGTCGTCCGCGCGAACCATCAAGAGATACTTACAGATTATTTTCATTAGCCACAGAAAAACTCCCCAAGGAGACTAGTAGTTCTGCATCGACCCTTACTCAGCTTAAATCCTGCGAAGACGTCTACCTAAATGAAGCCGAAATGAGTTCAAGGTACTCATGAAACTGAACAACTCTTGAAAAAATATATCTTCCCATCTTACTAAGATGGGAAGATATACCCATAGTAACTAAAATCAGTGCAACTCATTCAGAGCCATCTATCGCTGATTTTAGTAACAACTACGTACATTTTTTTTTCTTTTTAATAGCTGTCAGAAAAGGCCTCGTTTACCAACATATCATAATACAGTTAGCTACTGAGAACGGCTCGCGTCGAAGGGAACTAGATCTGCACCGGCCCTAACTTAGCTTAAATCCTGCGCGACCTCTACCTATAGAAATGTAATTAAAACTTTGTCTCAAGTTCGGACCGACTTGCCTTCATTGCCTATTGCGAACACCGGGGCCACGGGTTACAACAATCTACTTTCGACCAGACGCAGGTTTTATAAGTTTACTTTACTGTATTCTTGGTTGTCGTTTATCGGGATTCTTTTATAGATAAAAATACCTATTTACACGAATGTTGAAAAATGATTCAAGTACCTAATGAATAATACGTACCAATGACTATGTACTACCTAACTGCCTATAGCTACCTACCTACCTACCCCAACATTAAGCCCTATGCAAACTACACCGAAATTTGGACGGTTATGTAGGTAACGGAACTGAGTCGCTTTACAATTTATACCAGTAAAAATTCCACGTACCCAAATACTACTCCAGTTCCGCTGGGGTTCGCATAGGTCTTTACTTTGCAGCCCATATGAATGTATTGCCAAAGTCGGTTTACGAGACCTTGCTGCCTACACAAAGCTTAATAATAAATTCGATTAGATCCGGCAAACACGCAAATAAAATTTAGTTCGTCATGAAAAAAAACGCCTTCAACTTTGAACTTTGGAAAGAAAGTCTATTTCTAGACACCGTAGCTCCATTAGAGGCGGTATCGGTGGGGGGGGAGAGGTTAGTGGGGGGAAGGGGAGGGGGGTGTGGATCTACAAACAATCCCGCGGATATTGAACGGATGCGTTGGGAAATGCAGCGCCGCCGGCTGCTGGCTGTCGGCTGCGTGCAGCGGAACGACGAACGCGAGCGGCCATACATTTTTGTATATCGAGTCTTTTTTCGAAAATAATAGATCATCTTTGATACGAATCTATACAGGGAATGGAAAAGCCATTTACTTACATTAGATGTAACAAATTACAATGTGGGTATTTGCTGTGGTATTTGTTGGTAGATATACATCATCATCATCTTCCTGCCCTTATCCCAATTACTTGGGGTCGGCGCAACACGTTTGTTGAACACAAAATCGTGTTGCAAAGGATTTGGCTTAATTTTACGACCGGCCGCCTACCAGACGTCAACCCTCCTTGGGAATGCAGATAGATAGATATACGAAAAACAAAATTTTTAGCAAGAATTAAAATAACCAACTTCTACTAACAGCTAGGTAAATCACAGAGCGGAAAGGAAACCGTTTCTCTTGCTACGAGTTTGCTACGCCGTAGCCGTAGCTAAGGCTACGCTCTTTACTCTACTGCTCAAAAAAGTAATGTAATGGTTTCCAGTTCCAGTTTACACTCTTTTGTCTTGTAGGCCATATAACTACCTAGAGAACGGCCCGATGAACCCAGTAGGCTTTTGATGTGCAGCATAGAGAAACTTGAGAGACAAATGTGTCAAAGTATGGATTTAAAAAATCAAGTAAAAAATTTTTACTTAGGGGTGTGGACAATATTAAAGTCGCGGTGCATATCATAAGCACAAAATAGAGAGTTTACAAAAGGATCAATCGACCCTATTTAGGATTTTCGCGATTGTCGCTTTTTACATAGCCAGGTTGCTATTGTCAAAACACAAAGTACCTACCTACCTATATCAAAACAGCAAAATCTGATACAAGAACGTCATATGATTCTGAGCCAATTTAAATCCTAAAATGACGTTCGTGGCAATCCTAATCTTAGTTACCTTATGTTCCTCTGAGATTCCAGATAAAGTCAGTAAGCGTCGAAATTGACGCTATAAAAAAAATACTTAGTACTGAGTGAGCCATCTCCCTTTTTTGGCATAAGCCTACTGATGTACATTTGGTGCCATAATTTCCCTCTAATTTTCTATGACCCTGTGTAGTATTGCACGTTCCATTGCACCGGTGCAACGCGGGAACCAATGCGCGAAGATATGAATGCCCTCATTTTCATCTCGTTTGTATTCAGATTACATTTCAATTTTGAAGCCTGCACTGATATTAGTTTTGAAAAAGTATTAGTACGCTACGTGGAGATAGTTTATGTTTCGGTGCGAGTTTTGAATAGGTTGAGCTTTTGTTTTGATACAGGTAGAGTGGGAGTTTTTGAAGAATTAAATTTCATCCGCAGGTATGATATGAACCTTTGACTAGCGTCCCCTTTTTACAACTAGGCAAAGGATACTAAATAGCTAAACTGGGTTACCACGACTCAATCTTTGCTTGCGAAATTATGTGTTCTTACTTATAACTTATTATAACTTGGGTCTTTTCAAGGCAAGAGTAAATATAGGCACTACCTAGGCAAGCATGCTCCAACATTGTCTGCATCGTCACTTACCAACAGGTGAGATTATTTTTAAAAAGAGCTTGCTTAGTATCTTGGCAAGTTTTTAAGTAGTAAAACTCCTGTGTCGTTAGTTTCTCTACGTCTACGTTTTTGTTTTCTACTTATGCGACAGAGATATTTGCTGTGACCCAATAATAGTCCTCATTTTCACGTAAAAGCAGAAACTAAATACTGTATTCATGACATTGTTTCTTCATGAATGTCATCGACCGACAACACCTCTAGGCACGAGCTAACTTCCAAAAAGCTACTTCTAATGGCATTAAACTAACTTGCTTAGCGAGTAGCGGAGTACGCGGGGCAGGTCGACAACTCGATAATAACTCGGTCCCAGTTAATACAGCAAACTAAGTGTCGCTGCCAACTCAATATGAATCGGTGGAGTTGTGAGCCCATACTCTGCTCATTGCACGAAATCTACAAGCGGCTGGGGTATTCTGCACGCACGACGGATATGGAACTTGTTGGAAACCCTGTTTTATGGGCAAGAACAAATGACAAAGGCTCAATAATAACTCGGTCCCAGTTAATACAGCAAACTAAGTGTCGCTGCCAACTCAATATGAATCGGTGGAGTTGTGAGCCCGTGCTCTGCTCATTGCACGTAATATACAAGCGGCTGGGGTATTCTGCACGAGGGATATGGGAGTTTCACAGGCAGCTAGCTCAACCCTTCCTTGGAACTTGTTTGAAACCCTGTTTTATGGGCAAGAACAAATGACGAAGGCTCGATAATAACTCGTTTTTCATATGCAGACGATACAGCTGTGGTATTTGAGGGTGATAATTGGGAATGTATAAGGGACAGGGCAGAGAAAGGTATGGATAAGGTAGCAAGATGGCTTAATACAAATCTTTTGACACTAAACACAAACAAAACAAATTATGTCTGTTTTACAAATACCGTAAAGACCCAACCTGGACCAGAATTTCAAATAAAAATTCACACGTGTAATAACCGCCCTACAAATCCTAACTGCCAGTGTGCAGTTATTTCAAAAGTTGCCACTGTAAAATACCTTGGAGTCATGCTTGATCAGCGTCTATCTTGGCATAATCATATTGAAATGATAATGGGTAGGACAAGAAAATTGGTTTGGATCTTTAAGATGCTGCGACATATCGCTCCTAAAGATCTACTAAATCAAATATATGTGTCACTGGCTCAGTCGGTGTTGGGGTATTGTATTTCAGTCTGGGGCGGCGCTACAAAAACGAAATTTCTGGAGGTAGAACGAACACAAAGGTCATTACTCAAGACTATGTACTTCAAACCCTATAGGTATCCTACAATCGATCTTTATTCCACCTGTAAACTGTTATCAGTTAGAAAGCTGTACATTCTGAATGTTGTACTCAAACTGCATAGATCACTGGACTACGACGATAAATATAAGAACAAAAGAAGAAACCATAAAGTTGCTCCTGTTGAGTTTGTGCGTACAGCATTTGCTGGAAGACAGTATCTAAAGGCTGTCTGCCACTGTTTATAACAAAATGAACAAATTATGTAACATCTACGCCTTGAACTTTCATGAATGTAAAAAAACAGTAACTGACTGGCTTATTGCTAGAACATACGATGAAACGGAGGATGTCATTAATAATATAATCAAATGAAATTATGAAATATCTTACACATACACACTCTCTCTCGCACACACACACACGCACACACACACACGCGCACACACACACACACACACACACACACACACACACACACAGAGGCGGATCTGAGGTAACCAGCGCCCCTGGCTCGGCTCAAACTTTGCGCCCCCCCTTTGCAGCTTTGTTCCGGGGAGTCATCGAGGCTGCAGTACCTTAGTATTACCAGTTACTATATCTATACAAACATGAGTGCAGGTTTTGTCAGACGCGAATTTAGATCCGTACTTAGGGAGATCTAGAAGCGCGCTACTGTACACTAACGTATTGCGAGCGAAGCGAGCCCGACTTTTCACGCTAAATTGGTGTGGTGGTAGCAGCACTAATGGACAGCAAGAGGGAGCGTCAGTCTGACACATAACGTATTGCGAGCGAATCGAACCCGACTTTTCACGCTAAATCTGGTGTGGTGGTAGCAGCACTAATGGACAGCGAGAGGGGGCGTCACTGTGAGAAATAACGTATTGCGAGCGAAGCGAGCTCGACTTTTCACGCTAAATCTGGTGTGGTGGTGGCAGCACTAATGGACAACGATAGGGGGCGTCACTGCGACACATAACGTATTGCGAGCGAAGCGAGCCCGACTTTTTACGCTAAATCTGGTGTGGTGGTAGCAGCTCTAAGAGACAGCGAGAGGGTAGGTGACACTGATAGAAAACTTACAGTGAGCGAAGCGAGCCTAACTTTTCACATTAAATCTGGTGTGGAGGTAGCAGCACTAAAAGACAGCGTGGTGTGACCTGACACAAAACTTATTTCGATTGCGAATGCAGCGAGCTCGACAAACACCATTAAGATTAAAAGGTGGCGGCTTTTATCAAGGAGCGTCAGAGTTGTATTGGGTTCCTTTGCAGTTTCAGTCATCTCACCAGTGAGTTATTTTTTGCACGGTTTGTTGCCCCTACTTAAATATTATGCTGCTCTACCCCCGGACCTAACAGGCCTTACAAAATTCAAAGACTCAAAATAAAAATACGATTTGTTACGGAAATAAACCCATTTTTAAATTATGATACCTACTTCATTTTCATAAATTTAAAAAGCCAGCCTTTTTTGCTTTCTTGCAAAAGCCACATTCTTGCTGTCATTAGCACTGCAGGTATGCGAAAAACTTCTGTGCCCGTATTAACTGACTTGAATTGGCGCCCTCAGTTTGGCATGGCACGCCCCTTTTCGTATCGCAGCGCCCGCGCCCCTCAAGGAAGGCACGTAGGAAGTTATAGGTTAAGAATCAGAGTGATGTGAAATCGAACATCAGTTTTAACATTCATTTATATTTTTTATCTACACTTCATACATAATGTTCCTATTACAAATTCGAAAGCAAATGTATAAGCAACTGCTTTACAGCCATTCAGCCTTTAAAAAAAATGTCGATATCATAAAGTAAAATGTCGATGTCATAAAGTACTTTTTTCTGACTTTATGATATCGACATTTAGCAGTAAGATAATAAAAAAAAAACAAATGTCACGACACAATCAAAGAATGGGACGACACTTGAAATTATGAGGACTTATTTATTATTAAATCTTTGCTTCAAATCATTTTCCGAATTATAATTTACCGATTAATGCTTTTTAATTTTAAAAGTTGTTCCGTTTTTATGAGCTTCCATTTTAACGTTTAGTTAAAAAGTTACTTATGTATAAAAGTCGTTCAGTTGTTGGTTCAGTAGATATGCTTGCAATCGCCATAGTGAAGTGCGGAGGTATGAATTATTTGTCATAGTTTTTCTTGTAAAGTGTAGATAAAATAGTGTATGCAATTGCAATATAATTAGGCTTTAGAATGCTCGTGTCAAACTATTATCACACTCGGCTGCGCCTCGTGTGATAAACAGACACTCACATCCTAAAGCCTCTTATTATAAGGCAATTGCATAAACTACTATTCTGTACTCATGAAACAGGCAGGAAAACATTATACTTAATTGCTTCACTTTAACGCTATATGCGCCCTATGGTAATCCAAAGATTATCCCTTAGCCCTCAATCTTATGAGGCCTGAAGTCCAAACCCGCGTCCTCGCGGGCGCGAGTCGGATTTGCGCCCCCCCTCGGTCTGCGCCCCTGGCTCCCGCCCCTATAGCCACACCCTAGATCCGCTCCTGCACACACACACACACACACACACAAATTGCGGTTTTTACGATTGGTTTTTAAAATAGCTTAATTTATATGATTTGTAATACTTGTTAATTATTATTTTATTATTATATATTCTTTAAATTTCTAAATTAATTTATTCGTAAAAATAAATTGTTTTATATAAATTCACTTTTTAAGAATAAGTCCGAGGAAGAGTGGAGTCCTCCATCACAAGTTTTTCTTTGGAACTTAAAGGAAGATTCCCACACTTTATGCGCAATTGTAACTGGTGAAAATGAAATAAAATATTTTTGACTTTGGTTTTGATTTTGAACTCGGTCCCAGTTAATACAGCAAACTAAGTGTCGCTGCCAACTTAATGTGAATCGATGGAGTTGTGAGCCCGTGCTCTGCTCATTGCACGAGATCTACAAGCGGCTGGGGTATTCTGCACGCACAAGGGATATAGAACTTGCTGGAAACCCTACTTTATGGGCAAGAATAAATGACGAATGCTCGATAATAACTCGGTCCCAGTTAATACAGCAAACTAAGTGTCGCTACCAACTCAATATGAATCGGTGGAGTTGTATGAGCCAGTACTCTGTTCATTGCACGAGATCTACAAGCGTCTGGGGTATTCTGCACGCACGAGGGATATGAAATTTAATGGAAACACTGTTTCATGGACAAGAACTAATGACGAAGGCTCGATAATAACTCGGTCCCAGTTAATACAGCAAACTAAGTGTCGCTGCCAACTCAATATGAATCGGTGGAGTTGTGAGCTCATACTCTGCGCATTGCACGAAATATACAAGCGGCTTGGTCCTTACTCTGCACAAGAGATAGATGTGGGAGTTTTGTAGGCTGGAAAACCGGGTTTGTAAGTAAGTTTCCACAAATGACGTTGAAAACTTGTGAAAACGTCAAAATTAACTATGCCATGAAGCTGTCTGGCTGGCCTAAAAAATCCAGTGCAGTTTAACAGTTTTATTTCTTAAACCGATCATACCCGTTAAGTTTTCCTTATCTACTATTACCCCCTAAACACGTACCTTAGTAGTACCACCGGTAGGTAGAGCGCTCTTTTATAATGCTTTGTCTAGCCTGTTTTCAAATTAGGGACTCGTTTAATCTTATTGGATAGTGTAGACATGTCCAGTCCAGAATAGACCTCATGCAACTCTGTCAACCAAGCCGGCTCTATCTGGCGGGCAAACAGGGAACTTGGTTCGGGCAAGTTACACAGTCGATTTGAGAAACTGTCATCGTGCCTACTCGCAAGCAGACTTGCTACTTGCTCGCCCGCAGACTTCCTACTCGACTGCAGGCACATATTACCCTCTGGGCACGTGCCCGGGCACGAGCTGCGAACAAGGGCCCCCATACGAAGTATTTAACAAGCTGTTTCACTCCTGTTTTCCTTGCTGCTCGTTCTGATTATAAAATACCAAGCTCTTTTTTCTAGGATGACGGCAGTCCGCAAGTCCGCGGGGAAATGCTGGATGCAGGCCGCTTCTAATCGGACAAGGTGGAAATATTTAGGGGAGGCCTATGTTCAGCAGTGGACGTCCTATGACTGATATGATGATGATCAATGATATTATATGTAGGTTATGATGATGATGAAGATCTTTTTTCTAGCGAGACATTAAAGTACCTATAGCTATAACCTATTTTAAAAAAGAATTTAGCCCGCTGTGCTCGCGTATTTTTTTATGATCGCTAGCATATGAACATAAATGGGTATCTAAATTAAGGGGTTAACTTAAAAGCACTGTTTTTCTTTTTGTATGAATATCTATCTGTTACCCTTGCGGAGGTAGTTAGAATACCTACTTATGTGAAAACATGCCACAGTTATAGGGGCATCATTATCCTAATGTTTTCAGGGCCTCTATTCGGTCAAAGACGGCCCTGCTCGACTGCATATGAGTATGTGGCTAGTAACTTGCTCAAGGCAAATTATTAAGAGCAGTGTTGGAGAACTAAACTTGCAGTTTGGGGCACTAAATTATTTATGTAGGTAAAGCTACATAGTCGCACTTAGAACATGGAAGCTTGATTTCGCTAGGAATTTATCGTTAAAGCTCGGTTTATGGAAATTCCGATCTTTGTTTGTGTAGGATAAGGGCATGGTAAGGTATGGCCCCAGAAATAGGAACCACAGGCCATAACTAATTTAAACAGGGTGTTAGGAAAAGTACTATAGCATGTTAATTTCAAGGGGTAATAGTTAATCCCACCAAAAACATTTCCTTGTAAAAAGAACCAAGTCTCGCCTCTCAGTTCATCTACTGTAAAAAGTTGTGAGATCCATGTGATGCCAAGTCGGTTATTGATTTATTCAAGGACTACTTCAGGGAGCTTTCATCTTAAGCTATTGCGTAATTAGATAACAGACATCATCTTACAGTAACTATAACGATATTTAAAAACTTTTATATTTACAATAACTAGAATGACCCGGCCATCGCACTAGACCATCGTATCTCACAAGCAAATAGTGTGCGATTGCCAAGTCATTCTAGTTATTGTAAATAATAAAAGTTTTTAAATATCGATATAGTTACTGTAAGATGATGTCTGTTATCTAATTACGCAATAGCTTAAGATGAAAGCTCCCTGAAGTAGTCCTTGAATAAATCAATAACCGACTTGGCATCACATGGATCTCACAACTTTTACAGTAGATGAACTGAGGCGAGACTTGGTTCTTTACAAGGAAATGTTTTTGGTGGGATCTCATTTCTTTTTGTAGATAGTCTTCCTCTTTCTCTTATCTGGAACTACTTCTTGAGCCTCAGCTACAGATTTCCTCAAAGCCCATCCGCAAAGTTAACTTTGTAATCCTATACATTTGTATGGAAATACAAAGTTAGTTATGCGGTTGCAACCGAATTTGCAGAATGTTATAGTTTTCCCTTTATTCATACACTAAATACAAGGTGTATTCTAAGTTTCAAGCTCCTCAGTCTGCTAGAAGTACCTTAGAATTTTGATGATCGGTCAGTCAGTCAGGCAGAAAATTAAGAAACTTTGACTAACTATAACTTCTAAACTACTGGTTCAAATTAAATGAAATTTGAAATGTATCGTGTCTCTGCAGTGCTTGATAAGATATTTTAAAATGAGGGTTCTAAACTTATCGACAAGGGAGTTATGGGGGGATCAAAAATGGCCTGAACTGGTTCGAGAAAAGGATGGTACGGCCGTGCCGCTTTCAGCTCGACTTGGTGGGGGCACTGCCGTGCCCCCAGATAAAAACAGTTTATTGCACGTTCAAAACACAAACACAAGAAAACTTAAACTAAAAATGTGCAAAGTCAGCCTATCGCAATCTCTGCCAAAAATTATTTTTATACTACACTTGCATAGTAATTTACCTATAGCTTTACACTCTATAGGGGGAACGTTAGTCATTGTTCAACGTACAAATTAGCGGGAGGGAATTAACCATACAAATCACTTTCCTCCCGTGGTAGTTTTTACAGAATTTAGTAGGTAGTTGAACAGGTAGGTGAACACAAGTCAATCAGTTTTGAAGTTGTCATTAAAAAGTTGTCCAGTTTCATAAGTTGTACAGTTTTTAAAGTTGTTCAAGTGTAAAAGTTGTTCAGTTTCAAAAGTTGTTCAGTCTCAAAAGTTGTTCCGTTTTTAAAAGATGTTCAGTTTTTAAAATTGTTCAGTATTAAAAAGTTGTTGAGTTTCATAAGTTGTTCAGTTTTGTAAGTTGTTCAGTTTCAAAAATTGTTCAGTCTCAAAAGTTGTTCCGTTTTTAAAAGATGATCAGTTTTTAAAATTGTTCAGTATTAAAAAGTTGTTGAGTTTCATAAGTTGTTCAGTTTTGTAAGTTGTTCAGTTTTATAAGTTGTTCAGTTTTATAAGTTGTTCAGTTTCATAAGTTGTTCAGTTTTGTAAGAAGTTCAGTTTTGTACGTTGTTCAGTTTTGTCAGTTGATCAGTTTTGAAAGTTGTTCAGTTTTGTAAGTTGTTCAGTTTTGTAAGTTGTTCAGTTTTGTAAGTTGTTCAGTTTTGTAAGTTGTTCAGTTTTGTAAGTTGGTCAGTTTTGTAAGTTGTTCAGTTTTGTCAGTTGTTCAGTTTTGAAAGTTGTTCAGTTTTGTAAGTTGTTCAGTTGTGTAAGTTGTTCAGTTTTGTAAGTTGTTCAGTTTTGTAAGTTGTTCAGTTTTGTAAGTTGTTCAGTTTTGTAAGTTGTTCAGTTTTGTAAGTTGTTCAGTTTTGTAATTTGTTCAGTTTTGTAAGTTGTTCAGTTTTGTAAGTTGTTCAGTTTTGTAATTTGTTCAGTTTTGTAAGTTGTTCAGTTTTGTAAGTTGTTCAGTTTTGTAAGTTGTTCAGTAATGTCAGTTGTTCAGTTTTAAAAGTAGTTCAGTTTTGTAAGTTGTTCAGTTTTGTAATTTGTTCAGTTTTGTATGCTGTGAAGTTTGTAAATTATTCAGTTGTTCAGTTTTATAAGTTGTAAAGTTTTAATAGTTGTTTAGTTGTAAAAGTTGTTCAGTTTCAAAATACATATGTTCATTTTAGAAGTTGTTTCGTTTTGAAAGTTAATCAGTTTTAAAGGTTGTTCAGTTTTAAAAGATATTCAGTTTTGAAAGTTATTGAATTAAAAAATTGCGCTGCCGTATGCATGTGAGAGTTTGGAAATGTGTACCTAGGTAGTTTATTTTTTGCGGATGTTTCAATTCACCCCGTGGCTGTTACAACTGACCCCGCAGGTGTAGTATAAAGCACTATGTATTACTCGGATGAAAGTCCGACTACAAACTCGTGTGTATTGAGGCCCGAAGCACCCTCGTTAGTAATCGGTTTCTTTCTTCCCGCGTATACAATGTACTATTGTGGATGAGAAGTCACAGAAAAAGAAAGAGTACCTACCTACCTACCTAGTGTAAAAATAAAAAGGTAAGATTAGACGTAATGTTCCTATAGGGGTGTATCTGATTTACCTACAAAACCGCTTCTGGACTTCGGCTTGCGGAAAGTTACTCAGTTCCACTGAAGAGAGGGTTGATTTACCTCCGGAAAAGAACGCAGTGATTTTCTGTTGGATTTTTTAAACAGCCCGTTCTTAATCTATGTACTTATTTGGTAGGTAATTATTGTAGAGATATTTGCATGACTATCCAAAGTATTTAATATCGTTAAAGTTTACCAACAGTAAAAATTCGCAATATGACTTTAGAATCGCTATAAATTTCAAAAGGCAGCCATTTCGTTTTGTGGGAAGTCGTTAATGATCCGCAGAATCGTTTTTATGATGTTTACTCTGATCAGAGAACAGTATCAAAACGACTTTTATAGGCAATAACCTTCGGAGTCGACAGAAAATTTCGTGATGGCCTGTGTTGATACTATGATTACCATTATGATTACAACATGACAATATTTTTCTTACGTAGTACTCAAAAACGTTTCAAAGTAGCGTTTCATCCCCTGCAATTCATTTTCCTGCGGGAAAAGACATTTTCCCAGTATGTGATACCTATACCGGGAATAACAAAAGGGTAGGTATAAAAAAGCGGCCAAGAGCGTGTCAGACACGCTCACAAATAGATTTTCGTAGTCAACGTTTAAATATCAGGTCTTTCGGCGTTACAAAGTTAATTTTGTTGCTGGTTTGTTTGCAGCTGTATGGTGACCAACCGCTAATATTTTTTTAATCTTAATTGGTAGGTACAGTATTCGTTATAGTTTTCATGGTAACTTTATAATAAGAACTATATTCCATATTTTTTCAAATTTTTAGCATGCGTACTTTAGAAGTTACAGGTGGAACAAATTTAGCACAAAAACGCCCCTTTTAAAAGCAAATATCTCGAGACAGAAACATTTTAGAGACTTTGTTTCAAAGAAACCTCCCCTAAAGGTGCCTACAGACGTAGCTATAGACCTACTGCCCAATAATGCGCGTTAATGCGCATTAACGCGCATTATTGGGCAGTATTGGTGTATATATCCTGGGTTGCCAACGAAATGTTTTTGTTTTACCTTTTAGTGGACTAATTTTGGTTTAATAATAATAATTATGCAACTGGACTGTGTCGTCATTTCAATGAGCACGTTATAAAGAATCTAAAATAAATTCCTCGAGATTGAAACCAATAAATTTTTTGGGTGGTGCTCAGAGACGCAGGCAGCCCCACTTACGGTTTTGAACTCTTTAGTCGGATAAGGGCGCCACACACCGCCTCCGTATGCACGCGCGTAATCAAGTCGAACTATTTTTATATGAGAGCTCATGATAGAGCTTAGACTCTCCGTGATAATTATCTTTTAATCGAATATAGCCTTTGACCAACATAGACCTGTTTTTGGCCATTGTAGTCGTAATGACCATTGATACATTTTTGTCATAGTTTTCTTCTTCTGTGTATACGGCGGTGGTGTGTGGCGCCCTTTACTGTTTCGTCTTTGGCATGGTCTATGCTGGGCACTGATCTGTTCTATATTATCTATGGCACTGGATAAGTGGACTGGGCAATACGTTTGACAGGAATCGATGTTAGTGATGTCCTAAAGCCGGCTGTATAATAACATATCGATGGAATACCAAAGGTGACGCCTTTACCGGGAGTTCAATTTCGACTGATATAAAAAGTATATCATTTTAAAGCTTAGTTAAAATGTTACTAAAGCATATATTTAATTTTATCTAAAAATCCTCCTTTTTTTTATATTTAATAAAAACAAATTGTCGTACAAAAAATGAAATGAAATGAAACGAACATGCATTTTTGTTGCATTGCCATCGAAATCATATGGAACCTTCTTAGATGACGGCATAGTATCTATAAAACCTTCATGTATTATGGCAGAAGTATCAATGTTAAAAAGTAAACTGTCATTCATATCTGTCATTAAACCAAAACAAACACAAACATTGTATTTCATGTTTTATAAATAGGTATATTTTAATGCCCTAGAATATTTTACACTTATCTATGCATCGAATTTTATTGAATACCTAAATTGTATTCAAATAGGACTTCATTCGCACATTTTGTATACTGGATTGTACTGATTTAGAGGCAAAAACACAAGAAATCATGTTATTCGATAAAAAGCACAATAAATCACTAAAAACCTACTGATGTAATTATTTTTGACGATCCCCTGGTCTGCAGGTAACAGTAAAATATGTAATAAACAATAAAAATCGCACAAAATAAGTAAAATAATTATCAAAGCTCAAAGTAAACAAATCAATTGTCAAACATATTACTTGACAACCGAGGGATATTTTTTTTGCATCTAAAGAGTTTTTTTAATGAGGTTGCATGTGTAGAGTAGGTAGAAAAAGTAAAGGCTCCCGCAGACAGGACGCGTCGCCTTGTGTCGCGTCACGTCGCGTAGCGTGTATTTCTACGCAGTCGCGCAGACCCTGCCACACCGGCAAGCATAAGCAGCGCATGCCCTTACTTCAAGCAGTGCAGGTCCTCGCATTGATAGTCCCAGCGACGCAGTGCACGCCCTTAAAGCTAACGCAGACCGAACGTAGCACGCGTGCGTGCGTGCAGTAATGGAATGGAGACGTCAGATGACAGACGTACGCACACAACGCAACACCTGGGCCGCAAGTCTGCTAATTTTTAGCCATTGTAATGCCAGCGACACACAACTGTCATTCTATTGCCACTGTGATTTTCCATTAAAAACTGTTAGCAGACTACGAAATGACCAAAACCATGCAACTGACAAGCCATCGACATCCAAGTGACATCCGATTTTCATTTAGCAGACTTGGGGCACTGTCATCTCTATACTATTTACTGCACGAAAGCACCCGCGCTGCGCTAAGTCTGCGTTAAGGCTCCCGCATACCAGATACGGCACGCAATGCAATTAAAATAAGAAGTCCAGAAATTGACGGGTATATGCGCACTTCACACAGCTCCATATATTACAACCGTTGCATGCGTCTGCGTCTACGCGACGTAGCATTGGTCTGCTGGAGCCTTAATTTAAGAGTTTCTGGCTCGGATACGAGCTCTTTTAGCGGTGCCAAACTGAGAGTTTACCATAGTGTTGCCAGCATTATCATTATGATTACCACTTCACTTATTTAAAACTTATTTTAATAAAAAACGGGGATGATTTTTTAAAATATAACTTAGGTGTTTTGCTTTATTAATTATGTACTTTAAACCTGTATAACTCTCACTTCAGTTGAAATTTTTCGCCCGCGTTTCACACATTTTCCGGATGTCTCTTTTTAAAACACTTCTCATGTTAGGTAAACAATTTTTGGATAACTTGCAAAATTTTCCACCGCAGTACTGATGCCTTCGTCGCAGGTTCAAATCCTGCCTGCGGTGGAAAATTTTGCAAGTTTTCCAAAAACATCGATGATATGATTATCATCATAAAATCTTAAGCGGGTGCCAAGAAAATAATCTACCATTGTATATGATTGTTTATTACTATGCATTTACCATGATGAAATTTGTCCCAAAATTTAGGTGTATTTTTTGGTGCGTGGAGACTTTGTCGGTAATCAATTACCGAAGCTGTGCTTCGACAGTTTCGCTGCCTTTCACATTTACTGGCTGTACAGGGTGTAAGGGACGATGTACCTAACACTTTGCTGGCGTGATTAGACCACGAAAATGAATAACTTTTACTAGGGAGCCAATGGTGGGAAACGAGAAAAAATTTCCAACCTCCCATTCAAAATTTGCGATCAGCTGACTTACTTTGTATGGGAGGTCGGAATTTTTTTTTCGTTTCCCACCATTGGCTCCATAGTAAAAGTTGTTCAGTTTCATGCTCTGATCACGTCTGCAAAGTTTTCGGTACACCGTCCCTTACACCCCATATGCTGCGTATTATTGCTGTCGATAGGTATCATCATTCAGTAGTGTAAGGCCCGTGAGTACGAAAAGGAGCGAATCCGTGGAGTTGCATACAGCACAGCTTCCAGCTCCGATAATAACCGACAAAGTCTGCACGTGGCAAAAAAGAAACCCTATAGGAATGAAAAACTGTGATTTTATCATCGTTTTTTTATGTGTCTAGTTAAAACATGAACATGCGATTTCTCCTGCAATCTTTTGGTGTGTTGTAATGATTTTTTGATGCTCCTCGGACTGCTCTCATAGCAGTGGTCAAGGGCTACGCTGGATTGAAGTTTTGACAGCTTCAGTGTTGGAGGAATCATGCAGACTTGCCAAGAGTGCTTGGTTCTAAAAGTAAATTATTTATTAATAAGTAAAAAAAAATACAATAAGTTGCTTTTTTCCTATGTGGTATTTTTTCTCAGTGCCGCTAAAGGTGAATTCCGACCTACAGGGTAATTTTATTACATACTCAATCTGAACAGTATCGGCTCATGGTAAATTGATAAATATTTTATTTATCGATAAAAATATCGATACCTGTAATAAGATACATTTTACCCATCACTAGTGTATGTAAACAAAATAAGTTTCTTACAAAGTTTTCTAGGATATCGTTACAATATTTAACATAATATTTCTGAAATATTATTGCCAGCAACCGCAAGATAGTAAAAGGGGAGTTTTGTTACGATTACATGCATTATTTTTAAGTAATAATAACCATATCTTACACCTACCTGTGAAATTACGTTTTTCACCCTTTTTTGTATCGTTTTTTGCAAAACACAAACTTCTGCATCTTTGTTGATCTCCACTATCACAAATTTGAACACGTGATATTTTATCACGTAATTAAATGAACAACTCGAAAAATTATTCTGTGTTTTCCTATGGTGTTTTTGAAAGTTTGATATTCGTATCAAATTTACGTCAAGTTGTCATTTGACATTTATTTACTTACTCTTTGGTCATTTGAATGAGTACCTCCTTGGTACCTCCAGTCCACCACTCCAAGTAGTGGAAGTAGTGCTTGGGATACATAGGGTAAATATGCCGAACCCCGGCCCCTCGGATGCAATTTTGACCCTCTTTCCAAATAATGTCCCATAAATAAGTAAGATATATTTTTAAGTAGCTTATAGGTATAAATATTTTTCAAAAAAAAACATTAAAATGTTGTAAAATATAAGCTTAAAAAAGAAGAAAGAGTTTAAGCTCGGAAAAGTCGAAATGTCGGCCGCGATTTTGTAAAATCCCGGCGCTCCACAATGAGCGAATCAAAACCATGTTTTATTGAGTACCTAATAGACTTAAAAGCGTTTTATTTTATTAGTTTCGTTTGTACACAATATGACCAAATATAAAAGTGATGTAAATATGAACAAAACATTTAGAAAACAAGAAGAAAATCTTTTGTTTTAGTGAAGAACTTCCTGTTATCATCCTTAGATTTTTTTAATTAAAAAAGAAATCATTGTATACCTATCTATATATACAGGGTGATTGGAAATTCGATGCATTCCCTGAAGGTGGTTAGAGGGGGGGCCATTTCCAACATATTCTTCCATGGAACCAGGGGTCGGAAATGATTGGTTACAAAATTATTAGGACTTTTGATTTTTTAAAGAAAATTTCGATTTCAACTTTAAAGTCATGAAAGCTAGCCAAACCGTTTTATGCATAGTTTTTGACATGATCTCATAGTGAATGAATAGGACAATCATTTTAGTTACAAGTTTAGTTAGAAATACTTTTTTTTAAAATACAGCGCCAAAACAATATTTTTGGAAAGGATTTTCAACATTCATGGTAATCTACTGTAAAAATCACTATGGAATAATCCGTAAAACTTCATAACAGAGTTCTCTGTTGCATTAGCTAACTCTACAATCAAAATTTCATAAAAATAATTAGCATTAATGCAAAAAGCGGCGTGCGAAACAAGGCTATGGTCGGTGACTACGCCAAAGTCAGCAAATGCTGTTTAGACAACTTTTTCAAGTATTTTCGTGGTCTAATGGGTGGAGCATTCCCTCAGGAGTCTGTGGTTCCAGGTTCGATTCCGTGAGTTGACCTACAAGGTTGATATTCAACACTTTGTGAATTTTTCCAGTTTGGTTTAAAATCACGTTGAACCACCTGATTGTCCGCAAGAAAATATCGTGCCGGAGGGCATATTAAACCATCGGCTCGATTGATGTCTAATAAACGCAGACGGTGGTCGTAACACTACCATAGCAGAGGTCTAATACTTGTAGTAGGTGGTTTAAAACTCCGACAAAGATTTATCATTTCAGTTTTTAGGCTGTTTAAAGCTCAGGAGCTCCATTTCTGAATTGTCGTAATCCTAATCGTGCGAAAATCTGCTACTAATTGTGCTCGTATCACATGTTCTACTAAACTTATTAATTTATGCACACCCTAATAAATTCACACAAACCCTTAACATTTAAAGTGTCGAGTAGTAGAACGTGTAATACGAATGGTTAGACCACTCGTTTTAGATTTCCGTGCACGGATTTGGATTACGACAATTCAGAAATGGAGCTCCTGAGCTTTAAACAGCCTAAAAACTGAAATGATAAATCTTTGTCGGAGTTTTAAACCACCTTCTACAAGTATTAGACCTCTGCTATGGTAGTGTTACAACCACCGTCTGCGTTTATTAGACATCAATCGAGGCCGATGGTTTAATATGCCCTCCGGAGCACGATATTTTCTTACGGACAATCAGGTGGTTCAACGTGATTTTTAAACCAAACTGGGAAAATTCACAAAGTGTTGAATATCAACCTTGTAGGTCAACTCACGGAATCGAATTTGGAACCACAGACTCCTGAGGGGAATGCTCCATCCATTAGACCACGAAAATACTTGAAAAGTTGTCTAAACAGCATTTGCTGACTTTGGCGTAGTCGACCGACCATAGTCAATTGCCTTGTTTCGCACGCCGCTTTGCATTAATGCTAATTATTTTTATGAAAACATGTTTGATTGTAGATTATTGTACCTTTTGGTTAGCTAATGCAACAGAGAACTCTGTTATGAAGTTTTTACGGATTATTCCATAGTGATTTTTACAGAAGATTACTATGAATGTTGAAAATCCTTCCACCAAAATATTTTCTTGTTTTGGCGCTGTATTTAAAAAAGAAGAGTATTTCTAACTAAACTTGTAACTAAAATGATTGTCCTATTCATTCACTATGAGATCATGTCAAAAACTATGCATAAAACGGTTTGGCTAGCTCGCATGACTTTTAAAGTTGAAATCGGGAAATTTTCTTTAAAAAATCAAAAGTCCTAATAATTTTGTAACCAATCATTTCCGACCCCTGGTTCCATGGAAGAATATGTTGGAAATGGCCCCCCCTCTAACCACCTTCAGGGAATGCATCGAATTTCCAATCACCCTGTATATGATACAATTTGCATGCTATACGTATATTCTGAGCAAATAAATATATTATGAATTATGTAAGTACTTGGAGGTGGCTTTACTTTGTTTGAAATACTCGTATCTTATGTCAGCCGCCTTTTAAGATCCAAATTGCATCAGGTAGCCCCAGCATCCGGTTTTTGAAAAAGAGTTGCAAAACAGTAAATCTAATCTAATTGGCATGGACAATGTCACCTTTACAACGAAAGAAATTTTGCTGAAATCTCAATCCTAATCAATAGGGATCCGGTGGGGGGCCGGGATTCGACGAATCTACCCTACCCGAAACTGTCAGTACAGTCTTGATACTGGCAAAATTAAAATGAAAACGCCAATAAGCAAGAAATTGAATTTAATTGAAAAAACATTTTCTCCGATGAAACACTTTTTTATTGCAGCCGTTCAGAACAAAGAATTGAATTGTGATTATGCTCTGTCCATCCCGCAAGGGATGAAGGCGTTATTTATTATGTGTGACCGTACCCAAAGTGCAGGTCTAAACTACCAGATTTAGTGTAAAATTGCACTAAGGTGGCAACATTTTATCGCAAGATTGGACGATAGTGCCCAATATATCCCATCGCCGTCTCGTCTATGAAGGTTGGCGATATGTATGGAGGGATATATTGGGCAGTAACGCCCAATCTTGCGATAAAATGTTGCCATTTTAATAATTCTTTCAGTGCAAATATCTAGTAGAATTATTGGATTATAAATTGTGGAATTTATTTATAATTCTATTTTAGTTATGGAAATGACGAAAATAATGTCCAGTTGCATAATTTTTATTATTTTACTAAAAAAGTATCTACTAAAAAAATAAAAAATCGTCTACGGTGGCAACCCAGGATATATACACCAATACTGCCCAATAATGCGCGTTAATGCGCATTAATGGGCAGTAGGTCTATAGCTACGTCTGTAGGCACCTTTAGTTTTAAAAGACCTATTCAACGATATCCTACCTACTCAATATTACAGGTGAAAAAAATTTTTTTTGCCCCCTTTCACATGTTTGGTAAGGGGGCCCAAAAAACATTTGAAATATATTTTTCTCAACGTTTCTAAATTTGGGTCAACACGATCTATCTTCACACCAAATTTGATGTCGATAGCTCCAAAACTGAGGAAGTTATGAGGGCGCGGCATACAGACAGACAGACAGACAGACATGAACATGACGAAACTATAAGGGTTTCTAGAAGAGGTCTAGGTAGGTCGCAACCTACTCATTAAACTGAACAACTTTCCCCATGGAACATGGGTCGAAATATGAAAATAAAGAATGAAAATATAGAAATATTTAGTAAGTAAATCAATCAGATGATTAGTGAATCAGTAGGTAGGTATTGGAACACCCAATTTTTTTTCAGGTCTTGTTATACCCTTTTTGATACTCCCGTCTCCCTGCATGAGGTAGGTACTCACTCTAATTATCAATAGATGACAAAAACGCATCAAAATCCGTTGCGTTGTTTATGAGGAATTAGTTATTTAGGCGAATTCCACGACACTAAAAAGCTACTACATAAAATAGTATGTAGGTAGAGAGGTACTACCGGCCCGTAAGCGGTTTCACCCGCTGCAACCATGGCTGCAACTTATTTTCCCTCGGGTAGCGATTCCCACCACGACGACAGACAGAGAAATTAATTTTATACTATACTACCTTAAGCTAAGCGGTTGCTTTTCGCGCCCTACAGATGTAAATCAACCGGTTTAAAACGTTTAAAACCAAATTTCGCGGTTTAAAACCTGAAATCAACCGTTTTCAACCGTTTAAAACTCGCCTACAAAAAAAAAGTTCTGTGTTTTACATACACATACATACATACACAAATCACGCCTTTATCCCTTGCGGGGTAGGCAGAGCGTAAACAGCCGTAGGTACCTACAATACAGCCGCTATCGCCACGTCTGACTAATATTTCAGGGCCGTTGTAGAAAAATCGTGCCGAAATGCAAAAAAATTTTTGCCGAGTAGGTACTTAGGTATGAATTTTTGTATGGAACATCCAAATTATTAATATAACTCTGTATATACAAAATTCGGTGTTTCCAACGATTTTACACTGACTTGCTCATCATAGGTTACCTACGCTCGGGCCTCGGAGCGACAAACTAGGTAATAAACCCGCAAAATCACATCATTAATCCATTTCAGTGATCCTTACCTTTGTAATATTACGAAAATGTATTAAAATCAATAAAACATTGTTATCAACCATCCGCCGTTTTAAACCGAAAAAAACGGTTGTTTATGATTTAAAACGGTTTTTTTCGTTTAAAACGATTTGGTTGAATTGGTTTTAAACCGGGCTTACATCTATATCGCGCCCTATGATGGATCTTTGTGCGAAAATGCATTGGCCAAAGAACAGTGTACCAAACCTGAAAAAAAAACTGAATCAGCTGTTTGTTGACTTGTCAATGTCAACTATTTGAGGTTATGTCGTAATTCCAAACTCTGTGATTGTGGTTTTATTTTAACGTTAATTTGCGTATTTTCTGCTTTTAAAAGTAATCCAAATCTGTGAAACTTCAAATGGAAGATACAGAATCGAGTGGTACCGACAAAAGACCGCAATTCGGTAACAGATTCCTTGAAAATGCTGACGAAGTTTTCAAACACAATGCGTGGTACCGTATTCACTAGTTTCGTTAGATATTGTAAGAAAACTCCATTTTCGGAAGCAAAATTTCATGAATTGGAGAAGACACGACATAGGAAAAAGCCTCAGGGTGGTGCCAGATTTCTCGAGGATAAAAAACAAGTGTACCTTTTTAATGCTTGGTAACTTTAGTTTCCTTGTTTAGATACTGTTGATTCTAGTTAGGCTGGGTTCAAATGCATTCAGGGGACAGACAAAAGTGACTACGGCTAGCCTTCCTAAGTGCTTGTCAACCTTAACCCAGATTTCGCGCACCCCCATTTGTTTGGCAATTTTAGGACAGATTTGTCCTCACACGAGCGGGAGGGTTAAACTGATATCAAAAGTAAACAAGTTCGGAGATTTATTAAAAAATGTTTTTGAAGTAGAAGAATGCCTTCCTTTTCATGAAATTATGTTGAGTAGTTCAATTGCTTCAATCCGAGCTGGAATATTGTCAATTGAACCATGCTTCCAGGTTTAGGTCCCCATGGTCACTGATAAATTTTCAACTTCCTTATTTTCAATTTATGAGAATAATATAGCACTTAGGGAATGCAATATTGAGATTATGAAACTCAATCTCATAATTGGTAGTTAAGGCCGTGGCATGATAAAAATGGATGTTTTTGGATGCTGGAGTTTCATTAGTAGATACAATATAATTATTAAGTTTATTTAAAATGATTTTTCATTCTAATATCTAGATTCTAGTTGTACGAAAACACGATTAAAGAAAGTTTGCTGGATGGTTTTTTTTTCCTGGGTTTAGCAATTTTCAAGCATGGTTCAACGATACATCTTTTACATTACCAGATTTAAGTCGTTCAGTTTTTATTTACTTGTTTATTTGCTGAGAAATTGCCAAAATCGTCTAAATATAACGAATGCTCTCTGTTCTCACACACGCAAATCGCTGTAAGTGAAAAAGGGACGCTTACAACTTCGAGGCAGACCCTTATGAGTATCAATATTTGCAAGTAATTTCACTAATAAAATAGATATAGAAAGAACTATATTTATTCTGAAACAAACTTTTATTTTTACGAATATGAAGTGAAAACTAAATGAAATCAATCAAATTAGGGAACATTTAGCCATACTTACTACAATTTACAAACTATTTTGGAAGTAACTTCATAGAAAGCACAACGTATTTAACATATCGTTCGTCACCTAACCTACACCTTATTTAGCTAGCCGCTGAAAAGGCTTTTTCAGATTCCACACTGTTGGAACTATAGTTGTAAGGCAGTTATCAGCGAACTGCAAAAGTTCTCCTTTTGACCCTCCGGACTCAAGCTGCGCGTCAAATAGGATGTTTTCATGCTCGAGTTCAATCTCGCTAATCTCGCGAGATCTCGCCCATTTTTAGGCCGAGATTAATCTAGCAAAAAAAGGTCGAGATCTCGCGAGAACGAGATTGCATTCCCTAATAGCACTACTCTGAGTGGATTGAAAATCGCAATACAATGAATATTGTATTCTTTAATTCCAGGGATAATGTGCAGTGGGATGAGGAGCAAGAGAATGCGGCAAGAGAAAAAGTGCAACAGAACTCGCAGGTGACATTCTCTGAAGACCGGCTCAAGGATTTGGAGGAAAATGCCGACAAACACTGGGATGCCTTCTATGACATTCATCAAAACAGGTAGGTTATCTCAAAATAAATTATTTGGGCTGCAGAATAATTATTGTTGATGAAAACTGTAAGCTAGTAATTTACACACTACTTACCACCTTAATTCACAGGGAATGCTGCTGCCCATTCCCTGGATAATTATCCCTAAGTCGCTTTTTATGACACCCATGGGTAGAATTGGGGTGATGCTATTCTAAGCAGGCATCACACGGCATCTTGCACTGCGCTCGCCAATCCGCCTGCCAAGCGTGGTGAGTACGGCAATACCCCCAATACGGGGGAGGCTCATGTCCAGCAGTAGACTGTTGTGGTTGTAAAGGTACCTTACCAGTTACCACCTCATTCAAGTTTTTTTAAATTGTTTCCTTTCAGTTAATTCATAAGTGTTTTCAAAATTTTAATAAATGTATGTACTATATTTGAAAAAAAAAATGCATTCCTATATGGCCTAATTTTAATCTAATCTTATTTAGTATAAGTACATTGTCAGATTAATTAAATGATCTTTACTTTCTATATTTCCAGGTTCTTCAAAGACCGTCACTGGCTGTTCACCGAATTCCCTGAGCTAGCACCAGATAACACATCAGCCCCTGTCAGAGTATATCCTGAGAAAGAATCCAGTTCTAATACCACAGAACCGAAAGTCACGGAAAGCAATGAGAAGCGTTACATATTTGAAATTGGCTGTGGAGTTGGCAATACTATATTTCCAATCCTACAGTACAGCAGAGACCCAAATCTCTTCATCTATGGATGTGACTTTTCATCAAAAGCCATAGAGATTATGCAGCAAAATGAACTGTATGATACTAACAGATGTAAAGTTTTTGTATTGGACGCTACAGCACCTGAATGGGATGTCCCATTTGAAGAGAATTCATTAGATATCATAGTGTTGATATTTGTTTTGTCAGCTATTGATCCAGCCAAGTGAGTAGTTTACTGCAATGCTTATATTTTAAAGTCAATAGGTGCATCCATAAAGGGCGAGCAGTCTTAGATGTGCAATGCCTTGCGAGGCAAGCAACGTAAATTTACGACTGAGCACTCACTTGCCTCGGACGAGGCACGTCCACACCGACCGCGCAGTACGTCAATTTGTGAGTGCTCAGCCGTCATACGTGCTCTCTCTATCTAGACGCGCGCACCTATTAATTAGTTATCCTTTCGACTGTCATAGTCATTAAAATCTCTGAAATTATAGTGTGATGATACTGCTGATGATGATGTCTGATGGATAACTGATAACAAGACTGACATACAAAAGATAATTTAATTGCAATATTGCTTGCATATTGTGGGGAACATGTAGCTATCGATCCATCATCATCATCTTCCTGCCCTTATCCTAATTACTTGGGGTCGGCGCAACACGTTTTGTTTAAGGCTTCTACAGCCCCCTCCTCTACCGAAAGGTTCGAAATTCAAATAATATTCGGAAGTCGCGTCCGTGCCGGGCAATGAGTATCTTTACAGAGGTGTCACCATACATTAAATGTTGGAATCAGTCAATGTTACAAAATAAATAGATACAGAGTAGCTGTTTACAGAGTCTTATTAATAGTACCTCGGTAATATAAATAATGTGTATAATTATAAATTCAATTATTGTTACAACTATTTGGTTCATAATTTTGCGTTCCGATGTATGATATCAAAGAATTATTGACACTGGCAAAATTTGTCTTATCGGACAGAAGCCATTATGAAAGTTGGAAAATATTTTACAACAAAATTCTTGATAAAGTAATTTTATGCGTACAAATTGTTACAAATGAACAGTTTGGTGGGTCTGCCTCATTTTGCGTTTATCTTTGACCCCTTCCACGTCAGTTTTGACTGCAGGGGAAACATATCAAAACAAATACCTTTTATCAACCTTTGATTCCTTGGAATGAATCCGGAAACAGTAAGTTTGTCGCAAGATTACTTGATAATGGTGTATATTTATCAAAAAGTTGCATCTGTGATGAGTTTAACATTGAATAGTGAGTAATAATCATATAAAGTTTAATAATTTTCAATAACCATTGACGCTAAACATTTGTACAATATGGTAGTATGGTCATGATAACAGTGAAAAATAGAGGTAACTTCATATTTTTATTTCTTAGTATTTTGGGATAAACTTAGATGTTTGGGTTTCTGGAAGCGTTTCCCCATATTTTGTAGAACAAAATTCAATTTTTTTCTGATAATAACGTGTTCTAGATTATGTAATATATAGAAAAAGTGTAGCTCGTTTTCACCTCACTTCATGGGAGTTGGCCCCTTAACACAAAATCTTGTTGCAAAGGATTTGGCTTCATTTTACGACCGGCCGCCTACCAGACGTCAACCCTCCTTGGAATGCTTTTGTGGTGGATTAACCGCCACCATACGGTTGGCCTTGGCTGTTTGGGTTGGGTCGCCTCTTACGACCCCCACGGGAAGAGAGGGGGTGGTGCTATTCTACTCTGCCGGCACCACACGGCAACGTAGCTATTGATCCAATTTCGCGTAATGTGTACCTACTGTAATTTGATGCAGAAATGTCCAGATTGCAGTAAGAGAGAGTAGCATATTATGTACCTACTTACCCACATACTTACCCTTGGGACTTACTTAATAACTATGAAGTAGTTTCTTGTCATTTATATGACTTTCTTATTCTAATTTCAGGATGCCGCCAGTGATCACAAAAATACACAAGTACCTAAAACCAGGCGGGCTTGTTGTATTCCGAGATTACGGGAAATATGACCTAGCCCAGCTACGCTTCAAGAAAGGCAGATGCATTGCTGACAACTTCTACGCCAGAGGGGATAACACAATGGTATATTTCTTCACACAAGAAGAAATAGCCAAGCTTTTCAAAGATGCCGGATTTGTAGAAGAACAGAATTTAATAGACAGAAGGTTGCAAGTGAATAGAGGAAAAATGTTGACAATGTACAGAGTGTGGATACAAGCAAAATATAGAAAACCGTTATAACAGTAAGGTATAAAATAAAAGTATATACTTTTTAGAGATAATCAATAATTTTACAAATTACTTTAATACAAAAATAATTATTGTTTTTTAGTTTAACGTTTTTCTTAATTTACTTTCTCAAACTTAAAATGATATGGCTTCTCAAACTTATTCATAACTACTTGAACAGATTTAATAGGTGGTCCATCCCATTTCACGACATAATCTTTTACCAGATTGTGCACAAGAGATTCGATCTCTAACTCGGCGATCCTTCTACCAATACACATTCTTACGCCGAAACCGAAAGGTAATGTGACCATGGGGTGTGCATTTCCATAGTACAACGGGTCAGACTTTTCTACTAGCCATCTCTCAGGGATAAACTCTTTAGGACGCGGGTAGTAAGTCTCCTGACTTGAAAGGTATTCATTTGGAGCTATGACGTCAACCTGGAAACATATGGCCTGCTTAGAAATCAGTCTTATTAAGGAAATTGATTGTATCGCAAGGAAAAACTGACGAAATTCGCTACTTGACAGGGTCATAAATAAAATGCAAAAGTTGTATGCTTATAAATAACAATTGTCCAAAAATACTACATACTTCATTCATCGTTTGCCAAAATATTAAAATTTAGAATTTATAAACACCAAAATGATATAAAAGTTTTTGTTTTGACTCCATCCAAAATAGTGAATTATGACGTCATATTTCTATAATTTCATACAAAATAAAAAAAAAGTAGCTCATTTGACCTGTCAGTCAAGTAGCGGATTGTGAGAAATATCTTTGAATTTAGCTTACTCCTTTTGGAATGCGATATCCAGCTACAATATGCTCTTTCGACGTCCGCCTTAAGTTGGAAGATACGACTGGATGCAGCCTTAACGCCTCTTTGATACAGGCTTTCAAATATCGTCTGCTTGAAGACCCAGAGCGGAGTTCTTCCCGTAGTTTGTCTTGTACGTTTGGATTCTTTGCCAAGTGGTACAGCAGTGCTGTTGTCGAGAATGCAACCTTTATAAAACAAGAAATCGTTTAATAATGTACATAGAGCTTGGTACAAAATTTAGCCTACTGTTTTTAGTAAAACTTTCTTATTTTGCATAATTTAAGCACTTCTTAATAGAAAATTTGTTAAGGAAATATTCGCTCAATCAAAATCTTTGTTAGCAGTATTTCGAATATCAGAGACTTATTATTTACCGTGTCTATTCCGGCCATAAGCATCTCGTTTGCCATCAGAATAGCAACTTTTTCATCGATAGCCAATAGCTTTTCAATTATGCTTTTCTCTTCTTCTGGTATATCGTGATCTCTTTCATTGATTCTCTGTCTCGCTTGTTCAATGAATGAAGCACTTATACTGGAAAGAATAAAGATATTGTCGATATTCTGTGTTAACTTGTAGATAATTTAACAGTCTTTAAAAGTTATTTTACAAAACATTGATGAGTTTTAGACATATTTTAGCATGACCTATCAATGCGATTGTCTACTTATAGAGTTATTTTTTAGTCAGTGCGCAAACTTTGCAGCATGTTTCTACTCGTGATTCTGAACAACTTTTACTATGGGGCCACATGAAAAATCTAAAAAAAAATTTTGATGTTCCATACATTTTTGCCGACTACTACCTACGTATGAATTTTTCTATGGAACATCCAAAGTGTTTTTTGCGCATTCGCATGTGGTCCCATTGTAAAAATTGGTCATAATGACGAATAGAAACACCCTGAGAAGTTTACGCACTGACTAAAAAAAAAAACAGAATAGTTACTTACTTCCACTGAGTATCCATAGCATTCACCAACTTCTTAAAACCAGGCGTAGGGAAAAACTTCCACAACTTCCAAGGATACAGTTCTAGTTTGAATCCCAGCTCGAGCATATCCTTAGCGCTCTGCATCAGCTTTCTGCCGGGATGGTCTTCCGTGAAATCATCTTGTAGGCAACCCAGTCTTGCGCCGAGGCCTACATAGCCTACTGATTCTAAAGAAAACTTAGTCATTTCAAGGTCGAAGTTGGTTTGGATGTATTCAGGCGATAATGTTGTCAATCTGGAATTGTTTACAATTTATTGTACTCAAGTGTTTTCATAAAGACATGTCACGATAAACACTGGTACAACAGGCACTGTTTATTTTGAAAGAAATGTCTTCCATCAAACCTAAGGAAGTGCGATTTTGTCAAGGAATATACGTATGTGCACAATAATACAATGACTTATGAGAACCTCGACTTTATCAACAAGACTAGTTGACGCTAAAAATAAAAAGATTCTCGAAATAGTACGTACCTTGCAACACTATCTCTTGCGATTTCTTCCAGACCCGGAGCGTAAACTTTTACAAGTTTTGGTTTTAGCATTGCTGGATTTACTTTTGTGCGGAATTCTCTCCATTGCGGGCCCTGCCTGTAAATTAGGTATAACATTAACAAATTAGGTACTACATATAGCGTAGCGTTAGACGCCCTCTGTTCAGAAAGACCGATGACGTGAAGAGAGCGGCTGGTAGCGAGTGGATGGCGAAAATAGGAGATTGATCCTTGGGGAGGCCTGTGTCCAGCAGTGGACTGATGTGATGTGATGGATGAGGTATAACATAGGTTAAATGAAGGCAACATAAAGGTGTAATAGAAGTATATTTTACTTACGCAGCTGTTAGGCCATGGACGCCATTATAAACGTCTTTTCTCAACTCTGTTTGGTAGTAAACTAGTGTCTCAAAACCAGGTCGTAGCGGAGTTACATCTTCAGCTCTGTAAACCTGCAAACGAATGTGAAAAATGGAAGAATCATTATGATTAGAATCGAGTAATGTATACCAAGGAAAAAATATCATACATACCCCTACGCTTTACCCTCTAGAGCAGTTTACTGCTGGAATTGGGCCTCAGCTTCGTGGAAATATTACCCGTCGGATAACAGTGAATCTTGCAAAGTCCCAATATTTCCGCCATGGTGTTACACAGTCTTCTCAATGACTCTCAATCTTGTTTGTCAGACGTGATATACCTACGCTCTGCCTACCCCTCAAGGGATATAGGCGTGATATAGGTATGTATGTATGTAGGTGGCTACATAGAAAACGCATCAGCTGGCTTTGGGCGGCCGAGAAGGCTACATATCGATGGACAGGTACAAAATGCCGAGAGAAAGAGTGGCATCATCCAGCATCCTACTTATGTTCTTAGATGTCCTACTTTTGCGATAGCTAACCTTTGCGACACATCAACTCTCAAATACTTTAGTCGCTTCTTACGACACCCACGTGAATCATATGGGGTGATACTATTCTAAGCCTGCACCACACGTTCTATGTACGTAATTCAATGTATACCGACCTGATTAAAATGTTCTGGTTCAAACAAGACGACCATGTCAGCTCTTCGGAACACGCCGGCCATTCTCACCACGGGGCCGAACTCCTTGTGGAATATCTCCAACATGGCCGAGAAGTTCTCCGGTGGACCTATTTTGCCTGCAGGTGCAAGCAAAACAGAAAAATAATAATAGTTACCTACATAGCAATTCAGCTGAGTGGACACCTGAAGTGCGATTGTGTGAATCTAAAAGAACTATATCCAAAGTGCTTTACGTACATGGATGTATAGCTGGTAGCAAAAAGATAATCTACTCCCGCTATTATCTTGAAATTAATAAAGTTTGTGCATTTTTTTTAATCTATTACCAAATACTATTCATTCTGCGCTACTACCTCATTCATAGAAGAAGGGCACCCGAAATGAACACATTATTGTTGATATCTTGCTCAAACCGGGCCGGAACGGGACGGAAGATCGAGTTGCTCGAAGTGCTCAAATGTCATGTAATTTAAAAAAACAATAATGTTGCCATTTCCGGTCCCTTTCTCTATGAATCAGGTTATAGTACCTACCTACTTACTACATTATCTACTGAAGTATCTTACTTACTACCTACTCAACTCAAGTTGTTTGATTTATCTGGACGATCCATGATAGGATATTAAAATAGGTACTCGTCGCCATTCTTGTTCCATTTTCCACCACACAAATCAACTTCTAGTAGGTATGGTTCAGCAGTTAAGTCGGGCTTGTTAGGACGAGATGACTTGAACCTATCATTATTGTAAGCTCATCAAAAAATAAAAATGTTTCAACCGTTTCAACTTATCAGTATTTGTATGACAAACTAGTCTATGTAAGTTTTAGGTTTTAGCCGGCGATATTGCCTACATACTTACCAATGACTGGCAGGAAGTGATGCAGTGGTCCTATCACAGGTAACGCCGAGAGGCCCGGGATTGACTCGTACGGTTTGATCTCATTGTTTGCCGTCGGCGTTTGTTCTGTAGCCGATGTAAGTAAACGAATTTGACTCCTGGAAAACAGAAACTTTGAGAAACACAAGTTACAAGATAAGTTTTGGCGTCGATTTACTAATTACTTTACTAAATACTTCTATTAATTTGTTAGTTTTATACCTAAGTATTAAAATTCTTTTGCTTATTAAAAACATAATCTTAATACTGTGTTATGCTAAAGCCAAAATGCATTAAAAACAGATTACCTATTACAATCTTTTTATACTATGTAAACAAACACATAATAAGTTCTAAGTAAATGAATACGTTGTACCTACTGTACTTATTAAAAAGTTAAATTATGCGAGCTAATAGCATGTTAGTTAAATATAATAAACTCACCTGTTAACATTTCGGTATACGACAGGTAAGGAATATATCCGGCTTCTCATTTTGTTGTTGTAAATAAAAACACAAAATCACGCGATGCACAGCTGCTACAAGCGGCGACTATCGTCATATAAATAGCAAATTGCGACTTTGCGACTTCAATTCAGTTTGACCTTGTAGAACAGAGACGGGTAATCATCCGAACGAGTATCGTCTTATCTTGGTGATTTGATTAATGATTAGAACAAAGAAGTGGTGGGTAAATAATTTAATTTTGAACTACCACTTAGGTTCAACAAGTTTACACAGAATGTTCATAATGAATTAAAAAATATAGTTAAGTTATCTACGTTGTCTACATGCTTCATGCAGTTGCGGGGTGCAGGGATTTTTATTAAAAATCCAAAAATACACTTATTGCTGCAATTAAATCTAAAACCTAAAGATCACAATTTTTACAAAACTTATTTTTCAAACCCAAACTCCCGCACAAACATTCAAAAACTTTTTGCTAGTGTTGTATCAATTTTATTAAAGTGATTCTATCTAGATGAGTTGATTCATTCTCTACTCGCTCTAGACGTTATTTTTGAACGCAACCTTAGTTTTCTCGCTGCTGTTGGCGAAACTGTATTTTGACAGTTGTTGTTTTGGTGAGGTTAATGGTCGACAGACATCGACACAAAATAGTTTTGATAAATATTTGGACAAAAATCCGTCTGAAATATGTGAAAATCAGGAATACATCTTCTCATACGCTTCACAAATCCAGTGTTATTTTAATCCCTCCTTTAGTTATGTTCAATAGCTTAGAAAACGGTGTAATGTACGACGTTTCTTTGTGATGGATGAGAATAGTTTCCCATAAGTTATCGATCGATTACGAAATAGCATTTTCCTTGCGTTGTATAATAAATCGCAAGTAAATAAGCATTTTGAATGATCGCCTGTGATATTTACTTGCGTCAGTACAACATTCGTGCACCAGATAAAGCGTCGTGCGTGCGAAAGTGCTAACGTGTTAGATATACTAAATTTGTTTACGCGCACGGTTCATTTCAAGTCTATTCACGGCTTCATTTACTTAAAAGAGCAATAAAGCTGTGCTCGAGCTTGAGTCAACGCCTAAAATGAGATAAACGACCGGAGGTGTGTCTCTCACTCGTCCCTGAGGCCACGTCCATGTATTGTTGTTCTTTTCTGTAAGTATTTTTGTTGTGTTATTTGTTTTAAAAATTACTATACTTATTTACGTTTCTGTTTACATTCTTATGCTATTTCTACCCTATAAGCTCTATTTATTTATACACACATTACAGCACAATATATTACAAGTACATGCAGTAAAAATATTATAGCCATGAATCTATATTTAGCATATTCATATCCAGTTATTTTAATGCTGCATTGCCAAACAGCTTTGTCATTGGAATTTCTTAAGTTGCCGGTATTCTAGGTCAATGAACTTTGTACAGTGTGTGACAATTTTAAGCTACATCTTAAGTACTGTATCTTTATCTTATCTGTATCCCTTATTTAGGGCATGCTTGTAATCTACACACTCTCATGAGGTAATTCTGCAGTTTTGGTTCAACTTTGAAACTAAATTTGTTCAAGCAACAAAAGTGTTGAAAAATAGTTAAATCTTTTAATTTCATTTGTGTGATTAAAAGTTATATTAATCTATCACCATCCTACCTGTTACAAAAAATAAAATAAAAACTCATCTCTCTAAAATATAATTTCAATTTTTTATGTTAATCTTTCATTCTATCCTATCCATATTCTTAAGTCTTATCTTATCAACTAGTTTAATCATCACAACTATTGATAAACAAACCAAAAAGTTTAACAACCATCAATTTACTGTTGTACATTACGATGTATGATATGAACTAATTACATTTATCATCCAATTGGAGGCAATGAAATAAATCGGGCGCATTGGTGAATCACGGACACTCATGACAGTGCCTGGCATATTAGCTTTCATTAGCAGAGGACAGCAGGTTAGAGCAAATTATTGTCCCGTAGTACCATAGCGTAACACACTAATCATGTGGTCTGTTCAATTCATTTGTGTTGATACCACTAATTTAATTGTATGGCACTATTGCTTTGATTCTGATTTGCTTATTAACTATGTTATGTATGCATTATCAATGTTTTTAAACTAAAAAAGAATAGACACAGTGTGCAGTCAGTGTATAATAGTACCTATTAAAGCCCTTTTATTTTGCTTTTCATGCATGAATATTATTATAATATAATACTGATATCCACTATACATACTATTAATATTTTTTTCACCTAATTTCTTACCTAAAAAATCATAAAATACTTTATGTTAGTCAATACCTACTTCACTATTAGCAATCTATGTAAGATATTAAATTACAAGTTAATGCAATTTTACTATTCATACAAACTAAGCATGTTTCTCTTTAGCAAATTACATCATAGCAAGTATTTGCATCATAAATATACACCTACACTGTACACTAAGTAATGTATGATAGAAATCATTATAATATGTACTTAGTATGCTAGGATCCTTGACTCACAATGCAAGTTATAGAAACTTATGAGTTTCTGGACTTGTTTTGTTTCATAATCTTATCATCCATATGTCCAATGGTTTCAATCACGATTTTATAGTCAGTATTTTTAAATTGAAAGTTAAAGATTCCTGTTATTCAAACTTCACGACTTTTACAATGCATGTTATACGGGGTGTTAGGGATGGTGTAACGAAAACTTTGCAGGCGTGCTCAGACCATGAAACTGAACAACTTTTACTATGGAGCCAATGGTGGGAAACGAAAAAAAAATTCCGACCTCCCATACAAAGTCAGTCAGCTGATCGTGAATTTTGTATGGGAGGCCGAAAAATTTTTTTCATTTCCCACCATTGGCTCCATAGTAAAAGTTGTTCAGTTTGATGGTCTGATCATGCCTGCAAAGTTTTCGGTACACCGTCCCTAACACCCTGTATGTATATACTTTACGAAATGATTAGAAACCTAATTTAGAAATGGACACTTTGCTTTTTGACACACATTAAGAATTTTAAGAGATCAACAATTTGGCGAAAGTAGTCATTGCTCTGGTAGCTCAGATGGCAGAACGGTGGACGCAACTCTACAGTCCCGCGTTCAAATCCCTGCTGTAATCGCAGTTTTTCGATTTCTTATTTGAATTTGACGTGCAGTTCGCGGCTGGGCGTCGGGATGGCCAGCATGAGCTCAACCCTCGTCGAGACCGTCTCCATCAACTACGAGGACTTCAACGAGAGCTTCCTCACATGCGGCACCTGCCTCTGTTAGTATACTACACCTTTGAAGTCCATTTGCAATCACAGTGTCATGAAATGCCACGAAATACTTAGATGCTACGCGACCATCGTAACTTGGCTTCACTCTTAGGCTGGTCATGAAACTATGATTTTGAATGGACATTACACTTTTTCTATTTCCTATTCTTGGGACATCTAGTTCACGACAAACCCCATAAACTTTTTCTAACAAGGTTTGTATCACAATGGCAAAAGGTTGATTTCCTGTAAGTGGCGAAAATGCGAGTGTTGATCGTGGGCGGTGTGTTTGTTTTATTTCTATTACAAAAGCAACTAACTCCATTGTTCACTTGATTTGAATGTCAATGGCATAGTTTTAAAGCTTGTAACTTAAATACATATAAAGACGAAGAAGGCTTCTAATATTTATCCAGTCATAATCAATAAAAATATGCATTTAACTAATTGCGACACCTTCTCTTCTTTAACATAGTAGTAGTAGAAACTTCCGCTTTTGTACGTCATCGATACATAAGAACTTCACGCCTTTATCCCTTGCGCGGTAGACAGAGTGTTAACGCCAGTATAAAACTTATTCGCTAGTGATGAACTAAACAGACAACCGCAAAACGATAATAATTAGAATAATAATTAAAATAACTTCATCAATATTCCATTAAATATTGTAATAATAGCACATATGTTTTTACAACTGTTAGCATATTAATGGATATAATTAAATATTTTATCAGTTTTGCTATTGTGATAAAAGCCTTGTTGTTTTATGCACAAGCACCTTTTCACTGTCAGTTAATTTATAACATTATTCATTGACCATATTTTTATGGATAGCGAAGAAAAAGAACACACACGGTACCATTTATCATTACGATAAATCAGTCCTTTTAATATAACCGTCAGGCATTTGCGTGGATCCATAAACAAATCAATGTATATGCATCGGACGTAAACGATTCGTAATAATAATAGTACGTGACCTGTGTACCTACTGTGTGCTGCCGTCAACCTCATTCGTTTTCCTGCCGAGTATTTCCTGGAATGGCGTCATGACGAGCTACAGTCTCGGCTAAAATAAGTTCTTAAATTTCAGGCACTTACGACGGAGGAGAACACACGCCTAAGCTCCTACCGTGTTCACATACCGTCTGCCTACACTGCCTCACACGAATAGCCGCCTCGCAGACCAGAGACGCCGGCTGCTTCCGATGTCCAATATGCCGGGAACTTATAACCATACCGCGCGGTGGAGTCGCCGCTCTACCGCCTTCCTTCCTCGTCAACCAGCTGCTAGACCTGATGGCCAGACAGCGTAGAGAAGTCATACCCCAATGCAGTTCACATCCAGGCCGAGAGCTATTATTTTGCGAGACCTGCGACTGCGTTTTTTGCCGGCATTGCGCCGATCCGCACAGCGACACGCCGTGTGACCACACTGTCGTGCCGTTCTCGATCGCTTTGAAAAGGATGTCGGAAATACTGTTGTACAGAGCGAATGAATGCCTTAGTAAGTTGGGTTCGGCGAGGGAAGCGGTGGCGAGCGAGTTGAGGAGGTTGGAAGCGGCGGCGACGGCGGCGGACGAGGCTATCGACCGGCATTTCGCGGAGCTAAGATCGGCGCTGGACAAACGGCATAGCGAGTTGAAATCAGCTGCGGCGGCCGCGGCCACTCACAAACGAAAGCTGTTGGAAGAGCAATTGAAACTAATCGACGCAGAGAAAACTAAAGTAAGTACACTTTCACGAGCAAAGGTCATTATCGCACGATAACTCGGCACGACCGTCACTTCGTTAATTATAAATTACTTTGAAGATTATTATTACAGATCTCTACTATTCTCAAAATAGAAACTTGGAATATGAGTTTCGTTTACAAACAATATCATAGAAAACTTAAACTTCTATGTATAGTCGGATTTAATGACTCAATCAAATCTAATCGAAGTACCTATTCCAAATTATTTCCATTAGCTCTTTGACCATGACCATGATCTAAGTTCCACCTTGAGGCGACCTACGAGATAAAAACAGTGTTTATAGTTTATAGACGTCATTTTCAATTCCTTGTTTACTCTATTAACTGATTTACGTCGCTAATTAAATACCTAAGTAACAAGTGCTGTTACTTTGTACTATTATTTCTTTTCATACTTTGGTGTCCATGAAACTGAACAACTTTTTCCGTGCAGCCTATGTTGGAGAACGAATATTTTTTTCCCATAGAATGTCAGCCAACCAACAACATAGCTCCCATAGTAAAAGTTGTATAGTTCCATGGTCTAATCTTGTTCTTAGGTCTAATCATACCTGCAAAGTTTTCGGTAGATACAGTATAGCTCAACAGGTCAAGACTTTCGTACCTAAACAATCATAAATAACATTTCAAGTCTACGTAAATCTTTTTTATCTTTCCGAGCAATGTCCGTCACCACTCGCCATTATGTTAGCATTTGCCAAGTTCCTTCAAAATAGTTCAATGCTAAGGTCGTCAAAAGGGTACTGACTGACGTCACTTCTCATATTTGACCTAGAAGAACTGTGTAGTGGAATATTTTCACTATTTGTTTTTAGCGTAGTTCAATAGCATTTCTGTTGCACTGTGGTGTCTGATTGCCGTGTGGTAACGGCCTTGAATAGCATCATCCCATTTCTACCGTTATAAATAACAACTTATTTCGTAAATGGCGCCTTAATTTTGAATGTTACCAGAGAATGACCAGCACACCCACTATGAATACTATATCTAGCTCTCAATTATTTCACCAACAAAACGTAGTGATGACGGCAAACATCGTTAAATACGGGGAGGTCCATGCCCACCAGTAGTGGCCTGTCATACCTGCTGAAGGAGAGAAGAGAAAGTAGGAATAGGAGCCAGAAAGAATGTGGACACATTGGGACAGGAACAGAGGTAGTGGGATACTATTGCCTGGAAGGTACTTGAGCAAAGACCGTAGGAGGTCGGGAAGCCGAGGTCGCGTACCAGTATATCACATCTCAGCTTTCGATCCATAAATTGAGATGGGTACCCCTGACTAAATGATTGATGATTAAGACATCTGTCAACTAATTTCGAACGCTTATCTTAATTTCTAGGTGGAAGCGGAATGTTCAGGCCTCCAACAACAAGTAGAAGTCCGCGAAGTGAGCAGTCGCGCCGCCGCGCTCGGAGCGCGATTGGGCGACGCGGCTGCTTTAGCTGAACCGAGAGAAAACGCCTTCTTAGCCGTCGATTTTGCTCATAATGACGCCCAGCAAAGATTTGCGGAATCACTGGCCGAACTGGGAAGAGTACGAACCAGCACGACGTTCCCTGGACTATGCACGTTACATCTCGGTAAGATCTTACTTAATTTATTTTTAAAAGATTCAGCTACAATAAACGTTATATATTTGTTTTAAACTTTCGCGGTCCCACATAATGACTTATTAAAACAGAATTCTTTCTTAAACAGTTTTCTTTTTATTGCCCGATATTTCGGTCCAGTTACATGGACCATGATCACGAGACAACTCCACTCAGTTGTCTCGTGACAACTCAAATGATATATGGTGGTAAGAATCACGTTTTATTATTTAAATTACCTATGCCAAACCCAGAGAAAACTTCTTATTGTGCGACTCATCCGCTAGATACAGACTATCGTTTAGAGTTTTGACCATCATGAGTCCGCCTACAATTTGTGTTTCTTGAATAAGTCCTGAAATAATATAAAAATCCGTTCACTCTTGTTTCAGAATCAACTTGCGTATGCGGTCTAGAAGTAGTGGTAACATTACGTACAGTAGACTATCACGGGGAGGCTCGTAGCACGGGAGGTGACCCCGTCAGTGCGGCGGCAACCCTGGACGATGCGCCGCTACCTTGCACTGTACAGGATCTGGATTCTGGACTGTACAGGTAGAATAGAACATTCTCTTTTAACTTGCGTGGCACGGGGGGTGGCCTCCTTAATGCAGCGGCAACTCTAAATAATGCGCTGCTCTCGTGCACTGTCCAGGATTTGGACTCTGGACTGTACAGGTAGAACATTCTGTGTTAACTTGTGACATAACTTTCTAGTTTAATGAAAAAGCTGATCTTTGGACATACACGTCGTGCGACTTACTGCTCAGTTAGAATCGAAATCCAAACCACGCGCTAATGATCCAAGTTCCTCAAAAGCTACACCAAGCTTGACCAAGCGCGATTTTGCCTAAATAGAGCAACAGCAACGAAGCAATCACATGAAAAATAGGCGCGACGACGTTATACCCTAAATTTGTATTGCTTAATTTACTCTACAAAAATATTATTACTATGCTAGAAATAGTTTAAAACAATTAAAAAAATCGGCGTGTTTTTTTTTTTAATTTAAGTAAAAAGGAATCTCGTAAAGCGGGTTTGTTTGGGAAGGCGGTATTTTTCCTTCATCTATTTTTCTTTTTTTTTTTAACTAAGTATTTATCTTTATTTCCAGAATAACAATGCGTCCCTGGGCCCCCGGCTCAATCCTAGTCCGCGTGTGCGTATTTTCACGCTCAGTTCGAGATTCACCCTTACGAGCGGAAGTGGCACCAACAGCCGCGCCGTTGTTGGTGTGGGGAGGAAGAGGAACGGGGAAAGAACAACTCAATCAGCCTGTGGCTACAGCTAGGTAATGTACACTACACAGACAGATAGGCAAATAGATAGACTGGGCCATAGGCAGATGGATAGGCAGACAAATAGAAAGGCAGATAAACAAAAAGATATTCCGAGTGTGTGTATTCTTCCGCTCAGTTCGAGACTCGCCCTTACGAGCTGAAGTGGCGCCAACAGCGGGAAAAAGCAACTGAATCAGCATGTGGCAACGGCAAGAATAAAATAATGAAGACCGCATAACCAAAATGCGACGAAATTGGGCGTCAGAGCAATCAAAAAATGTAGTGTTTTCGAAAACGCTGCGTGTCGTTCCCGTAATTCAGATCCATGTATACCTCATGCCTACGGCCAATTTCTAATAAGATGCTTTTCCAAAACTCTTAAAATTCTATGACTTCTGCGTCATCTTATCTTTCGCACATTCACTTATATTTGACCGCTCGACGCAATAATTCCTACACAAGGCGGTTTCACTGTTGAAATATTGTTGAATCGAATCTTTACTAAATGTATTCACGTGTTTCTTACTGATTTTACAGGTGTGCAAAGCGCCGAGAAATCTACGTGCTAGATGCAGGGAATTCGCGAATCAAAGTGCTGGACGAAGAAACATTTGCTTTCAAAAACCATATCGTGAACGAAGGTACTTACGAAAATGTTGTCTAATAGAGATACAGAAAGAAATAAAAGCAAAAATAAGCTATTTGTAATTCATGATTCATAAGCCGTGTGGTGCCGATTTAAAGAATCACTACCCCATTTCTTTCTCGAAGTCGTAAATGGCGACTATGGAACTCAAAAGCTGCATGTGTATCACAATGTTAGGCAACAGGCTAACTACCTGTTAGTGATACAAATATAAAAAACAGCCCTCAAATACTTGATTTTATCGAACGTGGCGTGACGATATCGACTGTATTTTTAAGACCATTAACGCTCTTCCTACCCCGCAAGGAAATAAGGCTAGCATGTGGTAATACACACAATAAAATCTCTGGATATTCCCTGTTAACTTGGAGACTTTACGTTTCCAGGTTTGGCTGGTCGCAGTTGTACCGGGATCGCGGCCACGGCAGAAGGTGTTGTTGCCGTCAACTGGAGAACCAAAACACTTACCGAGGTAATACTTGAAACTACGAGTATGTACAGTGCAGCAAAAAGAGTAGACAAAAATGAGGGCGCCACTTTGTATGAAATTTCAAAATTAAACGGCAACATTGGTTATGAATGGCAACAATTTAGTATGAAATTTTTTTAGTTCCATTTTATTTAATTTCTACTCTTTTTTGCTGGACTGTAATTAAATTTTATGCTTGCTTCTTTCCATCCGTTTTCTATACAGTTTTATTAACCTCTTGAATACCACTGGCTTGATATCGGGTCAGCGAGAAAAATGCCTCTTTGTACCACTGACTCGATATCAGGTCGCTCATTCCCAATACGTTTCAAAACGCTTGGGAAATAGCGGTTTTTGACATTTCGTAGTACTGGGATGGGGAAGGTTAAACTTAAGGAGCAATAATGAGCTACCCATGAGTAGCAGATATACAAAAAGCGGAGCACGTCAGCTAGTAGTGGCTAAATATAAACGATAGTTAAAGTTTTGGTTCGTAAGACGTCATCTCTGTCGTCTAAACGATGGATCGAACATCCATAGTTCCAGACTGATAATCTGGCTTTATTTGAATCATCATTTGCATGCCCTTATCCCAAATCAGTTGGGATCGGCACAACATGTTTTGTTGGAACACAAAATCATAGCAAAAGGGTTTGGCAATATTTTATGACCGGGCGCCTGCCTGACGTCAACCCTCTCTGGGAATGCTATTGTAGGTGGTATCACCGCCACATTGCGGTCGACAATAGTCAACAGATATTCAGCCGAGGTCAAAATCTCTACGTCGTCTTTTACGAAACACCCTGAGTTGACTATAGGTGGCAGTTCTTAGCCGCTACCACACGGCATTATGATTAATTATTGTGTACATTTTTGGTAATAAGTTTGACACGCTTCTAAATGTCACTTGTAATAATTCCAGGTGAACTGCGACGGCAACACTTTGCGCACGATCAGATCGGACCGGCTGGTGGAGCCAGTGTGCGTGGCAGCAGACATACACTCTCGGAGACTAGCCGTCGCGGACAACGGAGCCAGGACTGTGTTCGTATTTGACAGCCGAGGGAACATCGAACTGGAGGTATTGAAGTGTAAACTGCAAAGTTTCAATATACAAGTTGTAAGAAAGTATTCAAGTGAACCAGTACGACCTTACCCGGAGGGCATGGCGAAATAATAAAAATATTGATCATGTAAAACTGTTAGTGAACACTTTTTGTGCGTGGTCAAATTTTTTCACATGGTGGTCGGCATAGCAAGTTTCCATCTGCCGGAAATATTAAGGTTAACTATGAACCTTTATAGTAAAGGAACCTCAATTCGATCCTACTCGCTTGTTTATGTTGTAGGTAGATTAGAAACTGCTTGTAAACGGGATATTTTATTCAAGTGCCTGAAATAAACTTTTTGTTTACAGATTGGAAACGGCGATCTCGGCCTAGTGGGAGGATTAGCTCTCGCAGAAGACATGATAGTAGTCGCTGACGTAGCTGTAAGAATATACGACAGCGAGGGAAATCTCAAGACCACACTAGCGCCTGTACCTAAAGGTAAGTCACCTGCAATTCCTGCTAACTACTACAGAATGTCCAATTTTTTACAAGACATTCCTTAGCCATTTTGTATCTCGTTTTAAACAAGCTAAACAGACAGACAGAAAATCTACAGCTGTAATATTTTCCTAAGGCATGCAAATGAAGTTCATCAAGGTTGTTTTGGTGTACCACTCAAAGAAGAAGGCAAGCTAATGACCAAAAAATTATGAGATTACCTGTTTCTTTTCCCATTCTTATTACATGTCATCATGTTCTCTTATGTATACTGGGTTAAATTTTTTTAGTGACCAATAGCGAAAACTCAGAACCGGCTGGTGATAAAGAACAACTTTCTCCAAAGAGCATAGGTCGAAATATGAAAAATAAATTACCTCCCAGACAAAATTGACGATCAGCTTATTTTAGTTACTATGGGGGTCCAAATATATTTTTCATGTTTCGGCGAGTTGTTCCAAGGTTGTTCCTTATTACCACCCGGCAGTGGCGTGCACAGGGTTTCATCTCTGGGTAGGCAGTAGATATGAACCGAGGCGGATCTTATACGCACCGCATCTTTTTCCACTGCACGTTTTACCGGATTCATAAGAAACCATCCCATGCAAAAACTGGATTTCATTATGGCACATGTCGTCGCCGCATCAAATTGCGACTATGTGCGGTGCGGTGCATTGCAACAAAATAAATAAACTATGCACACTAACAATACCAGTCAGCCGCATCTGTCGTAAGAAGTTGAATGAATTAAAGTCGTGTTACCTTTTCTGAGCGCTTTTCCATCCAAATTGTACAATCTGCCTCTATCATCATCGCATCACACTTACACATTAAAAATTTACTTTAAAAGTTACAGAAACGGGTGTCTCAACTTTTTGTAAACATAGTCATTTCATTACTACATCAGTTGTTTTCAGACAACTTGTTTTAACAAATATCACACCGTTATTAGTCAAGCACATTTAATAATACGTTATAAAATATCTATAATTGCTACTTTTTTCAGCATAAAACAACAACGAAAACAATATTATGTAAACAAACAATATTTTGCATTTTCTAACCTAAATCATAATAAAATACTTTCAATCCTGAATGAATCTCATTTCCTTAATAAATGTTTGAAACAAAGGTATCAACAAATCGGTCGGATTATACGCGCCAAAACCCCCCATGCACGTAGCGAGCGGTTGTCTATGGTCATTTTACTTTTTAATTGCGTTTAGTTGCTTTGTTTTGCGTTTTGTTTAGCGTATGCAAATGGAATGTTGCCGAAAATGCTACAAATATATTATATTCTGTGGTACAGGTGCCTTTTCACGCACACTACTTAACATTTTCAGCTTTGTGTGAGTGCGGAGAGCTCACACTTACAGTGTATTTACGCTAATTTCACACATTCATACTAGAGGTATCGGGCGAGTTCATGAGGCAGCGATCGAGTCCACTTATTTTGAATGACATATCGTACTTGAGAGTTAAGCGGGGATTAGTAGCGCGAAATAAAGGCGCAAAAGTAAGACGGCATTTATTGCGTTCCATTTTACGTTACATTATTGTTCTTAAATAAATTGAATTCTTATTAGCGGGTGAAAATGGCAGGGTAGGCAGTGCTTTTATGCCTTTATGGACTGCACGCCCCTGCCACCCGGTTCTGAGTTTTTGCTATCATCGGTCACTAATAAAATTTCACCCTATATACAATGTTCCACAACCCGGTTGCCAGCTTGAAGTATAAGAGCATGATTTCGTTTCAGGTCGCGGCGGTTACGGGGGCATAGCCTTAGAGTCCACCGAAAACGGGTGGCGAGTCGTCTGCGCGCGCTCCGTGAAGGGGCGCCCCGCACTCATCGTTGTGGAAGCTAAGGAGGCGGGCAGGATATTGGCGGCCTGCGAACTGGCCGACAAGAAGCCGAGGAGAATCGCCGGCATCACCCTACTGCCTAATAAGAAGGTTCTACTGGCGGATCTGGCCGGAGACTGTTTGAGATTGCACACTTATTGGTGAATGGTAAGTCATTTCTGGTACAATATTCTTAGACAGTTTTAGCGTAAGCAATCCGTTGCGAACTGGATATTTGAAGAACTGCCCCAAGGCTGATTATATTAAAATACCAAATTTTAAAACACTTCCTGTTTTTGGAAAACTGGACTACTGCGGTTCGCAGGCTAGGATACTGATTATAATAGTTCCCTACCTGGCAGCACCGATCGAACTTTTCCGGCTTTATACTTTTCTGTGACTCGTAATTTTTACTCGACTTACAATTTTCATTTGCTGAAACCAGAAAGACCGAGAAAATGCTAATAGCACAGGACATTTACATTGTAAACTTTTTTATAATCAATAAATAAATACAAAATACAAATACAAATTCCGTCACAACGGTGGGCAACTATCTTAGACCGTAGGCGTCTAAAAACTAGATATTAGCAAGTGTCTTTCTTTCCAGAATGCGAAACGCAAAGAGGTTGACTGATGTTGGCGCCGGCGGGCGTGTCGTATCGAATTTCATGCTAGTCCTGTATGCAACGGAGAATCGAATGTTGGCCATACCGCGAACCGCGCGGGACCATACCGTAATGTACGGACATAAGGGGGGAAGGGAGGGGAAATACGCTACCAAAGTCAGCAGGCGCGGGAACACACACACACTCATAAACAAGACGCGTGATTTCACGACCATCCTGAAATATGTACATCCTTGTTGCACTTGCAGTGTTCATGTTGTGTGCAACTAGGAAGTGCATATTTTAGGATGGCCATGAACATGCGCGCTTTGTGGGTATTGATTTTGTTTGTATCTCACGCACAAACATAAGCATCTACTCGAGTAAAAGTGAACGAGTGTCTCAAGATTTCCATCAAAACACACTAACACAATTTCACGTTTAGCTGAGTTTTAAGAGCAACTCATTCATAAAACGTTAATTAAAAATTCTCGAATATAAAAAAATAGACGCGCATAAATTAGACTGACTAAAATATTTATTGTAAAATTACAGTGTGTGAAAACCGTATTCTTGTATGCGAGTGTAGTGTTTTCTTTAAAATCTATGCACTACTTTTAAAACGAGTGTTCTATCAAGTATCCATTTAAAAGATCAACTTATTTTTACTGGTTAGACTTAATAACTGTATAAAAAACCAGTGTAAGTGGGTCTCTTAAATGGATACATGTTTATGTGTGTCCCGCGCCTGCAATTTATCGTTTACGATATTCTTAGTACTTACAGTATTTATTTCGTATTAAGTGAATTAGGCTATTTTGTATTATTTGCTGCAAATGTTGAAATTGATCGGCAATTTTTGTAATTTATTTTCTGCGACTGATTTTTTGTTTATATGATCTGTGCAGTTATGGATAAGTAAAGTTTATCTGTTAGAAATTGAATTACTAAACACTTCATTGGTATTTGAAAAAAAAAAGAATTATCCAAAAAACACGCTTAAATATCCAATTACACTTAGGTACTTTTTAGCGTTACGTCGCTTGCTTTTCTGTAACTGCACAGTTTATTAAAATTTCCGCCATGATATAAAAGTTTGTGATCATACATAAACATCGATAAGTTAAAAATTAAAACTTCACCTTTACTACTAAAAGTTTACTAATTCGACTAGTCGTGTGAAAGTGGCATTTATTTTCACTATTTTAATAACTTAAAATTTCAAAAAGGCTTATTAATTGGAAATTTCGCACAGTGTGTGTTCGGTTAGTGTTAACTTTAAAGTGTTGCCACATCGGCGAAAATGTTGTGCGATTGAGAGAAATGACTCAGACAATATTTAAAATTCAATATATTCTGCTTATTTTGTGAAATTAGTCTAGAATTCTAAAATGCCTCGCTTACTTCATTAAAACAAGTTAAATTCTTAGGAATTATTTAGCCTCATCAACAAAATTGTGATTTTTCATAAAAGCCTCATTTAATAGTTATAAGAACAAATCGCCTACTAATTTATTGAAATCGCATTCTCTAAATATCTCGAATAAGTGTAATTGCTCAATAAAATCGATAACACCATATCACATTGAGGAAGCTTCCATTTTGCTAGAATAGATGTTGAAACTGAGCATTTATCATAAATAATACGTAAAATTCAATAACTAATATTTAGCTCTATAAATTTACGAAAACTGTATAAGCTGGACGTAAGGCGTGGCTACACTGATGCCTGAAAATGGCATAATGGTTACAGTTGCATCACCAGATGTTGTAAAACCCAAGAGCATGTGCAAAGTGGTTCGAAACACGCGATGCCAGTGTGCACTCAGCCGAATAAGTATCAATTTAGCGTTCTTGATACCTATCAAGTATATTAGCCTTCTTAGACATAGACTACTTACCAATGATAGGTACTATAGCCAGCACATGACCTACCCATTTGAGTAAGTTAGTAAGTTCCTTAATAGGCGTTTTTTGGAGAAAAAAAAACCGCAAAACGGCGTTGTACGCCGATATAGACTTAAATGCTCGGCTAAAATGTAATAAGTGACAAAATTTTACAGCTAATCCCTTTAAGTCTATGGATGCGTACAACGTTTCTCCAAAAATGCTTATTGGGTTGGTGGATGTACAGGCATGGACAAATTGTATAGACAATAGTACGCTCTGCGTGTTTCAGTTTTTAATTTTTTCCATTGCCTTTTCTTAGAACTTAGTCTGGTTTTGTAGTCACACATTTTAGCGATAACCTTGCTCTGGGCCTTAGCTCGCAGGCCGAGTATTTCTTATTATAAAGACGTTTTTGACTAACCGAATTATTTTAAACTGTAGATAATCTAAGCTTTAGCGTTCAGTCTAACAAAAAGCCTTTGATCAGTAGAAAAACGTAGAAAATTATTATTAACTAATCGTTCATATATGGGATTCAAGTAGGGGTAATTAAATAAATCTATTCTTGTAATAAACCTGTCTTGTCTACAGTCTAATTAAAATTATATATCATTACTTACATTAGTAATAAAAAATAATATTGGTATATTCTTCATTTTGTTATAACTGCAACTATAAAAGGATTTCTGTGTTCATTCACATTGTCATATAAGTTTAGTTTTGTGGTCATGATTGTTCGTTTGTCGCCGCAAAACCACAAACAAAGATTTTATTCTCTATTCGAAAAGTTACATAAAGCTGAGTAAAGCATTCAGAAGCATTGTGATTAGATTACCTACCAAACTTATGTAAATACATACCTACTTGTCTATAGTTATTGTAAATAACATCTAAATTACTAATCCCATATGAAGAATATCAGTGAATTTGCCATTTAACAATAATTTATAGATGATAAACATTCGATACCATAAGTCTAAATCAATAATTTCTAAGTCAAATTAAGAAATCAAAATTAAGTGCCTAGAAGAGCCGAGGAAACTCATTTAACTTCTACAAAACTATTTGAAAGTATTGATTACCCACCGCAAAAAGTTAAACCAGGTTAAATGTCAAAAAAGTGTTATTCATTTTCCATAAAAGTTAAATAATTGCGTCTTGTAAAACAACAGCATCATTTTATGAGGCTGTTATCTAATATACAGTAGCTTTAAGTTTTATTTCATAATAAAAATGGAAAGGTTTCTTCATAATAGCCGTCGGCGTGAGAGTAAGAAAACAATGTTGAAACGTAGGCATAGATCTAGTCGGGTGTAGATATCTAGTGAACCTAGATTTTTTAGTATGTTGAGAAATGTTGACTTTTTAGTATGTATCTTGAAGATACCGAACACTGCAGAATTAGCTTATTTATACGTCACTGAAAAAATTAATTTTATCTTACCTTGTGACTTATAAATAACTGCACTTACTACATAGCAGTAAAAACCGTTAAACCGGCAACCGTTAAAACTCGAATATTTTTAGTATTAAGTATAAATAAATAACTGTATTTTTAATAAGCGTAAAATCAGCGCATATTTTTGCTTAGCTAATGAATTGAGGCATTGTACCAACGTTTGAAAGTAGATTTGGATGTTCAAAAGTTTCATTAGTTGGTAATGTCACGTGTTGTTCAAAGTTCCTTTGTTTTTGTCTGTCCATTGTGAAAACTAGAAATATGAAAACGCTAGAGAATGTTCCCAATTGTCCATATTGATGTTACCATGACTCCTCTGTAACATAAACTCACTTGAAATTAAGCTACACATATCTGTTGAGTGGTATATCTGTGTGACCTGTCTGGTGTTATAGGATCAACAGGTTAAAAGACTACAAAGAAAGAATAAGAAACATTATTTTTGGAAGTCGTTCTGTGAAAAACTTCAGCTTACATAAAACTTTATGTACCATGTTGTATATGTATACTTTTGTTAGTCGAAGTAACTGTTGCGTCTCCTTTTACTTTAAAAATGTATTTAGAAAACAAGTCATCATAAGCTGACAGGAAAGGACAAGATTTACGTTGAAATACAACACCTATTGTAATACTTCTTAAAACTTTCGCTGTCAGCTTATGTTGGTTTAAGTTATATTGTCACAAAATACCTGCACGCCGCCACTGCCTTCAATATAGAGAGCATTTTGATTGTTCGCCTGTTTTACACGAGGGCAGTTCAGGGCATCCAATGATTGGCTATTACATAGTATACGAGGTCGTATGGATCACCTTTTAGTGGTCTTACAATATGCCAGGTGTAATGGACGGTGTATCAAAATGATTACAGGCAAGATCAGTTCATGTTGTTTGAATCGTTTTGATCTTTGATATGTTCCTGACTGCTCTTGTGTGAAATAGAAGTTGGTCTCGTCACAAAGTTCTGTTGCAAACACCCAACATTAATGTGAATTTGTTTGCAGTGTAGGTAATGTTAACGTTTACTAAATAATAATAACTCAGTTACAACAGCAAATTGGTACAAAGTACTTGAGAAACTATAAATTAAAAACACTAGTAAGTAACGTATTTTGGCATCAAAATCACTATTTTTGCATAAAAATTCATGATGGAATTGATACTGAAATTAACTTATTTCATATTTATTTGTAAATGCTAAATTATTCTTTAGAAGCTGTGAAACTGTACTTAAATTATAATCACGGAGTATCTCAGTGTATTGTCGATAATGTCACTTTTGTGAAAAACACAATAAAGATAAAAATATTAAAATCTTCGTTTTATTATTATCAACCTACTTAACTAATTTTAAGGTTTTTGTGATAAAAATCAGTAATTAGGTACCTATTACCATATAAGTCAAACACAAGACTAGAATTTAAAATCCAGCTTTATTTTTGCTCTTTCTTATTCCATATAACATCAATTCCAATGTATACGTATAATATAGGAACAACATCGTAGATACTAAAACATCGTAAAATAATTTCAATAAATGCTACAAGAATTGGCATTAACATTTAATTCGTATCTTTAGTGTAATTGCCTAAATTATCAGTCATGTCATGAGAATACTTTTAGAGATTTTTTAAGATTACGAATACAGTTCACAATAATTTTACATTTATACTAAAATAAATGGACACTTTTTTATCATAGTAAGTAGTAGTAATATAGTCAGTTAAGATTGTTACCCAAAAATAATCTGAAATCTCGTTAAAATCTTACTTTAAAAGCTCGTAAGGAGTATCAAAAAATAAATGCGGTTACGACTCAAAAATAAATGCATGTGACGAATCTATTACATACGGTCTTATTCTAGTCTCACTTTTGGGGTCGATAACTCTACTTGCCGAATTTGGCAAGGGTTTCCTTGCATTCCTGTATGGTCTTGTTGAGCCGTTCCACAGTGGCCGAGGTCTGCTTGGTGGCGAGCAAGCGGTTGCAGCTGGCGATGGTGGTGTGGTATCCGCACACATTGTGGAGGATCCGCACCGCTTTCTCCCCGCAAACGAACAGGTACTTGCCGCTGGCGTCGAACTTCATGTAGTTTATTAACCCTGGAAGTAATAAAGACGTTTTCAAGTACACTCATTAATCGGTAGGCGCCCGCTTTAATCGTAACAGCAGACGTAGGAAGTGCGTACAATATGGCGAATGACGTATCACAGTCCATACGTAAATAAATTACAGGGTTAGGACATATAAGTTTAGACGCGCCTTGAAGCGTTTATTTTGTATGATGAAGTTATTTTTTAAACACGCGTTCAACGCGCGTCTATACTTTTGGGATAAGGGCCCAGGCTGTATCTACAAAGTTCAGAAGAAAATCATGTCATGTCACTAATTCACCATGATAAAATAAACAATATTTTTTAAAGGAACATTGGGCAATAATTCTGAAGTAAGTATGCACAACGAAAGATCTTTCTCTAAGATCTTTCTATTTATATATGGTCATAGTAAATCGAACAATCATTTAGTCATTTACAATGTGTTACAGAACAACAAATAAAGCCGAAAGGAGTTCAATGTACTCATGAAACTGCACAAGTTTCCCCATGGAACATGGGTTGAAATATGAAAAAAGAATTTGGACCTCCCAGTAGTACTCGAATCAGCTGATCGGCAATTTTGTATGGGAGGTCTAAATTTTATATAACAGTTGAGTTTAGTGACCTGTCCGATACGATTTGCATACAGCAGCGACTTTTGTACATACATACAGTCTACGCCCTGTATAAACCACCTTGAGTACTATGCACATCCGTGAATACGACATCGTATTTCGCCTTTGAAGCCAATTTATTAACACGCTTTTATTAGGTCGACCTGTATGAAAATATGTATGTAAGTATGTAACTACGTAATCAAATCTAAGAAAACTAATTTAACCATCTTCTAAAGATCGTAGCGTTATGAAAACTGGCAGTTGTATGTGATTTTGATGACAATACAATACCGACCCTATACAAAAAATCATTCCTTCTACAGCGCAGCGCCCCACGCTTTTACAATCAAATATTATAATTTAAAGCACATAGTATACACTTCAGCCCAAAAATAGAGACATCGACCCGTAATTTATATTTGACTTTTACGTGCACCTATAAGAGCGTGTTTTTTAGTGTTTTTTAAACTATTAATTTATTTTATTACATAGATGCATACAGGAAGTTAAAAACTTCAAACAATTACAAACTGAAGGTTAAAATGCGCTTGGTGAATGAATAGTAAAATATTGCACTTTACATGACCCTAGTTTCAAGACCGAATACGTTTGATGGCCAGACAATTAGAGTAAGTAGGAGTTTAAATTAGAACGTGATACAATTAGGAGACGGCCTGAACAATGTAATATATCATTAAATGTCAGGACCTAAGGATAGAATAAGGCCTTAAAACTAGCCGACTTGGGAGTAAGTACGTGCCTTGAGGTAGGTAAGTAACTTGAATGCAATTTTGTTACATAGGTACCTATTTTACAACTTACAAGGTTTATTATATACCAGCATACACCCTAGCTTAGAATAGTATCATCTCGGTATATTTCTATACCTTTGGCTCGTAAGAGGCGAATAGGAGACTTGAGGGTTTCAGATATAAGTAGGTACCTAATAATCCTAATAATGGGCGGATGTGGGCTGATGATGATGATAATCTTTTAGATAGGAACACGATTTCTTTTTCTAAAATGATCCTCAAATGTAATCATTTGTGCCAATGGTGACTGTTTTAAGGCAGTTTTCACCGTACTTCCACCTTATGTTCCATGGGGAAAGTTGTTCAATTTCATGGTCTAGGTACGCCTGTATAGTTTTCGTTACACCGTCCCTTACACCCTGTATACCTATTCTGAAAGTTTGTATTATTCTTGTAAATGCAGCGATCGACGAAAAGACCTTCGGTTGGCGGCGATCAATAATTCAGGACACCTTGTACATCAGATCGATTGCATTGATAAGTAATAGGTATATGTATACGGAGGTGGTGTCGTCTTGTCCTATATGCCTAGATAAGATTAGGTAAGGTAAAACAGTAAATACTCAAAAATTATATTCAAGTTATGTTCAGATCCAGAACACACCTTTCCGAAAATTTCTTCCAGTTCAATAACAGGGCTTTCTTAGAGTTCATTCTCTATAGGTATTTTTAACTGTTACTACCTAGTAATAACGTCTGATGCGATGGGATCACGTGGGCGTTCATTTAGAGGGAAATCTCGCAACCAGTGGAAGGTTTTAGACTCGAGCATTGTTAAGAAGAGGTATTTTGAGACGGCTGAATTAAAGGAAAAATTATGTTTTCCATTAAAAGTATAAACCGTACGTACTAATACTATATAACGAAATTGATTCCATCTTGTTTTACAAAATAATGAGTTCTAAGAAGATAATAGCCACCTACGCCTAACAAAACGATATGTCTGTCTGGATAGCGTTACAAAGTGAACTTTATAGCATTCTATTTATTCGTATTCATTCCGAACATCTATCCTATGCAGACTTCGATCAATAAAGTCGCCATGAAGAACGCTCTATTCAATAATTCAAAGATGAGACAGCCTTGGCTCAGCCAACTGCTACCCATGGTGGCATTGATGGAATAACAAATATTGTGAAAATTTTACAAAGCCATTTCACAACCGACGCTTTTGAACGAACAATTTTTGTATCTATACTAAGCAACAATAAAATATGGTCAATGATATTAGTATGTAGAGCACTAAAACCAGTGCGGAAATAAATTCTAAGACATGGAGTCACAAACCTTATAATATAAACCACCATGAAATGGACGGTATTTTCGAATGGGACACCCTGGGGGTGTGAAGAATGTTAAAAAAATATTGACGTCACTACATCTTCACTCCAGGGACGACCCTGTATAATTAGGATCTCCGAAACAGCTTCAACGATTCTTATGAAGTTATGATTTTGTAATTTTGAATTTAGGGGTTTTTAAATACTGGAAATCGATCTAGATACCTAGGTTTAATTTCTCAAGAAACGTTCTTTCACCCGTTTTTGTCATTTGTTTTTTAAGGCTGCTATCAACTTTTTCTGGCAAATTACCGAAAATAGGCGTTATAAAAATCAGTTTTTAAGTTAAACTGTACGGTAAAAAAATAAAATATCTTATACATCGAGTCAAACACATCTTTATCTAAAAAATGTATTATGAACATTTTAACATTTTAATTTATTACTTATAGTAAAACATCGAAAACTAAAACAAGTTACTGAAAATGTAGGAGAAGACCTCAAATTAGGCCTGAGTTTTAGATCTATGGTACACTGTAACAAAATACCAATTTTACATATGCATAGAAGATATCTTTGAGAACAAACTTTATTTTGTACATTTTTCAATTTCATTCCACAACCTAGCTAAAAAATACGTTTTCGCATTCGAATTTTGGCAAAATATTTCTCTATTTTAATGGCTTCTGTATGAAAAACTACCAACAGGATAAATTCGAAAAAAATATATGTGTTAGAAGAAAATGTATTTAGTTAAATTGCAAAAGAAATGAATTTTTATTCATTAAAATGTTATTGTTAAAAATATTCAAAAACACCTCTAAATTCCGCAAAATGACACTCCGTGCTTGAGTCGCGCGTCCGCTACCACGGGAAATTCGACTCAATGCGTATAAGTTTATGTTCAAATTTGAGTGGCGCACATTTTTGTTTCTGAGAAAAACGTGAAAGCCCTCTTAACTAACGACGCCATCTTTATGAGGCGTAAAAAAACTGAGCGAGCTCGGTCTACCAGACGGTAATTCAAAAAACAGCCTTGGCTCAGCCAACTGCTAGCCATGGTCGCATCGATGGAATATCAAATATTGTGAAAATTTTACAAAGCCATTTCACAACCGACGCTTTTAAAAATGGACATCGCATTGCGAGTTTTGTTAAGATTGTTGTGTTGCGTTTGCGTGCAGACATGCCCAAAATAAATAACTTACTTTATGTCTTTTTGGGTTCGTTGCTCTTTCCACCTTGCTCACTTTTTCTTGCCTTAATTTGTTATACAATTCTTAATTTATTTATCTTAGGTATTTTTATTTAGGCAGGTACCTAAGTATCCTGAGAATATTTAGGTATCTTGTGGAGAATATTGTTAATGTCATCAATGCATATAAAAGGACCTACAGTTACGTTACTAACAAGACTTCATACTCATTCATTTTTTTTTTCAAATATCACTAATTACATGTCTGTGATTACTTATACGGCGCGGCGGTCTTTACCCAACCATGTCAGAGGCCTGCTACTTGTAGTAGGCGATTGAAAATAACTCTGACACCAGGGCTTATCGGGTCTTTGGACGACCCGGTGTCCCACTCGAAAAAGAAAGAAGACTAATCAGCAGACAGTAACTACTAAGTACGTTTATTTATTAGTAACTAGATACTACTCAATAAGGTTAACAAGCCACTGAACTCAAGCCAGGACTTAGGTGTATGAATTATGTTAAAGGCAAATGATTATGCATGCATCCATCAATATTATATTATACAGGATGTAAAATAATTTACTGCAAAAAGGGGTGAATCAGTTCATGAAACTGAACAACTTTCCGTAAGGAACATAGGTTTAGGGTAAAAATAGGGTTAGAGTTCCATGGACTGGTTCACACCATAACAACATACCTATTTGCAGGTTTTTACACCTTTTACAGAATGCGGTTTTCCAGCACTATACTTTCCCTAAAAACTTTCTGTTGCTGAGGATTGCTGACTTTTCAAACGGTAATTTCTTTTATGAGTACAAAGAAACTAGTTTAAAATAGGTAGGTACTATCGATTCATCTCATACGAACGAAATAGAAAAATCGCGAACAAATTACCCGGCGAATAATTTTTTTATAAGTAGGTAAGTTAATTGAACAAGGAATAAAATGCAAGTTTTTTTATATTCTTTATTACAAGATACTTGTGTACTTTTAATTCCATCCAAAAGTTTTTTATGGGTCATTGCCACTTGTCTATATTTTACTCTTGAAAAATTTATTCGCTAGACAATTTATTCGCGAATAACTTTTTGCCCAACTCTGGTTCAGGGTTTATCGAATACGGAACCGCGGCGGAAAACATACGCTTGACTCCACAGCGCTCAAGTCAAGACATAGAGTAAGTTCAACGAAAACCTTTAACGAATTGGACACGATGCGTGAGCGTCGCTAAGGCTCTGCACAGACGTACTGCACTTCAACTACAATCTAACTTTAATTTATTAAAATTGGTAAGTATCGGCGGCCAGCACAATATGTCACGTTCGTTGTAGATATTGTAACAAAATGACACTTTCACTTAGTAATTACATCAAACGACCCGATGAAACGTAGCATAGGTATTTATATCAAAATTTTTGGACTATTCACCTGGATCGGTCTTCTCATAGGTTTTGGGTTAAGGACATTTTACCAATTACGAAGTTCCGTAGTTACGTGACATTTTGCGGTTCTATTCCTATAGGTTTTCATTTTCAACTTCAACACAGACCTGCTACTTAGAAATAAAACTCCAACTAAACTCTTATTTTTATTGGTAAAAAAAGTGCTATTGTATTGTAGCTAGTCTGTGTCGAGCCTAACAAACGGTATTTATTATACACGTAAATGGATGAACACCTAACGAATGAACATTCTAATTGCAGCACGTGTTAACTTTAAAGATCTTTACACCAGTATATTACAGTTTTATTACCGACAGGAGGATGTTTGGATGATAAACGGGATGATTGGTTAAAACATTAAATTGGCTACATAAAATTCGGAGAGATTTAATGGTCGGAACAAGATATTATTATCCGTCTAAGTATACTCTAGCAAGTGTGAATGTTTATAGACAGACTGTGAAGATTTCGGAGATTTCCAGATCTTGTGCCCACAATAAACATTTGAGTCGAGTCGCTCACATGATATGACAAAAATCCTTCTATGTCACCCAATTAATTGAAATTAATAATTTGAACAAAAAAAAAACATCATTGCGTCGAAAAAGTTCTCTATACTATCTAACTTTCACGCAGGTAACAAAAATCATGTTCTATCTTAGTTCAACTTTAAATCCCGTATGACGTAAATAACACTAACAAACGTCTTCAATACTCATACAATATCATGACAAAGAGAAACGAACACTTTCATGGACGTAAAGATGACAATTTCTCTAAGATTTTCCGCTAACTGTGATCCAAGACGCGACATCGAAAGTTTCCCATGCGGTAGCAAACTGTTCTGACTTCTGACTGATGCCAACACAACTAGGGAAGCTAAAATGAATAAAATATCGATATATTGATTCTAGTCGATAGTGATACGTATACAGGGAGTAACAGAAAGGGTATAACAAGCCGAAAGGAGGTCAAGGTACTCATGAAACTGAACAACTTTCCCCATGGAACATGGGTCGAAATATGGAAAAAAATTTGGACCTCCCATACAAAATCGCCGATCAGCTAATTGACTTACTATGGGAGGTTCAAATTTTTTTTTGCTTTTCGACCCATATTCCATGGGGAAAGTTGTTCAGTGTCATGAGTACCTTGACCTCCTTTCGGCTTGTTATACCCTTTCTGTTACTCCCGGTATACAACTAGCTGCCCGTCAGCGGTTTCACCCGCTGCAACTCATCTTTTACCCCTTTAGGGGTTAAAAATCGAAAATCTCTGAAACACGTACTCAATTTTTTTAGCTGTTTGATCTAATTGCAAGTTTTGAAACAGATCGCATTTAAAAATAATGATTTTCCATACAAACTTTTAACCCCTTCTTTACCCCTTTAGAGGTCGAAAACCGAAAACGCCGGAAACACGTATTTCATTTTTTAGCTTTTCATCTAATCGCAAATTTTGAAACAGATCGCATTTCAAAAATATTGATTTTCCATACAATTTTTAAACACTTTTTTACCCCTTTGGGGCTTAAAAATCGAAAATCCTTGAAACAGGTATTTTTTTTAGATGTTTGATCTAATCGCAAATTTTGGAACAGATCGCATTTAAAAATCATGATTTATTATAAAAACTGTTAACCCCTATTTTATACCCCTTTACGGGTTAAAAATCGAAAATCCCTGAAACATGTACCCAATTTTCTCAGTTCTTTGATCTAATGGCAAATTTTGAAACAGATCCCATTTGAAAATAATGATTGCCCATACAAACTTTTAAACCTTTTTTTACCCCTTTAGGGGTTAAAAATCGAAAATCCCTGAAACACATAATTCCTTTTTAGCTTTTTGATGTTATCGCAAATTTTGAAACAGATCGCATTTTAAAATAAAGATTTTCCATGCAAACTTTTAACCCCTTTTTTACCCCTTTAGGGATTAAAAATTGAAAATCCCTGAAACACGTGTTTAATTATTTTAGCTCTTTGATCTAATCACAAATTTTGAAACAGATCGCATTTAAAAATAATGATTTTCTACACAAACTTTTAACCCTCTTTTTGCCCCTTTGGGGGTTAAAATTTGAGGTTAAGAATATTCAGAAACCTGCCCCTTAACTTACTCTATATACTAAAAAAACCGCATCAAAATCCGTTGAGGGGTTTTAAAGATATAAGGAAACATACATACAGACACGGGAAGGGACTTTACTTTATACTATGTATTGATATCATGACAAAGAGAAACGAACACTTTCATGGACGCAAAGATGACAATTTCTCTAAGATTTTCCGCTAACTGTGATCCATACCAAGACGCGGCACCGAAAGATTCCCATGCGGTAGCAAAATGTTCTGACTTCTGACTGTTGCCAACACAGCTAGGGAAGCATGTAATAAAATATCGATATATTGATTCTAGTCGATATTGATAAGTATATCGGTATATTGGCGATGTTTTTCAAAAACTGTATTAGTCGTGAAACATATGAAAATATATAAGTGCTTCCAACGCGAAGCCAGCGCTCATTTTGTGGCTTTTGAGCGTAACCCTGTCAGTTTTGCCAGCACCCTAAATATTGCAGTAACATACTGTTGTGGATTTGATGGACTTCGATACGACATTTCACTTCAATATACGAGGTGTAAGGGACGGTGTAACGAAAACTTTGCAGGCGTGCTCAGAACATGAAACTTAACAACTTTCCCCATGAAACATAATTCCGACCTACCATACTAAATTCACGATCAGTTGATATTTTTCGGCACATCAGTTGATATTTTCCATTGAGAAAGTTGTCCAGTTTCATCGTCTGCACTGCACACCTACAATTTTTCTGTTACACCGTCCCTTACACCCTGTATTGAGAGTTATCGATATCGATACGTGTGACTTTTCCACATTTTAGAGCGTCAATATCTCGATATTTATCGATTTTCGATACATCCCTAGAGACAACAGTGAAATGTAGGCTAACTTGTAACAGTTACAGTTCCACAAATTAACAAAGAAACTGGGTATGTGTGTAGTTCATTAGATGCACTACATGCTACGGTACATGTAGCCGTGTGACACTCATTTAATAAATGGAAAACAACTACGACAAATTGAGTTGTCATGAACTCTTTAATCGACTCTATCGCGGGCGATTTCAAGTGTTTGTAATAGCAGAGAGGATAACGTGAAAAAAAGGGTATAACTATTCGGATTGAGCCACGAATCTGAAAATCGGCATGATGGTGCCCGCCTGGGCAAGTAAAAGCAAAGAAGAAAATAATTTGCCTCCAAAGTACCTAGATTAAACAGGAGTAGGTCCTAAAAGAGAGTAGCTAGGGTGAAACACTCAGTTCTAGGGATAACGTGCTCTTCAAAATATCTTAACAAAATACTGGGTAATCCGTAATTTGACACTTCAAAGATCAGGAATTAAATGTCATCAGCTTATACTTATCATAATCATCACAATGGTAGCGGCTGGATGGCGAAAACGAGATCATGGCTTATAGCGTACCCTGGGGGAGGCCTTCGTCCAGCAGCGGATGTGAGGTGATGAAGGAATGTCCATTCGATTCGGACTATTTCGTACTCCAAGTATTTACACCCTACTGGACCAATTACATAACTGTTTTATTTCCTACACTCTTGTATAGCCTCTTTAACTATAAATAAGTTGCAACCTAGTTGGGGTAACGTATCTAGAAACATTAAATTGTCGCCGGGCAATAAACAACGGACATGTCAATTGAGTGTGGCATGTGTTGAGCTATTCTTACTCCTAGTCCTATCAGCAGCACATCAACCTACCACACCTCTTCTTTTTCTTTTGTGTGGGACACTGATTCGACGAACGAACCTTTGTCAGCGTTGTCACTACTACTACTAGTAGGCCTCTAGACATGGTTGCGTGACGACCGCCTTCTAATTAATTAAAGACAGCCACCGGGAACGACGGCTTAGCGTGGCCTCTGAAGCACGGGACCATATTTGTTTTCAGACGATCGGTGATATAGCCTGCAATGTCAAACAGACTGGGAAAAAAATTCACGGTATCGAACCCGAAGTCCTTTGCGTGTGTCGCAGGCAGTAGCATTACCACTACAAGGGATCGACCTATACCTACTAGTTTTTCTTTTACACTTTTCTCATACGTTGACCCCCAAAATTAAGTAAAAATTCAGTTGATGTGCTGCTGACAGTACGTAATGCACCAATATGATAAATAGTAAAGGAAATGTTTACAAAAACGAACGTCCACTGAAGGAAATCTACATAACAGTATTTTTTGCAAATTGGCTATGCAAATCTCACAAGAGCAACGACACAAAACAATAAATGTATTAATGCACAACACGTTTGAAGGGTAAAAGAGACAGTGCATTGGATATTATATTAATGACTGTTTTTCTGTCTTGTTTATCGTACAAACTCTCGTCAGACCTGTAGATACCAAAATGAAATTTTGTTGTCCTTCGTTTTATGGTACTACCTGGTTTAATAGAGAATGGGATCATAAATGGCGGCGGTTCCGTAAGTGGGAGGGGAAAAGCATGAACGCCAGGTGAGTGTAAGAATGCACGTCTCTAATAAGTTCTATGTATGAACATTCTTTGTTTACTTGTCACAAACATACCTGAGCTCAAGTTGTCGAGGGTGTCATATAGCTCGCCACTGCATGTGTCATAGAACTTCACACTGTTGTCCACGGCTGGACATTGTCTGCTAACTAGTAACATACGCACCTGAGATTGAAAATTTGGCAAGGGTCGGACGAGACATCGGTAGCACAGTTGGCTGAGCAAAATGACGGTACCCCACGGTCCCGGGTTCAAGCCCCGGCTGACAGCATTTTTTCAATTTCTTGTTTTCATTTATCAAGCTTACCTGAGTACAAGTTGTCGACAGTGTGATACAGCTCGCCAGTGTAGGTGTCGTAGAACTCCACACTGTTGTCGACGGTCACTGCCAGCACCTCGCCGTTGGGGGACAGCGCTATCTTTGGGTGGTTCGCTGTCTGTGTTTATGTGCCCGTTTCTAGTAACTATGTATGTACATTCTTTAATATATAGTACTGTCATTCGAATAGGCCATATTTGACAGCTGACAAAATCATGACATAAGGTCTATTTTTCTTTATTGACATGTTTCTTACGAGCTATGTATGGACATTCTCTGCTAACTTGTAACTAACGCAGCTGATACGGATAAATTAGCTAGGGTCGGTCGAGGCGCCAGTAGTTCAGTTGACAGAGCAGTGGGACGGTACCCTACGGTCCTGGGTTCAAGCCTCGACCGAGGTATGTTTTTTCAATTTCTTGTTTTGAAGCTTACCTGAGTACAAGTTGTCGACAATGTTGGACACTGCCAGCAGTGCTATATATGAACATTCCTTGCTAACGTGTCACAAACGTACCTGAGTACAAATTGTCGACGGTGTGATACAGCTCGCCAGTGTAGGTGTCGTGGAACTCCACACTGTTGTCCACAGCTGGACAGTGCTATGTATGAACATTCTTTGCTAACTAATCACAAACGTACCTGAGTACAAACTCTCCACGGTGTCGTACAGCTCGCCAGTGTAGGTGTCGTAGAACTCCACACTGTTGTCGACGGTCACTGCCAGCACCTCGCCGTTGGGGGACAGCGCTATCTTCGGGTGGTTTGCTGTCTGTGTGTATGTGCCCGTTTCTAGTAACTATGTATGAAGATTCTCTGCTATCTTGTAATGTAACATACGCCTGACTGACTGTAATGGAAATTTGGCTATAGTGCCGTCATTCTAATAGGCCATATTTGACAGGCTGTCAAACCCATACTAGGAAACATGTCAACAATGAAAAATAGAACTTATGTCATAGCATTAACATGATTTTGACAACTGTCAAATATGGCCTATTCGAATGACGGTACTATAGGGTCGTTCGAGGTGCCAGTAACTCAGTCGGTATCAATGGGACGGTACCCCACGGTTCAGGGTTCAAGCCTCGACAGAGTCATTTTTGCAATTTCTTATTTTATCTATGAAACATACCTGAGTACAAATTCTCCACAGTGTGATACAACTCGCCAGTGTAGGTGTCGTAGAACTCCACACTGTTGTCGACGGTCACTGCCAGCACCTCGCCGTTGGGGGACAGCGCTATCTTCGGGTGGTTCGCTGTCTGTGTGTATGTGCCCGTTTCTAGTAACTATGTATGAACATTCTTTGCTATAGTACCGTCATTCGAATAGGCCATATTTGCCAGCTGTCAAAATCATGTTAATGCTATGACATAAGGCCTATTTTTCTTTATTGACATGTTTCTTAGTATGGGTTTGACACCTATCAAATATGGCTTATTCGAATGACGGTACTATAGCTTGTCAAAAACGTACCTGAGTACAAATTGTCGACGGTGTCGTACAGCTCGCCAGTGTACGTATCGTAGAACTCCACACTGTTGTCGACGGTCACTGCCAGCACCTCGCCGTTGGGGGACAGCGCTATCTTCGGGTGGTTCGCTGTCTGTGTGTATGTACCCATCTACAGGGAGTAGCAAGCCAAAAAAAGGCCAAGACCAAAGGGTACTTATGAAACTGAACAACTTTCTCCATGGAATATGGGACGAAGTATCAAAAAAATTAGGCCTCCCATAGTAAACAAATAAGGAGACCCTATGTTCTTTGGGGAAAATTGTTCAGTTTCATGAGTACTTTAACCTCCTTTAGGCTTGTTATACCCTTTTTGTTAGGTACTCCTGTAGAGTACCTGTATGGACATTCTTTGCTAACTTGTAACAAACGCAGCTAAGATTGAAAATTTGTCTAGGATCGGTCGAGGCGCCGGTAGATCAGTTGGCAAAGCAGCGGGACGGTACCCCACGGTCCCGAGTTCAAGCCCCGGCTGACAGCTTTTTATTTTTATATCTTGTTTATTATTTATGAACCTTACCTGAGTACAAATTGTCGACGGTGTGATACAGCTCGCCAGTGTAGGTGTCGTAGAACTCCACACTGTTGTCGACGGTCACTGCCAGCACCTCGCCGTTGGGGGACAGCGCTATCTTCGGGTGGTTCGCTGTCTGTGTGTATGTGCCCGTCTCTAGTAACTATCTATATGAACATTCCTTGCTAACTTGACACAAACCTACTTGAGTACTAGTTGTTAATATTATAGCTCGACAGTATACGTTATTTTCTCACTGTTGTCTACAGCTGGTCTTTTTCTGCTAACTTGTAACAAACGCACCTGAGATTGAAATTTGGCAAGGATCGGACGAGACACCGGTAGCTCAGTTGGTAACAGTGGGACGGTACCCCACGGTCACGGGTTCAAACCTTGACTTTTTCTTTCAATTTCTTGTTTTTATCTATGAAACGTACCTGAGTACAAATTGTCGACGGTGTGGTACAGCTCGCCAGTGTATGTGTCGTAGAACTCCACACTGTTGTCGACGGTCACTGCCAGCACCTCGCCGTTGGGGGACAGCGCTATCTTCGGGTGGTTCGCTGTCTGTGTGTATGTGCCCGTTTCTAGTAACTATGTATGAACATTCTTTGCTATAGTACCGTCATTCGAATAGGCCATATTTGCCAGCTGTCAAAATCATGTTAATGCTATGACATAAGGCCTATTTTTCTTTATTGACATGTTTCTTAGTATGGGTTTGACACCTATCAAATATGGCTTATTCGAATGACGGTACTATAGCTTGTCAAAAACGTACCTGAGTACAAATTGTCGACGGTGTCGTACAGCTCGCCAGTGTATGTATCGTAGAACTCCACACTGTTGTCGACGGTCACTGCCAGCACCTCGCCGTTGGGGGACAGCGCTATCTTCGGGTGGTTCGCTGTCTGTGTGTATGTACCCATCTACAGGGAGTAGCAAGCCAAAAAAAGGCCAAGACCAAAGGGTACTTATGAAACTGAACAACTTTCTCCATGGAATATGGGACGAAGTATCAAAAAAATTAGGCCTCCCATAGTAAACAAATAAGGAGACCCTATGTTCTTTGGGGAAAATTGTTCAGTTTCATGAGTACTTTAACCTCCTTTAGGCTTGTTATACCCTTTTTGTTAGGTACTCCTGTAGAGTACCTGTATGGACATTCTTTGCTAACTTGTAACAAACGCAGCTAAGATTGAAAATTTGTCTAGGATCGGTCGAGGCGCCGGTAGATCAGTTGGCAAAGCAGCGGGACGGTACCCCACGGTCCCGAGTTCAAGCCCCGGCTGACAGCTTTTTATTTTTATATCTTGTTTATTATTTATGAACCTTACCTGAGTACAAATTGTCGACGGTGTGATACAGCTCGCCAGTGTAGGTGTCGTAGAACTCCACACTGTTGTCGACGGTCACTGCCAGCACCTCGCCGTTGGGGGACAGCGCTATCTTCGGGTGGTTCGCTGTCTGTGTGTATGTGCCCGTCTCTAGTAACTATCTATATGAACATTCCTTGCTAACTTGACACAAACCTACTTGAGTACTAGTTGTTAATATTATAGCTCGACAGTATACGTTATTTTCTCACTGTTGTCTACAGCTGGTCTTTTTCTGCTAACTTGTAACAAACGCACCTGAGATTGAAATTTGGCAAGGATCGGACGAGACACCGGTAGCTCAGTTGGTAACAGTGGGACGGTACCCCACGGTCACGGGTTCAAACCTTGACTTTTTCTTTCAATTTCTTGTTTTTATCTATGAAACGTACCTGAGTACAAATTGTCGACGGTGTGGTACAGCTCGCCAGTGTATGTGTCGTAGAACTCCACACTGTTGTCGACGGTCACTGCCAGCACCTCGCCGTTGGGGGACAGCGCTATCTTCGGGTGGTTCGCTGTCTGTGTGTATGTGCCCGTTTCTAGTAACTATGTATGTACATTCTTTGCTATAGTACATTTGGTTCACTGTCTGTGTGTACGTGCCCATCTACAGTGAGTAACAAGCCGAAAGGAGGCCAAGGTACACATGAAACTGAACAACTTTCTCCATGGAACATGGGACGAAATATGAAAAAAAATTAGGTCTGCCATAGTAAACAAATAAACTGATCAGCGATTTTGTATGGGAGACCCCATGTTTCTTGGGGAAAATTGTTCAGTTTCATGAGTACTTTAACCTCCTTTAGGCTTGTTATACCTTTTTTGTTACTCTTGTATAGTGTTTGTATGGACATTCTTTGTTAACTTGTCACTTACGTACCTGAGTACAAATTCCCGTGCCCTTGCTATGTTTGAACATTCCTTGCTAACTTGTCACAAACGTACCTGAGTACAAATTGTCGACGGTGTCGTACAGCTCGCCAGTGTAGGTGTCGTAGAACTCCACACTGTTGTCGACGGTCACTGCCAGCACCTCGCCGTTGGGGGACAGCGCTATCTTCGGGTGGTTCGCTGTCTGTGTGTATGTGCCCGTCTCTAAGGAGTAACAAGCCGAAACGAGGCCAAGGTACTCATGTAACTGAAAAACTTTCTTTATGGAACATGGGACGAAATATGAAAAAATCGGCGATTTTGTATGGGAGACCCCATGTTCCTTGGGGAAAATTGTTCAGTTTTATGAGTACTTTAACCTTCTTTAGGCGTGTTATACCCTTTTTGTTACTCCTGTATAGTACTTGTATGGACATTCTTTGCTGTCAAAAACTTACCTGAGTACAAATTGTCGACGGTGTGGTACATCTCGCCAGTGTATGTGTCGTAGAACTCCACACTGTTGTCGACGGTCACTGCCAGCACCTCGCCGTTGGGGGACAGCGCTATCTTCGGATCTCTCTCTTCGTGTAGGACACCGAGTCGTTTAACGACCCGATGAACCCTGGTGTCAGAGTTCTACAATCGCCTACTGCAAGTAGCAGGCCTCTGACATGGTTGTGTCACGACCGCCATCATAGACAGCAACCGGGACCGACGGCTTAACGTGCCCATCCGAAGCACGGAACCATCTAGTCCATGCTATGTATGAACATTCTTTGCTAACTTGTCAAACGTACCTGAGTACAAGTTGTCGACGGTGTGATACAGCTCGCCAGTGTAGGTGTCGTAGAACTCCACACTGTTGTCGACGGTCACTGCCAGCACCTCGCCGTTGGGGGACAGCGCTATCTTCGGGTGGTTCGCTGTCTGTGTGTATGTACCCGTTTATAGTCACTATGTATGAACATTCTTTGCTAACTTGTAGACTTCTTACCTTCATATAGGTAGTTGCTACTAATAGGTTAAAATAATTAGACACGTTTGTCAGAATTTTGTACGCTTTAACCCTTAAAGGATGAATTGGCAACCCTTGAATTCGACACATCATTTTGGTGTTAAATAACTGTTGGTCATATAGTTTTATTTAATATATGTTAGTACTTTTCTGATTTTTCCTTGGCAAGATTTAATATTCTTGTCACTCTATAAATAGTTAATAGAGGTTTTTATACGAAAGTGACAGTCTGTGTGGACAATCCTTGCTAACTTGTAACATGAAATTGAAAATTTGGCTAGGGTTGGACGAGACACCGGTAACTCAGTCGGTATCGCTTGAAACAGCGACCATGGGACGGCACCCCATGGTCGCTGGTTCAAGCCTCGACGGAGTATTTTTTTTCAATTTCTTGTTTATTATTTATGAAACTTGCCTGAGTACAAGTTGTCGACAGTATCGTACAGCTCGCCAGTGTAGGTGTCGTAGAACTCCACACTGTTGTCGACGGTCACTGCCAGCACCTCGCCGTTGGGGGACAGCGCTATCTTCGGGTGGTTCGCTGTCTGTGTGTATATGCCCGTTTCTAGTAACTATGTATGTACATTCTTTAATATATAGTACAGTCATTCGAATAGGCCATATTTGACAGTTATCAAAATCATGTTAATGCTATGACATAAGGTCTATTTTTCTTTATTGGCATGTTTGGCATCTGTCAAATATGGCCTATTCGAATGACGGTACTATTACTTGTTAAAAACGTACCTGAGTACAAATTGTCGACGGTGTGATACAGCTCGCCAGTGTACGTGTCGTAGAACTCCACACTGTTGTCCACTGTTGGACACTTCCTGAAGTGCTATGTATGAACATTCTTTGCTAACTTGTAACAAACGCAGTAGATATGGAAAAATTTGCTAGGGTCGGTTGAGGCGCCGGTAGCTCGGTTGGCAGAGCAGTAGGACGGTACGGTACCCCATGCTCCCGGGTTTAAGCCCCGGCTGACAGTATTTATTAGAATTTTGTTGTTTTCAGCTATGAAACATACCTGAGTACAAATTGTCGACGGTGTGATACAGCTCGCCAGTGTAGGTGTCGTAGAACTCCACACTGTTGTCGACGGTCACTGCCAGCACCTCGCCGTTGGGGGACAGCGCTATCTTCGGGTGGTTCGCTGTCTGTGTGTATGTGCCCGTTTCTAGTAACTATGTATGAAGATTCTTTGCTAACTTGTTTTTACCTTCATATAGACTTTTCTGATTTTTCCTTGGCAAGATTTAATATTCTTGTCACTCTATAAATAGTTAATAGAGGTACACTACTTTATACGAAAGTGACAGTCTGTGTGGACAATCCTTGCTAACTTGTAACATGAAATTGAAAATTTGGCTAGGCTTGGACGAGGCACCGGTAACTCAGTCGGTATCGCTTGAACCAGCGACCATGGGACGGCACCCCATGGTCGCTGGTTCAAGCCCCGACTGTCACTTTTTTTCAATTTCTTGTTTTCATCTATGAACCTTACCTGAGTACAAATTGTCGACGGTGTGGTACAGCTCACCAGTGTAGGTGTCGTAGAACTCCACACTGTTGTCCACTGTTGGACATTGCTATGTATGAACATTCTTTGCTAACTTGTCACAAACTTACCTGAGTACAAATTGTCGACGGTGTGATACAGCTCGCCAGTGTAGGTGTCGTAGAACTCCACACTGTTGTCGACGGTCACTGCCAGCACCTCGCCGTTGGGGGACAGCGCTATCTTCGGGTGATTCGCTGTCTGTGTGTATGTGCCCGTTTCTAGGACGTGCGGTGACTCGCCGCGGGAATATTCGACTGGAAACAAGGAAAAAAGTTTTATAACCATACCATAACAGGCACAACAGTCCACTGCTGGACATGGACTTCCCCTATCGGGAGTATTGCCATAATCAGTACGCTTGGCAGGCGGATCGGCGAGCGCAGTGCAAGATGTCCCTTAGTCGCTTTTTACGACAGCCACGGGTAGAAATAGGGTGATGGATGCTATTCTAAGCCGGCATCACATGGCATAAAATTTTACCAGTGACCGATAGCTAAAATGCAGGACGGGCTGCTGATAAGAAACTACTTTCCGCAAGGAACATAGGGCAAATATGAAAAAAACTACCTCCCATACAAGATAGCCGATCAGCTGATTTGAGTTAGCCTTCATTGAAGAAAGAATCTTCATTAAGGGGGATCGTTACGTCATACAAACTAAAATCTGAACTTCAACCGAGTTACACATGAGCTAAACAACAATTTTATCAAAAAGTCTTTATGTGAGATGAGGAAGGCACACGTTAATATGTCGCAAAACTGCTTAACGTAAAAAAATATCAAGTATTTTCTCCACAAAAAAATTAAACGTGTTTATTGCAGCAGTAGCTCCATCTATGTTCATTAAGTGGCGACACGGTTTTTACAGAGAAATCTGATGGTTAAAAAATTATTTGTTTTATTTTGCGAAAATGTTATAAAAGCACGGGACTTCCCATCAAGTTTTTTAATCATAATTTTGTCTCATTTAAAGACGTAACTCCATTTAAATTTTGTATGGAAAACGATCCACCTTAAGAACATCATTCAAGGGAAAGTAAAAGGAAAGAGAGGCAAAGGTAGACCTAGACGCACATACTTTAACCAGATAAAGGAAAAAGTCAATGTTTTGTCGTATCAGGAGGTTTAAGCAGAGAAGAGGGAAGATTGGAAATCACTCCACTGATAAAAGCTTGACTCTCAAATTTGAATAATTCGTCTTCTTAATACAGAATAACCTACGAAAAGTAGTGTGCAAAAGTAGGAAACACAACTAAATAATAACGTATGTCTTTTATTGTAGCCTTTGTCAGGTCAACTACATACCTACATAAGACTATGAAGTTACGTAAAGTCTATTCTTAAATCATGCATGACATTCTAACATTATTTATTTAAACACAAGTACGCTCGCAAATATGCTTAATCATAATCACTAACAAAGTATACTTTATTTATAGAATTATATTGATCTTACATTGTAACAGTTCATAAAATTACCTAACGTGTAAATGGATAATAAAGAATTCTTTGCTGAGTATTTGAGACTAATTCGTCTATTTTAAGACGACCTCAAAAACTCTAAATTGGACATATTGCCTTAGGCATGGTCGCTTCGTAAGTAGGCGTGTCGAAAGACTTTCTCTTACGTTTTGGCACACTAACGTTCTATGCAAGCACGTGCCACGGACATGGGAATAATATATAAACAAAACTTTTTAAAAGTTGGTTTTGGGGCTCAATTACATTGAGTGTGGAAAACTTATGAAAATTTAATTATATGAAATTTGTATTTTTGTAGCAAACAAATATCCCTGGATATCCCTGGACGAGACACACAGCACCATCTAGCCCCAAACTAAGCAAAGCTTGTACTATGGGAACTAGACAACTGATATAATACTTATATACTTTTTTTTTGTAAATAAATACATATAATACATAGAAAACACCCAGACTAAACACAAATATTTGAAAATAGACATTACAAATATTTGTGTCAGTGGGAATCGAACCCACGACCCTCGGCGTAGAAGGCAGGGGTACTAACCACTACGCCAACGGGACAGTCAGAAATAAAGAAACAATAATAAAAGACTGACCATTTTCATTGTGTGGCATTATTCAACTAAGGTGCTGTTTGTTAGCTCATATTTGCGATTCGTTTTGTTTACTTTCAACTTCGATAAATGATTTCCTCGCTGCGATGCTCGGTAGATTGAGTCTTGTAAAAATACGGCGATCTTCAAACATCTGACAATTACCCAATTATTTTAAATATGCACCACGAGCTGTCGAAATTCATAGTTTGAAGTAGGTACACATTCCAAATAAACGGATTATACAATTTTTGGCATCGTTTTTGGCGGTGTCTTTGGATAGAGCTCGATCTACCGAGCGCAGCGATACTAATACCTTAACTTTGTTTGGGTAGGTAAGTACCTACCTAAGTATGACCACAAATTAATTATTTAGGGAGACGGCGCGCGGGGTATTACGTAGGTTCTATGAAGGTGCTCTTTCTTAGGTCTTCGAAACTTAAATAGAAACGATGTTAAAAAGGTCACATTGGTACTTAAGTTACTTTTTCTATGGAATATTATTCTATTTGGTTCTATCATGTTAGAATTATTTACCCGAAAGCGCATTTTATTACAATAGCGTTTAGGTTCTTGATAATCAAAACAAGTAGAAAAAACCGGTCGTAGATATATGTGCTAAATGGGCTCAATGTCCTTATATGTTAGAACCAAAATAATAGGTTTATTGACACCAAACACTATGATTCAGATACAACTAGTTGATCTAAATAACATTGATTAGCAAGTTCGGGACAGGCGACCTAATAAGAATCTTCTATAAGTAATGGTCAGCCTGTCGCCTAAAATTACAATACACATCAACTCTCAAATCCCTTAATCGCTTCTTACGACACCCACGGGATATAGATATTATGGGGTGATGCTATTCTAAGCCGGTACCGACGTCATAGATTTATTATTATGTTCGTGCATTATGGTGCGACGTATGATGGTTGTTATTTATTAATTAAAATATGACAAGATAACAACAAGTTCATTAAAATTACTTTACGCGTAATGCATTCTGATATTTAATCTTGTCTAGTCTAGGCTAGCTGATAATGTTAGCTTTCAACCACCCACTGCTTCTTTTGTACTAGAAATGTAAACAAAAAGAAAACTCAATATCCTATAGAAAGGATAAAAGGTCTGCTTATCAGACTAAACAATGACACATTATTGACTAGACTGCGCTTAATGGCGTATCAGGTGTCGTCTAAGACCTAAGACAAGGAGTGTCCTAAGTGCATGTATTATTAAAATACCGAGGCTATTCATAAGTAACAATAGATGGCATTGATCCCAACAATATTCGATAATAAAATAACAAAAATATAATACAGAATTTACTTTCAAAAGTCGTGCAAAAATTTTGAATAGCAGGTAATGAAAATATAAAGGCTGAGCAATATTATTTTTCAAAAGATTTAACTTAAGATTTTTTCAGACTTTAAAGTGCCTACCTCAATCACACAAATCGTCTTCTCGTTAAGGTACTCGTAGATGAACCGTCTTTGTGAAAAATCAAGATGAAACATCAAGTATTACACAAATAAAAGACGACCAATTATAGCTCTCTTGTAAAACAAACGGTTAAGAAATCATAGTATGGAGAGCGTTCGTCCCACGCTCTTCACACCTCTCATATGTGGAGATGCACCGTTACAGCTCAGTGAATACAGGAGATTTTCAGAAGGAACTCTACATACAACCAGCAGGCTGAACGAGAAACTCGACTCAATCAGACTTGACGCACACAGGCCAAAATGATGAAAAAACTTCGTTCGGAAGCTTAAAACTTTTTACAAACGACGGAACGGATACGGTATACGCGTTTGGGGCACAAAGTAAGTATTGGCTAGCGCAATCCAGAGAGTCGGCTTCGAGCAAACGCGGCTAAACTCACTCAGACATCCACACGCGTCGTTTACGCGCTCTGTGGAACCGTGTCGAACCGGTAATGGTTGAGTGTGAACGGCGCGTTCGGTGCGGGCGGACGGAATGGCGAGTAAAGAAAAATATTTTTGTGCTGTGTTTGGTACTGATGTGCCGTTGCCGGCAGCTTTGGCAACATTGGGAACTTTGCCGTCAATATTGCCTCAACTGGAAATTTTAGGGAATATTGCCAAAATATGCTATAAAACTTTACGTAAGTTTTGTTATATGATACCTCGCAGTGCGCTTTATCGTAAGCGCCAGTCCATAACAACCAAAACATTTCGCATGACCAATATTGACAAAGTTGCCGGCAATATTGCTAAATTTGTTGGCAATATTCCCGGAAATGTTGGCAACTTTGCTTTTAAGTTCACAAACTTAAAATAGTTTTTGAATATAAAAATGTCATAAAAATCAAGTTTGTTGTATTGGAGCCCCCTTAAATGTTAATTATATTCTGGTTTTAAATGTTCATTGTTACAGTAAAAAAAGTCATACATGTTCTGTGAACATTTCATCTCTCTTACTATAGCTGTTCAAAAGATAGAGCCTTTGGACCGCAAAATCGAGTACGTTAGTCGCTCGTCTACCTATAAAAAATGGCGCAACAGAGGAGAGGTTAAATACGTTTTTTGTATGGTAGCTCCCCTATCCCCTTATTGAATTTTTATTTACTTTATAGTATTTGTTGTCAAAACGCCAACGGAAATACGCAGTCTGTGAAAATTAATATCTCTCTAACTATCACAGTTCATAACATAAATAAAGTTTGATGACGGGTGGACAGAGAGACAGACAGCGAAATTACAGCAATAGGGTCCCATTTTACCCTTAAAGTAGCTAAAAACCTCAAAATTTTCTCACTAGGTAGGCCGTTGAACCTTGAAAGTGCCAGAACGAGTTGGTCTGGAACGTCTTTTCGCATCACATCATCATGCTGTTCACGCCTTAAAAGCCCTGTCACGAGGGAAGCATCGCCTAGCTTGTTGGTGCCCGTCAGATGCTAGTTATAAGACTTAGCTTTTATAGTAGGTTAAAACATATGATGTAATCCTGGCAATATTGCCAAAGTTGCCGGCAACATTGGAAATTTACCGGCAATATTGCCTTGGCAAAGTTCCCGGCAGCGGCAATATTGCCGCAGGCACATCACTTTTGGGTGTAATAACACCACAGAAAATTGTGCATTGTCAGTTTTCAGTTTCCCGCGCAATAATGAAAAGTCAGGAAGTAGAACCCTTTTATTTGATAAATAAATAGATACCTACTTCAAAACACTAGAAATGGAGGGATTTCTTTTTAATAATATTATTTTTCATTCGTAATATTATGTGCTTCAGCGTTTTAGGTACGTACGTAGAAGTAGGTAGGTTGCGCTTTAGTTTGATTTGGTAGGTTAAATGGGTTTAGGTAGGTACCTACCCACAATAGATAGATACTAGCATTTGAGGTGAAGCGATGAGTACCGAAATACCGATAGCAAAAGGTCCAGGTTATGTCATCTTCATTTCCGACAATCAGTTAGGTACCTAACTATGGTAGTCCAAATGGACTTTTACGATCCTGGATATTTTTTCTTTTTTTCGTCACGGCAGCCGGTGACTTTCGAAACTATAGTAGGTATACTTCGAAACTAAGGTAAGCACCTGCCTACCTACCTACCAACTTACAGCTACAGATACAGCTTCCATGCCCGAATTTCTTGCGTCCCCGCGTTTGTCATGTGATCATGTGACATGTCGTCATGTTCATGTCATGATAGGTAGGTACTTACCAACCTACCTACCTACCGTTCCCAGCGCGTATCGCCCGCCCGCCAATACATTGGTAGGTAGGTAATCTGTGTGCGACTGACTAGTGACGGTATCTACGTTTGACTTTCATGATGGCTTGACTCCCTGTTCAAAAATACCTACCTTCCAACCATAGGTACCTAACCTATTAAAGTTCGTGACGGCAAGATAGGTATTTTTTAGGCCTTTCTTTTAGATAGATACACTTCTTTTCCGTCGGAAACACCGACGTACGACGTGAGGAACCCTTTGTCGTGTCGGTCATCGTCGCCGGCCGGTCCTCTACCTACCTACTACCTACTTACCTACCTGCCTACCTATGGGTCGCTTCACTTACCACCTAGTCTCGTGACCCAAACCCATTACCTATCTACCGATTTAGGTGGGGACCTACTTATTTCCTATTAGAAATATGACTTTCTATTCAGGTAGGTACCTACTTCCATACGGTAAAAAATATTTCATATCGGCCAGGTAATTTAGGAGTTTATTAATTGTATTATACCTAATTCATACTTACAAACGATAGGTAACTTCATAAAAAAATCAGAAAGTACAATTAGCAACCCTAAAGAGTAGGCATAAGTGAGCGAAAGAAGGGGCGAGCTGGCCTTCTGTAAATTGTCTATTTTGTGTTTGGGGTGAGAGAACGTGCGTTTGTGTGTTTGTGTAAACCTATGTTACCATACCAAATATCATCCTATTTTGATGCTGTTTTCAGTGATGGATAGGGAATTTTTTGGTGCATGTTCTTACATAAGGGGGCGCTGCAGTAAACATGTGATTGTGCAAAGCAATGTTACCAATTATCTCCAAAATTACTGGGCTGATTTTGATGCGGTTTTTAGTGATAGATGAAGATTTGACTGGGGAATGTTCTTATATAGGTGTTACGCGAACAACTTACCAGGGGGAGCTGCAGGGAAGTGTCGTGGGTATTATCTAAATTTAAATTTTGTTTTCACGTGTGTGTGTGTAGGCATAAACCTACCCGCTAATTCTGATGACATTCAGTCTTATTTTTCCACATTTTTTGGATTTTGTGTTCCTGTGCCCAGTTATATTTTCTTCTTCTCTAAATCTTCGTCGGACCCAACGAGTTTTCTTTGCCCCACTAGTTATTCGTAGGGCTGCGTCTTAACTTTTTTCACACTGAGTGTTACACGTTATCTATACCCTCTTTGTGTGCAAGTTGACGATGTTGACTGCCAGTGCCTGCGTTGTGGACAATAGGCACACTGACACCAAATTTCAATGCCAAACGTTCAGTTTTAAATCTTATACAAAGTGGGACATGTAAGGATTGTCTTACATTTATAGCCCTTCAAGCTGAAAGTCAAGATTGAAAATATCTTCACTTCAGTAATCAATATAAATACATAGTAGGTATAAAATGAAGTTGCTCTTTGTCTCTGTCTGCCGTGGAATTCGCTCACTCCTCCTAAGCCACGCGACCGATTTTGATGCGCTTAATGTAATATATGGAGTGATTCAAGAGGAAGGTTTATATGTTTAACACATGCCAAGAAAATGCCTGTTAAATTAATTGTAAATTAATTGCAGGCTTGCAGCAGGTGAAACCGCTAAAGGGCCGCTAGCAATAGTATGATGATGATGATGATGATGGAATCCTGCTATCCCTCACTAGGGACATAGGGCTCTCAGAGCAACAGTTTAAAAGAAAGATTTATTTACTATTTTGATTGTTTGTATGTAATCGACATATCTCCTATTAGCCTTTAGTTACATAGGCCGAAAGTTAATCGCGAAGAAACCACTTATTTCGACAGGAAAATGGGTGGCAGCGGAAGAAACGTCTGGGCGGGCTTCTTGTAAAAAATAAGACAGTCTTACCCAAAGCAAAAATTGACTGAAATACATTTTGTAAAGGTTGTGTAGGCACTTTTTGTAGCTTTGTACAGTTCAGGACGAGTATATTTTACTAGGCTTCAAAAGTCCTTCAAGTTAATAAGTTTGTTGACAAAGTCAGTTGGTGACTTTGTGAAACTTTTTAAATGTATATAAAAGTAGTTAGGTTACCTAACCTACCTGTTAACGGGTTCTTAAGTACCTCTGTGCAGACTATACTGTGGTTTGATGATATTTCGGCTCTCTTTCGTATGCAAAATTGGCAATAATGATCATTATTGCTCAAATGTTGTTTCAAAAGGGTTTAAAAAGTCAATTAATGTATAATCTTGCATACCTAGGATACCTAGTATATTTTTAATGGCATAATTTTATTTTTACAACAAAGAAACGACCTTTTAGCATTATCACAAAGTTAATTAGTCACCTTTAAACCTTCAGAAAATGCATTAAGGATGAAATAAAACACCGTAATATGATTCAGAGTCTATGACTAAGACCGTGTGAGTGTGAGTAGACTAGTTTCGCATTTTATTTATTTATATTTATTTATATTTAGCCTACTAGATCCCACTGCTGGGCAAAGGCCTCCCCTGCGGTCTTCCACTTTTTCCGGTCCAAAGCCAACTCAGTCCATTGCTTATGATAGGCATCAAGATCGTCACTCCATCGTTTTCGGGGTCTACCTCGAGAGGTAGAGGTAGTTTCGCATAATCATAAAATAAAAGCCACGAAGCAAACATTTCAAAAACAATATTCTTTCAGGTAGGTAATAAATAACTTATTAATTGACACAAATTTCTTTAATTCTCAAGTGGCTGCATCACAGCATAGCACTGCTCTCGATGCCCTGCAAGGTCTACGGTAAAAACACCCCTCGATAGGGAAAAGTCAAGAAGGCCCATACCAAGTAGTAAATGTACGTACATACATACATATATCACGCCTATATCCCTTGCGGGGTAGGCAGAGTGCAAACAGGTGTAAATTAAATGGCTATTTACACCACATCTGACAAAAGTTTGAGTGTCACACAGAACACTGTGTATCACCATAGTGACAGTTTGTCAGCCTGTTGTCGCCTAAAATAGCAATACATCAACTCTCAAATCGCTTTATACGACACCCACAGGAAAGATATGGGGTGATACTATTGTAAGCCGGCACCACACGGCTAATTAAGTAGTGGACTATTGTGACTATTGATGATGACGTTACAATTTATAACTACGCATAATATTAACACATCAATACGAGCTTACCTACTTATTAATTATTCTTTAATAACCCTATAGTCTAACGAAACAGTTAATTTATTTTCAACGCATTTAACTAATCGACATTCTTTGTCGACGCATATTGAATGAGTAGATTCAACTTGTCCTAAAGCATATTGCATTGTGTTGTAAATATGAACCACTTTTAATTTTTACTTTTAGGAGTTTAAGGGTTAAATAACAAAGTTTGCTGTTCCATAAAAAAATGCCCTGTTTCTTATTCTTTTCGACCAAAATTTCTGAAACAGTTGATATAAGTCAATGTACAATATTGATAAGTATAGAACCATATAGAACTCTACTTGAATGGCTTTGTATTTCCATAATACCTACTTATAATGTAAATCCTGAATTGCTTTATTATTACATTACACTATACGGAAACGAGACATCTGCATTGAGATTGTTACTGAGCTACATAGGTACCTATTTAGCGTCATCATCTGCCTACCCAAATTAAATAACAAAATCATGTAGCAAAAGGATGTACGTAGTAATGTTTCATGATCAGCCGCCAGCCTGACTTCAACCCTCTTAGGGAATTAGGTGGTATCATCGCCACCATGCGATTGACAATAGTCGCCAAATATTTAGCAGAGGTCAAAACTCTACATCGCCTTTCACGAAACACCCTGAGTGGACTAGGGGTGGCAGTATGGCTAGCGTACCGGCTAAAAATAACCCTGCATAGGTAAGTACGTAAGTACTAAGTCATCACATCAGTGACAGATCCAGTTTAGATCCGTGGGAGACCCCAAAGCGTGACATCATGGGTCGATTTCAAATTACAATATTATTACTCGGACTCTTGCGTTTTCCTACAAGTCTGAGAATTAAAATGCAGAATATTAATGCGTTGACGCGCGACCGTTTATTGGAGCAATTGCACCGCGCGCTAGAAATGTATTCCACTTAAAACCCTTTATTTTTTTATAGGGTCATATTTGTGCCCTTCAGATACTTGTTTAAAAAAAACTAATATTTTAATAGAAATCCAGCAGCAATTACAGCTGCTAATCGTTATCAAAAAATCACATCCCGCAAACTCGTTTTAAGCACGCAGTGGTATGTTGCAGAAGCGAAGGTTCCATTCATGCCGATTCCCTTTCAGAAATTTACGACTCCATACTATCACACTAGTCGAATTACTTCATTTAGTACATTTTTTGCTCTGGCCTACCTTCGTCAAAAGTCACATTTCGCCACTGGTATGCTGTCGTAACTTTTTGCAAGTGTTTCATAAAATAGAGTGATGGAAGCGTTTCAAGAGATTGGTTCTAAAAAGCGCAGTAGAACTATTAGTTTCTTAGTGCGTCTACGCACCCGAAACCGGTAATCCCGTAAAAATAATGAACAAAAATAACAAACAGGTCATTGGCTATCACGCCGTGTTTTGAATGTCGAACGTTGCTCTTCCTTTTACGAAACATTTTTACAACGTTTTTGCTGTTTTTCGCTCGTAATTTATTTCATTATTTGCGCTTGTGTTTGACCTCCCCGACTATTATTTTAATCTCGGTTGATCTTGAACAACTTGTGAATGATATACGTATTATTTTTGTTTGTTATGTTTATATTATTCATGCTTCCAAGTAAACACTTTGCGTGTTGTTTCGATTCTGTAGAAAATTAAAAATATTGACAAAACGTTCTAGTCTTGATTATGTTTTCGTCATTCATGATTTTTCGGAAGTCCTTATGAAGGCCGATTATGTCAACCATATACGGAGAAATATTGGTCCGTTTTGATCCTTGTAAACATGTTGATGGTATTTTTACATCGCATATTCATATTAGATAGAATAATTTTCCTTCCTTTGCTACAGTCGAGTGCGTCCGACCTACTGCGTCTTGGGTTTCATTGTCAAGTTTAAGTATAACATTACGTAAAGATATCTATACATATAATAAAGTTGTAGAGGGGCGAAAGTCTGTACATAGAAGATTTTCTAAAAAAAAGTGTTTAGTGATACTTAAAAATGATAACAGAACACGTTTCAGCAATTTTTAATTTTTTTTTCTGTTTTTCTGTTTGTCTGTTTATCTGTTTGTCTGTTTGTCTGTTTCTCTGTTTATCTGTTTATATGAGGAAGCATCACGCAAAAACGACTGAACCGATTTTGATGCAAATTATACCAAAATGTTGGGAAAGTTACCGACCAGGTTATAGGCTAAAAAAAATCAACCCCTAAAAGGGGGGGTTGCCACTATACTTGAAATAAGTTTGCACGTAAATCGATATCGCGTCGCGTGCGGTAGAGAAATAAGTATTAGATGTAAAAAACCTACTCAAATTATTTTAAGGGGTGAACCAGTCCATGAAACTGAACAACTTTCCCCAAGGAGCATAGGTCGAATAATGAAAAAATAATTGACCTTCTCTACAAATTTAACACGGTCGGCTATGGGCTGGAGCATTTTGTATGGGAGGTACAATTATTTTTTCCTACAGTATGTAAAAAAAATAACTGCAAATATTTTAACGAGTAAACCAGTCCATGAAACTGAACAACTTTTCCTAAGAAATATAGGTCAAAATACGAAAAAAAAAATTTGGCTCTCCCATACAAACTGACCGGGCGGCCAGAACATTTTGTATAGAAGGTCCAAATTTTTTTCATATTTCTATTTATGATCCCTGGGGAAAGTTGTTCAGTTTCATGGGCTGGTTCACTTCTTAAAATATTTGCAGTTAATTTTTTTACTCCTTATATTTTGAACTATGTTCCTTGGGGAAAGTTGTTTTCATCCTATCTATCTATTCGAAAAGAACGCGCCGCAAAGTTCTTTTATTCGCACTTTTTAAATAAAGAACTCAACAAGTTCGAATAAATCTACTTTGAATCTCTTGAACATCTTGATGTTCAGTCAGCGCCAAAGAAATGGAACGCAAATATTGTTCGAATAAAGGATGTATGGGACGACGGCCCATAAGTTCTAAATACTTACTATAGATGTCGCTGGATCGTCGCTTGGAGACGAGCATCAAGAGATAGAAAATTTAGCGTCCATCGGCCGTGCATCGATAGCTCAGTGGCAGAGCGGTGGGGCGTTTACCCATGCGGCCCGGGTTCGATCCCCGGTCGATGTACGTCATCTTTTCTATTTCTTATTTTCACTTGTGAGAATAATATAGCACTGTGAGTGCATTACAATCCCAATAGATTGATAAAGCAAGCTTCATCATATGGTTTGAATTCCACTGATAATGTGGACTAACCATGTAGTAAGTTCTAAATACTTACTATAGATGTCGCTGGATCGTCGCTTGGAGACGAGCATCAAGAGATAGAAAATTTGGCGTCCATCGGCCGTGCATCGATAGCTCAGTGGCAGAGCGGTGGGGCGTTTACCCATGCGGCCCGGGTTCGATCCCCGGTCGATGTACGTCATCTTTTCTATTTCTTATTTTCACTTGATAGAATTTTATTTATCTTTTTGATTAATCTTTTTGAAAATTAGATCATGTGACAGTGAAAGTATAAAATTGCAATAAAATATGAGGCGCCTTTTATCTTCTCATAGAGGGTGATGAAAAGTAGAGTGAAAGTACTCGGGCGCAAAATAAATTTTGGCTCGGGCGACGTACTTTGAATCCTTCGCTGCGTTCAGGATTCTACTCTAGAATCCCTTACTTCGCTCTGGATGAAATCTGTATCAAGTCGGTGTCAAGTACCCCTGCAATAGTTTTCAAAAGAACATTTCGATAGCGTGTCTTAGAAACCTGCAGCGACATCTATAGTAGGAACTAAGTGCAGAAACAGCTACAAAAAAAAACTGAACAACTTGATGGGCCGCTTCTGCAGGCCTATCACTTTTTGCAGGTACCTAAATTTTAAAAGTATAGTACCTACACAACTTTTTAATAAGAAAACAAAACAGAAGTGATTATTTCACTAATTAGAAGAAACAGAAAGAAACAAGCATCCATCGACATGGGTTAGGTAAGCTGGGTTTGCTCCTTCACATAAAATTATAAAGAAACACCGGCGTTGCGTTGGTACCTACTGTAGCCAACTACCTATATCAAGGTGTGACTCTTGCGCTCAGAGTTTGAAACAGGAGGGATCGATCGATCGGCTTTCCCTTCAAAGACAAGTAACCAACACACATCGGCGGTAGTCTGGGGTTTCTTCAGGTTATTTCATCATCATCGTCATCACCATCATCATCTGCCTGCCCCAATCGTACTAATCACGCATAAAATACTAACTATGAGACAAACATCGAAAATGAGAACGTACCATTATGTGTAAAAATGGCATAAAAATCATGTTAGTTGTATGGGTGCCGCAATTGCAACAGAAATACAACATCTGTAATTTAAATTTAAAAGTTTAACTGTCTTACTATCACGGTTTATGAGATATAAACCTGGTAATAGACAGACAGTGATGCGAAGTCTCAGTAATAGAGTACACTTTCGGTGCGGAACCCTAATAATAATGGGCGGGTAATGAAATGAGTAAACAATTAATATCAATATCGCACTACCTATTTTTGAAAATGTTGTCAGTTAGTGTGTATGACCAGGCTCACAAAAAAAAACGACCTAACTGACTCGAGAGCCCCAGAAAGAATGTTATGGCACCAAAAAAATAAGAGAGCCAGCACCACCCAAAGTGGGAAGGTGGCAAGGAAGAAGAGATCAAACTGTCTGTGTGGTATAATTGTGCATGGATACTCAAAATTAAGCGATGTTTTTAGATGTTTGGTATGGTGGAAGATAAACGTGCTGATCATATTTGATGATTAGTGAGAACCATTATCAGTACTGAGGGTACTATCTGTACCTACGTGACGGAAGTTCCGTCACGGAACACCAGGAAGTCGGCATAGAGATGACGTTGTATCGTCTGGGATTGTATGAGGCACCGCACATCGCACTACTCGCGTGATTACGTGCACGCATACGCAGGCAGGCCTCTTATACAATCCCATACGATACAACGTCATCTCTACGCGCGTGATGACGTGCACGTCACGCATACGCGCCCGTTGTGTGGCGCCCTTATGAGATACAAAAATGTCTGTATTGAAAAAGTTGTTTAGCATGATGTGCAGCTTCTGTTGGCTCAAAAACTTCTTTGGCGAAACGAAGTTCGCGGGCACCAGCTAGTGATAAATAGTAGACACAATTACGCATTATCGTTAAGTAATACTACTCAGTACTCACTCTTTGTATGATATAGCTTCCACGTGCCGTCCTTGGAGATGGTGGCGATGTGTGACGTATCAACGTCGAACGCCACGTCGTAAATGCCCGACGTGTGTCCCGACAGTTCAAACGCCTTGCTCACTTGCTTGAACTCTCCGTTTCTCGTAAAAACCACTTCCATCACCTTGACATCGGGAGAGAAGCCGGTGGCTACCACGAACCGGCCGCACGGCGATATTTTCGCTGCGTACGTGCTCATTAGATAAGTATCTAGTCTGGCTAACTGCGCCCCTTTCAGGTCCCATATAACCATATCAGTCTTGTTTGAACAGGACATCATGAACTTCCCGTTGCTCGATATCCCGAAGCCGATCACATCGTCCGTGTGCACCTGTTGGCAACAAAACATTTTGTATTAATTAAATTCGCGTTCATCAAGGACAGAGTCAGTTTCGCTTCCTGACAATCGTTGTGTTTAAAAGTCAATTTTATGGCATAACAAAGAGGATACGACGCGGATGTCGTAGAGAATCTTGCGTTTGTCATAAAGGGTTTTATGGTAATATCACGGATCGCGGAAGTGCTTGTGCTAAATATTCTGAACTATCACAGATAGTCACTATATCTTGTACAGTGTGTATGTGCATAGTGTTTCGTGTAACGTATGGGCATGCGCATGGCACGAGGAAAACGGCTGGCGAACCTTCCTGCGGCTAAAAATAATGTTTCGAAGGCTGCGCGCGCGACGATCCTCTGTACTTATCTGGCCACTAGCCCTCCGCCCGTGGCTTCACGTGTGGTTATGATTTTCCTAATGAGAGTATTAATATTATTTATTTGAATAGGCAAGCAGTTGAAACCCTTTCAACCCTAACTGATAATTAGGCTAAGTTGGAAGGTAGCTACGTCTTCAACCTAGCTAGACAATAAATAGATATTATTCTGAAAAGCGGTGACGTAACTTTAACGTTATTTACGTTTCCTTAGGTTAAATATAATAGCGTAATGAAATGAGTCATAATGTAAACAAAAAACTAATGCACAAACAAACAAATCATTCTTTTTATTACCTATAGAGATAAGTACAAATTGTAGAGTCGATAAGTGCACAGGCAAGCCATTGTTCATTCGAAGGTCTTAGATCCTCTACCCGCATACACTTTTTATTCTGCAGAATTTACGTTTTTTTACAAAACCTGACTTTATCATAACAGAACGTACTTGGTCCTGCATCGTGAGTTCGTGACCTGGATGACGCAAGTACGTAAACGGTGGAGTCAGCTCATTAGTACATTTTTACACTCAATTTAAAAAATGATACTGACATTACCGCGATCACAGATCTCATCTGTTAAACCGCACAGCACGACGACAATATAAGGCAATAAAATGTATGGAAATCAGCAATTTAGCCTACATCTACGGCTTAAACAGAATGTCCGACAAATATATTTAAATATTATTCTAATTGAATGGATTCGAGTCAAACCAGTCGGATAGGGGAAGCGATTATAATGTGGTCAACTCGCGGGTTATATCTACTTTGAAATTTGACCCCGATATCGCAAATACACCAGGCCAGGTCGAATCTAAGAATAGCAAGTAAAAACTGCATGATTAGAGCAACTCCGTGGGTTTCTCAGCAGAGCCGCGGGGGAAATTCCTACTACACGTAAGATTACACATCGAGCTGGTTTTTTCGAAACGCCAAGTGAGAGAACGGGTTCAGCTCAGCCATTTTCTATAATACCATAATGGTGGGAATAATGCAGCATTGAGTGAAGTTGGTACTACACTACATTGCTAATAAAGTTCGGCTCGGCATACATTGCCGGTGTTTTTTGGATATCGTTACAATAAACTAAAGGTAACCAGCAATGTATACTGAATCAGGGGCTATCTGCAAAGTAGGATAATTGTTGCTTCAGCCCATCTCGCCGCAACGATCCGAGAAGCGAAATCTTGCGATCGTCGCATACACCAATGCAAGAACTAAGTACATAAACACCGCAAACAATACGAGAAAAATAATGATTCTTCACGCATTTTAGACACAGTGTGCATCAAAAGAACAATAATGCAATTATTTATTCGAAATTTGCATAAGTCAAGAAACATGTAAGATTGTCTACATTGTCAGACACAAAAGAGAAATACCTATGTTTAGCGAAACTATAGACTGAAACCTTTGCAAACAAGCTATACACATTAACAATTGTCATAATCATAACAAAAACAAGAATAAGTGTAGCAAAACATAAAATGATATGTAATTTGCTTTATAATGATGTCTAATACAATCTAATACTCGTAATGAAGCAAAGGATCGACGCTGGAATTTAGCTAAACAATGACATACAATGAGCTAAGCTAACCAGTCTTCCTGGAAAGTTAAAACACAAAGACATAACTAAATTACTAGTTAAGCTCAAGGTAGAGATATCACTTCCAGAAATTATCATTGTTCGCAAACTAAACAAAAGGACTGACTTTGGGAACTGAGTTAAAATTTAAAAAGCATAATAAAAGTGAGGGATTTCAAAGATTATGAGCTTTTGCAGGTAAACTACACCCCATTTCTTTGAACAAAATAAACTAAATCGGTCCAGACAAATTTGAAAATCGGTGAACGAACATTATGAAAAAACAAAGTCCTCGAGGTCTTGAGAAGCTCCTTATTTGATGTCAGTTTTTTGATTTCACCATAGACCAGGGCCCCGAGTCCGCTAAATGAAAATCGTTTCAGTCGAGTCTCGATGGCATCTCAGTTGGATGGTTTCGGCCATTTCGTAGTCTGCTAACAGTTTTTAGTATGGAAAATCACAGTGGCAGTAGAATGACAGTTGAGTCTCGCTGGCATTACAATGGCTAAAAATTAGCAGACTTGGGGCCCAGTACAATTAATGAGACTCCTCTTTTAAAAAAAATGTCGACTGTAAAGGTAGGCAAGCAGATTTCACCACAGACAAGCAAAGTTACACCAGACACTAAGGAACTTCTCGGAGTAATGCTTGCACCATTGCTTCCGATACTTACATCATTTCTTACAGCTGCGTTACTTCCAATGTCTATAATTACATGGTCTTTTTGTCTACAAACTTTAGGAAATAATATTGAGAGTCAAAACGTGGTAGGTAGGTACTGTTTTCAGCTGAGTCTATAAAATTGGAGGATTTTCCAGATTAATTTCCTTGACTCTTACAAGACCCCTTTTTTTAAATTGACCTGCTTGCCGTATGTCCTTGAGTAGGTCATCATTGATTTTTTAAGAAGAGCAACGATTATATGGAATAAGGAATATCCATTTTCGAACTCATCATCACTTTCCTGCCTTTATCTCAATTTATATAAAGTCAGTTAAAAATATGTGCTTGACGTATCTAACCAATGGACCTTAGTAGTTGTATTACATTATCTGTTATTATCTGTGCCTGCAGTGCCCGACCTACGCACCACATTATCATTATCACGTCCACTCACAATCACAACGCATCATCAAGTTTGAAACAAAGAATCTGTCTTCCTACTTTGTTCTCATTGTAAATCGAGACGAGCCACCAAAACGTGATGTTTGGCCCCTTTATTTCTGGGAACGGAGACAATGCAGAAACATGGCATGATTCGTGATAAGTAATTTGATAATCGATGTCATTTGTAATGGCTATCACGTGTGTGGTCGAGATCTCTTTCGTGTCTTTGTACATACACATATCACGCCTATATCTCTTGCGGGGTAGGCAGAGCGTAAACGGCTGTACATAACGGCCATTTACACCATAATTTACACCACTCCTTGCACCAATCTGACAAAAGTTTGAGAGTCATACAGAAGACGGTGAATCACTATAGAGAGAGGCTGTTAGCCTGTCGCCTAAAATTGCAATAGGTACACTCAAATTACAACAACCACGGGAAAGATATGGGGTGATACTATTCTAAGCCGGCATCACACAACACTCCGTCGTCATCCTATTTGTAATCGGTCCAAAACAAAAAAAACACGAGACATCTTGCTTTATGCTGGGGCAGTCCAACAGTGAACTGAAAATAGGCTTAAGTGATAGGTACATTTTGTATGTCAGTGTGTGTGATGTGAAATCAATCACGCGATTTGTTCATAACTTTGTTACTAGATAACACTTAGTGCGTTACCTCTACATGCACTAAACACGTAGTTAAAATAGAAAAACATGTTAGTTACATAAGTTGTAGATCATTGGCTACAGCAACAAACTTTTATCGCACTTTCTTTGTTGTTTATGTATAAACTAATGTTTAGTGCACTTGACCTCTTATCAAACCATATTCTTAGATTATTCTCTTACGCAAGAGAGTACGCAAGTCATAAATGCCTTATTATAGGCGTGATAGTGTCCATGATCTGTACGCAAGATTTGCATAATTGCTGTCACCTTACTTATCAACAGAAAAACGCAAAAGAACAATGAGTTATATTTAATTTATTAAAGCATGCCAGTAGGAACTGTGAATTGTGATCTGTGTATGTCAGAATTCAAATTTCAAAATAGTGACCGTTATAACAATATTATAGTGGCCAGTGTTACACCCACGCCACCGCGCCGGCGCTAGGCGCTACAGCTGACAGATGGATAGAATGAACTAATGTAATAAAGTTACAACTACTTACTCACTTCAATAATGATCAAACAAGAAATAAATATTCAAATTTGGAATAGTGGCCGTGATGCAATGATGTGGCCAGTACCCACGCTATGTAGAAGATTATGGCAACTGGCTGCATACTGTAAAAAAATAAACACAAGCTGAACAATGCAAGCTTATCAGCCAGCATGAGTCAGAATGGCAATGGCTGGCATTGGGAATCGCCTTGGGACCGACAAGGAACCGCACTGGCTGAAACTATGCAAAAAATACGCTTTGTCTGATAAAACCTTCGGAAACATCATGTGTAAAAAGGTTAAGTAGGTACCTATTATAAAAAACGCCAGCATGTAGGGTAATTGACTAAATAATTACCTAGCTATTATTTAGACAATCTAGAAATACGTAAGGAAGGCATAAGTGCAGGATAAGTATTACGGCCGGGCACAAGCTATGGCGACTTTTGATGCTAGGCATTTTATAAAGAAAATTGGAAATGCAGTCCTAATTAAAAAGTCGAAGCTTTACAGGAGCGAGAACGTCAGCGAACTTTCGGTCATGCCAGCTATTAGCTATCATATTAGATATGTAAGCCGAGTGATGTCGTCGCTTCGAATAGCATCACCCCATTTCTGCCCGTGGGTGTCGTAAAAAGCGACTAAGGTATGGATCAAGGGAATGGGTGGCAGCGTTCCGTGTGAATACCTACAACACTTTGCACTGCGCTCGCCAAACTGCCTGCCAAGCGTGGTGAGTATGGCAACACCCCCCAACTGGGGGAGACCCATGTCCAGCAGTGGACTGTTGTAGCTGTAGTAGTCAGGTACGCGGGTGGGTATACAACATAGTTTCCACTTCATTATCATGCCAGCTATTAGCTATCATCATCAATCATAATTAGATATCATCATCATCCGATATCATAATCAGCCGTGTGGTGCCGGCAGATTGCCGTATGGTGCCGGCAGAGTAGAATAGCATCACCCCCTCTCTTCCCATGGGGGTCGTAAGAGGCGACCGAGGGATAAAGCCTACCCAAACAGTCAGGGCCAACCGTATGGTGGCGGTTAATCCACCACAAAAGCATTCCCAAGGAGGGTTGACGTCTGGTAGGCGGCCGGTCGTAAAATTCAGCCAAACCCTTTTGCAACATGATTTTGTGTTGAACGACCCCAAGTAATTGGGATAAGGGCAGGAAGATGATGAATCATCATCGGCCTACATCTACCCACTGCAGGGGTCCTGTGCTAGTCTCATCCAGAGATTCTGTCCACTTTGATGAACTTTGTTTACTTATTACCTTTTTATTAACTTTGTTTATAAGAAACATAAGTTTTTAATGTTGTCCTTTGCTAATGAAACGGGTCGCGTCGTAAGTTCACCGACCCTAACTGAAAACACCGTTGTTTGTTCCAATCAACGAGCTGGGGAATAGGTATTATTACACTCGGCATACAGTAGCGAACGCCAAGATTTCCCCTATGTGGATAAATAAATACTGCTATCAAATCACTATGACGCTACCCCGGACCAAAGATTTTTAGAAGGCACTCTACAAACTACCTGAATCATAGTATCTTTAAAAAGAACACGTTGTCATGTCATGACTCATGCATGAGGCAGGTTAAAGGCAAAATAAAATCCTCTTCTTTTCGAGTGGGGCACCGAGTTGACGAACGACCTGATGCAGCTAGCAGGCCTCTGACATGGTTGTGCAACGACCGCCATCTAAGTAATCATAGACAGCAATCGGGACCTACGGATTACCGTGCTCTCCGAAGCACGGAACTGTCTTGCTTTCAGACAATCAGGTGGTTCAGCTTGCAATGTTCTAACCAGACTGGGAACAAATTCACAAAGTGATAAATATCAAGTTTGTGAGTGGCCCCTCCGAGAATCGAATCCGGAACCTTCTGCGTCGCAGGCAGTCGTACTAACCACTGCGCCAAATCTGCTGTCAAATTAAGATATAAAATCAAATTAAATGCCGGAAAATGCTGAACACAGATTTTACACAAAAACATTACCAAAATATTAAGAAACATTTTGTGCTTTCGTGCGTTTCGATTGGATGTGATTGCGATGAGATTTTGATGGCTTCATTGTGATTGATCGTTTGCAGAGAAGGAAACTTTCTTGTAAGGGAGGCCTGTTCACGAAAGATCTCAGTTTCTACGATGAACCTTATTTTATTGATCAATTTTCCTTTCATTATCAAAACTAGTTTTCAAATCAATTTTATCAAACAGTAGCGACTGTGATTACAAAAACCACGACATCAATTTTGGCGGTAAATACTAGGGAGATCTAATGTGGATAAATATTAGTAACCAATTTACGGTTTTGTGATATCTAAAACGATCATGATAGAGTCGATCATAAAAAAATAAATCATTAGGTACCTAAATGAGTACATGCCGACTCAGAATAGCATTTTTTTAAGGAATAGAAATAAGATATTCACAACAAAGCAAGATTGTCATGTCCATCCGTACCTAGTCGTAGTTACCTATGGTAAAAGGTGACCAAAGGTATAATCCATGCAGGGAACGGACAACAAGCGTTCCCTGTAAATGCAACTCGCCAATCTTGCACCAGCCCGCAGGCTAAACGTAGTGGTGAGTAGGTACGATAAGCATAGCATAATTAAAAATAATAGTAATAAAAAGTTATATTTTGAGTTTCAAATACGCCATTTTGAATTTATGAATTGCACTGCCGAGATGAATCTAACGACACCTCATATGTAAAATCCGCCTAACTGTTTGGGTTGCAGCCCATAAAAAGACTTCTTGTACACATACATACATACCTACCATATCTACGTACATACTCTCAAAAAACATAACCCTCCTTTTGAGGCCAATGTGGGAGCTCCATGTGCAGTAGTGGATTGTTGTGACTAGTAGATAATGATATAGATAGGTAGGTACTTATTTTAGTAAGCCGCGTGATGCCGCTTAGAACGGCATCACCCCATTTCTGCCCGTGGGTGTCGTAAAAAGCGAGTAAGGTATGGATCAAGGGAATGGGTAGCCAGTAGCAGCGTTCCGTTCAGTGTGAATATCTACAACACTTTACACTGCGTTCGCCAAACTGCATCTCAAGCGTGGTGAGTATGGCAATACCCCCCAACTGGAGGAGGCCCATGTCCATCAGTGGACTGTTGTAGCTGTAGTAGACAGGGGTATACTACAATAATTTCCACTTCATTACCAGCCGTAAAAATTCTTGCCATTTGTACATAATATTAGCATTAGTTTATGGTATTAGTAATGTAGGTAATGATCGTTGCTAATCGCTTTGTTTCATGAAAATGAGGTGAAATGTGTAATGAATGCGTCAGTGACTCACTAAACCTTTGTATGTAAACTATGCCTTTAATGGCGGTACATTATGTGCTGACTGAACTACATACATTTTCTTTGTTTCTTTATAAATTAGAATACCTTAGTACCTACTTCAAGTGAACAAGGATAATCTTAGTATCATCGTCGGCGGCCGTTACACAATCATGTCAGAGGCATGTAGGCGAAAAACTCTCAACACCAAGGTTCATCGGGTCGTTGGACGACTCGGTGTCAGAGGCCTGCCAGTTGCAGTAAGCTGTTGTTAAACTCTGACACCAAGGTAGATCGGGTCGTTGGACGACTCAATGTCCCACACGACGAGAGAGATCTCTTCAATAGTAACTACCTCTATACTTGCTGCTGACTGTTAGTCGCGTTGTTGCATTTATAAAATTCTACTGCATTTAGGTTTTACCTATGATCCATTAATAGTTCATGTTGCATTAGTAACTGCGTAAAATACTAGGTAAGTAGGTGTCTATCTATCGTAGTACTATAATTAATTCCGTAGTATCGTATGTTAGTGGTGAGTCAGAAATGATGCATAATGCTATGTTTCGCGTTACAGTTTGTACAAGGACCTTTGAGACGCAAACGCATGTGGGGCAGGTTTCAGGAAACGAGTTGACAAAGAAAAACACATCTGCGATATAAAGCAAAGTACGATTATAAAATAAACATCATTCCATCGTCTTTGTCCTGTTGTCGTAACTTACACTAATTATGACATCACACTTTTATATCAGATAAGATATTTAAGAAATTGATACTTTTTTGTCTATGTGTCGGTATCATCATCATCATCTGTCTACCCTTATCCCAATTTATTTGGGGTCAGCGCAACACGTCTTTTACGTTTAGAATCGCATAACCCCCATCTTTCCCGTAGGTGTCGTAAGAAGCGACTAAGGGAATCGATGTGTACCTATTGCAATTTTAGGCGATAGGATAAAAACTTGTCACTATGGTGATTTTAGTAGTGATACACAATCATCTGAATGACTCTCAAACTTTTGTCAGACCTGGTGTAAATGGTTGTTTCTTACAGCCTACCTCGATATAGCTTACCTCGCAAGGGATAAATATAGGCGTGATATTTGTATCTATGTATGTAACTTAGGCTACTTTTATCCCTTGGAAAATGCTTTATTCTGGAAAGATAGCCAGTAGAAGTGGGTGAAACAGCTAGGAGGGTCTCACTTATAAAATAAAGGTGACGAAATCGTGGGACTGGACTCTGTTATATTATACGTAAACAAACGAGCATTAAACATTAAGTAATTAGGCAATCGCTAACGATTTTTAAGCAATCCAAACCAGTTCTTTCTAGTTCTGTGCAGTTCTAGAAACCACTAAGACCACTGCAAATCGTCTACATGTCGAGCTTTGTGATAGTGGTTAATAAATGTACCAAAAAAACAATCATACTAATTGGTCAAAAAGCTTTTGAGATAAGAAGACAATTTTGGTGCTAGCATTTTATGAAGAAAAATGAAAATGCACTCTTAATTAAAATTCAGTGGAGGTTTTACAGGAGAGAACATCAAAGAACTTTCGGCCATGCCATGCAGCTTCAGCCCATATGCCGTGTGATGCCGGCTTAGAATAGGATCACCCGACCCTATATCTTTCTCGTGGGTGCCGTAAGAAGCGACTAAGGGATTCGAGAGTTGATGTGTCTTGCAATTTAAGCTACACAAACAAGATATTTTTTAATTTTGTCCTTTGCTAATAAAACGACGCGCGTAAGTTCGCCGACCCTAACTGAAAACACCGTTGTTTGTTCCAATCAACGAGCTCGGGAATAGGTATTATTACACTCGGCATACAGTAGCGAACGCCAAGATTTCCCCTATGTGGATAAATAAATACTGCTTTCAAATCACTATGGCGCTACCCCAGACCAAAGATTTTTAGAAGGAACTCTACAAACTACCTTAATCATAGGTATCTTTAAACACAACACGTTGTAATGTCATGAGGCAGATTAAAGGCAAAATCAAATCCTCTTTTTTCGAGTGGGACACCGAGTTGACGAACGATCCGATGAAGCTAGCAGGCCTCTGATATGTTTGTGTAACGATCGCCATCTAAGTAATCATAGACAGCAATCGGGACCTACGGATTAACGTGCCTTTCGAAGCACGAAACTGTCTTGCTTTCAGACAATCAAGTGGTTCAGCTTGCAATGTTCTAACCAGACTGGGAACAAATTCACAAAGTGATAAATATCAAGTTTGTGAGTGGCCCTTCCGAAAATCGAATCCGGAACCTTCTGCGTCAAATATACCTATATAAAAAACACACATATACTTCTGAATTTTTACATTCAAAAGGAGCCCCACCGCGCCCTGCACAGTCTTACTGATTTAAGCGCGCCACACACCGCCTCAGCAATCGTGACGTGCACGTCATCACGGACGTTGACTGTAGAGATGACATTGTATTGTATAGGATCGTATGAGAGGCCGCTCACTGCCTGCGTATGCGTGCGCGTATCACGCGCGTAGCGCGGTGTCTCATACGGTCCCGTACGATACAACATCATAGCTACGCGCGTGATGACGTGCACGTCATACGCCGTTTATGGCCTAAATTGAATGTCCTAATATTTTTGTTACTATGATATACGATTTAAAAAAACATGACTGCAAATAATGAAATCATACGAGAACGTGACTGATTGCCTACATATGGCCAAGTAGATTAATTATAAGTTCTAAGAATAAGAATCGCCACATGATAGCGTTGCAAATTTTATGAAATCAGTTGTCCATCAAGACAAAGGTGGAGGTTTTTAATTAATATAACAATTATAATGAGTATAAGTATAACCTTACCTGCTATCTAATATTATTATTATGACATATCGACATGACCCTTAATTTGCTAATGCACTATGTGATATGATATGGTAGGCACTATAATCTATTAGATTATATTGACGTGGTCACGAGTGTATGGATAGGTAGACAAGAAAACCTTCATGTCTTGGTATTTTAATCTATACTATCTACTAATATGTAGGTGGGGTAGGTAGATAAGAAATTAGTTTTAAGCAGGTACAGCCCGAACGGCTGGGCGGATCTGGACATATGGTGTGTCTTTAGATTCGTCTCAGTGGCGCAAGTGACACTGGCTATATTAAATTTTCATAAATTCAAAACGGCGGATTTTAAACGCAAAATATAACTTTGAAATTATCGCAGTTGGTTCTTTGTGCTTGTCTTAACAGCAGTCACATTTGGTAGTCCTTAAAGCGAATTTTCAATGGCATGTAAATTTAAAGAAGCCGATATTGTTTGCTTCATTTTAGGCTCAGCGCTCTGTATGAGCCTAAATTCTAAGGCTTTGAATAGCATCACCCCAATGCTACACGTGGGTGTCGTAAAAAGTGACAAAGGGATAATGGGCAGCAGCGTACCCTGTGAATTAAACATCTGGCACTGCGCTCGCCAATCCGCCTGTCAAGCGTGGTGAGTATGGCAATACCCCCCAATACGTGGAAGGCCCATGTTGAGTAGTGGACTGTTATGGCTGTAAAAGACTCCGTCTACCTTGATGTTTGTCTCTAATTTTACGTAATAATTGAAATTGCAATTAAAGAACGATGAGCGATCAGGTCGTTTAGTAAATGTAAGACACGTTCGGGTTTTGACCGCAGCCGATGCGTCCTCGGAAGCCGTTTTATTGCGTCTCATTTGATAATTGCCTAGAAATCGCTACTTCGTGAATATTCTTAGTTATATAAATCTTCAATAGCCGAAGTTCTATTGATAGATCTAAAATAAGTGGAAGCACGACTCCCACGAGGGCTCCGTTCTGAAATTACTTAGAAACTAAATACACATTTTTACAAAACGGGCCATGAAAATGTTACTTTTGTTGTCGTTTCTATAGAAAGTTAGCTCTAGTCTGAGTGGCACTGTTCTGGCGTCAAAGAAAGCCCTTATCAAACTACTGCTACGTCGTAGGACTCGTAGCATTTTTTAACAAGCGCTACAATGCAACAAAACACTTTCCCAATTTGTTGTAGCAATTTGCTACGAAGTTTGAGTTATTCATGTGATAGGTAGAGGTAATGTAAGTTTTTTATGATGTCCTCTTCTTGTGTTTGAGTGCTTTTTAGGCCCAACCCTACAAAATCATAAAACCACATTTTAGACCGAAAACTACTGATAATTTTCAAATATTTTAGTGATCTAATTTCAGTGGAATACGCCCTTGGTGCTTTTGTTAAAACATTTAAAACAAAATTATTTGTGTTGACTACCATTTCACAGAAATAATTTGATTACCTTTTTTCTTTTATGAAAGTACGAAAACCAAAACGAATAACTTAATAGTAGTTTTTATAACAAGGGAATAAAGTGATATATTTAGGGCGAGGGCGCTATTTTGAATCATGAGCGGAACGAGGGATTCTAGAGTAAAATCCCGAGCGTAGCGAGGGATTTTAAAGTAGAATCGTGAGTGAAGCGAGGGATTCAATGTAAGTCGCCCGAGAATAAATAACTTTATACCCGAGTGATACATACTACTTTTCATCCCCCTCTATGAGAAAAACAATAAATACTTACTTCATCTACGAAGTTCTACATTGCTTGCTATTATCCATTATTTTACAATACATCCCATAAATTGCGTTATAAACATCCAATATTTACAAAACCATTATCATTACACATAATTATATTGTTGTTGCCCATTGCCGGCCAGTTATCGCGCCAAAAGAAAAATAAAATTTGACATATTACTTTTTAATTTCAAATTTTGCTAGGAATTAGGTCTTTTATGAGCTACATACTAGGTGTAAAATACTCAATAAATTAGCAGATAACAGGTAGTGTTGCAGAGAAAAAAAACATCTGTATTAAATTTTCGATTGATTGGCTGCAAATATTTATGTTCCAAATTCAAATGAATTTTAATCCCTTGGGATTAAATGACCTACTTTAATCCCACTTATGTGCGACCAAAGAGTAGTTTTTTGAATAGAGGGGATGAAAAAAACATTTAAACAACAAGAACACCAGATGTTAATAAAACAAAACTTAAAACAACTCGCAAAACAATACTCTTCCTACAAAACAAATCTTAATTAAAATAAGTAAAAACACAAAGTACGGAAACGGTGAATTAAGATAAAAAAAATCGGAGGTTGTCTCGTTTATACTTTTCGTAGTGTTACAGGGTGTAACAAAACGTATTAGGTGTAGATGAATGTTTATTCACGAAAAAGAATCCGCATACATATTTATTCAAGTTTATTTTTCATGGTCGTATTTTTTAACATTGTTGTTGTTCAGTTTTATAGTTTAAGTAAACAGGTAGGTAGCAGCACATTAACCTATCAATTTAAGCGATCAACTCTACTTTTTATTACCCGATTGTCTCAGAAGGAGGATTATGTTTTTCGAGAGTATGTATGTTTATTCGGGGTCTAAAGAGCATACCTAGGACTGCCTCAAATGGTACAAAATATGTATCTCTTAAACTACATTACCTTGGTGAATTATTTCTATTGTTGTCTATGCAGCTAGTTAACTCTATTTATAAAACTAAAAGAACACTAATGTTTACCTTGAGAATAAAAAGATATTTTGAACTATTTAAGGAGGTCCTAGGTTTTCTCTTCTGAACCCGACCGTATGTAGCTATGTGGCACTGGCTATATTAAAAATTCATAAATTCAAGATGGCGGTTTTTTTATCGCAAAATGCAACTGAAATTATATCTCAATCTGGGTTTTGTTTTTTAATACATCTGCTTGTTCTTAATAACTGTATTGAATGAAACCCAGTATCTATAAGTAAAGATCTTCAACTCTAAAATTGGCAGGTTAATTTTCCACACCTTATAGGTACATATTTTGATACTCTCGTAAACATACTCGCGTATTTGTCAACAAACTGAAAAGAGAGTGGAGGTGAAGTGGAGGTTGGCACACAAACAACCATTGTCCGTGAAACCCTTTAAATTTAATGAAAACAATAATATTTCGACCTCAAAAGTATGAAACTGGAAACCATTGAAATTATATTTTGCAAACAGTTGTGAAAGAAAGTTTTTTCCACTTTGTCAAGTAAATATTTTGAAGGTCTTTGCCTGGCGATTCTAAAAATACTTTTTGTTACAACCTGTACGTAAAACAGTTTGTGGTTTTGTAGATGTATGTTTGAGGAAGTGCATATACATACATAGAGAACCATAAGAGGACAGTTTCTTGGGAAATAGCATTTATTTAATAAAATTTATTTAATTTATAAAATATAATAAATATAATATAAAATTTATTTAATAAAAGCAGGAGGTACTCGACTCTTCAACTGCTTTTTATGTTTTTTAGCATCATATTTCATATCTTTGACGTGGGTGTAGCGACTAAGTCATTTAGGAGTTGATGTTTATTGCAATTTTAGGCGATAGGCTGACAACCTGTCACTATGGTAATACACAGTCTTCTGAATGAATCTCAAAATGTTGTCAGAGGTGGTGTAAATGGCCGTTTTTTACAGCGGTTTATGATCTACCGACTCTGCAAGGGACTTTGGCGTGATGTGATACGTATGTATAAAATTTATAAATATGTAAAATTTAAAAATTTTGGTAATATCCAGGGAACTCTTAAAATTCCTTTGGCATATTTGAAGTCGGTATTAACCTAAAGCAGCTTTATACAACGGCAATGACTAAAGTCATACCAAGAGCGTATTACCAATGTCTTCACTGTATCTGCTTAAGCGTTTAATGTTTATAGTCACCTCAGCTGAGTGGAAACAAACAGTTCTCCATATAATGGTCGAGTGCACACTTACGGGATATAAAAGTCTGACTGACAGGTTACTGACTTCAACACTCAAGACCCCTTCTAACGGAGCAGACCGACGCTCAAAGCATTGTAATTTCTTGACCTAAGCAAAAACGACAATCTATTGTATTGTAAAGTGCTGTGAGAATATTCAGTACTGGACAAAACCTCAATGTCAATATTTTTAAATATGACAAAAAATGTTTTGGCGCTCTGTTTAGTCCATAACTTTAGGTACAGGAAGTTATGTATGATGAACAAAATAATTATGTCCGATTTATTTCGTAAGGTCCCATTACATTCAGTGAAAACATTTTTAAGGCGTGTTCTAGTTGTGAAACTGAAGAAGTTTTTAACAAATATGATTTAAAATTTGGGCTCCCTACTAAGTGAGACATGATTTGAACATTTTTATATGGGAGTTCCATTATTCATATTTCGAAATATTATGATACATACTCAAAAAAGCGGCCAAGAGCGTGTCAGACACGCTCACAAATAGGGTTTCGTAGTCAACGTTTAAATATCAGGTCTTTCAGCGTTACAAAGTTAATTTTGTTGCTGGTTTGTTTGCAGCTGTATGGTGACCAACCGCTAATTGAAAAACTTTATTATTTTCTTAATCTTAAGTGGTACAGTATTCGTTATAGTTTTCATGTTAACTTTATAATAAGGACTATTTTCCATATTTTTTTCAAATTTTTACCATACGTACTTTAGAAGTTACAGCTGGAACAAATTATGGCACAAAAACGCCCCTTTTAAAAGCAAATATCTCGAGACAGAAACATTTCAGAGACTTTGTTTCAAAGAAACCTCCCCTTAGTTTTTAAAGACCTATTCAACGATACCCTATTCAATATTACAGAAGAAAAAAATTTTTTTTGCCCCCCTTTCACATGTATGGGAAGGGGGTCCAAAAAACAATTAAAATATTTATTTCTCAACATTTCTAAGTTTGGGTCAACACGATCTATCTTCATACTAAATTTGATGTCGATAGCTCCAAAACTGACGGAATTATGAGGGCGCGGCATACAGACAGACAGACAGACAGACATGACGAAACTATAAGGGTTTCTAGTAGACTACGAAACCCTAAAAAAGATGTTCAGTATCACGAGTAGAAACACCCTATAAATACTTGCACTGCATTTAATAGGACCTTATGTAACATCGACTACTCCTTTATTACGAAGCCTTCATTTTAATTCTCAGCAACTCTACGCTTTTTAATTGTCAGCCGCCTGCGCTGGCGCAGCAGCATTGGTCAAAATTCAAAATGGCGGACGCGGCAATACGTGCTATCGGGGACCTTGGCTCGATCGCAGCCTCGTGGGGTGTTGTAAACGCGATTGTCGCCGATGGATTATGAAAGCGATCTTCTACAATCACCATGCAATCACGTTTCGCAGATAACAGCGAATTACACTCTACAAATGATTGTGAAGAAGAGCAAACGAAAAATTTTATGAGTATATAATTTAATTTTAGCAATGTTTGGAAGCCGCTCAAGCTTTTGCGTCTTGTAATATTGTATAGGCTTCCGCCAACAAAATGAACACAAATAGTCAAGCACGTGTTCGGATAAGGAAACATCCAAAAGTATCCAGAAGGCAAAACAAGGAAAACGTGATGTTGAAAAATAGATATTTACGATCTTGCGAATTTCCAGATTTGAAGAAGTATTTATTTATTCCTCTTAACAGCGAAAATCGCAAGCACCTTTCTTAAGCTACACATCACGCAAAAATCCTCATCCATTGCGGTTTCCTTTAACCGTTTGATGTTGGAAAGTTTACCTGTGCTGCGCAATGAACATCGAGTTTCAAGTGTAACTACTAGCTTTACGAAACGAGCCCCTGTTGTGAAGAACTAATTAGTTCCCGTGGCTTCGCGTGTCGCGTTATGAAACCGTTTGTACCAACAGCTCTCTGTTATTGTTGCAGGGATGGGAAACATAATCAATTATTAAAATAGTCGACCCTTTTTTAACAAAAACGATTTTCAATTATCGATTATGCAATTTTAATTAATTAGTAAAATCGATTATTGACATTATCGAGAGCAATAATTCGTATTGCGTAAAATCAAGTAGAATAGTATACATACACATAATAATATCAAGCCCTTTTCCCATGCGGGGTTGGCCACGTCTGACAAATGAATAGGTAGGCATATGAAAAATTTATTACCTACATATTTTCAAATTTCAACGATATTTTGGATGAATTTGTATTTCATTTTTACGGGCTATAAAAAAACGATTATTAGAAAATCGATTTCTTTGTTACTAAAGTCACATCTCTGTACTGTTGCGTCTTCTTTCGAATTGCAGTTTTCTCAGAGGATTTCCTTGATTGCTCGCGATAAAAACTATCATGCCCAAGGCTTAGCTAGCAACAATGGGTACCATGCTAGTTTTATGTCTTTTGTTCAATATAATCACCATTATATTAGCTAACAACATTATTGAATCAGAAATAATGCAGCATAGGTAGACCTGGTTGTGAAATTTTGCTTGGTTGAATTCCGTGGCAAACATAAAAACATGAAGATCAGATTAAAGAATCTCGACGCCAACACACGGCGTAAAGTCTCCTACAATCGCGAGCACCATTAAAGAGGCCATCTTGTACTGGATTATTATACAAACACTAAGAAAAACCAGTATACATTGGTCTCAAAAATGGGTAGCTTGAATTGCTGACGATAGTACCGTACGCACAGATGTTTTTTATTCACAAAGAATCGTATTATGTAAATTATCTTGTAATCAAACATTTGAAATCAAAAATATAAATGTATGCAATTAGAATGAGGTTTGCTTACATTACATCACTGCGTCACATCACATACAATATACAGTGTGTCCCTCAATGAGTGATAAAAAAACTTGATTCTAGAAATTCTAAGCTACCAATGTAGCAAGTAAATTGTTTGGAAGAAAAAGAATGCACCTCCCATACTAAACATCAAAATTTTAGGAACAATGCTGACTAATTTTGTATAATATTCAAACCATTTTTTTGCTAGATTGGAGCTAGGATTTCCAAAGTCTTGACTATTTTTCGTAAACCATTTGGAGAGAGACACCCTGTTTATTAGTGCGTCACATCACATAAATCTTATGAAACTATTTCCGTAAATAAACAAGACACGACACGGGTTAAATTTGCATATGTCAGGGTGTGAAAAATAAATATTGGTGATTGCTGAGCTCAGCTAACTACGCTGTTAATGAGTTTATGTGTGTTTACTGCAAGCAACCTCTTCAAGGTAGCCGTACAAATATTTTAGAACAATATTTGATGATAATTTGGAAGTATTGCTTAATATAAGTACCTAGTCATTTGATACACCTGGATTATATCGAGTTTTTAGGGTCGTTGGACAACTTGGTGTCCCATTCGAAGAAGAAAAAGACTCTGAAACCAGGATTCATCAGGTCGTTGGACCACTCGGTCTCCCAAGAGATTTGCTACATAAAAGCAGCGCCAAAAAATTTCTAGTTTTATTATACATAATTCGAACTATGTTTCTCGGGCAAAATTATTCTGTTTCATAGGCAATTTCACCCCGTAAAATAGTTACCCCAGCAGGACCGCACTTTGTATCTCTACGTATGTATGTAGGGACTGTGGCGAAAGGGAAAAAATATTTTGTCTGCATTTGCGGAACATGGCATATGTTACTAAAATCGTTCCTACGTCGTTTAGTGAATTACCACTATTTACGTCTCTAAACATGCAAGCACGGAAATATCTTCAAATGCGCTAAATCGCCAAAACATTACCCGTGTTTGCCTCGCGCGGTCGGATAACAACAACAAACAGAGTCCACGCAACCCGACCTTCGCCTCGTGGATGCAAAACACTCAAGTGCCTTAACACAAAAAAGCTAGACGCGCGTTGAACGCGTGTATGTTCATACAACAAAAAAACATTTGAACTTTTCCGTGGCAATAGGCCCTCGGTGCACTGAATTTTCAGCGTACATTGCTCCAACACAATACCAAAGTATTTTCGTACGTTTACCTACATCGACGATATATTGCGTCAAAGGACAGGCCGCAACGCTCTTCACCATATAAACAAGTCAAACACCCGACTGACCATGCGCAAAGTGACATTGGATGGACGAAAACAACCGCGTTCTTCCAAAGGTCGACTTCCCAAAACACTTTTAGCTCTCTTTCCCTACGAATAAACAATTTTGTTCACTATTTTATAAAGTGACTAACGTGTCTAAAATAATAGCTCTCGATGAAGTCAGGGCCACTAATTCAAGAATGTTTCATTGACAGCTAGACAATTAACGCATTGAGTACGCGCCGTCACGTCACGTCACGGCACCAGTTATAAAATCATACATGCATCGTAGTTGCAACAATGAAGTTTTTACCCACAAACATAATAAAGATCAACACAAAACCCTGTGACTATGTCTATCTATACGGCCGTTAATTTTATCCATTCTTATTTCATAGCTAGCCACTAGATAGGGCTGACCTAATAACCTACTTTTCTTTGTAGGCGATGACGTATTGACCCCAAAGTGCTTGCTTGTTGATTTTATTAGTCAGTAGGTATCAGTTATCAGTAAATTCATACTACAAAAGATGTCATTCACACAGCTGCAACGCAGATAATACACAAGCGAAGGATGAACAGAGTTGCTATCGTTATACAACTAAATATGCAGTAGACATTGCGTGTGCCTACTCTTAACAACGTTAGTGCAATAATAGGTAGGCAATTACACTTAGACAGTGAAACTACTAGTAAAAGTATGCCAAGAAAATGATTGCATAAAATAATCGAAATTTTTTCGCAATTTTCGTTAAAGAAAATACTAGGTAGAGATGAAAAACATGACATTAATTTGGCAATAATGCGCTCCAAATTCGCAACGGATAATTTTACACAAATCGTTATTTGCTACCATTGGGACTGAACAGCAATAAATTTAACGCAGTGGTTTCTAACAGGATTGTATTAGAAAATTGTTTCCGATCATTCGCTGCATCGATAAAGTAGAACGGTGAGAATATTACTGACCTTATCGAACGCGAGGACTTGCGAGGCGGATCCGATGGCGCCGTCCTTTTTCCTCTCGATCTTGTAGACCTGGATGCGGTTCTCCCGCACCGTGTGGACGATGAAGGCCTTGGAGTCGGGGCTCCAGGCCACGTGCGACGCCAGGTCGAACTCGATGTTCACACGCAGCGTCTTGTGCTCCTTCTGGTTCAGGTCCCTGATGTCCCACAACAGCACTGAGCCATCTGGGTAGAGAACAACCTATTATATCATTGATACTCGTAGAAATCCCCAATTACGTTATAAGTTTATGAGATAAAGTAGGTTTCTGTTTTAATATACTGCCTATCAATACGCCAGAGCGTGTAAAATAAAATTGCCATCATGAATTTTCATATTGGCAAACATTTAGATTTATATTGACCCTGATTTATTGACAAGCTATGGAAACTTTCGTAAGTAGATAAATAACCGATTTAGTCTAGGAAGTTATTTTAAGTATCAGATATAAACTGCTATCCGTTTCTCATCTCATCCGGTTGGTTTAGCCGTTAGACATGAATCTATCATCAGTGGCCGGCATTTGTTATTGTTTCATCATTTATTGGCCGCATCCTCCTCGCATCAGCATATCATCAAAATACACTACCGATTGAGAGAGCAAACCTTGCGCAGAGGTTGCGAGTTTCATGGAAATCGTCCGGCTATTTTTGTATCCGTTTCGAGGGAGGTTATTTCGAGCCTGCACTGGATCAATACGGCAATCAGTTATACTCAGCCATTGGAAGCAGAGCACAGAATATCGATACATTTATTAACTAGACGTTATTAATAGAGATGTGGTCGGCTTCAATTCAGTTCTGAACATGAACAACGCACGCTACTGGCTGTTTCATGTCTACGATCATTTATTAATTTGCAACTCAACACGTCCTGAATCTTAACTACAACCAGTAGTAGGTACACTACTGATTTCTTTTATTTATATACCTGTCACTTAGGTTCGCCAAGATATAATACTTAAATTAAAAAAAAAAAGAACTTATTGTAGTGTAGTCCATAGTGGAAACGGCAGACACTCACTTCCAGACAGACAGTTCCGGCCCAGAACTTGATCATGGCGATAGAGTAAGCAGTCACTGCCATTAGATCATTCTGATGAGTTTGTTGCTGACATTGATATCTCAGCGAAAAAAATGCTTTGATGTGAGGGCACTTAGGACACGATAATAGACGGTTAATCGATTGAACTGCACACAAATAGCTTGTAGCGGAACCATCTGAAAACTCAAAACTGCTGAATTTATTGCCTAGCAACTGTGCTATCATAATTTAGGCCAAACTTAAACAAACAAATTTCATGATTAAAGTAGAAGAGCAACCGATAACTTTTTCACTACATCTACGACATAAACATGAAGATAGAGTACTTAGTATCGGCACTATCGGAATCAATAAGTACATCTCTCACTTACTGGTAGTCAAATTAGCTTGTTTACGTCTCAATTCGTGGAACTTAGCAATATATCATGTTACTCAAAAGCAACTGCAGCCTAACAAATCACTGGGACTAGAAACAGAACGAGATGTGCCTATTTTAGTTTCGAGTTCTTGCCCGGTGACTAAATGTATGTTTGTTGTAACTATGTCTGGTTGGGTTAGGTCAGTTTATGCAATCAGCAATGTTACCAAAAGGCTTACGATTTGCCCTTATTCATTTCACTTACTTATTATGCGAACAGTATTAGATTATATTATGTGAGAATTTACAGATAGAGGTCGTTCATGATGTTTAACTTAAATTAAACGGTTTAAATTTTTGTTCTTGATTTCTCATAAACAGCAATTTGGGAAGTTGTGCAAAAGTAACAAAAAGAAGAATTAATTTAGAATTTCATCGATTTTTCTAATTTTAGATAACAAAGGAAGGTTAAAAGGCAAGGTTCTCAGAAAGGAAAGGATGTTTCTTCAAGTGAAAGTCACTTTATGTACTTACTTACTCAGTTACTTTATCTACCTATCCTTGTTTTGGTGAACAATTCATCGGCGGACAAGGTTATCTTCTATGGAGGTGAATCATCATACGCCGAAATTCGTGACCAAGATTTTGAAGATTTGACGTCCTCAAATTATTGGGATTTTTAAAAGCAGAAGATTTATATTTACTTCGCCTTTTGAAATGTATTTTAAAACTCCGGGAGAGACATGCTTTATCTAGATATCTAAGGTATTGGTGAAGGATTCAAGCAATTTTTCGTATATCGGACGATTTGTTCAGTAAATAATGAACTAGGACTGGACGAATATTTGGGTTAAGTAAACTTTATAGCATTTGAAACCGAGATAGTACAAAATACTGAGTAAGCGTCCAACAATCGCAAACCGGTAAAAGGTCAACGGACCACTTAGATATCGAAACTGAGTCACTGTATCAAGGCCTTTGATTTCAGGCAGTTACTACAAAGTTGGTAAGTATTGGCGGGCGCCCAATACAGAGAGACGGCTACAAGGAAACGTCAGTACAACTACACACAGATCTACACGCCGTCGTTTACGTGAGAAACCAAACCGTCTCAAACCGTTTAGTTAAAAGGTGCGGGAGGACGGCAAATTGAGGACTCGCAATTGCAAATATTTTTGTAGTACGTTCAAAGAAAACAGAAATTTCACGTCAGTTATAGTGTAAGTGTGATATGATGTAAGTAATGTCTAAGCATGTTTAACCCAAGAACCAAAATAAAAAAAATCAGAAAGAACAACTTGCAATTGCAACCCTTGAGTGTAGGTATAAATGAACGGAAAAAGAAAGCTGTCCTTCTGTAAATTTTCTACTTTGTTATTGTGCCGAAGCGGTAACCAGCCGGGCGATTTCACGCCCCAGGCGAAAGCGAAAGCCTTATGTTTGTAAAAATATTTCTATTTTTATCTAGAAGCCTGACAACGCAGCGAGGTCATTAATGTCAATACAGAAATACTCGTTGGTTCTACATTTCTAACTCGTAGGTTCAAAGATTCTAAAGTTTTTATTTTTATTTTTGTATCCGATTCTTTGAATGTTTTTTTTAATTATATCTAGCCTACCAGATTCCACTGCTGGGCAAAGGCCCCCCCGCGGTCTTCCACTTCTTTCGGTCCAAAGCAAGCTCGGTCCACTCCTTATTATAGGCATGAATGTAATATACAAAAAATATTAATTAGGAATGCGTACCTTTGTTTATGGGTGCTTAGAGGATTTCACAATTCCTAATTTAGAAATACCTGTCCACCCACCCACAAAATGTGCCAGCTGATAAATACTCATAGCGTAGTAGAGAATGACGTCAATAGCCGGTTTTATAACTATTCATTCAATGGTACTTCTTAACCTACTGATCAAAATAGAGATGGAGCCCAGCGGCCCAGGTTAGGAGGGGTGGTGCCCGCTGGGCTCCATCTTTTATTTTGATCAGGAGGTCAAGAAGTGCCTACATGCCGATTTTCAGCTTCCTGGCTCAATCCAAATATCTGTGACGTTGATCTCTACACTATCTTGCTCGTTACGATGTAGAAGTTCATTATACCTACCTATTTATAGCTAGCAAACAGCTACGAAGTGCAGATCTCTGCTACTGAATCCAAAGGCAAATCAAATGCATCCACTGTATTCTGGGTGCATACCTGTACCAAGTGTAACAAAAAGGGTATAACAAACCGAAAGGAGGTCAAAGTACTAATGAAACTGAAAAACTTTCCACGGGTCGAAAATATGAAAAAAATGTACCTCCCATACAAAATAGCCGATCAGCCGATCTATTTACTATGGAGTTCCAAAATTTTTCGACTCAGGTTCCATTGGTAAAGTTGTTGAGATTCATGAGTACCTTAATCTCCTTTTGGTTTGTTATACCTTTTTTATTACTCCCTCGAAAATTGCTATTACTTACATGTTAAGTAGAAACCTAACTAACAGTTAAATGTTTTCCAAAAAATACTAAAAAAGAAACTGTTAATACTACAAGAACACAATATGAGCTAGGTAGGTATACAGTTTGGAGTCGGACCGTTACCAAACCAGGCCTATGTTATGCCTAATAACCAGAAAGCATTGATTTGCAATTCTGAATACAAGACGGACGCCTAGTTAGCATATACCAGAATGCAAATTCGTACGTGTTACAAAATTTCTCTACCATTCCTAATTGACGATTCATCTTTTTAGGACGGAAAATGAAAAATTGCGGTACACTAATTGTTTTGTTTTTCCTGTGAGACACCCAGTCGTCCAACGACCCGACGAACCCTGGTGTCAGAGTTCTTCAACCGCGTACTAGAAGTAGCAAGCCCCCAAATTTTCGTTCAATGGCCTCTTCAAGGGAACTAGGAAGTGATTCCATCACAACACAACCGGTCTGCCGCAAAAACTTGAAATATACAATAGTTATCACCGGCGTGGTCGTTACCTACCCGGCTGAATAATTATTATTTATATAATCATGATACTCGGTTTATACATAAATAATGAGCAGGCGATTCTTATCCGAGTTGTAATAAGGCAAAAACTCTCCGTACGCTCGTACCAAATTCAAGGTTCTGTTGTATTGTGGGCGCATTCGAGGCTAGCTGGTCGCACCATCGCCAATTTATTCATTCAACCTCAAGCGATTAACAAAATTTTGGTACAGCTGGGTCGATTTCAATAAATTAAATAAACTGGTATTCTACTATTAATCTTTGGCTTGTGGTGGCCGCTTAGAGTAACATCACCCCATATCTTTCTCGTGGGTATCGTCATAAAAAGCGACTAAGGGATTCGAAAGTTCATGTCTTAGAGTATAAATAAGCTTATAAGTATATAGGTACTCTAAAGTTGATGTTTATTGCAGTTTTAGGCGAAACGCTGACAACCTATCACTATGGTGATACACAGTCTTCAGAATGAACATACTTTGGTCTAACTAGGTGTAAATAGCCGTTTTCACAGCCGATTACGTTCTACCCCGCAAGGGAAATAGTCATGATATAAAAACATATTATCAAATCAAATATATACTAATCAAATTAAGGTAGGTAGGTATTCTAATCAAATCAAGTAGATTTCCAATTCAGAAACCCAATAAACAAGAATACAATGAGGCGAGCCCAGAACTCGTAAACTTAACGCGGCATTTGAACTGTAAAGCTGTGAGTCACTGAAATAGTAAGTTCGCCGACATCAATTTCATTACGAACGGCAATAAGTGGATTCACTACAGCTAAGTTTTCATACTAACGAATAACAAATTGCTTTTTTTTTCGAATAATGCATTAGTTAGTACAGCTGTAATTCTTCTCTTATTTTATTACTCACATGAAGACCTATCAAAGCATGCCCCTAATATTTTAAGCTTTTCAAAAAGTAATCACGAGAGGAAATTATGACCAATTATCTCATCATACCATAGAAAAAAAGAAGAAGAAATATAGCTCTAGCCTCTACATTACTCTACAAGCATTATTAAGGAAAACAGTATGAAAAGGCGGAAAACAGGCACTACTCGGGTATTCTCCTGGAAGTGTTACTTTCAAGTTCAACATCCCTGAGTGGGCACGAATTTTCATGTAGCAACAGGTTGGTTAGTCCGGTCATGCCTTAGAGTTCAATTTCTGAAACGGTGAATTCCGATCTCGTGTACGAAAGACCTCAACGACTTGGCTTACCACTCGTATCACACTTTCTGCTAATCATGTTTGGTAATGGTTAGGATATGTTGAAATTTATTACTCTGTGTGTACCCACCAGAACATGTGATACAGAATACTTCCGTATGCGAAAACTCAAACATAGAGCCCCTGGCAGTGTGGAACACGGTAACGCGTCAAGGTGGGGGATCCTCAGCCGCACTCGTAGGCTCGTAGGCGTGTCGAAGTCAGCCGGTGACGAAACTACACCACACTTTGTGCAAGAGGCGTATTGTGAAAGACGCATTGACGCGGTGTAAGGTAGGCGGCGCCATGGAGGTCGACCCGCTTCGGAGTTTGTACTTAGCACAGTTTGTTTAGCCACGATTCAGCAATGTATGCACATATGAATGAGATGTCATCTTTGAGGCCATCTAGGGATTGACACAAAGACGAAGATTGCTTTGATGCTTTGTAGAGATCCAGAATTGGCAATAATGTATTGTTGCAAGGCATTACATCAACTTTATCTAGGTACCATATTACGTACGTGTGTTGTGAGCGATAAGATAGACGCGATACTTACGCTCGTGTCCGTTGTGGACTATTTTCGGCTCCATTGATTCACGTCGAGTGGTGACGCCACGTGCACCGCCAAAATGGCTGACATCTGCCGGCTTTCGTGGAAATGTGACTGAACGATAATTTAGGAAATGATAAATCCACCTTTCATAATACTGATGTATCGACTCACGAATCATTGTTTTGTTCAAGATAACATTTGTTTACGTCTACGACTTATGCAGTTGTTGTATCTAAAGTCTACACGGCTCGGGTCATTACGATTAACATTCGAGTCAAATAACTAGTCTAGGCTAAAGATTAATTGGAGAACCTACAAACATACCGAACGTTGATTAGATAAATTATCACGAAACTAATGTAGAGCATTTCGTTTATCGCATTATCTAATGAGTATACTCTACTTACTACAGACAGACCTACTATAACAAGGAAATCAGAAATGGAGTCCTAATCGTTTGTAAGATAGCGTGTCCTCTTTTATTAGTGAGTCTATGCGCTTAATCTGTTCTTATCTTCGTTGGTATTGTATCAGCTCAAGATAATGCGTGAATAAAATTGTTTTTGGCTCATCGGATCGTAAACAGAACGCGTCCAGCCGACCGGGCACGAGGGCATTGCTCCTGCAGTACGTACGCTGATATGTTGTACCCGCCGTATCTAATACGTACTTGTCTACAGACCCCTGCATTGTTTATGATGCGTTTTGCGACAGTCCATAGCTTCTGCACCAATACATGATGTACTGCAGACGTGGGATAGGTAATCATTTGAATGCGTATGTTCTCATGGTCAAGGTAACACAACAAACTTTTCTGAGCTTGGTATTTCTTGTACGAAAGTGCAAGGGCAATAATACACAAAAAAGGAAATGTTTAGGATCATTCACTGGTTGACAATTTTGATTCATAGGTATCCCGATATCATGAGAGCACACACATCATGAATTCCCACATTTTGATACACCCTATAACCAGCAGACAGCTCCTTCCTCGACGAAGCGATTTCACACAGAAACCCAAGGTGGAAGTCGTTAAGTATGCTCATCTACAATTTCGTCATAGGTTTATGTAAGCCGATTATGTAAGCCCGCTTCTAGTGCACGGTCGCTTACTAATTCTGTGTTTACCACGTTCAAATGGATATTAATCTATTTAACTGAATTAAAGTAGGTTAAGAAAGTCAGTCAAACTTACATCATTCCTCATTTTATATACGTTGATACAGATATTACATGGATATCAAGAATATTCAGAGTCATCGCTTCGTTGAACAGTGAGCGGTACCGGGAAATCTTTGGCAGTACGGCTGACTCAGAGCATGAGAAAAAATAAAGTTGTATGCTTAGCTTAGTCACGATCAAGGTGAGCGATCCAAATATAATATTATGTATAATGCAACTGATAAGGCGGCAAATTAATAACATATGATGCCTTGTTTTGCTAATAGAGCGCGTCAGTTTCCTGTTTATATTTTGTGCCAGACAAATCATTAAATGAATCATTAACTCTTTAAATTTGCGTGAGTGAGATCTTATTTCGTGAGCCGGGAATCCCTTACGTCAGCGGAATACCAAGATGCGAGATGCGCAAAAGGAAACTAATAGAGTAGAACAGTAAAATTATACTGAATCTCATCGGTATTGGTGCGATGTAGCACACACCTCCCACCTGTCCTACTGCTGCGCCCGCGACGCCAGACGGTCGGAGAAACCCGGCTAAGCCAGTGAAAGTGTTATCATGACTCTATAAGACAGAAAAATAAGCGACGCTCTGTGTAGGAATATTTAAATTACAATAATATTGATAGAGAAATGAGTTTGTTTGCAGAATGAATTGTTTTGATGTAGTGTTTACTTTGCATTTGTTTTGATTCTCGTTTGTGTGTTAGCGGAAAGGAAAAGAAACAAAAGTTTTAAGAAAAAATATCACGTTTATTGCATTCGCAATTCGAAGGCACATACCATGCATGCAGTACGCGCTCTCCGTCAACGTAATCAATATCACTCTGGATATATCGTTTTCATTAGAAAAAAACATCATTAGTGAAATTCATAATCGTGTCCATAAAACAGTCGTCAAAAACATTTTTAAAATTCAGGCGGCACTAACCAACGGATCGTATGGTTGCAAAACGGGCAATTGGTGGGCACGGCGTAGTTGTTGTTGCCGCTCGGCTCTTTCAGCGTGGACCTTGAGGAGAACCAGGTCCATAGCGGCGCGAGCATCTTCCAGTGGCGAGTGTCCGTCGTCCCCGCACTGCACCTTGCGCTTCAGGTGCTCCCGAGCCAGCGTGCGCAGCGATTGTCGCAGAGGAAACCCTCGCGGATGAGGATACAGCGCGCACGTGTCCACCACAGCGCTATGAAGCAACTTCAGCGCGCGCAAGTCGTTGTCCAAAGCGTGTCCGATCAGGATCGTATCCGTGCCCACGAATCCTAGGATGTCATTTTGTACATCTCGCAGCGTCTTAGTCGCGCGCGCCAAGTCGCGCGGCCTGATGCCCGAGAAGCGAGTGTTGAGATCCACGACAGGCGAGCTCGGCTTTACTAGCGATCGGTATACCACTCGACCGTCCACTCCGATCACAGCGATACAGGCCAGCTCCAGTCCTGCCGTCGTGTAACACATCTCAGCGTCGATGGCGTAAACCCCGCCTCGAGGCGAGCGTGCACGAACGTATCCTTCGAGGGGGCCGTTCATTCCCGGCCGCGTACCGCTCCACACATGATTGCGAGCGTTCGCGCATGGCCGGGAGCCCACTACAGAATTGCAGCAACTGTAGCGGCCGTTGGGATTCGTACGGCCGTAGTGATACCAGCATAACTCTTCCACCAAATATTCACCCTCACGAGTCATTCGAAATTGTTTATCACAACGTACACACAAATGTTCCACTGCATCCGCTTCTTCGTCACTGTCCGAGCGAGGGGTCGAGCCCCACGAACCGCGACCACTATCACTACCACTCTGAGAACCGGGCACGAACTCAGGTGCATTCACATCCCATGTAGTCAGCGGCGGTCTAGGCCGCGGCGGCGGGTTGATGTACACCACGGCCTTAGACGAGTGCGGCTCCAGCTCCAGGGGGTACCCCATAGCCCACATCCGCTTAGGGGAAAGGACATGGGGTCGCAGGGCTTCCACTAGTTCATCAGCAGGGATCCTCTGGGGCGGCGGCGGCGGCGGCGACGGGGCCGGGGGGCGTTGTCGATCGCGGGGCTTGCGCCGCCGTGCTGCGGTGCTGGCAGCGCTCCCCGTCGCGAGGGACTCTTGATAAAACCAATCGTTCGGTTGATTATACATATGCATGTTTGTTGAGAGGCTTGTATACACATAGAGTCGAGAAAGCGAGCGCGGAGCCGGAACGACGGACACGTGCAATCGCGCGCGCGGTCGCTGTACTAATGGCGGGCTGGTGGGGCAGCCCACGCTTTATACGTCACGCAGGTAGCGCGCGTTCGTTAACGGGACATGCCGATCGACCGGCCTATTCTCATTTTTCTAAACAATAATACAAATTCTTTGTTAAACACATAATGTCCGATCCCTATTGTACTTTTTGGAAAAGTAGAGACGCGACAACAGAAGACTTGTGCGTCGCCCGCACACAAAAACACGACTGACAAGTGAAATCGTGAGCGCTGTTTACTTTGATCAGCTGATGCGCGGCGTGGCGTGGTGTTTATTTACGTTCGAAATAAATGCAAGCCAGATAGATAACGACGCGTGCGGGGACTAAACTTGGGGAATCCGAACTTTACACACCGGCGAGTCCAGTGTGTAATGAATTAGCGTATTAAGTGTTCAACATTTTATAGTAATCCGAGTAATCGGTGAATTAGTGACATCTAATTTGATATTTCCAACAATTCATTCATTTGCTAATCGATCGTTACTTATCTCAGATGCATTAACTAATTACTAATGCAGATTGGTGAAATATTAAATGATAGTTACGGTCACCTAACTTAATGTAATTCTAGTTACCTAAGTACATGTTTAGTTTTCAGAGTTTCAGTCTGCATATGCAAGAAGCTAGGTACGTCAGTACACGCTTGTAAGTATAAATAAACGTGAAACGTACTCTAGGGCGGGCGGAAGGAAAGGACGGCCGTTGCCCCGAAACCGCCCGCCGCGAACGACTCTACATAATACATTCAACTATAAATAGGAAAATATTATGATCTATGCGATCGCAGCTGATATACCATAGATTATAATTTCCTATGCTTACAAGAGCTCATTGTCGCATTGCATCTGCGCAGTTTTTCTGAAATTATCACTGCATTTCTACTGCCAAGCACGTTCGCCCCGGCAGACACGTTTCATAAGATATGAGCAATAAACTCCAACGTCATGAATATAGTATGCAATTAATACTTTTGTTTATTGATTTCGTCGCGTCTCGCTGGAAATGGGTAGTTTACTGCGGCCGCAGTTTATAGTTTTAACTTTCTTATCTGGCTGGGATGGAACTGGTTATTTTTGCGTCTTAAGGCCGGCGTCAATGAAGTTTACATTAAATTCGGATCAACATTCTCGCATGAACTTGCTATCGTGCGTGCGCATACGACCACAGATACAACTCAGCCAGAGAGCATCAATCGGATAAAAATTATAGACCAATTCTAGTGTTACCTACCAAAAATTTAAAGAACTTGTTTTGAGAAAAGCGTTAACAATGGGTAAACCGAATGAGTAATGTTTGGTAAATATCGTGATGTACGATAAGAATTTTTGCTATGCCACCTTGTTTGCTTAAACAGGTGTTCTGATAAAATGTAGAGCATACTGCTATTGCGAATTTTACGCCTGTTTTGGTATAAAATTATGCATAGACCTAAAAATCATGCGTCTCTAATTTTGTCATGTTAGGCGGCTTTTGTGAAGATGTTATTTCAGTTCAGTCTCAAACTGAAATCAACCGCGGCAACACTGAACACATCCACTGCCGCGTAAGTACAAGAGCACAGCTGTAACCTCTATTCGGCCAAGTCACAGACATCGCTATCCATCGCTAGCTAGCCAACTAGCCACATTGTCTTGTAGCTTCATACCGCGCAGTGGATGACGTGTTGCCGTCTGGCTCGTGCGGTGTGTGTGCGTTGTTTGTATACACAAGCGCATGTGGGCGCGCCTGGTCGCTGACACCGGCGATAACCTTCGAATCGATGTCAGAACGCACATCGCCGAGAACGGTACCGAGCCGTACAGGGCTGCTTGGGAGTCGATACCAGCCGTTCCAAGACATGTAGAGCTACTTAAATTGATGTGAACGAGCTCTACTAATGAAATACGGAAAAGATAACCGAATTATGGAAATTTGTCTTGGCAGGGCTCGGAAGGGCAATGCTTCCAAATAGGCCGTTGCCAGAGCAGGGAAATGACTCCTTAACGTATTTCAAAATGGCAAGCAACTTCCTTCTAGGAACAAATGCCAGGAATTTAAGATGGCCTTGTCCAGGAATTACGTATTCTAAAGGAAGTGCCTCAGCTAGAAAAGAACAAGCAAATGCTGCAAATCAGGTAGGCACTTTTGTTTTCAGATACCGTGGTGATTTTACCCAGTCGCCGGTAACAAAATGTTATAGCCCTTCCCAATATATTTTTTCCAAGAATATATAGGCTTGGGTCATATGAATTTTGAAGGTCCTCTGTATTGGTAGGTATAGTTCACTCGTGGTTATTCATTATACTTAACAATAATATGTTTACAATTTACTCAGGTGAAGGTGAAAGTCACAGATATGTGTTAAGTTCTATAATGGGACTTCAATGGCAATAAGTTGAGTGAACTGTAGAGGTCTTCTGATTCACCAGCAAAGAGCACACCGAAGGTTGGAAGAGTTATCGTGGATGTAATTATGCTAGAGGTCAGAGGAAGTCCTCTGGCTGTATAAAGCTGTCAAGATTGTCAACCCTACATGTACATGGAAACTTGGATGGATGGCTCGACCGCTGTGAAACGAACCAGTCAAGCGACTACCAGCAACTCTGATGCACCGTACATTCCGCGAAAACTAGATAAACGTCCGACAAATCTCATATCACCACGATCGTGATATCAGAGACGCACGCATGATTTTTATCACGGAAGTCAATAATAAACATCATGATTAATTTGCTCTACTTTTGTGTAGATTTGAGTTTGCCTACTACTACAGTATACAAAATTGTTCATGACAATTGGGTTAAATTCGAAGAAGGTAGGTACCAACAGACAGTATGAATCAACCAAGAATCAACTAACACACAAATGGAATCATTAAGCTGCCATTGTATTGAGGCTAAATTACTTTTATTGACTTTTTGTAGAACTCATTTCATGATACGCCTGATTAACTTACAACACACGGTTATATGACTACATTTCTTTTTATTGATGTCATACAAGTCATTACATTACCTATCATTGATCATAATGAGTACGCTTACGGTACTGCCAGATGAGGTGACCTTCAAAGATTACGACAATTTTGGATTCTTAAAGTGATTTCTGGTCATATCTTTGGTTGCTAGCGTGTGATGGCTTAGAACAGCATTAGGTATTTTTTTTTTCACAGTAGCTGGCGAATAAGAGAATAAAAGGTTTATTTATATACCTTCCTATTACAATTTAAGAACCTGTCACTATAGTACCTACACTGTTTTCTGAATTGACCCTGAAATAAGTATTTTGACAGACGTGGTGAAAACTACCATTTCACTATCTCATAAGCTCTGCTTACCCCGCAAGGGATATTGCCGCGAGCAAGACCGGCTTTCCCACTGGAGGGTCTAATTCGTGATCACATGTAGAGCTCGTCTGCCTATAAAGGCAAAACGCCCACTTGAGCCACTAGCCGCTGCCGCCGCCCGCTAGCAATCGCGGTCAGTGGGCCAGGGCGAAGAGTTACCGGAACTCAAATCAATTTTTCACACACACGAGAGACCTTGACAGCTAAAATCCTTAGTACATCTTATTCGTTAGTGCTCACATTGTTGGTACTGGCGGCAATATCAGTCAATTAAAATGATATACCGAAAATTGTTGTCGTAAAAAACAATCAAGGTAAGACAAGAGTAATCATGGCATTAAACAACAGATGTCCTACGACCTACCTACACGGAACCTGCAGAACGTAAAAGGATACGGACAACTGCATAAAGCTCGCTTATTTTAAAAATTACGCCCATAACATTACAAGATCGTAACTTAGTTTATTTTGGGAGTTTGGCCTCATACATTTCGTTCCGTTTCGACGTACGTAACAGCCGTAAGATTGCAAAAGACAGTTACAGCAACGTTACCATCTTCTGGCCTCATATACAAGGATTTAAAAGGGATACTTGTTTAAATCTGTAAGAATGAGAATCGAGGCGACATTGTGTTTTGGTGAAAGTTGTACATCACTAGTGGGCAGCTGACCAGCGTCACGACACTGCAACCAAGCTTAACCGGGTCAAGGAGATATTGCTGTGACTAAGCATTCGTGAATCAAGCCTGGTTATGTCTGAATTTTACCAATAAACACCATATTATTCGTATTGCCCGATGATGCAACTCTCCATTGAATGACTGAGCTGGTTGAGCCTTCACATTCATTAATTTTCCCGGAAAACCGTGTTATTAATTTATCTAGTTCATTTTACGTCACTCATAGGAAAAAATATCAACATAAACGATGTTAAAACAAACAAACTTTAGAATAAGTGGATTGAGTTATATATATTGAGTGTTGCTTTTATGTAAGCAACAGCTAACTACCCCATAAAAGCAACAGCTAACTACCCCGCTAAATTACATGATTTCAAGATCAGGGTTCATTTTGGCTTGGTATGTACTGCTCAGATTTTATATTTCAATAGGATCGCTTAAGGCGTATTCAAAACAGTCGACAAAATAGCGTTTACATTAGAGGTTTATTGAGCTAACGGTCAATGTGGGACAGAAAGAAACGGCAGTAAACCGGAAAAATAACGTTTTCGGGGCACGTCCGCGCGACATCGTGCGCGACACAACACACTGCCTTATACGAGGCAAGCATCACAACGCAACGCCTTTGTCTGTCATGTAGGAAGAGCTTATAAATCAACATTTAAATTTTATCAGTACCACATCAAAAAGCAAAGAGTCAAGTTAAAGTACGAACGAAATTTACACAACCCACAAAGTCACAGCGCCTTTGTCTGTCATATAGGAAGAGCTTATAAATCAACATTTAAATTTTATCAGCACTACATCAATAGGCAAAGAGTCAAAGTCAAGTCAAATCAAAGTTCTATCGAAAGCTACACAACACACTGCCTCATACGAGGCACGCATCACAACGCAGCGCCTTTGTCTGTCACATAGGAAGAGGTTTAATACATCAAAATTTAAATTTTATCAGCACTACAAGTGCAAGTGGCAAGTGTAGCGTTGGACAACAGATAGACCTATAACATACAGATGGCGGGTGGTAGCGACCGGGTGCCTCGGATGGCAAAAAACTAGATGGAGATAGAATCTATTGGCGATAGAATATACGTCTAGTAAGGGACTGCTATAGGCTGCTGTGATATTGAGAGGCACGGAGTCACACTGTTGTGTATCTTTGTGTGGAAAGTGATGTCAATTAATCACGAATAATCACGATACCCCTTTGTTTTTCTTTGAATAGATTTCACCGTAAGTATGTCCAGAAAGACAAGCAGTAAAAATTAAAATACTTATTATCTTTTATGTTTTTGTTATCGTTTCCAGTCTACCAACAAACTACTTAACTCAGGAAGGAACAAAAGACATAAATAAATTACCTACCAGTACTTTAAACTTGCTTCATCACAACATACTTGTTTATCTCTTTATTAGTACGATAATCAAGCAACGATTTTTATTAATTTAATTATAGACATTTGTTAGATTTATGGCCTATTTGCATACTTTATTAAACTTCCTTAGATAAGAAAAAAACTAGTGCGATTGCGATTGTATCGTTTTGGTCTTGTGAATGAAGTACCTACGACAAGTTTTTAAATAAAAACAAGCATAATTAATAAAAAAACAAAACCCGACTGCGGCGATTATAAAGTTTTATTTTGCGTTTAAAAACCGCTGTTACAAATTTATGAAATTTTAATAAGGTACTTAGGCAGTGTCACTCGCGCGACGAATCTAACGATATCTCATATCTCAACTGAACATCTACCTAGCTAGCCGTTTGGGCTGTAGCCCGAGATATTATTTACTTGATTATTCATACATACTCTCGTAAAAAAACATAAACCTCTTTCTGAGGCAGTCGAGTAAAAATAAAATAACCAAAGAAGCAAGGATCGTGAAATGTCGTTTTCGTAATCGGAGGAACCAGTTCTAAGGACACGTAACTTCTGATCCACTTTCATCAGAAACAGCTATTGGTGCAAAATCCTTTTCAGACGAAGGAAGTTATTTCTTCAAATAAAATATCGGTCAGACTTTTATTGCGAAATCAGGTGTTTCATGTAGGTATTGGGATTTATAAGGCACTCACAGTGCTATACTATTCTCTTAAACTGAAAATGAGAAAATTGAAAAATTCATTAGCGACAGCCGGGACTTGAACCCGGGACTTAAACAATTGTTTAAGCAAAAATACTCATTTTCAGCATGTGTTTCATGTATGCCTGCTTTTTAATAGGTATGCATATAAGGAATTCCACCTAATAGTCAAACGAAACTGGATAACTAATGGCGCAACTCGAGTGAGTCTTTTTTCTGTGATTGGCGGAAAATGTGTCAATGTCAAAGTTAAGTTACTTCTTGGTTGTCGTTACGTCATTTAGGCACAATTGCACCTGCTGTCATCTTCAATAAGCTTTGAGTTTCCGTCCATATTATGTTCAAGTACAAAATTATGTACCTAGTAGCTACTAATGTTCAAGTTTATCGTTTGCTTAACGCCCCGTCAAATTGCAAGCACCTAACTATGCGGTTGAATATGTTATGCTAATACTCACTTACTTCTATTTGCATATTAGACTGAAGGCGATAAAAAACATAGTGTGCCAATTACTCCTCTTCCAGGGGGAAATGTAAAAGTCACCAAAGAGACATGAGGGTTTCTATGTATTGCTATTTACGAGGTAAAGATAAGCACTTATATTACCTATAAAAACTCATCCTCATCACGAATATCTGGCGTCTCCATAGATGAAGATTTACGGCGACTGCATTCTAGAAGGTCCTGCAACCCCTACATTACAAGGTTGTCAGTCTATATGGTAGGATAAACTGCACAAAATTTTCAAAATTTTTGCATGTTTTCGCTTCGTATGCGCGGTTCTGCCTACAACTATTGTTGTGTGTACTATTGCTTTGAGGTTCTATCTACCCTTCAAGAGATAAATGTGTGATTTTATGCAGTAGGTACCTACGTGATGAATGTTATCACCGGCCTATTTGCAATTGGCTGATTATTGCCGAGCAGATGCTTCCTACATTGACCGCTTATCTTTACATACTGCGCAGTTGTCTGCATTTAGAAATATCTCGGATAAATCTCTATTTTCTAGTGCTTTGAGGGCATTTCATGATAGACTAAATAAGTACGAGCGAACTTTTCCACGGTTCAATTTGCCCAAGTAACTGAAATCTTTCACCAAAGAACATAGGCATAATTGTAAAAAATAAATAGCAATAACAGTAATTAATAAATGAACCTATCGCCAAGGACTCATTATATGTATGGGACATTCCAAATAAGGTTTTGAAATTTAAAGCTTCCCATTACATTTTCAGTACGCAAGACCCTACGAGTGACCCAAGTATTAAAAATCCCGATGAGATAGAAGTACATTTCAAAGACCAAGTCGCGTAATTTTTATCAAGTTTCCAAAGCTGGCTTCTCCGTCGTTTTCCCTTTAGCAAATCTTATTACCAGTTTTACCTCGCATATAATTTATTAATGGTTATATCAGAAGTCTCGGTTTGTCCCGAGCTCGCGGGAACCCCGAGGTTTTAGATGTAGTCGCGAGTCCAACTACGTCATTCAAGTTGTAATAAATTAACAAGAATATGTAGCTCATTTTCCTCTATACGTATTTTAATGGCGTAACCGAATTAAAGCATAATTTTCCTTGAGTCCAGAACCATTACTACAACATTTAAAACCTGATTCTTCAGCAGGTTATTCTATCCACTTCTGCATTCTTTATGCCGTTTTACTAGCCCTACCTGGACCTTACCACATTAAAAACCGTATTGTCCAAAGACATGAAATCATACTGCAACGTCGGGTTCGGCTGAGGTCATTGATTTAGAATTAGATACGTGTTGAGGCAACCTCTTATCTCTGCGGTCATTCACCCCTGTTTGTTAGTACGTTCGCATCTTACACTCCACGTAAATACAACGTGCTAATTCACGGAATTCACGGAACTGTGCACAATGTCATTGGACATGTCCGCGGTCGTGTATGCAAATAAAACTGTGTTTTTTTTTGCCCGCACCACTTGTAAATAGTCTCATGTGTGTGAATCTTAAAATAAAGGAAGTCACTTTAACTTGCGTGAGTCAGATCACGCAAGTATTTTGTGTAGATTTAGCAGTTTTTTTCGCGGACATGACAGTATCGTTAGGGGCTCTCTGCACAGATGAGACGTGCCATGCGAGATGTAGGATGTCATCTGTTAGACAAGTTATCGTCAGCCATCCGTCGTCGATGCGACGTGCATCTCACGTGTGTAGACGGCGGCGTCTCTTCTGTTTCATACACTTTATATGGAAACGGTTTCAAGCGTCGCGATGTCGCACATCTTATGTCTTACGTCTCTCCTGTGGAGTTAGCACCTAACAGTTACTCGGTCTGGTCCTGTTCTCATGCGAAAGGTGGTTTTTTGAAAAGGCACGGCAGGTCTACATTTTTACACGTCAATAAACGTGAAGAAATATAAGGAAAAGTGAGTCGGTCTAACGGTGAGTGACACAACTGGTTCCATGTCGATCTGCGGCATGTCGCCATAATCAACGGCAAATCGAGTTCACATGTCCTCTCTACGACTCTTAATATGAAAATCTGAGAGATATTTTTTAGAGCAAACGTACATAAAATTGTACCAAATATGGCTCTGTCAAGCCTCTAAAAATACCACGAGTACGGCACCATTTCATCACGCTAGTAACGCGTACTATCGCCAGATGCAAAGAATGGATGCCATATTTCTGTTCGTGGTGCTTTTTTTTGGGTCAGCTTATATACTATTTTGTTGAATGCTTCCAGTGGGCAAAAAATGAGATCTCTTAAGAATCAGCTGGTCGACAGCCGTTGTAAACTAGAACAGGTAGGCAGTTTTTGCGAATGATAATATTTTAGCCGGTTTGGACTGTTGGTTTTACGATCGTATCCTTTCTTCTTCACCTTCTTTTCCTTCTTTGATCCTATGGTATCCCGCAGGTACAAGTAAGGTAAATTTGCTGGTTATGGTATCTTTTACTAGTAATAAACTAAATCCTCTTTTCAAGGGCAGTTCCTTTAAGCTATTACTTAAATTGGTAAATTGCCCTGTTACTGGTCCGTTTACCTGCGAAAATTTACCTGTACATACACAAATTACTAGTATATGAAAACAGCCCGATAACTATTGAATATTCATTTTAGTAAATGGCTTTCAGCGAAGGATTTGGGCTGTATGGCCTAGTGATCGAAGAATAAGGCTTTTGACGCGAAGGGTGTAGGTTTGATTATCAATCACGGAGGGTATGTGAATATTGTCAGTTATTTTATTATCACACTTGACGAAACTGTTTGGCAGTAAATCTTGTGTCTGGTCGGATGATCCAAGTTTTGTAAACTGAGATGATTTTAGATGGAGGCTATCTGAATTTTGTCTCTATACCTCTCTCCACATTGTTTACACCTGAAGATACTATCAAAGGTGGTTCATAGATCCTTATAGCCTACATGGCAGACGAAACAATACCTCTTAGCCTTCAGTCGGCCTGTATGAATGAGGAGGCATTGGGCAATCGTCTTTACAAGCGGCGGCGGCGGCGGGCGAACACACGAGGTGTTTCCGTTTAGAAACCAACGATTTGCACCAACCACAGTCGACGATTAGCCAACCATGCTGTGACGTCATGTGACCTAGTCAGGCGGTCTTGAATAAGACATGTTGCTGCCTGAATTTTTGGTACATAACAAAAAGCTAGCGGATGACGCAGGCGGCCGTTATGAAGACCAGTTATAAGCTAAATGCTTCAGCTTTTCTAAAGAAACCGAAGTAATTGTGACATTTCTTTCCGTATTCTTAAGAACTTTTGAACTCTCTTTCGAAATACAACTATTAAATGTTATGAGACGCTAATTTATAAAACTAAATGACTAATTTCTTTACTCATATTTGTTACTAAGTAATTCAGTTCAGCTATCTGAGTCACGCGTAAAAATTTGAATTATTTGTAACAATTTAAACAAAATCATCACTCAGACATGAATCAGATCAAAAATGTCTACGTAGTCGAAAATTTTACTAAATATTTTGTTCTAAACGTTTAAAACTGCAGACGGTCTTTATGTCTTGTATGAGTACCTATTTGGTGAGTCATTCGATCATAGTCTAGCTAGAGGTAAATATAGTAGTACGGCTCCTTAGCTGGAAGTATGGTCCCATCTGGCAGAAATCATGAAACTTGGCATGTGTGTAGCTTACATGTGTAAGCTTCAGGAAAAGAAGGGAAGCAAGTTGGACCCCCCCTGCTTCCCCCCTTTACCCCCCCTTTTATGTCCCAAATTTCAGTTATCTTTATTTTTCTCGGAAACTATTAAAGATAGGAGAAATTTGTCAAGGTAAGAAATATTCCTTATAAAATTGTCTACAAAATTGTTTTTGGGTCGATGTTAATAGGACTTATACTTTTCGAGTTATGCTTCTGGGAAACCCATCATTTTTTGAAGGTGACTTCCAGCTCTGAATTTGCCATAACTACCATGTGATAGAATATTCTTTCAAACTTAATATTGGCTTTTATTACTTAGGTAGTCTTCAAAGGAAACCCGCAGAGACAACACTTCAATCACGCCTGTGGGGATGGGGGGAGGGGGGCAAAGTTTATTTTTTCCGAGCTGAACTTGAGGACTCCTGACTCCTTAAGTAAATGTGACACGAGAAATTGAGTATCATTTTCGAATATATCAAAGACGGAGTATTCATTTCTGGAACGCTCTTTGGTACATTTCATACAAAAATATAAAAATATTAAGTGAAATAAGAAAAAAATATGTTTCGTTCTCATTCAAACGCTGTTTTCTTCATGACTTTGAGACATATTTACTAGATAATAACACATACTCAAACTCACCCGAATTATAAAGCCATATTTTATTTTCGAAAATATTAGAAAATACCTAGCCTACAGATGCCTAAATATTTTTACAAAGTTATGTTTGTAGCTGGAAAAATTTCAAATTCATAGATTTTGTATGCAAAAATAAGATTACCAACCGCAAACGTATATTTTCAATTGTCGTTAAACCATTCCAGATAGGAATGCCCTCAGGAAATGTTGTTTATACTGAAGAGTTGTTTATGCTGATATATAGAAATTGAAGATCTGGAGTACTTGATGTGGAACATCAACAGCCCAGCTAAACTATTCGAGATACTGTAATGTCTTCTTAAACATCAAGTACTCCAGATCCTCAATTTCTTTATTCCAACAAAAACTACCTTTCAGTATAAACAACATTCCCTATGAGGGCATTTCTCTATCTGGAATGGTTTAGCGACAATTGAGAAATATACGTTTTAATATTTTTGTTCGCAACTGAACCACGCCACTTCCAGGTTGTGACGCGAAACGAGCCCACATTTTGAGATACGACACGTAAATATTATGAATAAATCCAACGGATTTTTAAGTATTCTCTTTGTTGTTCTGATTCATTTCATTCATATCAGCTCTGTTTAGGTCAAGACAGACGCGCTTGAGAAATGCTAAGCAATGCCTATCAGTATGAGACTGTGCCATAGGTATTTGTTAAGCAAATCATATCAGACACACATGTAACAAAGAAACACGTAAAAATGGAAAAACATGAGTAGCTCTGGTTCTGCCTAGTAAGGCATAGTTTATAGAAACTCGAAAGATAGGTACAATTTTTCTTGCTACAAAACTGCCTGCAGTGTGTAAGCATCTTAGACAACTTTTACATAAGCGAGAAACTTGCGAAAGATTGTTTTTACCCGACTGCCTCAGAAGAAGGGTTATGTATGTATAAATGTGGACAATTATTTTTTTTCACGGTTGAACTTGAAATATGAGGTGTCGTTAGATTCGTTCTCAGTAGCGCGAGTGACATTGGCCATATTAAAATTTCATAAGTTCAAGATTGTGGATTTTGATAGCAGAATACAACTTTGACGGTGCCGGGTATTTGGTGTGGGGTATTTGTACATCTGCTTATTAAGCCGATGGTAAAGAAAAACATCGATAATTTATCCGCAAATGGCCAGAGCCGAACCGAATTGAAAAATCAGCTGACCGCTCTTCCGGGCGCAGCTAGCAACAGTGCCGAGGGCGGAAGTAACGGACCATCCTTTGTTTCAAACCGCGTACCTATTTACATGCGCATGCGCCGCCAATTCGCTTTTCATCCCGCGACATAACTGTCCGTAAACAACAATTAATGTGGACCAGGTCGGGACAACTGTAATCCGCGACATGTGTAATCTGTGCATGTAATCTGAGTGGTTCCGTTTAGGCTGATAAAGTGATAATGTATAACCCCCTTTACAGTAATTTGAGCTCTAAAATAAAAACTATTGACACAAAGTAAGTAGGTATTGGCTAGCGCAATCCAGAGAGTCGGCTTCGAGCAAACGCGGCTAAACTCACTCAGACATCCAAACGCGTCGTTTACGCGCTCTGTGGAACCGTGTCGAACCGGCTTTGGTTGAGTGTGAACGGCGCGTTCGGTGCGGGCGGACGGAATGGCGAGTAAATAAAAATATTTTTGTGATGTGTTTGGGTGTATAACACCACAGAAAATTGTGCATTTTCATTTTTCAGTTTCCCACGCAATAATGAAAAGTAAGTAGAACTCTTTTATTTGTTAAATACATACCTACCTACTTCAAAACACTAGAAATGGAGGGATTTCTTTTTCAAAAAAATATTTTTCGTTCGTAATATGTGGTTTAACGTTTTAGGTACGTACCTACGTAGAAGTAGGTAGGTTGCATTTTAGTTTAATTTGGTAGGTTAAATGGGTTTAGGTAGGTACCTACCCACAGTAGATAGATACCTACCTAGTCAGCATTTGAGGTGTAGCGATGAGTACCGAAATATCGATAGCAAAAGGTCCAGGTTATGTCATCTTCATTTCCGATCATCAGGTAGGTACCTTAACCTACCTATGGTAGTCCAAATGGACTATTACGATCCTGGACATTTTTTCATTATTTCGTCACGGCAGCTGGTGACCTTCGAAACTATAGTAGGTAAGTAGGTACTTATACTTCGAAACTGAGGTAGGTACCTACCAACTTACACCTACAGATACACCTTCAGATTTTTTCCGGGCGCGTCCCCGCGTTTTTCATGACGTCATGTTCATGTCATGATAGGTACCTACCAACCTACCTACCTACCATTCCCAGCGCGTATCGCCCGCCTGCCAATACGTTGGTAGGTAGGTAATCTGTATGCGAATGACTACTGACGATACGTTTGACTTTCATGATGGCTTGACTCCCTGTTCAAAAATACCTACCTGTGAACCATAAGTACCTAACCTACTAAAGTTCGTGACGGCAAGATAGGTATTTTTTTGGGCCTTTCTTTAGATAGATACACTTGTTTTCCGTGGAAAACACCGACGAACGACGTGAGGAACCCTTTTTCGTGTCGGTCATCGCCCCCAGTCGGTCCTCTACCTACCTACTACCTACTTACCTACCTGCCTACCTCGCTATACTCACCACCTAGTCTTGTGACCCAAACCCATTGCCTATCTACCGATGTAGGTGGGGACCTACTTGTTTCCTATTAGAAATATGACTTTCTACTCAGGTAAATAAGTACCTACTTCCATAAGGTAAAAAATATTTCATATCGGCCACGTAATTTCGGAGTTTATCAATTGCATATACCTAATTCATACTTACAACGATAGGTAACTTCATAAAAAACAGAAAGTAAAAGTAGCAACCCTAAAGAGTAGGCATAAGTGATCGAAAGAAGGGGCGAGCTGGCCTTCTGTAAATTCTCTATTTTGTGCTATTGATAACAAACTAGTTGTACTAGTTAGTCCAAAAATAACTACCAATGATAATGATGAGTGCGACTACATAGAAATAAACAGTAAATAGAACAAACTACAAGGTAGGTAATTAGGTATTATAATTTGTAAAGGAAGTATAACAGTGCAAATGTAGTGAATCTACAAGATAGTGAGTGAACGTGCGAAGGCCAGTGGTCAAAACGTAGCAAAAACATTTTTCCACTTCACTACAATGACATTCAAAAGTAAAACAGTCTGGTTAAGGTTTTTCTTAAGGAGTTTTTATATTCGAGGGAATTGGTCTCGCATGCTTGGTATTTATTGATCACAATAAAAGTTCTTTTTAAGATTCATAGCTACTTATACCTCTATAACAGATACGATTTGAACCTGCGACGACGTTTGCTCTCAGTTTCTAAGTAGTGTTGTTTGATACCATTAAGTTTTCTAAAGAATTAAAGTTTTTTGATGTTTTTGCCATAGCTTTTCATTTTGCAAGAGACGATGCGGTATGATAATTTTCAATGATGTTTATTTGCGCCCTAAAGTTTAGTTTCTAGTTTGCAAAATCTCGTCGCGTTTATGTTTTTAAGTTTTGTGTAGGTAAAACATACTTGCAGCTAAAGAACACAGAAATTCCTAGCCTAAGACACACATAAACAAAAAGTCGTTTAGAAAACAACTAAATAACAGATTAGAAATCAATATAGGTAGTAGACAGCGCTTTTTTACGTATTTAACCCAGCTTAGAAATTGACAGAAATCTACCAAAGAAAATAACGTCACTTTTCTCGGCTCTATGGATAGGTATACAAGCTTCTGGACATTTTAAAAAGAAAAATTAAAAATAACTTAAGATAACCATCACCACTAATGTTAATAAGCATCACAGAGCGAATTAGTCAAATGGTGTTTATTTTTAAAGTAGTTAGTCAAGTATACTGTATGTGCAGTTTCGATGGTCCATGCGGTCGGAATTTTGCAGATATAAATATCGCCTTAAATAAATAAATATCTATTAATCAAAGTATATACCTATTTATTAAGAAGTTAATGCATACATTTCATAAGTTGTGATAAATAAATCATGCTGCAAAGAGAAACATACCTCTTCAAATGTGTGATAGTAAGCTTCAAATATAACAGAATTTTCTTGCCTGTTTTTAAACAGTGGTGAAAATTAGCTACCTAAAGAAAATGTAGCAAAATCAAGAGAATTATCTTGATTAATGCAATAACTATTCTCTGCTGACCTGACTGACCGAGACTGTCTGACTTTGGATTACAAACTGCTGATGCTACAAACAAAACTGATAAGGAATATATTTTCTAATACGATGTTATTAATAACAGTGATAAGCAAAAGGAAATCAGTTCGTCCGTTTGTCGTGCTATCGGCGCAAGCGCAAGGTTACGCGTAGGGATGCAACGATATATCGAATTTCGATAAATATCAATATCTCGACGCCTAAAAATATCGATAAATCTAAGAGTCAAAATCAAAATTTGATAATGGTTATTTTTTTGGTGGGACAAAAAAGGAAAAGTTATGTTACTAGCAGCAGTCTTGAATCTACACAAGACGCGTTTGGTGGTTGTGCTGGATATTCCAGAATTGTCAGTAATTTTTCATAAAACAAAACTTATTTACTTGCACTAATATTTAGAATTCCGTACTTCAAATCAAAGCATTTATTTTTCATATGTCGACGTATGTTCCTTGGGGAAAGTTGTTCCTTATCACCAGCCGGTCCTGCATTTTTGCTATCAGTTACTAGTAAAATTTCACGCCTATATATCGATATCGATAGCTGGATAGATATTGCATCCCTTACGCGATGCGTGATGTACGAGAAAAATAACAAAACGCATTATTCAGCCATCAATATTAATAACCGGCGATAAAATAAAGTTTATTTGCATATTCATGTCATGACGGATAGTATCCACCGGAATCGATCAAACGTTCTTGATGAATGGATAAACACGAACGTAAAGATTTTTGGCAATTTTATGTAGGTAGTTTATATAACCCTATTTTAGCTGAGAGAAAGATAAAATTTTAATATTGGACTATGTTATAAAAGAAAATAACGAAAGCAAGACTTTCGTGAACGCGTTTTAAAACTCCAATTAGAAATACCATGGTGTTTATAGGGCACTCCAAAAGCAGGTCGTCCAAATAAAATAATAATGTTCACTAAATATGTTAAAAGTTGAAATTAATTTAAATCATAAAAACACGACAACAATCAAATATTTTATCAATTTGGGATCAAGAGGCTTTAAAGTGGCCTATAGCAAAAGGCAAAATGCAATAAGTACATTTAATTCAAAATTTCACAAATACATGCAAACTCCAAACAAAACACTCGAGACCTTCCGCAGGTACGGTGACGTTTGGCGACAAAGGCCTTGCTCAGTCTTTCCTGGTTCTTGTGTATTTTATTCTAACGCCCTTGACAACGATACTATAAACTAACAAGAAACTGCGTTTTTACCAAAACAATGTTTTTGCCTGAAGTAAAAGTTTGTTGTTACTTATTTATACGGAAGAGATACTTTATACAAAGTCTGTGTCTTATCTGTCTGACTTATTCAAATATTAAGTTTGAGTCTGGTCTGGTGACACATATTCATAATGAAGAGTCGAATCTAGGCCGAAGAGGTCAAAAGACATCAACAAGTTGAAGAAGACGACACGTCTGTTTTGTAAACTACAAACTCTCTCGCAGCGCCATCGCGCCACCCACGCCAGAACTACTTCTACAGCTCACAATGTTTGCATCTGTTAGGCTGTGTTATGGCTGTGTGTTGTCGAGTTACGGCCACTACCTGCTAGATGGCGTTACTTATTCGTAATAATAAAGTACGTTATAAAAATATTTCAGACGTGAATTTCACTGCGCAGTTTACCAATAATACTATTTACCTTATCTTGGTCGTATTTTATAATAGAACACGGGTGTGCCAAGACTATGAGATAATAATATACATCGGAATCACGCAATATATTATTGGCGCGTATTTTGATAAGTCCATTGAGTAGGTACAGAGTTTACGAAACAGCGAATTGGATTAAAATACCTACGTAAGTATTGTAGTAGAAATATTTACTACGAAACACGTGGTCGGCGCGTCGACCGGTAGCCGGCGACGCGTGCGCGCTACCACGTGGTGGTGAGTAACATTGCTGACATTAGTCAAGCGGAACAGCTGCAGCTATATTACACTGCAAATGCTGATTGCAAAGACTCGATTATTACGAACGATAACATCGAGTTCGGCGACTTGCTCTACAATCTACCTGCGCCTGGACCTACCTGAAGTTCCCAGACAGGTGGCCCTAAAAAAAGATGCACGCAAGCAAGTTCCAGTGAGTAAATGTTTATGGGCGTTCCTCGGCCTGTGGGGTCTTTAACCTAAACGAGACTGCACTCTACAATGCCCGACACATACGGCATATAGGTACCTACAAACGCTGCTATCAAAATATTATAGTAGAGTTCCTATAATACATTACACTGAAGGGAACGATCTAATAAGAATGTCTTTAGACGCACGATTTCCGACAAATACATTGAAATTGCAGACTCATGCAGTCTTCACATAAAATGGCTTTACAAGATCATTCTATGGTATAGTTAATAACTTATAATTGTTATAATAGTTGCAATAATATCTTTTCGTGCAAACTATTACATATGTATTACATATTAATTTGGCATTTATTTATGTCTGCTTGAGATGCGCCTTGTTTTATTAAAGGTTAACATTTTTATAAAAGAATATAAGTTTTCATTTTAGTAAACAGACTTCTCATTCTCCCGCCACATTTAATATAGGTACTGTTGAGGTACTGTGATATTTTTAAACATAACATTTCAAATAAAATAGAAATTCAAAATGAATTAAAATTCCGCGAATTTTCTGCAATGTTGTCAAAATGGAGATAGGTATTTTTTATGGAGATACCTATCAAACTTTTATATTTTAATCGGTTATGTTTGAAAGATTTGTTTGACTGTGGTAAATTAAAACAAATATTAATCATGTAAATCAAAACGATACATGTAATGTAAACAATGGTAAATTATTATATCGAACAAGAAGAAAAAGGTAAATTATTATATCGCATATTAATTTTGTTTCGGCTAAGTAACCGTACCAGGCCGTAAGTTGCCGTGTGATGCCGGCCTAGAATAGCATCACCCCAATTCTACCCGTGGGTGTCGTAAAAAGCGACTAAGGGATAATTGTCCAGGGAATGGGCAGCAGCGTTCCCTGTGAATTTAAACATCTTGCACTGCGCTCGCCAATCCGCCTGCCAAGCGTGGTGAGTATGGCAATACCCCCCAATACGGGGGAGGCCCATGTCCAGCAGTGGACTGTTGTGGCTGTTAAGGTAAGGTAAGGTTAACCGTACCAGGCAAGCTAGGATTGTTGCTGAAAAGATGCTTAGCAATTTTTAAATTGCTTATTTTGTCAACACGCCGCAACGAACTTTGCTCAAATACTCAAGTTAAAATCTCTATCTATCCATGTAAGGTATAGTTACTAAGAAGGTAGGTATACCTAAAGCTAGTATAAGTATATCTACCTAGTATAACTGAATTGTGAAAGTGGACTGGCATGCCTAGTGACTTGCAGCTTGCAACTGACACCCACCGAACTACGACATTTTCTCTCAGCTTTCTAAGGTAAATTCGCACTGAATTCGCTAAATTCTAAGATACACACTTTCGGTTTCATGCGTCACTTTTCTATTGGCGCCTTGTACATTTCTATGTTTTATCAAAATAAACATTGGCATATTTTGATCATTTGATTTGTCCGGTAGAGTTTAAGTACTTACTGCTACCAATGTGCACTCAGGGTGTTTCGTAAAAGGCGACGTAGAGTTTTTGACCTCGGCTGAATATCCTACGGGTATGGTCAACCGCATGGTGGCGGTGATACCACCTACAACAGCATTTCTAAAGAGGTCATAAAACATAGACAAATCCTTTTGCTAAAAGATTTTATGCACGTTAACAAATCATGTCGCGCCGACCCCCAACTGATTTGGGGCACAAACTTACTTTGTGTTTGGGGTAAGGGCAGGAAAATGATATTTTAATATTTTGGTGTAAATAAATGTAGGTATTTAGGTACGTACAATTTGCATAACTCGTGTCTTTTACTGTGTACAATAAACGGTTAAATAAATAAATAAATAACTCGTATTGAGTTTATAAATTGTATTTTCGAAGAAGCTGATTACAAATATATCATAAAAAATTATATCATGTCGTGGCTCACCCGGTACTTCCTTCTTGTTATCACATAGTAGTAACTAATTTAAAATTATTACTAATCATAAAATTACGCAAGGCAGGCACGCCTTTTCACGATTTCACGATAAATTATTATCAGATTCGATAATAGAAAACTCATTTACGATCACTATACAATATAAAAAATATTACACGGAACATTCAAGACATTTTGTGGAAATTCCACGAGTCACAGATTTATAAACCGTAACGGAATTTCAGGTGTATGAGGATATAGATAAGAAAAACAATTTTTAATAGTCTATTATCAATCCAACCCAGTTCAAAAAGGTTTACTTCAAAATAAGGAAACAAGCCTTTTAAACCAAAGTTACGCGTAACAGTCTATTCCTACGTCTATATCTACGCCTCTCATATTGCTTGACTGAGGATGACAGCTATCTATTATCTATCGAAGAAAACTCCGAAACCACAAATAGCCACAGATATTTATTACCGAAGGAACGGTGCAGTGTAGAAAGTGTGCACCGAGACAACTTTCGCGACCGAATTCGAGAGAAAGTAGTCCGGGGCGCCGCGCGCATACATTATATCACTTTATCCGACGCCTCTTGCCAAGGATTATATCACAACCCGTTTCTTGTTGACAAATAAAAGCGAAACCAGTATTCGAGAGCATGGGAAGTTCGGTTTAAAGGTCGGAAATTTTAGCGCCGCCATCGATACTTGTCACTTAGTCACGGAAAATAAAAGTTGTCAGCGGCTGTCAACCAGTTTTAAAATACCAGCGTTCATGAGCAGAGGAAGTTCTGTTTAAAATTTCGAAATTTTAGCGACACCTTTGATACCTTGACAATAAGTAAAAAAAAAAAGTTGTCTGCTGTCAACCCGTTTGTTAAAAAATAAAAGCGAAACCAGAACTTGAGCACGAAAAGTTTTGGAGCGTATCATCAATACTTTTTATCACTAGGTCCCAGAAAACAAAGGTTATCTGCTGCTGCTCATCCTCACTGACTCATGAAATTTGGGTCATTTTTGATACAATTATCGCATGGATCATTAATAAAACAAAAGTAATGCACTAAGTCATCAACATAAAAAACGTATGACTGGAAGGACTGGACTTATCTTGATCTGTGGCTCGACTCTAAAAGAAAGAAAGAGCTTTCAAAATTTGGGACAACATGGAAATGGTACGCTTTCAAAAAGCATTGTTGTGTTGTATTGTGATGCGGATGTGTTTGACTTTGGTATTACTGTGTTACCACCTCCACAGGTTTCAGTTATTGCTCGTTTGAGCCTCCTTTCGCTTTCATTACGATATTCAGTGTTGCTAGTCTTTGATTCACAAGTAAACTGATTATTAGAGTGAAATCAAATAAAATTGAGATAGTTCTACGAAGTTGTGTGAGAATGCCAGTGTCGTTTTGGGCTTCTGGGGCTCGCTCCATCTTTGACTTTGTCTGGCTTTATCTGGGTCCCCAGGTAAACACTAGCTAGATTAAATAGCAAACTCAGCTCATCAACCAAAAAAAATAATCTAGACTCTCAAGCAACTAAAACCGACTGTTATAAAATTTTATAGAAGTAGAGATTTGCTAACCTAATAACTTCATTCAAAGGGGCCTAGAACAAAAAGGAACACGTCATCTGGCAACACAGAAGACACAGTTTCCGCGTGCGAACAGAATTAGCGTGTCGGCTCGCAAGCACCGCCTTAGTGTTGCCTAACTATCGATAGTCTTACTATCGATAGTTTTCATTCATTAAGGCCTATACAATCGATAGTTCAAATATATAATATAGTATCGATACTATCGATAGTATTGCACCTTGTCGATAGTATTGCTTCATTTGACTATCAATAGTTGCGATTTTATAGGCCTATAGATAGTATCGATTGTATATCGATAGTATCGATTGAACGATAGTGAACGATAGTTGAACGATAGTGAAAACCATCGATTGTCTATCGTTTTACAATCGATAGTCCACTATCGAGCGGCAACACTACACCGCCTATTTGCGCGCGCGCACAATGGAAGGCCACCATCGGTAATGCATACTAATGAAGATGCTGCCAAGAGGACATTTCATTTTTACACACTTTACACAGTTTCTCTGGCGAGCAAACAGTTCAGTTAAACAAGCTGGAGCACAGGCAGGAGTTAGCTAGGTCAGGGATAAACTTTAATGGTGGTCAAAGTATTTTTCCGTGATTTGGAAGGTACACCAAGTGCGGTCATGGCCTAAAATGGTTAAAAAACGCGGGGCGACACAAACAAAAGACATCTACAGAAACATATGAAACAAGAAATATAGGTATAGGTACCAGTGGCGAAGGGTTACAAATAAAAGCTCTAAATAAAAGTAAATTGATGTAAGAGTAAGGATTCGTAATTTTTGAAAGGTAAGCCAATGGTAATCGGCATGTATGGACCCTTCGCCACTGAATTAGGCACAAAATAATGAATAACTAAGTCAATATTTACAAGTTTATGGGTTGGCGTAGATCACTATGATTTATGTTTAAATTATGGAGTAAAAGTGAACCTGTCTATCAAATTACAATTATATTGATTACTATAATTTTATTGGGTTATAATAATAATTTGAGGACTAGTAAAGTAACTTTACAAGATCAGATCACCATAATTATAATCAATCAAAACCAAGTATCCAGCAATAGACGAACAAAACGACATTACATATTTAGATACTATTTTCAGAAATTCTTAGTCATTTTATTAAAAGGATCTGCTATGTATGACTGACTTGCTATGACGCTGCGGTGACCACAAGACATCGGGATTAGACAACCATGAGTGATCATCAGTTCTGAGAGATCAGTAATTATGTCATCTCTTTAGATTACAGAGATACCTACTACAAAACTGGATACTACAAAATCTTTAAAGAACTCTAGGAATGATGCAACGATAGAAAAGCTCTGGCAGGATTTTTTGCCAATTTAACAAAATTTTAATGGCTTTGTCTAGATATGTAGACAATCAGTATGTAAGTATAGGAACATAGTGACGCGATGTTGACCTCAAGACGCCGTCATCGCTGATCTCATGATGACAATGAGTAAGCATCATGTAGGCAGCGAGCTTCCCTACTAGGAGTGCTATTATTATATCTTACGAGGATAATAAAACCAGAGATTTCAGGACATTGGATTTATAACAAGATAACAAGACAACACTAAAGCTATCTTTGAACACTAATCTTCTAGCATTCATCATTGTGTCATCCATAGCACGTCCACTGCTGGACATAGGCCTCCCCTAAAAATGTCCACCTTGTCTGATTAGAAGCGGCCTGCTTCCAGCGTTTCTCCGCGGACTTGACCAGATCGTCTGTCCATTTCGCGGGGACATTCACACTCAGATAATATCATAAGAGACGCGTAGAGGGTATGACAAGCACCCCTGGGGGTCCATGAGGACGATTTCTCACTAGATGTACAATTTTTAGTCCATATGAATATAGTATGGTTTGTCGAAACTAAGTATATTATCGACGCAATCGTTAACAAAGCGGTTAATTTGTATTTGATTCTAATCAGGCATTATGATTCCTGACGTAACATTTATAATTATTACACAATGCACATGGCAAATCTAGCTACAACATAATTGGACGCAAAAGGTGTAACGAATAAGGTACTTGTTGCTAGCAGTCGTAGTCTAGACGAGTTCGAACAATGAATCATACCGTCTAAGTTACCGATCAGATGGGCGACGACCTGCGTGGGTTGGACGCGAAAGCCAATGATCGGATGAATCAATATGCTGGTGATATCTAGTAGAGGGTGCGAAGGTAGAGTAGGATTCTTGTGTAAGTAAGAGAGACAAGACATTTATTTTGACTGAGATGTAGAGTTCTTGGCTGTCTAACTGAGATCTGATATCTTTTTCATAGGCTAAGCCATATGCATGCACTCGTCTTGGCATAGTTTTGTCTGGATGTCTCAGCTAAGCAGTAAAATAAGAAAAGTGATTTCTCAATTCGAATGATGAGGGGTTTTGTCTTGGATTTTCCTAGTTCTTACTACACTTTTTTCTAATTCAGTCTTTGACGTGCTTCATATACAGGCTTCACATTAATTAATACTGAGCTTTCCTGCCGAAATCTTTGTGATCTCAACGCAGTCATGAGCAAATAAATGTCTTCTTTGTTTTTGTAACGGCTATTTGTTGTCATGGTCGCCACATTTTCACGCATCATAAGCTACTGCAATACATAAGCAATCAACAAACCTTTTATTTTATTTATTTATTTTATTTTTACTGTATACAGTGTGTTGCCGGTAAGCGGGAATTTATTCAAACTGGTAATTCTGGGCAACTAAATAAACATCTTTTACCATGAGGCCATCTTTGAAGTCATAAAAAGAAAACAACTGTTTCATACATATATTATACTGAGTAGGTATAATGATTTTCTATGGAACAGCTGGTTTGTTTTCGGGATTTCACAGATAGGGCCGTTAGTGTAGGAAATAAACGATTTAAATAACTTTTAATTCTCTAACAGCTCAATTTTTTGAAATTAGGTAAAAAATGTAAATTTAAGACACTATATTTACGAATCCACCAAAATTTTGTCCAGATTCATAGTAAAAAAAACGTTTGCCAAAAAACACATGATGTAAGGAAGCATAAATACTATCACTGTTTTAAATGTTATGAGTATATTTAAAATGTTAATACAGGTAACTAAAACAAGAAATCCGCCAAGAAATGTATTGGTATGGTATTTTTTTTGAGTTTGTTATGATAACGACATTAAACGTTGACTCTCGGTTTGAATCGGGTATTAGTAGCTATTGCGCAGAAGTTTTGCCAAACAATAACACATGTAACGAATTTATAAAAGAATCTAACACATATAATCATTGGAATACAGATTTTGTTTCAGTCGTTTCCTTATCCAAACCGCAAAAAAATAACAGTAAAAATTTAAGGTAGACTTTACATAAAACTTCATAAATTTACTATCGGTAGCAAAATCCAAAATATTTTTTAATCAAATTGTATGATTTACCAAAAAATTTAAAAATAGAAATTTCATAAATCCATTTTCAACCTTAAAACCATACCAGTAAAGTTCAAATTCATATGCATTGTATTATTGATAGAATCCAGTATGGCGGCGGCGGTTCGTGTGGCGTGACGAGCGGTTTCATCGCGATTCGCGTTGCCATGCTAGCCGGCCGGCCGGCCGCGGGGTGGGGGGTGCTGGCTGGGTGTGGGTCATATTATGCATGCAATTCATTGATATTTTCGCGTTTTTAGGGTTTCGTAGTCTACTAGAAACCCTTATCATTTCGGTAAGTCTGTCTGTCTGTCTGTCTGTATGCCGCGACCCTCATAACTTCGTCAGTTTTGGAGCAATCGACAGCAAATTTGGTGTGAAGATAGATCGTGTTGACCCAAATTAAGAAATGTGGAGAAAAAAATATTTTTATTGTTTTTTGGACCCCCTTCCCATACATGTGAAAGGGGGACAAAATTTTTTTTTCCCACCTGTAATATTGAGTAGGGTATCGTTAAATAGGTATTTTAAAACTAAGGGGAGATTTCTTTGAAACAAATTCTGTAAAAGGTTCCTGTCTCGAGATATTTGCTTTTAAAAGGGGCGTTTTTGAGCCATAATTTGTTCCAGCTGTAACTTCTAAAGTAGGCGTGTTAAAAATTTGAAAAAAATATGGAATATAGTTCTTAATATGAAGTTACCAAGAAAACTATAACGAATACTGTACCACTTAAGATTAAGGAAATATTAAAGTTTTTCAATTTGCGGTTGGTAACCATACAGCTGCAAACAAACGAGCAACAAAATTAACTTTGTAACGCTGAAAGATACTTAAACGTTGACTGACTACGAAACCCTGTTTGTGAGCGTGTCTGACACGCTCTTGGCCGCTTTTTTTATTTTATCTGTTGTCTGTAGAAGAAAGAAGAAATGAAATAATAAGAACTTTATTGGGTTTTCTCGTCTAATAATTATTAAAAAGTACCGCCTAAATAGGTACCTACCTAAAAGTCCATTAGCTCTCTCTGTCAGGGTGCGCAACCGCCAGCGATATGAACAAGTTTCAAAGCACACGATGCAGCAACATAAAGAAATATACCTAATTCTTTGCGATTTCGATTATGGTAGCCATATTATAAAAGGTTTCGTTCCCGGGACCCGGGAACTTTCGGGTATAATAAAAGTACTTCGGAAAAATATTCGTTCCCGGTGGGGATTTGGTTTATTTCCCGGGAAGTTTTAATTGTGATGTAATCAGAATCTTATCAGTGAAACTAGAATTTATTTAATTTACTGAACGAAATTATAGACTGATACCTAATCTTAAAAAAAGACGTAACAATGTTCGTTCAACAAGGCTCCAGCATGGCTACTACCCATATGTACCTATTAGGCATATTTCACTGATTACCAAAAGTGCGGTAGTAGACTTTCAAATAAAGTGGTGGAGAAGATAGTTATGACGTCACAAAGATGGCAGGCGGGCCTGTTCTGTTAAACAATGTATCCCGATAACCACTTATCCGATCAACTTGATTTAGATATCAAATGAAAGGAATTAAAATGCAGGTTAATTACTTACGTATTGATTACCGTAAATGAAACCATAATGAGATATTTAATAAAAATATTAATATTGTTTTCGAAAAAAGTACTTTCATTATCCAGTGAATAATTTTAAAAATACGAGGAATTTGGAAATTTTGCTTTCTATAAATCTTGTTGGGGTGTTCATCAGGATGCCAATAAACTTAAGATTTCGTTAATAAAGTAAGAAACGAGAGCTACAGCTACCAACACGCGCGTCGGCAACATCTTGAGTGGTAAAGCTGTCAACCGATATGTCACCTAGACTGTTATACGTATACAATTATCATCATATTAAGATAAAAAATATTAAAATATGTATATTTGTTGTTAAAAAGTACATATTTCCGTTATATAACGAATATTTTTAGGCATCTTTATATTAATAGCTGTAGATCTAAAGAAACACAAAATTTAGCTCTGATCTGAATCAGATTCATTCGCACGGTTTTTGTTCATTTAAATATTTTGAACCGATGAAGAAACATTGACACATTCTTTAGACTGAGTAGAGACTGGTAGAGACAGGGTAAAGCACTTAAAAGAACCGCAAAAGTACTTTGTACCAAACCATATCTCACCGCATCACATCAGATTATAGCAGTCCACCTCAGGTCATAGGCCTCTCCCAGACCCCCAAACTACGCCACAAGGTGCAACAAGGCACGATCTCCTTTTTTTCGCAATCCAGTCGCTACCAGCTGCTCTCTTTAAGGCATTGGTCCTTCTGGCCGGAAGGAATCCAATGATATGCTTGCCGAGGCATGACCTCTACTCTGGAACCAGCTTAATGCACCGTCCATCGGTTGTACACCAGATGTGGTCTGCCTACTGCCACTTCAGCTTGCTACACTTCCAGACTATGTCTGTTACTCTGGTCTTTTGGCAGATAATGTCGTTTCTCCCTCCTCCCGACAGTGCCTATCCTAGCATAGAACTTTTCATAACTCTTTGTTTGATATGTATCCGGTGGTGGGCTTGTTTTCGTGCCAGGTTTTGAGGGTCATTACTGGCAAGTCGCACTGATTGAACACCTTGGTCTTGATCGAGGCATTGTGGCGAGGTTGACCCCAGAATATGACGCAACTTATCAAATTCTGCCCAGCCAAGCTGTACTTTCCGGTGCATTTAGTTGGTGGGATGTTGTCTCTTCCTAACTGCGATGTTTGCCCATACCTACTTCTAGACAACTTCAAGGTCTTGACGTGCTGAATGAACAAGACCTTGGTCTTGTCCAAGTTCATCCTGAGTCTAACATGCCTCGAGGTCGCATTTAAACCGGTCAGCATTTTTGCAGGTCCTGTAGGGATTCGGGTATTATGGCTATGTCGTTGGCAAAGCAAGAATGCGTAAGATATTCAATGATAACGTTGATGCCTATTCCATCCCACTGTAAGGTCTTGAAGACATCCTCCAGCGCATTCGTGAAATCTTCAGCCCGCGATTTTTGTCAAAGGTCTCCTGTATGAGTCAGGTGTTCCAGCTTCGGAGGTGACGTTGTCGTGATAGCCCCGATTATGCCCTCCAAGTCCTTGTCAATATTGGCCGGGGTCTCCAGGGCAGTGAATAGATTTTTCAATTCCAGTTGGAACTCATAATGTCCGGTTTGGTGCTGATTAGGAAAGGGGAATAGGTTAATCGTGCGGCTTCTTTTCAGCTTGAAGTTAATATTCAGAATACTTTTTACAAGTCGGTGAACACATCCAGTATTGAACGTATTGATCACTAATTAATGAGATTCTTCAGGAATACTTTCATCTCTATTATCCGTCCTTCGTTCTACCTTCGTTAGCCCTATCGTTGGGGGTTTTTATGTCTATTATCCGTCACGATAAAGTCGTCCTTCGTTCTGCCTTCGTTAGCCCTATCGTTGAGGTTTTTCTCAAAAGGTGCTCATACAAGACAGCATTTTCCTTCTGAAGAAGTTAAGCAGCATTTTGCCCCTAGTCGAGAAGTACAGACCTCCTTCCCGATATCACGGAGAGCTTTGTTGTCTAGGAAGTTTGCAGCTCCCTGGGACTGTGTTTCTCCTTCCCTGACGTAGAGTAGGTGGTCAGAATCCGGATCCGGATTGTACGGTTATCGTGTCCACAATAGACAAATGAAACCTTTTCGCGCAGCGCTACTAGACACGCCTTTTGTCAAAATTTCATACAAGACAAGCGTGTCATTTTTGAGCTAGTTTGCCATTTGAGGTGATAGCTCATTTAACCGTTCCGTACGCGTCATATTTTGAAATTTTGTATGAAATTCTATGCCACTTACGGGGTTACATATTAGAAAATCTAAATTTAACCGGCCAAATTTTATAATAACTACGGACGAAATATCAAATTTTAATACAGCAATGATCATTTGATCAAAAGTTCAACTGGCCAAAACTAAAATATCAAAATTTAACTTGTTTAATATACTATTGGCCAAATCGTTCAAATGCCAAAAATATCATTGGCTAAATTACTTAAGAATAAACAATTTTTGCCTAAACTTTATGAACAAAAGAATTTTCTTCAATAATAATTACCATGTACAATTTAATTTGCTTGAATCGCCTTCTTATTTTCACCCCGCGTTCTAAATTCATTAATGGTTTGCTTGCTAATAATACTATAAGGATAGGCGTTAGAGTGTATATTTTACCGGCGAAACCGACTTTAGACTAAACTAGTTTTACCGAGGCCAATGTAGTTTATTCTACAATGATTGGATAAACAGGTTTATACTAGGCTAAACTAGTTTGTCCTAAGGCCGATAACTAGTTGAGCCTAATTAGTACATTTCAGGATAAACAGGTTTGGCATAGTCAAAAATGTTGAAGGCTATAGTGATGTAGCTCTAGAGGGTAAAGGATAGCGCTGGACATCTTGGATGCATCGGACACCCTGGAGGCTTGAACACCCTCAAGGGTGCGGGGTAGCGTCGGACATTCTAAAATCTCAGACGCTGCCTGCCATAAGGGCTTCCCACACAAAGAGATACTTTGCCCACAGACGAGCGACACTTCACCTATGACAGCTCGCAACAGCTATCGGTGACGATCGGCGATGATCGCGCGAAAGCTCGCAATTGGCGAAAGCTGTGGCTGTCACCAACGACAGCTTGTGACACGTCGCAAGAGCTTGCGTCAGGGCGTCTGAGCTTTCAGGGTGTCCGATGCTACCCCGCACCCTCCAGGGTATCCAAGCCTTTAGGGTGCCCGACGCTAAACCCCCACCCCACCTGTTTAGTTTTCGTATAAAATGGGCGCGCGGTGCTGGCAACACTGCTCTTTCATCTTGTCACGTCCTCTGCCGTCGCCCGCATCGTGGATGCGAAGTTTAATTATAAATAAGTAATTTAGTGTGCTTTCGGTTTTCTCATGTGGTTTTCCCTGTTCGGTGGGGAAGTGAACCAAGTGATTTTTGGTTCCGGCTTTTTGATTGAGGCCAACGTGGTCGCCGGTAACATAACCTCACTTTGAGTCGTCGCTCGCGTCGCGGCTGCCGATAGCCATATATTTTTTGATTGTTTTCTTGATTGGGGGCCAACGGGGCCGATTCCTCATTCGGAGAGGAATCTTTAGTTGTTTTTGTGTTGAAAACATTGTTGATGTCGAACTGTGAACTGGTGAATGGTGGAGTGATGAACTGAGGTGAAGCCAAAACTGTCGGAGGGACGGAGTGCCACACGAGCTGGTGCCCGGGTGCAGTAAGTCTAGTACCTAAGTCCCAATCCAAAAGTCTTCCTCAAACCTGATACCTATTTTTCCTGTCAAAAACTAGACTTACAAGGAAACGACGGCGTCATCGTTCGCTCGGTAAGCAATTCGTTGCTGGGCCCTGTTAAGTAGATTTTGGAAACAAGAATTTCTCGGCCGGAAACTTTCCGGAGCAGAATTCTCTCATTAAATTTATTTTATTTAGCTATAGTAAAGAGCACTACGAATCGTAGTCAAATGTTGTTCGAGGCTGATCGACCATTTAGTTTTAGATTTTAAGATAACTTTAATTTGCTTCCACTGCGCTAAGATCAGCTTCGAATCAAACACCACCCTTTAGGACATTCGAGCCTCACGGGTGTTCGATGCCCCCAGGGTATATTTGTGAACAAATTTTGCAATTAATAAAACATTATAACTTAAGTACTTTCTGAATTATTCAGGTTTATTATTTCGATTATAATATTTTTAAGTTTTTTACAAATAAACCATTTGATGTTACAAAATTTGATGAGAAATGATTTGGTTTTTTTTTATATCTAGCATCTTTTGGCCAGTCGTCCATTTGACTACACGTACATTTGTGTTATGAAAATTTGCTAAATAAACATTTTGTCTTTTAAATTTTGTTATTTCATTCATAGTTCTTTTAAAATTTGATCAGTTAAGTTTAGATTTTCTAATATGTAACCACTTACGGTGCTGTGCGTACGGTTTGGAACAGAGTGCATTCACCCTAAGGAGTTGCCACAACCGTCTTTTCAAAATACACATATCCGTCGCCATAACCTACATTTGGAGTGTATGAGATTGAATAAAAAAAGAAACTGAAAATGGCCCCTTCATCCCCGTGGTCCACCTCCTGGTCCACCTGGTGGACCACGACGGGTACGTTATTTTTTCCCTGTGGTCCATGACAGGTGTCAGCTGTCACTAAAAACTGGTTTATATCGGAAACTATGCGTGCTAGACTATTACTTTCTTTGGAAAAGTTGTAGGTTATAACGAGATCTACATGACAGGTGTCAGCTGTCATACTAAAAAGTCGTTTATATCAGAAACTATGCGTGCTAGACTATTAGTTTCTTTGAGAAAGTTGTAGGCCTTAACGAGATCTACATGACAGGTGTCAGCTGTCATACTAAAAAGTCGTTTAAATCAGAAACTATGCGTGCTAGACTATTAGTTTCTTTGGGAAAGTTGTAGGCCTTAACGAGATCTACATGACAGGTGTCAGCCGTCATACTAAAAAGTCGTTTATATCAGAAACTATGCGTGCTAGACTATTAGTTTCTTTGGGAAAGTTGTAGGCCTTAACGAGATCTACATGACAGGTGTCAGCTGTCATACTAAAAAGTCGTTTAAATCAGAAACTATGCGTGCTAGATTATTAGTTTCTTTGGGAAAGTTGTAGGCCTTAACGAGATCTACATGACAGGTGTCAGCTGTCAAACTAAAAAGTCATTTATATCGGAAACTATGCGTGTTAGACTATTAGTTTCTTTGGGAAAGTGGTAGGCCTTAATGAGATCTACATGACAGGTGTCAGCTGTCAAACTAAAAGGTAGATAACTGCTACGTAAAAAAATATTCACGTTTTTTGTGTAAGTAGTTTTTTTACCAAATCACAACGAAGATCCAGATATTAAATAGGTATATTGCCGAGTAATGTTGGCGTTGAATAGCATCACCCCATGTATCTACCCTTGGGTGTTAAAAACCAATTAAGTCATTCCAGAGAATGGGCAGCAAAATTCTCTGTGAATACATCACCTTGAACTGCGCTTGCCAATCCGCCTGCCAAGCGTAGTGAGTATGGCAAATACCCCCCTAATAAGGGAAAGCCTATGTCTAGCAGTGGACTGTTGCGGCTGTTATAGTACAGCATGTTTTATTGTATCATAAGTATTAGAGTAAGGGCGATTACAAACAAAATGGTAAAATTACAAATAACACGTGGGAGTCAAAAAAGGACGTCAAGTTCGAGAAATATAAGCTGGTGGCAACACTGGGTTTGCCATTCGGTAAACCGAATTGACACGCTATATTGCTCAAAAGGCGGCTCTATCGGGGGCCGCGAATGACATTTTGGTGCTCTGTGTTGTCCACTCTCTCTTTGGACTTTTGGCAGACCAAGAACATGACACCGTTTCTTTCCTAATTTTATCTCCAGTATTTGGAGGGTTACCGCACTTTTGGTATTCAATAGAATATTCCTAACAAGGACATATAAATAGTAGCCATGCCGGAGCCCAGTTGAACGGATTTGGCTCCGGAACCCCTTGGGTCCTCGACTATTACGTCATATTCTGGATTCACCCTTGACAAAATTGCTCAGAATCAATCAACCAAGGTGTAACATCAATATATCTTAAAATTTATGACCTAGGGCCAAGACGCGCAACCTGACAGTGACAGTCAAGCATTGCAGTTAGTTTGATACAGACAACTTTGAGCGTGAAATCATCATTAAAGTGTACCTCAGCTGGGTGGCATAATCATAAATAAGAAGTTGCTGCATATCCTTGCAACAAAGCCCATCAGCGGTGTTAACCGCAGCAACAACTTTTTCACGGGAAAAGGAGTTTTCCCGGCATGTTGAATAATTCTCTCTATTACAAAAACCGCATCAGCCGAGGCGTCTTGCGGAGTTCATGACAGAGAAACACAAAAGCGACTTCAGTTTTCCCGTTCCCGAGAATGATTAAAAGTCGGGAACAACGACTTACCTCATTACAAAAGTTTCCTAAGTCGAACGAGATATTTGGTTGGTTTGGAATCATAAGGCTGTTCAGATTGTTCTGAAGATTGTGTTGGGTAGGTAAGGTAGTTAGCTACAAAGTTCGGATTGGTTAGTTGAATTTTTGGTAGTTTCTGTTTTTAGGACTATCCTGTTTTTTATTTCATCTTTTGTTAGGGTTGGGTAGGATAGATTGGGTTTATATGATTATCATCATTATCATCATATCAGCCATAGGACGTAAACTGCTGAATATAGGCGTGGCCTGCATCCAGTTTTTCCCCGCGGACTTGACCAGATCGCCTGTCAATCCCGCAGGGAGCATTCTACGTTGCACCTGCATGTCGGTAATAGTACGAACTAAAGTACATAAGAAGCACTCCGCCACAGAAAATAAACAAATATAAACTTTTGCGCGCGATAATAAAGTATAATTTCACTCGCGTCCGTATCGAATACCTAATTTTATAATAGCCTACTCATCGCAAGTGCTATAGTAAAAACGCGTTAGCTTGGCAATAGCGTACATTGACACGACCGGTACCAAAAACAACATTTTGGGCGATAATTATCGCTCTCCATACAAACTATCGCTAGAATTCACATCGCTAAAGTATCATAATACCGGTCAATTCCGGTATTCCCCGGCACAACCCGGCGTCATTCCACAACCATGTATATCCAAAATTTTCAAAAATGAGTGTACTTGTAGCCAATTCGAAAAGTTGTTATTTTTAACTATTACTTTTATATGTCGATAATTTTGCAAACTTTTGAAATGAGTTCAATTCTATAACATACGTTTTAAAATATTTCCCAAATTTATTCTCTAATAAAGGTATAATACCGTAAAATAAAAATATTCTGGGTTGCAATTATAATTTTAGCAAATAGGAAGCCAAAAACCTTTACAAAATCCATTTTACCATAAATAAATATAAAGCAAAATTGTTGACACTAAAACAAAAATTTTTGAGTTACATTGTTTTGTAATGAGCCCCTAGCTGGCCAGAGGATGCCAGAGGTGCGGTCCCGTAGGCTCGCATTTGTTTTCATTTTGATCGATCGTCGTCTCATTCCGTTCTGAAGTGCGTTTGCGTTCGTTCACGTTTGGAAGTCTTTCTTGCTGTTTTTCGGTGTTTTGTTATTGATTGTTTGATAAGTTTATTTTTGTTACATTACTTGTTATGTTAGTCATCGGGGAAATTAAATCTGCCCGCTGGTTTGGACATGTCGAGAGAATGGGGAGGATCTTGCGGTTGCGGCCAAGAGAGCATACCTAGGTCAACTACATGGACAACGTCCAGTTGGGCGTCCTAAGTATGTCCAAAAAAGACCTGGGAGCGCTTCAAATGGCCGATTGGCGACAAGCAGCTCAGAACAGGGAAGAATAGGGAAACCTAGTGTCGGAGGCCAAGATCCACTTTGTGTCGTTGAGCCAGCGAAATAAGTATAGTCGAATTTTTAATTCTATTCAGTAAAATGACAGATGCCGACAAAATAATGATACCAACTGCATATCACTAGTGACGTACTTCAGTTCGATTTTTAAGTTCAGGTGAGCTGATTCATTCAAACCTCATACTCAGGTCACATACATTTATTTATTGATTTCCTACAAAAAATTTATACTTCTAATATAAAAAAAAAAATTAAAAAGTGTGTCACTTAGTACGGGAGACCCAATTCATTCATTTTCATATTTTGAAGAAAAGTTTCTAATAAATGTTATTCAGTTTTGTGAGAAAACACGTCCTTAAAATTATTGAACTTATATTGTAACCACATACATTTATTGATTTAATAAATATGAAGTATGTCACTAGATGAGTGATTTAATTTAGCACATCACTATTTAAGTATTTTTCCAAAAGCGGCCACGCACCAAACGTCAAATCAGTGAATACAATTAGAAATTCGACTATAGTAAGTACTTGTTAGCCAGTCACGTTTTGTTATTTTTATTTGTTAAGTTTTGTTGTGTGGAGTGTAGTGGCGATGGAGCCACCACCTAGTCCTACGACTATACTACGACTGCTGTTAATAAACCTATGGTCAAAATATTTAATTCCTTTTATTTCACGTTATAGACCACACTGAAACATACACTATTAATACCCAGATCTGAAAACAGATATTCAAACTCATCATTCAAATAGCTGCCCCGGCCGGGAATTAAACCGGACCCGGAGCTGTACAGTGTACCTTAAAACATAATTATCTCATAGAATTAAAATAAAAACATCAATCAGAATTACGTTATAAATAGGGTTATAACTGAAAATGTCTATTACCCCTGCAATAATCCAGAGTGACCTTGCTATTGTACTACTGTACTCTAGCGATGTTCATATCGCATACATTTACTAAGAAAAACGATATATCGCTATCGCAAATATTGAGTACAGTGGTAGAAAAGGCCAACGCCCGCTATTGCCAAGCTAATGCGTTTTACTATAGCAAAATGAACCGAATGGCTGCGCGCGAGAGTTCATTGAACGCTGGCAGCTCCTGAAGGTCACAGTTGGTGCGCCCTGTAGTGATGTGTGTGATTGCGAGTTTTATAATAGTAGGTACTTACAAACGAAATGTACTTGTGTACTTATCTACTACCAAGTCACAGGATTAATATACACTTATACAGGTGTAAAATCAACTGCAAATATTAGGGTGAGCAAGCCCATGAAACTGAACAACTTTCCTAAGGAACATATGTAGTTTGAAACATGAAAATAATTTGAACCTCCTATACAAATTGACTCGCTCGGCTGGTACATTTTGTATGGGAGGTCCAACATTATTTTTCATATTCCGTCATATATTCTTTGGGAAAAATTGTTCAGTTTCATGGGCTGGTTCATCCCTTAAATATTTGCAGTAGACTTTTACACCTTATATAGGGCGTTAATTTAAATGCGTGCCATAGCTTCAGGGTAGGTTTAATTTTTACTAATACTTTTACTATACTAAAGTTTATTTAATTTTACTAAAACTTTTGTATTTGTTTATTACAGGGTGATTTAGTACTTACTATAACAATAAAGGTAGGTATTAAATTTTTAATGTTGCGCGTACACAAATTAACAAACAATGATATGGCGACACTACGTCACGCATCACACCCTGCACCGCGCTTTCTCCGCGCGTACCTACGATCTCGCACGCATACCTACATGTTAGCTAATGTATGAACAACCGTAAAAGATCTGATTATTAGTTGGATTTTGATGGGATCGATAATATGTATTGTTTTTGTAAAGTCTACCATAAAACTTACCTTGTAACTTTTGTAAATACTCTTATTACCGAGAAAATAAAATATTTAATTACTCTTATGTTACATGTTGGATTCTCTTAAATACAGTTGTAGTAAGTATATATGAATATGATAAAACTCGGTTTATACTGATAATATTATTACATATTTTTTTTCTTATATTTAAAATTTCGTAAGACTATTTTTAATAAGATAAGTATATGACGTAAACAAAAATCGTTGGATTTATATATTTTTTACAAGTTTACATTAAAACAATGCTATTTGGAGAAAATGTGCCTATTGTTATTAATTTTACTTTTTTTGCAATACGACAAAGTAATGTATTAAATTTTTTTTAACTATGACTCAGTTGAAAATTTTGATGGATTTTTTAAATATTATGTTTAAAATATAATTATCTATCTAATGAAGAAGAAAAATGGCTGCTGGAGAATTTTTGCGATTTCACTATGGGAAGACTCCTTAAATTTACCACAGTACGTAGTAACTTAGTCATAACCTAATTAATAAAGATTCTAGAATCACCAGTTTGAATAAATACCCATTTGCCAGTATTTTGTACTACTGTCAACTTCATTTTTCGTTACACGTTATACCTAGATATTATTAGTCTCACGTTAGATCAGTTGGGAAAGCTATTTTGATGGTATAGTTTACACCTTATCAGCCACAACAGTCCACTGCTGGACACGGGTCTACTCACCTCACCACACTTGGCAGGAAAAGTTGACTAACTACGAAACAACAAGTAATTTTATTATAACCTTAAATGCATGAGCATGAGTATCGTATGTATTTCGAAAGAATAATAGATAATTTACGTATTACATAAAAATACTGATGGATTTTCAATATTTCCTATTTGTGAATATAACTTGGCAAATGAACAAGAAAAACATGATTAGAATTACAAATAAATAGTAGGTAAATAATCAATTTATGTACTAGGAAGTCGTAAGTAAAGATACTAATGAAAATGATGAGTTAGTGCCTTGGAATTAAATCTTAACGATGACTCGAAGCAAAAAATAAAACTATAAACTACAATTGATTAACCTTTTAAAAAGTTTCGAGTAAATGTGTGTTATTTAGTTAGGTATTTTAAAGCTAAATCGAATATGGTTTAATTATTCATCATGTAGGTACATATTGTAAGTGTGACATCTGTTTAATTAAATTCGACTTTAAAAATAGAGTTTTATCTTTAGCTTATTGACAACCGGTGCCACAACATTATCGTAAAGTAATAAATATTTATTATCGGGCAAATCTACATAGGTACATTGAGTTTGTTATACCTATACTTAGGTACACCTATATTCCTTGCGGAGTAGGCAGAGCCTACATTATCATCAAATTCATTAAATAACACATCTGACAATTATTTGAGCGTCGTTCAGAAAATTGTGTATCGTCATCTCATTGGCAGGTAGTCAGCCTCTCACAATACACATGAAACCCTCGAGTCTCTTAGACTTCTCTTACGACACCCTCGGGAAAGTTAAGGTGATGATATTTCAATCTGGTAATCATACAGCCAAGTTATGAGTTTATAAATCCTACGCGACTTTTTATTATGTTTTGAACCTAAAGAATCAGTATTCTTTAGTAGTAGGTATTGACATAGGAAGCCCTCTTTCGCATTCACACGTCATTATAGTATAAAAAAATCAACAGGTGGAATAAACTGTAGCCACAAAGTGACAAGGTTTAATCAAGACAGTTCAAAAATGTACTTGGTGGTATTGACCTGAAGTACACTTACCTATAATTTATTTGTATGACTACATACATACATTACGTCTATATCCCTTGCAGGGGAGGCAGAGCGTAACTTGTAGGTATATTTCAAGTGTAAATATTTTGGAGGTGTGTGTTCTAAGTTCTACTCATAAAAATGATTCACTTTTCCTTGTAAGTATTTTTTTTTAATATGATGTAAAATAAACCTCCACTTTTTGATAATTTTTGTATTTGAGGTCCAAATTAGTCATATCCCACCAAAAACATTCTGTAAAAAACTAGCCAAGTCTCGATGGTGCTGCGTGTTTATCTCTAAAAAGAAATGAAATCTAGACAAAGTCATGCCAAGTCTAAGGTTCCTTGTTATCATATTTCGAAAGAATCATACTAAGAAATGTTGTTTTGTTTCATTAGTAGAACACTCAATACACCCATTTAAACAAAATATTTATTCTGTATTTCAAATTACCTCATAAATTATTATTATTTTAATTTGTTATGCTTTGTAGTGTTTTGGTATGTTTATCTTTTACCGTACTAAAAAATAATTAAACAAAATTGTTTACATTGTAATTTGTTACATAGTCGGAGCCAAGTCCGAATTACGTGGTATGATGTAACTAATGATACAAGTAGCAATTATCGTGTGTGTAGGAAACAAACGAGAAATAACCCAAGGCAACTAACTACATCGTCACGATACCAATCATTTATTGATCTATCATCTGTGCCACTTACGATAATATAGTTTTGAAAAGTATGGTATGGAACCCGCCTAAGAAACCAAAATCTACGGTCTAGAGCTTGAATAGTTACCTATACCTACGAGGGAGAGCAAAGTTCATTTTCGGCGCGTGTTTTGACTCCTGTCGGATTTCAAGTTTGCAAAGGAATCAATACACTACTATTAACAGCCACAATTAGTCCACTGCTGGACATGGGCCTCCCCCTGGAATCAATATATTTAATTCATTTAATATTAGACTCCTTAGCACAGACGATGACTCAAAAACAATAAAATTGTCCTCGCGTTCCAAAACTTCTCACCCTGCCTTTGCATTACTTTTTTACGCGACAAAACACTTTACTCTTTGGAGCTATATCTGGTTTTTGAATGTCTGCATTTCTGCGATCAAACAAAATGCTAGCCATGGCTGTGTCTTAAGATAAAACGTTACGTCATACAAACGAAAAACTGAAATTTAATCTTTTTGACCAGATACTGAGTTGCAGAGCAGACTTTTGTTTGTATGGGAAGCGTCCCGCCTTACCACCAGCAACTATCAGCGCTGTCAAAACGTCGCTTATTTCTTGGTGACGACGGCATAGTGTCTACCTCTCTCTACCATCACTTCGCTAAGAAGAACATCCTGATAAAGGGCAAATGAGGGTCAACGAAATGTGCTTATAATAAGTCATACAGTGACCAAAATATCATGTCGCCAAAGTGATGTGCCATATTGGATAGGTTCCCGCTGCAACATTGTATCGAAATTTGCGTAACCATAATCTAAGATAATGAATCACTGCAATGTTTTTGAATATCGCATAATATGTGTCGAAAATATCTGATATTTACTGATAAGTGTATTCTTAGGAAATACGGATTGCGTTGTTATCAGTCAATCGGGGATATCGCACTTTTCTTATCTATTAAGGTTTTTGACGACAGTATACTATCGTAATGTACAATGTGCGAAAATTATATACGATAAGTAAAGGAAACTGCAAAACCTTCACGGATGCTTTAAAATTACGCATCATTGTATGATTCACGTGAAAATTTTACCTTATAATAAAAAATTATGTGTAAAAAATATTACTGCCAATCAAAAAAGTGTAAATAAATTGCTGCCAATCTTTAAAAAGTGCATCAGCTCCTGAAACTGAACAACTTTCCCAAAAAATATAGGAAGAATTATATAAAACGGGCCTCCCGTAATAAATGCTGCAGTATTTTTTTTACATCCTGTATATTTTACCATATTTATCTGCATTCAAATTATTGCAGTCATTCAAATAATTAGCAGTGAACTTCAGAAAAAAATGTGTACAAGCACTTCACCGTTCCAAGGGTTTAAAACACGATTGTTTGTATTACTTTTAATTCCTTATAATTTATGCTCTATTGAGTTTAGTACAATGGGAACAATACAAATCATCGATTCAAAATCGCCCAGTTTCACTAGTACGATCTTAGAGTATATAAGCAAGATATAGAGTGCGCGTATCCCTCCAGACCATTGTTCAACTTAGGTACATACCTACCTATTACCACCTGCCTGCCCTTATGAAGATGATGTAGCAAAATGATTTGGCAATGTTTTAAGACCGGATGTCAACCCTCTTTGGGAATGCTATTGTAGGTGGTGTCACCGCCACCATGCGGTTGATCATAGACGACCAATATTCAGCCTAGGTCAAAAACTCTAAGCCACTTTGAGACACCCTGAGTGGACTAGGGGTGGCGTATTCTTAGCCGCTACCACACGGTTGCAAAAGCAAAAGTTCTACAGATGCTTACGTCACATGTAGGTACAATAGAGTTGTCACTGTTGTTTTGCTACTGACAGAGAGGTTGTGTTCATACCCGTTCCAATCGTTCATACCCGGTTAGGCGCACTCTATAGCTTGTTTATTTAAGGTAACGATTTCCAACGAAGAGTCGAGATGACACTCGGCAAGGGTGTCAAGGCGATCATCCTGCTCTTATAATTCCACCATTAAATTGCTAACTACATAGAATACCTATTTGAAGTAATCAGTTTAAGTAAACAGGTGGTAATGAAGATGCTTTACATTTTTTATCAATTAGGAATCAGCTTTAAAACTAGGTATACTAAGAAAACTCTCATGACAAACTTATTATGCCTTGTAGATACTACTAGCTGCCCGTCAGCGGTTTCACCCGCTGCAACCCATCTTTTACCCCTTTAGGGGTTAAAAATTGAAAATGCCTGAAACACGAACACGACTCAATTTTTCAGCAATTTGTTCAAATTGCAAGTTTTGAAACAGATCGCATTTAAAAATAATGATTTTCCATACAAACTGTTAACCCCTTTTTACCCCTTTACGGCTTAAAAATCGAAAATCCCTGAAACACGTTTTTAATTATTTTAGCTCTTTGATCTAATGGCAAATTTTGAAACAGATCACATTTAAAAATAATGATTTCCCATACAAACTATTAAACGATTTTTTACCCCTTTAGGGGTTAAAAATCGAAAATCCCTGAAACACGTGTTTAATTATTTTAGCTCATTGATCTAATCACATATTTTGAAACAGATCACATTTAAAAATAATGATTTCCTATACAAACTATTAAACGCTTTTTTACCCCTTTAGGGGTTAAAAATCGAAAATCCCTGAAACACGTGTTTAATTATTTTAGCTCATTGATCTAATCACAAATTTTGAAACAGATCGCATTTAAAAATAATGATTTTCCATACAAACTTTTAACCCCTTTTTTACCCCTTTAGGGGTTAAAATTTGAGGTAATAAATATTTAAAAACCTGCCCCTTCACTTACTTTATATAATAAAAAAAACCGCATCAAAATCCGTTGAGGGGTTTGAAAGATATAAGGAAACATACATACAGACACGGGAAGGGACTTTACTTTATACTATGTATTGATGACGAACTATGAATGTAGAACTTATGGCGACTGGTAGATAATTCATTGGCATTAAGTCTCCCCTTTGTACACATTTCTGTGCAATAGATACTTTAAATAAAATAGATAATTATATAGGAAACGGTACGTTTCTTCGTCATTATCGCCTCGATGGCTACTTTTAAACAAAATCGGGCATAATTTTAACAGGTCAGCAGAACCTCCTACTTATTTTGAGTCGGTCAAAAAGCGCTATATTTAACCACTTTCATAGATTGTATTTACGAGCTCGCACGCGCACGAAACCGGACAATAGATGCGTTTGCGCGGAGGTCACAAACGTCACATGTCAACCAAGAACGACTGACCGATTACGGTTTAATAGACTATTGTGCGCCTCAAGTCGATACCTCGCCGTGGACTGAGAGAAAACTGAAGACGAGTGAACAGTCACCTTTCTTAAGAACTGGGTATTTGCAATAGAGCAACCGCCATTCACTCACAAACCTTTACTAGTGACTTAACCTCTCAGACTCTATGACACGCACGACATTCACTTTTTCTTGTAGCGGTCTGGAAGTTTCGGCGAAGACTGCCTCAACTAAACCTCTTTTCTGTCCAGCGCACATTATGTGAAATAGAGAGGAGAAGCTACCAGCTAAATGCAAAAGACTTGATGGAGGCTAAGCCAGTATCAGACTGACATGAAACATTCATAGCTGGATTTAATGGGGACCTCATCTGGGGTTGCTTTAAGGCTAGGGCGACTTCTTGAACCAGTGACTCTACAAAGACGTTCTGAATATCTCCTTGCGATGTCCATAGTTTTTTTCTAGTCAAGCTTAGCGATGAATAGAGTGAGAATCACAGCAGCCTTTAAAACGAAGACAGCCGACCATCGACAGATCTTACAAGGCAAAGATTCCTTCTTGCATTTTTTCGAGTTGCTTCATACAATCACAACTTAACGTCTATCAAATAATCAATTGAACAATTCAGTTGGTAATGATGAGTATATTATTTCATGATTTGCAGACTTCCTGAAAACCTAGGCTTTGTTCATAAATCGAAATATGAGGAAGGAACTACACAAAGCAACCAAGATTGCAAGAAGCACAAAGAAAACGTATTTATTATAAATAAACTTACGAAGTGTGGAATTCAATAGAGGTTGTTTAGACGAACTACCTTCTTCTTCTTTGACCCAACGACCCGATGAACCCTGGTGTCTAAGTTTTACAACCGCCTACAACACTGACTTAAGTAAGGAATACTAACTACTGAAGCGACGAAGTAATATTTTAATACTTCATGTTTTATTTTACATTTACGCCAATGACCTATATCTACTCGTACCTTGCATGTATTTACACAGCTAAATGGGAACATGTTCGCTATTACGAAACTCCAACACAAATGCATGAGCATAACACGTTAACAAGTTTAACAGCAAAAAAGTATTCTTTTATGAAACTTAAACGGTGTGCCTCGTTCGTTACGTAATGTGTACGAGTATGTGTTGGTTTTGTGTTAACATGATCGTGTGTGAAACACATCTTCAAATATGCAATAAGAATATGAAACCTAAATGTTACATTTTAGGTTAAATGGTGCAACATCAGTATTGGATAGTATTGCTAGCCGACTTAAAAACGAGAAGGTTCTGAATTCGCGCTTTATGTTTATGTGTAAGAGACGAAAACTTTGCAGGCGTGATCAGATAAATAATTTGTAGGTATACAAGAAGTAATTCAAGAAGAAAGAGTTATTTTTGAACAACTTGTTTGTATGTATGTCAAACAAGCTGTTCCAAAAATAACTTTTATAATGCAAGTGAGTCAGATATCTAAAATTAAATACTTACAACGATAATATTACTCTTACTTTGCAAATTCGTAATTTGCATAACAAAACAATTAAATTAATACGACCAGAACGGAACGGTAGGTAACTACTATCAGCAGTAGCTAGAGTTACTAAGAAATAAAAATTTAATGGTTATTCTGTAATGAATGCCTACGTAAGGAAATAGCTAAAGGATAAATATTATAAAGAGGAAAGATTTGTATTGTATGTTCACAATTTTTTTAATCCCCGAAAAATTAAAAAAAATTACCGTTGAAAAAGTTACGTCATAATCCACGTGAAAACGCTTCATTTCCATGGGAAAATGGGTAGAAATACGGGGCGGCCTTTAGTAGTGCTAAGAGACGAACGCGGAAGTAAAACAGCACACCGCGAAGGTCAAAAGTTGTGACGTTTGCTTGCGAGATAGCGATAGCACTTATCATCTCGACGTTAGGCTCAAGGCGCCAGCGCAACGCTGATTCTGTACCTCATTACGTATCTTCAGATACGAGTGCCTTTAGGTTATCAAATAAAAATATATGTCCAAGGTTATATGTCCAAACCCATTTTTGGTTATTCTTTCCACGGAACGAACGGCATTACTGCTTACCTAAAATCCATACATTCGTAAATCAAAATTACAAAACTCACCGTTTAAATCAGAATTATTACGCTTCGGTTGTATTTTTGATTTCATTTTCATCCAACTAGAATCATTTATTAACCTACCTAATAAGTATATGTAAGTAAACCTAAACGAAAAAGACTGGCCGTCTTCTTGCTAATCTTGACACCGGGTCATTCGTAGAATCAGTGTCCCACACAGTGGAAGAACAAGACACCTATGCTCTTTGGTAGAGTCGTAAATCAAAATTTATGCAAAATCATTCTTGGCTGAGAAAACTTGCGATAGACCAATGGTTTAAAACTATACAGTTTCCAAAAATACGACCCGTGAATTAGGTAATAATAACTCCTATTTATAATTTAATTTAATATACGTTTTTTATATTAATTTAATCTGACCTGTTCACCAGACTTTTTGATTACATTCACAAGGACATAGGTTAATAATATGAGTTAGCAAAACGATGCCTGCCATTCGTTAATACGAACGTAATTTGTATCATAGAGCTTGGTAACTTACGTAGTATCTGCGTAGGTTCTATTAGACGTATGGAAATAGTACGTGTAATCAATTCGACAAACTTATTGAATAAAGCGTGTGCGTGTAAGCAACTTGTTTTAAAAACAGTAAACACGGCTTTATATAAGTACGTATACTGATCTATGCTAACATACTTGTAGTTTATTTGTTCACAGTAACAGATGACAACAGACCCCTAACCTCGTTTCCGCGATAGCACATTATCAGATCTGTGCTATTTCCGTATTGAATACCTATCAATGTTTGCAATAGGTATAGGTAGCAACTGGTACAGTAGTCACGGGCGCGACTCGATGACGCGTGACGTAGAGCGGCCATGAAGCGACCTAGCGCACGTCCTCGCCAATCCAGCCAGACCAGAACGTTACTGGCTGACGAACATGACATTTTATAATCTAGTCTGAAAAAATATGAAATGTTCAAGGAAAAAGACCATCCACCTTTGATCCGTCTTTTTGCCAATGCAAAGCCAGACCAGACTGTTAGTGTCTGACTGCACGGCACGGATCTGACATTTTATGATCTACAGTCTGAAAAAATATGAAATGTTCAAAGAAAAAGACCGTCCATATTCCTGCCAATTCAGCTAGAGAATAATTTTACTGGCTGATTGTATGCCATGAAGACGATACTTTACCGTCTGAAAAACTAGCGATAACTAGCTTAGCTAGAAAAAAATGTTCGAGCGATGATACCGGTTTTCTTCTTGAAAATCCAGCCAGAACAGATCATAACTTTAGTGGCAATGAATGGCTAGATGACACGGAACATAATACAACATAAAGCCTAAAAAAGATGAAAAATGTTCGAGTGATGAGACCGGCTCTCTAGTTAAGGTGGAACATTACTGACCAATGACTGGTTTGAGGACACGAACACGATACAAGCTCTTGTCTGAAAGAAATACGTAAATGTACGAGCGAAAAACCAGGCGTACGAACCTACACACTGATCGGACAGACAGAATGGGTATACCGTCGAACTATGTTGTTACATATTATTACTCAACTCATATTAAGTTTAAAAAAACAACGGTAAATAACGTCACCATCGTGAAACTTTTGACACTTAAACCAGACCGGAACGATAGACGATGTAAACAAAAAAAAATTGTTTATAATGTTTCTTTTTACATCTAGGCTAAAGACAAAACTACCAAATTGATAGGTCATGCTGTACTAAATTAAAGTTAGATCGTTAAAAAAAACAATTACCTAACTATTTGTGTTTTTGTTTGGTGTAGTTACTTAGTCATGGTGTACTTATACTAAACAGCTACTTCCGCATAGTACAGACATTTACGGAATTCCATATAGACTTGACAGAGACATGCACACGAGCTTTAATTCTAAAGTCGTTTGAAGCCAAACCCCACTCACACATACAAAGAAGCGCGTAGTAAACCGATTGTAGCAAAAGAATACGATGACTAATCAAAAACATTCTAATAATGACTAACATTGAAATGGGTAACAAAATTTCGCACTCCGTGTTAAATGTTCGGATGGCGCATTTGTTATGACAGTGGTCTAACAACCAGGGAAGCTGGCGTTCGTATCCTCATGGGACGATTCTTTTTTATTTGAACTTTTTTTCCAAAAGAATTTTTATCGTAATTAAACCAAACTAAAGACACGTGTTATGTGAAATTTTCCACCTTGACCTTTGACTATAAAAAATAATGATTGACCTCTGAGGATTTTTAAGCTTTCTTTAAACATTTTAGGTAACGGAGTATTTTTAATTTGATTTTTTTTGCACGGCTTAAAATAGCATCACTTTATTTCCACCCGAGGGTTTCCAAGGGACGAATCCAGGGAATGGGCAGCAGTGTGCAGCGTTCAGCGTCATTTTATGTCGTAGTTTTTGATAAAACCAGGTTTTTGTCCAAAAAGCTAGGCTCTTAAGATAACAAAATTTTAACATAAGTTTTTCCAAAAAAATTATCACTATCCTAAACCAAATTAAGTTATTAATCAAAGACCAGGATATGACTACATTATATTAATGTTTTTGGCAATAACTTTACCATATTTAATCCTAAACTACTTCAGGTTCATGGTCGGAAACCTATATTGTTATAGATTTTTGATCAAAATCCTAAAACAAATTAATGTTTATGATAAAATTAAATTTTACTTTTGTTATCTACTGGTCTTTGGTTTTTGGTCAAAAACCTGGTTTTATTAACATCGCTGCGACATATAGCATTAACGTCACCGGTTATTGTAGCGATTGTCCTGTGGTTTTGAATTTTAAGCGGTGGTATTAAGAGCGAGTATCGAGGAGCGCGCATTGTTTTGCAAGTGTGTGAATAAGATGTAAACACAACGTGCAAACGATTTTAAAAGTGCATAACTTCAGCGTGCCTATATCCACTTATAACTACCACTGTACCTACTACCTATAATAGAGACGTAAAAACGAATACCAAATTATTAGCAAAAGCTTAAAGTGCTGCATGGAAAGCGTTGTTTTGCCGGGCAAAGGATAGGTATCTCGATCTCTTTATAAGAAGAATCATCATTAACTGAGTGAAATTTTCAAGCCTTGTTGCTAGTAGCTCATTCTAGGACTTCTAGAAATTCATTCGATTGTTTGAACAACTTGTGTTTGCCAACTGTTTCACCAAAACAGATGGTTCCGCTACGAAATTTACCGACCGCCGAAAAAAAACCTGTTATATAAGATTGAGTGAACGGTGTCTTACGATCTTCAATCATTGTACATTCAAAATAAGGGGCCAGCCTGTACTGGTGTTCTTATCATCTGTATGGAGAACCAGAATAACTTAATCTCTTCAAAGTGTATCTCTGGGTGCTGTTGACACTACCAACAAATCTTTCTAGACGTTTTGCTGTTTAATGTCTGAGATTACAAATGTGCAAAAACTGTGTAGGTATATTTGTAAAGATAAGGAAATTGTCACGGTTGAACAGCCAGCGATAACAAAGATTTGTTTCAACTGACCTAGTTTACGGAAAGAGTTTTTGTTTTCGCACAGCACACAAAAGTTCTAGCTTTGTACGTATAGATAAACAATATTTTGACTCAGTTGTTGACGTGTGTAAACAAACCAAAATAGGGTCGCTTGCCATAAGGTGAGCGACCGTATAAACCCTGATTTAAGAGTTTTTCAACCGTATACTAACTAACTAAGAAGCCTGATTGATAACGATTTGTGTAACGACCTAAAAGCCGCGATCTGCATAATCAAACTGACAGCAACCAGGAGCTTCCTTACATACGATAAAATAGGTGATTCAGTCTGCGATATCCTCACCGAACTGAGAACACAGAAAGTGATATATTGAATCCCGCCAAAACTGACCTGGACCTGAAGATCCTGATGCCAGCGCTCAGACCACTACATTACGGAAACAGCATAATTTCAAATATTTCTTTCTTTTCGTGTGGGACACCGAGTCGTTCAACGACCCGATGAACCCTGGTGTCAGAGTTTTTCAACCGCCTACTACAAGTAGCAGGCCTCTGACATGGCTGTGTAACGACCGCCATCATAGACAGCAACCGGGACCGACGGCTTAACGTGCCCATCCGAAGCACGGAACCATCTTACTTGCGGACAATCAGGTGGTAATTTCAAATAAATATCAAACACACGATCCTCGGCGTAGCAGGCAGGAGTAGCATCCGCTACGCCATCGCGCCGTATTGGCCCAGTTTTTGATGTGATTAAACAAAGCGGAATAGGGTCGCAGACTCGCCGGTGAGGTGATTGACCCTAGTATCGCGCGATCATTCCGGTTGTGTGGCCTACAGCCTATCGGCAGCCAGCGAAATCATCGCGGTCATCAGAAATGCTTATATCGGCTATCAAGCAGGTGATTGATTGACGAATCATCCGATGAGTGCTAGTGACATAGTTTTTAAACAAACTACAAAGACTTGCCAGCAACGGAACCGATGCGACGGCGTACGATGAGTAAAAAAACTTTAGTTCAATTCATAATCAAGAATAGAGCGGTTTCGTACACTTGTCTATGGCACTCTATAGTTTCTATAAAACGAGCGTTACCTTGCATGGATTCGTAGTTTTACGGACATTCAGACAACTAGAAGATGGCAGTCCAGCCTGCTATCATAAACAAATATCCACATGTCAGTTATCTATAGCATTTAAGCACATAAAAGGATGTGACGTAGGCCTGTATACGTCTGAAAAGTGTTACATTCATATAGTAAAAGATTCGTCGCTCAACGTACTGAAAACCATGTAGAGCGTGAAATCGATGTTTCGCGCCATATTTGTCGCTCTCATATCTCTACAAAAGAATAATATATCTATTAGAAGAATACCACAAAATATGCTAACGAGCCGTCGAATGGACTTTATACGGTAATATATTTATGTACATAACTGTTTTTTTAGAACAGGTCTTTCTGTCTAGCGTAGCGTAAGAGGCGATGGCATTTAAATAGTTCTTTTTTTATTATTAGAGATGACGAATAATAATAATTACTAATAAAAACGTGTACTGCCTGGCTTGAATCGATAACTTAAATAACTTTAAAAATCTTGGCCCCTTTGTGGCTAGAGTTGATAGACATGAGTTTGGTCTAGATATAATTATTAGTTTAGATAAAATTGCTTAATTCACAGGCTAGGGTAGAACTACGATAGCCCAGTAAGTAGTGTCGGCAGTACATATACAGAAGGGAGCAGGTTCAAATCCAGCCTGCGGTAAAAAAGTTTGCAAGATTTCCAAAAATAGTTTAGTCTAATCAATTCCATCAACAACATTGAAAAACGGCCGAAAAGAGGTCATGTGTTTCAGCTAAGCAAAAAAAACGAGCATGTGTGTGTGCAAAAAATGTCGCGCGTACATCCCAGTTCAGTCAAAGAATTATCACACGTAAACCATAAAATAAAATAAGATAGGAAACACACCCCATAAGTCTAGGAAAGGGCTAAATTGCTCAATTCTAGTGAATGGATCGTTATGAGAATGTAAACTTCTCCCTTCACATAAAAAACATGGTGTTTATTTCTTTTTTTAGTTCAATAACAAAAATATTAAAATAGAAATCGCGATATTAGTGATTGTTACAGTCTTATAAAATTTATATTATTAGTTGTCCTGACTCATTCTTCTACTATTTTAATAAATTATTATGTGTATAGTTTACCAAAAGTTTTTGTCACTACACATGTGATAATCGCGATAACAGAAAAACAAGATTCACACGAAATCCAGTTTGGTTTGCCCCAGGACTACCTACCTACTTATTCAATTACTTATTTGAACTGGTTTTAAACTTAAGGCTTTTATGGATGAGATAAGATGTTTTTGGGTAATCAGATGTTATCATTTCCGTAATGTAACACTTAGATATAAGGTTGTTTGTGATAAAATTGTAAATAGAGCTTAAGATGATATAGGCTAGCGGAAAATATATGGCCGTTCGAAATAAGTGTACAATAAGCGCTGAAAATTCAACTCCTCCAAAAAGCTTGCAGGAGCAAAAATATTATAAAAACATATCTGACATGGTGTCGTAAACGTAAATGACAGCCTTGTTCGACCGACGGACCTCCAAATTACACATAGCAGTGGCGTATCGTTTTGGCAAAACGCTCAAGGTCCTCAGAGCAAAAGAGGAGTAATGGGTAGAGGAAGCGCTAGGAAGAACCAGAGTGAAGCAACGAAAAACTCATCTCAATAAGGACGTGCGCTCAAAAAGTGCACAATTCACAAACAGATATCATGGTAGTTAAGTACTTTGTCAAGCAAAGGATTCTGTTCATAATAAATCATTAGTCATTACAAAGAGTACATTATTTTTTATACATTGAGGTTGAGTCTGTTCGCTCATCTAACTACATTTTTGTTTATCCACTCTATTTGTTTGCAAGGTTCCCTCTAAAACTTACTCCTCTTTGCTCATAGGCAAGGCCTTGGACGCGCGCTTCCTCGTCTTGTCATTCTGCGGCTGCCATATTACTTCGAAACTTCCGAAACTACCGGAATTCCAGAAAAGTCTAGGGCTTACGGATTTGTGTAATTAATTTTATTGTGGACTTAGAGCTGGCAAAACGAATTTCTTTACAGCAAATATTGTATTTTCATGAGAGCAGTCATCTCTCTTCTCTCTTCGGACACCGAGTCGTCCAACGACTAGATGACCCGACCACTAGTCATGACTAGATGAGAGCAGATGACCTACTCAAAATTCTCTATCATATATTATTATTTCTAGCACCTGGCTAACAAAAACTTGTTAGGTAGGACATTTTAACCGCCCATTTAAAATCAATCGCAGTTTTATAATCTTATATTCGAACGTTCTTGAACTTTTAGTAAACACGATACGACACATACATTCGTACAACTGTATTAGATAGAGGGCAATGTCCTTTAACCGTTATAGTTAATTTGCATTAGCTATACCTAATAAGAAGTTTAGGAAAATATTTTTGCATAAGTTGGGGTAACTAACCTGACCCCAAAACTATTTTCACTCTGAGAGTGAAAATCGTTTGTTTATACTATAGTCTGCGACTTGCTGCAGTCGGGGTCATAAAACGTGGTGTAATAAATACTACCCTACCCTATCCTACTATAATCGCATAATAGTAATTTTCTTCCTAGGTCTACCCAATTGCAGCTCATAGCCCAGAAAAGATTACTCGTAAGGTCAGCCAGAGAATGACAACACGATTTAAACACGTTGCTCTTGTAAACAATATGAGTTCATTACATAAAGGTGAATAAAATGTATTGGACCCTTCCATAAGAGGTATTTCGACGCAATAATTATTCTGATTGCAACATGTGTTGATACCATGTTTACAAAAGAAGCGTGTTTAAGAGTTAACACAACACAGACTTGTCAAATCTGATATCATGAGAAAAACACAAAATATTATTGCGTGACAAATTTTATGATCATATGTTTGTTCTCAATGAAATCGGAAATGACGACAAAATATTCTTTGATGAGATTATAATACTACGTAGTAGCGATTTATAGTACATTTCGTCTATATTTAGATGAATTTATAGCCACTAGTTAGTATTATAATATCACTTATTATAGCAATATATCTTTTTAAGAATCAGCAGAAAGGAAAGCATTTTAGTATTAATAAAATAAAATAAAACTAAGAAAACTGCAAAAATATAAATGATTTCTAAAAAAAACCTTTACACTTGGTTACAATATTGTGGTTTCTTTCCTGCTGACAACCACGAAGGGTTTCATAATGGTCCCATATCCATTAAGTTCGCAATAATCAGTTCCCTGAATCAACTAAGCAGGAAAATAAGAACAGGAAATGTAGAAGAGGAAAAGCTGATGTAGCATGGTGTGACCATTATATTCTAAGCAGATGTTCTATTTATACACGTGGGTACGTATCGCAAAAGTACGAAAGTAAGATGCGACTTGTGTTTTATCGGAGTATTACCTACTTTAGTTATTGTAAAATAGTTGTTACTACATTTCTATAGAATCTTTTGTATTGCTATTAAGTAACTATTTATCAAAAATGCTTCTTCTAGTTAGAATAAAATAATCTCACTTTTTGCACCGTACATAAGAAGCGAATATTTTAGTGTGCTTTTTGCGACATGTTCCCACGTGTAATTTTAAGCAACGAAAATGACATCAAGGATCGTTGGTCAATCTAGCACTCAAATAGCAGGTAACTTATGTTCAATTTTGGGGATTACATACTCAAACATACGAGTATGTCTGTCATCAAACATGTAGGCAAGTACATAATTTTTCATTATTTGGTAAGGTAGATTGACCAACGTAGCTTTTGACGGCATAACTTCGTAGCTGACCACAGACAACAGTGTCGGCTACGGAAGCTTATCTTGCAAATGCACGGTGTGTATCGTGTGACTGATGACTGTTGCTACGACTGTGTGCGGACAGCTATGAAATTATATGTTAACTCTAAGAATAAAACACCATAGACACTTACCATCACAGGTAGCAGCCATGAACTTGCCGTTCGCGGAGAAATCCACCAGCAGGACATTTCCAGGGTGTCCCTTAAGATTCTTTAGGAGCCAGGGGTGCGAGAAATCGGTCTTGGTCTTCCATGTCTGCTTCTTCCTCTTGCCACCAGAGCGCGTGTCCGAAACGGTCGTGTCCGAATTCTTGCGTTCAGGAGCTGAAATACATAGAGACAATTTGTTACGTTTGGAAGATTTTTAGATGGATGGTAAAAAGAAAAGAATATCTATAACTTTTTATTTTCATTTACGGGCATATCGGTACTTTTTTGTCACAAGATTTATGATTAGTTGCGGATAGAATAGAGTGGACATTGAACTATGGGCACCGTTCGTCAGTCTGGCCCAAAAAAATATGCACCGACAATAGCCTCTTAGATTTGCATAGAAATGGTGCTATGATATTCATAATCGTACCGTGTAGAATATGATATTGTAAGAGGAGTAAAATAAGACACGTGTAAATAAGTTTTATGGAAGATAGAGATTTCTGCTCGCGATTCGTCATGCGAATAGCGTAGCGGAAGCGCTTGGCGCCATGGTGGATTACCAGTAAGACGCAAGCATCATCCACCTTCCTTGAAATGAATTTGATGACGCACGATGGAGATATTAGACATACCGATATTCAACCAGCTTCACGTTAAAAGACAGATCTTTTTGTAAATCTGTTACGAGATTAATCCGCCAATTTTGGACCGAATGGGAAAAGTATTATCAGGCAACATCAGGTGACGGGAAATACCGAAAAGTTTCCGTAAATAAGACTATGAGGAAGATATTTACACTATCGTAAAGTAATACGTACGGGAATACATAATCCGAATAACTTCGCGTAACTGATATGGTATTAAGTATGATTTTGTAACGACTGAAGTTATGAATACACTGTATTTAATTATTATTTTTATGATGCACACTACATGGCTTATCACTAAATAGTGTAAATAGTCACGAATTGTTCTTTATATCATGTACTTTTGTGCAACAAATTTAATCTTTTGCAAACAGCATTTAAACTTTTGAGTTATGCAAGTGTATTATAGGGTTAATACCAAAATAATACATAATAGCGTAAGACTGCTAATTTGGATTTACTACTCGTAGTACATGTGGTTATTGGGTACATACAAAATTAAAAGCGCAAAGGATAAATAGTCTATCATGAATGCAATATTCCAAGACATACAGATTTTCTGTTAAACTAGGTTGGTTGCTAGAGATAACAAACTTTCCTTCCTGCTAAAGTTAACACAGATGTATTTTGAGTTGATGGCTCACGTTGAAGTTACCTGCGTACTTACGTAACTTCGCGAATCGCAATGCACTTTAGCTGCGTGCAGTGAAAGTAGCCGAGAGCAGACTTATCCATGATAAGGTATTAAATTTCTAACAAAATAATCGAGCCTTTTTACAGTGACATTTCTAGAGATTATAGTTCTATGGCGGCAGGCCTTAGATCTGGTTTAACACTTGAAGAGCATATGTAAATTACATTTTAATGCATCAGAGAAAAAAGTTTCAACCAAACCTAAGTTTAAGATTAGCTTACTAGATTTCTTTTCTTTTCTTGAAGCATTTTCTTGCAGTGAAATAGCTGACATAGTAGACACAGACCACTAAACAATTTAAAAATGGTAGAAGAACATTTTGACACAATGTTCACTATTGAAATCAAATGCATTACTGCACTACTTTTCTTTATGATACTAACATTTTTATCTTCTATTATGTTTAAGATGAGTCTCATTATTGTGTATTCTTCTGATTATTTGTATAGGTGCAGTAATAAATAATAATAAATAATTGCTAGTATAACCTAGATGCCCTACTTTTACACCTTGAATGTACATCTGTAGAGGTCAAGAAGGAAGACCAGTATATTGACCTGATCAGCCATAAAACATGAGTGGTAAAGTAAATGACTCATGGGGATATTAAACATAGTAAAATATCTGAAAGGAAAACTGTATGTGTGTGTAGAATGAATCATCAAGACTTCTTGAGGTCAGGACAGTTTTTGAATTACATTCTACAATTTTTGTGGTTGATTTAGGACTAGGATTTCTTCTAACAGCACAAAATGTATGTTACAATTTAAACTTACAGCCAGTAATTATTTTAAAACTGTCCCCATAGAATCCTTCAACAACCACTTCTGTTTTGTATACTAAAAAATAATTTATTATTTTTGTAATAAACTATGTGTAACAAAAAAAATATAGTTTTGCCAACAGCTCAAAATAACTTTATTAGTAAGATATAGGTCAAAACTTTTATTATAATAACTTTCTAAGAGATGTTTACTAACAAGAATAAATTATAACAGTGCTATGTCAATGTTTATACTTAACCAGGTTTTAAGAATTATGGAGACAAAAGGCACAAGAATAACATTCGTACAGGTGTAGAGTTCTTGATTAAAATGTAGGCTAGTCACAATACAAAATGTGACTAATTGTAGTAAAATCATAATCAAAAATATTTTTAATTTATATTTTTATAAGACAGACATTTTTCCTTCAATAGAATAACATACAGATCTTATTAAAAGCACTAAATTAATTGGCAGAAGATCATTAAATTTTTTTTAAAAGCTCTTCAGTAAAATACTTATAAGGCAATAAATAATTTTAAAAGTTAATTTGGGATAGAAAAAGTATTATTGGTAATTAGATCAATCAGTTTTACTAGAACATGTTTACATATTATGAAAGAAATTAATGTAGATTTATCTAAAAATTGAGTGTTTGTATACAAAAATACCTATATCTAGAAAAATCTAATATATCAACATCTTTTTAGATGAAGATTATACCATATTTTCATGGAAGGTTGTATAGTTTCCAGACAGCTTTGTCTCTTAAAAACATCACTAAATTTCTTATAAGATAAAGCAAAACAGATATAGATAGAGGCATAATAAAATATTGGTAACTTAGGGGTACCCAGATACCCTCATAAAAAATATATATCCAATTTTGATACAGAATTACCATGTGGATGTGCATTCATAGCTTGTTTACAAATTGTGAACTATGTAGGTATAAATCAAAGAATGATGGGTAAGTGAGATTGGAGGTATACCTACCATGAAATTGACGAAATGAACCTCAGTAGGTAGGCCAAGTTATAAAGTGTGTCAGCTGCATTCTTCGCTAACTTATACAGTTAGAAGAGCGTCCGCTCGACTCCGCTCACATGGTCGTTCACCGCGGCACATGGGCCCTCCCGCAACGCGGGAAATTGAGACCATAACCATCACATAAAATTTTACTTTCTGTTATACCTACTCAACTTTCAGTGTCCTGCTAGATTCAGCATACCCTTACCTGTTTCACTTTCAGCTTCATCCTTCAACGCCTCCTCTTTCTTGCGAGCAAAAGCGATCTTGTAAATAAAGTGTAATAAAACACCAAAAATAATCGTGAACCCGGCTAGGAGGAACACATTTGTGTCCGAACCGGCTTGATTATCGCCCATTTTCACTTAGAATACTTCAACAATTAAGCACGATACAGCGGCACTCACTCCGGCTGCTGTTATCACGCGGTAAATTATTACAACACTGAATATGAATTGATTGAATGAGCCGAAGGAAACGAATACCGACCAAACGGCGCGCAGCGAGCGTAGCGCACGAGGTGAACTGTCAATGTCAAACCACAAACCACGTTGTGTCAAACGCTAGTGATGTACATTTTTTAACGAAACGAACTAGTTCACAAGTGAGTCAAGAAATCTTTAACAGTTTTCCTTGTTTCGTGACGACGACGGTCGTACTTCTTACCCATTTTGACCAGAGAACGAACATCCTACTCGTGATATGCACTTTATTAAACTCTATTTCTTGGTTGTTCTGAACCAGGCCTGGCTGAATAAAAAAAATGTAATAAAAAGTTCAGGGAAAACGGTTCCATAACAATGTCATGCATTGCATGCATGGTGACCACAGTGACATCTTTCTTTACGAGTGAAATACATAAAATTCTTAGTTATTTATTCAACAAAAGCTCTCTAATTCCGGAAAAAAATCATTCTTTGGCCTAAAAGTAATGCCAAGCCGATACTCGTAAGTTGCTCAGTTTTTAATATTATGCTGGTAGACAATGCAGTTCTTGTCAACAACAGGTACTGGATGAGGGTGGCAAACTTCGTGCAGCACGGCCGGGATAGATGGCCGTGTTGCTCGAAGGCACAGAGCTCGAAGGTAGCAAAGGACCGTAAATAAACTGCCCCGGCGGCGTATAATAAAGGTAGCCCAGCCTTAGATAGATATGGGCTGTTATTGATTAATTACACATAAACTTGAACGCACTGATTTGTTATGTTTTGTAAAATAATTTTGAGGGGTGATTCAGTATAAATCTACCTGTCAGATCCATATTTGCTTACTTGTACCTTCAATCCACATATCTTTTGGTAATTAATTATAATTAACACCTAGTGTTTTAACCAGTGATTTTACTCTTCTCGTTCCACGTATCGATGTTATAACTTACAACCATCGATAGTCGCATTGCAACACTAGCATATTATTTTCTTTATGTTGTTGAACCTGCAATTCCCTATCTCTTTTTTTCTTTTCGAGCAGCCTGTGAGTCAGAAAGAGAAAAATATATGTTCTAAATTTAAATTTTCTAGAAAGAATATGACAATTTGACAAGTCAGTTCAGTCATTGTCATTCATTTCTTTCATTCAATTGACATTTGTGACGCAACGAAGACACACGTTTTGGTTGTGGAGTGAGAAATAATTTGTGTAATTCAATTAAAACAACCAGAAAAAATGCCTCGCCGTGGACGTTCCGCGAGTCCGCCACCAGCGCCCCGCAGGTAAGTCTCATTTGCTTGTATCTGAAATGTTGGGGATGAATATCGTTGTCATGTGAATATAACCTAATGTTGGTGACTTCCAGGGCTGCTGCGCCAGCACAGAGCCGCGTGCCGGCTCCTGCTCCTCCATCCACGCCTGCCCCGATGCAGGCACAGGGTCAGCAGCCGTCGATGTTCGCCCAGATGGCCGCTACCGCCGGCGGAGTGGCAGTCGGATCAGCTGTGGTTCGTAGCTCATTCATTACGTAATTTTACCCTTGAACTTTTCGCGAAAATCGTAAACAGTTAATCCTCTTGAGGTATTTCACAATTTTTCAGCTTCTTACAATATACAGGAAATATCATTTGATGTGTATAATTGGCACACATCCAGAAAGGATGACAAATCCAATGGCGTGATCTTATCTCGAAATGTATTTGTGATGTGATAAGAAGTAAACATGTTTTTGTCTCCTTTTGCGTTTTTCTTTAGATACATTCACTTACAAAACATATTTTCATCAACACTTTATTTTAGTTACTACATAATTCAAAAGGAGCAGAAAATTCTTGATGTAGTTTGCATTCACAGTCAATGGACCTAATGTAACACATTAGTTGACCAACCTTTTATGTACAACATCCTATTTAAGGCATAGTATTGCCCAACAAAACATACAAAACTCTACTTAAAACCATAAGAAGAAAGTTGATGCTTATTGAAATATTTCAGACATTATTGTTTTGGATAGTACAAACATTTCATGCTATGCTAGTCCACACAACTGTTAAAAATAAATTCTTTGTAATATTCATGAAGGACTTAACTAACATGCATTAATTATGGATGCCAAGTGCCATGTGCCTAGCTGATGCAGTTTAAGGTACAACTTTTTATTGATAGAAGATTTCCATTGTTACAGGGCCACGTAGCTGGTAGTGCTTTAACTGGCATGTTCAGCGGTGGCAGCAGCAGCGAACCTGCAGCTCAGCAGCCAGCGCAGCCCGCACAGCAGACCTACCAGCAAGTCCAGGGGCAGCAGCCCTCCGGCCCGTGCGCGTGGGAGATTAAGCAGTTCATTGAGTGCGCCCAACAACAGCACGACCTCACACTCTGCGAGGGCTTCAACGAGGCCCTACGTCAGTGCAAAATTAACAACCACATGTAAATCATAGAAGGTGCCAAAGGACTTTAAGATCATGGTTCAGTTCCTCCCAAAATCTTTTATGAGAATCGTTCACAAATTCAAAAACATCCTGGACATTAAAATCTTTGTCCTTCACAATACTAAGCACCTTCCAAGTAGTTATTACTATTTTTAATTAATATTTTTGGGAAACGTTATTCCAATCTTGTTTGTAGATTGTTTAGATAAATTTTAGTGACTTTTATAATGATTTATTTATGTGATCGTTTTATTGTGATGAAAGTTATGGTTATTTTCTTATCTATCCAATTTATTTGTTAAAATAGGTAACCAATAGTTTAATTATACAGACAATAAAACATTTAAAATCCACTTTTGAGTTTAATTTAATCAAGATCTCTTGTGACTAGACATAGAATAGGTTTACCTTTTGTATGACCAGTTAACACTATGTTTTGAGTCAAATATTTAAATCATCTTAATAGTTATAAGTTTCAATGTAATCTTTTCATATTACACTATATTAAAACATGTAATAATTAGTTCTAGAAAGTTTTGCCAGTTATTGGAAATTTGCCACCAAGTGGGCGGTTTTGTTCTGGCAAATTTCTCGAAAAATTCCGATTGCGTCGACTTTTCTCCACGTGTACAAGCCTATTTATGGAAGGAGTGTAAAAGGACAGCCAAGAAATTATCTTGTACCTATATCGCTGTACTATCCATCTAAGCACCTACCTATCTACTGAGTTAGATACCATAACTTGTTTGCTTCTTATGTTTGATAGCATACATTTTTGATATAAATCTGTTCCACTTATTTGGGACTGTTCAGCCATAGATCGAACAAAAACTTTAAAGTGAAGGTTAACTTTTTAATAAGCGCCACCTAGTGGAACGGTTCCTCTAAGAAAATCTTTCCGGTTTTCTCAATAGCTCGAAGGGGAGCCGGTCGCGGCCGTCGTCGCCGACGCAGAGCCGGTCAGCAAGCTCGTACGCCCCGGCCGCTACCCGCAGCGGCGGCTTCGGTACGATGGCGCCCAGTCGTGGAGGCTCCATGTTCCGCGATGCAGCCGCGATTGGAGGCGGAGTGGCTGTGGGTACTGCTGTGGTACGCATGCTCTCTGTTTTACTTTGTTATTACATACGCAACACTCTAGTTTGATCACTATTTTACGAAGGCTAATGAAGGCTTTTAAAGTTAATCTACCAGCCTAGGTTTTTTTTTTACCATGACCTGCAATGGTTTTTAGATACTTACCAACATACATAGGAAATTGCCTGCTTAGCTCTATGCTTATCTTATCTACCATCCTGTTTCCGTAAAAGATCACGAAAGTATCTACCTATTTGTTAGGCGTTCCAAGTTAAGAGTGAATGTGCAACTAAATTGAAAGTATTTATTGTCGTTGTTTATCCCTTGTATTACTTGCATCATTGGTTGTTCAATAGGTAAATACCAAGTTATTTTCCCTCAGGGTTCCATGGCTGGTGCAGCGATCACCAGCTTATTCTCCGGGCCGCATCGACAAGAAGTGGTCCACGCTCTACCTAGAGACTACCAGCCTGGCATGGAACCCGCTGGCCCTTGCGCTCTCGAGATTTCCAAGTTTCTGAAATGCGCCTCCATAAGCCCTGAGGACTTGAGCGCCTGTAAAGATTTCAATGAGATGCTGCAGGAGTGCAAGCGCAAAAATGGTACCTTCTTTCTTTGATCACACCTTTACGAGGGTATCTTCAGCAAATCCTACCCATTTAAGGCGAAATCAGCTCAGAATCGACCGCGAAAGCGTTCGGAATTTGCAATACCATTTATTGAAATCTCCATAAAATAATACCTATGTAATTATTTTTATAAATATTTCAAGATATTTGCTACAAAACTATGGGACCCAAAACACGATTTCATGAAATTGCCTCGATAGAAAAAACCGGCCAAGAGCGTGTCAGACACGCCCACAAATAGGGTTTCGTAGTCAACGTTTAAATATTAGGTTTTTCAGCATTACAAACTTAATTTGTTGCTGGTTTGTTAGCAGCAGTACGATGACCAACCGCAAATAGAAAAACTCATTTTTTTCTGAAACCTTTAAGGGTACAATATCAGTTATAGTTTTCATTGTAACTTCAGATTGTAAGCTATATTCCATATTTATTTCAAATTTTTAGCTTATAAAAGCTTTAGAAGTTACAGCTGGAACAAATTATGGGTCAAAAACGCCCTTTTTAAAAGTAAATATCTCGTGACAGAAACATTTTAGTGACTTTGTTTCAAAGAAACCTCATCTTAATTTTAAAAGACCTATTCAACGATATCCTACTCAATATTACAGAAGAAAAAAAAAATTTTGCCCCCCTTTCACTTGTATGGGAGGGGGTCCAAAAAACATTTAAAATAATTTTTTCTTAACATTTCTATATTTGGGTCAACACGATCTATCTTCTCACCAAATTTCATGTCGATAGCTCTAAAACTGACGAAGATATGAGGGCGCGGCATACAGACAGACAGACAGACAGACAGACAGACAGACATGACGAAACTATAAGGGTTTCTAGTAGACTACGAAACCCTAAAAAATCGCAAAGTAAGCTCGAATTATGCGTTTTTTGGACTAAAAACCTGAACGATTTGACTGTTATTCAATATTTATTATTTTATTTTGTGTCCTCTTCATCGTTTTTAAATTTATCATGAACCTATGGGCTTACTTTTTCAAATATTTCTTTGTATCAGTTTATATTACAAAAAAAGTTCAGATTTCTCGATTGAAGCGACATCGTCTGTTTCTCTCTAACACAGCGAAAAGGAAAGGGACTTACTTTTTGGGACTGATTTCGCCGTTTTTTTTTCATACAAATACTTACTAAGAATTTGCTGGCGATCCTACTCACTCGCGCATGATATCGAACTACACACATTATTTTAGTCTTCTTTCTATTAGACAGATTGCGTTACCTACTAAATGATGCCATTTCATTGTTTCAGGCATAGAGTGAAAAATTATGAACCATCCACCAATTACAATAGCAGACAGCATTATCAAAATTAATAAAAGAATTAATAACCTACCTAATTTTTCATTGTTGAGGAATTGATCCAAGTTTATCTGCAGAATATCTTTGTTTTAGTAAGTAAAGTAACCAATCTCGTCCCACTTTCTGACTACAAATTTAATTATACCTACTGAATCACGCCTCAAAATGTTATTAAGTAAAGCCCTGCTCAGTTTCTTAGCTTTAGGCGAGCTAATAGGAAGGTATGTATAGTTACCTTCTAAGTACCTTCTTATACCTAATGCGAAGCTGTCAGTTTTTCATACCTTTACCTTTAACCACATTTTTCTGTATTTCAGATAAACATTTTTTTCGAGACCTACCAATCCATGCCATCGAGAGGTTCCCGTTCGCCCCCGAGATCCCCGCCCCGAGTATTCGTGCAGCCTGCCCCCCGACGGTCCCTGTTCAGAGACTCCGCTGCAATCGCGGGCGGTGTCACCGTCGGAACAGCAGCTGTAAGCAACTAGGACTACTATTGACCTATTAACCTAGACCGTAGGGGTCAACAATAACTTTTGCGGCATGTCTCACACAACATATAAATCGAATAAAATCTTACAATTCGCTTGCAGACGGCTTAGACACAAATTGAGGAAACGGCGCGCGGGGCGCTTAGCTTAGGTGCTTGATCATTTCCGTATCGCGACAACAGAATAGATAGCACCATTATACTAGACAAAACTGTTTCGACTTTTGAAATTCTCATGACTAGGTACACTAAACATTCTGTGTTATCTTGTAAACCATGGTGTCCCAAAATATACCTTCCGTCTTATTGCAAAGTGACAGGATGAGCTCGCTTCGCGTAGCGTCGGGAAAGGAGCTCGCTTTGCTCGTGATAAGTAGGTACCTACCTAATTGATGGCATGCCACCGAATAAAATTTGTCTTTTTCATGGAAAGGATCTGACCGGACGCGAACTAATTGAGCATGATTTTCAGGGCCACGTAGTCGGTGAGGGCATATCCAGGCTTTTCGGCAGCGGTTCCGTCAGAGAAAGGGAAGTCATCCGCGAGCTTCCACCAGACTACCAGCCCGGCTCCCGACCCTCGGGGCCCTGCGCCTACGAAATAGGACAGTTCGTCAATTGCGCTGAAGCAAACGAAGACTTGAGTCAATGCCAGTATTACAAGGACCTGCTCAGAACTTGCAAAAAACAACATGGTAAGATCAGATGTTGGCTGAAGAAGGCTGGAAAGGCTTTTTAGGCTATACTCTCCAAGTTAACAGTGAATGTGGAACTTGTAACATTTTTAAAATTGTATTGTTTCAGGGATACCATGAAATAACGAATTGCAGAAACATAAAATGACAGAACAAGGAAAATTGAAGAAATGTATCTGCCGGCAAACCCGTAAACAATAACCAAACTAACCACGTTATGAATAGGTAATTTTAAAAGTTTTAACCCGCCGATGCAAATTATGTTCCTTTGTATTTAGTTTTCTTTATCACCATTATCCAGTTTTCTTAGAACAGAAGGTGGATTTGAAAATGTTTTCAGAAACAGAAGCAGAAACCGCGGCACTCGCAGTTACCGTTCGGCGCCGGCTCACCCCCCCGCGACCTACGTCCAGCCGAGCCCTAGGCCTGCTCCGGCGCCGGGGCTGTTCAAACAAGCCGCTGCAGTAGGCGCCGGTGTCACGCTTGGATCCATGGCGGTATGTCTTGTTCAAGCAGATACTACGGCACTCGCAGTTAGCTACGTCCAGCCGAGCCCTAGGCCTGCTCCGGCGCCGGGGCTGTTCAAACAAGCCGCTGCAGTAGGCGCCGGAGTCACGCTTGGATCCATGGCGGTATGTCTTGAAGCAGAGACCGCGGCACTCGCAGTTACCGTTCGGCGCCGGCTCACCCTCCCGCGACCTACGTCCAGCCGAGCCCTAGGCCTGCTCCGGCGCCGGGGCTGTTCAAACAAGCCGCTGCAGTAGGCGCCGGTGTCACGCTTGGATCCATGGCGGTATGTCTTATTTACGTGGCACCAGAACTTTGTTGCAGCTTGTTTTTTTTTCACCGTCCCCCGTACTAAGTTACCACCGTCATACCGTGAAATGGCTCGCTTAGCTCGCGTGTTCGTTCAGATATCTTGCACTTATTTTAAGGTGACACGACGAGCTTACTTTGGTCGCAATACGACGATATTGTTTTTCATAGCCTATCACATATAGGCGTAGCGCAGTGTAGCACCGCACCTCTCACTTATTTTTACGTTAGCTCGCCTCTTTACTTGCAATAGCTATTAGTAAAGACTAACATTTCCTATGTTATAGGGTCACGCTATCGGCAGCGGCATATCGAGACTGTTCGGCAGCGGCACTCCGCGAGAGCGCGAGGTGATCCGCGAGCTATAGTGTAAGGCCTAACACTTTTAACCCAAAAAAAAGTTATATTTGATGAGCTCCATCACATATGTTCCTAGATTAATTCTAAGCATTTCTAGTCCGGGAGCCAGAAAAAAAAGTGAAGAATGGCGGAGAGGGAGTGGATCAAAGATGGCCGCCGCCAATCATCTTTAAAAAAAATCCTTTCTCCTTCTGGTGGCTGGTAGGGCATGTTTAGTATCATTTCCATACAAATCGATGCCGTAGAATTTGTTTCTGGTACTATTTCTTGTCTATTTCATAATAATTTCAGAAGAAAAATGTAAAAATGTGAAAATTTAGGTTGAAGATTTTTGTTTGTAAGCTAATAACTTTAAAAAAAAGACAAAATATAACATATAAAAAATACTATTATAAAGTGTGATTTATGTGGATTCTAAAAATAAACACACCGAATAATGATTTAGTGCAAAAAAAACTGTGAAAAAAATTAAAAAGACTTCAGTCTGGGCAGTGGCTGAACACGCGCTATGTGGCGTTAATCTTACAAAAAAGTCGAGTGTGAGTTTTTGCATGCTCATTTACATCACATCAGCCTATTTTAGTCCATTACTGGATATTGGCTTTCCCCCTGGGAACAAGACGATCTTCTGTTGCTGCCTTCTTTCTACTTCTACTCAATACCAGCCGCTTTCTTTCTTTTAAATCACCGGTCCCTCATGGCGGCGTCCGCTACGCTTGCCCAGACATAATCTCCATTCAAGAACGCGTATCTGAACTCCACCGTCCATCACATCGGTTAGGTATACTACTGATCAACAGATGTGCCCAGCTAACTGCCATTTCAATTAGCTTCACTTCTAGACGAAAACTAGATATCAAACTTTTAAGCAACAGTTCAGACTTTTTACAATTTGTCGATAAGAACCCGTTTAAATAAATTATAACTATGTATACCATGTTGGTTACTATAATCTCATTCTGGATTTTAGTAAATTACTGGGATCTTAAGCATATAGGTAACTCTCTATGAGTCTGTGAGGATATGTAGCCGGTCAGTTACTTTTGCTGTCAGTTTTAACTTTATGTAGTTCAGTCAATGATATTATATGTAGGTTCTAGGTTGTAGATACGCCACCTGAGCAAAAATTTGTTACTTCAAATTGGTTCACAAGACGACCAATGAATCAGTCAGGCTATGAGCTGTTACGTGACACATGCCAATTTTTCTGTTCAAGCTTTATGGGGGTACCGTATCTATAATAAAATGTCTTTGTAGTTCAGTGCATTTTTTACGCTGAACTGATGAAGCATACCCAAGTACGAAAGACGCAAACTATATTTGCATAATTTGGAAAATACCGTTAAGGAGGTTCTACGTATTGGCTAGATTATTAGTACCTACTCGTAAGTATCATTCATTACTAGTAAACGACCGATCGAATACCTTTGTTTTGAGGCATTGCGGCAAAGATGACTCTAGGATATGACGCAACTTTCCCTGCCCAGGCAAACTGCGTTCTACTGGTGATTTTAGCCTCAAAATTGTGACCAATGTCGGCGGGACGTCATTTAATTTCAAGAGATACATCCCATCGACCGCCTCAGAGATAATGCTAAAGGAACTTTTTTATTTCACGTTAACGTACGAACATTGACGTATAATAATTACCAAAATATTTTTATTTTAAGCCCGAGCCATAGTATTTCCTAGATCCATGGCTCGAGCACTTTCCAACCGTGACTAACTCGACGACGAGTGAATAACTTATAATAGCTATTGAGTAGCATTGACTGACTGTATTGTCTAACATTGTTAGCTGAGTACCATTGACTTGCACAGATATATCACAAAAATATACTACAAGAGGATCATTATTGTAAATTATCCTAGTTTAATGATTCCACTGATTGAAGATGCAAAAATCATTATACCCCAATTCAAACTAGGGTTGTCTGCATCACAGTGATATCCATGGATAATAATGGACATACACAACTCAGATCCGGTAAACAGTAGATTCAAGAACAGATATTTAAATTTAACATTTCAAAAAATATGGTTCCGTGCGTGAGCTGTCGGTTTCGGTTGCTGTCTATGATTACTTAAACGGTGGTCGTTACACAACCATGTCAGAAACTCTGCTACTTGTAGTAGGCGGCTGTAAAATTCTGACACCAGGGTCCATCGGGTCGTTGGATGACTCGGCGTCTCACACGAAGATAGAGAGATACCTCTTTGCACATCAAACAGACCACTACACCACATCAACACATCATTTACTAGCTAGCTAGCTGTCCTGAGAACATCCCACTAATGAAAACTATTATTTGCAAGCACATACTTCGGGCCATAATATTGCCAAGAAGAAATTAAATTGGTATATACCAAGAAGTTCATGTCTGGGTATAACCCTCAGTGCTTCTCTAAACGTTTCCGTGTTTTTCTTCTTGGGGTCGCAAAATGAAGACTCTTCAGATTTACCAGATATCAAAGTTAGTACCTGGAACGCACCTGTTGCATACGAGTAAGATTGTCTTTGCTGCATTCATATTTTCTTTAAAAGAAAGTTAAAGTTATTAGATCTATATCTGTGTGATGGAAACTGTGGTCATATTTTTTGACCTACCTAAATAACTTATTTTATGTGGTATAATCTCTATTTGTAAGATTAACGCCATATAGCGCGTGTTCAGCCACTGCCCAGACTGCAGTCTTTTAAATTTTTCACTGTTTTTGCACTAAATCATTATTAAGTGTGTTTATTTATAGAATCCACACAAATCACACTTTATAACAGTATTTTTATATGTCATATTTTGTCACTTTTAAAAGTTATTAGCTTACAAAGCAAAAATCTTCAACCTAAATTTTCACATTTTTACGTTTTTCTTCTGAAATTATTATGAAATAGACAAGAAATAGTAACAGAAACAAATTCTACGACATCGATTTGTATGCAAATGATACTAAACTTGCCCTACCAGCCACCAGGAGGAGATAGGATTTTTTTAATTAATTGGCGGCGGCCATCTTTGATCTCCCCCCTATCCGCCATTCTTCACTTTTTTCTGGCTCCCGGACTAGAAATGCTTAGAATTGATCTAGGAACATATGTGATGAAGCGCATCTTCTGACGCAAAAAAAAAGGGTTATGTATGGGAGACAATGGTTATTCCTCTAACTACTACCACCGAACTACACCCCCGGCTCCAGACCCTCGGGACCTTGCGCTTATGAGATAGGGCAGTTCGTCAACTGTGCCGAAGCAAACGAGGACTTGAGCCAGTGCCAGTATTACAAGGACCTGCTCAGAGCTTGTAAACAACAACATGGTATGTGTCGCTTATGAAATCAGGAATCTGGGTAGAGACAGTCAAGCTTGTGAGATCTATCGAAAGTTAAACTACACTACAGTACGGCCGTTCGAATAGGCCATATTTGACAGCTGTCAAAATCATGTTAAATACTATGACACAAGGTCTGTATTTCTTTGTTGACATATCTTCAAGTATAGGTTTGACAGCTGACAAATATGGCCTGTTCGAATGGCCATACTGATCCGCGAGCTACCACCAAACTACACCCCCGGCTCGCGACCCTCGGGACCTTGCGCTTATGAGATAGGGCAGTTTGTCAACTGCGCTGAAGCGAACGAGGACTTGAGCCAGTGCCAGTATTACAAGGACCTGCTCAGAGCTTGTAAACAACAACATGGTATGTGTAGCTAATGAAATAAGGAATCTGGGTTGAGGCAGTCAGGCTTGTGACACGAATTATAGGGAAACCTCGCCAATACAGATGGGTCACTCAATACTAGCGACGATTTTGACGCTTTTAGGCTCTTTTTCCACTACTCCGATGAGCGCGAGGTGTGATCCGCGAGCTACCACCAAACTACACGCCCGGCTCCCGACCCTCGGGACCTTGCGCATATGAAATAGGACAGTTCGTCAACTGCGCCGAAGCGAACGAGGACTTGAGCCAGTGCCAGTATTACAAGGACCTGCTCAGAGCTTGTAAACAACAACATGAGGTGTGATCCGCGAGCTACCACCGAACTACACCCCCGGCTCCCGACCCTCGGGACCTTGCGCATATGAAATAGGGCAGTTCGTCAACTGCGCCGAAGCGAACGAGCACTTGAGCCAGTGCCAGTATTACAAAGACCTGCTCAGAGCTTGTAAACAACAACATGGTATGTGTCGCTAATAAAATCTGGATTCTGGGTAGAGGCAGGCAAGATTATGAGTTCTATCGAAAGTTGAAGTTCACTACAGTACGGCCGTTTGAATAGGCCATATTTGACAGCTGGCAAACTCATGTTAATGCTATGACATAAGGTCTGTATTTCATTGATGACGTGTCTTCTAGTAAAGGTTTGACAGCTGTCAAACATGGCTTATTCGAATGACCATACTTTAAGTGTTTTTAACCTTTCGACCACCACAGTCATCCATAATATGATACTTCTGATTTGTACGAAGTTTTATATCGTCGAATTTATTTTGTTTCAGGAATCTAACTAGAGTCCATGCAACTAACAACAAGACAAGAAGCAGATTAAAAACCATTGAATAATACAATAGCACCTTGTAACTTTAATAAATCTGAAATATCACTTATTTGTTTTATTTATTTTATTAAATGTGAAGATGGTGTTATCGTGAGTGTTCAAAAAGCTAATGCTTTTTAATCGCTACTATTTTTTGCTGTGGGTGTTTAAGTAAAAAATAAAAGGCAGAAATACAGGTGTATACATATAAACATAAAATTTATTTACACCTTAGTACATACAAGTTGTGACGCTTTGTAATATAAATAAACTTTCATAATAATACATTCAATATAAATTGGAGGTACCAAACAGTTTTAGGAAACAGAATCAAATAAGTATATAATTATGAGTGATTTAACAAATCTTTTATGGATTATTTTTATAATAATAAGACAAGTTAATAACAAAATTTTACGGATTTACATTTTGGCACTATAAATGTAGGTATGTGCATGGGCAGTTGCTACAGAGTTTCTTTGGATATCGCAAATATTATGTCTGATACTGACCGAAAACAACATTCCAACGAGTAATAACAATAATAAAATATTGATAATGCAACTTTTCTTGAATTTATATACTGAAGGCTTTCTTTGTTAACTTGATAACTATTAAATACAGCTGCTACGTAACGTATAACAGGGCGAAATTGAAATAATATCCTATATTTGACCGACATAGTCATCTAGTAGTGACTACTAATCAAACAAAAGGCACTTCGTTGGCTGTCATCATTGGATAACTATGGCGATCATTAAGTTAATTTATGGATTATAATATTCCATTGATAGTTGCAATTTTATTTTGATTTTATCATTTGTTAATTTGATTGATAAATAAAATAATTTAGACGAAATAAATTTGTTGAACAATGATTTTCAATTTCACCCTGAGTAAGTAGAAAAGAATACATTATAAATCTACGTATAACACCATGTATATTTGTTTCGTAAATGTATTTATTGGAAATACTGTGAACCTTTGGATTACTTGTTGAGAAAGAATCACAACCGCGAAAGAAAATAGTCTCTTGAAAAACAATAAATTGAATTCAATCTTGTGACAGAAATCTGTTGAAAATCACCGACAATTTAGTACAGAATGACCATTTTCCAGATTGTTCGTTCGAAATGTCGTACATTCGTCTTAATCACTACAATTCAACTAAATAATACACTTTTAACGCTTAGGCTAAATCAGTCTAAATTCTTAAAGCGACATTACGATTATGTCTAACAATAAAGCTTAACCGAATGCTATATTCACTCACTGGAAATTTCAATATAGACAAATTGGTTCATTCTACATATATTTGACCATCATCATTGTCTGCTTAGTACGTAATTCTTCAAGAATTTCTTGCAATTTTTATTAATAAAAGAATCGAGAGAATCACTGTATGTAAAAATGGATGTATGTATGTATGTCTATCTGTTGAATTTCTGAATTATTAAATTAGAAGGTATAATAATTTTTGAATTTAGACGACAAAAGGATATGAATATCCGTACTTTTTAAGATCTGATTAAGCCATATGTAGAATAAACCATTAAAAATAAGGCCACTAGGTTCCATGTTAGTTTACAGTTACACAGTAACAATCAAAACTTAAAGTAACATTTACAAGATTCCAAACTAACATTAAAACACAAATGTTTAATTTACACACAACATTACAAATTTACAAGAAATTTAAACTAAGTTAATATGGCGGACTTTATATTAAGTTTAAATCGATATAGCATATTAAATTTTCTGAAGCTGAAACAGATTATTACATAGGAAAGTCGCAATATGAAAATCATTGTCGTTTTCAGTATTTCCCTCCAGTTAATTTTATAACATTTATAAACGATCACAAAATAATGCACCAGTGCTTAAATATTATACAAATACACCAATGTAAACTTCAGGCTAACATACCAAGCCTCAATATCGAAAAATAATTTAAAGCTTATCACATAATTCACACCCAGTGCGAATCTTTCGAAATAGTACTATAGGCAACAACCCAAAATACAGAGACCAACCTTTACTGGTTATTAATAGTATTTGTATAAACAACCAGAAATATGGATCCCTGATATGAAAATCAAGATGTTGCCGATTCTACGTCGATTCCACGAGCGAAGACCGATTGTCGCGTATTAGTTTACAAAAGCCGTAACATTATCGTATACTAATTTATAATAGCCCTCTATACGTATGGAATTTACGTAAGTCTTTACGATTAGTTTACGCACCAATATTTACAAGTACCGTCGAGATTGACGGTATAAATATAAAATATGACACAAAAATCAGATCCAAAATATTCGATCCGTAGGAAGGTATCGTGTAGGGTCAAGTGGGTCACAATCTCATTTCCCATAGGATGAGGTGTGCGTCTTTAGGGTTTGGTTCTGCGGCTGGTGTGGGCCTTTCCGAAGCTTCCGCCGTTTGCCGCCAGTCTACGTAACCGCGTCCACCCATCACTGTCAAGACCGACCGTCTGGCCGCGCTTTCGCCTACAACGTAGTCGGAACCGCGAAGACTCCTCGCCGCGTTTTTGGGCTTCGGTCTAGGGTCCGGTATTCTTTCAGTGGCCGAATCACTGCGAGAGACTGATCGGTCTGACGCTGTCGATTTTCCTGACGAAGAATCGGGAGTAGAAGCAGCGACAGGAGCTAAGCTAGCGGCACCTGACGCGCCTGAGCTTGTCCTAGACACGCCGCGTAACGCCATCGATTCTTCGCTACCGGATGAGGTGCATAAACTCGACGCTCGGGAGTCTACCGACCAGCTCGATAAGTCTAAACTTCGTGGCCTTCCCGCGCGCATACGTAGCCGTCTATCTAGCGTACTGACTCTGAAAGGTATCGCGGCTAATTCAGGGTCACTTCTCCTTAGCGCTTCGCCGCCTGAACCGCCGACGTCCGCTTCGCCTACGCAGTCTTTGACGAACATAAGATCGCCGAAAAGACCGTATACATCAACGGCATTTAGATTCGCGCATTTCGGTAATGTTTTACTAAGACGGACGTCTCCCGGTTTCTTGCGACGGACCACGGCCGATTGCACTCTTTGAGGTCTGTACGGACTTAGTTCTTCAGAGATCTGCCGCTCTAACTTCGGCTTGTCATTTTCCTTGCCGTCCTCCTCCGGTAGCGAATTGACCGTGTCGGCCATAGCGCGGGCATTCGATAGATTCCTGCGTACTACATTCACATCAACCTCTCTAGATTCAGGTAAAAGTGGTAATAGGAACGTAACGGGCCCGGCGTGCGCGTGGAACGAAACGCCGGTATGGCCTCCTATCAAAGGCAAACCCTCGAGTTTCGGTAAAGGAACTGTCACGCTAACCCCGGCCGTAGTACCGACCCATAACAACCCATGCCCAGCTAACAAGGCAGATATGTAAGCAGGCTTACTGCCCTCTCGTGCTCCAATAGTTTTCGCCACGTCCGCAGCGATGTCAATATTCTGTAGATGTTCGAAAGTCTCAGCGTGGTAGAGGCTCACGTACGTCGAGTCAGAAAACGCGGTCCAAAGTCCTACTCCGGAATGAGCTAGATATTTGATCGACCGGTCTCCTTCGCCTTTGAGTTCTAAGATACGCATGATTTCGTTGGTCAGAGCGTTGATAGCAAAGACTCGTCTTGCGCAAGTCGCGTATACTATTCCATCTACGGGTAAAACGCAGTTGACGGGTTTGTCTCCTAGTTCTATAGCTAGAGGTTCGCTCGTTGCCCAAGAGTCGTCATGATTTCTTCTATAGACAGATAGTCTCCCGTTAGAAAGTCCTACAAACATGGCGTCGCAGTGGTACCTGATTTGAGTGACGGCGGCTACGGTGGTGATTTCCGTAAGCTTCTCCTGTTTCTCAGGTTCGAATCCCGAGAAGACCAGGATTCGTTTGCAGTCGGTACCGATCCATACTGTGTCGCCGGATAGGGTCGTCACTTGTCGCACGCCTTTTGCGTATTCCATTGAGGTTACCTGCGGACAAAAAGAATACATGTATGTAAACGATTGTGGTATAAGAAAAAGTTAACTTATCTGGCGCAGCTGGTAGGATCACATTACCTATTTTGTAATCGAGATGCTTTTAGTAATATACCCGTGTATTAAATTTCCTTTCGACAGTTAAATAAAACCAAAATTAAAAAGCTAGATAATGTCGGGCAAGTCCAAGGTGACGAGCGTCTTCAGTTTGGCGGCCCTGTGCGTCAACACGGCGACATGGCTGTCAGTGTTGCCAACCGCACACACCCATAGCAATGATTCCTGAAGATTGGTAGAAGCAGCCGCGTTTCAAGACCATTTCACTTGCTATATAAAACCCTACCTTAGTGTCAGGCAAGTCCAGGGCAGGGTGACGAGCGTCTTCAGTTTGGCGGCCCTGTGCGTCAACACCGCGACATGGCTGTCAGTGTTGCCAACCGCACACATCCATAGCAAAGATCGCGCGCGACGATTGGTAGAAACAGCGGCATATCAATAACACTTTACTTGCTATAATGTTGCCACATGATATGAAACCCTACCTTAGTGTCGGGCAAGTCCAAGGTGACGAGCGTCTTCAGTTTGGCGGCCCTGTGCGTCAGTACGGCGACATGGCTGTCAGTGTTGCCAACCGCGCACACCCAGAGTAACGAGCGGGCCCGACGCATCGCGGCGCCTCGCGCGCTTCCCGATGATTGGTAGAAGCAGCCGCATTTCACCTGCGGAGGAAAAGATAAGAAAATTTTGAATTTTCCATAACACAATAAGAAAAAAACAGAATATGTTCCGCGAGGTATCCTTTTCATAGGCATAATTTTTTTTCCACTTATATGTTTTAGCATAACATGTTTCGCATAATTTTTTTTCGCCTACCATTGCTTTGACATAATAGTTTCTTGCCATAATATTTATCTTGGCATAACAATATTTTGGCATAATTGCTATTGTAATAATTTTTTTTGGACTAATATAATAAATTTTTTATTAAGTTCAAATGGCAGGAAATGTAAGTCAGTTTAGTATTTTTTAAGATATATTAGGTCAGTTTAGGTTAGGTTAGGTTAGGTTATTTTTATACCATTTAGGGGTTCGTCTAATACATCAGATTTGTATGCCTATTTTGATTATGGATATGACAATTTATGGTTTTGTATTTTAGGCCTATGTACTATTATGACAATATTTTTTGTGCGTAAAGAATTTATGCCTAAACTTTTATGCGTACATGAATTATGCGTAAGTATCATTAGTTTAAATTACAGTGTGCCAAAATATATTATGCCAATTCTTTTTATGCAAATGGATAGAGAACCGTTCCGCGAGCGAAGCGAGCTAATTGTCTTATTCAAACAAGGAGAAGCTATATCAACTTTCTAGATTTTATTTATGTTAGTAAAACACGTATTGCGAGCACAATAAACACGAATTTCACGAATTGTTCAAGCTTCAAACAAGCTTGTGTCGCGAGCGAAGCGAGCACTAGCATACCTCAAGTTACTGACAAGGACTTATTCAGCGAGCGTAGCGAGCGCAGCATATTATTGCATTTTGATTATGTTTCGAATAATAGTAGTTTATGCAACTGCCTAATAATGAGAGGCTTTAGGATGAGAGTGTCTGTTTATCACACGAGGCGCAGCCGAGTGTGATAATAGTTTGACACGAGCATTCTAAAGCCTAATTATTTGCAGTTGCATACACTATTTTATCTACACTCTACAAGAAAAACTATGAAAAATAATTTAAACCTCCGCACTGCACTATGGCGATTGCAAGCCTATCTACTGAACCACCAACTGAACGACTTTTGTATACATAAGTAACTTTTTAACTAAACGTGGTCTCGTGCGGACCTCGGTCGGGGGTGGTCGCGCCGCACCCCCGGGGAGAGTGCGCTCGCGCATCCCTATTTTTATCTTCGCGATGGCAGTGATTTTAGCGCTAACTTTTATAGTTTAATACCTTGATAGTGTTTGTGATGTGGTGTTCAGAAGCCGATTCTGCAGCGGCAACAATATAGCCAGGATAAATGCGTGACACTGCGCATTATTTGGTGATAACGTTCCTATTATTTATTTGCATGCTACATTGACCAATTTTAATTTTCTTAGTTCAAATTATATGTAAATTATATAGGTACCTCTATTATAGAGGTATACTTCTGTCTATTCAAAGTAACATAGCACCTAGTTAGGTTTTTAGAAACAAGAGGTTGTACTAGGGTAAAATCATACAATCAGGCCTGATCGCGCTTTGAAGTCTTGTACTTATATTTGTCATCCATCATAATAACGATGTTCACATAAAGCAAGTAGGTAGGTTATCTAAGTACCTACATAAGTACATAGGTACAAGGAAGTCTCAAGATGGTAAAATTATAAAACTTAGAATAAGCATGGTAGGAAGGACAAACATATCTAAACTTAAATTTTAACTAAAGTTAAAAGTTTGGTCAGTTCTATTGCCTAGCAGGTACCTACTTGGCTTTGACCGTCATGGCAACATGTGCAGGGACAAAAAACTGCAGCAATAGAGAAACAATTGACCAACTTTCTAGAACTCGCTTCTCACTACCTGCTGACAGGGTAGGTAGGGACCGCGTCAATAAATGAAACAAGTGACCACATGTTTTGGTTGGACAACAAAAATCGTCAAGCGCGTCTTGGACGTGGGAATTTACTTTAAGCAAACAAGCAGCGATATAAATTTATGTAGTTTATACGCGTAACGTCCGACTGCATCCTACGACACTACGTTCTGCAGCTACAAGCGCCGCCGACTGCATCCCACGACACTACGTTCTGCAGCTACAAGCGCCGTCGACTGCATCATACGACACTACGTTCTGCAGCTACAAGCGCCGTCGACTGCATCATACGACACTACGTTCTGCAGCTACAAGCGCCGTCGACTGCTTCATACGACACTACGTTCTGCAGCTACAAGCGCCGTCGACTGCATCATACGACACTACGTTCTGCAGCTACAAGCGCCGTCGACTGCATCATACGACACTACGTTCTGCAGCTACAAGCGCCGTCGACTGCATCATACGACACTACGTTCTGCAGCTACAAGCGCCGTCGACTGCATCATACGACACTACGTTCTGCAGCTACAAGCGCCGTCGACTGCATCATACGACACTACGTTCTGCAGCTACAAGCGCCGTCGACTGCATCATACGACACTACGTTCTGCAGCTACAAGCGCCGTCGACTGCATCATACGACACTACGTTCTGCAGCTACAAGCGCCGTCGACTGCATCATACGACACTACGTTCTGCAGCTACAAGCGCCGTCGACTGCATCCTGCAAGACTTCATTCTACAGCAACAAGCGAATTCATCATAAAAAACAAATGCAGCCTTACTCCCTTCTATAGTTTATTACACACCAAGTATAGTATCTATCTTCCTCATGCTGACTTCGATGCTAGTATTCAGGTCGGCTACAACTTCCCGTCTCTCCTCTTCCTGGCTGCCCCGCCCTAACACTCCTGATCCTATCTACTTGGCCAACCGGTTTCTTGAACAGGGAGTCAGTGTTTAACTCTGTACGGCTGGCGGTGACACTACCCTAAGGCTATAATGCTTTTCTACCTAACCTAGGGAGCAGTATAGCTTTCATGGCGGTGTTACCAAGAGCAACCGGAGGTACTCCTCGCTCTTGCGTTCTTGCAGCAGAACTGCTGGCTGGTATGGTCACCGGAACGGAACGGAACGGAACATAAGTAACTTTTTAACTAAACGTTAAAATGGAGGCTCATAAAAACTGAACAACTTTTAAAATTAAATAGCATTTATCGGTGAATTTTAATTCGAAAAATGATTTGAAGCAAAGATTAAATAATAAATAAGTCCTCATAATTTCAAGTGTCTTCCCGCCGCGGGTGACACTTGTTTTTTTTTTTCATTCGACTTACTGATGGCCAGTGTCAAATTGGAACAGATTACAATTTGGTACGCGGGTCAATTCGTTTATTTTTTTTTCAAATACTAGAAATCGAGTTACTGTAGCTGCCAGTAGTATGAAAGTTTTTTTTTAAAGGCTGTATATTCGTAATGCAGTTCATTATGTTCGTACTTTCGATTCTGTAAAACGAATATTACGAACTGAGTGTAGATAAAATTATATTGCGAGCTACTGACCTCGGTGAGTTGCTTGGAGCAGTAGACGCTGGTGGCGGCGACGAAGAGCGGCATCTTGTGCGCGGGCGCGTGCTGCGGGGCGGGCAGTCTCCACGCGGGGCTATTCACCATGGCCGCAGCTAGTTGCACCAGAACCATGCTACACTTAAAGTAACTTACGGGGTGCCACAGGGCAGTGTACTCGGACCAGCGCTTTTCTTAATATACATGAATGAATTATGTAATCTTCAAGACGTTAGGGGCAAGATCTTTGCATATGCTGATGAAATGGGCGCTGCAGCTAGTTGAGCCAGTATTAGGCTACACTTAAAGTAACTTACGGGGTGCCACAGGGCAGTATACTCGGACCAGCGCTTTTCTTAATATACATGAATGAATAATGTAATCTTCAAGACGTTAGGGGCAAGATCTTTGTATATGCTGATGAAATGGGCGCGGGCAGGCGCCATGCAGGTGAATTAGCCATGGCCGCAGCTAGTTGAGCCAGTACCAGACTACAGTCTACACTACTGACCTCGGTGAGCTGCTTGGAGCAGTAGACGCTGGTGGCTGCGACGAAGAGCGGCATCTTGTGCGCGGGCGCGTGCTGCGGGGCGGGCAGTCGCCACGCGGGGCTATTCGCCATGGCTGCAGCTAGTTGAGCCAGTCTCAGTTCCGTGGCCCAGGCGAGCCGCGCGCCCGGCTCCGACGCGCGGAACGTGACGGGCTCCTCGCGACCGCGGATCGTCAGTTGTAAGCAGCAGGAGTCCACCCACGCCATCTCGTCGTCTTTTTTCTGTGGAAGAAGAAGAAGTAGGTAAGTTGCAGGTTTATAAGTAGGTCACTCGCTGCGCTCATACATGAGATATGTAAAAAAATGAAGTGAAAATATTTATTATATTTATTACGGGGTGTAAATAAATCAACTGGAAATATGTTAAGAGATGACCAGCCCATGAAATTAAACGACTTTCCCCAAGAACATAGGTCGAAATATAAAAAACCGAGTCAATTTGTATGAGAGATTCAATTTCTTTTCATATTCATTATTTTCATATTAATCACAGGTGGACTGTGTCATTTGATGTTCCTTGGGGCAAGTGGCTCAGTTTCATGAACTGGTTCACACCTTAAATTATTTGCAGTTGTTTTTTTTAAACCTTATACAGCGTGTTACAAAATTACCCATAAAAACTCCCATACAAATTGAGTTCGTTTTGTATGGGAGGTCTAATTCTTTTTTCATATTTCGACCCATGTTCCATGGGGAAAATTGTTCAGTTTCACGAGTACCTTGACCTCCTGTAAGCTTTATTGGTTGTTTTGTAACACCCAGTATAGTGTGAAATTTTACTAGAGACCGATAGCGAAAACTCAGAACCGGCTAGTGATAAGGAACAACTTTCCCCAAAGAACATAGGTCGAAATACGAAAAAAACAAACCTCCAATACAAACTTGCCGATCAGCTGATTTCAGTTACTATTTGGAGGTCTAAATTTTTTTTCATATTTCGACCTATGTTCCTTGGGGAAAGTTGTTCAGTTTCATGGGCTGGTTCACCCCTTAAAATATTTACAGTTGATTTTTTTACACCTTATATAGGGTTAAATTTTATTAGTGACCGATAGCGAAAACTCAGAACCGGCTATTGATATAGTTGGGTGTGTACACCGGTGAAAATCGGAAAATACGGCTGATGCTTATTACATTTATAGGGGGACCAAAATTTTTTTACATATTTCGACCTGTTCCTTGGGGAAAGTTGTTCAGTTTCACGGGCTGGTTCACCCCTTAAAATATTTGCAGTTGATTTTTTTACACTCTGTATAATATTTGTAGCGTAATATAGATTTAAAAATCACGCAGGGGACGTTGGTATAACTGGCGCAGATAAAGAACATATCATAACATTATTGTTTTCCTTTCTATCATATTGTATAACATTCGAGCAGGATGGCAACAATAATATTTCAAATTCAAGATATGTTCTTTATCTGCACCAGTTATAATTTAATCCATTTTCAATCAATCTTTTACTATTTTTTACCTGTATACTCTTCTGTATGTTCTGCAGCAAGGTGCGGAACATGTCAGGTGTCAGTTCTGGATACGGCGTCTTCAGTGAAGCGGCCAAGTCAGCTATACGCGACACTGTATAGTCGTGCATTATACAGGGTTATTTTTTAGTCAGTGCGCAAACTTATATCATGATATCAGAATCGTTAATAGAACATTTTACGCGAATAAAAAAAATATTTTTTTTTTAATTATTTTTTTGCTTTTGTCCGCCTCATAAAAAAGAAATCATGGACACACTACTTTTCAATCGGGGGTGCGTGAAACTGGCAACGGCGCTCGCGCAGCGCACCCTTCAGTCAGTTTCAGTTCTCGATTTGACCCCGTCGCGGGCGGGCGCGCACGCACCTTCGTTTCGTGACACTACATTCCCCGCCAGTGATCCCGAAATGATTTCGCGATGTCATGTTACTGCCGGCCAGGTCGCCTGACCTGACCCCTTGTGAATTTTTTGTGGGGTGAAGTGAAACGGTGTTCAATGAGGAGCCGCAAAGTCGGCAGGACCTTCAAAACAAAATCATTAGAGCTTTTGAAGAGCTCTAAAGTGAAGATTACCGGCAAGTCTTGGAACACGTCGAAGAAAATGAACAAAAACGTGCCAGACTGTCTTCAGCAGGTAGGACTGGATTATGTGCAACTGCTCTAGTACTCAAATCATCTTTCTAAAGGCTCAGCTACACAAGACCGGCGCGCGATAGCCGCGTTCTGGCCATACGAGTTTTGTATGAATGCCCGATCAAATTACACCCTGTTAATTTGTATGAGTAGACCGTTTTTAGTCTTTATTCCTAAATAACCTCTCAAGGTTAGTTCACATTGACGTAGTAGCAACATTTTAGTGACCTAATCAAGTTTGACTGTCATACTTTTTTGAATTTTTCACTACTTTCTCATTAATGCACAAAATTGCTGTTTACTTTACTTTAAATGCAGATGTACTGTAAGGATAATTCGGTTAAAATCATCGAAGGGCAGACACGCGAAAAACGAAGCTACCGCATAGCATCAGTGTACATAAAGCTTTACCTACTGCAGCGCGGCGCGGGCGGCGGCGGCGCCGGCGCCGGCGCCAGATGACCCGCGGGCGCCACCATGTCTGGCGTTGTAAGACGCGCGCGGTGACTAACCGCGACGTTGCCAAACCGTCACAACCTCTGTAGTAGGCAGGTTGTGTAGGCATTTTATGTACTATCAGCAACGGCTCCAGTTGCCACTGAAGTCTTTACTGGTTATTCAGAATGTTAGAAAAACCTTTGAATGTTGATCTTTGAAAATGGGTATCATAATCTTTACTGATTTAACTGTTGTAACTTTATTCTTGTTAACTGTAAGAAAATTCATTCTTAAGTTGATCACGTAGATGGTTGGTTACTCGTGGTGCTACTGATAGTACAAACCCGAGTTACCATTAAGGATTTAACATTTACAGGTAGGTAAAGTAGCATCACTCCATATCAAGCCGCGAGTTTCGTAAAACGTAATGAACACCAGAGTTCTCCTTTGATACAATAAAAACCCTGCACTGCGCTCGCCAGTCCAACCTGGTGACAATTGTGTCACTTCAGTTTGGTAAGGAATAAATTGCAAGCTAAACTACCGTCCGTTATAAGATGTTCCGTGCTTTAGAGGTGTATTAGAGGGAAGGTAGGTATTTAGATAGCGTTGCTTACTGCTTACACAACCACGTCAGAGACAAAACACTAGGTATGTGGTTTAATAAAGGGTTCATCGACCCGATGTCCCTCACGAAATGTAAGAAATCAACCTAACTTTCCTACATTATCACATCACCCTAATAAGCCCGTTTTTACGGTACGGTACCTAGTCTTATCAGGGATCTGACAGCTGTGAAATCTTTTTATCATGTGGGATACGGACTCGACAAATGACCCGATCAACCCTTGCGTATGTTAGTAGTAGCTGCTCTTTCTTAACCTAACTGGGAAAAATCCCATTACTTGATTAACAAAATAATCTTATCTCTCCGCATAAACAACCAGGGCCCATCAGATCAAAAGACCAACATTCAAACCTCTACCTACACCACGGAGGCAGTTTAAGTGTAGGTACTTGTGAGATAGGTACTTAGTTGTTATCGATCATTGACCTTGACTGGTCATTGACCTGTATTGCAGGTAGAAGCTAGAACACAGTCAGCTGATGGGCCTAGGTAATTGGGCCGCGCGACGTTGCCATACTGAAAGCCACGCAGTGTACCTAATAGGGTGATCCACACTTACGTAAGATCCTGGGATAAGTTTAAATGCGATTATTTCAAGTTTTTTGTTCTAAGTCAGGGGTAAAAAAAAATACGTGTGTTCTAAAATTTTATAACCATTACGTATGTTGAAGCTGCGCACTGACTAAAAAGTAACCCTGTATAGTGAGTTTGTACACTATATACTGACCTGTATGCTCTTCTGTATGTTCTGCAGCAAGGTGCGGAACATGTCAGGTGTCAGTTCTGGGTAAGGCGTCTTCAGTGAAGCGGCCAAGTCAGCTATACGCGACACTGTATAGTCATGCATTATATAGTGAGTGTGTACACTATATACTGACCTGTATGCTCTTCTGTATGTTCTGCAGCAAGGTGCGGAACATGTCAGGTGTCAGTTCTGGGTAAGGCGTCTTCAGTGAAGCGGCCAAGTCAGCTATACGCGACACGGTCTCGTAGTCGTGCATGAGGGCTGACATCTCGTTGCAGAGGGAATCGCCGGTGGAGGTGTTGCTGTGACCGTTTACACCGCTCGAGTTTGAGCGTAAACTGCCGCTGCGATTCATGCCTGGAAAGAAATAGAAGTTATATTTTAATAAATTAAATTTGACAAAAGTCAGCACTTATGTAAAACAACTGTGAACAAAGAAATTGGATATTGAACGAAACGGGAAAATCTTCTTTGGTTTTGTTATCTTGTAAAAGACAAACAGAAAACTTGAGCACAGCGAACGCGTTAGTTGCGTTGTTGGCGAACTATAGAAAATAATAATAGAGATTTCTCAATTGCTTACCGACTTTTGACGAAGCAGAATGGTATGGAAGTATACGAGAGCGAAGCGAGAAAAAGTCAAACAACATTTATGTAACTGACCTCGAAATGCTTAGTAAACAAATAAACGCGAGCGAAGCGAGGAAAAACTCAATTCACAATTATGTGACGAACGTGAATCGCGAGCGAAGCGAGCATAACCTCAATCCACAATTACGTGACGATTGTTAATCGCGAGCGAAGCGAGAATAAACTCAAACCCCAATTATGTGACGATCGTTAATCGCGAGCGAAGCGAGCATAAACTCAAACCACAATTATGTGACGATCGTTAATCGCGAGCGAAGCGAGCCTAAAGTCAAACGGTACTAATGCAACCGTACTGACCCTGTGCGAGCACCCTGCTGAGCGTAGGAGAAGTCCCTGTGTCCAGTACATCCACGTCTTGCACAGGGTGCGCCCACTTCAGCCCGAGTCGTTCCGCCTCTTCTCCGCCGGCGCCTACTGACACGCAGACCACTAGGTCGTTGACCTATGATACTAATGCAACTGCACTGACCCTGTGCGAGCACCCTGCTAAGCGTAGGAGAAGTCCCTGTGTCCAGTACATCCACGTCCTGCACAGGGTGAGCCCACTTCAGCCCGAGCCGCTCTGCCTCTTCCCCGCCGGCGCCTACTGACACGCAGACCACTAGGTCGTTGAGCAGCAGTAGCCGCCGCGGCTTGCACTTCGATATCCCTCCGGAAGCGTTGAATTCCTGGAATAGATAGTTAGATATTTGAATTCTGCAAAAGCGAACGCCGCAAACACCTACTCAATGTACCAGCACCTAAACTTGAGATCTATAAAGACAGTCCCAAATATAGGGCAATCACTATATACAATAAACTTCCGCAGTATGTAAAGAATGAACCAAATGATAGATTATTCAAAAAAAGCCTGAAGCAATTTTTGTTACGCAAATGTTATTATTCTATTAATGAGTTTATGAATGACAAATCGACTTAATTTATAACTTGACCCTATAGCTTTATTTCACCAAATTTAATTTTCTAATGTAAGTAAGTTTTATGTAATCAAATTATGACATGAATGAAATTTTTTAAGTTATTGATACCGTTGAACATTATCTGACATTAAATGATTATTATAGTCTTATTTTACTATTTAAAAATTACAAGCATGTTTTTAAAAAATGAACTAATTTGTAAATAGCTTATTTAAGTTTTATTATATAACAATTAATTAATGAAATTATTCCTGCACTGCACATTGCCACGCCCTTAGCAGGGTTATTGTACGAGACTTTACTACCTACTATGTAAGACCCTTTTATTATGTGTATGTACAATAATACAATAAAGAAATTGAATTGAAAAAAAATTGAATTGAATTGATAAATTATGGGTATGAAGTCATAGAGGTTCAAAAGTGTTGTCACTGGTGTTTTGTTACCGATGGTCAGAGAGGTTGTGTTCAAACTACTGCCAACAGTTCTAACGTTTTAGGCGCACTCTATAGCTTCCTTATACAACGTGTTACAAAACAACCCATAAAAACTCCCATACAAATGGAGTTATTTTGTATGGGAGGTCCAAATTTTTTTTCATATTTCGACCCATGTTCCATAGGGAAAGTTGTTAAGTTGTATGAGTACCTTGACCTCCTATCAGCTTTATTGGTTGTTTTGTAACACCCAGTATATACTCTAAGTATTTAACAATTATTTTTTAATTAGCTTCGATTTACCAGTTGAAGCAAGTCATCTTGTCGTAGTAGATGTCGCTTGTCCGCTCTGGAAGCTAATAACCTCCGCGCCGCACCGCCCGCTCCGCCCGCGCCCGCTACGCCGCCTCGCGTCAACCGTCGCTGGTACTATATTTTAGCGAGCTTTGTTAGAGAGTTACTTTTCCTGAACATCTATAATTCGTTGGCTTAGATTTACCAGTTGAAGCAAATCATCTTGCCGCAGTAGATGTCGCTTGTCCGCCCTCGACGCAAGTAGCCGTGCGGCGCCGAACCGCGCCGCGCCGCCCGCTCCGCCCGCGCCCGCTACGCCCCCTCGCGTCAACCGTCGCAGGTACCATATTTTAGCGAGCTTTGTTAGAGAGTTACTTTTCCTGAACATCTATAATTCGTTGTCTTAGACTTACCAGTTGAAGCAGGTCATCTTGCCGCAGTAGATGCCGCTTGTCCGCTCTGGAAGCTAGTAACCTTGCGGCGCCGAACCGCGCCGCGCCGCCCGCTCCGCCCGCGCCCGCTAAGCCGCCTCGCGTCAATCGGCGATAGTACCATATTTTAGTGAGCTTTGTTAGAGAGTTACTTTTCCTGAACATCTATAATTCGTTGTCTTAGACTTACCAGTTGAAGCAGGTCATCTTGCCGCAGTAGATGTCGCTTGTCCGCCCTGGAAGCTAGTAACCTTGCGGCGCCGAACCGCGCCGCGCCGCCCGCTCCGCCCGCGCCCGCTACCCCCCCTCGCGTCAACCGTCGATAGTATTTTACTAAGGCTTAGACTTACCAGTTGCAGCAAGTCATCTTGCCGCAGTAGATGCCGCTTGTCCGCTCTGGAAGCTAATAACCTCGCGGCGCCGAACCGCGCCGCGCCGCCCGCTCCGCCCGCGCCCGCTACGCCCCCTCGCGTCAACCGTCGCGCTGGTACCATATTTTAGCGAGCTTTGTTAGAGAGTTACTTTTCCTGAACATCTATAATCCGTTGGCTTACCAGTTGAAGCAGGTCATCCTGCCGCAGTAGATGTCGCTTGTTCGCTCTGGAAGCTAATAACCTTGCGGCGCCGAACCGCGCCGCGCCGCCCGCTCCGCCCGCGCCCGCTACGCCCCCGCGCGTCAACCGTCGCTGGTACCATCATTTCAGCGAGCTTTGTTAGAGAGTTACTTTTCCTGAACATCTATAATTCGTTGGCTTAGACTTACCAGTTGAAGCAGGTCATCCTGCCGCAGTAGATGTCGCTTGTTCGCTCTGGAAGCTAATAACCTTGCGGCGCCGAACCGCGCCGCGCCGCCCGCTCCGCCCGCGCCCGCCACGCCGCCTCGCGTCAACCGACGATAGTATTTTACTATATTAGATTTACCAGTTGAAGCAAGTCATCTTGCCGCAGTAGATGTCGCTTGTCCGCTCTGGAAGCTAACAACCTAGCGGCGCCGAACCGCGCCGCGCCGCCCGCTCCGCCCGCGCCCGCTACGCCCCCTCGCGTTAACCGTCGATAGTATTTTACTATTATAGTATTATTTATTAGCTTATATTTACCAGTTGAAGCAAGTCATCTTGCCGCAGTAGATGCCGCTTGTCCGCTCTGGAAGCTAACAACCGTGCGGCGCCGAACCGCGCCGCGCCGCCCGCTCCGCCCGCCCCCGCTACGCCGCCTCGCGTTAACCGTCGAAGGGCTGCTCGGAACGCCTGCGAAGGAGATAGTAGGGTTAACAAAGTATGCATCCGAGCAACACAAAAATCGAGCATCAACAGACAGTAGGTAAAACCCGATTAGTGAAAGAGACCTGTACCCGATTTTACGAAACTACAGGCTACAATTCTACAGGCGAAATTCGATGTACATTGCGTAGCCGGTTAGCCAATATGATTTCATTATTAACCCGGCCCGCGCAATGTACATCGAATTTCGCCTGTAGAATTGTAGCCTGTAGCGTCGATGCATAGGCCACAGAAATGGCAACAATACTGCAGAGATCCCGCTCATGTGTCATGCATGATTATGAAAAGGACGCAAACAATAATTTTGCAATGTTTTTGAGTAATCAGGTTATACCAACTTACACGATCGGTTGGTTGTTTACAAACTGTAAAAGGCTTTATTCAGAACCTAAGGCACATTTAAAAATACCTAAGTTTTCTTTTGACATGTGATTTTGATATAAACCGGTACCTACATTTTAACGGTGGTGTACAGTTTCCACTTTAATAAAACGTTTGGATAATAAATTACCTAATCGCATTGAAAACCTAGCCTACTTAACCTAACTTATAATAAAGCAGTGACATACATTTGAGATATTTTAGTTACGTACCTACCTATAATAATAAAGATTTTCTCATCACCTGGGTGGTCTGTGATTGGCTTTTAGTATCGATAAGCGTCAGTGCAAATACCAACTTTTAGCTCAAGTTCATATTTATAGCTTTGCAAGAACAGCTAAGGTCACATGTGTTCTGAGATCGAAGTGCGTATAATCGTATAGAGTTAATTTATTTAATAATTTATTGTACACAATAAAACTCATATATAATTTTCATTTGAACAACGGTACATACAACAGGTACTGCTTATTTCTATAGAGTTTATGACCCTCCTGGAATGTCTATAGCATTTTCGAGGTCCAGTGGCAAATCGAGGATTCATTTTATTGCCTCACTAAAGTCCGATAAATAAAGCGAGATTTATGTGAAAGTCGGTATATCTATGGATTTACTGTAAAACGACAGCGGTACTGCTTTCAGAGGTTTATGATATTAGTTTAATGGTGAACTATTAACACTTAGGAAGAGTCGATGCTAGGGTTTTTAGGAATGCCATTATTATTATTATTGATATGAATTCCGCAGTAACTGTTTACCTATATACTCTGCTATTACTATTATAGTACAAACTAGCACGCATATGTACTAATCAAAATATTTACAAAGCCTATCGCGTGTGGCTTACTCACGTGTAAATCTGTGAGAACTTTTAATCCTTCATAAGGTGACAGGAAGTATGTTCTCATCAAAATTGATTACATAACCAATTAAAAAATTTAACATGCTCTGTCTGTTGGAAATGAAATCCCTAAAAGTCTTGCGTGCGCTCGCTCAATGGTTGTCGGGCAGCGTCACTTCTACTAGTTTCTTGATATCGAGCTAAGAGGGAACCCTTAAGAAACTGTCCTTTACAAGCTAGAGGGAGATAGCAGTACCTGTGTCCGCTCGGCGTCCCGCTTCCTCTCATTGAGCGCCTCAGCCAGCGCCTCTAACCGCGTCAGAGCGCGCTGCAGCGCCACTCTGTCAGAGTGGCCTGGAGGCGTGTGTTTTAGGAGATCCTGGAAGGAAGAAATACATATTTCACCTCACCAGCTTGAAAAGAACTATTTGGCTGCGTAAATTTAGTCGGCAAAGGTCGTCTTTAACCATCGTTCGAAATTCAAATCACATTTCTCAACTTGTTGAGAAAAGTAGTGGAGAAAAGTAATTTGAATTTCGAACATCTAATTTAACACTAAAGATTTCAAAAACTAGTCGTATTAAAGGCGGCGATTTCAGAACGAAAATTTCTAATTGTTGACATTTTGTAAAATTTCTGAACGCATCTTTAAAAATTTGTTTGGCGGGATTATTTATAGACTAAATTCTAGGCAGTATAGTCACACCCTACGCCTAGCCATAAAGAACAAAACCTTAAAAAACATATTTTTTTTACTCGTAGAGGTGAAAAGTTGTGTGTACCACACGAAAGCAAACACATTTACAACTCGTGCTTTTGAATCCCTCATTGAGCTGAGGATACTACTTTTGAATCACTCGCTACGCTCGTGATTCAATTTTAGTATCCTTCGCTACCTCGGGTTTCAAAATTAGCACTCGCAGCAAAAATCAACTTTGCTTTCTTGTTGAACAAATAACTATTGTAAATGAGAGATTGACACAATAGTGGGAGTACAAAATTTTATACTACACCTGCATAGTAATTTACCTATAGCTTTACACTTTATAGGGGGGAAAGTTAGTCATTGTTCAACGTACAAATTAGCGGGAGGGAATTAACCATACAAATCACTTTCCTCCCGTGGTAGTTTTTACAGAATTTAGTACAGTTGATAGGGTAGGTGAACACAAGTTGATCAGTTTTGAAGTTGTCATTAAAAAGTTGTCCAGTTTTATAAGTTGTACAGTTTTGTGAGTTGTTCAGTTTTGCAAGTTGTTCAGTTGTGTAAGTTGTTCAATTTTGCAAGTTGTTCAGTTTTGTAAGTTGTTCAGTTTTGTAAGTTGTTCAGTTTTGTAAGTTGTTCAGTTTTGTAAGTTGTTCAGTTGTGTAAGTTGTTCAGTTGTGTAAGTTGTTCAGTTGTGTAAGTTGTTCAGTTGTGTAAGTTGTTTAGTTTTGTAAGTTGTTCAGTTTTATAAGTTGTCCAGTTTTGTAAGTTGTTCAGTTTTGTAAGTTGTTCAGTTGTGTAAGTTGTTCAGTTTTGTAAGTTGTTCAGTTGTGTAAGTTGTTCAGTTTTGTAAGTTGTTCAGTTTTGTAAGTTGTTCAGTTGTGTAAGTTGTTCAGTTGTGTAAGTTGTTCAGTTGTGTAAGTTGTTCAGTTGTGTAAGTTGTTCAGTTGTGTAAGTTGTTCAGTTTTATAAGTTGTCCAGTTTTGTAAGTTGTTCAGTTTTGTAAGTTGTTCAGTTGTGTAAGTTGTTCAGTTTTGTAAGTTGTTCAGTTGTGTAAGTTGTTCAGTTTTGTAAGTTGTTCAGTTGTGTAAGTTGTTCAGATTTGTAAGTGGTTCAGTTTTGTAAGTTGTTCAGTTTTGTAAGTTGTTCAGTTTTGTAAGTTGTTCAGTTGTGTAAGTTGTTCAGTTTTGTAAGTGGTTCAGTTTTGTAAGTTATTCAGTTTTGTAAGTTGTTCAGTTTTGTAAGTTGTTCAGTTTTGTAAGTTGTTTAGTTTTGTAAGCTGTTCAGTTTTGTAAGTTGTTCAGTTTTGTAAGTTGTTCAGTTTTGTAAGTTGTTTAGTTTTGTAAGCTGTTCAGTTTTGTAAGTTGTTCAGTTGTGTAAGTTGTTCAGTTTTGTAAGTTGTTCAGTTGTGTAAGTTGTTCAGTTTTGTAAGTTAATTAGTTTTGAAGGTTGTTCAGTTTTAAAAGATATTCAGTTTTAAAAGTTATTGAATTTAGATATTGCGCTGCCGTATGTATGTGAGAGTTTGGAAATGTGTACCTAGATACGTAAAACGGGGTCACTTTGAACCATGGGGTGATTTTGATCATAATTTCCTGTTCACTTGAAATGCTAATTACGTAAAACTGGACTGATTTTGGTAGTTATTTTTTTTTGCGATGACTACACTGTTATCTGTTAATTTCTTTTCTGCGGGGGCGCTGGACAAAATATGTATTTTTTATTTTAAAAACGCTTGCTTTTGTTTTATATCGATTTATGGCTAAAAAAAGTGTTGCATAACTTTAGATGCGGCTCAATTAATGCAAGTCTTACGAATTTTTTTTCTGAACTTTGTATAGTAGTGTATATTCAGGAACCCATAACTCAAATTGTTATTTTCATAACATTGAAACTTACGGCACAGCGTCCTTTAATTTGATGCGGGGGATCAAAGTTTATAAACATCAATAACTTTTGTTCCTGTTAACCGATTTTGATTTTTCTTTTTGTTTTGGACAAGTTATTTGTGTTACTTTTGAATTCCATGCTAAGAAAAGGTAGTAGTAGGTGGGTAGGGGTAGGTATCAAAGTAACCCCAAAATCAGTATAACTTTGATCACGGTGTTTTTATTTTTTTTCTCAATATTTACAAACATTTAATTTTTTATTTTCACCTCTTCCTAGAGATCTACAGCACTCCATTATTGCGTATTTTTTGCCTGTTTTTAGAACCATAGATTCAAAAGATACAAACAATTTAACTTCAAAATTAATCAAAGTAACCCCAGTTTACCAGTAGTTTATTTTTTGCGGATGTTTCAATTCACCCCGTGGCTGTTACAACTGACCCCGCAGGTGCAGTATAAAGCACTATGTATTACTCGGAAGAAAGTCCGATTACAAACTCGTGTGTATTGAGGCCCTCAGCTGCGCTTCGGGCCTCAAACTACACCCTCGTTAGTAATCGGTTTCTTTCTCCCCGCGTATACAATGTACTATTAAAAACAGCGTTGGTATAAACAATAGAGGGAATAGCGTAAACCAAATTCTTGGGAAATTACTCTTCATCATCTAGAGTCACGTCACGGACTCTTGATAACATGATGATGATGATGATGATGATAACATAACAGCCACAGCAGTCCACTGCTGGACATGGACCTCCCCCTATATCGGGGGGTATTGCCGTACTCACCACGCTTGGCAGGCGGATTGGCGAGCGCAGTGCAAGATGTTGCATTTACTACAGGGAACGCTGCTGCCCATTCCCTGGATGATTATCCCATAGTCGCTTTTTACGACACCCACTGGTAGAATTGGGGTGATGCTATTCTAAGCCGGCATCACATGGCAATGACTCTAGTCTAATGACTCTTGACAATGAAGAGTAATTTCAATAACAGTCAACAAATCGATCAAGCATCAGTTTATGGCACAATGGCTACGATGCCATAAGACACAACAGCTTATTACAATAGTTTGGTACCGCTAACGGTTTTGAAAGGAGAGTCCTATGTTTCGCTATTTTAAATTGTATTAGCATTTCGTAACAAAAATAATAATAATAAGATAGGCGGCCCGCATTTGTCTGCTATTTCACCGGTAAGTGATGTTGCAGACGATATTGGAGCATACTTGCCTAGGTAGTGCCTACTAACTCTTGCCTTGAAAAGGCCCAAGTTATAATGTTCCGGAAACAGATCCGAATAGACTAGACAGACCATTTTATTTGAAAAAAGTATATTTGAAAAGTCTTTAAATACTTCGTAAACATGTTTGGCGACGCAATAAACGAATACTTCAGGAGTCATTTCAATCGTCACTTGGAGGTCGAGTAACAAACAAACTTTGTTCAAATTTACGTTTTATTTCAGTCATAAAACGAAGAATCTTTTACTTTAGTGTGACACAGAATTCGGTTAACGACATATCGTATACGAGTTTATCGCTTCCCGAATACCTACGAGTTGTTCATCTCTTGGCCAAAAGTCGTCGACCGCCGCCGTTGAGACGTCCCGCCTACTCTTTCGTCGCAGAAAGTAAATATAGCGACAATAATATACGACTCAATTCGAGAGAAAATGCGTATTAGAGTACTACATGTTGTAGTAATGCTAAATTATTGTAGTAAATCTAAACACAGTCATAGTGAATGTATTTGCATGTGAGTTTGAACACGTGGTGGTTGTTGTAGTTTAAAGTACAACTAGGTTTAGATAGCGACAGATTGCATAGCTTGTATATGACGAATAGTGTTGTAAGACGAATTCACATTGTGCTCTGGGGTTCGATGTTAACGGGGTGACGCAAAATAAGTCACACGACCTTATGAGCCTTTGATAAATCTGAGAGACAATTTAGGTTAGATTTCACTCAAACGATTCAACAGGTGCAGTCATCTGAACTGAATTTTTCTATATCATGAAGAACTACAGTTTGGTTTGACCGTCGGTTAAAAGAATGGCAGTCTAATGTGCAGTCAGCTAGTACCGACTTGCGTTACCGACTTCATCTCGGTCAGACTATAGCCATTGTTAAGTTTATTTAGGTTGTCCTGTTAATAGTGGATCTACGGAGTGTAAGAGATATTTGAAATCTATATGAAAAACTTCTACTACGGGGCATCTGCAAAATTACGAAATATAAATCTAAGACCTACTCAAGAAAATTGTATAGAACAGTAGATTTATTTTTCATGATGTCGCAGATGGTCCCATTAGTAAAAGTTGTTCATATATATAGATGAGAAATATGTCTCACACGCCGTTGGTCCATTCATTATTAACGGGACATTCCGTATACCTGCCAATAATATTATACTACGTGATATTTACCTGTAAGAACATAATGAACTGCGGAAACCGCTGCACCGGCTTGACCATCAGCCCGAAGAACGACAGCCTGTCGTGAGCGCTGATCTGCTTGACCTTGAAGAAGTCTGCCAACGCTGACTTCCGTTTCGACTCCATTTTGGCCAGTTCCATGGCTACTGAGAAGTTGTTGATGAAGTCTGAGTAGACGTCCAGCACCACTGCCTTCGAGAACGCGGATAGGAAGACCTCGCCTGTGGACAAATGAGGTTAGTTAGAAATGTGACAGGTAGTAAAGTAACTTTTTCACCTCACCAGCTTGAAAAGAACTATTTGGTTGCGTAAATTTAGTCGGCAAAGGTCGTCTTTATTCATTGTTCGAAATTCAAATCACATTTCTCAACTTGTTGAGAAAAGTAGTGGAGAAAAGTGATTTGAATTTCGAACATCTAATTTAACACTAAGGCGCAAACTCCACCAAAAAGACGAAGGGCATAGGACGTAAGAATGACAGTTGACAGACAAGTTATCGTCAAATATTCTTCTTAGTTTTGACTTAGCTGTCATAGATGCGACGCTTTGGCGACGCTTGTGTGCGCCTTGTCAATACTTTTTCGTACATTTTGTATGGAAACGTCGCGATGTCAAACGTCAAGCGTCATGCCCTACGTCCGTATGTCCTCTGTGGAGTTTGGGGCTAAAGTTTTCAAAAACTAGTCCTAATAATGGCGGCAATTTTAGAACGAAAACTTCTAAATATTGACATTTTGTAAAATTTCTGAACGCATCTTTGACAATTTGTTTGGCGGGATTATTTTTAGACTAAATACTAGGCAGTATAGTCACACCCTTCGCCTAGCCATGAAGAACAAAAACATAATTTTCTCACTGGTAGAGGTGAAAAGTTGTGTGTACCACACGAAAGCAAACACATTTACAACTCGTGCTTTTGAATCCCTCATTGAGCTCAGGATACTACTTTTGAATCACTCGCTACGCTCGTGATTCAATTTTAGTATCCTTCGCTACCTCGGGTTTCAAAATTAGCACTCGCAACAAAAATCAACTTTGCTTTCTTGTTGAACAAATAACTATTACTAACCAGGGACTCTCTTATAGTAGTTTTTCATATAATTACTGTAAACTTGTAAACTACAAGCTTTGCTTAGTTTGGGGTTATATGACGCTGTGTAAAATGTCCAGGATATTTAATTATTAGTTTGACCCTTAAATGGATAGGTGAACGTGCTGGCGATAAACAGCACTAATAAGAAATGAGAGCAATCTATACATTTCCTAAGGACATTATTGCTCTCTAGAGTAGTTCGCAATAAATAAGTTGAAGGATAATTTTAAATCTGAACAGTAGACCTTAATTTTATGTCTAAAAATTATAATCGTGTGAAAAGGAACCAGGTTGGTCTTGTTAAAAGCTAGACCGACATTTTTGGACCTAACGGCCATAAAAACCACCGAGTATTTTAAAAATGTGCAATGATTTTAAAGCGATTCAGTACGGGCAATTGAGCTTGGTATGGGGAAGGTAAGCTAACTTGTTTCACCGCAGGAAAAATAAAATAAATCAGTCAAACTGGCCAATGAGTCAGCCTCCTGGACAGCTGGATCAGAAAACTTTACTTAATTAAGATAATCACTGTGTAACGTGCGTCGTCCTGCGATTATGGAATACCGATCATGGTTGCATGGTGAGTTGGTGACACCACGCGTAAGGTACGGAAATGCAACTGCAACTATACAAGGTGTTTCGTTTTCGTTTCGTTTGTGTTGTGAAAAGGAAGCAGGCTGGTCTTCGTTAGACCGTCATATTTGGTGCTTGCGGCCACAAAAATCACAAAGTATTTTACAAATTTGCAATAATTTTAAAGCGATTAAGTATAGGCAATTGAGCTTGATATGGGGAAGGCAGACTAACTTGTTTCACCGCAGGAAAAATAAAATAAATCAGTCAAACTGGCCAATGAGTCAGCCTCCTGGACAGCTGGATCAGAAAACTTTACTTAATTAAGATAATCACTGAGTAACGTGCTTCGTCCTGCGATTATGGAATACCGATCATGGTAGCATGGTGACACCCCGCGTAAGGCACGGAAATGCAACTGCGCATACAAGGTGTTTGTTTGCGTACGTAATAATTATTTACCTACCGAATTGTTTTCGATACTTTGTACGCGGTATTTACTGTGTGGGACAGTAAAAATGTGCGTAAATAAAACAAAGTGCATTACCAGTGTTCTCACCCACAAGCCGCCACTGCTCCATGCCATGAAGCTCGATCAATCCAATCAATAGCCATACGAAAACCATTAGTTTTTGAGCGTTGTACATTTTATTTTATGAACCGCGGTTTCCACTCAAGAACTTGTTGATCCTTGAGGTTATCGACATACGAGTACTCACTCATGTCTATGAAATTAAAAATGGCAAGATAATAATTCTATTATTTGCACTTTCATACATAAAATAAACCCATGTTCTTTAGAAGTTATTTGTAGTCATTGAACGGACCGCGGATTACTTTGATTTATTTCATGTTATTTATTAATTAAATATTTAAGAACTTATTTATTACACCACTCGAATGACTAGAACCAATTACGCGTTTGTGATTACTAGGTGTTTCTGTGACAACCCAAATAAACCAAGGCCTGTAATGGGGCTAGACAGTAGTAAATTTTTAATTTGATAGGCAAGGGCTAGTCACGCATTACAGATTAATAACTATTTGCTGGCAATTTTTGTTTCTTGTTAAATTAAATTACTAGATTTGCACGTTGATACACCCTGTATATTCTGCAGTGCAGGTGGCATAACGCGCGACAGTACCGAGATATCGCCAACGGAAGTCGTCGGTCCTTTGGGGGTGTGTACCTACATTCTAGTCTAACTAATTTATGCGCTACTAGTAAAGCAATGATTACTCATAGAAAATTGTGGATTGGCAGTTCAATTTATTATTACACGTATCGGCCTTAGACCCTATGATCCATATTATTACCTACTTATTATAAGGACAGTTCGTTGTTTATTAGATTTGCACCTAAATACATACTGTATATTCTGCAGTGCAGGTGGCAGCGTAACGCGCGACTGTACCGTGATATCGCCAACGGAAGTTGTCGGTACTTTAGGGGTGTGTGCATTCTATTCTAATTAATTTATGCACTCCTAGTAGTTAATGTTTCCGACAATCGATAAGAGGTCCAACGACTAGTTCCTTTCAGTGATAAGGAAATACATATTGTGTGGAGATATTGGCTAGAAATACTACGTAAGAGATAAAAGCTAAGGAATCGAGCTAAGAATCGGAAGCATCAGAAACAATAAAATGTGTGTAATTAAAGAATCAGACTAAAACAGGATAAAAACGCATAGAGCACGGAACAAATTTAAATGTCTGCCCCAGCTGAAAATCGAACCCGGGGCTTCTTCTCAAATGCGTTATCAAAGAAAAGCGTTATCAGGTCTGGTAGCCGGTGGAACAGTGTCTGTATGTAGCTAGTTCCACTCTAGAACTCACCAATCTTTTCGTCGCGGTCCCACGTCCGCGCGCAGTCGGCGAGCGCAGTGCGGAAGTGCAGGTGACACTGCAGGATGTCTGGTAGCCGGTGGAACAGTGTCTGTATGTTGCTAGATCCACTCTAGAACTCACCAATCACCAAATGGCACTGCAGGATGTCTGGTAGCCGGTGGAACAGTGTCTGTATGTAGCTAGATCCACTCTGGAACTCACCAATCTTTTCGTCGCGGTCCCACGTCCGCGCGCAGTCGGCGAGCGCAGTGCGGAAGTGCAGGTGACACTGCAGGATGTCTGGTAGCCGGTGGAACAGTGTCTGTATGTTGCTAGATTCACTCTGGAACTCACCAATCTTTTCGTCGCGGTCCCACGTCCGCGCGCAGTCGGCGAGCGCAGTGCAGGTGACACTGCAGGATGTCTGGTAGCCGGTGGAACAGTGTCTGTATGTTGCTAGATCCACTCTAGAACTCACCAATCACCAAATGGCACTGCAGGATGTCTGGTAGCCGGTGGAACAGTGTCTGTATGTTGCTAGATCCACTCTGGAACTCACCAATCTTTTCGTCGCGGTCCCACGTCCGCGCGCAGTCGGCGAGCGCAGTGCGGAAGTGCAGGTGACACTGCAGGATGTCTGGTAGCCGGTGGAACAGTGTCTGTATGTAGCTAGATCCACTCTAGAACTCACCAATCTTTTCGTCGCGGTCCCACGTCCGCGCGCAGTCGGCGAGCGCAGTGCGGAAGTGCAGGTGACACTGCAGGATGTCTGGTAGCCGGTGGAACAGTGTCTGTATTTTGCTGGCGTTCAGTATCGCTGGACTGCTCTCTTCCAATGGCTTTTTGTAGTCCTGCGGAATAAAAACAAGTACAAATAAGTAACAAGTTGTCATGTAGCAAAAGCTGTAGTGACTTGAATCAAGATATACTTAGAATGTATCTTAAAACTACTGACTTTCCTACGGGACAGCCAAGTTAGGTAGATTTTTGCCACTGCAGGGCAAAGGCATCCGCTCTTTCTTGCCAGGTTTTTGGCTCTTTTTCAGCCATTATGAAAGTACGATTATAAATAGGTTTAGTATTTTTCGAGCTATGCAAGGGCAAATATACGCTACAGTAAAACGTAGGAACATTACACAATTCTGCAGGAAATTAATGAAATATGTACTTTGCTGGAAAATATTACACGAGTTGTTCTTGGCACCTGATAGTAAATAAGATCAGGAAACAGACCGCGATCCAATAAAATTGTAATAAAATGTGTTCGTTTTTATTACGATAATAAAATTATTGAGTAAACAGTGGGGTTATCAATGGGTATATCAATTCGACATAATATCCTTATTTCAGAATGAACAACATTTATCGTTAATTTATTAAAAGGATATTTGTCTTACGTCTGTTCTGGGAGGAAGGAAATTATAAAGTATTACGAATAAAGCATTTTATAAAACGTCAAACAGATTTGATTTTAATTTCACTTCCTTGTTGAAGGATTACTAGAATTATGAAATTATATCTGATTCCCTTGGGGACTTTAGAGAAAGTCTTCTCATGACTGATATCACAGTTTTATAATTATACTAATCATGAGCCATACTAGGAAATCATTAGTGATCATTTGGACTTGGATTAGTACATAAAAATAACTTTGCTAGCAGGGACAGTCATTGGACTTTTTTTAATGGTTGTCTAAGTACAGTCCTACTCTCTTATAGTCTAATCTAACTAATAAATCTACTTAGAAAGTTACATAAATAGAAATGGCACTTTTTATTTTGTTTCCTTCCTATTAGTTAGATCGGTGGCAAAAGGAAGGGGAACTTTGCCTAGAAGTGACTTTTTTCCACAAGTTAAGCCTACATCCTTTGCTTGGCACATACACGTCTCATTATAAATACACAAATTACAACGCAAGTAAACTTAAGCCTCTAGTTACAAACCTTGACATCAGAGTTCACAGATTGTCGCTTTAACATTTAACGTGACAGGAATAAAAAACTTGTGAATCCGTCATGAAACGCGTCATATTTTAAAATAGAAGTTAAGTAGGTAGTATTGAATGCAAACAGTTGGATATAATGTAAATTTGATGAGGTAAAGAGGTTCTCAAATGCTTTTAAGCCGACTACAAAAAAGAAAGGAGGTTCTCAAGTCGTAGGGGACTCCTATACTCCTATCTTTCAGTTCAAATGATGACTAGTAATTTAAACGAAAGTTCTGAAAAGAAAAAGAGTAAAGTTTAATCCAAACAGAAAACGAAATAAAATATCTATAACGAATGGTTGTACTAAACCACAGAGCACAAAAATGTCATTCGCGCTACTAAACTGTAAAGGCTAACAGATAACGAATTAAACTTCTTGTTCATCTTCATTTAGGTATTATAGATTGCATGTTTTACGGTTTGAACAGCACTGTAAAGTTATCAACCCAATACAAACAAGTAACACTTTGCAACTTGACAAGGCGGTGTCAGGCCTTGTGAGCAAGTTATTCCATGCCTCCATGCCTTATTATAATTGCTTATCTCACATGCCACTGCGAAGATACGCATCGGAGAATTAAATTGTGTTATTGTTGTCACAACCTTGACGGGGCAAAGTGTTAAGTTATTCAAGCACGTTGTAAAAAATACTAAGAGTGCTCTACAAAAAGTAAGTATTTATTGTAAGTTTACAAATTGATCGCGCTTATCATAATAATACTATTGAGCAGCGATGGTATTTTTTAACCTCCCCAGCTTGAAAAGAACTAGCATTTTCTCACTCGTAGAGGTGAAAAGTTGTGTGTACCTACCACACGAGAGAAAATTCATTACAACTCGTACTTTTGCATCCCTCACTAAGCTTAGTATACTACTTTTGATCCTTCAATATATCGAGATTCAAAACGGCACTTGTACGCGTTTTTTTGTAGCAAACATAAACTTCTCTCTCTTGTTGTACAAATAACTATCAGGCAATCTGTACACGAAGGAAATACTTACTATAGGTTAAGTAAGTGCATTTAATAAAATTGCAGGATAGAGATATTTACTTGAAAATTAACAATTATTACAGTGGTAATAAAGTTTAGATTTTAAAGTACAAAATGTCTTGCAATAATAATTAAACAAGGCAGTAAGTGTGGTCGTAGGTAAGAAGTTAATAGGCAGACACGGTTGTTAAGAAGATTTACGTTAGTTTTCAATCTTCATAACAAGCATCGATGGGCATGCACCGGTGGCTAGGTAACTAGGTGAAGGATGACAGTAAACCAAACAGTGCCGAGCGATACAATAGCTCGCTGGAAATAGAACGCATTCTTCAAATTCATGCGAACCGTCTGCATGGAATAAACAATCAGTCTGTGCACAACTTATATTATTCGGAGAAGGCATTCAGAGGATATTAACGTGCCAATTTACATACTTCAGCCAGAGTTATTCCATGTTATAAAGACTGGACAGAATTAAACGACTCTGATAATGGCATAAAAGGCCAAGTAAGTCATTATACGGTCAAACCACTTGTCGCCACATCATCAACGTATAATGTTACAACGTAAATACTGTTTGCGCACACAAAAAACGTTGATATGGCATATGCCCGGCGCCGTTTAAGCGACCTCGTGCACTCAACTAGCAAATTCTGCCTATTCAAACGCCTGTCCCACTTCCTAATATGCTAATACACGACATGTGAATTGTGGGCGAAACAATACATTATGTAGGCCAGACAGGTTTCCAGATTTAAATGTATTCGTTTTTGACAACCCCAAACAGTTATGTATTCGCATTAGGAGATTCGTTTTCACCAGAATTCATAAGCTTTCTGTAGCAAACAAAGAAAAGAAAGTTGGCAAACGAAATGACTAAATACGGTAGTTTTAACAGAGCATCTCACTAACTCTTCTTGGCACAAGACTCCACCGGAACAATAAACGGAACACGACAAAAGAAACGTGAATTCTAGATCAAAGATACTCATATGCCGACCGAAACTAAACGATAAAGACACATTGTGTGGAATAGCCGGTGTTTCCACAATAGTCGACGTGAATCTATTAGTCTTTCCCACAACTTTCACCCCTTTAGGTTCCTACATGTCACGAGATAAGTGGCATATTGCGTAATGCGGACAGAAATTCAGTAGTTGTTCACAAAAGTCCGCAGACCACTTTCTGCCGGTTAATCGCATTAATAAGCAGCTAGTCCAACGCCAACTGGTCTGTTTTGCAACTGTCAGCTTACGATTTAATTAACTCCGCTGTCATGTCTGTCACACCTCCGTGAGGTAATAGAAAACAAAAGTGGCAAGTAGTTTGCATCGATTTGCTGGTGTTGCGTAATATGAATGAACTGTCTGTCATGTCATGTGGTTGACTTATAATTGGCGGTTGGTCCGCCATCCGGCGTACGCCATCAATCTAAGCTTCCTTCCCGATCACGAATTTCTCTAGAGTCATGAGAAAATGTCAGCGTGTGTTCAGCCATCGCCGGGGGATCCGCGATGTTACGATACCGACAAACTGGTTTGAGCACTGTACCGGAGACCGGAGACCGGAGGTCGGGCGTTTGTTGACAATATCATGTGGACTTACTTCAAAATTGCGCAAGACAAATGTTTGAAATGCCACCGCCAATTGCGAACTAAAGATATTTGCACGGGAAACACTGGCATAATGTTGAAAGCTTAATTAAATTCTGTTCGTACATATCATTGCCAGAACCATTGGTAATTAGACCACATGGTGTGCGAAGTGTTGCAAAATCGGTGACATTGAAAGCAAACTGTGAATTGGGAGGTAATGTACCTATTGGAGCTATTCAGTTTGTTTGATGCTGAATGTTAATTACGTTTCTCATTAGCAACTTATTTAATAATTGTTAGCTAGAACTAGAGATCTACCTAGAGATAGATTGTTCTAAGTTGTTGATTTTTGTTTATATGTATTTGATAGTATCCGAAACTATAGCCAGCTACTTTTATTTAAGTTCGGCTTCGCAAGCTACTTTATTCCAGCTTAGTTTTACCACGAGAAACTCCTTATTTTTACGAGGAAATAGGTAGCAGCAGGTAGGCCTCTATCTTTCAAGTATGTTTAGTTATAATATCCATATTTGGACATAATATTGATAGAGGATAAATAATAAATAGCCTACACAAGTTTGCGTATGATGTAATAGTAAACATACGTTAAAGCTAAATATTTTTTCCTGTTGTCTACACATCAACGGGATTTGTAAGAAATTGTTATTTTGCTCACACATTCTATTTACTGACGTGTTCATTTCATTCATACGTTACGCTCGTTTAAGAATGAAAATAAATAAATTGAATTGTTCTAACAATGTTTGATCTCTTAGTCATTATTAGCCTAGGAACTACACGATCTTAGACTAGACTTCAGTCACGTTTCCCGTATCGGTAAAGGTACCTGTACGTACTAAACAGGTAATTATTTGAGACACGGATTACTAACTGAAAATAGTATTAGCCACCTACGTTTACGTAAGTAGTTGAGACGTAAGAGACAAAAAGATTTCAGTGTTCACTGTTCAGTTAAGTACATAGCACAGAGCCCCATAATATCAAACATGAACTTTTGCCAGGTAGCGCAAAATTAGTCCTATGAGTATTTTAGGTACTTTCTTTAACTTGTAGGGGTAAAATGTAGCTAAAGAAAGACACGCAGAAATTAAGATGATTAGCATTTATAAACCTATTATAAAAAAAATGTCGTAAGTACACTTACATACCTGACGATCCGACTTGAGCGTGAAACTATCTGAAACTTTTATCTTTGTCAGTTCAAAAGTTGAAGAAGGGAAGGGAAGCTATCTTGGTTCGTTACTCACGTTGACGAGCCGCTGCAGCGTGGCCACGTACGAGTTCTCGCTGTGGATGATGGCGGCGACCACGTGCCTCCTCCGCAGCTGCACCGGCGTGAGGCTGTCCGGCGGCGGGCCTAGAGCGGGTGCTGGCAGGTGCAGTAGTGCGCTACTCACGTTGACGAGCCGCTGCAGCGTGGCCACGTACGAGTTCTCGCTGTGGATGATGGCGGCGACCACGTGCCTCCTCCGCAGCTGCACCGGCGTGAGGCTGTCCGGCGGCGGGCCTAGAGCGGGTGCTGGCAGGTGCAGTAGTGCGCTACTCACGTTGACGAGCCGCTGCAGCGTGGCCACGTACGAGTTCTCGCTGTGGATGATGGCGGCGACCACGTGCCTCCTCCGCAGCTGCACCGGCGTGAGGCTGTCCGGCGGCGGGCCTAGAGCGGGTGCTGGCAGGTGCAGTAGTGCGCTACTCACGTTGACGAGCCGCTGCAGCGTGGCCACGTACGAGTTCTCGCTGTGGATGATGGCGGCGACCACGTGCCTCCTCCGCAGCTGCACCGGCGTGAGGTTATCCGGCGGCGGGCCTAGAGCGGGTGCTGGCAGGTGCAGTAGTGCGCTACTCACGTTGACGAGCCGCTGGAGCGTGGCCACGTACGAGTTCTCGCTGTGGATGATGGCGGCCACCACGTGCCTCCTCCGCAGCTGCACCGGCGTGAGGCTGTCCGGCGGCGGGCCTAGAGCGGGTGCTGGCAGGTGCAGTAGTGCGCTACTCACGTTGACGAGCCGCTGCAGCGTGGCCACGTACGAGTTCTCGCTGTGGATGATGGCGGCGACCGTGCCTCCTCCGCAGCTGCACCGGCGTGAGGTTATCCGGCGGCGGGCCTAGAGCGGGTGCTGGCAGGTGCAGTAGTGCGCTACTCACGTTGACGAGCCGCTGGAGCGTGGCCACGTACGAGTTCTCGCTGTGGATGATGGCGGCCACCACGTGCCTCCTCCGCAGCTGCACCGGCGTGAGGCTGTCCGGCGGCGGGCCTAGAGCGGGAGGCGGCATCCTCGTGCCGGTCCCGCCGCGGTGCTGCCCGCCGCACGAAAACATGTCCTCTTCCAGCTGGAACAAGGGTATACTGTCAGTTTTTGAAATTGTTCGAAAACCTTCGGTTTCAACTGGCCCAGAGAGCGATAGATTTTAAACCTTAGTAAGGTTAGAAAGGGGTGTAAGGGGCCCTACCAACACCTTCGGGGCCCAAGCCAACCTTACCTGCCCGTGGTGCACCCTGCTGGTCAACGGACGAGGAAATGGCGACCCGCCAACCCGCACTGGATCAGCGTGGCGGGTGACGATCCAACCCCCCTAAATAAACATGGCAGTACAAGTCAAACCATGGCCCCAAGTTCCCGGCGGCTCCAGTTGCAGAACTGGCGTTGACGGGCGCCGGCCAAGCACTGGAACCAGGGGTGCTAAGAATCCCCGGGCGGCGCTCCTCCGTCAAACGACCAAAGCAAACGCACCCACGGACAACCGACGTAGATTATCACTGGTGACATACAACACGCGCACTTTAAGGACCGACGAGAAGCTCGCCGAGCTGGAAGAAGAGATAGGCAGGCTGAACTGGGATATCATAGGGTTATCTGAAGTCCGAAGAGAGGGGGAGGACACGATAACCCTCAAATCCGGTCACCTGTTCTATTACCGGGAGGGCGATCAACAGTCCCAAGGTGGTGTCGGGTTTATCGTGCACAAGTCCTCGTCAACAATATCATCTCTGTTACAAGCATATCAAGCAGGGTGGCGTACCTGATACTCAGAATATCTAAAAGATATTCGCTGAAGGTCATACAGGTTTACGCACCGACCTCGAAACACCCTGACGATGAAGTAGAAGTTTTGTATGAGGACATCTCAAAAGCCATACATGCTTCAAAGTCGCACTACAGTGTTGTAATGGGGGACTTCAATGCAAAGTTGGGCGAGAGAAGCGGTGATGAGTTGGGGGTGGGGCCATTTGGATATGGGGATCGGAATCCGAGGGCCAGATGCTGGCCGAGTTCCTGGAGAAGGAGGAACTCTACATGATGAACTCGTTCTTCAGAAAGCCGCCTCATAGGAAATGGACCTGGTTGAGCCCCGACGGTTCTACCAGAAATGAGATAGACTTCATTATGGCCACAAAGAGACAAATTTTCAATGATGTCTCGGTGATCAACAGGGTTAAAACCGGAAGCGATCACCGAATGGTCAGAGGCACATTGAACATAAACGTCAAACTAGAACGGTCTCGCCTAGTGAAGTCTACGCTCCGACCATCTGCGACCCATATTCAAAACCAAAGCTTCCAACTGGAACTTACAAATCGCTTTGCTTGCCTAGATTGCGATTCCGTGGACGATATCAATAACAGTTTAGTGGAAACTGTCCACACAGTCGGCTCCAAGTTCTTTAAGCCCTGTCGTAAAAATAGACCTCAAAAACTAACCGATCGAACTCTGAACCTCATGGCAGAAAGGCGTTCTATGACGCTGCAATCCTCTGATGACACGGAGTCATATCGGCGGCTCAACAGACAGATATGCCAGTCCCTGCGGAGCGATATTCGAAACTTTAATACTAAAAATATTAAAGATACGATTGAGCGAAACAAGGGCATCAAAGTTTTCGCCAGGGACCAGTCTATTGGGCAGAGCCAGCTGACAAAGCTGAAGACGGAGGACGGCAGGGTAGCATCCACGAGGCCAGAGGTACTGAGGGAGATCGAACGGTTCTATGGACAGCTGTACACTTCAGTTGCAAAACCTGTTAATAGCTTAACAGACCCTAGAGCAAAACTTACCCGACACTATACCGAAGATATCCCGGACATCAGCTTGTATGAGATTAGGATGGCCCTTAAACAGCTCAAAAACAACAAGGCGCCGGGCGAAGACGGAATCACATCAGAGCTACTGAAAGCGGGTGGAACACCAGTACTTAAAGTCCTTCAGAAGCTCTTTAATTCTGTCTTGTTCGAAGGTGTGACGCCAGAAGCATGGAACAGAAGCGTGGTGGTGCTTTTCTTTAAGAAGGGTGATAAGACTCTCCTTAAAATTACAGGCCCATCTCGCTTCTGAGTCATGTTTACAAGCTGTTTTCGAGGGTAATTACAAATCGTCTGGCTCGCAGGTTTGATGACTTCCAGCCTCCCGAACAAGCCGGCTTCCGAAAAGGGTACAGTACCATTGATCACATTTTCACGCTGCGGCAGATTGTACAGAAGACCGAGGAGTACAATTTGCCACTATGCTTAGCGTTTGTGGACTATGAGAAGGCCTTTGATTCTATCGAGACGTGGGCAGTACTGCAGGCTCTACAGCGGTGCCACATTGACTACAGGTATATCGAAGTGTTGAAGTGTTTATATAGAAACGCCACAATGTCAGTTCGAACACAAGATCAGACCACGGCGGCTATTCCATTGCAGAGAGGTGTAAGACAAGGAGATGTACTATCTCCGAAGCTCTTCACCAATGCGATGGAAGATGCCTTCAAGCTCCTGGAATGGGAAGAACTTGGCATCAATATCAATGGCGAATACATCACTCACCTTCGGTTTGCTGACGATATCGTGGTCATGGCAGAGTCATTCGAAGACCTCAGCAAATGCTACAGGACCTCAATCGGGTTTCCCAACAAGTGGGACTCAAGATGAATATGGACAAGACGAAAGTCATGGCCAACTCACATGTAGCGCCCACCCCAATATCAGTAGGGAACTCGATTCTCGAAGTGGTGGACAAATACGTCTATCTAGGACAAACAGTCCAACTAGGAAGATCTAACTTTGAGAAGGAGGTCACTCGGCGAATCCAGCTCGGCTGGGCAGCTTTCGGGAAGTTACGCAGCGTCTTCACGTCCAAAATTCCTCAGTGTCTCAAGACGAAAGTGTTCGAACAGTGTGTCATGCCAGTGATGACCTACGGTGCCGAGACGTGGTCTCTAACTGTCGGCCTCCTTAATAGACTAGGAGTCACTCAGCGAGCTATGGAGAGAGCTATGCTCGGTGTTTCCCTACGTGATCGAATCAGAAACGAGGAGATCCGTAGACAAACCAAGGTAACCGACATAGCTAAGAGAGTCAGTAAGCTGAAGTGGCAATGGGCAGGCCACATTGCTCGAAGGACTGATAATCGGTGGAGCAGGAGAGTTCTCGAGTGGAGACCACGTACCGGCAGACGCAGCGTAGGACGGCCCCCCGCGAGATGGACAGACGATCTGGTCAAGTCCGCGGGGAAATGCTGGATGCAGGCCACTTCTAATCGGACAAGGTGGAAATATTTAGGGGAGGCCTATGTTCAGCAGTGGACGTCCTATGGCTGATATGATGAAGGTTAGAAAAGAATTCAAAACCTATGTAAAAATATATAGACGGGGTTGCAAATTAAGTACATCTCTACACCATCCTACTACCGTGCTATCACTTTCGCTATCACCTTGCTAAACTTGAAGGTTGCTAAGTATGTGATGCAGGTTTACAATTTGAGGCTACCTTGCCTTGAAGTACTGCATTTTATTTATGTATTTTTTTTTCTACTGTCGCATGTGTTTGTTTTATTTTAATGTATGTAAAGTATGTTGTTATGTTATGTTGTTTAAAAGAGTTGTGCGCGGTGGGTACTGTGTTCCAAGTTAAGGCAGAGTGTGAATAGGTAAGCTTTGCACTAATAAAATTGAATGCAAAGAACATAACGTCTTAAAAAAATCAATAATGGAAATCGTCGCTTTCAATGTCAAATCATTGTGAAACCACATGTTTTTACTCAAATCATGTCAGACCGGGTTATAGCAACACTTGAAAATCTGTGGTTTTCTTTCATTGCTGAGTTTAATGTTATCCTCGGAACGACACACTTCACAAAATAAGCATTCATTCCTTCACAAACAAACCGGCACCACTTGTATTTTAACGAGCGAATTCACACATAAAATATGAACTTAACCTTAACTTGTAACTCGTACAACACACAAATAAACACATTTTCACTCATGGAGTTAACATTTGAACGCGGCATCTTCCTTGTTATAAACCACTGCGATGACGCGATACGACAAGGTCGTTGCAAATTGCAGTATATATTTGCAGCCTTTGAATGCTAATTCCGTCTGTGAGAAAGATTTCACATGGTTTACGAGACGGTTTGAATAAGACTGCATCGGATGGAATCAACAAGGTTTCTAAATATGTAGCACTCATCGAGTTCCGCTCCGCCGATGCGTCAGTGAAAACCGGGCCATCTGGACACTGTCTTACTTTACTATTTCCATCGTGTAAACGTCAAAAGCAACTCAGCGCTCTCCGCGACTTACTCGTTTGTCAAACTCTGCAAAGCAATAGTGATCCTTCTCGCGGCGCAGTCTTACACAGAACATGTTTGCGGTGATTTAATTCGCTTCGTTCGTTACAAGAAACGGAGATTACATCAACTTTTGACGTTTACAAATCGCACGTGAATCTCGGAGTCACACTAAAAATACACTGAAGTAAAGCTAGTAAAACATACGATCGTGGACATGACTCCATTATGGTGTCGTACTGGATACCACTCGCACATCATTATATCACATGTTTTTATAGAATATTTGTTTAGCAACTTAGCGAGGCGGCTATGCGCAGGCGGCTCAACACGCGTCGCTCCACTCGTTTACTGCCGTTTGTTGTTCAATGACCACTCAATGGTTCGAGTGAATCATCTAATATAATTGTGAATCATTATAGTGGTCTTAATATGTTGTTACATTTCCTGTCCCGTACTGACTTATATATCGGCCAATGAAGGGACTCTCTTAATTCCAGAAACGGTACGTGCAGCAGAGTCAATGACTCTCGTTTATGACTGTGCGTCGTTTGTGTCATTGATACTGTCTGGAATGGTGCTTGAATGAAGTAGTATTTCCAGTTTTCAATTTATTAACATTTTGTATAATATTGACATAAAAAACCACTTGATGTAGACAGACGAATGTGAAAAAGATTATGTTGTGTCATAATAATCATAATGAATGAACGACTGTTCTGAACTGTATGTTTTTATTTTGCAGTGCAACTTTTTCATTGTCGGCGATGTATTGAGTTGAGTCATTTATTTTCAAATCGCGATGCTCCCTAATTTGTGATTCCTTATGAAGAAACTAATTAAATACTTAGTCTTCCCTTTGGAGACAACTCTACATAAACATCAGAAGCGAGAATAAATGGGCAATTGCAGTTTTGGTATGCTGCCAGCTGCATCGAGGGTAACGTCCCCAAGGCTAGCTGCCAATTTGAACCTAACTAGACAACACGACGAAATTTGGCCATTATTTCGGTCTCGTACACTTTGTAATTGGCTAGATGGAGCGCTTGTTGTAACTGTATAAGCTGATTTTCAAGGAATTCAAGCATCTAATAAGACTTATTGATGTGGTCTTTGGCTATGGAAAAGCAAAAATCTTTAGATTTGTAGTGTTCTTGTGTGTTGTACAGTTAGTTATCTTACATTAGTTACACCTTCTAGACCTTCAGGCATCTTGTAAGAAGGCCTAGCTTAAAAATACATGTAGATTGTAGATACCGAGGTTATACCGACCTTTGGAAGCTTGGGCATCTTGTCTGCCTCATTGGCGTGCATGTCGTACTAATGCGTGGACCCCCTACGCACGCTGAACCAGCGCGCTAGCCGCCCCCCTCCCTCGTCTCTACAAGCTACTGAGTAACCTACCTCTGGAAGCTTGGGCATCTTGTCTGCCTCATTGGTGCATGTCGTACTGGTGCGTGGACGTGGCACGCTGAACCTCCCCCTCCCTAGTCGTCTCTACAAGCTACTGAGTAACCAACCTCTGGAAGCTTGGGCATCTTGTCTGCCTCGTTGGCGTGCATGTCGTACTGGTGCGTGGAGCCCCTGCGCACGCTGAACCAGCGTGCTAGCCTCCTCCCTCGTCTCTACAAGCTACTGAGTAACCTACCTCTGGAAGCTTGGGCATCTTGTCTGCCTCATTGGTGCATGTCGTACTGGTGCGTGGAGCCCCTGCGCATGCTGAACCAGCGCGCTAGCCTCCCCCCTCCCTCGTCTCTACAAGCTACTGAGTAACCTACCTCTGGAAGCTTGGGCATCTTGTCTGCCTCACTGGCGTGCATGTCGTACTGGTGCGTGGAGCCCCTGCGCACGCTGAACCAGCGTGCTAGCCTCCCCCCTCCCTCGTCGGGGTTACAAGCTACTGAGTACCTACCTCTGGAAGCTTGGGCATCTTGTCTGCCTCACTGGCGTGCATGTCGTACTGGTGCGTGGAGCCCCTGCGCACGCTGAACCAGCGCGCTAGCCTCCCCCCTCCCTCGTCTCTACAAGCTACTGAGTAACCTACCTCTGGAAGCTTGGGCATCTTGTCTGCCTCATTGGTGCATGTCGTACTGGTGCGTGGAGCCCCTGCGCATGCTGAACCAGCGCGCTAGCCTCCCCCCTCCCTCGTCTCTACAAGCTACTGAGTAACCTACCTCTGGAAGCTTGGGCATCTTGTCCGCCTCATTGGCGTGCATGTCGTACTGGTGCGTGGATCCTCTCCGCACGCTGAACCAGCGGGCCAGCCTCCCCCCTCCCTCGTCATCTCTACAAGCTACTGAGTAACCTACCTCTGGAAGCTTGGGCATCTTGTCGGCCTCATTGGCGTGCATGTCGTACTGGTGCGTGGAGCCCCGGCGCACGCTGAACCAGCGCGCCAGTCTCCCCCCTCCCTCGTCGTCGGGGGGAGGCGCGGGGGGTACCGGCGTCGCACCGCTGCCGCTGCTGCGCCAGCGCTCGCATAGCTCTCGGGCGCGCGAGAGCGTGTTGCGGAGCTGGCCACTTGTCCTGCAACAATAGAAAACTAAGTTATTATAATACTCCTATTCTTCTTCTACTTCGATTGGGACACCAATGTTCTACGATGAACTATGTACCTACACTACAGTCAAGTTCATGTCCGGTTAGAGACTCGATCAGCCATATTAGGTCTCGTCCGCGGACCACACGGCATGAGAACGGTCCTAAGTTCAAACTGTCTAACCTAGCCTCAGCTTGCAACGTATGGGCCTGAAGTTGTAATCTTGGAATTATTCAGAAGACATTTATAACTTTATCCTCGGATATCTAACTCATCTCATTTATAGAGAAAAGGGTAAAGACGGAATGATAACTCAAATCTCATAGAGCAAGCGACCACACCTTTTCGCATCGAACAGAACATAATATCCTCTGCACTTCGAAACATGTAACTAAAGGAACTAGCATATAAAGGTAAACTGATACCATAGCAACTGTACAGTTGATCCCTTTAGCATTCATTCAGAACGATTGAGAACAATGTCAATGGCGATCCACAGACGTCCTTCTTCAAGATGCGGGTCATCCAACCTGATACGAGGCTAATGTAATTATATCGTTACAAAGAATATGTTGTGGGTTTTACATTGCTAGTTTATATTATTGCTATTGCTAGCCGTAGCAGCCCGTGTAGAATAGCGACACCCCATTTCTTACCCGCGGGTGTAGTAAGAGGCGACTAGACTAAGGGTCTCGACTCGGTGTCCCACACGAAAAGAAGAAGAAGGGACTCGAGGGTTTCGTGCGTGTTTTAGGTGACAGAGTGACAACCTCTGTAAAACATTATAACGGGTTTTTACTCACGGTGGGGTTATTTTGATATTTTTTTGCTACTTAAAATAACCCCACCGTGAGTCAAAACCCGTTAAAATGTCTTATAGTTTTAGTGATAATAACCACGGAACCTTAATATCAAGTGCAACCTCTCTGTAGTATAGCGATACACGATTTTTCGGAAATGGCCTGTAAATTTTTATCTGACGTGGTGATAACGGCGTATTTTTACTACTATTAACACTCTGCCTACCCCGTAAGGGATAAAGGCGTGGTAGTGTGTATGTATGTAGTTTACATAATAAATAGGGTCATTACCCCCGATTCTATCCTCATAGTGAGTGTTCCTGGTATTTATTCAAGTTTTACCGCACCAAGGGTCATGCGCGCTCCATAGCCCCATGACAATGCCCAGTCAGCCGTGACGCATGGGATGTTAAAATGCGCATGTAATTTACCAATGCGTCCGTGATACGAGCCATTAGTCGGGTAGTTTTCTAGTTGAATTCCTGGGTATATTTCTATCTGTCTGTACTCTAAGAGAACATCAGACGAACTCTAGGATACTTAACAATTTTCATAAATGACAGTAAGAAATTGAAAAAATGTCATGCATCGAGCGGGGCTTGAACCCGGGCCGCATGAGTCAACACCACACCGATCTGCTACTGGCTGATTTCGATTTAATTTAATATTTTAATAATTGTGCACATTTTATATTAAGTATAGTGGGTGCTATATAAATATAGTATCTTATTTAGTTTCAATTTTCTACATCGTGATGAAAGCGCTATTAAAAATGTATGATTATTCTAATGATAGCGGTTTTTCTACATAATTTGCGTGTTTAAGTCAAGATTTATATTCAAGTTCAGTGGGGCTATAAAATTAGTTTTAATTCGCAGAGCAAACACAGGATATGAGCTATTAGTCTCCACACGGAAGAAGCGACTAGCACGGACCACAATAATTAGAGAAACTTGAAATTGGAATAGAAACTCATGTAGTCGGGCGACTTTCAGACTATTTTTATTCCTTAATAGTTTAAATTAATTCATTAGTCATATCGAGTGGGGAACTAAGTCGACGAATGGCCCGAAGAACAGTGTAGTGTCAGTTTTTTAAAGAGGCTTCTGGCTAACTTTTTGGCCGCTGACGTAGTTGTGTAACGAACGACTACCATAGACAGACAGCTACTGGTTCCGACGGTTTAACGGAACCATCTTCCTTTCGAACAATAACATGTTTCAGCCTGCATCGTTGTAACCAAACCGGGAATAATGTCATACATAACATGATTAATTGACAAAACATATTAACTAAATATTCCCTCCTAGAATCAATCCAGGGCCAGGGTTTTCCGGATTAAACTGCTACAAATGATTTCATGGTCTATTTTCCGGACTACGAAAACATTTGTAAGAGTTTATTTCAATAAAGCACTGCATTTAAACTAGGTTTAGATTGCATCATGGTTAGTCGCCAGTCTTTGCATAACCCATGGCGCCCTATTAAATGATAAATTAAAGTTGGACTGGCCACTAGGAGATCAATTTCTGTAAGTGTGGTTTCTGAAATCGTGCACGGAATTTGGAAACGTATGGTCCAACCACTCCTATCACAGTTTCTATTACTCGAATGTGTTAACATCTAAGACGTGTGTAAATTTACAGTATCAATACATAGGTAGTATAAAATGAAGTAACTTTTTTACGTTTCTCTAGCTGTCTGTCAGTCGTAGAAATTGGTAATTCCTCCTAAACTACGAAACGCGGTTTTTTGCAAAAGATAGGTATAATGGAATAAAGAGGAAGGTTTATATGTATAACACATGTATTTTTTTCCCGCCAGAAAATGAGTTGCAGTGAGTGAAACCGATAACGGGCGAAGCAGACTTTCAAAAACATCAAACATCTAAATCAAAAATAGAGTTCTAGGTGTGTCACAGTCCCTTCGTCAGCTGACGCAATCATTGTAACTGCAAATGAGATAATCGAATTAAACAATCGATCAATAAATGGATCAATAATCATAAAATGACGATAGACCAATTATCTTGATAAAATGCGACAAAGAAGCTGACAAGGGCAGCAGTGGGAATGCAAGTCGCATACATCATACATCAGTGTATCTTTAAGGCCAGCGTATATCTAGCGTCATTTGAGCCGTTTTCAGTAGCAAAAGAAAAAATAACTAGCGTAATTGATATAAACTCGATTTTGGATTGGTCGCAAAACTAGGCGTTTTAGCTAGCTTCTAGTAGTTCTAGCTGCTTGATTTCAGATACATATAGTTTCTATTTAAAACAATAACATATAACTTCATTTCACTCGTAACAACAGGTAACTAAATGTAAAGTCAAATCGTACATAAGAGTCACCTATTAAATAGCAAGTTCTTCAATATTAGCTTCCACTCGATTTAAACAAACCGCTTTTCTATTTGCATGCTACTGAAAATGCCGCGCGTCAAATCGCACAAGATATACGTCGTCGACACTTGGAAACTTCTACAGATATTAAATGTTTTATGTATGAGCCGGTGAGAGAATAAGAATAACATTAGGCCGTATTCGGCGATGTGATGAAAGATAAAGCACTGTGTTTGAAACTGTCTCGGTGAGGCAATTGGCTTAATGCAGTTTTATTACCAGGTAGCGGGTATATCGGTTACGGTTCTTGGGGAATTATGCCATCAGTGACTTCGATTCTGTACGACATTTCGTGGCTAATTCTTAGTCATTCTTAACACAACATTTGCAGCTTCGTGTATAAGACTTTCGCGTATACAGGGAGTAACAGAAAGGGTATAACAAGCCGAAAGGAGGTCAAGGTACTCATGAAACTGAACAACTTTCCCCATGAAACATGGGTCGAAATATGAAAAAAAATTTGGAGCTCCCAAACTAAGTATTACGTATTTCTCAGGGGACTCTGATCTTATCTTAATACCCTACCTGATTTGCATCATATTTTTAATAAGGTTACTTTCATTACCATTACCAGGTAGTAGGGATTCCGTTACGGTTCTTTGGGACAATTTCTTAGCTAATTCTTAACACTCTAGATGTGAATGCCAATAAAAGGCTTTTGCGCTTCGTACAAACTTAATAAGAACTCTCATTCGTCTAATCATAAGTCATTTGGCTCTATAAGTAAGTTTCCCTCCTATAAAGTAAATTAGATCTTTTAGGGGGTTCTCTGCGTATTCATTATTATATAGATAATTTCACATAAGCCAGCAAATAGGTCTGTTCTATAGGTAGGATCTTAGAAGAAGAGATAAAAATTTGTTTTAAAAGTAACCTGCTGAATCGATACCTTTTACGAAGTTTTTGTCGCATTTACATTGCTGGGAAGTAGGGCAATCTCAGTGGGTTTCAATCCAATTCAAGGCTGCTGTTTTTCATAGCGGAGAAAATATAAATAATTCAGATACGAATGTTATTAATGTTATTATCTTGAGAGTATAGGCGGTTCGTTTTAAGAGCTGTTTATAACTTTAAGAAAATGGAACAAGCTAAAATATAGCTGATTATCAGATAGTTACATTCCATACATGGACAGCCGGTAAAGATCTAAGAGTTTAGTTTAAAGTGCACTACTACATAATATAATAAAATTCTTTAATGTTATTAAACCTTAAGTGGCTATCAAACCAGCTGGTTTACAAGATAATTATTAATTTTAATCGAACTTTTAATAAGGTACATACAGTTTCTTATAATAATTACGAACTGAACCGTTATCTATTAACAATAAAACTTCAAGCCTAGTAAATAGCCACAGTATGAAAGTTTGCCGTGTGGCTTTGCTACTAGCTTTGAATAGTAATACTGTATTTTTCTACTCATGGCTGCCATAAGACACCAGTAAGGGATGAATTTAACACCTTCGAATATCTAACCTCTTGCCAAGCGTGTAGATTACTGGTAGGGAAATAAATATTCCCCCATAAGAGAGGAGGCCCGCATCCAGCTGTGAACTATTGCAGCTGCTAGATGATGATGAAAGCATAATGACATGAGTTTTCGATCTTTGGCACCGAAGGACCTGCGAAACTCAAATGTTTGCTTGCCAAATTGACTCCAATTGACATTTCGTACAGCCTCAACACTTCTATGCAGCCTTAAAAGGTGCGAACGTGAAGTCGCACCTAACGATGAGGTACATTCAAGCTCTGGTTGGGTTAGACAATTTGGATATAGTACCGTTCTTATACCGCTTGTATAAGACTTACATTGGAGATTCGAATATCTAGCCAGAGGTGAGCTTGACTGTACGTACATAGTTGCCTAAACTGAGCAATCAGATGGGCTGATCAATTATGACATTTGCGTATTTCTTTATGCAGTCTCTGCCTCGATTGTTCGGAGTTCTAGACAATGCAACAGCTCGTATATGGGCTATTGGCCTAGTTGTTTATTGTCTACTGGAAATACAATTCATGGAACTGCAATCGAAATTGTCTTCTTATACGACAGCAATGTTTGGCATGTCCTAATTTATATCAAGCTATTCGAAGCTGAGGGATAATTGTATTTCTTAGGAGTTGTTGCTATTAGGGGCATGTTTAGATCAAATATAATAAGCATGCAATATATATATCCTACTAATATTATAAAGGCGGATGTTTGTGTGTGTGTTTGTTACGACATCACGCAAAAACGGCTGATTAGATTGACATGAAACTTTGCAGAAATATAAAAGGGCATCTGGAATAACACATAGGATACTTTTTACCACGGAAAAATGTCTCATTCCCACGGGATCGCGCATTTTCCAATATTTTTGAAATAGGTTTTAAACGTTTTCGCCGAAAACTAACAGCGACATCTCTTGGCGAATAATGCTTTTTTCCCGCGGAATAATAGGTTGCAGCGGGTGAAACCGCTGACGGGCAGCTAGTATTTTTATAAATAGGAACTATACTACAATTTAGCAGCACCGCCAACTACCATTTCAAGGGTTCAACTTACAGTTGAAATTCTTAATAATTGTAGGTACTGAGAACCATTATTTTTATATCCCCGTGGCAGCTGTTAGTACTTGAACTAAAGAGTTTATAAGAGCCAAAGCAATGCGTATCCATTGCTGTAGGTTTAGACAAACACAAATGTTATTCGCTATTTCGCTATTCTATCGATCAAACGTTTAGTCTAGCTTGTTGGTAACAGAAACCAGGTGGAACTTTCATTTGACGTAATTTAAGCAACAGAATTGAACTAAGTAATTAATTGGTATAAATAGATTAGGGATAGTTACAGCACAACCGCGCGCCGTTTCCTTAATCTGTGGTTAGGGCGATATTTGGGCAAAAGTTACATGAAAATAACTCAATTACTTTACCAAAATAAAGGGAAATTTGACCATAAATATTCCATTACTAAATAAGGACATTGAACTTTCGGCCCCCCTTGATTGAATATTTTAGCATATAAATGTGTTAAAAGCTCAACAAACCAACACACGACCCCTTTTACGAATTTATATTGATCAGTTTACTTCCAAGCAAAATAATGACATCGAATATTGACGAAAATAATTTTGAACTTGATCAAGAAAGAATGTTTTAAGGAAACCAAATATGTGAAACTAAAATGGAAGGTGTGAAACATAATGCTAAATAATGTAGCTTGTTATGGCACTGACCTTATATGAAAGTTTTAATAAAGATACTAAAACAGTAATATCTAGGTAAATATGTTAAAGAAAATTAGGTCACACACATGTGGTTGTGGTTTGATAAAAAGTAGATTTTAAGTCAGGTCAACGAATACCTAAATTGTGACTTATAGGTACTTCTAGTACCTATACCTAAGTCACAAATTAGAGAGATGGCTCGAGGGCCGCGTCTATCTGGGTATCGTGGTGGTATAAATGGTGGTTTTTTATAAAGTTGTGATGCCGGCTTAGAATAGCATCACCCCATTTCTTTCGCGAAGCGACTAAAGGACTCGAGGGTATCATGTGTATTGCAATTTTAGGCGACAGGCTGTCAACCTGTCACTATAGCGATACACGACAATAGCTAAAACGGCCCTCAAATATGTGTCAGACGTGGCGATAACGACCGTACTTTTAAGGTCGTTGACGCTCTGCCTACCCCGCAAAGGATAAAGGCGTGATGTATGTATGTATGTATGTATGTTTATATTTTTAGGTCTTAACGCAGCATATTTTGTTTGAAAACAAAGCAAAGTCATGTTTTTGGAAAGAATTTTAAAATAAACCTGAACTAACACAAGTTTTTAGAATGCAATTAAGTTATGCAATTAAGTTTAGATGTTCGTATGCCAGTTTTTAATCAAAAACCTAAGTTTGACCTGATTTTATCAAAATCCACAAGCAACGGTATATCGTCACTAGCTCCCTAACTAAACCAAAATTCTTGAGGGATTGGTCTAAGACGACCTTTTTAAACGCCGATACATTAGTATCTACCTAGTTAGTTTCTTTATACACACACGGGATGTCAGACGAACAATGTGGTATTCGAAGTAAGTAATTTGAATTTCATAAAGGATGCGTGCGTGAGGTAGGTTGGGTCATACACCCATACGGCCATACGGTACTCTCGTATGCGTATGCGCAACCCGCGGGGCATAGGCCGGCGAGAGACACAGAGTCTGCGGTATCCCTTATCTGCGACCATAGTCGTAAATAACATTGCAATGAGGTGTTCACACAGATAAGGGCATCATTATAAAATACTCGCCTCTCAAACAAAGCACCTACTTGGGAATATAATGCGGTGTGTGTGAACGTTATTAGGAATTTAATTTATTAAGCGAGCCTGGGTGCGACCATAAAATTAATTATTTGTGTTGATGCAGTTTAATGTTATTAAGGAAGCGATAACAAGTTATATTTCAAGAAACATATTTTAATCCTTTATAGGGTAGTAATCACGTTGCATTATTATAGTGTCAGACTCTGAAAATGCAACTGGAATTTAGGGTTACTACATATTGAAGCCATGTCATGCTTTGCAATATCTTCGAGAGGCAAGAAAATGGGCGATGTCGTAAATTCGCACACTACTTTAATTAATTAATCTTTCGTCAGTCGTGAGATATATTCACAACCGTAACAAATTGAAAAAAAAACAACACACGGTTACCTTCATCCCACCATTGGCTGAATATCTAACAAGCAATTGCCCCCAATTTGTGAAAACATAAACTATTTTCAATGACAAAACAATCAATGTAAACGAATCGCGCAGATTAATTAGAGTTCTATTTTTGTTTGGACATGGCAAGTCTGTTTTCATTCAGCTCTTGCGCAAAGAAGATAAAACTGGAATGTTTATTGACAGTGGAAACAGAACATTTACATGCCGTGAGGTAAGTCAGACAATAGGGCTGAATCGCCTTCTGTTGATGCAAAGGCAAATGTTGCAACAAAATAGGATTTACCAGAATATTTTAGGCTTATTTATTGTCAATCAATATTTAGTTAGCTTGAAGGCTTTTGTGGCTCTTTGTGCGGAGCATGGGTGCGGAGGCTAGCTTATGTTGCAAAACTTGCAAAAATAGCTACTGTCAATCAAATACTCATCTATTTTTATACTTTATACATTTTAATGGCTGCCTAAGTACTAACCAGTTAGTATGTACAATAGATAAAAAAACTTTTTAACAAAAAATATCACCGCCGAAAACTGAAAAGCCAAAAATAATAAGTATTTTTAGGATAGGTACTTACCCAAGACATAATTTTGGAAATATTACCTACAATATTGGAACTCAGTAATCCTGAGTCGGCGTCGATAAATTTTACAAATTTAGTAATTAACACGCTTCATTGGCATGACACCGACTCAAAATTACTCAGTTCCAATATTGTAGGTAATATTTCCAAAATTATGTCTTGGGTAAGTACCTATCCTAAAATACTTATTATTTGGCTTTTCAGTTTTCGGCGGTGATATTTTTGTTAAAAATTTTATTTCATAATTTTTAGTGGTTACTTTTCAAGTTAATTTACTTTCAAAATAGCAAACTGACTGCTTCTAAAGAGTTTCAAGCGGACAAAGAAACGTCAGTCGTGTAGGTAAACGAGTACATTATGCTTCAAATCATCATCATCTTCCTGCCTTTATCCCAATTACTTGGGGTCGGCGCAACACGTTTCGTTGAACACAAAATCGTGTTGCAAAAGGATTTGGCTGAATTTTATGACCGGCCGCCTACCAGACGTCAACCCTCCTTGAGAATGCTCTTGTGGTGAATTGACCGCCACCATACGGTTGGCCCTGGCTATTTGGGTCGGGTTTATCCCTCGGCCGCCTTTTACGACCCCCACGGTAAGAGAGGGGGTGGTGCTATTCTTCTCTGGCGGCACCACACAGCCATTATGCTTCAAATGTGTCGCATAATATGAAGAGTTTAATGAATTGTCATGGATTCTTCTATCAGATCCTGACCTGATGACTATGGGACCACCTGGACAGTGCACCCTTTCAAACAAAAAAAGATTTTTTCAAATCGGTCCAAGCGTCTCTGAGTAATTGGTGAACATACATAAAAAAAAAAAAGTTCGGGCTGAATTGAGAACCTCCTCCGTTTTTTTTTTCGTCGGTTAAAAATACCTAGTATTCAGTGGTATAAATAGCCGTTTTTACGCTCTGCCTACCCCACAAGGGATATAGGCGTGATATATGTATGTATGTGTCGTATTTAGTCCCAACTAACACACTCATTAAATGACCGGATCCCTGTAGACTGCAGATTCTAAGAAAATGTAGAAAATCTTAGTATCAATTTAAACCTGCTGTTGCGGCTGTGAAGAAGAAGAATGAATTCTACAAATCTATTTACTTAATAGTCAATCTTTATGCCAAGTTTTACTATCAAATCAAAACATATATAAAACTCCAGATGTACGTGCGAATTAGTTTCAGATTTTTCTTCCTATACCTAATACCTTGAGTACACAAGATTTTGATGAAGAGGATTTTGCTTCATAATAGAATTTTTATAAGTAACTTGATCTCCATTTTATATCTAATTACATAACTAAGCTGAAATCATTGATAGATTTCTAGAGCGAAGAAAATACTTATACATTTAAAAAATCATATTTTTGGTATTTGAACCTGGGGCTGTCGCTATTAGCACTAGCGACGCCTCTACTAACTGGAACACCGCAACAGTCCTTTGCTGGATATGGGCCTCCCCCTATATCGAGGGGTCTGCAAGTATTTTAGGTAAAAGTATAGGAATTGTTTCATTAGGTATCTATACATAAATACCTGAAGGAGACTTCCATAGCATATGGCACAGGGCACAGCTGTATTATTATCAGCGTATGCAAATTAATATCATCTACCTTGACATTCTTTTGTAGCTTTATCGTCAAATGAAGTACAGCTTATTTCACAAGCTGTTTGACTCCAGATAGCCTTGTGCAGCGATAAACCAAAATAAATATTGATTTTAAAACAATTTATGTGAACTATATGGGCTGGTGATTACTTTTTAACATTAATTACTTAAAAATTCTCTGCAATTGCAGTGTTGCCAAATAAAGCTTTTATTGTTATGTGGCCATAATGTAGGTAGATTGTTGTATTAACCCGCTGGCGTGTTTATGATCTCGTTGTAATGACTATAATTAAAGCCAATAATAAATAGTTTCTTACTAAGTAAACATTCTCTTTATTACACCGACTTATAATGTGAGCAAAAAAAAAACATAAGTTTACAAAGTGAAACCTGTATATATAGCAAGTATCAGGTACTTCAAACACTGAGGATCTGTACATTTATTACCTACAGCAATCAGACCAAAAAAGAGATGGTTTTTGACTGCAGAATAGACACTAAATAAGCACTTCCTATCCATTAATATCTTAGAACAAAGACAAAGGAAGCTTACCGACTACAGACCATTTCCCTGCAACATTGTAGCTCGGTATGGCGTTACAAAGTAACGATGCAGCGCGGGCAAGCTACAGGGATAGAGCACGAGCACAAAGCGAATGATGTAAACAAAATTAGACGAACACTCTCTCCGCTCTACTAGAGCGCATTGACCGACCATTGCTGCAGTGTTTGACTTGTTTGTCAGAAATCTAGATCTCAGGCAGCAATGTAAAACAGTGTTGCAAACGCCAATGAGCTTCGTGCCTTACGCTCGTGCTGGCCCGGAGGCAGTGCCCTCTATGGCCCCGGCCGCAGGAAATTCGTGTTAATTGTCTACACCACCGCTAATTGTTCGGCGGGACGAACAGGACCCACCGCACAGGAAGTTCCAGTCATCTCGGTTCAAATTTAAATGTTGCGTTCTAGAATTCTGCGAAAGATAAAGGATGTTGTTTCCAGTCAGTTTAGTAAGTGACACTGCCCGCATATGCCGCGGAAACTTTAAGCGTATCGAAAGACGATATCGTGGGACTAACGCCCTCAAATCAAGGCTATAGATCAGCATATACACTAGATTCATTCAACAAAGAACTCCATCTAAATATCAATATGTACCTATCAGTGACAAGTCAGTAGGTAAATAAATACAAATTATTTACATTACACACGATACTCTCGGCAATTAATATCTCGAAGCCACTCCTTCAACGTGTATTTCCGATGAGAAAACAATTTCTTACAAAAAACCGTAGATGCACATAATCTTTGTGAGTAATACATCGCTTTTTGCCATGCCTATTGTCGAGATTACGGAAAATTACATTACAGTTACCTTACACGTACATTACAAGGTCGAGACGTTCGTTCGTCATCATAAGAACTCGTGTGCAGTTCTTGTGACAAAGAACATGACATTAATATCAGCAAACGTAACAACTTTACGGTCCGTAAATGTTCATAATATGACGCCACAAAAGACCCCGCAATATTCATAGTTTGACTAAAACAGAATTACTCAAAAATAAATAACCTAGAGCTTAATGGAATGTAAGAGGCGTAAATTACAAACTACAAAGCGACAATAGCCTGAAAACATTAGTGCTGTTTAAACTTTGTACGTGTTACGCGCGTAATTACCCAAGTTCAGTAGAAACGGTTCCCGTTTTAGTTCTGTCTCCCCTCCGAAACCGGGAATTGGTCTAATTTCGGAATAACTATCAATCATAGTTAGCTCGTTCGTACATTGGACTTCCTTCGTTTGAAGAGTATTAGTTAAAGCAACTTTGTGGCGTAGTGTTTGTTGCATCGGATTCTAGTTGCGAAGGTTATAGCTTCAATTTTCTTCTCAAAGAAATGGTATTTATTCTTAGGGGATATAGTTTCTTGAAAGAATTTCCCAGGAAAATACAAGCTCATTGCACTACTCGGTGCCACACACGAAATGAAAGAAGAATACAGGCAGTCGAATCTGCTGTAGGTATTCGTACCAAAAACAAAACAATACATATATGAAGTCTAAAATTAATACCAGGATGTAATGGATGGATTTCATATTAGGAGTCATTCATCATCTTTACATCCCACACGAAGGAAGAAACAAATAAGATAGTTTAGAGAATCAATTGTGGCTGCACTTTATATAACTACGCTTATGCACTTTGTAACACAATACTCCGTTGTTTATGATATGCTATGATGATCTATGATACAATTGTTACGCCAGTAAAATGAAAAGTTAGTGTTATGACACGCAGCCCAAACGATGACGAAAGTGATCTCTTGGGTGGGAATCGTATGAAATGATCAGCTATCAAGCCAAGGCTATTTTTAATAGAATTACGGATTGCCACATGTAATAAAGAAAGTACACACGAGTCGGCAGTAACATGTTGCATTGTCTTTTGAAGTGGAAATAGCAAGTGCTGTTACTACAAAGCACAAGCAAAAAACACTGCGACGTGGCAGCGACGCAGCTATGCACGTTGGTGTTTACGCATCTAAAATTGTCGATCCATATTTAGTCAGTGGACGGTGTTGATTGGCGGTCGCTTGGCATCGGCTTAGGGCTGACAGATTTAGTTAAAACAACAGAATTTCAATCCATATTTTCTCTGACTTACAGGCAAGATCAGGCGACTAGGCGAGGCTCGCAACTTCTAACATTTGGTCAGCCAAGCGTCCGAAAAAGCCAAAGAACGCTCATAACAGTCCTGTCCAGTTTTATTTGGAAGTATGGCAGCCCTACGTCGCATGTTATTCTCGGCTCTCGATGCAACACCAAAACAATGCAATTTGATGGCTCAAACAAAACATTCAGCGCTAGAATTCATAGCTTTCCTGCCAGACATCAAAACATCAGCGGTAAATAATTTCGATTATTATTCAACACAGCTCGTGTGAGTCGTGGGACGGAATTTTATACGAATAGCTATTACCTATTTCTTGAAGGGCATTATAATGTGCTTATAAATTATCAAACAAGGTAATTACTTGTGAATATAACTTCTGTTATTAGCAAAGTCACGTCAAAAAGGCAATTAATTGACGATCTCACATCTTTTTACAAAGTCGCTTGCGCATGCTTGCCACCTTGGACTTTACTACCTAATCAAACACCTATAAATATTATACACAATCTTGTATGAGGCCAGAGGTAAATCAAGTTGATTATAACATTTTCTTACTAAAGAAGCCGCAAAATGGGTGTTTAGTGTTTACATAAGACTGGATGTACAGACGATTTAATACTGGATTAACTTACTAAATGGTTGACGCGTTGAGCTCTCGGCTAAAATAACGCACAGTGAGATATGCTAATGATGTGTTTATATGTAGAAAGGTTGATGCTGCAATCAATCTGACGTGAAATTCAGGGTGGAGATTCATATATTTGTATTGTATCATCTTGAGGATTACACTAATGTGCTGCTATGAATAAAATGAGATTCCAGGGATGTTGGATCGCTCAGTTCGTTTCTATTTACATGGCTGCCTGCTCTATAAAAAAGAGGTAGAAGTCTTTTCCATAAAGATAAGGAAGAACATTTTCTAATGTGTATTCAAAAAGTTCTGGTTATGAGCTACGGCAAATAGACAAACGGGAACCAGAAGCGTGTTTATAAGTGTTCAAGGATTTTATTTATCTTTAGACACCCTTTACGTATGGCACGTTTTTATAGCGGCTATAGTAATAAACACCAAAGCAAGATTCCTGTTCCAAACACGTCCTACACTCACGATCTCGACGACGTGTTGTGTATGTGACTGCGCCCTAAGCATGATTGACAAAGCGACACGGGTAGGGTACCGAAATATACGAGCAAGTTTTGAGTTTTTTATGTGCTTACGCCGTTGTATTACTGCGTATGGCTTACGAAAAAACGGGATAGCTACTTATACCTATTAGCTCATATCATAACATAACGTGGTCAGCATGGCTGCGAGTACCTATGACGGTACTAAATGCAAGACTCTACAAAGTCAAAATATCTCATATACCTTATGCAATCTTAATATTTTGTCTTATCTAAGAGCAAACTCGAGCCCTAAATGACAAACGTGCACACGTACAAACCTAAGTCATGTCTCAATTTCAAGAACTTTTGCTTAGTCTACCGTACTTACTAGACTACCAGCATCTTACTAGATTACCCAGGCCCTCCTGCAACATCGTGTTATTTGTGGAGTGGTCCACACCAAAAGCCTCCGGTAGACTCACTAGACAGACACGCATGATATGATCAATCCTTACTATTTATTCAGCTTTAAGTTTAACTTTAAGGTTATACTTTGAACGAACCGTAGACGTGAACAAATCGATGCGTGCAGGATACTGGTATGTAATACGTGATCTCGGCTTCGTACATACATAAACATCACAGAAAGCTGCGCCTGCGCTGCGCTAATGATAATGTCTGCTTGTAATTACGTATTGAGTGTACCGCCGCCAGCTGAGGAATGTTTTCACGTAGTACCTAGTTTATCCTTGTCCATGTACGGATTATCTGGAGCTGTTAGAAATATTATGCTCAATAGTATGCTAATGGACGTAATGATCCCTAGAGCTTGGATAGACAGGGGAGGTAAATGGCAATCCCACCAAAAACATTAACTTGTAAAAAGAACCAAGTCTCGCCTCTCAGTTCATCTACTGTAAAAAGTTGTGAGATCCATCTGATGCCAAGTCGGTTATTGATTTATTCAAGGACTACTTCAGGGAACTTTCATCTTAAGCTATTGCGTAATTAGGTAACAGACATCATCTTACAGTAACTATATCAATATTTAAAAACTTTTATATTTACAATAACTAGAATGACCCGGCCATCGCACTAGACCATCGTATCTCACAAGCAAATAGTGTGCGATTGCCAAGTCATTCTAGTTATTGTAAATATAAAAGTTTTTAAATATTGATATAGTTACTGTAGATGATGTCTGTTACCTAATTACGCAATAGCTAAGATGAAAGTTCCTAAGTAGTCCTTGAATAAATCAATAACCGACTTGGCATCAGATGGATCTCACAACTTTACAGTAGATGAACTGAAGGCGAGACAATTCTTTACAAGTTAATGTTTTAGTGAGATCTCATTTCTTTTGTATATAGTCTTCCTCTTTCTCTTATCTGGAACTACTTCTTGAGCCTCAGCTACAGATTTCCTCAAAGCCCATCCGCAAAGTTAACTTTGTAATCCTATACATTTGTATGGAAATACAAAGTTAGTTATGCGGTTGCAACCGAATTTGCAGAATGTTATAGTTTTCCCTTTATTCATACACTAAATACAAAGTGTATCCAAAGTTTCAAGCTCCTCAGTCTGCTAGAAGTACCTTAGAATTTTGATGATCGGTCAGTCAGTCAGTCAGTCAGTCAGTCAGTCAGTCAGTCAGGCAGAAAATTAAGAAACTTTGACTAACTATAACTTCTAAACTACTGGTCCAAATGAAATGAAATTTGAAATGCATCGTGTCTATACAGTGCTTGGTAAGATATTTTAAAATGAGGGTTCTAAACTTATCGACAAGGAAGTTATGGGGGGTTCAATAAGGCCTGAACTGGTTCGAGAAAAGGATGGTACGGCCGTGCCGCTTTCAGCTCGACTTGGTGGGGGCACTGCCGTGCCCCCAGATATGAGGTTATATTTACCTAAATGCTGACAAAAGGACTAAGAAAATTTTCCCTATTCAATCATGCCTATAAGTAGATATGCGGCCCACAACAGAAGCGAAGCAAATAGTTTACGAGGTAAATTACCTAACCATGATACTACTGAACGATTTTCGAAAGTCGTAACATGATCAAAGCATTTGGAGAAGTGAACCATAACAGCACAATTTTAAATGACACTACTAACCTTTTGAGATAGGTATTAAAAAAATCTCCATAAGAACATAGGCTAGGCACATTTTGATTGAAAACGGTCAGTGGAGTTTATGCTAAGGTAGCCATTATGATCCCAGTATTGAACCGGCTACGCAATGTACATCGAATTTCGCCTGTAGTTCGATAAAGTCGGGTACAGAATTATCCTAGACGCACACTTTCTCTACATCGTCAGTCACCTTCACCTGCCTGAAGGATAATTTTCACACATTTTACTTTGTTTGTATTTATTACCTGGAGTCCAGGGTGGAGTTGAGTCGCTGCGAGCGCCTGAGTGGCGCGTTCCGCACTGCGCTCACCGGCTCCTCCCAGCTGCCTCCCGCCGACCGGTGCTCATCTGTCAAAACCAACGATGGTATTAGTCTAGTGGTGAGAGAAACGAGAGACTATTTTAAGACAGGCTGGTAAAGACTGTTAAAGAGCGACAGATATTTTCTTAAAAGAATATTTTCTGATGTAGGCAAAATGCAACGGAGATACAAATTATGTAATAGTAAACAGAGATGCTGTAAAAATCTCATTGAAAATACAATGCTAGTTGTGTCCTTTTATGATCGTTTTTGTCCTGTATCTGATACGAAGTGCAATACAATGGTTAATATAATAAATATTAATGTAGTGTAATAAAATATTTAAATGCTGTTAGTGGATTCACCCGTCGCAAGTAGGTTTCCCGTAGGAAAAAGGTATTTTTTCGGCATGTATTACATTACATATAAACCTTCTTCATGAATCACTCTATCTATTTCAAAATCTGTTACGTGGTTAGACAGACTGACAGATAGAGAATTGCAAAAAGCGACTTATATGTATGTACTGATAGGAAGATACTGTCTTTCAGGAAAGCAAAAATTGTGAACAACAAGAGATACCTAGTTGCAACCATCTTGGGATGCCATTTACAAAAACAAAGGTAATTCAAAGGTAGTTCAAAATTTAACCAAAGTTCAACCAGCAAATATTCTTCTTTATACTGCTAAAGCCTACCAATTCTGTTTCAAGTTCGAGTTATAAATAGATCGATGATTCATTGATTAGCTCAGCCATCGATAGCCTCACGCAAGTGTTCAATTATTCCTTTCTAACCGTTGATCAAGTTGTTTGTTTTGGTTCATATTTATACACTGTTGGACACCCTTCACCCTACACTTTATACGGTTCACCGAGTTCATTTCATCAGTCACAATCAATAGCCTTGCTGTCAATTGAGTCGTTCATTTTATGCGACTAAATTAACTACAGGATACAGAGTCGTATAGAAGGAGTAGGTATGTAATATAGAGTGGATGGATATGGATAGTCAATAGTCGTATAAGGTCCTTCTGATATCATGTCATGACCAGCCTAAGCGGGAGGCCAAGTTACGCTGGTCGAAATACTTAGATACAACACGACCAGCAGCGTATCCGTGGTCATGACACTATCATAGCGGATGGACTATACTAAGTGTTCATGTGGCTGCCTCGTGGTCCAATAATTTAGACGAGAGTAAGTAGTATATAAATATAACGTACTACTACTTACTTATCGGGAAATTTTGAATAGACCGAAAAGTAAATGCAAATCCCACCCAAAACATAAATGTGAAAGGCTGCCAAGTTCGATAATATTGGAATGCTTCGCCTATAAAAGAAGTGAGATCTAAATAAGTACCAAGTTCCATACACAGACCTCAGTTAAAAATAGTTACAGGAATGCACACTTGATTTTCCGCAGTTTGGAAAGTAGATTCTGAATAAATATCATATTAAATACCTAAAATTGTAATACTTACAAAAACGCAAACCTGTTTTTTCAGCAGTTTCCTTATGACTTTTTTTCTGTACTTTGTAATGATATAACTTGGCAAGTTTTCACACACTTTGTTATAAACCTACTAAACGCAATGAGTCAAGTAAATAATTTTCTATTAAAACTTGCCAAGTTATATCATTACAAAGTACAGAAAAAAAAAGTCATAAGGAAACTGCTGAAAAAACAGGTTTGCGTTTTTGTAAGTATTACAATTTTAGGTATTTAATATGATATTTATTCAGAATCTACTTTCCAAACTGCGGAAAATCAAGTGTGCATTCCTGTAACTATTTTTAACTGAGGTCTGTGTATGGAACTTGGTACTTATTTAGATCTCACTTCTTTTATAGGCGAAGCATTCCAATATTATCGAACTTGGCAGCCTTTCACATTTATGTTTTGGGTGGGATTTCATTTATTTTTGTAAGGTTTATTTTCTTTTTTTCTTATGATTAAGTTAGTTAAGGAAATGTCTCATTTATACTAATTTTCAGATTTTTGAATATGGACTATATGGACTATGCTTCTTACAAAGAAATGGACTAGTTTTTTTATTAAATTTTTCTACGTTTGCGTGGCAAAAGAAACTTTTTTGTTTTGTCATTTTGTATACTGTCTTGTACGACTGACACGCTAGAGCGCATTGCCCATTCAATATCTTGGATTTTTTTACACGTTTTCTATTTACTGATAAGCTTGCCAAGTCAGGGCGGTATAATGTACGTAGCCGGATATATTCAATTTTTAATTAACATAACATAACAGCTACAGCAGTCCACTGCTGGACATGGGCCTCCCCCTATCGGTGGGTATTGCCATACTCACCACGCTTGGCAGGCGGATTGGCGAGGATTCCCTGGATGAGTATCCCTTAGTCGCTTTTTACGACACCCACGGGTAGAATTGGGGTGATGCTATTCTAAGCCGGCATCACACGGCATAGCAATTACAACAATTTTTACTTTACTTTGACTAAATTACAAACCTTTGTAACGAATTTTAGGTCGGTACGACCATTGGAAGATATAGATAATTTTTTTGTTTTAGTTCCTTAGGGGTATGAATTGACACCTTCATTATTTTTAAAACCGACTCACACTTGGCCATTTTCAGATTTTTTCCTTTACCTTGACCTAAAGACCTACCTCCATGCCAAATTTCAAGTCAATACGACCATTGGAAGTGGTCTAGGTTTTTGATGAGTGAGTGAGTGAGTCAGTCAGTCAGTCAGTGAGTGTATAGTAAAAATAGCGATTTTCTGACGTCAATATCTCAAGACCTACAATAGGTACATTAATGAAATTTTGTATTTTAGATAAGTAAGTAGATCTCGACAGATACTAGAAATTTCATATGCGTAGATAAAATAGATTTTGAGTTATAGGTAGGTCGAACTTGGCCCGAAATATAACCCACGGCCGGTGTGTCGGTTCTTTGCTCGAACTTGGCGGACACACTGCCGTGTGTCTAGATGCATAATTTTATTCTACTCTTTGGTGAACCAACAGAGTTTTACTTTGTTCTGTATTTTTTCTCTTCCATTGTGTTGTTTCGCACACGGAGTCACCTAATGATACAAAAAATCTGGTTTCAGAGCTTGTACATTTTTCTAAATCAAAAAATCACTTTAGTACGTGACATTTTCCTACCTTTTAAAATAGCGTAACACAAAATCTTTAACCCATCCATTCAACACCCTAACGGAAATATTTCAAACAGACAACATGGCAGAACGGTCAGACAGCAAGTAGATTTTTTATAATGATATCGTTACGTATTTTGACCTTGCTTAGTGGTGTAATAGAGCACGTGGTCTAACCCTGGTATTAGGCAGCTATTATTCAATCTTTTCGCTTACTTCAAAGAGCCCGCTCAAACAGGCTTCAACATTTATTTCGTCTTGACATGAAAGCCGAATCTCCCTAATCGTTGTTAGATAACACGATTTATTATACGACTCTGATAGGTTAAGGTCTTGACGATAATTTCGTTGGATCAAGATCTCTAGCATTCGTACAGCGGACCTTGAAAACTTAGTGTGGGTGACAGAGCGAATAGTTTTGCACAATATTATTTAACTTTTATAAGACGGAGCCGTAAGATAAGATTACTTTGCGCTGAGAATAAAACTAATATTAACATAACCTCACTTGACTCTACCATTCAGACGTGTAATTTCAAAGACTTGGTAACCGGTAGGTAGGTATTACAGGTAATTTGCAAGCAAAAACTTTGAAATAAAAAGAAATACCTACTTAGCGTAGCCAACTTCTGCTTCTTCACGATCAACTTGTGTTTTATTTTAGTTATTTTATCACTCTTTTTATGTCGTTTCATCGTATCACTACACTTATCCATCACATATGTGCACAAGGCAACACAACACTATTGCGTAACGACGGTTACATCTAACCTTCTTATTTTGAACTATCGATATCAACAATGTAGAATACACAATCCAGGAAACACGACACTTAAATTTGGAATTCACGACACACGATTCTTTCATAAAATAGTTTAAACACTGGCTGGTAATCAGAAGAATAATGAAATTAAAACAGACAACGGTGGCGTGTCGTCACTACCGTGTTTGAGCCCACACTAAAGTTGTGAATGAGCGGTTAATGTTATAGTAATAAGATTCTTGATTGCTCAGGGCCCGAGCCTACTGACCAGGGTTGACGACCCATACATGCCGGCCCCAGCTTTAATAGCTTTTGTACGCTACAAAACTCTATTTGCACAGATGTTTAATCACTACTATTATGAAATTACGAAATAGGTATACACTACAAATAGAATATTTTATTTGCTAAGATATGAAAGGTGATTGGCAAATTGTAAGCAAACATCGTTAAAAAAGTGTCTAGACAGGCGACGATTAGAAAGACATTTGTAATAAATTATGATTAAGAGACAGACAGATGTAGAATTTTGTTTGGTACTCCTGTTTTTCAATTTGCTTTTACGAGTGGAATCGTCCGTCAGAATATAGACAACCATTTCGTCACTTTACTATTGTGGTTAGTCGCCACTTCCGTGACGAGTATACCCGCGGTAGGTAGAGTTTAGTATTCCATAGCACACCCATAGATGGTATCACAACATTTGAATGCGATCGTGCACCAGCCGGTAACCCTAAACCTTGTTATCTCTACGAAGGGAATTAAGATGTACACATCCTGAAGCTTGACTGCCTGACCCCCCTTTCACTACTCTAGATAGCGGCGCTATTTGTACATAAATCAAACCAGACGGGCAGATAGCGTTCCCAGAATCTATATCTTGCAAATTTAGGTCGTGCGCACGCGTCGCATAGCTACAAGCAACGACCGCTTACAAATACGTCGACTCCACTGCGAGAAACGCTTCAACGTACCGATAAAGCACGGAACAAGTTAGGATAGAGTGGTTTAGGATGTGATGGCCTGATTAGATGTTATACTAACCCGATGCAGGTAAATGTAAACAGTCAAATAGCAGGTCCATAACAAGCATCGATTTATGGGCGGTCAGTATCTGGAGATCTTAGCAAAGTTGAGAGTAGGTCGAGATCAGAGGCGCCGCCGTCGGTACCGCGCCTCGACACTCAGTTTAGCATTGTTACAAATCGGCTAGATGTCGTATGAATCATGCGAATGTTTTCAGATAAGAATGCAGCAAATAGGGCGTTGCAACGAACAATCGACTATATCGGAGCATTATACTTGACACAATTCCTGGAGTAAGTAGACGTTGTCGCGGGGACTTGCATGCGGGCTCATTGTATGGAAACACAAACCACGAGCATAGTGATTCAATATTGAAAATAGTGCAAAATTGACGTCAATCCGCCTCACAGTTAACTGGAATTAACCTGTGAGGTGAGAGTGCCAAGTGCAGCGATGAGTAACCGGTAGGCAAAACATTTCAGAATTTGCGGCCGCAAATGTAGCGGTAAAGTCGGCAGGTTTATAAACAGGAAATTTTTGAAATGGGAATAACATTAATGGTCCGAATCCGCGCATGAATCATGTCGAATTTTAATATTAGTTTCGATATTTGAACAAGCCACGAGTATTTTATAGCTCGTGGTTGCTTCTTTATGGCCTGTTCGCCTTCATTGAGTTTGGAGTCCTTAATAATGATTAGCAGCTGCGGCCAATTGCGGCACCGAATTTGTACGACTCGTCCACTAGATAAGGGCAATGGGTTGATAGAAATTGTTCAATTACGTTTATTCAGATGGTTAAGAATGTCACTTACAATATTGTTTGGATGGCTCTTGCCACACTTTGGGGCAACAAACGCTGCTGCCACCTACTTAGACCAAGTGTTCAATTCTTTGTGAGATAAATTGAATTATGTCAAGAGGTTTGGGAAATTGGTTGGAGTGGTACAGTTTAAAGTAGGTTGCCAATAAAGAAAGTAATTGGTGGTATGTTTGCGCAACTGCAATTTTGTTTCACAGGAAATATCGTAACCGGTGAAATAATATTTCGTGTGAGTTCCCAAATTAACGTAAATACTGTAATTTTAGCTGATATAATAGCTGGTAATTTACTGACCTGATAAGGAATACCAACATGCCTTGTTAAATGTAAAGTTTTATTTAGTTGCAAAAACCTATTCTGCGAAAAATAAATTGCGTATGAACTTGCATAGCATGAATTATTTCTAAGTTGACTGAGCCCATAAATCTAAGCAGGACTTTATGTTTCCTGTAATAAAACATTATGAATGAATGAATGTGCGTACCTATCGGCTTGACCGACTCCGGGAGTTCCTCTATCACCGGACATAGCTGCACCTTGTTTACGACGATCACCAACGTAAACTGCATCGTACTCGCCATACTTCGACACACACTCGGAAAAACTTTCTCACATCACTCACATCATGGAATACGAAATGCATCGTTCGCGCGTGCATACCGCTGCACAGACGGGTTTAAACTAACCCGGATTAACATAATTGGTGGCTCACTGCGACAATTGTCGAGCCTACAATTTAAAATTTCATATAAACATTGGACGGAGTCCAGTGGCAATTATTATGAGGGCTAAACAAAGCTAATTGCACATGTGCGCCTCCCGCGTCAATTGGGAGCGGGAGCGCTGGGGGAACTTTGGCCGACGGAAATAACGCGAATAGTAGCTATTTGTAGCAAAACGGCAAACAGACTCAAGCAGGCCAACAGTCAAACACGCGTTTCTTAGAACACAAACACACGCCTAAATATTCTCACTAAACACCCGCTAACAAACGTCTAGCGCGTACCGAATCGCGAGAACAACTTGAAAGATACTCGATAAGCGACCTTCATTCTTCTGTACATTTGACTGCGATGGATGATGACATGTCTACAGCAAAGACGTTATAATTTGCCGTAAAACAAAATGTAAATATCCTTGTCGGAGGCCTGTAATGCTATAACCTGTTTGGTTCATGTATTGATCATTAGCATGGGCATAAGAAAACTTAAGCTGATTAAAACGCGCTAAGCCGCGTACACCGCTAGTTGGTAATGAAGGTATTGAAATGAGAGCATGGGAAGTACAGAGGGATTACTGCTATATAGCATGCAACTGCAGCTGAGGCGGGTTAAGACGTGACGGGCGATGGGCGACGGGCTATGCAGACCGGTCCCAAAATACGACGGTATACACAAGCGCAGGCGCCGCATGTGTCGTTACTCCTCGGATGTGGTGCAATAGCATAGCTAGTTATGGTTCTGTTTACAAACTTTTATGTTTAGAAAAGTATGTTTTTGTTCATTTTGTTTGCTAGAAATTACTTCATAAAAAAATTATTCTATAAGTAGTAGAGGCAAAATTCTGCGAATGTAAACAGATCACAAAAATATTAATAATGGTTAATTTCTTATATTAATCCTTCCAAACTTGCGAAGTAAGTTTTGGATAACGGTAATAGAGCAAATAAGGCTGAAACAGATGCGAATTACGTTGCATGATATTTATAAGCTAATGCGCGCATGTGGTTCAATTTAATTCCATGCCAAATATTGGTTGCTGCTGTTTATAAGAACAATAAATCTAAAACGCCAATATCTCGAAGCTATTTGGAAAATGCTTGGAAAAGTACCCACGCTGTTTTCAAACACTTCTACGAAGAAATTAGCAGGAGAAAATTTTATTTTCATGAATCAGTTCTACGGCGAATTTGTTTATAATTTAGATAGTTTTGACGCAACAAACGTATTTTTACGTAAAATAACAAAGCGTGATTTTCCTAGAAATATTCTCTATCGATATTCTTAGCCTTTGTTTATCAAAAGCTACTTCGGACTGCGGAAATAATACTTGTATGATTATAAGTATACATAAAACAACAATCGTAAAGTGCATTGGACATTATTACAGCCAGTTAAGGGAACGATTGAAATAAATTGCATTATTGGTCTTCTCCCACACTATAAGCGTTGGAACATTGCAAAGCTGACCATAGTTTACTTTAGGTCATGAATGCCTGACGTTTATGAGCTAGTATTTGTTTAGCCTGTAGGCATTTCTCAGATTTAAATCGTGCTAAAAGTACCGGAGTAGATTTAAAAGGAACTGATATTGACGATACATAAATCTTTAAATCTATTAAACTTTATACGGCGTGAAGCAAAACTAACCTAGCTATGAGTATAAGTATTGTAATAGTGTTTACTCTGAGTTTAGTAATTCGCACACATTGCTACACCATCCATAATAAAATACGCAATATTGCTATCAATCGTGACTGGGGGTCTTGTAAAGCTTAATCACATAGATCTTTGCCTTGGTCAACACTCAAGACAGGAGTGGGATTTCGTTTCACAACTAAGCAGGCAGGTGCTCGCCGATCACACGATATGGCCACTGCCGAGTGTGGGTGTATCTTAAATCCTAAGCAGTTGGATATATATTATCCTACTTAAATGGCAGTTTAAGCTGCAATTGTAATTTGTTTTCTTGGAAACGACATTAGATTTGTGTCAAAATCTGTCTTACAGTAATAAAATAAAAATCGTAATTGATTTTCCTATAATTCAGAGAAGTAGGAATTAGATGTCTGCACCAACTTAGGATTTGTAACTGCTAGGATATCACAGATGGGTGGATGGGTCAATTTAAGAGTAGGGTATGACAAAAATGTTGGCCATCATTTAAAGAACTAGAGTATCATGCATGACTTGCATGGCTTATACATGGATGATATATCTTGCATAGCCGATATTACTGGAGGTACTACTAAATATGAAATGTGTCTGTTCCTTTCTCCTGTTTAGGCTCTGCAAGTACTAACATACCATATCTAGCGACAGGTAGGTAGGTGTTCTCCCATTTGAGTACTTTTGTCCGAATTGTAGTACTCGCGCTGCATTACAGTTGCGTTTAAGTTCAAATCCCACCAAAAACATTTACTTGTAAAAAGAACCAAGTCTCGCCTCTCAGTTCATCTACTGTAAAAAGTTGTGAGATCCATGTGATGCCAAGTCGGTTATTGATTTATTCAAGGACTACTTCAGGGTACTTTCATCTCAAGCTATTGCGTAATTAGGTAACAGACATCATCTTACAGTAACTATATCGATATTTAAAAACTTTTATATTTAAAATAACTAGAATGACCCGGCCATCGCACTAGACCATCGTATCTCACAAGCAAATAGTGTGCAGACATCATTTTACAGTAACTATATCAATATTTAAAAACTTTTATATTTACAATAACTAGAATGACTTGGCAATCGCACACTATTTGCTTGTGAGATACGATGGTCTAGTGCGATGGCCGGGTCATTCTAGTTATTTTAAATATAAAAGTTTTTAAATATCGATATAGTTACTGTAAGATGATGTCTGTTACCTAATTACGCAATAGCTTGAGATGAAAGTACCCTGAAGTAGTCCTTGAATAAATCAATAACCGACTTGGCATCACATGGATCTCACAACTTTTTACAGTAGATGAACTGAGAGGCGAGACTTGGTTCTTTTAACAAGTAAATGTTTTTGGTGGGATCTCATTTCTTTTTGTAGATAGTCTTCCTCTTTCTTTTATCTGGAACTACTTCTTGAACCTCAGCTACAGATTTCTTCAAAGCCCATCCGCAAAGTTAACTTTGTAATCCTATACATTTGTATGGAAATACAAAGTTAGTTATGCGGTTGCAACCGAATTTGCAGAATGTTATAGTTTTCCCTTTATTCATACACTAAATACAAGGTGAATTCTAAGTTTCAAGCTCCTCAGTCTGCTAGAAGTACCTTAGAATTTTGATGATCGGTCAGTCAGTCAGGCAGAAAATTAAGAAACTTTGATTAACTATAACTTCTAAACTACTAGTCCAAATTAAATGAAATTTTAAATGTATCGTGTCTATGACGTGCTTGATACGATATTTAAAAATGAGGGTTCTAAACTTATCGACAAGGGAGTTATGGGGGGGGTCAAAAATGGCCTGAACTGGTTCGAGAAAAGGATGGTACGGCCGTGCCGCTTTCAGCTCGACTTGGTGGGGGCACTGCCGTGCCCCCAGATTCAACAATGATTATTGTCAAAAATGTGAATTAATTTAGAACCTCCAAGTACTAGGACAGCATGAAGTGGGTGTTACTTCACTTGGGTGTCATTCATGTTCAGATCAACTGTCAAAAATCTGCGCTTTGTGAGACCGAAAGTACTAGGATATCATATCTGGGTGGGAGTTACTTACATTTGATGAGTACGACCGAATCGTGGGGCTCGCACTGCACTTGGGTGGCGTTCATGGTCAGATCGACTATCAAAAATGTGCGCTTTGTGGACCCGAAAGTACTAGGCTATCATATCTAGGTGGGAGTTACTTACATTTGATGAGTACGACCGAATCGTGGGGCTCGCACTGTACTCATGGTCAAATCAACTGCCAAAATATGGGATTTCAGGACCCGAAAGTACCAGGATATCATATCTAGGTGGGAGTTACTTACATTTGATGAGTACGACCGAATCGTGGGGCTCGCACTGCACTTGGGTGGCGTTCATGGTCAGCAGGCCCCCGCCCGCCCCGCCACCCGCGCCGCTCGTCTCGCTGCAACAAATAATTATTGCCATTAGCATGGGGAGCCAAGCGTACAGATCTTTATTATAATTACCTGTCTAAGGTAACACACATCATCCGATTGTGAGGAAGATGGAGGATTTGTCTTAAGAATTAGAATAGAAGAATATAAAAACGTTGTGTGCATTGAGGACCGAATGCACAACATATAACACAGGTTTGGAAGCCGAAACCCAAATTAGTCTAATATTTTTCACAGTAATTTCATATCCTTACGAGTTCTTAAAGTACCCATCAAGTAAGTACTTAATTATTACAGTTTGCATTCACGTCGTTTGAGTCATAGTGACTCCTGATCAACCATTTCACTGGACTAGACAAACACCAATTTCTTCAAAGTAATTAATTTACATATTTACAGGTACCAAGTTTCCAAACTATAGATACAACCCTAAAACAAACTTATAGGTATATCTACACGCAAAATACTAGAAGAACATACAAAACGAACATTTGAAGAAATCGATTGTATTACCCGGTAAGTGCTAATCAAATTACCTCGTATCGCAACGCTTCAGTAACAGACGTATTATTATTCAACTTGTGTTCAGGCTACGTCATCTGCGGCAACGTCGGTTTTTTTTCGTTTCCTTCGTACCAGACGTTGCCAGGCGAATTTTGAGCCGGGTCTTTCTCGTTAGGTCCAAAATTATTTCCTAACGTTAATTTGTTTCATAGGAGCCTGAAGGCTCAATTTCAAGAACTTCCACAAAAATATCATGTTGTGGTTATATTATGATTATGGTCTTTTCTTTAGTTGAACGGTTGAAGTCTAAAACGTAACAAAGTAAAAAATATTTAGAGCTTCTCCAAACGAACAAATCAGAAATAATAAAAAAACGTTGAAGAGGAAAAAGAGAACTCAGTATACAAACGCCTGGAAAGTATGAATTTCAGGCAAGAGTTTAGATTCATCGGATGTCCAAAAATAATGGAGTAAGCGGGAAATAACCGACCTCAAGTTTTGCATTTCGAACGAGGTCTGGTCTGGTGTAAGTTTTATCGCAGTCCATTCATCTGGAGGCCCCAAGTTATCATTTTGCCGAGTAGGCTATCGCCCCAGTCTGACCTTCAACCCATAAACTCAAGAAACTTTGCCAAACGAAAAATGAGAAAAGACTGTCATTTTAATCGCCTGGATGACCTTCTATAACCCCTAAACTCGAGAACTTTGTCAAACCATCAACTTTATAGTGATGGGTTAGCAAAAATTAGAAAAAAGGGAACCAACCAAACTTATGTATTGCATTTCTACCTTAGTCTGTTATAAATTTTATCGCAGCCCATCCATCTGGAGGTCCCAAGTTATCATTTCGCCGAGCAGGTGACTATTCATTCTAATAGTTTGCCCATTCTAATCGCCTGTCTGACCTTCTGCAACCCTAAATTCGTGAATCTTTGCCAAAAGATCAACTTTAGTGATTTGTGGGAAATAAAAAATGTAAAAGAGCAAAAAATGGAACAGAAGGGAACAAACCGACTTTAAGTTTTGCATTTCCAACGAGGTCTGGCGTAAGTTTTATCGCGGCCCATCCATCTGGAGGCCCCAAGTTATCATTTCGCCGAGCTGGTGACTGTTCATTCTAATCGTTTGTCTGACCTTTTACAACCCCTAAACTCGAGAAACTTGGCCAACCGTTCAACTTTTTTGATTGACCGAAAAATAAAAGAAACGCAAGAGAGCAAAAATTGGAACAGAAAGGAACGAACAACACATATGTTTTGCATTTCCAACGAAGTCTGGAATAAGTTTTATCGCAGCCCATCCATCTGGAGGCCCCAAGTTATCATTTGCCGAGCAGGTGACTGTTCATTCTAATCGCTTGTCTGACCTTCTACAACCCTCAACTCGAGAATCTTTGCCAAAGGATCAACTTTAGTGATTGGTAGCAATAAAAAATGCAAAAAAGCAAAAAATTTAACAGCAGGGAACAAACTAAACTTTTGCATTTCCAACGAGGTCTGGCGTAAGTTTTATCGCAGCCCATGCATCTGAAGGCCCCAAGTTATCATTTCGCCGAGCAGGTGACTGTTCGTTCATTCTAATCGCTTGTCTGACCTTCTACAACCCTAAAATCCTAAATTCGTGAATCTTTGCCAAACGATCAACTTTAGTGCTTGGTTGCAAATAAAAAATGCAAAAGAGCAAAAAATGGAACAGAAGGGAACAAACCAAACTTATGTTTTACATTTCCAACGAAGTTTGGTATAAGTTTTATCGCAGCCCATTCATCTAGAAGCCCCAAGTTATCATTTGCCGAGCAGGTGACTGTTCATTCTAATCGCTTGTCTGACCTTCTACAACCCTAAATTCGTGGATCTTTGCCAAAGGATCAACTTTAGTGATTGGTTGCAAATAAAAAATTCAAAAGAGCAAACAATGGAATAGAAGGGAACAAATCAAACTTATGTTTTGCATTTCGAACGAATATGTTATAAGTTTTATCGCAGCCCATCCATCTGGAGGCCCCAAGTTATCATTTGCCGAGCAGGTGACTGTTCATTCTAATCGAATGTCTGACCTTCTACAACCCCTAAACTCGAGAACTTTGATAAACCATCAACTTTAGTGATGGGTTAGCAAAAAATGGAACAGAAGGGAACAAACCAAACTTAAGTTTTGTATTTCAAACGAGGTCTGGTGTAAGTTTTATCGTATCCCATCAATCTGGAGGCCCAAAGTTATCATTTCGCCGAGCAGGTGACTGTTCATTCTAATCGCTTGTCTGATCTTCTACAACCCTAAATTCGTGAATCTTTGCCAAAGGATCAACTTTAGTGATTGGTCTACACTAATATAATAAAGAGGAAAACTTTGTTTGTTTTTTTGTTTGTTTGTTTGTTTTTTTGTATGTATGTAATCGATAAACTCCGAAACTACTGGACCGATTTCGAAAATTCTTTCACCATTAGAAAGCTACAACATTCCTGAGTAACATAGGCTACTTTTTACCACGGGAAAATTCCTCATTTCCACGGGAAAACGGTTAGCAGCAGGAAAATCGGGAAATACAGCGGATATTACCCAAATAAGCCAAACCGCTTTACCGATCTTCGTAAAATTTGGCACTGATATTACTAGCATAGTAAAGATGGACATGGACTACTTTTTGTCAGCCCTCGAGGATCTGGAGTACGAGTACCTGATGAAGACCACCAGCATCCCATCTAAACTATAAAAGATACGGTCATGGCTTCATAGAAAAAGTTGTTCACCATGACGGGCCGCTTCTGCTGGCACATGGTCATCGAGGATCTGGAGTACCTGATGAAGACCACCAGCATCCCATCTAAACTATAAGAGATACGGCCATGGCTTCATAGAAAAGTTGTGCATCATGACGGGCCGCTTCTGCTGGCACATGGTCATCGAGGATCTGGAGTGCATGATGAACATCACCAGCATCCCATCTAAACTATAAGAGATACGGTGATGGTTTTTAAGTAAAAGTTACTCAGCATGGCAGGCCGTTTCTGCTGCCACATGGTCATCGAGGATCTGAGTACCCGATGTAGACCACCAGCATCCCATATAAACTATAAGAGATACGATAATGGCTTCAAAGTAAGAGTTATTCAGCATGACGGGCCGCTTCTGCTGGTAAATGGTCACGAGAGTCTGGAGTACCTGATGTAGACCACCAGCATCCCATATAAACTATAAGAGATACGGTAAAAGCCTCAAAGTAAAAGTTATTCAGCATGACGGGCCACTTCTGCTGGCACATGGTCACGAGGTCTAGAGTACCTGATGTAGATCACCAGCATCCCATATAAACAATAAGAGATACGGTAATGGCTTCAAAGTAAAAGTTATTCAGCATGACGGGCCACTTCTGCTGGCACATGGTCACGAGGGTCTAGAGTACCTGATGTAGATCACCAGCATCCCATATAAACAATAAGAGATACGGTAATGGCTTCAAAGTAAAAGTTATTCAGCATGACGGGCCACTTCTGCTGGCACATGGTCACGAGGGTCTAGAGTACCTGATGTAGATCACCAGCATCCCATATAAACAATAAGAGATACGGTAATGGCTTCAAAGTAAAAGTTATTCAGCATGACGGGCTGCTGGATCGGAGTAATGGACTTTTTACTACGGGCAAAGATCCAATTTCTACGGGAAAACAGGTAAGTAGCAGCGGGTGAAACCGCTGGGCGGGCTGCTAGTTGCAAATAAAAAATGCAAAAGAGCAAAAAATGGAACAGAAGGGAACAAACAAAACTTATGTGTTGCATTTCCATTCCAACGAAGTCTGTTATAAGTTTTATCGCAGCCCATCCATCTGGAGGCCCCAAGTTATGATTTCATCTAGCAGGTGACTGTTCATTCTAATCGCTTGTTTGACCTTCTACAACCCTAAATTCGAGAAACTTTGCCAAACGATCAACTTTAGTAATTGGTTGGAGATAAAAAATGTAAAAGAGAAAAAATTGAAACGAAGGGAACAAACAAAACTTATTTCCAACGAAGTCTGGATTAAGTTTTATCCCAGCCCATCTATCTGGACGCCCCAAGTTATCATTTCGGCAAGCAGGCGACAGTTCATTCTAGTGCCCTGTATGACCTTCTTTCTACAATCCCTAAATTACAGAAACTTGGCCAAGCGTTCAACTTTTGTGATTGGTCGAAAAAAAAAGAAACGTAAAAGAGCAAAAATTGGAACAGAAAGGAACCAAACTTAGGTTTTGCCATGGTTTTGCATTTCCAACGAAGTCTGGTATAAGTTTTATCGCAGCCCATCCATCTGGAGGCCCCAAGTTATCATTTGCCAAGCAGGTGACTGTTCATTCTAATCGCTTGTCTGACCTTCTACAACCCTAAATTCGTGAATCTTTGCCAAAGGATCAACTTTAGTGATTGGTTGGAGATAAAAAATTAAAAGGAGCAAAAATTGGAACAGAAGGGAACAAACAAAACCTATGTGTTGCATTTCAAACGAAGTCTGTTATAAGTTTTATCGCAGCCCATCCATCTGGAAGCCCCAAGTTATCATTTCGCCGAGCAGGTTACTCTTCATTCTAATTGTTTGTCTGACCTTCTACAACCCTAAATTCGTGAATCTTTGCCAAAGGATCAACTTTAGTGATTGGTTGCAAATATAAAATGCAAAAGAGCAAAACATGGAACAGAATGAAGCAAACCAAACTTAAGTTTTGCACTTTAAACGAGGTTTGGTGTAAGTTTTATCGCAGCCCATACATCTGGAGGCCTCAAGTTGTCGTTTGCCGAGCCTTTTGTAGTGCCCCAAATTATAAAACTATAGGCTACAAGTCATCAGGTAAATTTCTAGCCGGTTAATTATTTTGGTGCTCTAATCAACTACGAAATGTACGAACCTAGGTAAATAAATCGTATATTATTTACTCTCCGCGCGCGATCTGATGACAGCCACATGATATATATTGTTTTCACTTTCGAATGCCATTAATTAGATCGCCTCGAACATGTAAACTTGTAACCTGCAGTTTTATAATATTAGGCACTGGAACATTCAAATTATAATTTAGCTCTATAGGAACGGAACTTTAATCGCTCATCTGACCTTCTACTTACAACCCTAAAATTTGAGAAACTTTGCCAAACGATTAAACTTTGGGTAGGAGTTATGTGATTAATCGGCGATCACAAAAATAAATGATACACATTCCGTTTTATTTATCTATCTGTTGAAGACGATATTATAGTGAGTATTTTTGAACATGTATATGGATAGGATAACACGCATTTGTTCCTTATGGGCAAGGCAGAGCCGGTAACGGCCGTAAAAATACGGTATCTATCGCCACGTCTGACATGTAAATTGAGGAACGTTTTAGAGAAATCACATCTATCAGTTTTTCAGTCTGTCGTCTCATAAGGTAATACACATAAAACCCTCGCCTCTTACGACACCCCCGGAAAAGAAATAGAGTGAAGCTACACAGCGGGCATTACATGACACACTAGCATAAAAAGGACGCAATTTATAACTACTTTAAACTCCCATATACTACGAATATAATAATCATTGATTTGTGCCTAATTGTCTTTCCTTATACCTCACACGGCATTTAGATTGCATGGCATACCATGGGCCATTAGAGGGACTGATTGTTATCTAAGCTAATCCTATGAAAAACGATTTAGGCAGTCATGGTGGTGTCAAGTGATTATGCAAGACAAGGTTTTAAAAGAATGACAATCCTATCCTACTAATATTATAAAGGCGGATGTTTGTGTGTGTGTTTGTTACGACATCAGGCAAAAACGGCTGATTAGATTGACATGAAATTTTGCACAAATATAGAAGAGCATCCAGAATAACACATAGGCTACTTTTTACCACGGAAAAATGACTCATTCCTACGGGATCACGCATTTTCCAATATTTTTGAAATAGGTGGCGCGACTGAGCCGATTCGCGTTTTAGAAACTCACAGCGACATCTCTTGGTGAGTAACTAAGCCCAAATTGACTGAATGAATTAGAAGAATCACTAAGACGCGGGTGAAACCGCGGGACAGAAAGCTAGTGTTTAATATGCAATTATCAGCACATTAATTAGCGTAAAAACTGATTGCCTAGGTAATCTAAAGTGTCTTGAATTAGTCACTGAGTAGTAAGAATGGTAGATTACAAAAACCAAAATTACGTAATTTTACATAACTTCTTAGGTTTTTCAAGGAAAGTTTGACAAACAATTACAGAGATTTTTATTCAAGTGTAAAAATTTGAATAGAAATTGTAACTCTTACTCTAGCCATAAGTAAAAGACTAAGGTAGGTAAGGCAATGAGGTAAGGTTAATTCAATAACGACAATTTTTTACAGCCGTTAATGCTGCCTACCACACAAGAGATAAAGGCGTGATATGTGTATGCATGAGTGTGTGTATGTATGCTAGCTTAAATAAGATGTTGCTTCTTATATAAGATCTCAAATGAAACAGGTTTAGTGTTTCAGATGTTGATGATTGTCTCAGTCAGACTTTGATCACCATTATGCTAAACATCCATCATATAATCTGTCGTACAACAATCATTGGTATGCGATGTTTATGTAAAGTAAAGGTGTTTACGATATTTCAAGAAAACATTGAACATAAAATGTTTAACTTTTAAACTTGGACTATGAACTAAAATGATATGACAATGTTTCTTTGATAAGTGCATTTAGTATAAGAACATGATAAATCGTTCAGACCACCTAATAAGCCACCAAAGATACATGCTTTAGCCTCACCCCTCCCACCAATCATTTCATTTGAAACCCTCAAAATAGAACTGATAAACTAACCACAACAGTAAAAGCAGCTGCACTTTTTGTGGTAACTTTTATTATCAGTCCATATGTTCCTTAAAAAAACATGCCCCATTCACAGTCCTTTTCTATTTTTGTTCAACATTGTTGGGAAGTGCTAATGTATAAGCTTATCAGGGTTTTTTTACGCTTTTTGTTACTTCAGGTGTGGTCCTCATTAATAAGGAATCAATGGACTTGTGTGAGTTGTGAGTCACTTTAGGAACCCAAAGATAAAAATGTTTACTATGGAGCCTTTGTAAAAGAAAATTGTTGAATATTATACTTTTTAACCAAATTCTCACATCCTTTTCCCATAGTGTTATATCCATATTATCCATCAATCTACAAAAATAAACTTTAATGCTGATAATATTTGGAGGGTTGCTTATTAGTTATTAATATCAGAGATGAAAGGCATTGTTCAGCATGTTATTATTATGACTAGACTGCAATATTAACAAACAACTGTTAGACAAAGGGATCTAACAATAGAGTTATCATAATGGAAGTAAGCATGTTGATGAATTTCAATTCTGGACTGATGATTTTAAAGATTCTAACTAAAGTAAATTTATTTCAAGAAAAACTAACATTTTTGCATTTTACAAAATGCACTTCTAACTTAGGTCTTAATATTTTATGGATTATTTTTAAAAGAAGATTTATTATTTTTATTTTTATTAAGTTAAGAAAAAAAATCTTTTATAAGAAAAAGTTCTAGAGGTAGAAAGAGGTTACTTCATGTAACTTTTTTATATCTTGGTAAATACATGTTAGTATTTTGTGGGTGTATATTTATGATACCTACACATTCATAAGGTACAATGTTTATGGAAAAACCACAAATGGAAAGTTTCTAAGGAATCAATTTGATAACATATGGACAATGGTTAGAAGTTTGTGGTTTTCAACAAATGAGTCAATTTGGAATACCTGCAGAACTACAGACAGGAATTATGATCAAATTGAGGGCTACAATAATTCATAGAAAAACAAATAATATACAAACCTACCTAATGTGAGAAGGTAAGGACCTCAAAACAACTGGGTAACCTAGCTAGACCACCTACAAAAGTAACTGTATCCAACTTATCTTTATTCAACCCACACATATTTTTAATTCCCAGTAGCCAAGTCTGAATCACCAACCAGTGGTTTTAACCAAAGTTGGTATAAGCACTGTTTAGGTGTTTACTAAGTAATTGGCTAGCTAAGTTTGAAGTAATGATAAGCGGGTTTAGTGTCTAAGTTATGTGCTAACTTGAACTCTTCTATGGCTGTAATATGCGTGGTCATCCTTATCAATCAGGTCAAGCTGATAATAAAAATGCAACTTGAAAATTTGTGCAAAAGTTATCATATCAGCATCAGTCTTACTTAAATTTTTGGGGCAAATAATTTAGATAAGGAAACTGATTTTAGTATCTTTTCTTTATGATTGATTGATGGTTATTTTTAAATAACTATAACATGGCCCCGAAAGGAGGAGGCCCATGTCCAGCAGTGGACCTTTGTGGCTGTAATAGTAATAGTAGACGACACTACCATTATTTTAACTATTTTTAAACAGTATGTGTGACTGCAAAAGCTCAAGACAGTTTGTAACATTATGGTTCATCAAATTGTTTAATACCCCACATGAGAGAAGAATATTTTTGGATTTTCTTTTAGAACAAGAGCTGAAGAGTGGCTGAAGAAGCTCAAGACAGGCATTGATCCTGTTCTCAAAATATTGTAACACCATACAATATTATGAGAACAGGATGACCTGTTGACAGGATCCAGAAGTCCCATAGATAATAGATAGAATTCTTCTAATTGTCAGAGTACTTTCGGTGAATTTGGTACTAAAAACATTTGTACTTTTTAAGTTTAAGTTCAGGTTCCATGGAATATTGCAAAACTGTGTGTGAATAACAGTAAGCACTTTAATTAGTCTTCAAAAATTCACACACATAAATCTCAGTCGCAATTTCAGACAAAATACTGTTAACTTTAGTGCACATTCACCGGCTCGAGCGCTTGTTAACTTGCAATTAGTGTGCTGATGTGTACCCGGGAGCATCAAGGTGAGGTTTTTATCAGGAAGGTAATAAAAACTTCAATCTACACTCATTAATCTTTCAGACGGCATTGTTATTGTGTTCTGCTGTCCTCGATACATCGCGACAGCAATAAAATTCGCTGATACAGGGATGAGTCGGCCCGACATCTGACACAGACCAGGCCTGGCCAACATCGCGACCAGCATACAATTTTTAGGTCAAAGTACGATGAACTTGAGCGCTCTACTCACCGTAAAATGCTTATTGCCGGCACTTGCTTCCTAATGGAATGCGTGCAGGCGGGCACAGTCGCTAGGAAAGCATTACCGAGTTTTATGCACGTTTCGAAAGTTCCCTCCACGGAAACCGGCCACGACAACAATCACTGGTCACACTCCTGCCTCCGGAGCGACGTACCCGACAACTAAACACTACCATCCATGTATAATCCACTGTTTTACAGACAAAAGGCACTGCGATTGCAACCAACACCTCCAGTCACAACACTTGTTTGGTCCGTCCAAATCACAGGAATGCACAGATTCAGTTCGTTAACCACGTCAAATAATTTAGTTCACAAACACAAGATTTCATAAACAAAGTCATTGTTGTTCATAAAAAATGTTTTTAAATAAAAAGAAACGTCAAGCGCACCGCGAAATCCGAAAAACACAAGACGCGCAGCTGTCGCCTCTCGCTCGACTGCGGGTTGCGGGCAGGGTTGCCAACCAAAAAATTTATTTTCTCGTACACAGGCTCCTAAAAATCTCGTATTTTACGTTTCGAACCTCGTACAACTTTCGACGTGTGGTAAAACCAATAAAATTCGGGTTGGCGAGCGATCAGCATCATCGTTGCTATCACTCATACTGATTTCAGTGAATTCTGACTAAAGTTCATATACCATTTATAGGTTATAACGTTAAGTTTTTCTTCTATAAAGTTTGTTTGAAAACAATCCTCAACGCTCTCTTCTGCAAAGACAAACAAAAGTACAAAACTCCTATCTACATGTAAAGAAAGAAAAGAATATAATATTTCAGTATGTACGACAGAGACAAATAGTGCAAGAAACAAACGAATGAACCAGCGAGCGAAGGAACGGGAACTGTTTCGGTCTCGCTCGGGAATTTCTTTCATACGCAATCGATGACTTTTCATAGACTATGATAACTTGAGGAGCAAAAAATGATTGCAAGCAATTAAAATTATGTAACATGTGAAAATCTCGTACAAAATTATACGAGATTGACAGTGTCCTCGTACCTCGTACGGGAGACCATAAATCTCGTATTTGTACGAGAAATCTCGTACGGTTGGCAACCCTGGTTGCGGGGTGGGGCGTGGGGGGGCGCCGCTTGCCGCGCCCTCTACCCTTCCCGCCGCCTCGTCTCGGGGTGCGCTCTTTGTGCAACAAAAATTGTGCGACGAAAAAAACGCGTCACGTTTTGTGCAGTAAATAATTGACGACATTGACAAGAATGCTCGGGGTGCACAAATTTTAACGCGAATTCCCGTGTTGCACTTTTCTGTTGTGAATGTGGTTTACGCGACGTTTATCACGCAGGAAAAAATAGGCGACAAATAGAATGCAGCCCGAGACTCTGTGTCAAAAGTTACTGCTGACATGAAATATTTGTTGCATGTTTTCTACTGCGCAATCTTCATGCGCTCCGAAATTGTGCAACCCGAGAATTCATGCTAGCTGTCATTCGTTTTATTTTTAAATTTATTAGAGATGAACCATCATCGTTGATCATACAAATCGATAATCATATTTTAAATTAATGACGTGGATAGCGTGTCGTTTCTGGCACATCGCCGGCCGCTGCCGCGGCACGCTCGCTCCGCTCGCTCGGCTCGTGCGTTGTGGTCAAAGTTCTAACCTAACCTAACCTGGCGCGGAAAGCTATACCTAACAGACCTATAATCGATTATGATTTCTCGACCACTAAGAGTTTTTGAGTACACCTCTAGTAAAGTTCAATGACATGACACTGAATTGCGGGTTGCATTTTTTGTGCTGCATATTTCTGAAGCGCTTCGAGAAATGATGTTTCTTCAAAACATGAACTTTTTACTGCATTTTCCATGACGCCCTTTATTTCCTGCATGAATTTTGACGTCAATTCACCGAGCGCTTCAAGAAAATGCAGAAAAAAATAGGCGTCACAAAATGGCCGGGCCCAGGGCTGCCACAATGCGCAATAGACAATGTGCACTAAATAATTCGCGTCAAATATTATGCAGTACTGGAAATCACGTAATCCTGACATGAATTCCCGGACTGAATATTTTGTGACGCCTATTTTTTTCTGCATTTTCTTGAAGCGCTCGGTGAATTGACGTCAAAATTCATGCAGGAAATAAAGGGCGTCATGGAAAATGCAGTAAAAGTTCATGCTTTGAAGAAACATCATTTCTCGAAGCGCTTCAGAAAAATGCAGCACAAAAAATGCAACCCGCAATTCAGTGTCATGTCATTGAACTTTACTAGAGGTGTACTCAAAAACTCTTAGCGGTCGAGAAATCATAATCGATTATAGGTCCGTTAGGTATAGCCTAACCAAACCTGGCGCGGAGAGCGCCAGGTTAGGTTAGGTTAGGTTAGAACTTTGACCACAACGCACGAGCCGAGCGAGCGGAGCGAGCGTGCCGCGGCAGCGGCCGGCGATGTGCCAGAAACGACACGCTATCCACGTCATTAATTTAAAATATGATTATCGATTTGTATGATCAACGATGATGGTTCATCTCTAATAAATGTAAAAATAAAACGAATGACAGCTAGCATGAATTCTCGGGTTGCACAATTTCGGAGCGCATGAAGATTGCGCAGTAGAAAACATGCAACAAATATTTCATGTCAGCAGTAACTTTTGACACAGATTCTCGGGCTGCATTCTATTTGTCGCCTATTTTTTCCTGCGTAATAAACGTCGCGTAAACCACATTCACAACAGAAAAGTGCAACACGGGAATTCGCGTTAAAATTTGTGCACCCCGAGCATTCATGTCAATGTCGTCAATTATTTACTGCACAAAACGTGACGCGTTTTTTTCGTCGCACAATTTTTGTTGCACAAAGAGCGCACCCGCAGCCCTCGTCTCGCAACTCATTTCATTATTACGTTACGTTCATTTTATTTTTATTTTCAAGCGATGCGTTCGCTAGTGCGATGCAGGGATGCATTTGCATGCATTTTCTGCTTGCATTGCGATCTACAGGTGTATTGTATTACGTGGTGTTATGACTAGAAGTTGGCACATTATCCATGCCATTGCGCATGATTTCCCATCGTAGGAAATCCTCCTAGCTGTTCATGGATGAGCGGACATTCAATGGCCGGTTCCGATAGAGATTTCCATAAATTATTATGTTAGGATGTTCAACTTTAGCCTTGGTTTATGTAAGATACTTGTTAATTTTAGATAAAAGTACCTACATAAGCGGTTGATTTGCAAGGGAACTCTACTAACTCTAGTAACTACTTACCTCCCTAGTCAACACAGTTAACAATTATTTATTCTTATGGTTAACACAACTACCCACAAAGACGCAGTGATGGATGTTCCATCCAACTTTTAAATGAGACAATGAGGACCACTACGTAATTTTTCCTTCGAGTGTGACACCGAGTCCTTCAACAATTAATGAATGCTAATAATAATAAATACCTATCTAAATTCTAAATCAAAGGTACGTACAGCAGCATGCGAAAAGTTCCTTTGAAAGTTCGATTGACTGCGCAGTACAGTGCCTACCTATGCGCCGGCGCACGGCATCGATCGAGCACCGCACCTCTCGACCACTCTCAACTAAATTCACATAACATAACGAGACGGCTTCACAATACCAGACCACGTTCACCCGAGCACCATTCAACTGAACGAGCGGGTGCGAGGAACGCGCCAAGCGACTGGAACACAGACTGGAAATATAAACAAGCAGCTGACTGGCTAGCTGCATGATGAAAGCACGCGCGCCGGTGGTTGGCCTTCGACGTCGCACCAACTCCACACAAACTGCAAATTTCCGATAAAAGAATTATGCCCATAATAACCACCGTTTCGCACGGCACACTTTCTTCATTCAATTTTCGAGAAAGTGATCCTTCATTGTCGATCTATCAAGGGTCTGGTAACTGCAATTTCTCCCGCAACCCTTAATTACGGCCACTTTGCCGGCAGATGAGTAAATGCCTGAAATTCTGGGTTGTAGGGAAAGTGAAGTGTTAATGCGACAACTTGATCATAGTGGAGGGACCTCTCGAACCGGGAAGGTGTCCGCGAACTTTGTCTCTGACCCCGCTAAACGGTTTTACAACGTAATTGGTCATTATATGAACTGTGATATCACGTATTCACCTGCGGGCTAGATGGCGGACTGTTTGCTGAGACGAAACGGGACCATCTGGTGGGGTTTTTGCTACGTAACTTTATACTTAACCCCAGTTTGTAGAGCGGAAGTGGGGTGCGGGCCTGGGCGCGTCCTTGAGGGCTCATCACATCAATTGAGACCGGAAATTTCTATTCCACATTTTATTTTGTTTTCTACAGCTCCAACTCTTTAAATAGATTTTAGTTCGGTTGCTCTACCAACAACATACCTACCTAGCTACAAGTAGGTAGGTAAATTAGCTTACCATAGGTACATCACATCACATCATCACTCAATCAAAATGTACAGACACGTTTACAGATCGGAGATTGGTGATTGTTATGCCACGTGTAACTTTGCGGCACCAAATTTCATTGCCATGATGTAATTTGCTAATATTAGTGCCTTACATCGGTAGTTAGGTATCTATTTACTTAAGTACTTCTAACGGATATCCTTTCAAATTCAGCTCAAGGACTGACATAAAATAGGACCTGCAGTACAATATTCACTTCTATTTCATTGTTAGATTTAGCGCTCTCTGAGTAAAGTAACTATTGTCAAATACGCATTCCATACTGATTCCAGCCTATGTAGAGTCGTGTAAATAAATCTAGACATTTTGCGATAAGATCAACAATAATTATTAGGTTCAAAGTGTCAGTAAATAAACATTTATTAAACGGTTGCCGGCTGCAGGACATTATTAAATGTAAGCACCACTTATCATCTGTTTATTGATTTGTTCTACTCTTGCCATTTTAGAAAGACTCTACTTATTATATCATTTGAAGCTTACTTTTCTGATACATATTTTCACACACAATGATAGGTAGGTACCTAAGTATAATTTATGTTAAGTTATAATCATGTATGGGATAGCGTTCCCTGTGTATGAAACTTCTTGCACTGCGCTCGTCAATCCGTCTGCCAAGTCAAATACTAAAAGGGGGTGGCCCATATCTAGCAGTGGACTATTGTGGCTGTAGTAATAGTTGATGGGTTACATTTTATCATACCGTACCATATTATATTTAGGTAGAGTTCAGTTATATCGTTGATGCGAAAGGACGCAGATGATGGCAGAGTCTATCCAGAATACTCGTCCAATAATCTGATTTGAAGACATACTTTACTTTCCTAGTTCCTATTATATTGAAGATCCTAGTTAAAATTCTACTTACTGACGCATAAAGTGGGAACATACAGGTCGTTTAATGCGGTTTATATGTTAGTTAATTAGGAATTTTAACAAGGAACTTCAATGCAGCCGTTCTCACGCCTTTAAGTACCTTTATTTTGCCTTTGTTCAAGAGTTTAAGTGCCTACTTAATACCGGTAAGGATCTCGGAGCACTAAAACCCCCAGTGAGGAGTAAGTAGCCAGATTTATTTATACTTATTCGTCGCAAGCGCATGCCAGACGCGCCTGCGCGGGGTCTGGGCTCGAAATATCGCGGCGGTGGCGACTTCCGTCGATTCACGACGCCACAACCGCTGCGATGGTGAGTGTTTCCATTCATTTCCCGAATCCGGTAACTAAAACGACCATTCATATAATCCTCGAGTTAATCGTGGTTGAAAGACATAGGAAGACTTTTAGTCTTGCCGCACGCTATTAGGTACGAACCTAACTCTACCTGGTAGACACTATCCAAAAATATAGCTCGTTTTATGTCTACAACTCACTAGGTCTACAATCAGCTGAAAGTTATAGAAGCTGTATCAAAAGTAAAGGACATTTCTAGATTCTTAATACTCAAAACATTTCTAGATTCTTAATACAAAAAATACAGATCAGAAACTAGATTGATTAAATGCGGAGTCCCACAAGGCAGTGTACTAGGCCCACTTTTATTCCTAATGTACATAAATGATATGCCAGAATACAGCCAACACCCCACAATTCTTTTTGCCGATGATAGTACAATTATATTTAAGTGCAATAGTATTGATACATATGAAAATGAAATAAATTTTACAATTAAAAGTTTAATAGACTGGATGCAGATTAATAACCTAAAAATCAACCTAGACAAAACAAAACTTGTACATTTCAGCCAACGGAAGCTTACCCCTAACCTTAATATAAATTATAACGGGACTATAATTGAAAAAGTTGATAGTGTAAAATTTTTAGGGATCTCTATAGACAAAAATATGTCGTGGGAAACTCACTCCTTATCTGTTTGCAATAAATTATTTAAATTGTCTTACATGCTCTACATGTTAAAGAAAAACGTATCTCAAGATGTAGTTTTAATGGCGTATTATGGATTCGTTGATTCAGTTTTAAGATACGGTGTTATATACTGGGGTAACTCAACATACAGGAATTTATCTTGAAAGCACAGAAGAGATGTATACGCTCCATTTGTAGTTTAAAACCAATTGACAGTTGCCGCCCACACTTCAAGTCACTAAATATACTGACGTTCCCATCACTCTATATTTTAGAATGCATTATGTATGTGAAATCTAACCCTAATGTATTTAAAATAAGACCAGTAACACAGAATTTCAATTTAAGACCCAGGAACACCATGATTGAGACCAATATGTGCAGAACCGCTTTAATGAAAAAAAGTTTTCTGGAAATGGGTCCGAAACTGTTCAATAAACTGCCAGAAAACTTAAAAACTATTGAAGCACCATCCAAACTTAAGTCAATTAATTATAGTATTTTTATTTATTGTTACACTTTTTATAATTTTTTAAGCTTGTTAATTATTAATTAGCTTAGGTCTTTATTACTACAAATTTTGTATTCTTTGCAGTAAAATTTTTGTAATATTTTACTAAGTAGGTATCTCCTCAAAAAATGATTCGTACGCCTAAAAGGTAAACTGTAGCGATACTAACTAGTTTTTAAGATCTTTTTGTACAACCTACAGTTACGAATAAACTATTTGATTGATTGATTGATTGATTTGATTCAAAGTACCAACACAGTTAACAAATAAATATTTTCTGATTCTGATTTTCTGATTCAAAATTGAAAAAAATGTAGAGTCGTTTAAGTTAATTTGAGGCAATATTTGATGGATCAGCTGGAATCCTCAGATTTTTCGTAATGACGATATTAACGCCAATCAACAGCATTCATCAGTAGGTAGAGTCATAGACAAAGACAAGAATAAAGTAGAGACGCGTTCCCCTCTTGTGTGCTTATCTATGAAGTGAAATGGAGACGCGCCCTACCAATTTTTTCTGTAACTTTTTATGTGATCATTGTCCTAGGGTTTTCGACAGCAGACATGACTTATCAGAAGGTTGGACACGTTGAGTGCCGCCGCCTTTGTTTCATCTTTGGCGCAGCACTTGAAATTTTAAGTGCTTTAATGAAGTACTTGCCTACCTCTACACGACAAATGTAAATCTGACTTAATCCTTTACATATTGTATACAAAGTTATCTAAGATAAATTCATCTTGAATGGTTTTATTTAGTTAAAGTAATGGAATACAGGAGCTGAATAAAAACTCCTTTTGTTTAGTCACTTTTGAACATTGACTTTGACAGATGAGCTGGCTGAAAGCTGCGAAAAAAATCTTGTGAAAGCCTTTTGCTAAAAAGAATAAAAAACCATTTTCTTTTTAATATTTTTAATGGCGATGATGTCAGATTTTTTGTGCAAATTCAGCCAGCTTTATAAATAGAAAATTATCCGAACTCTTAAGACAGGTTCATTTGAGACTCCTTCCTTTAAAAAAGCTTGCATCAAAAAGTTTTACTTGCTTCAAAGTTTTTGGATGTAATATTATCGCATAAGACTGTTATAGGAACTGAGGTAGTATGCAACTAGGCAGTGTAGAGAAGTGAGACTAATGTAGCGTATACATGGGAAAGCGTTCATTCAATTCATTTTAAACTTTCAGTCGAACCACTGAACCAATTAAACGGACATTAGCGAATTGAATGGCAATGTATTGAACCTATCAATGTGAGCGAGGTAGGTATTGTTGTGGCCCTTCATGGCACGGCCCATTAAGCTGGCCTTATCAATCCGTAACGCTGGGGCAGGGGTCAATAACCTACCTTATTATTATGTTAGATAACATATCGTCGTTTTTCTGGTGAGTAAATAAAAAGGGTCAGAAAAATTTGAAAGAGAAACTCGACCGCAGGTAGAGAAAGAATCGTAGCGTAAAATGGGTTAGCGTTATAAATCTTGTATCCTGTGGCGCCTAGCATCTAGTTGCTGATAATCTGCAATAAAATTTGTCTGCTTCTTTGTCTAGCCCGGCACAACCAAAATCTAAGCTTTTTTGTGCTCTTGTCCTGCATATTTTAGTTAAAAGTATTTTTATAGCTTTACAACACAGATAAGCCTCCATAATTTGTGAAGTAAGAACAATGTGTTGGTTCCCAAAACAAGCTTAAAATTTATTTTCGACAAATTTCTCCAATAAATAAGCGTTTCTTAATTTACGGCCATATCTTAGAAGATCTTTCGTTGGCGGTTACGAAACAGTTCATAATTTGAATGGGCCAATTACCATGCTAGGTTCAACCGTTCAACCAATCGATATTTTTTAATTTATTACGTAATGGCGTGATTTAATAGCTGATTTATTGGATGCGTTTCGTTTGATATAGGGTTCTCTCCTACTAATTCCTTGCTTAAATTTAAAAGAGTTATTGTCTTTTTGTTTTGAAATCGGCCCTTTAATCTAGTAGGTACCTAACTCCGAAAATATATTGCCATGCTTGGGTAAGCGCATAATAAAGTTTTGATGAATTGGTATTGCATATAAGTTTTGATAAATTGATGATTATTGAATGGTTGATATTAGAAAGCAAGTACAAACCCATACATACCTACATACTAAACCCATCAAAGGCCATTGATAATTGCCATGATGTGCATTTCCAAACAAACGTATCAATGGTTGCGGTTATGGTGAAATAGCATAGAATAGATTATCAATCATTCACGGTGTTCTGGTACTTACTGGATATTGATACATATGAAGCGACTACCATTGATGCTCTTACATTAGAAAAACAGAAAGATCGGTGAATCTGGAAAAAAGGGCCAAGGAGTAATTTTATCTGTCATTCGGTCATCCCTATGTAAATACTTTAATTTCCCTTTTTCATAGACGTAGAATTTATGGCAACCTTAGCAGGATCTTCTAAAAAAGTAACCTTGATGTGCTTTGGCTGTTGCGCTAACACACATCACAATGCATTCGATTCTGGTGAGGGATCATATCTCCAGGGTAGGTAATATCTTCTGCTATTCTCTTATTTAAGTAGGTACTTAAAGGTACCCATGTGGCGAAGGGTCCATACATGCCGATTCGCATCGTCTTCCCTTTCAAAAATTCACAAACCCGTACTCTTAGATCAATCTACTTTCAGTTAGTACATTTTTCGCATAGGCCTTCCTTCGTTAAAATAGCATGCCACCCTTCCCCACTGGTAGGTACTAAATATTAAACTGTAGGCACTGAAACTTGCTTTATTTCTCACGTACACGGATCTTCTATGCATTTGTCTGATCATGCCAAACCAGCAAGTTTACATGTTTCGTAACAGTTATTGTTTGAACCTCCGAACCGAGCAAATCAGTTTAATCTCCATTGAACAAGTCAAGTACCTACTGCCAGATGTGTAATTTTTGTAAGAATTTAACATTTTCAGAAGTGTACCTACCAGTAGCGAAGGGTGCCATTTTAACGAAGGTATGGCTAAGCAAAAAATAATAACTAAATGCAAGTAGATTGATGTGTGACTAAGGTTCATAAATCCCTGAAAGGGAAGCCGATCGGAATCAGCATGTACCTATGTATGTATAGCTCTTCGCCACTGGTATCTACCTAATTTTAAAATTGGTAAAGTTGATTAGCATTAAAATTAGAGAAACGGCAGTAGCTGAGTTTGAGCTTACTTATTCAAATTTTGACGGCTTCGTTGTCGCTGCGGTCTTGTAGAAAAACCCGACCGCATCCCATACAAACCCTGAGCTTCTCAGCGCGCTGTCATCGTGATTCGTGACGCTGACGCCCGGTCTTTCTGGTATCCCCATACAAACCCATACAAACCAGTCATTTGACAGCGACAACGACGCCGCCGCGACGCCGCGACGCTTGGAAAATAAGGGTACCATACCATTCTACAAAATTCGATTCAATTCTTACCGCTCTGGTAGCACAAATAGTACCTATTCTAGTGGACGTCTTGTTGACCAAAGGAATTGTCCACTTTCTTTCTTCCGGTATAATGGGTTCGCAACGAAAGTTCATTAGTAGGGATTGGAAGAACCGTACCTGCCTCTGTTGTAGCACAAAATAGAGCTAGCCAATACTTACTTTGTGGTTGTAGTATCTTACAGACCATTCTTAGCATAGGTAACCACAGTTATAAGTACATAGGTGTCTGATCAAGAGCATTGAGTAAATTGCGGAATACCACCTTGTCAGTTGCGGATTTTTGATATCTTGGAATAAATAAATATGACAACGATTTCGCGCAAAATCTTTGATGTCATATTTGAAAATTTAAATGCAATTTGTATAAATAGGATATCAAAGAATTTCCGTCCCAGTAGGTAACTATCATACTTTTGAAATCTTTGACGACCAAACTCTAGGCAGGTAATTTCGATCCAATTAATCTGACAAGTTTGATTTCAAAAACCTTTGAAAAACTTGTGAAAGACGTCTACAAGTTGAGTGTCAACGACTATCGATAAATACGATGTAGGAACTTCAGTCATCTCATTATTTTAATCTACCATTCGTTACAATTCTTATCTTGGAATACCATCGAGTCACGATGACACCTCTTATCCATCATTCGTGGCTGACTCACCGTCCACAATGGTTAATTATTGTAATTTCCTCGGTACTCCGATGTCCGACGGCCAGTGAAAGTATGGTCGATAACTGCCGAAGTTCAATGCCTCGATTATGGCCGTTATTCTAATATTCTTTGCTTTCTTGCGCTCGCGCCGATGACGGAGGCGGCAGGTGGGTGTCGGTTGCTGTAACCCAACGTAATACGCGGGAGCTACAGTCGGCGGCGATTTGAAGAAATGCGATGAAAATCGATGGTTAAAACTGATTGGTCATAGGTAAACAGTTAAGACTGGGCTCTTTTCAGAATGTTTAGGGTTTCAAAACTTGTGGGATTTGTGCCTTACCTACCTATCTTTTCATGTTTATAGCGTTATCAAAATCCAAATTGCATAAAAGAGCACAATTCTGTGTATAAGATCAAAGCAGACGCGAAAATCGTTCCGGAGAGATGCTAAGTTGTAAGATCACAGCGAATTATCTGAAAATTTTCAGATGGTGATCCAACCCCTGAAACTGAAGCACTTTGCCAAAGAAACGTAAAAAACACATAATGGGAGTCGGTATTTTTACACGAGGAAAGTTGTTCAGTTCCCTGGGCTACAACGCCACTTGAAGTATGTAACCAGAGAGCTATCTACATCTACCTAGAACTTTCTGCAGCCGACAATGCAGCCAATGATACTCAACTTGTCAATTCAACAAGGTGTCATTCTTATCTGAAATCCGGTCGGTTGTAATTAAATAATTAATGAAAATGTATGCAAATAGCGATAGCATCAAGTGCAGTTACGATACAAGTGTAATTTGAGGGGGCATTCTCGGAAATGATGTGATTGACTGTTCAATAGAGAAATTACTGTCTCGTTAGAATGGCTGATTACTTTCTTTCAACTTCATTCGTCATGGCAGGAAAAATACTGTTAGATGACTCGATTACTTACTAGAGTGAGTACTTAACTTACCTACTAGTCCCTACTACACTTCTCGTCGATGTTCCATTTAAAAAAAAGTGAGATTAGGGTAGCTTTCACAGAAATAACAAGAGCTTCCACTTTTTCTATCCTACTAAGGCTCAATAAGTTTGAAGGAGTTCGAAAATTTCTTACAGATTTGAATATTTTTTAAGGAAGTCTCTGAAATATAGGTAAATTCGATCACTGTCGGGCATGGAATGCAAATAGATAGACGTGGACTTACATCAACATTTTCACAAAATCGCGCTCATCACCGCATCGTCTACAAAAACAAGTTTTGCATTATATCTCGCGTTAAATCGGAATGCTTTGATGGTGAGCAGCTAAAACATTTTATTTTCTCTTCCTTAGTTCAGTAGACCAAAGCATTCGCATTAATCTGTATTATTTACGGCGTAGTAGAAACTAGAACGGACTCGTTTCGCATTCCTAATTCCCCTGGTTGCAACGGTTGCGTCTCCATATCGGTCCGATCGAGTCCTCTTTGGTATTCATGGCGGGGAATCTCGGCCACTGGGACCTTATTTATACAGGGTGTTAGGGACGGTGTACCGAAAACTTTGTGTGCATGATCAGACCATCAAACTGAACAACTTTTACTATGGGGCCAATGGTGGGAAACGAAAAAAATTTTCCGACCTCCCATACAAAATTCACGATCAGCTGACTGACTTTGTATGGGAGGTTGGAAATTTTTTTTCGTTTCCCACCATTGGCTCCATAGTAAAAGTTGTTCAGTTTCATGGTCTGAGCACGCCTGCAAAGTTTTCGTTACACCGTCCCTAACACCCCGTATAGGGTGTCAGGAACTGTGTAACGAAAACTTTGCAGGTATGATCTCAGGGTATGGTCGTTCCATGAAGTGATCTTCTTCTGTCGCGTGGGACACGGATTCGGATCGCATGCACCCTTGTGTCAGACCGTCTACTACCAAAACCTACCCACCCTCGAGGCCTCCGACAATCCACTGGAACAGTCCACGCCATAAAATCAGGAAACTGAATGACTCTCCTTGTTGTTCAATCTCCGCACAAAAAAGGTCACCACGTCACCACATTAATTTACCAGGGCCATTCGCATTTAAGGGATCGAAAATTTAAAAAATAAAAAAAATGAAATCTTACCAATATTTTAACGTGATTCGATGTAAAATCAAAAATCTGTCCTAAGGAATATAATTTATGAGATCGTTTACCTTAAATTCAGATATTGTAACAAATATAATTTTTTTTGTGGCCACCGAAAAGTCGCAATGACCACCAAAATGACTTTTTATGGAAAATGTACCCTTAATAGTCTCTTTTATGAAATAATTGAAATAAAAGAAAAATAACAAAATAAAATTAACAGTTAAAAAACATAAAAATGTTTATAAAAAGTAAGAATAGTTGAGAAATATTAAGGACCACCGAAAAGACAACTTTTCGGTAGTCCAAAATTACGTACATTGGACACAAGACAGTGACCGGTCTGTATGATGACGATGCGAGCGACGACGGAAAAAGTATCTCAGCCTGGAGACTTTAGGTTGTATAGGTGCTTTAAAAAAACACAGGTGCAGGTAATGTGTTCCAGCAAGGCAACATTGAAAGCCAGTAGAAAACACTTAATCCGACAGAATTGGTGGAATGGCAACCAGGTAAAGGTGCCTTGAAATGCGTGCATAAAAATAGACCGATGGTGAAAGAGGCTGGTGGTGGAAGTGAGCTGGCGAAACAAGGTAGTGTGTGTCAAACTATGAAGTATGGTAGGTAATAACCAAATGTTCAATCGTCGCCATTAAACCTCTACGTTCAACCAAGTCAAGTATGCCATCTTCTGGAGTGACTGCTATAGTAAATGCAGGATCCTTTATCAAAGAGGTTTAAGCTGTTTAGGTGTAAGGTATCCCTCACTCTGTTCAAGATTCCCTGTTCGTAGCCACCGTTTGAGTTTGGTTTGGTGAGAGCTATATGCCTTGGGGATCAAGCTATTCAGGGGCAGGAACAGATGCATCTCGAAAAGTAGATGCCAATTCAAGAGGATTATTTTTAGCGTTGAAGCAACGATACGCTGGTCTTTTGTTGGCATTGTATAAGACCAGATTGTTGTCACCTCATTAAGAGTTTGTTGGCTTAAGGTCAAACTTATTCTCTTTTCACTGGCTTTCGTTAACAGACGAAGGCATTTCATCTCCAACTGTTTTTGCTTACGGCAAGTATCCCTCTAAGACGGTACTATTAAACGCGCACGCAAAGAAGCACATTGATGAGCAGCAGACAGTCTTAGTGATTGGATAACAGACTCCTTTAGAAACCTGGCCATTAAGTTGGAAAATCAGCCGAAGAAAATCCCAACAACAAAAATGAACTGGGCTGCCATAAGGAAGAAGTTTGCTGAGCAAACTTGTCTTGTCAAAGGCCTTCAAGATTTTTAGAAGAGCCTTAGTAAACCACCCCCTGTGACAACCGCGAGAAGATGTTGCATCGATGAAGACTGCAGTCGCAAGCATGGACCCAGGCTTGGTTGTGCAGATTGTTCACACGCCTCAGTTTTGGCGTATTCTAAGGCCAAGCTTTGTAACCAAGTCGGAGTCGGAGAAAGGGATTGAAAATATTCTGCTTCTTACTACCCTGTATCAGCAAAGGCCGAAGAATCACGCGAAGAAAAACAGGCTTACCACCATTTCTTTACTAAAATGCATAGAAGGGCCGCATCTCTTCCCAGTCTACTTATCTCGATTATAATAAGAGAACATGTGAGACTTTAACAAAAAATACGTTATACTGTTCACTAACTGTAATTAAATTATAAAAAATTTGTTCATTTTATATAATTTAAACAGAATATGCACTAAAAGATCTTTTCGGTGACCAAGCGTCTTTTCGGTTACCAGAAATGACTTCCGAAAAGATGACCACCGAACGGAATTTTCGTTCGCAAGTGGGCGGAGATTACACATTTTTAAGATTTTATAAGAAGAACCAACATTTTTGTAAAGATATCAATAAAATCTACAAACAAATTGGTATACATGATTTATTAAATCATTTACTTACACTTTATGTCAGTCACCGAATAGATCCTATGAGGTTTGCCAGAAATCAATTTTTGTGCGAATCAACTAAAATTTTGCACTCAAATTACAAACAGCAATCACAAATGAAAGTCAGCTGTTTTAAAATTTTTGAATTGAATGAACTGAGTTCTATTGGATCTGAGCACAAGAAAAAAAATCACTTTATGTGTGTCTTTTTTTGTACCACCGATGAGACGCGCAATCTTTGTAACATATGCGAACGGGAAATAAAATGAAAATGGCTAAACATAATTTAATGGCCAACTCAAAAAACAATCTTGAAGATATTTTGAATCGTGTTAAAGGTTAAAAAGAGAGATAGTATGTGTTTAACATTTATTTTTCACATTCTAAACTTGCTAAAGCGGGTTTTGAACAGACCACCGAAACGTACTTTTTAGTGTTAAAATATTAAAAATAAATATTAAACGATCTATCACAAAATTCACCGTCCGCAGGTTGAAAGTTTCAATGAAATACTATAATCTCGTTACGTAAAAACAGACATTTATCCACTTTTCTGCTTTTTATGTCTCATGAACAAAAAAAATGTGTGTTTTGCGAACCACCCACCAACAAGTTCCTCAAGGAACCTACTTAGTTCAGTTTCATAGACTGAACTGATCATGCCGTTCGTCCCTAAACCCAGTATAGCGCAATAGACCGTGAGATAGTATTCTAGCCTCGCGGATCGTTTAGAATCTAAACAATCCAGACATAGATAGATATCTTACTATGAAATTTTGGATATTTTACTTAGGTACTCACTCATAGAGGTATACCACCTACCAAAGATTTATTTATACCCTTTGATAAAATCGACTGTTGACCTTATGTAATTTTTCAAAGGACTTTGCTTTGCCGGTGTTACGAAATAATACAAAAGGTAGCGGAACTCGCTAAAGAATTGCCAATTGAATTTAAAGTTCATAAGGCTCTTTTATGATTTTTCTAAGATATTATCTGACCAGCATTCGTGAATATCAGCCGTTGCGTGATCGCCATCACATCAACATACCTTTTGAGGGGTCAATTTATACTGGCTAATCATACAAATACTAAGAAAAACCAGGATAAGTTGATCCCTTGAACAGGTAGGTTGACGTGCTGGTGATCATCGACTCCCTATAGGCGTCATTGTTTTCCCAAGACATTTCGAGCAGCAGTTAGAAAATCGAAAGTTTCCATATCGAGACTTGATTCGCGTTGAAGATATTTTGGGTCTCGCACGAATTCCCTTGACCCGTCGCGAATAAATCGACCAGTGGAACAATTCCATTTGGCATTCCGTTGTTTCGAGTCGGTTTAGTAAATCTTGCTGTTCTGGCTTTGTTCTGATTCAAATATTGTAAACGAAGCATTGTGTTTTGTATGTAAACAATTCGATACTCTTTGAATATAGGTATTTTGACGCTGTGGGAATTTTTAATTTGTTCTACCGCTACCTAATAAAAACAAAAACAATTAAATTGTTTGCATTTGCATCCTCACTGGATGTTTTATTGTTTGCTGAATGCTTGTTCGTTCACACACCAAATGGCTTCAGATTCATACCTGCGCGTCAATACTTCCGGTTCGTTATCGAACCTTTCAACAGGGTCCATTCTTTTCATTGTAATCTTTGTATGCAACATCCGTTGTCCCACCTACGCCTGCTATCTTTTTAATGGCATCGGCAAGTCTCATCAGGGAGTGATGGTTGGTCTGATTGGCGAGTAGGTTGGCAACTTGGCACTGTATGAGATCTGATGGGCCGATTGCAAGTAGGCAAGTACGTAACGGTGATGTGTGGGCCCGTGAAGATAGCAGGGTTAACGGAGCGAGCGCCGGGGGCATACGAAATGTAGTCGAAAGAATGCGCCAAGTCAGAGACGAACTCCAACAACTTTATTTGCTCGTGTGTATATGGCAAATGCTTTGAAATCTGTAGTCCATCTATGAAACATCTTCAAAAAGGAACTCGTATGTAACCCTACCTATAACTAAAGTTACCAACTTGGGAGTCTAGACAAGACGCCTTATCACACGTGCCCATTTCCACGACAGTAAAATTACCGTTGTCTTTACGAAGTCAATTTATCTTTGACCATCGAACAGTCATGTCTTTTCTTTACCTTAAACCGCCTGTTAGATACTCTCTCAATTCTGAGTTCGTATCTGTTTATAATCCGACATCAATCTGTATCACCTACTATTACTTACCTTGCGTCGTACGAGTAATATTATAAATAAAACCAGCTGTTTCTCTCTCCCGTTACCTCACCTTCAATCAAATTACCCTAATTTTGACTTTGGGGCAGACATTTACCGTTGCGACCAGAATACATTTCAGAGAATTCAGAATTGAGCAAGACGTTTTGTCAAGAAAACACGGTCTCTTGAAAGTTTAAGGTTCTCACTTGATTGATTTATTGAGGTCCATGTCGACTAATTTTGTTAAATTAGTAAGTAGCTGTTGACGATATAATTTGACTTACGTGACCATTATAAACATTATGTTCATTTATATGAATTGAGCAATAAAAATGTCTCCACAATGTAGCGCCTTTCTTATTTGGTACAATATCGTTCCAACCATCGTCATTCTCAATTTTAGCGTTTATCACTTCCTCATTACTGCAACGAATAGCATAATGAGCGTTTAATTCGAATTATCGACACAAATAATTTTGCGGATTTGTCATTGGACAAAGTGTAAGAAAGGCGGATGATGGTGAATGTTCTAACACCGTCATCCTGCCTTAGGTAACGTGGTGTAGTTTATGTAAGAGGCGTGGGTTCTGCACAGAGGCATCCGGCCTTTACTCTACGTACACTCTGTCCACATTTGGAATCATTTCTATTTTCATTGCGTAGGTTCAACAGACAGCATTCGAACCTTTTGAGCCTCCTAAGCAGTGTATGTTAAAAGCTGAAGCGGTTTTTCTATAAGGCTATGTGTAGACGATGATAATAGGGTCCCAAGTCCGGCACACAACAAACTCCTGCAGCAGATAAGGACTCCGGTGAAAGTCTTAGCCAGGGGACCATACACGTACTCTCATTGTTGTGTGACGACGGTCACGCTCCGCTAATTTGAATGCAGCAGAGATGTAGGTAATAGAATAATCTACTTGATTGATAGACTTATTATATGATGATGAGGTTCCAGGAAAGTAGGTACACATTGTCGCAACTAGGGAGTGGACGTAGATAATTTGTCAAAGACATGCCTGTTATGCTTGTAATTGAAAAAATTACGTAACCGACAGAGAAATTTGTTACTCAGTCTCTAGATCGTAATACGGCTCTAGGCGTTTTTTCTCCATTCAATACTGAGCTTCGTATTTAAATACGGTCGTCGAACTCTTACGAATTTTATGGCCCGAGTAATAGACAAAATCGATTACACATGATGGCCGTTTATGTGAAATCACCGAACGTTGTGTGAAAATGAAAACTGGTCGAATCACCAAAGCTGCAACACGCGCTCTTCAAAAACTAATCACTTTACGATTGTAGAACGTTTCCATGGAGTGTTACGTTGCTAATTGGACGATAAATTTTATGAATTAGAAATCTTTATGTTACTTTAACGAATTATGAATAAACTTAGGTACTTAAAACATTAATTATGTTATGACGATGAAAGATTCAAAACCGTTACCTACATCATTATTTTTAGACATTACTGGCTCTGAAAGTAAATATGATAGAACTTATGCCAATTGGTATGACTCAGTTAAATCCAGATATCTCTGGAACGCTCAATTTAGATAACGTAAGATATATTGAAACTGTAAGACCTAATGTAAAAACATTGAGTCTGATTAATCTTAGTTGTAAAATCTATTGAGGGAATTGAAAATAATGGTTTCGCAGCTTGAAGGCGGCGCCGACTCGCGAATCTTTTTCGAACACCAGTCTGTAATGTAATAATGATACCTACGTACGAGCGAATTTTATTGCGATGATGTAGAGATATCTACTAGGCGAGAAGGTACGTGCGTAAAAGCGTAAGGCGGGTCACTTTCACTAGATCAAAGTGTTCGAGATTAGTGCGCGCAAAAAAGTTCGCGAATGATTTCTCATTGTGCCCCATATAGCGGCGTCACGCGCAACCATGAATCATGACGCTTTGTGCCAAGGTCAGAAAACCGGACTGCTTCACAATTCACAATACTATAGCCATACTTTCGCGTTCAATGGACGAAAGCGAACGCCCTCCCGATTTGGCGACAGCTTTCTGTAAATATCCGAGCCACTTTTTGTTCCTTCCCAATCCGATGGACTGTCGTCCCATCAATCGTGTTCAACTGGTCATTTATGCATGTTCACTTTCCACTGTTACGCAAGATTCGGCAACCAGCATTGTTGTCGTGCACGTAAGTCAATGTAAAAAGGGTCTTTAATTAACTTGTAGGAGTTTTATGACGTTGTAGGCTGGTGCTTTTGCATTTAAATTTTATGTTGGACGACTGATAGGAATGCATAAACGAGGATTTAAAAGGATGTTTCGGCATGCCTTGATGTTATGTAACATCAGACAAAAGTCGTAAGACTCCTTAGAAGCCCTTAGAACCATCGATTTATCCTTAGAAAGCGGTGAGGACATAGAGGCACAGGCATACCATGTCATTGTACTCGTAATGTCAACCAGTTAAGATCCCCAGATACATTGACGTGTAGGCAGAGTAACAGTAGGTAGATTGTTTCCATTAAAAATGAAAAATGATCTTGGAACTCGGTCAAAAACTTTTCCCACTTGCAAGTACAAGATCATGTAACCGCTAATACGTTTATCTTTCTGGTTTTTGTTAATGTTAAACGTCCCGGAGTATTTTGATTAAATTGCTCCAAAAGAAGGTAAATGTCTTTAAACTTTATCTTAATAACGGTATTGTCCACATCAATGAATGAAATGAGACCGGTTGGTAGGTAATAGAGTCAGTCTATAAAGATTTTATTGACGACATAACACATTTAGCATCAATTCGTTGAAGGCAGTAGATTTTTACGTAGGTACTTTAAATTGGTTTCCCTGAAATTTGGGGCGCCACAACTATTCGTATGGGAGTCAGTCCAGCCAAACAGAAATACTTACGTCTAGCCTTGACACAATAACATTTAATTCTGTTAGAGCAATTAATTTAGTTGTGACCAGTCGAGAAGCTTTAGTAGTGACACTATCGTGGTCGATGACAAATTGCTTTTATGAACTACACACGATCTTTCTAGCTTGTACTTTCATTAGAACAAAACGATTAATAAGAAGTCATGCCAAGCCTCATGATCAATATTCGATACGATTAAGAACTTCAAGGTCTTGGTCTTGACTCGATTTCTATCAATAAGACATCGACAGACCTTGATCTCACGTTTATGGGTCATCTTTCCAGATGGCACGTCATTTGACTACCGTTAAGGCAGCTGATCGATAAAGAATTTTGCGAAACAGGTATTTAAAAAATAGCACGTAAACAGAGAAACAGGACGACCTTAAACTAAAACCTGAGGTAATAAAGGTAGAGGTCATCAGAATTTACATCGTTCGTCCCAATTTGCAAATTCACAAAGGACTCGCGATACGGCGCACGTGGGTGCGTCAAGATGGCGGATAATCGTGGATTTGGCGGCATTTTCTGTGTTGCAACCACACAAAAGTGCGTTCGTTCGTGGGAGCACGAGCCGGCAAGGTCGAGGCCAACAGTAAATTATTGTCACTGCCGACTCATTTGTTGCGTAAAATCATCATTTGAATGAGGTATCGTATCGCTGGCTATCACGCTCAAGCTCAACGTTCCATTTCAAACACGGCAGTCGGTATCAGTTACATCGGAAGATGTTCAAAATATTATTTGTTTCTTTTATCTGACTGAAACTGAACTACATCTTTTACAATAACTAATGATACGTTATAATAAATATCTACGTTCGTGAGGTAGGTATGGTGAAAAGGACGGACTACCTATTTATTTGATTCAAATATCTTTTACAAACAAAAGTGACAGGTAGGTAGGTATGTTTATATTTAAAATGCCAAAGAAAGTAGTGACAGCTCGCTCGTTAGGTAGGTATACCTATCTAAGTAAGTAGAGCTTCTAAAGTATAAAAGCATCATTGAAATTCTCAAATTTCTGAGACACTTTCAAGTTCGTACGTAGCTTTGGTAGAGCATCCATATAAAGTATGAAAAGAAAGGTGTAAGTAGTTTAGCGGCTAAGCCCAGGTTATTCTTTCACTTTACAAACTCACTGACAAGATAATTTATCTGTTGTGTGGGTACAAATAATTTAATTCTAAGTGGTGGTTGTTACAATAGGATTTACAGTTTCCCTATCTTGGAATGTGTTCTGATTTTTTTCTATCTAACATTAAATCAACTCCATGAAACATATTAGAATCAAGTTTTATTTAAGTTTTAAAGTAACACCATCTTAAGATGTTTTAATATTTTTTCATGAATTCAGAATAAGGTAGCCACAACCCAGTAAACGAAGTCTATTGTAGTGTAGAAACGTTTATTTCCGTTTTTTTTTAAACTGAATGCATGTAGGTATGTCGAATTGTCCGACAATCAGTCAATCCATTGTCAAGGTGTTCAGCCAGACAAATTACTCCGGAAGTGTTTAGGCTTAAGCCTGCAAGGATCGGACTTTGGTTAGACGACCTTTATACAAAACGGAATGACACATCAACAAATCAGCTGACCCACAGTGTAAAAAAATCAACTGCACTTATTTTAAAGGTTGAACCAGCCCATGAAACTGAACAACTTTCCCCAAGGAACATACGTTAAAATATGAAAACAATTTTGGGTCCTCCCATACAAAACATACTTACTAGCCGACTAAGGCTGGTGTTCATCGACAGCTGTTAAATTTATAATCGGTCGATGATATCTAATTCCATGTTTAAATTAATTTTGTACTGTTCACCAAACCCTAACCACCATTTAAAGACTGTCAAGTGGCCTTAACTTGGCGATTTACTTAAACATCCTCATTTCGTCCATTATGTTACGGTTAGCCCCAAATTTTTAACAAAAAATGGTTCATCCCTATTGTCTTGCACTGCGCGCCCGAAATTTGGTCCACAAAAAACTTTTACGATGTCCCCCGTGGCGCTACTGCACCCTTGAGTGAGTGTAAAGTTTTTTGTTTTTAATCTTTGAATTTGGCAGACTCGCATGCTGCTAAAAATAATAAGTACCTGCTCTATGTCCAGATGCTTAGGCAAAGGATACATTTTAATTTTGTAGTATAAAAAGGTTACGCTACCACGTTTGAACGCTGCTCTTGTTAATAGTAACAACAAGGAAACGGATGTCAATTTTACGTGGTCGCTTTAAACTTTTGGGTCTTTCATAAAAGTTTCATTCAAAAACGCTCGGTTGGTAGACCGACGTCCTAAAAGTGTTTGTGAACACCAAGAAAATCGCCGCCCCGTCAGTCACCGGTTATTTGTTAACGTACCCGTTAAGTAATCGTAGTATCATCAGCTGTCGGTGAACACCAGCCTAAGTAGGTAAACTTTTATGGGAGGTCCAATATTTTTTAAATATTTCGATCTATGTTTCTTAGGGAAAGTTTTTCAGTTTCATAGACTGTTTCACCCCATAAAATATTTTTAGTTGATTTTTTAAACCTTATATTCCCATGGAAAGGGTGGCTGATTGAAGAGTTAATGAGCTTATGACTTTATTGCACGTTTAGTACACGTACCTAGTAGACTTATTTGATTGGTAGTAAAGTAATCAATAGTAATTAAAGTGATGTCTATGTTAATCTCAACATCAAAGTTGATCTAGGAAACTATAAAATGTCTAGTAGAGAAAGTAAGATTCAGAACCACTTCCTAGGTAAGTTTATGACTTGAGCACGACGACTCTATAATGTGCGTAAGCGTCTACTTATTTGATGTTTTGAAAGACTATAAAGTTTCAAAAAGCATGAAAAATATCCATTGTGGGATTTTACCACCTTTTACGCAACGCGCTAAGTGTTGGAGTGTAGTGAAATGTCACGTCTCCAGCCATACTATTTGCTTAAACTTGATCACACAGTGAGAGATGCGAATTGCGTTCGCATGTTCTGTGCTAACATCTTGAGCCAACATTGCCAACCCCAGGTAGAAAACTTAAGTCTTATCTACTAACGATGTCCAAACGTCGTAATTTCAGCCGCGGATTTTTAGATAGGTAGTCAAGTAGTTCTTCTTCATCGAGTAGATAGTAACAATTTAAATAACTTTTGACCAGTGCTTGGCCACGGAAATGCCTCTAGTATTTGCTTCTTGCAGGTCTTGAAGCGTGCATGAGTTTGGGCAATTGGTCAAGTAGTATGGGATATGTAGGTATGTATGACAACACGCGCAGAAAAGTTTTGATGTCACATTGAAATGACTTAAAATTTCGCGACTGAATGCAATCGTAGTATAACTTTACCTTTTACTGAATAAAATAATAGTTCTACCTATGCTCTATCAAGTACTACGTAAAACACATTTCTTTGACAAATAAGATTACAATTTTCGAAGATCGGAAAGACAAACGTACCTAAAGAAAAACAAATAAAATAATATGCATTCACTTAGTCAAAATTCCGCAATCGAGTTACATGAATTTCATCCATGATACTACATAGTATTTTTTTAAGTATTTGCGTCAATTCTCGGGCACTCTTAAGGGTCACGGCTTCCGACTTTAAAATAACAATAACTACTGTGATATTACCAGTAATTGTTCCTTTGTTCCCCCTCCCACGCAATATCAAAAACGACCCACGTTTTTGTTTTTTCTGGAGCACTATGTACCATAGTTGAATAACGGAATGTTTTACAAAATTTTATTCACAAGATGTTGCGCAATTTAGCAATGAAATGTTGGTGTGTTTGAAAATAGCACAATACGCCAATCTTTGTAAAAACTTCGATTTGTAGTCTTTTGATGTGTTTTTGATGTTGCGGTAATGGCTACGCATTTGTTTCGTCTATTCTATTATTATTGATGGTGTAAAAATATTTCACATCCAAACGCATGTTAGTATCGAAGGATTTGGCGCCTTAGCCTTGTATTTTACATTTCAGCAGTAGCATTATCTCACTTATTTTTCTTACTGTTAATATTCTTTCTTATGGCACTGGTTTATGAAAAACTCACTAAAATACGTAAGTATCAAACTTTTATTTGCCACGTCTCAGGTATGATAAGAAAGCCATTACCCAATGCTACCCTGTGCCAGCCCTACACGGTGAGAGGTGTTCCGAGCTGTATGTTTTATGTTATGAAGCCTGATGCAATCCACCTGCAACTTGTATACAGAGCAGAGCATAACGACTTGATTGGTGCAACAGTCAATCTTCAGTACGTCCGTAATGCTGTTAGGTACACTTTATGGCCAATTTATCTGTTGCATTGTTTGTAGAGTTTGTGCCTGTTAACCTAAATAAATGAGTATTTGCAGTGTTCATCGTGTCATCAAGAATATGTTTCTTGTGCAGTGCTATGCATTTTGGTAATTTTTTACAAAATACGGAAAGACGCGAATTTATCAAAATATTAAAAAATATGGAGAAATCAATGGCGGTTTTGAGCAAATTGCGTAAAAGGCGATATTATAAAAAGTGTCGATTTCCACTTAAATCAAAATAAAAGAGAGTGGTAGGTACCGAACGCGCGGTATTATAAATGCAATTATTTACATTACTCATTCACAGAGAGAGTTGTTTACTAAACATAGGAAATAAGAAGCGAAAATACATTAAACATGCTCGAATATTTAAATTTCAACAACAACGTGCACTTGAAACTTGAAAACTGCAAGATTGTGGGTAGGTAAGTTAGGCAGTACCTGTTTGCGGAATTTATGTGAAAGTATTGTTGTAATTCAATCAGAAATTCCCACAGTCTCACTTGGAGACAACAAAGCGCGAATCATTGACGAAAAATACAACAACGTCCATTCTTGACTCTTCCATTGCGTGCTAGGCTTGGTTATCTTAGTAAGGTTAAAGAACCGCTGCTTCAGTGTACAGCAAACTAATTGTCGCCTCTATTTGCATGAAAGTGACCATGTGCGCTGCGCCGGCGCATGTGGCAGCCATGTTTGTAAATCATAAACTCGGGGGGCGGACACGCCGCCGGTGAAAAGTCGCTGGACGCCTGTTTCTGATCGGTGCAGTTGGCACAAGCTAGGAATTGCAAGAACTTATGCGGCTGCATTAATAACATGCGTAGAATTTCCATACAGCATGCGTTAGACCAAGAGCAAATAAGGAGCCTTAGCGTCAGAGAAGGTACTGATATGAGTTGTATTTATCTTTGCAAACAAGAAAAGATGGGACCCGATTCTACAAGACATATCTACGTCAAGAGACAAGAGAGACATGACAAGAGAGATGGCCTATTAGATAATATGACATCAAACAATCAACGTTTTTGTGTTCGCATACGTACCTATTTTAATAAAAGTTGTATCTAGGTACATAAGTATCTCTCTACACCGATATGATGATAATATAAGGACAACCCTGCATCTTCCTTAAATCCGTAAAATTCTTATTTTAAGACCATAAAATTGTTTACGCTTAACAAGTTTTACACGTTCACAGAGAGGTCACGGTCAGGTGGGATATTTTTGTACTGCATTGTGTAACTTAAGCATAAATAATGAGAATGGCAAAGGCGACATGGCTGTATTCACACATGAGCCCTGGAACACTTGGAGTACCTCTACATGCATTCAGAACGCCGGAGTGTTCAGTAAACATTTCATCCAAGTCTGTAGTCCAAACACTTACAAGTCGAGCGCAAATAATGAAATCGTGATGCTCAATGCGAGCCCTCATCAAGCCCCAAGAGCCTCAATGTATCTTTTTTAGGTATCATTAGAGTGAAACTCATTGTTTTGACCGCGTTTGTCTTTAGACCAAGACTAATTGAGTGTGGCCCATTTGATTTGGTCTGAATGTATTGACAACGAACTATTAATATACAAGGTGAGGCTAAAAGTCTTCGCTTCCGAAGCTTAGTCAGAGTAGGAAGTTTGAATATTGAGGAAATAAGACATTAGCGACTTGATGTGATTTTGGCATGCGAATTAGATATAGTCCCCCAAATTGTAACTCGACCCACTTTTGTAGTATAACAAAACAAGACAATTTAATTTAGTGTCAAGAACATTGAGAAATAATTGAAATAGAACCTACATGAGACAAAAAAGAATTTTAATGGGCGCCACGCTCCTCGATATCGTATTTCGTGGCGACCTATACAGATCATTACACAAAGATAAGGTTATAGGAAATAAACGAACGGACGGACCGCGAACCGCCTGGGTGGTCCACTCCGTAACACTGCATGTAACCAGTGTTTCTCGACCTATCGTAGCCCTTGTAACAGGTTCTACAGTTATGCAAACAACAGCATCACTGTTTTCCAGTAGAGGTCAAAAAGTTTTGGTTGAAGACTTAAGATGGGCAAAATGACTCCAAACTGTCTCAGGGTACCAGCGAAAGTGTGCGACTGCTCCAAAGACAGCGCTTTGCATAATTTCTCGTAATACATCACAGTATTCTGCTGAATAATCTACCGGTGGGTGGTAATCTTTTGCTTGTAGAGACATTCTTGGCGTGCATGCTGTGAAAATTTAAATTCATTAGCTGCTTTCACATAATAGTGCTTGTACTTACGTAAATAAATGGTTTCTTGTTCATCGAATAAGCTTTCTCGGTTTGCGAACAAGAAATGGATGCATGTAATTTTATGGTATTGGCTTTTCACTATCTGTTCCCACGTTAAAGGGTGGGCTGTCACGATACTCTCATTACCCATTTATGGTTGGTTGTTATCGTTATCTTTACGTCCTAGATTTAGACCCGTGTTATCTGTTTTATCACCATTGTTTATAGGTGCTACGTTTACACCATTTGCACTTGGTTGATCCATTAATGCAATATATTTGTTTACAGTGATTGTTCTTTCGCTTTTCACTGCTTTGTTTGTTTTCATTTCACGGCCAATTATTATAATACTTATGAGACTTTCAATAATAATATTTTGTTCGCTATTGTCAAACAAGTAGGTGTGTATGTAAAATTGAAAAATAGTTTAATCTGTAAAGCCATAATAATGTCAAGAACTTGTCGGTCCTGCTGTAGTTCGTGCTATCGCGATAAAGTTGGTGCGAGTACCACCGGTCCATGCGCAGTGTGTGGCCCCCTCCCCGCGCGAACAGGTTTCCTTCACCCCCGATTACCTACGCCCGTGCCACTACTAAAAAACCATTCAAATTTAACGACTCACATAACAAGAAGTCAAATAACTTTTTCGTAGACCTTCCATACCGATCTCACTTTCCATAACACAGTAACACAATGATACAATCGACGTTGCGTTAGATTCTGTCGCAAGCGAAATACATAAATAATTCTTTGCTACGTTACAAATGTTTCGAGGGACATAAAACAGATGTTCTCGTGCAGATAAAAGTGTACTCTACAGTCGTAAAGTTAGCCGTTATGCTTGTTACAAATTTTGATGTAATATGGATTGCACTCATGCACATTACACCCACAAACAGCTTTAGTTTAGGTACTTAATCACGAACTAGGAACACGATCCACTTACTGTCTTAGCTTCATTTCATTATTGAAACAAATCCTGACAGAGTAAGAACTAGGTAGTAATATGTTCCAACTACTTTACATTAATAGTTTTAATTATTAGCTTGGAGGTCTCTTAATACCTACTTTATTATTGTTTGAGCAACGACGCCTATTATATTATAACCTGAGATTATGTGCCCTAAAGACAGAGTCACTAAGGTTATTTCTGATACTAAAGTGAACTGAAGTGAACTTCCAAACATCTTTTCAGTTAGGACTTTTCCTGCTTAACACTCTGCCCCTGGCATGGAAAAATCTCGTCCTAAATTCCAAATCAATTATCTTCCTCACCTCTACGAAAAACTCTCTAGAGGCATTACCGATTTCTATGATTGCGACTAATAGCTTTCTTAGATCCTTTGTGACCCCGATGATAAAGCATTCACAGTAATTGTACACTATTGAGCCTACAAGTAAGACGGATGGAAGTGACAGTGATGCAAATCTTCAACGATGCTTCACCCATCAAACGTTCTCCACTTGGCAAGGGAACATTTATAAACCATGTAGGGTCTGTTGCTTTCTTCTTATAACTAATGTTCCCGTTCTTGAGAATTTCTACATTATGACATGACTTAAGAATGATTGTGACGAGAATACTAATTTTAGACAAGCAAATTGCTTTCTTTCATTTCCAATATAGACCTCTTGAAAAGCGTCTGAGAGCATACTTAGCGTAAAAGTCTTTAAAATCGCACTGACAACAGTTCAAAAGGCTTAAGAAAGACAAAAGTGCTCATGGTATATGCAAAGTTCGCTGGTACTCGATCTGTTCGGACGGGCTTACAATAATAAGTAAAGAATGGCGTTCCTGTCGGACGGTCACGTGTGAGTGTCGGTTCGAAACGAAAGTGGTAGCGTGGGCGTAAACGATCACCATTGATATAGAGACCCAGACCACTTGACTATCGTGAGAATGCATGACCAGTTTGTCCTTCAAACCGGACTTGGAAATATTTCTGGGTGTGTTCGACGTCCAGCTAGACTACACTAATTCATTCACGAAACAGCTATTGTTTCGGTACATTCTTTTATCGAGATTCTGTTTTTTGCGTGTCTAACTGACCAGTGAAAGTATTGATCACATTTATGATAGCTAAGCTATTTAATTTTAATAGATGATGTAACTGAAGTATTATGCGTATCGACGTTTTGCCTTTTATGAAGTATTGAATGCTTGTTTGTTAATGAGCTCAATTCTTCCCAAGACATTGTTTTAATGCTTTGAATTTCTAATCATAAGGTATCTTATCTTCATTGTCTATCAGTTCATCAAGATCTTCAATATGTTAAATTTCCAAATCTCTCTTCTCACGTTCTTTACCATTTCCACTGCTATTTATTTCCCCGTGTCGTTGACATGTAACAGTATCTCAGTATCTCTAAGTTTTGTATTGTCAATCTCCGTCGTCGCTGGTTTGCGGCACACTCGCTCATCAGGTAGGCAGGCGAGTGCTCTTGACCCCGAGTGACTCACAGCCGGTGAGGTACCACCATGTGAACCGTCGGAAGGAAATTGTTGCTCCTTATTAGAATGCGAAGCGATACGTCATTTCTATTTTGATCTTGAAGATTTAGTTGTCCATAGAACGGATTTCTTTGAATGAGCAAAGTTTGATTGATGATCATGTTTGCGAATAATCGAAAATTCATCAGGTATTGGGCCTGTCTAACCTTGATTTCTTTTAGATGGTTTCTTGGGATATCGTCTTTGGCTAATGAACTTTGATTAACGTTACAGACCTAGATTTAATAGTTTCTATCAATACCTACTGCATTTTTATGCAAATCTATCTGTAGATATTACCCTACTTTTCAAAGATGATAAATGTGAAACTTATATCTGATTGGATTTCTACTGGATTCGTTTATGGCTTTGTATAATTAACTATTACGTTTATTAGTTTAGGAGGAGCATGAGTAATCTACGAGTATAAAAGAAAGTTGGAGATTGAGTGTTGTTTTAATACATATGCCCTTAAATCATGTTTATTACCTTGTAAATCGCTCTCCCTTGTATCATTTGGATTGTTTAAGCCACTAGTTTTTACTGGTTTAGCAGTAAAATTACTTTCACTATTTTTAGATGCTCCGTCGGAAGTATTAGACTACGTAAGTCTATCAAACAAATTTGATAGTTACTGTAGAGTCAGTTTTACTTGCACATAATTTGAATATGACAACCTAGGCAGAAAATCTTTGATGTCACATAAATCATCGTGACTAAATTCTACAAAGTTCGGTTTTAAGGCCCGTCATAAAAGTATATGGCTGTAGACAGAAAATTGCAGCCCGTTTTGTCAGTTTAGAGAAAGCATCGTCTTTGCATAAGCAATTTTATGACTACCTTACCTATGTAGAACTTTTTCTTTTTTATGTTTTCCCTTGACCCACTCTAGGGTATAAGCAAACAATAGAAAACGCGTTGAAAATTTCTAGGGTCAATACCAATTGATTGTGGGACCCTTTTCTATTTTGGAACAAACTGTTTTAAGATAAACAGAAGCTTCTTGTTCACAAAAGTATCGGACTATCGGTCCTATGATTTGTCCCTCAGTGGCAAAGTAAAGCAAGTTCATGAGAAAGCCCTCATTATGCAACGCTTCCCGAAATGTTGACATAAAGTTTCCTCACAGCTAACAGCTATGAGGAAGGGTCACATGAAGTGCCCACATGACATAACGCTCAAAGTGCCGCGGCTCTCAAACTGGGGCAAAGCAAATTGGACTTGGAAGGAGTTGATATAACGGTGCTGTGATGCAGGGGACCGTGTTTGTTCCTGTTTAGTACCTTCTCTATACCAATGGTCTATTACTGCTCAAGTGTGAAATTATATTTGGCTAGTGCTCATTAGTTTCAAGTGTGTGAAATGATTTATTCTTGAAATGGTCGCAGTCGCGTCGTACAGTTATTTCCCCGTATTATGGTGAAATTGATATTTTCTGAAAACACATAAAATTGGCGATGATAAAAATCTAGGTGAGATTCTCAGAATGTTTTAAAGTTCAGGAATTTTTTTAAGTAGTTACAAGCTTTAGCCAGTTTCTGTTTACTTTGTTGTAAAGAACAAATATTATTCGTTGTATTATTATTTTAGACGTGCTGACAAACATATTAGCTTGTTTTAAGCTTACTTTATTTGACAGTACCGGTGGAATGTCTGCTTTCTGTACAGTCAGTGGCCAGGCCTGGTTCCGCAATAATGTTTATACACGTGGGTTCTGCGAACCTGCTGCGCTTGCGCACGGGCTTGCGGCTTCCGGCGCGTGCGAAGGATGACACCAAAACGGGCTTTCAACTCGCCAATAAACTAAATACCTAATAGAATGTAACGAATTCAAAACTTTGTCTCAGGAATTTACATTTTGTTTATTTTACAATGACGATGACCTATGAACTTGATGAAGGACATGGACTTATCCCCAAAGTCCAACCCTGAATAGATTTTTTTTTACCAATAAACTTGCCGCTGGCGAAATCACAGTCGCTATTTATTTTCCATAGTTTTAGAAAAAAACTATTATTCAAAGCAGGCATCAAAGACAGACATTAAATGGCGACTTTGATTTCGCCAGTGTGAAGTTTATTGTTCAAAAAGTTTCTATTCCGGGTTGAATATTGGGGATGTGTCTATGTCCTTCATCACGTTCATAGGTCATCGTCATCATAAAGGGGACAAAATGTACATTCCTGAGACAAAACATAGTTTCAAATTACCTCAGTAATAATAACTTTTTGTAGAGACAGGTAACTTGGAATAAATTATGATTTCATTGTCTTTCTGCTAGAATATACTTAGGTATAAAGCTAATGATCAGATCACGAGTGTATGTAAATTATGTTTATCCCTGACATGATAGGTCATAGTAGAATATCTACTAAGTAGCATATTTTTCATATAAAGTACTCGGTAGGTACCTACTTACTTACATGTCGTCAATGTTATGTAGGAACATTTTATGTTTAAACTTACCTATTTAATTGATTCTAGGTATCTACTTACATACAAAATGTTTGCCAAACTCCACCGTTTTTGAAACTAGTAGGTACCTATAAAATAGATAGATAAACAAACCCACATAATATTAGCAACACACCGGACGAAAATGCTTATTTTACAGTAAAATTTTACAGCCCATACCATTAATTTAAGCGGTCTTGCCTTGCAAAATTCTCGAAAGATATTTCATCATTCAAACGAGTGTTATATATAAAATCAATATTATTGTATAGTGTATACACGAGAATTTTATGTGTAAAATGAAAATAGCTACTTAATATAAACTTTTGAGGCTTCCTATAAAAACATCTAAAATTTTATGAACATGCAAGGAACGCTTTCTTTATCCCTAAAGTCAAATGATATGTGTGGTTAAATCAACACTGGCATTTTCGCCCTTATAATGGAGGTAAAGATTAACTAATGAACGGTTTTTTATATATTACTGTTTGTCTGTAGATATATTAATACAGAAGCTCATTATATTAGCGGAGTTGTCTACACATAGATAGAGCTAAATTAGGCACAACACAACTCTCTGTGGAGGAAAATTCGCGTGTTATTGCTTTTAAATAATTAGGTAGGTACTACACTTAGCTAAATTACTAAACATTCCTAAAAAGTGTTAATAGTTATGCTAATATAGTACTATGTTTAATATACCAAATAACCTGGCTACCTTAAATACATAAAAAGACGCATTTCTACATCAGAAGAGTTTTTTGGCCCTTTGCCTCCTACAGAATTATGCTTATAAGGAATAACATATTAAATAGATAAATGTACAGGTACTTAGGTAGGATGAACATCCGTATTGATTATTGGAACTACACACTCCAGATGTCTTCTTGGGACGAGCTCGATCGGTCGTTTTCACAGTGAGGTCTGTAATACCTGGAAAATCTTATTCAATTCACACCAAGACGTGACCGAAAGTAAGTAACGTTGAAAGGTACTTTTATCGTGTCGTTGGACGTTGGTGTCTCACGTGAAAATGATGTAGGTACCAACTTCTTATTGGCCTATACCAACATTTTACAAAATATTGACCATTTTGGATGTTGTTTTCATATTCGTGTCAACGTCTTCACACCAGTTTTTCATCCTTGGCTTTCCATAATCTTTTACTACAAAATTAGGCGTAAATTCGTGTCAATGTCTGAAACATCAGAAGCTGCTAATTGTCTTCCCAATTCGGAGAAATGCCTAAAATAGGTATAACAGCTTCGTTTCACTATTCAAAAAGCAGACACGATAGATAAACAAGACATAAACTTTAAGTTTATTTTTTTATGCTACGTCTCAGTAACTTAAAGAAAGATGATCTTAGCAATCGTATTTTGGGAATGCACATTTTAATACCGAACGACTAATTAAATATGTACTTACTTACCGAGTAGCTACTATAAAAATATGAGCTTGATAGCCTTACAAGCATGTTATTAGACTTTGGGTGGCGCCAAAAATATTTGACCAATTTGTTTGTCATACCTATAGCTAGGACTACAGATATAACGTGAATGATTGATGATATATTATTTTGCGAGAAGCATGACACATTTGCAAAATGAAAATACTGACGCAATGAACAAAAATAGGGTTTGTTGAAGTTTGGGGTTGGTCTGCCGTGTGATGCCGGCTTAGAATAGCATCACCCCAATTCCACCCGTGGGTGTCGTCGTAAAAAGCGACTTAGGGATATTCATCCAGGGAATGGGCAGCAGCGTTCCCTGTAAATGTAACATCTTGGCACTGCGCTCGCCAATCCGCCTGCCAAGCGTGGTGAGTATGGCAATACCCCCCGATAGGGGGAGGCCCATGTCCAGAAGTGGACTCCTGTGGCTGTTATGGTATTGGTCATCTTTATAGCACTTTGAAAGAATCGAATAATCCTGCCTCCTATATCTATTTGTATGTTTTATATACTCTTTTCTTTTATTCAACAAAGTGTATAGGTACTGCGTTTCATACAATACCGTTGGCTGCGTTGCAGGCTGAACCACCTGATTGTCTGAAAAGTAAGATGGTTCCGTGCTTCGGATGGGCACGTTAAGCCTTGTCGGTCCCTGTTGCTGTCTATGATGGCGGTCGTTACACATTCACAACCATGTCAGAGGCCTGCTACTTGCAGTACCTAGGCGGTTGAAAATCTCTGACACCAGGGTTCATCGGGTCGCTGAACGACTCAGTGTCCCACACGAAGAGAGAGACAGAGAGAGAGAGAATACCGTTGTAAGGTCATTCGCCTCTCTAAAACCAACATCGAATCTATCACTAGTGTGAAAGTGAAACACAAAGAAAGCGAAGAGTTAGCGATCAGTGAAAATGATTGATCAAAGCTACCGAAGTGTGGAATTGTGAATAGGTAAAGGAATTTAATGTACCTAAGGTACTATCGTATCGCAAGCAAATCCACTTACCCATACATAGAGATCCACTTTAATTTAACTGATGTTCCTACCTACCTATTTGTATGAAAACCCCTGTAAGTTGGTATCTTAAATAGGTAGGTAGGTGGATTTGCAGGTGATAGTATCTTTCTGTACACTATGTTCTAGCACAAAATAATAATATTGTTCTGGTACAGTCAAGTTTAATTCTTTGTTGAAGCTAAATAATTAGACATACCGATGTGAAATAGGTACTAATCAAAAATATCTTATTTAGTACCTTCTTACCTCATTTACGACGTAAATAATCCTACTTTGTTTACTCTTATAGGCAGTCATAATGATTTAGGTTTAGGTAATAAAATATTGATTGCGCTGCCTACAATTATTCTATCTATAAGGTACCTACCTATATGAGCTAGCATTTTCTAGGCTGCTATATATAGATCTAGGTGATTTGTACTCTTCGTAACGTAACCAGTGTTGTTATTTATTTTGCGATTGATTATACCTACCTACTATGCTACGGTTGATTGGAAACAACACTTTTTTCGTGAATTTCCTCTAATAGGTAGGTATATACTCTTTACGGTGATAAATAACGCTTGTTCTGTCTAGAATATGCATTACTTATTGCACATTTTGAATAGCTACGATAACTTTCCTACACCTTCAAAAGCTTGTTTTTATAATCTTCATGACGCAATAAACGAATCTTGACTAATAAACTAAATTAAGCAATAAATTAATTTCGGACATCGGAAGTTTCTCACGTCCGAGCGGTACTTTCGTTTGATCTCTAATTTCGCTTTTGATTTTGAACGACACTTTGACGCTAATCTCTTGTCACTATATTATAGCATTTATCTACATTTTAGACGGGAACCACACCTGAAATTCGATGCTGCGCTATTTTAGCGAAGCGTAAAGCGATCTTTAGGAAAATGCGAATTTCCACCTTATTTTCATACAAATACGGTTTATGTAAAATTATTTGACAGACTGATGTGTCGACGCAGCGTTGTACGTTACGTAGCACTATCGGACGCGGCTGTCAAACCGTTTGACGTAAACTGTATTTGTATGAAAATAAAGAAGAAAATAATTATTGTCCTAACGCATGCGCAAAAATACGTGTTACGTTACGTGTGGTACCTACCTTCCTTAAATTGTGACCAGTGACTTTTATGAGTGGAGATAACATTATTTTATCTAATTTGTGGGTTATTAGCATCGTTTAGCATATGCTTTGCATTTTTAACCGACGAAAAAACAAAAGAGGAGGAGGTTCTCAATTCGTCCCGAACTTTTATTTTTATTTTTTATGTATGTTCACCGATCATTTGGAGACGCCTGGACCAATTCGAAAAATTCTTTTTTTGTTTGAAAGCGTGCACTGCCCAGGTGGTCCCATTGTCATCAGGTCAGGATCTGATGGCAGAATCCTTAAAAATTCAGTAAATTCTTATATTTTGCGGCACATTTTGAAGCATAATGTACTTATGTTTACCTCTATGGTTTACCTACATGCCTACCCGTTGACATCAACTGCATGACAAACATCTGGCAAAGAAGCTTGTCAAAAAGAGGTTATTTTTAAAGGTCGTATATGAATATTAGTCTGTAGGTATTTTATAGTGATTCTTTATTCTCTTTGAACTCCTATACGACTGGGCAGATTTTGATAAGAGCTATGTCAAAGGAATACTTTCATCACCCTGAGACACCATGGCTAGTTTTGTTGTAAAATAATTACGTATTAACTTGCAAATTATTGAATTTTATCAAAGGAAGAGAGAATCGGTCGCGAACGGACCTATTTAACCAAACTTTTTAGGACCATTGACGATAGTGTCATTGACGTCTTACATCACAGTTTGACTTAGCTCAAACTTATCACACAAGCGGTTTTCGAACGGGTGCGGAACGGAACGGACGGCCGGCGGATGCGCAGCGAATTCGTCACGTACGCGAAGCGATTTGCAACGTTTTGATAGAAGTACCGCCGGTATCCGCCGCACGTCCGAGACGAATTCGCTGCGTATCCGCCGCGCATCAGTCGCGCGTTGCGCGTCTCTGCGTATCCGCCGCGCATCAGTCGCGCGTTGCGCGTCTGGACGTTCGCCCCGCATCCGCTAGCAAACCCGTTGTGTGATATGATAAGGCTCTTTTATTTCAAATCAAACCAGGGGGGTGTCAGCCGTTGCTCCGAATAGTCCTTGGTGTCGCTGCTATCACTTCATTTGACTGTGGCGGCGGAATTTAAATTTGGAATGAAAAACAATATTGTCGGAATTAATTGATCTGTGACAATGACACTCTTATGACAAGACTTTTCAAATCTCGACGTGGCATTTGTTGTTGATTTTACCAAAAACGAATTTTTGGTTAAAATTTGCAGAATTTCTTGAGTTGTCCTCGCATTAATGAATGTTTGAATTGATTCATCCTCACATAATCGAATTTTTGCACTTGATTTATCCGCGCATCATTTATTTCTCAAATTGTTGATAAGGGAGGCTTCCTTCGTAAAGTCTTCGGATGCGTGGACCTGAGGCGTGGACCATGACCTGAGACGTGGTAAGCTGTACCTTCCCTTTTTAGATTACGGGTTGATTACCTAAATATGACGATTCTTCATTTGCTCGTGTTTCCTTGTGAGTGGTTCCTTGTAATTATTTATTTAACTTGAACGGTTTTCCTTTCAGATCAAAAGCTTTGAGTGACCATATTTACTTCAAGATTCAATCTGATGATAATGATGATGATGATTCTGACCTCACCTTATTTGCGGGAAAAGCAGGTATATAATGTAATTAAAAATTAATATTGTGCACTTTGTACTTATGTTAGGCGCAAAACTGCCTCAGAAGGAGGGTTATGTTTTTCGAGAGTATGTTTAAGGGTCAGTTTAACGAAATCTTTGTAGGCGTGCTCAGACTATGAAACCGAACAACTTTCCCTATGGAACGAAATAGTTTTGGCCTCCCATACAAAATATATGATCTGACATATATTTTGTATAGAAGGTGAAAAAAATATTCTTTTACTAGAAAGGTACATTTTCTTTAAAATTAACTGCCTAACCTCTATCTTATTTATTTATTGTAAAAAGGATCATCAACATCATAACATATTTTACATTTTTAAGATATTATAAGTACTTATAGAACTAGTTTCTAATATGCAATAAAGATGAACACAGCATTCTTAAATGATAACTTATGAGCTAGGAAGGTGTGTGCTTATAGCAACACTATCTTAATTTATTATAATAATCAAATTTCAGATCTTCATTTGCAACCTTCGCCCCTTCTTGTGAACACTGTACTGTACACATCTACCTAAAACGCCAGGCCGAATTCACGTTGAATTAATTAATATCAAACATCGCAATGGAAATTTCCGATAAAACTCTTTGTAAGTGGTAATATGGTACCTAAGTTTGTTGAACTACCTTGAATAAATGTATTTTGAAAATTTGATAAACTGACAATTTAATCCTGTTTTCTGAAGTTTTATTCATAATTTCTTATTAATTTAATCAAAATCAATACAGTATACCCTACAGTAGAATGTCGCAGTTTTATCGATAATGATCGTACAGCACTAATTATCGATAGCGATAAATGTTTCGATTGACAGCTCTATCAATTATACTCCCTTCTTGGATTTACTATCGCTTTATGGTCTTATTTAACATCTATGGTTAATGCGTAACACTAGCGCCACAAAGTATTAAATGATGTAGTGGGTTATGACTGTCTTATCTGTAGCTAGTCTACATATTTAAGTTCATCTGTGAATCAAACCAATCATAATCGTGTTTGTTTACATTTATTTAAAACTTCGACAGCAGAAAACTTTTGCAAATAGCAATGTATAAATGTTTACAATAACATTGTTATAACCAACCAATGATTTTATGATTACGCAACAAAATAGATCCCATGCTCTGTGCTATGCAAGCGGATATCTGACTGAGCAGGCTGCCTAAAAAGAACTGCTATGGTGTTGCTACAACAACATGGCCGAGTAATGATATTATAAGTATATATAATATCATTGTGGCCGACTAATACTTTGATTATTGTTCGATGTTAATCAGAACATTAATTTAACATGAACTAAACTGAATGAAGTATTTTATTGCAGCAGCGCAGTTGCATTTAGAAAACCACATAATAGGTATATCCCAAGTACCTAAGTAGGGGAATTGTGCTTAAGATGACATACTTTTTGTTTAGAGGTAAATATTTTGTTAAATAGAGTCATGTAAGTTTTATAATCCGATGCATGTTTAAAAACATTTTATGAGAAAGCTGCTTGTTTAATTTAAAATCAAGTAAGTCAATAATTACAAATTTTATGAACCTAAAACCACCTCTACTCCGTCCAGAGTAAGATGACACAGCGCTAGGATAAGATGACATACGCTTTAATATTTCTTAAACAGTGTACTCAATTCTGTCCTGGCCATTAGTTATGTGAGGAGATATTAAACATGGTCGAGAATACGGAAAATAATGCTGAAAACAGTGAACACGAGTTTTTGTGGGTAAGTTGACATATAACCTCACACCCACTAATCTGGTATGTCGTCTTACCTTCGCCTTACTTGAAGCGTAGTACTAAAATAATTATTTTTTTGTAAAAAATGTAAAAGGTTCATATTACTCTTTTATTCAAATTTACATACTAATATAACCCTAGAATACACCAAAAAATATTTGGCTTACTAAATTATATATTTTGGTAGTTTCGCCAACAAACAAACCGCAAGCTGAAGGTGGTCGAAAATTCCTTGAAGTCAAAAATCACAAAAATCCGCATAATTTTTACATTTGCTGTCATTGACTTCTCTATTGAATATATGTATTAGAAGCACCAAAAATACACTTATAAACACTACAGGTACACCTCTAACATCAATACTTTAGTAGAAATTGATGGTGTGTCGTCTTATCTCAGTATGCCATCTTGAGCACAATTCCCCTATTTGAAGTTAAAACCAAGTTCCGACAATCACATTGAATATGAAGAGCAAGCTGATAGTTGTTGTGAAGTACCTATTTAACTATCTATATTTGTTATCAAGAAATATATGCAAGAAAAACTAAGGTAAAGACTGAGGGTAAATAATTATCATCATGTCATACTTATCATATTTTTAATATTACGTCCACACTAACTAACTATAAAAGGTTGAGGTTGATAAACATAGTAAACATACAACTACTTAGTACAAATTATTACATTTAGGGGGTTGATAGATATGGAGCTTCTGCCTCACATAGAAAAGAAACAGTCGAATATTGGTCACAAAAAAGTATAAAATAAAAGCTTTTTAACAAAAAATATCAACCAACGAAAACTGAAAAGCATAAAATAATTAACTTTTGTAAGTCAACCTTAATAAAATCATTAGTTTACAAACGATTATTGGTAGAAGGTACTATAGGAATATTTTCGGAAATATTTTGAGATTTTATTCAATTTTATGAACCAAGTTCATAAATTAATCTAAATGTGCCTGTCTAAATGATTTTGAGTCGGCGCCAATCAAGCGTATTTATTACCATACTTTACACACAAATTAGGGAAACAGCGCGCGAGGCGCCTCTTTATTGTCCACTATCATCTCCCTAACGGAGAGTATATTCATACTCACCACGCTTGTTAAACTAACTGGAGATTTCGTTCCATCCAGGACAGTAGTAGGTAGATGTTTGTTCCATGGATGTTTTTTTTAAAATTATTTTTGGCACCGACTCAAAATCATTTAGGCAGGCACATTTAGATTAATTTATGAACTTGGTTCATAAAATTGAATAAAATCTCAAAATATTTCCGAAAATATTCCTATAGTACCTTCTACCAATAATCGTTTGTAAACTAATGATTTTATTAAGGTTGACTTACAAAAGTTAATTATTTTATGCTTTTCAGTTTTCGTTGGTTGATATTTTTTGTTAAAAAGCTTTTATTAAGTAGCAGTATCTTAATTATAACGGATTATACAAGTTTAGACAATGCTTTCTGTAAAAATTTACATTCGCACAGTAATTTTCTCACATTTTTATGAAATACTTAGGTAGGTTCTAAATTTGGATAAGTACATTGAATTTTTATTTAGCCGTTGCACTCATTGCAAACCATTTTCCCGCGGGAACTAGGCGTTTTCCCGGCGGCGGCAAGAGTTAGCACTGTCCATGACAGACAGACAAAGAAATTCACAAAGCGATTTCATTTTGAACAGCGCCTTTTCTAATGAAAATGAGATCAAAGATTTTACGGCCAAGTTGTCATATTTCGTTCAAATCAAAAATACCACGAATCTTACCGCTTCTGGAATAGTAGGTACATATTTTTCTTTCGTAAATTATTTTATAGACATAAGCATAAATAATTATGTCAACAGGATCTTTCGGCGCCACCTTCCATATTTACCATAACAGCCACAATAGTCCACTGCTGGACATGGGCCTCCCCCTATCGGGGGGTATTGCCATACTCACCACGCTTGGCAGGCGGATTGGCGAGCGCAGTGCCAAGATGTTTTATTTACAGGGAACGCTGCTGCCCATTCCCTGGATGAATATCCCTTAGTCGCTTTTTACGACACCCACGGGTAGAATTGGAGTGATGCTATTCTAAGCCGGCATCACACGGCATCATACCTTCCATATTTAAACCTGCCCAATTTACCGAGAGGAATTTTAACGAGTAGGTACTGCCTGTCACACACTTCAAACGGCTACTGTCAGATTGTCACTCACCATGTCACAGGTATTGAATAACAGTTACTGTGAACCTGCTACTGCTACCGAGCTCAATGATATAATGAAGCTGAAGATCAGACTAAGCGATCTGAAAAGTGGATTGTCAAGAACGTCCAACATGAGTGTCAAACTCATTTAATAATATATAGTTTGATAGCGATATCCGTCAGTATACAAAACAAGTTTAATTTTTCATTATGTTAAAATATATCTACCTACTTAGCTACGGTCGTGGTAAAAAGATTTTACCTAAGACCGTCACAAATGGTTTAAAATATCTCCTAAAATTACACTAATTTATTGAATTATTTCTTGTATTCCTACCAATCTTGGGAATAAAAAGATGTTTAGAAACATATAAGGAGGTCCTAGATATGCTCTTATGACCCCGACAATACCACAGAATAATAACTAGTAACTATAATAGGTACCTAGGTGCTTTACACACATAACGCCCGTTTGTGCGTTATTTTTGCGCAGCGCTGTCCGTTGCGCAAAAGTACCTTATTGAAGCCCACAAATGATTATCTAAAGAAGCGTTTAGCAAACTCGTGGTAGTGCTGCGGTAATCTTGGACAAGTAATTAAACAGAGATATCAGTTTCTGAAAACGGTCCGATTGGTTTGTTCCACTGAGATAATGAACGGTTGACTTCACTCAAGGAATGCTGGGTGACATAATTTTTGCGTTCGTAAATGCTTTAGCAGTTTTCTACGGTAATTTTCATCAATTCATGCCTGAATTTAATTCGTTTGAAAGCGTCAAAAATTTAGATGAAGCGTGTTTGGTTTGGGAACAATATCTTTCTGCTTTTCTTATAGAGAGAGGCTGTAAGCGCAGAACCTAAAAAAGTCAATGATTCAAAATATTGTTTCTGGAAATTGTCATACTAAGATGTTGGCTCCACAGGTTGGCATTTCTTCTTTTCGTGTGGAACACTGAGTCGTCCTATGACCCGATGAACCCTGAGAGCATCCAGAGGGCAAACAGTCGCTAGGACAAAAACCGTCAATTCCACAAAAATGTCATTAAACCTAAGCAGCATATTGATATAACACGGTTGCCGGCTCAAGGCCTTTTTACTAACGGCGGCACGAGGTAATTGTACAGCAAGCACACGTACGGTTGTCGATTGTAACGACACAACCCGACGTCCGGTACCGGCTGTATCAACGGACATAGCAAAATACAGGGTGTTAGCGACGGTGTACGGGGTGTACCGAAAGCATTGCAGACGTGGTCAGACCATGAAACTGAACTGCGAGAAAATCCTCCATCAAATCCACAAATAGTCGTTAACACGGCTGCTGGTTCAAGGGCACTTTTTACCAACGGCAAGAGGTAATTGTACATCAAACACACGTGCGGTTGTCAACAACTTGATTTCCGGCACCGGCTGGACGCCAACGATGACACGGTGAGCAAAATAGGCGCGGATCACACGTTACGTCGGTTGCTGTGATTTTTTATCGCATGCGTCAGGAAAATTCGAATTTCCACCTCATTCCCATACAAATACAATGTGTGTCAATAATTGGTTTGGCATTCGTCGACACAGTGAGGCTTCACCTACAAATTTAACCACTTTCAGAATCTAATGTTGGGGGAAACTAAATTTCAATAAAAAATTGTCAATTTATTGAAATTTGTCAGGTGATCGGGCATTTTGTACCTATGAGAGAACATTTTTTTCCTCTTTTATTAACATAGCCATTAGCCATCCTAGAAGAAGTTGTTCAATCTCAATGTCCGACCATGCTTGTCCATTTTTCGGTGCACCGTCTCTGACACCCCGTATATATGTTAGTATGATAGATAAAATTCAAAAAGTTGTATTGCCTAACTATTTTGACAGCTGTCAAAATCATCACATAGGGTCTAATTAACAAAAATTAAAAAAAATGTGAATCCCAAACAAAAAATCTCTGACATAGAATCAATAAATGATGGCAATAATATTGTAACTGAACCTGCAAAAATTGCCGAGTCATTCAATAATTATTTTGTAGATATAAATAATACAAATTTAGATATAATTATGGAAAACACATTGTCCTTAATAACTAATAATGATAAATCTATGTTTCTTGTGCCTACTAATGAACAAGAAATATATATGTCGGGGTTGATAACACGCGAGGCCCACGGCATCAGAACCGAGTAGCTGGTCATTATTGGCCGGCTAAGATTATTACGTCAGGATTACAATATTACGAGCTAAGTGGGCGTGTACATCCAGATTACAAGTACTTCGGGATTACAATAGTACCTATGTGCTACTTGGGTGTAATACTACCTCGCGTCAGGACTCGATGACCTACATGGGCGGGCTTTGTCCTCCAGCTATGTCCATCCAGGATATGAGTGTTTCGCCCTGGCAGGGCTCTTCAGGTACAGTGTAACTGCACGACACTCCGTCCATCTCCAGTCACACCATACATCTTTAGCATTCTGTACTTACCTTGCATATGCTGCAATTACTTTGTAGAACCAACATATTGCACCAACAGTTTATCTGATTGTTGATTTCCACAAAATGACAGATGAGACATTGACTTGACGTAGAAGACTAGAAAGACTAAACTCTTTATAAAAATATCATTGGCCATTAAAAACTACAAGGAGGTTTCTATTTGACAAACCTTATCAACTAGCGCTTCGCGCCGTCACGGCCATTCTGCATCGGCACACGTCCTCGTGTGTATCTATCTACAAATACGGGCCTCCAGGCAATGATGCAATATCGAAAGCTCAAAAGACGCTCGGTCATTCTGACACTAAACTCTAAGTATCAAAGTACTCGCTACGCAGGCAGCAAACAATTAGTCACACATGCAACTACTACTCCGTACTGTCAACGCACGTCTATGTGGTTAATAAAATAGTCCAATTCGTTTCAATAATCTCAATGGTGTTAATGCTTATACAACCAGCCAGATCGGCAACCCATAACCACAAATACAACTCAAGTAGCCACTTGGGCAATCCATAACCACAAATACAATCCATAAGCCACACGGGCACCCATAGCCACACAGGCAATCTTTAGCCACAAATGCAAACTGTAAAACCATTGACACCAAGTATCCCATAAATGTCAACTCATAATAATTTTTCACCACATTTTAATGCGCTAACATTGGTTCAAAACCATTCTAAAGCACTATTCTACATCGTAAATACAACCAGAATAATGGTTCACTATCCCACTTCTGATGTCGGGGTTGATAACACGCGAGGCCCACGGCATCAGAACCGAGTAGCTGGTCATTATTGGCCGGCTTAGATTATTACGTCAGGATTACAATATTACGAGCTAAGTGGGCGTGTACATCCAGATTACAAGTACTTCGGGATTACAATAGTACCTATGTGCTACTTGGGTGTAATACTACCTCGCGTCAGGACTCGATGACCTACATGGGCGGGCTTTGTCCTCCAGCTATGTCCATCCAGGATATGAGTGTTTCGCCCTGGCAGGGCTCTTCAGGTACAGTGTAACTGCACGACACTCCGTCCATCTCCAGTCACACCATACATCTTTAGCATTCTGTACTTACCTTGCATATGCTGCAATTACTTTGTAGAACCAACATATTGCACCAACAGTTTATCTGATTGTTGATTTCCACAAAATGACAGATGAGACATTGACTTGACGTAGAAGACTAGAAAGACTAAACTCTTTATAAAAATATCATTGGCCATTAAAAACTACAAGGAGGTTTCTATTTGACAAACCTTATCAACTAGCGCTTCGCGCCGTCATATACAATTATAATGCAACTTAAAAATACGAACTCAACTGGATACGATGATCTCAATGTACGTATCCTAAAGAAATGTGCTAAGAGTATATCATCCCCGCTAGCCCACATTATCAATCTCTCTTTTACTGAAGGAACATTTCCTGAACGCCTTAAATGTTCCATTGTCAAACCAATATTTAAAAAGGGTGACAAACAGGTTATTGGTAACTACAGGCCTATCACTCTGCCACCTGTTCTATCAAAAATTTTCGAGAAGGCAATATACAATAGAACTCTCAACTTTATTTCAAGTTGTAATATTTTAACACCCCGTCAATATGGCTTTAGAAAAAATTGCTCTACAGCCTTAGCTTGTTTTGATCTTGTTAAGACTGTTACTGAAAGCCTGGACAAAGGTATTCGCCCGGTTTCTATATTTCTAGACTTAAGCAAGGCTTTCGATTGCGTATCTCATAAAATAAGCTACCTCCGGTCACATTTGACCATTTAGATGTGACTTCCTTTCTCAAAGAAATCTCTGCTCTTAAAAATGACTTGATGATATTAAAATCTGACATAAATAAAACCACGACGATTGAGAAATCTGATGTTTCCTCAGAAATAATGAGTCTTAAAAACGACATAGAAGTAGTTAAAAATATGTTGACGAAATCCTCGCACTTTTGCCCTCAGAATAAGAACCTAAGTCCGAAAACAAGTTCGCCTCTTATGTCTTATTCTGATAAGAACAGTAGACGGCGAACTACAGTGAGCAAAACACAAAATAATGTGGGTAAAAACGACACGGTCATCTACGAGCGGCCGTCGGAAGAGTCAGGTAAACAATCACAATCACATGCACACCCCTCTTTCGTTGATATGGTGACGCAGAGGAACGTTGTTGATAACGACAAGGAGTCAAGTCTGCGTGCGAGCGAGACGAACAGAAACATTAGGAGCGAAACCGACAAGGACGCAAGCGTAACTGTGACGGGTAGCGTAAGCAATATACAGGGTCCTAGTCATACAGGGTCGCAAACAGTTAGAATTCCCCAATTTCGCCCAAGTAATATTATGAACAATAACGAGAATGTACATAATAACCAAAACCACGAGTGGCAAGTTGTAGAATACAGAAAGAAAAAGCTTTTAAATCGCCGTGGAAAAGCCGAAAATTTAAATGAGTTTAACTTTAAAGCGGCCGATAGATTCACGGCAATTTATATATCACGAGTCCATTCTGATTCAACTGAAGAGGGCATAAAAGGATTTATCCTACTAATATTATAAAGGCGGATGTTTGTGTGTGTGTTTGTTACGACATCACGCAAAAACGGCTGATTAGATTGACATGAAACTTTGCAGAAGTATAAAAGGGCATCTGGAATAACACATAGGATACTTTTTACCTCGGAAAAATGTCTCATTCCCACGGGATCACGCATTTTCCAATATTTTTGTAATAGGTGGCGTGACTGAGCCGATCCGCGTTTTAAACGTTTTCGCCGAAAACTAACAGCGACATCTCTTGGCGAATAATGCTTTCTTCCCGCGGAATAATAGGTTGCAGCGGGTGAAACCGCTGACGGGCAGCTAGTTAAACATAAAACTAACATTGACGTTACGGTTACGAATATCAAAAACCAAGTAAAAGATTTTAAATCGTTTAAAGTTATCGTGCCGACGAGGAATATTGACATATTTCTCAACGACAAGGGAGATCAACTTTGGCCGGTGGATATCGTGTTCAGAAAGTACAGGGAGCGAAACTATACACAGAGACAATCGCAACCGCCAAACAGCACGAATAAAAAGTCTATCTAATTAATTATGGATGGTTTAGACAAAAATATGAAATTTATATCCTTTAACTGTAAAGGATTAAAACGTTCTATGGACCAAATAAGAATACTATGTAAACAATATCATCTCGTGGCTCTTCAAGAAACGTGGTTATTTCCGCATGATTTAGATGTTTTGAATACTATCGACCCAGCTTTTGGATCTTACGGTGTATCAGCGATTGACACTACGCAGGGAGTCGTCCGGGGAAGACCGTACGGTGGCGTCGCCCTACTATGGGATAAACGCGCGTTTCCATGCGCGGAGATAGTACCATGTCACAATAACCGCATGGTAGCCCTCAAGCTGAGTCGCGGCGATAGATCTATACTCGTGTTCAGTGTATATATGCCTACTGATTGTGCGGATAATTTACCTGAGTTCACCCAGTGTTTAGGAAATATTAGTGCAATAATTGACAGTGTCGACATCGAAGCGGTATATGCGTTGGGCGACTATAATGCTCAGCCTGGTACTCGTTTTGGAAAAGAGTTAGTGGATTTTTGCATCGAACAATCGCTTAGTTGTGTTGATTTCGATCGCCTGGGGATGGACTCGGACGTTATCACATTTGTGAGCGAAGCGCACGGGACGGGCAGTTGGCTCGACCACTGCATTACGACTGCGGCTGCGGCGAGTACTGTGATTGGAGTGTCTGTATTGTGTGACGTTTACGTGTCTGACCACTATCCACTTCTAATTGAATTAGAACTGAATAGTATTAGACCTAAGACAAGCTGTAATAATAATGACTTAAACTTGAAGTATATTTGGGGCAATAGGGACAAGGATCAAACTGACTTATATATACTCTAGTTTATGTGATGAATAAATTATAAGTAAAAAACATTTTTAAAACAAGCTTTTATTTGGGTGCGCTAAAAAGTATAAAATAATCTATTTACTAAAACTTTAACTTGTAACTTTTAATGGAATTAAATCTACGTCTTCACAATTTATACGATATAAAAGCTTGTCGCGAGATTTGACCTGTGTCTAAATCAATTAATAAATTAGAAAGCCAGTGTAAATGATCTTGAACAAACTTTTAAACTAAGTCACACCACACGAGTTGGTACCTACTTAAATCTCGCGACAAGCTTTTATATCGTATAAATTGTGAAGACGTAGATTTAATTCCATTAAAAGTTACAAGTTAAAGTTTTAGTAAATAGATTATTTTATACTTTTTAGCGCACCCAAATAAAAGCTTGTTTTAAAATGTTTTTACTTATAATTTATTTCTTGCTTTTTAGTAATCTCTGGAAAAAAAATTACAACATTCTTCATTGACTTTGAAACTGCGTCCATACTCCATACGGACTACTGGTGCGAATCTGCGAGGCATCGGTCTCATGAGTGTCTTACGACTACTCGGTATGAGTTACGTCATCTACGATAAGCTTAACTTTATGTAGCCTTTTCATTGACAGTACCATGAACAGAAGACTAAAAACCCCAACACAACAACCATTCAACCCTCTAAATCTGTGCAAAGCGACGTCATTTACCTCACACTAGTATTTATCTTTCATTTGTCTATGTTTTTCACCCATTTAGTAAGAAAACATAACAAACTTAATACGCCATCTAACCTAGTCCGTCATAACTGGTTTTATTTTGAGTGACGTAAACGTCACTTTATTTATCGAGTTATTCTGAAAAATTCCTTTCATTTGACATCCATATTGTAAAAAAGCATAAAAATGTTATTCTGCCATCTTAAGAAGTCCACCATAGTTTATTTAGTACGACGTCAACTTGTAATTCGAATAGGTAATTCTCAGAAAACCCTTTCATCTGACACTCATATTGTAAATTATCATAGGTGGCCATCTTTAGATGTCCGCCATATTATTTTCTGAATTGTACTCAGCAAGCCCTTTCATTTGACACCCATATTGTAGGAGTGCGTCAAAAATTACTTGTCGGCCATCTTGGATATTCCGCCATATTGGATTTAGAATAACCACACACAATCTAACATGCATTGTCATCTGAGTTAAACGTGTTTACAAAATTTCAGCTCAATCGGTTGAGGATATCTGCTTCAAAATTGAGTTGCAAGATTTGACCCGAACAAACATCATCATCATTGGCCTCATACGTCTGTGACAGACGATTTATTCAGTGTCTGAGACAAGATTTTTCATGGCTGTATAAGCCGATACGGGAGCGGCATGACTTTCCGCACGCTCTACAAACGAAGGTGGAATTAGAGACTGGCACATGCATGTTTAGATGTCGTTTTTGCCTTTTGTTTGCGAGACCAGCGAACCAGGCATCATCGTGAGCTTTACGCCCATCAAACACACGCTTTCTCCATACATCCCTATTCTCAGCAAGCTTCTCCCAGCTTTGATGGTCGATGTCAAACGCAGCCATGTCCCGTTTGGCGCAATCTTTGAAACGTAGCATCGGTCTTCCAACTCCTCTTTTGGCGTTAGCTACGGCGCCAAGCAGGACACGCCGCGGTAGACGCGAAGGTTCCATGCGGTACACATGCCCTAGCCACCGCAATCGTCTTTGCTTAAGCAAAGCGGTAAAGCTAGGCAGCTGTGCAATTTCTAGAACTCGCTCGTTTGTGACTCTGTCCTGCCAAGTTATATGCAAGATGTTTCTTACGCAGCGCATATGAAATGTGTTGAGTCGACGTTCTTGTTTTGCGTACGAAGTCCAGGTTTCAGCTCCATACAAGAGTATGCTTAGAACGCAAGTTTGGTAAACAATTATCTTGGTTTTTGTGGTCAGGTGTTTATTATTCCATACTCTTGTACTGAGCCTGCCGAACATGGTCGCCGCTTTGCCGATACGAGTATTGATCTCAGCATCGAGGGTGAGATTGTTCGACACAGTCGACCCCAAGTAGCAAAACTTGTCAACTATGTTCAAGGGAACGCCACCGAGCAAAATACGTGGTGTCTCTCCACCTTGAGCTAGCACTACTGTTTTTTTGGCATTAATGGACATTGAGAACAGAGAACACGCGTGGGAAAACTTATCAACAATGTCTTGAAGCTCACTTTGAGAATTAGCAACGAAGGCTGCATCGTCAGCGAACAAAAGGCTATCGACGAATAAGTCATCGCGGTTACGCTTTGACTTAAGAAGCTAGATATTGTACAGCTTCCCGTCAGCCCTAGTGTGCAGGTGTATACCCTGTTGGTCATCGCCGAAAGCAACTTTAAAAAGCAATGAGAAGAAAATACCAAACAGGGTAGGAGCCAACACGCAGCCTTGGCGAACACCTCTACGCATTTCGAACGGCTCGGATGTATTGCCGTTAAAAACAACAGATCCTTTCATGTCCTCGTGGAAGGATTTAATGAGGCTTAGTAGTTTCGGAGGGCACCCGATGTTTAAAAGTGCAGTATAGAGTCCTTCTCTGCTGACAAACATACATACTTACATACACTGCAAGTTAAATAAAAGCTTTTAAAAATTAGGATTTTTGCTCAGGCATAATGTTTTTAGCCTGTGTTGTATGACTTCAAATAATAGCTGCTCGAATAACGACCATATTAATTTAATTAATAAATTATACTGTGATATAATCTCGAGTTTACAATGTAGTGCTGCACAGAGTTATCACTATAAAAAACGTAATAATAAAGTTAAAATAGCAGGATGGAATTATCATGTAAAGGCTGCTCACGTGATTGCCAGACAATGTTTTACCGAATGGGTTTCTTATGGAAGACCGCATTCTGGATATTATTATGATAAAATGTCTTTGGCTCGTAAGGAGTTTAAAACTTCTCTCAAATATGTACAGAACAACCAGGACAAGATTAAAATGGATATGCTGGCCCGAAATAAGAAAACAAAAAATTTCCCAAAGTTTTGGAAGAATGTTAAGAACTTCAATCACAACAGTAGCTTACCAGTTACTGTTGAAGGTGAAGATAATCACAAAAATATTGCAAATTTATTTAAGACTCATTTTATTGGCAATTCATTAAACACTTCTAATAATCATCAAAATAATAATCACGTAGACAATAGCAGTAATTTTCAGCAAGGGACAAATCGTGATCTGGAGAATTGCCATATTACAACGGATGATGTTGTCAAAGTTTTTCGGAACATGAAGCGTGGCAAGTCTCCAGGTCATGATGGATTAAGTATTGAACATTTATTATACGCGGGCCAGCACATCTGTGAAATCCTAGCGCGTCTTTTTAGTATCTGCATACACCATGGATATTTACCTGAAGACATGATTCGCACAGTGGTAGTACCTATAGTAAAAAGTAAAACTGGCGATATTTCCAAAGCTGCCAACTATAGGCCAATCTCTCTGGCTACCATTGTTGCTAAAGTACTTGAGCGACTACTACAGACAAAAATAACACCGCACCTGAACATTGATGATGGTCAGTTCGGCTTTCGCTCGGAGGTCTCCACAGACATGGCCATATTCTCACTCAAACAGGTAGTCAACTACTATGTTGACCGAGAAACAAGCGTGTATGCTTGTTTTCTCGATCTCAGCCGAGCCTTTGATACGCTCAATCATGGCATGCTGTGGGGAAAACTGAGAGAGAGAAGAGTCCCGCCTGGGATTGTTGATCTGCTCACATATTGGTATGTGAACCAGGTCAACAATGTAAGATGGGACAAGACTTTGTCGGACAGCTACGGGCTGTCTTGCGGAGTAAGGCAGGGAGGACTGACCTCTCCCGACCTGTTTAATCTATATGTGGATGATTTGATTGTGGAACTGAGCAGGACCCAGGTTGGTCTTAAGTTGGGGGACAGATATGTCAATAATTTAAGCTATGCCGATGACATGGTCCTGCTCAGTCCCTCAATCAAGGGCCTGCAAAAGTTAATTGATATTTGTGAGCGGTATGCTGCCGAGCATAACCTAATTTACAACGCGAAAAAGACAGAAATGGTAATATTCAGGTCGGGAAAGGGCCCTACGAAGGTTCACGAAGTCTGCCTCGCGGGGCAGCCCGTTAAAGTCGTCGACAAGTTCAGGTACCTCGGCCACATTGTGTCGTCAGACATGAAAGATGACGCAGATGTGGAAAGGCAACGTAGAGCACTATCTGTAGTAGGTAATATGATAGCCAGGAGATTCTTTAAATCTCCTGTGGACGTAAAAAATATGTTGTTCGTATCCTTTTGCCAATCGTTCTACACTTGTCAACTCTGGACAAGATACACGAAATGTTCTCACGATCGTATACGTGTTCAGTATAACAATATTTACAGACACCTTATGGGTTTTAAGCGCCACTGCAGTGCCTCTGGCATGTTTGCTGAGGCCCGACTGAACACGTTTAATGCGATCCAGAGACACCGCATCGCTAAATTCTTGTCCAGGGTTGAGGAGTGTAGTAACGTCATAATAAAAGAACTAGCTGACCGCTTGCCTGCAACTGAGTATTACAGACGGTGGCTTGACATAGCAGCCTAATATTTTTTTTTTTAAGACTAAGTGATTTATGCAAGCACGGATTTTATTGTAATTATTTTATTTAGGCTCTTTACACCTTTTTATTCTACCATTGTAATTATTACTTATGATTTTATTTTTTTAGACCTAAGCATATGGACCCTGTGTCTGAAATAAAGATATTATTATTATTATTATTATTAAAATACTTGCTTCCAAACTAAATAGATACGGTATAAGAGGTAAAGTCCTTGACTGGTTCGTCAACTATCTAAAAGACCGGAATCAATGCACTGAAATAAGTAAAATAATAAATAATCAAAAGGAGAGCATAAGATCTTAGTATCGAAAAAATTATTGGGGAGTCCCACAAGGTAGCATATTGGGACCTTTACTATTTAACTTATACATCAATGACTTGCCCAAAGCTACCTGTCATGACTGTATACTTTTTGCTGATGATTGCACGATTGTACTCAAGGACAGACCGAAAAATAAGATAATTTTAGAACAGAGCATTAATAACACATTGACTACACTGGCAGAATGGCTACAATTGAATAATCTCAGTATAAACATCACAAAAACAAAAGCTATTGAATTCCAAACATACAATAGTCAATCTCTTGATCTTAATATTCGCCACTTAAATGAGAAAATTGAACTTGTACAAGATACTGTGTTTTTGGGTGTCACTATAGATAAATACTGCAATTGGAAGTCACATGTCGAGAAGACCTGTACGAAGTTAGACAGATTTGTATACGTGCTCAACCGTTTACGTCAAATAGCGTCTTTAGAAACGGCTTTCTTGGCATATCATGGCTATGTCTCATCTGTTTTAAGGTATGGTCTCATACTTTGGGGCAATTCAGTAGATTCTGACAAAGTATTTATGTCTCAGAAAAAATGTCTCAGAGCCGCATGCGGAGCAAATTTTTTCGATAGTTGTGTCCCATTATTTAAGAAAAATAACATACTCCCTCTTCCGTGCCTATATATCTTTGAGGTATGCGTATTTGTGAAAAAGCATCCTGAACTTTTCAAAAAGAAATCTGACGTTCGTATTAGAAATGGTGTTCATACTGGTATATACTAAAGTTAGTATAAGGTGTTTCTTAAACCGACCAACAGATGTCGCTGTTAGGTCGGAGCGTTTTCCTAAAACGCGGTATTAAGATGTCTTCGGCGATGCATAAGTAGACTAAGGATTTGTTTGAATATAAGAACCTACTTTTTCACCACTACTCGGTAGTATTATTTACGATAATCACCTTGTGGGATTTTTGGGACTGTTCATGGTCCTTCGGCTGTCCGGAATTTTCAGGACGTCTGAAGTAGACTGTGTACCTGTCCACACGGCACCGACCAGGGGCGTAATGCTGCCTATGGTGCTTTGAGCTCCTTCAGTACAGGAGCAGCATCGAGCGGCGGGAACCACCCGGTTTTCAGGACGCTTCAGGAAGGCGTTTCAGGGAAGAAGTTTCGGCGGGGGGAGCACCCCCTTGGACACCGTGTGGAAGGCAGCCATTGGACGACGTCAAGCGGAAACGTCAACTTCAAATTTGACAGCTGTCAAGGGTGACAGTTCAAGAAAAGTCATCTGTCAAGTTTGACATTTCAAGAAACGTCAAGTGCGAGTCGTAAATTGTGAGTGTGACCAGTGTTCAGGATTAAAAACTGTGAGTACGATTTTGAACTTTATTAACAAGAAGATATTAACTTAGAAGAATTTCAAGATAGTGCATGTATGAAGATATTGACTTAGTGATTTTGAAGAGGATTTTGGACTTAGAAAAATTAGTGAAGTGTTTGCATGAACTTAGAATAATTCCGCAAAAAGTGTTCCGACGGGGAACCTATGCCGGATTTCATAGCGGATTTACTTTGCTCAAACACTTAGAAAAATTTTCGTGTTTTGGACTTTGTCGATATTTTATGTTTTCGGAACTTGTAAAATTTTTGACATTTTTGTGAACTTTAAAACATTAGGTAACGTTTGGACTTGTAAAATTTTAAGAAAATATTTGCGTTTTGTGGACTTGTGTTAATTTTGCGTTCGGTTTTTGTAACTTACAAAATCTTTGTGGTTGATATTAGTTTCTTGTATTGTATTGTACTTTAAGGTTTCGCAAACATGGCTGATAAGTATTATAAACTTCAAGAGGATTATTTTGAGAAAATCGCGAGGGCGTATGATAACTTTAAGGCGTCGCCTAAAGCACGCATAACTGTTGGTTATATTGTCACGCGTATTGAGGCGTTAGAAAAACTTTGGTCTGCCTTTAGCAGCACGCACACCAAACTCGTGTTTGAAGTCAAAAAAGCTGAATTTTTGGAGTCAGAATATTATAAAAACGAAGTTTATGATCTTTGTGAAGAAAAATACATAGAGTATAAGTCTGTAATGAAAGATAAATTAGCAGAAATCAAAGCTAGTCAGCCAGTAGTAAGCACACCACCACAGTCAAATGTAAAACTACCTAAAATAGAAATTCCAAAATTTTCCGGAAAGTATTCAGGATGGACAACATTTAGTGATTTGTTCCGTTCCCTTGTCCATAAAGAAACCTCTATCGATAATGTACAGAAATTGCACTATCTCAAAAGTTATATCACAGGTGAGGCTGAGCAGTTGCTAAGGCACATACCTTGCACCGCAGACAATTATAAAATCTGTTGGGATATGTTGGAAAATCGTTACAGCAATAAAAAGTTTCAAGCTAACTGTATTTTAAAACGACTTACCAACCAAAAGGCCTTGGCAACTGAGTCATCCTCAGCTCTCAAGCAGCTACTGGATACTACCAGAGAATGCTTGAATGCTCTTAATAATTTAGGCATTAAAACAAACACGTGGGATATAATGATAATTTTTCTCATTAGTCAAAAACTAGATCCAGAGACGCGCAAGCAATGGGAGCAGAAGATCAGTGATTCTACCCAAGATCTACCGAAACTCAAAACTTTCGAAGATTTTTTGGAGACTCGTTTCAGAGCTTTGGAGTTTTTAGATAATAAAATTCAAAGGCAAGATAAGCCTACGGTAACTCATGTTGCTCCTGCTCCTGCTGCAGCCGTATCATGTTTGTTTTGTTCCGAGGGTCACAAACTAAGTAATTGTAAGAAATTCTCTAAAGAAAATGTTGACGCACGGCGTAATTTTGTCCAAACTCACAGCTTGTGCTTCAATTGCATGAGCCCAAGCCATTCGGTTTATCAGTGTAATCAGTCTACCAGATGTCGCTTATGCAGAAAAAAGCATCACTCTTTACTCCACCCCAAATTTCTCAAATCAGCCAACGGTTCAAACCAGGCTGACCAACCTGCAGAAGGCAATGTTGTTGCGTCTGCAACAGAGAAAACCCCTTCTGAGGCTCAAGGTGAAGGTTCAGGTCATTCAGCAGTTAACTGCCTATCTTATACAAACAACCAAGTGTTGTTAGCAACTGCTTTAGTAGACTCTGTGTCAGCTAAAGACAATGCAGTTGTTGTATTAAGATCTTTTATAGATCCAGGTTCGCAGCTCTCTTTGATTTCCGAGGCTGCAGCTCAGATGTTAGGTCTCAAACGGTTCCCAGAGATGAGAACTATTTCAGGGTTAGGCGGCGACTCAGGCTCGACTATAGTGTCGAAGTCTTCGGTGTCAGTAGTAGTTCGGTCCCGCTTTGATCCCAGCTTTACCGTAAGGGTTAAAGCTCACGTCTTGAGCAAACTTACAAACTTCCTTCCAAGCAAGAAAGTTCCTGCTCAAGTTGTATCAACACTCCCGTCCATGGAATTAGCAGACCCTAAGTTCCATACTCCGAACAAAATAGATCTGCTATTGAGTGCCGGAGTGTATAGCCAAATTTTGACTAGAGGTTTATTCAATGGTCCACAGGGATCTATAGTGGCTCAGAACACTAAGTTCGGGTGGATCATCTTGGGCAATACACACGACGACACTGAAGATTTCAACCATGGCGAGAGCGAGATGTGTCACAGCGTCATCAGCATGCACGTAGCTCAGTGCAATGAAGATGAGCAGCTTAAAAAGTTTTGGGTTCTCGAATCCGACTCAACTCTCCAAAAGAAGAAGCATCTTACTTTGGAAGAAGAAAGATGTGAAAAGTTGTTTGCCGAAACGACATCAAGAGATGAGTCTGGACGCTTTGTTGTCAAATTACCATTCAGATCGGATGATCCGCCTTGTAAATATGGTAATTCCCGTGAGATAGCTCGCAAACGGTTTCTAATGCATGAGAGACGTTTGCTCAAGAACCCTGAACTTCGGATTGAGTATTCCAAGGCCATTAATGAGTACCTTACTCTAGGTCACATGGAAAGAATTACGGAAGATGTTGATAAACCCGATGCAGTTTATCTACCACAACTGGCAGTTGTGCGGCCCGATAAAACGACGTCTCGAGTTCGTCCAGTTTTTGATGCCGCCTGCAAGGGCTCAAACGGCATTTCTTTAAATGACGACTTGATGGTCGGTCCAACTCTTCAACCAGAGTTACGGCAACTAGTAATGCGTTGGCGTTGCTACCCGATTTCACTTGTCGCGGACATCGTGAAGATGTACCGACAAGTGAAAGTGGCGGAGGAGGATGCAGATTTTCAGCGCATCTATTGGCGCGAAAATCCAAATGCTGAACTGCAGCATTTTAGACTCTTGAGAGTCACCTTTGGAACATCCTCAGCTCCCTACTTAGCCGTTCGTGCTCTGCAAGAATTGGTCCACCTAGAAGGTCATCAGTTTCCGTTGGCCGCTTCTAGAGTCCTCAATGATTTCTACATGGACGACCTAATGACCGGCTGTCATTCTGTAGAAGAAGGTGTTCAAGTTGTTGAAGACATAACCCAGTTGCTCGGTCGTGGCAAATTTCCGCTTCAAAAGTTCTCAAGCAACAGCACAGAATTACTGCAGAGAATCCAAATGGACGAGAGAGATTCTATACATAACTTGGAACTGAAGACTGACGAAGTGATGAAGATCCTAGGACTCACGTGGAATAGAGATGTAGATCGATTCCAGTGTACCGTCAAACTTCCTTCTGTAGAGTCTCCAGTTACCAAACGGAAAGTCATATCTGACATCGCTCGCCTGTTTGATCCTCTGGGTTGGATAGCACCAGTCGTCACTAAAGCTAAGATTTTCATTCAACGACTGTGGCTGTCTGGCATAGAGTGGGATACAGAATTACCTGCTCAACTGCTCAGGGATTGGATCGAATTTAGGAGTGACTTAATGGCACTTACACGGTTCAGCGTTCCTCGCTGGATGCACTCGAGTCCTGATGACATGACTCTGGAGCTTCACGGATTTTCTGACGCGTCTAATGCTGCTTATGCCGCCGTTGTCTATGCTCGCATTATCGACAAGTCAGGTCAAATTCACATCAGTCTAATTACGTCGAAGACTCGAGTGGCTCCAGTCAAACAGGTTTCGATTCCAAGACTTGAGTTGTGTGGCGCAGTTCTACTTACCAAACTTCTGATGGAAGTCGCTGACACACTACAGGTTCCCAAACATCAGGTTCATGCATGGACTGACTCAACCATTGTATTGGCATGGCTTCACAGCCATCCAAGCCGGTGGAAGACCTTTGTGGCGAACCGTGTCTCAGAGATACTCACTGTCATGGACGGAAATCAGTGGTCGCATGTGGTATCCAAGGACAACCCTGCCGACTGTGCCTCTCGCGGAATGCAGCCATCCGATTTTGTCGGCAATCGCCTCTGGATCCAAGGTCCTGATTGGCTCCGCAAAGCTTCAATCGATTATGGCAGCCGAAATATTAAAGACACTGCTCTTGAGGAGAAGACTCAAAAACTAGCTTGTCACGCTAACGTCAGTGACGATGATAGCACTAGCGATCTGATGTCCAGATATTCTTCTCTCAAGAAGCTGGTCCGCGTGGTGGCGTTCTGCAGGAGAGTCTTGAGCTGGAAGAGAACTGAAAAGAGAATCACTGATAAAATTCTATCAGTCAAGGAGTTGAATGATTCCCTTCAAGTCTGCATAAAACTATGTCAGAAAGAGAGTTTTGCAGAAGAGATAGATGACATACAGAAGGGTAAACTGAAAAAGAGCAATAAACTTACCTCGCTGAGTCCTTATTTAGACTCTGACGGCGTCTTGAGGGTTGGCGGGCGAATCGAAAGGGCCGACGTTGGTGCGGATATGAAGCACCCCATAATCATGCCCCACGACTCACACTTCACAAAACTGTTAATCGGCGAAGCTCATGTTAAGACCATGCATGGTGGTCCTCAGCTCATGCTCAACTACTTACGATCTAAGTATTGGGTTATTGGTGCCAAAAAGCTCGTTCGACGACATGTGCATAGGTGTGTAGCTTGCATTCGTTACGCAGCTCAAACCAACCAGCAGCTGATGGGTCAATTACCCGAAGCTAGAGTGACTGCACATAGAGTTTTCTACAGAAGTGGCGTAGATTACGCCGGTCCATTTAGTATTCGTACTACCAAAGGTCGCGGGCATCGTGCAACGAAGGGGTACATATGCCTGTTTGTGTGCATGGCCACACGCGCCATCCATATCGAGGTGGTCAGTGACATGACATCCGAAGCGTTTATAGCAGCTTTTACACGCTTCACTGGTAGGAGAGGTCATGTTGCTGAACTATGGAGCGATAATGGCACCACTTTCGTTGGCGCTGCACGTGAACTGGAGGACCTTTTCAACTTGGAAAAATCTAGTGTCGCAGTAGAGATTGCTGACTGGTTGGCCTCTAATCAGACTTCGTGGCACTTTATCCCTCCCCGTTCTCCAAACTTTGGAGGATTGTGGGAAGCGGGAGTAAAGTCCACCAAGCATCACCTCAAGCGTGTCATAGGAGATAGCACCCTCACTTTTGAGGAGATTTCGACAGTCTTAATACAAGTTGAGGCTTGTCTCAATTCGAGACCCATTTCCCAGCTGTCGAATAATCCTGAGGACCCTAATCCTCTAACCCCTGGCCATTTCCTCGTGGGTGAACCACTAGTTATGGTCCCCGCTGTGAATTACGAAAATTCCACAATCAGCAGCCTAAAAAGATGGCATTTGACTCAAAAAATGGCTCAGGACTTCTGGCGCAGATGGTCGCAGGAGTACCTTACACAGCTGCAGCACCGGTATAAATGGTCTGAACAGACACCTGAACCACAGATTGGTAGTGTGGTGTTAGTAAAAGAAGATGATCTTCCTCCTGCACAGTGGCTTTTTGGTCTGATAGTAGACAAACATCCTGGTTTGGACAATCTTACCCGTGTGGTTAGTCTTAGATACAAAGGCAAGGTTATTAAAAGACCTGTATCCAAAATTATTGTGTTACCTGCTGCAGATGCTGATGTTTAATTATTAGTTTAAGCAAAGTTTATTTACATTTGTTAATGTTTTTATTTTCTATTTGTGCTTTTTAATGGACTCGGTCCATGGCGGCCGGAATGTTCATACTGGTATATACTAAAGTTAGTATAAGGTGTTTCTTAAACCGACCAACAGATGTCGCTGTTAGATCGGAGCGTTTTCCTAAAACGCGGTATTAAGATGTCTTCGGCGATGCATAAGTAGACTAAGGATTTGTTTGAATATAAGAACCTACTTTTTCACCACTACTCGGTAGTATTATTTACGATAATCACCTTGTGGGATTTTTGGGACTGTTCAAATGGTAGATATGAAAATAGATTACTTATTCCTTCGCAGACTCTAGCAGTACATAGCAAAAATGCTTATTGTATATCTGTGAGGCTTTTTAACCATTTACCTGACAATTTCAAAGACAAAAGCTTGAGTCTTTTTAAAAAATGCGTTCACAATCTTTTGATAAAGAAAGTCTATTATTCTGTAGAGGATTTTCTTAGTGACAGGAACTTAGTTATTTAAATATTCTCAAATTTTATTTTGTAATAATATGACATTTTATATTTTAATTATTTTGTATTATGACATTTTATATTTGTCATTTTATATTTTAATATGATTTAATTCCAAATAGTAATGATTATGTAACTTGTTTTGTATTGCAATATATTTTTTCAATTAATTTATAATATTTGTACGTCGCTTTATGTAGCGATAGAATAAGCTGAACTTAACTTGTATACTATCTAATGTAATGTACCTTATTCTGACAAATAAATTTATTATCATTATCATTAATCCAGGTTGCAAATAAAGTTGTAAATCTTTTTTAATCGATTTTTCTTTATTTACAAATGTCAAATATGGCTTTTTCGAGCGGTCGTACATTGAGATAATTATATCCAGTGAGTGCCTATGACTACAAAAGGTTTTCTAACCCATTCGGTAACGATGACAGGTAGTAGGTATTACCTATACCTACATAGATCCCCCCCGCTGTTTAAAATCTCCCTCTTCTGTCGTGTGGTACACCGAGTCGACGAACAATCAGATGAACCATCATGTTTCGTTGGGTTGTTCAACTCTAACACCATGGATGAAGACATATTAATTATTATATGTAGTAGTAATTAGTAATTTTCCAATAAAACGTTACCCAACTATCACCTAAGTACTATTACTCATAATGTTTTTGTTAAGTTAGATGCTTTCTGGAATTCGAAAGCTATCTCAAAAAATATTGTTTATTTTACATTTTACATAATATAATATTGTTGTTTATTTATGGGGAAATAAATGTAATTGGCTTTAAGTCGTTCTGCTCAACGAACATTTCGTTAGCGGGTTTTAAAATCCTAGTAGCGACATCTAGTAATAATTTTACATAAAAAGTTCATACCGAAAGAAAAGAAGCATGGTTAGTGAGACGCGATCGGAAGTCGGAAGCGAAATTGACTGACTTTACACTTACGATTGTCGAAGAAGACAATCGACATTTACGACAATTTAAGACAATCGACAATTACGACACTGGGAAGAAGAAGGGAGAAGTTAGCTTTTAATTCCATTTATTGGCTTCCTCCAATGGGGATTTTTTGGACTGACAGCTGCACGAGTCCAAACTAGATGGCGCTGCTAAAATAAAGGGATCAGCTGTCAAATGTCAAATTTACCACCATGACATCACAGATTATACGAAACATGATGTTGCCGCTTTCTAAACTGTAAGTCCTTGTAAAGTATAGATTTGGCGTATATCCTCGATATGAGGCACGGAAATTAAGCTGTTCTGTAAATTATGGTTTGTTTTTCTTAAATAATGTAATTTCTACAAAATACGAAAATTATACATATTATTTCATGAAAAAATATTACCCCTAATTAAGGGAAATCGCTTCTGAGCATTTCCATGATTCGCCATCAGCGCCATCTACTAGAAGATTAACGAGCAAATTCAAAGTTTCCCATAGGCATAACTTTACACTTAAGGAACCTAAGTTTCGACGTAATTTTTGAGCTATGCAAAACTCAAAATAACTCAGCGTTAGGAAAATGCTTTCTGTCTTAATCCCGTAGGTAGGGGAATACTTTTTGTTTAGAGGTAAATATTTTGTTAAATAAAGTCATGTAAGTTTTATAATCTGATGCGTGTTTAAAAACATTTTTTATTTTTAAAAAGATTGTTTATTTTAAAATCTAAAACCACCACCACTCCGACCAGAGTAAGACGACACAGCGTTAGGATAAGATGACATACGCTTTAATATTTCTTAAACAGTGTACTCAATTCTTTCCTGACCATTTGTTATGTGAGGAGATATTAAACATGGTCGAGAATACGGAGAATAATGCTGGAAACAGTGAACACAAGTTTTTATGGGTAAGGTGACATACAACCTCACACCCATTAATCTGGTATGTCGTCTTACCTTCGCCTTACTCAAAGCGTAATACTAAAATAATTATTTTTTTTGTTAAAAATGTAAAAGGTTCACATTACTCTTTTATTAAAATTTACATACTAATATAACCCTTGATTACACCAAAAAATATTCGGCTTACTAAATTATATATTTTGGTAGTTTCATCAACAAACAAACAGGAAGCTAAAGTTGGTCGAAAATTCCTTGAAGTCAAAAATCACAAAAATCCGCATAATTTTTACATTTGTTGTTATTGACTTCTCTATTGAATATATGTATTAGAAGCACCAAAGATACACTTAAAAACACTACAGGTTAACCTCTAACATCAATACTTTAGTAGATATTGATGGTGTGTCATCTTATCTCAGTATGCCATCTTGAGCACAATTCCCCTATAAATACGACGACGCATGCCCAACGGTGCGTTGACGGACGCGCCTGTCAAATCGTTTGATCGTCGAAACGGACGTTATGTGTGTAAAGCGCCTAAATACTTATAGTATAAACAAGGAAGCAAGTGAAAGAAAGACAGTCGCTGAGATTCTAAACAAATCTACTTATCCTATTAGCCTTCAAGTCAGGTCTACTGACGCTAAGTGATGTCTATTTGCAGTAATATTATATTTCCGGACTATCAAGCGAAAGTAAATATTGTAAGTACGGGTACCTATCTAAGTAGGTAGGTACCTACCTACATGTATAAAAACTTAATAGAAGATGATGATCAAGATGTTTTAAAGTAGTTTTTGAAGATGGTATGTAGTTGAAAAATGTTTAATGAAGTGGTGTCTTGTGCGCTCTACCAAAATATTTTGCGCCGTCTCCAACTGATTTGGGATAAGGGCAGGCAGATGAGATGACGATAAGAAGGAAGGCTTGTTAAGGTTGACACTTGCAACTGCTGCGGGCGTTGTTCTTGGACGTCTTCTGCTGGAAGAAAACTTGCTCCAGGCTCCTCTATAGACCGTAACCTTGACCTCCAATGCATCCAAAGACTGACTGAAATCCTTACAAGGCCGGCGGTCCAGCGGCCCAGCTGGAAGATGGCTATTCCTAAAGAATGGCCGTCACTCCAGAAGCTTTTAAACAATCGTCGGCTCTATGAAATAATATGAGATATATTACATGTATAGCTCTCATTCTCTCGCTGGCGGTCTTAGCGAGTGGACGCTCACTAGTTTCTTAATCAATTTTATTCGGTGCTTTTTTGTGATTGGTTAATCCAAATTATCGGCGCCTCTCGTATTATCTTGAGGCTTTCTTACGCGTCGCTCCGCCCTGCGTGAGATGCAAGATTCTCGACCACCAGTTCGTGCTGTGATTCGATCCTGACCTGTTTGCGTGTGAGTCAACTGCCCTACCACCACGCCAACTCAGTTAGCTACGTGGTCAGTGAAATAAGACCTCTGCCTCAAGCTACAAGTACCCGACCGACCACGACGACGGTAGCGGGGACGCTACGAGTGCTACGGTTTTCGTAGCGGAAGCTACATGCGCTACGCGTGCAACAATAGATCGTCGAAGTAGGAGCGGCGAAACGGGTTTGGGAGTGGAGAGATACGTGAGTACCTGTTGGTGAGAACTGTACTTTGGCACCGCATCCACGCTTCGGCGGAATATACCTACTACATAAAAATGGCAAACAAATGCGTTGAATGCAACAAAGTCGCAAAGGCGAACGAAGCGCTAAAATGCAGTACTTGTGAAAGTTATTTTCATCATGTCTGCCTTGAAATGTCAGCTGAAGAATTCAAGAACATCAAGCAGCAAAAAGCAACGCCTTGGAAGTGTACTAATTGCGCCGATCCTGAGGCTGAAGACCCATGCGACGAGCAGCAAGATTCTTCGATCGCAGATAAAATAGATAAACTGAAAGGCTACATTGATCAGCGTCTGAAGAGTATAAAAGCGGACATTTTAAGGCAAGTGAACCAGAAACTCGAAACTCATTTTAACCAGATAAATGCGAAAACAACAAAAATAGAGGAATCGATTACCTTGTTCAGTACCAAGTATGATGAAATTCTCGTTAAAGTCAAAACATGTGAAGAAGATATCAAAACAATGAAGACAGAACACGAAAAACTGACGCAAGAGAACAAGATTATCAAGAATCAGCTTGCACTAATGGAATCAAAATTAGACGACATGGATCAACGTGGAAGAGCCTGCAACGTCGAAATAAGAGGAGTTCCCGAAACGCAGGGAGAAAATTTGGTGAATATTGTCGCTGCACTTGCCAAGCACTTGAACGTGTCGTTTGATAAATCCGAGATATATACTGTCTTCAGAACCGGGCGGAAGATCTCACAGGATAAACCCAGGCCTATTGTGGCAATATTTAAAAACTTTATTCCGAGGAATGACTTTCTGCGTCTCGCTAAAGAATTTAACAAAAAATGTGAGGAGAAAAGCGCTCGATTAAAAACTGATCACCTTAACATGGGACTAACTTCGCAACCTATCTATGTGTCAGAGCATTTGACACTAAAAGCTAAACAATTTCTAATGCGAGTCAAAAAAGAGACGAAACAACTGGGCTATAAATTCTGCTGGAATTCCGGTAACAAAATCTTTGCTAAGAAAGATGAGTCCTCCGATGTCTTTATAGTTAGGAATGAAGAGGACCTACTTAATTTGGCATGACTAGTATTTCCGCTATTGTATAATATGAGTTTTTGTTTGTTTTCACCTTGCACACCCTGCATCAATAACAAATACAAACGTTGCTGCATTATCCACAATTTCAAAACATTTAGCACATTAAACAAATATCTAAAATACACTCAGTTCTTCCTTGAAAATATTATTGTCACTCAATATTACTTCAACATTCGATTGTACACTTGATTTCACTAATCAACTTGATGACATTTTAACTGCTGGAAGCTGTGTTTCAACTGATGATCTTTCTCTGTGTAATTCTCTAATTAACAAACAAAGTTCTCTTAAAATAATTTCAATTAATATTAGAAGTATACATAAAAATTTCGATCAACTATTGGTTACATTAAGTGCTCTCAATATTGATTTTGATGTATTGATATTAACTGAATGTCGAATCAAATACAAAAAAACCGAAACAAAGTATAGTAGGCTATAGTTCTGTGAGTACACAAATGAATTATATACAAAATGACGGAGTGGTTGTATTTATAAAAGACAATATTACCTATGAGTCAAAAGAACTTACTTTATTAGGGGCAAATTGTATACAAGTAAACTTAATAGAACACAATTTAGTCTTATTAAATATGTACCGGTCACCTTCCAGTCATAACATAGAATTATTTCTTGAATCTTTAGATGCCAATTTAAAACAGATTAAAGAAAGTAAAATATCATGCTCATAGGTGACACGAATATAAATATTATAGAAAATATGCACCCACAAGCAAATGACTACTTAGATCTATTGGCTCTGTATAATCTTAAAATAGGAATTAATAAGCGCACGAGAGATGATAGCTGCCTTGATCATTTTATGGCTAAACTAGCTCCCAATAGACAAGCTTCGTTTGTCGTGCTGAAAAATGATGTGACAGACCATTTTATGACACTATGTTGTCTTGAAAACATTAATTCACGCACTAACTCGAGGAAAACTTCATTCACTAAACAAATTATAGACTATGAGCAACTTATTAAAGATATGAGTGAAGAGTCTTGGCAGGAACTATACTCTCAATCAGATGTTAATGAAGCAATGAAACTGTTTACTACAACAATTAACAAGTACATAAATAAAAATACAACTATTCAATATTTACCTCATAACAAAAGAAAACTAAAACCTTGGATAACAGATAGTCTGATTTATTGCATTCGAAAACGTGACAAATTATACAAAATTTGGAAAAAGCACAAAGATAATTTAATTTTAAAAGAGAATTACCAAAAATACAGGAATATATGTAATTTTACCATAAAGAAAACCCGAGAAAGATATTATAGAAATAAAATCAAACAAAATTTAAGCGATTCTAGAAAAGTCTGGCAAATAATAAATGATGCTTCTGATAGAAAACAAAAGAAAAATAACATTGCCCTTGAGACAGTAACTATCCAAAACTCTACAGTAAAATTGACTGAAAATCCGACCTATGTTACTCAAGCTGCAAATGACTATTTCTGTTCCGTAGGTGTAGATCTAGCAAATACAACACTAAATAAAACCGGTAGCAGTATTGACATGTTGTGTGACAGAATAAATCTTGTGGAATCTAATAAATCTTTTTACATGAGGCCTACAAACCCGAAAGAAATTAGCCAACATATAAATGATTTAAAAAATACAAATTCTTCTGGTTGGGATGGCATTACAACGAAAGTTATAAAAACCATAAAAAAGTATATTGTGTTCCCTTTAACATACATAACAAATCTAAGTTTTCAAACAGGAATTTTCCCAGACTCATTAAAGGTTGCCGTGGTAATCCCTCTACACAAAAAGGGTCCAATGGACGTGTTGTCAAACTATCGACCTATTTCTCTCCTTCCGGTGATATCTAAGATAATTGAAAAAGTTGTAAAATCAAGACTCGGTGCATATTCGGAAGACTTCCTTTCATTGAATCAATATGGATTCAGACGTGGGGTTGGTACGAATGACGCTATTGCAGAATTAACAAAATTCATCATCCAAGGCCATGAAGATAAAATGAAAACTATTGCAGTGTTTGTTGATTTAGCAAAGGCATTCGATACCATCTCCCACAAAATATTGCTGAAAAAATTGGAGTGTTTGGGAGTTTCTGGAAATGCACTTAGTTGGTTTAGGTCATATCTCTATGATAGGAGACAAATTGTCAGAGTTGCCGATCATTTAAGTCCAAAAAGTTCTATTGACATTCAATATGGTGTACCCCAGGGGAGTGTTTTAGGTCCGGTCTTATTTAATATATATCTAAATGATTTTTGCTCGCTTATTCCAAACTGTCGCACTATATGTTTTGCTGATGACACCGTTTTACTGTTTTCCGATAAGTCCTGGGATATTGTACAAAGCAAGACGGAGCTTGGTCTACAAAAAGCAAAAGATTGGTTTAACAACAACTTGCTCACTCTCAACGAGGAAAAAACTGTTTGCATGTGCTTCTCACCTACTTCTAGTGGTCTCCCAATAACAACTCCAACAATCAAAATGTACTGCAGCTCGTGCACTACTAATAGTAATAATAAGCCTGATTGTAGTGATTGCAAGGAATTATCAGTAGTAAGCAGAACTACGTACTTAGGTATACAAATAGACCAACACTTAAAATGGGACGTGCACGTAGATAGTCTATCCAATAAGATACGAAGTCTTGGATATGTATATCGTCAAATCAGGAATTTAATGTCTGACGATCTTCTAATGAAGGTCTATTTTGCACTAACACAATCTCTTCTGTTGTATGGTGTCTTAGCGTGGGGCTCTTGTGGAAGCACAATAATGGAATCATTGGAAGTGGCGCAAAAACTTAATTTAAAGATCATTAAAAGAAAAAAACGCCTTTTCCCAACAGACGAGCTATACAAGTTGTGTAATATTCTATGCCCTCGGCAGCTTTACTTACTACAGGTTGGGATGTATATGTCGAAAAATATACATAATTTTAAACTAACTTTGCATTCACGATCACAGCGTGAATCAAGCAAACGAAAATATGTTGTACCTTTTCGATCAAGTACTTTTACACGAAATCATTTCACTAACATCGCTCCACGTTTATATTATTTGCTCCCGAAAAATTTATCTTGCTTAATTGATCCTAATTTGTACAAATCATCAAATATAAATACATTAAAAAAGCAATTGACGGCTCACTTATTGACTTACGATCGGGAGAGGATGATATATTTGTGGGAAAAAATTACGAAGACTGAGTAAAACCCACCCAATCACAAATTGCAGCACAAGCACACACACACACACACGCATATACATTATATATATATATACACTCATATATACATAACATAAAAACATTCACTTACTTTTTTTTTTTTTTTTTCTTAGTATATTCCACATTACCTTAATAAATCGGCATCACCATATTTCTGCATGCTTGTCATATGGTTATGCCCAAAATGTGCCATTAAGTATAACCTAATAAGACTGCCAACGATATTAATGATGACATTCAATGTTTCTTGTCATATTTCAAATAGTTAGCCCTAGCTCAGGCTTTAAGCTTTTTTGGGCTGCTATCGGACTACAAACACCCAAAAAATAAATTAGTCATGGTAGATCGAGCGCTTTTCTCCCATCAGGTGTTAAAATGGACATTAGGTTAAGTAATATCAATAAATAAAAATAAAAAAAAATAAATAGCGAACTCTGCTGCAGTAATAGTTCTTGCTTCAGTAACGAAAACTCTATAGAAATAGCAATTGTTGCAATGCCATGTAAACCCCAACCAGGGGCCGAAGTCTGCTGGAAGAAAATCTTTTCAATTGTGTGTCGATGGTATGTCAGTAGTTTTATATTCTGCTAACAGTTTTTAGTATACAAAATACAATGGTAATAGAATGACGGTGGAGCGTCTCTGGCATTACAATGGCTAAAAAATAGCAGTCTTGGGCCTGCCAGAGAGACGGCTACAAGGAAACGACACTACACTCACACAGACATCTACAAGCCGTCGTTTACGCGCGAAACCAAACCGTCTCAAACTGGCTAGTAGCGAGTGTCAACAGCGTACGGTGCTCGCCGACGGCAAAATCACGTCTCGCAAGTGCAAAAACATTTTTGTACTGTGGTTTGGTATAATTTTATGTAAGTAATTTGTGTTTAAAACCATTTCAAACTTTCTAAAAAAGGTAGCAACCGGAGAGTGTAGGGTAGGTATAAATTATCGGAAAAAAGAGTGAGCTGACCTTCTGTAAATTTTCTATTTTGTGCTGGCTGATACTCTCCGTGTCTCCATGAAGCGAATTAAACTGTATCCATTACAGACGACATGCTTTGAGGAATGAGGATCAAGGTTTTTGTCGACATGCTTTTGAGGAATGAACGATCCCACTTTTTGTATGAGTATCTATTGATAGGCAGGTAGAGCATATCAACGACAAAATCTAATTCGGAGTGATAAGCACATGTCTCCTTATAAGTACCTAGAGATACTTTTCTAGCATTTTCATCTTCGAGCAACGCGGATTTTTTATCCCGTTCCGATTCTCTCGACCATACGTAGTGAAGATTTTGACTGCGTACCTATTGACGGTCATAATAATTTAAGACATTTCTGATTGAGCATCAATTGAAAGGATTTCCATTTTAATTTCGTTTCGGCCCACTTTTGTTTCATTATTGCTAAGTAGGCAACGTGTCGGAGTAATGAAAAGGTTTCTCTCGTGATTTCATTATTTTGATTAATGAATTTCAAGAGCTTTGAAGACGTCGTCAAGCAAGGCGTGACTTTCATCACGCCGCCGCCACTTCTGCATACTTCGTCGCGCAAGTTAATTGCATGCAAAACGAGATTTTTTTTACCCAGAGATTTTTAGTGAGTACATACACTTGTTTGCCGACTTATATTTTGTCACTCTACTGCTCCCATTATAAAGGTTAATGATAATGAGACTTTGCTCTCGCAAGAATTTGCAAAGTAGTATGCCAAAACTTATGAAACCATTGAATACCTAGTATCTATGGGATAAATTATGCAATATTGACTTTTCGGAAGATGCATTTATGATTCGACGCACCTTACTATTATAAGGTCTTTAAAATACGATCAATGAAGCCGTTCAAATAAATTTATCGAGCTAACCTACTACCTCAAATGCATTCTAAATACAAATTAGCGAAATTTGATATTGACGCGAAGGTCGCGGAAGGTGCCAGCATCACAAAGCTTATGCTAATGCGTTGGGAGACGGTGGGCGACGGCGCACTGTCAGCAACACCTCAAATTACCGATTCAGGGGATCAGACTATACTGGTTCTGCACACTAACTAACGCCGCTGTCTCAGCGACCCAAACAGGATCTTGGCCTCCGAAACGAGCTCTCTCCACTGAATCCACTGATCCCTGTCCTGCGCGATCTCCTGCCAGTTGCTGACTCGAAGATCGCGCAAGACAACCTCTACCACGTCTCTCCAGCGGTTCTTCATAGAGTTGTAAAGAATAACCAGTAAAGGTTGATCCCTTAAATGGATAGGTTGAAGTGCGGTTGAACCACGTTGTGCGTGAGTCAACGTATGTGGGTGTCCGCAAGGTTGCAGGCTTGTCCCGTGCTCCATTCACCCAATCTACCTGTTGGTGACAGGAAATGTACCTAAGGTGCAGCAGTAGGAAATTTTGAAATAGCTACTGCGTGGCTAGTAAAATGCTAGGTAAATGTTACGAAGATGTCTATTAAAGAGTAGGGCCATTTGACTCATAGGTCAGCGGTAGGTAAGTATTGCAAATAGGTCTACCTAATAATGCCAATAAGTTTTCTAGATTGTTTGAATAGGTATGGTACGTCATTAATGATTAAGTATTTCCTCTACTAGGTATCTAAAACTCCTGGACTGGAATACTTATTCGTAGCTCTAAGTGTTGCGGGTTTGCGAAGTATAGGCTCTCGAACCCACAACCTCTTGATCAAAAGCCCCAGGCGCCACAGCGGCAGTTATTATTCATTACGAATTCCGATTAATCAAACGATCAACTTGTAACAAGCTTATTACGCCATCTGTCAAAGCTGTCAAGTCGTGCACGAGTCAGTAGGGCACGCGGATCACGCATCTGCCAAGCTCGCCAATGATCTCGCCAACTTCGCGGAGATCGTCAATCCTGTGTGGCCAACTCTGTGTGCCGAAGAAGCACTAGGTGTAGGTATATGAAAAAGGAGCTGTATTGAATAGGTCAAAAAAATTATAGAATACAGCCGCTGGCTCTCTCCTCTTTCTTTTCGAGGGAACATTTAAGGTCAACCGACAGAACTTTTCTCATTGATCATTTATTTCCGGTTACTGAAATTATGACATGTTATTTGCCATGAAAAGTGCCTGGCCACAGATTTTCTCTGATAGAGACGTCAGAAGATAAGAGAATTTAAAAGCTGATCACTCGCATGCAAATACAATGAAATATTACTAGCGACCGATTAAAACTCAGAACCGGCGGCTGATAAGGAACAACTTTCCCCAAGGAACATAAGTAAAAAAAAAATGTATTTCCCATACAAAATTGTTGATCAGCTGATTTGAGTTACTTTGGGAGGTCAGAAATTGTTTATTTTATTTCAACCTATACCTACACTTATCGGTCACTAGTAATATTTCATCCAATGAACTGTATTTAGCTTATGAAGATATAATTTGGCAACACTGCCACTGACATCGACAGAACGATAAACGAACGCGAATAAAAAACCAATTCCTGTGATTGATGCTAGATGTGAGTGGCCTAAATCGGTTCGACATGCCTAGACCGGTATACTGCGACAGTTGGATGACTGGGATAGTTTGGTGATCATTGCTGAATCATGGTAGTATCAGCACTGTAGTGGTTGAAAGCCTATTTGATAGGGTAGAATAACACCACATAACATAGAGTCCACGGGGAGTGATCTCAAATATTTTTCGATGATCCATCTTCAAAAGCGTTGGAAATACTCCTGTTTGATTAAACGATAAAGGCGGCTGGTAGTAACAGGATGGTGAAAATAGGAGATCGTGCCTTAGAGCATATCCTGAGAGAGGTCCACGTCCGTCCGTGAGTGGACTGCTACAGGCTGATGTGATGACGAAATTATCTTTATTAGGCGTGAGATGTCGAAGCGCTTCCAGATCACTGCACTCAATGGCAATCTATGAGTCCAGAAAAAGAAATATTAACTAATGCCAGATGGTCAGTAGTGGCAAAATCACGTCAACAGCGCTGCGCTGCTTGAAACTTCATCAACTCTTCTGGCCAATGAGATCCATATAAAATCCGCATTGAATACCAAACCGCTTCCTCATGACAACGTGCTCTCGTTGGAGTTACCTAATAATACCAACCTGGCGTGCCCGTGCAATGACCCAGAACATCGGCACACGAACACGATCGACATTCGACATTAACGTATTGCACGCAGATTGTCTCGACGTGACACAATGTGGGCACCTACTTTTGGTACTCGTTTGTAGTGTGCCGTCTGCATGCCGGCGTTGCCGGGTACTGAATTTCGACTTCATGCGTCGAAATGAATGAACCTACACATCGCGCCTTATAGCCTTGCGGGGAAGGCAGAACGTTCGTCAACAAATACTTATTTTAGCCACGTTCGATAACAAATACCTACTTATATGTGGACCTTTTCAGAAAATCGTGTAACTATAGAAACAGGTTGTCAGTTTGTCACGAAAGATTGTGATACAAATGAAGTCCTCGAGTCTCGCAGTCGCCTTACGACACCCGCGGGAAAAAAATGAGGTGATGCTATTCCAAGCCAGCACGTAACTAGGAAGGATTTATGAGATTGTACTGAGATATAACAACTGAAGCGGAAAATCTTTGATGTCCTATTGACTATTTACCTATTATACCTACAAGAATCCGAAATTCCGCGACTGATCGCTCTAGTCTAGTAGGTAGATAAGATAATACTACCTCTACCTATAATCGGAGTTCAAATAACATAGAAAGTGGTTTGTATTGTTTTTTTTCTTGCTGAAGTGAGAGTGCGCGAATCTAGCACAATGACCATTCCCATTGCAAAAAATCTCACTTTCAAGGTCTACGCTATAACATTGCAAATATCTTGTAGTTGTATTGATATCTCGGGTCATCTCATATTACAAACCATGGATCGATTATCTCTAATGTAAATAGACAGTTACAATCTTTCAATTAATTGTATCGGTGTAACCTTCCTTACGAAAGTAAAGCCTTACTTTTACATACGCCTAAATCCCTTAGGGGTAGGCAGAGCGCTTACGGCTGTAAAAGACGGCCATTTACCTACACCACGTCTGACAAAAGTTTGAGAGTAACTCAGAAAACTGCGAATCATCATAGAGACAGGTTGTCAGCCTGTCGCCTAAAGTTGCAAAGGTACGTCAGCTCTCAAAACTCAGGAAAAATAAGGGGTGATGCTATTCTAAGCCGGCACCACACGGTTATACACCTTACGAAAGTAAAGCCTTACTTTTACTAGCAAGAACTGCCCCTAGTGGCCCAGATAGCCGTGTGTAATGGCAATGGCTAAACAAAAACTGAATGGGTTCAGCAACAAATTACACATGACGCACTTTACAGATGGCTCACTTCGTACTTAGGGGGTATTTTCTCAGTCACAAAAACACACGCGCCTACTGAACTAACGAGGAGGTGACAGTTTCAGAAAATCTCGATAAATGTGTGTCGTGTCTTTAAAGTTGCAATGTGTTTGGTAATTACAATAGGTACATCACGAAAATTGATTTTGAACGTAGACGATATTAAATTTTCACTTCATATCTCTACATTACACTTAGGTATAGGATTTCTATAGAGCCTTTTTTACGTTTTAGGATGTCAGTTAAGAAAATATCGTGAGTGAGCTTTCTGCACAACTGTTTTAAACTTTGAAGAGTACTGTTAACAGCTGAACTGAGGTGACTCATCGCAAAAGATCGCGAGGTATGATGGTCGGAGAAAAACTAGAACGATTTGCGAGAAAGAGTTCAAAGACATTTTTGCACTTGGTTGTTTTGCTCTAAATACCAGATCCTACCACATTAAAATGTTCCGAATTCTTTGCAATTTAGTACACCGTGTTGCCATACTTCTAGCTTGGTACGAGTATAGTCCGCGCGCGATCCATGACATTCGAGAGCGATCAAATTGCGCGCGGACTATAGACCTATACAGGGTGTTAGGAAAAGTACTGCGTTCCTTACGAGGGATGAACCAGCCCATGAAACTGAACAACTTTCCCCACGGAACATAGGTTTATGTAAAAAAAAAACTTCCCATACAAACTGACCCGGCCGGCCGACACATTTAGTATGGGAGGTCCAAAATTTCTTTCCATATTTCGACCTATATTTCTTGGGGAAAGTTGTTCAGTTTCATGGGCTGGTTCATCCCTCAAAAGGAACTCAGTACTTTTCCTAACACCCTGTTTAAAGTTTTAGTTTGTTTTAGTTTATTTCTGGGATATCGATTCCAGAAATGACGCGATGAACTTCATGAAATTATTTTCTTTTTATTTTGAAAGCTTGCAACGTTTTCCACCGCAGGCAGGATCATTCGGAATCTGTACGTACTTACTTACCGACGACTAAATGGGATACATTCATGAAATTAATTTTACCTATACGAGTACAGCAAAATATAAATTGACGTATAACGTGTCCTACTTATAGGATTAGGAATAAAAGTTATTTTATATAAAACTCACGGTTTTATAAAAAAACAACGCATTACCGTCATGTAATCGATTATTGCTCTAGTTTTGTACAATTTTATGGCGTGTTAGTGCACTGTAAGATTAATCGTACATTTTTACGATCTATTTCATTTTACGATCTTGTTATTCAATAATCGGTAGCGTAAGCATAACATTCGCTAGATAGGACCATAGATTGTCATAATGTGATATTACATCACATCATCACACACAGATCATAAAAATTTGGCAGGTACTTACTTTTATAAAAATACTTTTAAAATATAACTGTTACGTTAATATAGATTTAGAGGCTACCATGTTGTGCCGGCTTAGAATAGCATCACCCCATATCTTCCTAGTGGGTGTCGACGTAAGGAGTAACTTAGGGATTTGAGAGTTGATAGTTAAGTATTACCATTTTAGCAGTAATATTAGGTTAGCAGCCTGTCGCTATGGTGACCTCACATCACAGTTTTTGAATGACTCACAAACTTTTTTACGGCAGTTTACGCTCTGCTTAACCCGAAAGGGATATAGGCGTTATACTGGGTGTTACAAAACAACCAATAAAGCTGAAAGGAGGTCAAGGTACTCATGAAACTGAACAACTTTCTCCATGGAACATGGGTCGAAATATGAAATAAAAATTTGGACTTCCCATACAAAATGAACTCACTTTGTATGGGAGATTTATTGGTTGTTTTGTAACACGTTGTATATGTGTTTAGGTATGTATAGATGTACAGGAGAAAAAAAAAACACTCGTATTGTACACTTTTTAAAATTTACTTGGTTCACCTTTGGAAATAGGACAGTGAAATTGTGAGCTCTATGCATGCTAAGCATGCATTATTCTGATGATATGGTGAGATCCTATACCGTTTAGCAAGATTACACGTTGGAATATTTAGGGCTGACCGTTTCAAGAATACAATGTCTATAATACTTATTATACCTTGAGAAGATAGTCCCCTTTTCTAGGCGTTTATTGCATGTAGAGCGATAATTCTTTTTTTAATGAAATAAAGACATTAACTAAGGACTTGCTCCTATTATGTAAAATTTCAAAAAATAATTACCGGAACAAAAGAGGGCTCTCAATTTTTGATTCGATATAGTTTGCTAACTTGCTATTAATTTTTTTTCTGGCGACTAGTTTAACACATTCACTGCGGCAGCCTCTGCCCCTAGTTTTACCGCCAGTGCTATACGAGTCATATATTTCCCGTATGAAGAAAGCCAATCTTGCGGTACGAGAAGTATTTTCCCGCATCATGCCCTGACTTTGAGTTTTCCTACAGCCGTGGAAAATCAAGATTTTCACTTTTTTTTCTCACAAACTTATAGACAATATCATTGTCAATATACAGCTTTGGTCGCACGGGGATCTAAGTAATAATGTAGAAGTTATAGGCATTTTTCAAAAACACAAATTTTACGGGAAATTACTTCCCCCGCCGCATAGAACACAAAAAATGATAGGGATGGGGTAAAATCATAAAAGTGCGAAACTTATCGAAGAGTTAGACGGTATTTATCGTAATAGGTGTCATTTAACCAAAAAATAAAGTTTGGATAAGACAATGAAAACAAGAAGGCTAATTAACGCAAATAAGGAACAATGTTTTTATGACAAGCGCCTTTTCAATATAAGTTGTAGGTACATAATTACTCTAATATATGTATAATGCAAACTTTCACATGAGATCAGAGTTTAATAAATTATAACAAATATTTTACTTTACCAATTACAGCTGTCTAAGCAGGTATGTTTGCGTTTGTTCACAAATATAATATAAGGTCGCAGATTCTTGATAAAATCAGGTTTTTGATCAAAAAGCTGAACTAGTTTAAATTATTGATGAAATTGCATTAGCGCAGCGTCGTCGAGACGTGGTCACTGCGCACAACACTAGACCAAACTGGCGTGCCACGTACGCGCCTCTCAATGCTATACGGGGTTGTGATTACGACAAAATAGTTCCCGTATAGCACTGAACGAAAACAAAAATCATTCAGTGCGATACGACAAAATACTTCCCGTACATTTTTTCTTCAGAAAAGGATAATAATTAAAAACGTAATATCAGGAATATATTTGTCTCACTTCTACCTACACAGGAACCTAGGAAAATACCCCCCGCACCGACGGTATAACAAGGACAGCAGGCTGCCGCACAGGCGGAAAGTCAAATACGGCCAAATACTTCCCGTAACGCAGGGAATGTGTTAAGCAAGTCTAGGTTTCATCTCCTAATAATAAGCATAAACATAACTAGCTTAAATTATCCCAAGCCCATACCTAAATTTCACTTTATCTGAACACACTTTTGTGAAGGACAGAAATAAATGAACTCAACCAAATAAGTATAAAGAATGCAGCCCTAAGGGTAATGTTCGTAATTGCACAAATATTTCACAGTTATGAGAAAGTGTGACCTTCAGTTTTGAATAACTTGTAATTCAGACAACATAATTAAATCGTATAAATCGGCAAATTAACAACATGTATTTTTAAAGTCGATGTAAATTGTTGTGAAGTTAACGATTTATACAAGGTCCTCTTGGTTTAAATTAGTGTTTCATTTATGTTTTAACACAGTTTCAAAGAAATGTAAATGAAAAAATCGATATATAAAACTAAAGAAATAAGATAAATTCAGTCGAAACATAGAGACAGTCATGCAACAATTAGTATAAAACCGAATTAATTTTTTTTTCACAATTAAAGTTAATCACAAATACCTACCTACTTAATTCGACAATCCGCTTGCGAAGCATATCTACCTAGCTATATTGGTATAGTTAGCACATCATGACAAACTCCCAAAATAGCTATTTGAGCCAAGCCATTGCAGTCCACTTATTAATCCTCGTACATCAGTCGTGGACTCAGTATATCAGTTAGCTGGGGTGCCCTGATGGAAGGCAAGTGAATAACGGTCAGATTCCTTATAAGAGAGCTTCAGGTCAAATCTCAGGCTCGCATCGCAGATTGGAGTCAGTGTTTCACGTTTTCTCCTATATGTCATCTTAAGACAGGCCCGCAGTCAGGGGGAAAATTGGAAGCAAAGACTCAGGAACATTTCCAGCAATGGACTGTTGTGGCTATTACAGATGTAACATCAAATTCCTTACACCTCGTACAACGATTCCGGACTCTGTATATCAGTTTGCTGCGGTGCCTTGATAGAAGACAAGTGAATAACGGTCAGATTCCTTATAAGAGTGCTTCAGGTCAAATCTCAGGCTCGCATCGCAGATTGGTGCCCGTGTTTCACGTTTTCTCCTATATGTGATCTTAAGACAGGCCCGCAGTCAGGGGGAAACTGGATGCAAGGGTTCAGGAAAATATCCAGCAATGGACTGTTGTGGCTATTACAGATGAAACATCAAATTCCTTACACTTCATACAACTATTGTAGACTCTGTATATTAGTTAGTTGGGGTGCCCTGATGGAAGGCAAGAGAATAACGGCCCGATTCCTTATAAGAATGCTTCAGGTCAAATCTCAGGCTCGCATCGCTGATTGGTGCCAGTGCTTCACGTTTTCTCCTAAATGTCATCTTAAGGCAGACCCGCAGTCAGGAGGGAAATTGGATGCAAGGATCCAGAAATATGTCCAGCAATGGACTTTTATGGCTATTACAGATGAAACATCAAGTTCCTTACACCTTATACAACGATTGCAGACCCTGTATATCAGTTAGTTGGGGTGCCCTGATGGAAGGCAAGTGAATAACGGTCAGATTCCTTATAAGAGTGCTTCAGGTCAAATCTCAGGCTCGCATCGCAGATTGGTGCCAGTGTTTCACGTTTTCTCCTATATGTCATCTGAAGGCAGGCCCGCAGTCAGGGGGAAAATTGGATGCAAGAATTCAGGAAAATATCCAGCAATGGACTGTTGTGGCTATTACAGATGAAACATCAAGTTCCTTACACCTCATACAACGATTGCAGGCTCTGTATATCAGTTAGCTGGGGTGCCCTGATGGAAGACAAGTGAATAACGGTCAGATTCCTTATAAGAGTGCTTCAGGTCAAATCTCAGGCTCGTATCGCAGATTGGTGCCAGTGTTTCACGTTTCTCCTATATGTCATCTGAAGGCAGGCCCGCAGTCAGGGGGAAAATTGGATGCAAGGATTCAGGAAAATATCCAGCAATGGACTGTTGTGGCTATTACAGATGAAACATCAAGTTCCTTACACCTCATACAACGATTGCAGGCTCTGTATATCAGTTAGCTGGGGTGCCCTGATGGAAGACAAGTGAATAACGGTCAGATTCCTTATAAGAGTGCTTCAGGTCAAATCTCAGGCTCGTATCGCAGATTGGTGCCAGTGTTTCACGTTTCTCCTATATGTCAGGCAGGCCCGCTGTCAGGGGGAAAATTGATCCACAAGGATCCAGGAATATTTCCAGCAATGGACTGTTGTGGCTATTACAGATGAAACATCAAGTTCCATACACCTCGTACAACGATTGCAGACTCTGTATATCAGTTAGCTGGGGTGCCCTGATGGAAGGCAAGTGAATAACGGTCAGATTCCTTATAAGAGTGCTTCAGGTCAAATCTCAGGCTCGCATCGCAGATTGGTGCCAGTGTTTCATGTTTTCTCCTATATGTCATCTTAAGACAGGCCCGCAGTCAGGGGGAAAATTGAATGCAAAGATTCAGGAATATATCCGTCCAGCAATGGACGTGGCTATTAAACATCAAAGGTACACCTCAAACAACGATTGCGCGGACTCTGTAAATCAGTTAGCTGCGGAGCTTTGATAGCGGTGCCTTGATAGAAGGCAAGTGAATAACGGTCAGATTCATAAGAATACTTCAGGTCAAATTAAAACTCGTGAAAACTGTTTATTGAAAGATTTCGGTGCACATTTACCTGAATGGAACCCGTATTTCTTAAACTCTACCTATTATATATTCTGTGACTCTACCACGAAAAACTCTACCAGTGAAATTTTGACTTAAACTCAACTTGCAATTACTTCTTTTTTGCGCTATTTGACTGGTTCATTTGGAAGACAATGGCAGCTTCATTCGAGCACCCAAACGGTGCCCCGACCTGATTACATCTCTGTGCCGAGTCGCTTTGTGCCGCACCGGCGCGAGCAAGCCGGTGACTTATCATCAGTAATAGTGGCTCTAGGCTGTATTTTCATACCTCCTGACGACTCAGACCCACTTCGCCACATTCCTGATTCGTCAGCAAAATTTATCGATATGATTGCGGTTAGTCACAATTAACCTGAAATCCGTATTTCTTAAACTTAAACTCTAGGTACCACGAAAAACTTTACCAGTGGAATTCTGACTCAAAATCAACTTGCAATTGCTTCTTTTTGCGCTATTTGACTGGTTCATTTGAAAGACAACGGCAGCATCATTTGAGCACCCAAATGCTGCCCCGACCTGATTACATCTCTGTGCCGAGTCGCTTTGTGCCGCACCGGCGCGAGCAAGCCGGTGACTTATCATCGGTAATAGTGCCCCTAGGCTGTATTTTCATACCTCCTGACGACTCAGACCCACTTCTTCGCCACATTCCTGATTCGTTGCGGTTAGTCACAATTTATAACTAAATATTACAACTTGTAATTGGCGACACGCCCGGCCCAGTGGTTGCACCCTCTGCTAACCGTTAGACGTTTTTCAGGCATCACTCACTCAATATTTTAATAAAAAATCACATTACTTACAATCCATTGCGTGGTTTAGAGCGAGTAGTTAGGTAAAGAGCGTTTTTTACCACGTTCACGTTTCAATTATTTGTCTGACTATAAGTAGATTGTGACAAACTGGGACAATAAACTGCTCAGTGACGAATCGGCACACGTTTTTTTATTGCAGCCAACCGGTACTGTGCCAAACCGGGCCTACTCCCCCCTTCTTCCTATCCTCCTTAATGTTATAATGACAATGTCGTTTACTCGTAATGAGGTTTTTAATGAAATTGCACTTTCTATTTCAATTGCTTACCGTGTGCTACTGTTTTGTAGAGTGAGAGTATTTTACTGACCTCATTGTTAGTTCAGACAGTTCGTAGACAGCTTGAGATTATAGATAAGAGTAAAGTATTAATAGTACCTATGGTATGGCATGGTTGGTAGCTATAGTACGCGCGAAAACTTATTACCATCCTGAAGTATGCGCCTCTTTGTCGCACACGCCGAGATACTGAAAAGTGCGATAAGAATGCGCATAGGTACCTACTTCAAGATGGTAATGAAATGAACTCGCGCGCGTAGGTGCCTACTGTGTCTATCTTACTTTCTTACTGGTAGAAGCAAACTTGGTGGTGTATGAAGCGATTAAGGATTGTAGAGTTGATGTGTATTGCAATTTAAGGTGACAGGCTGACAACTTGTCATGCTAATACACAGTCTTCTGATTGGCTCAAGCGACTACTAAAACTTGTTAGTTTTCAAAAACAACTAGAACCAAATATACAAAAAAACACAACATTCAAAACTTTTACAAAGATTGTTGTAATGTAAGTTCGATAAAGTGCTGCCATCTCTATCAACAATGTAAGAACTATCGTTTAGTCAAGCGTCATCTGTGTGAGCTCAATGATACTTTCTGAGTCGAGGTGTAGAGAGAGTAGCGCGGTCCAAATCTTTCACGCCTTCTTGTAGAGATGTCGCTGCAAAGTAATGTTGGAAAAGGAAAAATGTGCTTTTATGTTTTCTTTTACTTACTTGAATTTATTAGAAATAGCTGAAAAAAAAGATGAATTTTTATAAAGTTAGTCCTTATTTATTTTCTATTGTAGTTCTTAATGTCGATAAGGTTGATTCTAGGTACTTTTACGAAGTTATTGTGAATAGGTATAGTTTAACAGACGGAAAGACCGGTAGCTCGCTAATAAAAGTAATGAATGATAATGATAAGTAAGTACATAGTTTGAAGGAAAATAGGTAAGTATCTTAAAATCAGCAAAAAGTAACCAGACAATCAAAGAGAGTAACAAAAATATTTTACTAATTACCTACAGGCTGAAGTTTTAAATTGGCTACTCTACTATTATTAACCTTGACATCAAGCGAAACCATGAGCATCAGACTGAGAAAATATTTCCAATTACCTAAAGGAAAAGCTAATTTCCTTTCGGTGTAGTATTATTATGTTTTTCCAAGTAAGTACAGAAAGGTACAGAAATGCCGCTGAAAAAGTTACGAAGGTTTTCTCCCATTTCGCGCTCCTTTAGGGTTCGGTGGCAATGAAACGAAAACCATTTGAGTTTGTAGGTCAAGAAGAGCATAACGTCATTTGTACTAGAAACATAATGATCGTCGTACCTATTGTACGATATTACTTACTAACTTGGAAACTATGTATTAATCTAACTTACTTTTACAAACAAATACCATAATATCTGACACAATATCTATCGATAAAACAATCCAACAAATTGTTAACACGTCGGTATAAGTATGTATATCAATGTCGGTATAATTTAAAAGTTTTGTAATCATGACAATGTTTCTAAAATTCCGAACTTAAAAAAATCGCTACGATGATCGCTACGTCGTAGGCACAGTGCTATGTTATTCGCAAACTTTCTTTCCGCCAGAGACCCGACTTACACTTAGCCATTTTTTGTTGCTGCTGTGTGTTTATTAGCAATTTCTTTTTCTAAGGTCCAGTAGGATGTTAATTTCAACAGGCACAAGAACATGGGTCAGATTTATCGCAGGTCCAAGTACTTTTATGTCTCTATTAACATAATATTTTACTTTTAAGGACCTTGGGGTTGTTAAGTCGAATAAGTGGCTCTTTGAGCTTGTTTATTGACCTTGAAGGTCTAATGTTCTGTTTTGATGCGATGTCTTTTCCTGCTTTTTTTTCCATTATACTTAATTTTATTGGAATTTACTAAAGAACAAAATTTATTATTTTCTGCTTCACGATTAGGTAAATATTTTGTAATTGGTGAACTATAGTTTCTTTCGAGATAAAATTTGAGAATCTATGACTTATTGTGAGAAAACTTTCTACCTATTTGTGGTGTGGTGTGTTTAGCACGACTTTCCAGTCATAGATTAGATATGACATGTAAAAGAGTGACTTAAAAGATAAACCTGCAGGTTCAGTCGAGGAGATTTAGCTGTATGAATATGACATCAAAATTGACGGATGATTTCATAAATCATAAAACATCTGTCAGATACATTTACACAATAAAAACCAACGACGCAACGCAAGTTTCTGCGTTGCGGTGTTTAAACGCCGTTTTTAGCATGTATTTGAGAAATGTTGTATGCATCTTCCTTTCCAATTTTTCCTAACATTTTCCGCTGCGGAGCATTCGGTTAGTAGGTATTTAAATCCACACCAAATAATCTAAACAGAGCAACGATTCACTTTTTCGCCATTCACTGAGGCTCTTTCTCCAACAAAATACGCGATTTGTTAAATCACTCGTCAAGAGGATCGCGCTTAAAAATATCCAGGATTACAAACATCTAGGATATATGGGTAAATAATGTGGGGGGAAGACGAAACCTTACCAATAGAGATGTGAAAAACAAAATAATCGATTATAACAAAAAACGATTATTTAAAACTGAAATCGTTTGTATTTGAAAAATCCATTTTTAATGATCGAGTATTCAAGTTCAATCAATCGATTAATTTTAAATCGACTTTTCAAATTTCCTAGTGCAAATATTCGATTATCTTTACGTCACATATTTGCACCAACAAATTATTTTGCACCAACTAATTATAGCCGAAAATAAATAAAATTCGATTATCTTTACGTCACATATTTGCACCAACTAATTATTTTGGGTCTCGTGTAACTTCAAATATGTGTTTAAGGCTTCTTGTTACATCAGATCCCGTGTTTATTATTTTGTTTCGAATGATAAATTATTTTAGGAATCAATATTTTCATTGGAATTAACCGATTTTATGGTTGACTTAAAATAATCGATTATTGAAAAATGATTTTTTGTTACTAAATTCGCAACCCTGCTTAACCCTCGACAGCGATGGATGAGAAGGATAAAATAACTAACAATGCACCCCGTTTTGTGAGAGACAAACTTAAATCTGCACTATTTGCTTTGGAGACTAAGAACCACTTGGGTAAATTGTCTTTGCTACAGTTTCATAATATGTAAGTAGGTATTACGTTTAATTATAGCTTACTAAAACGGAAAATGTATGGAACAGCTGTTCTTTTTTGTGATGAGATGGCCCCATAGCTATTTCTTTTGCATATGTAACTAAGTAGGTAAAAATATGTTTTACAAAAAAGCGATGATCTTTACTCCCACGTCACAATATTTCTTTGGTATATCATAATATTTTCGTAGCAATTTTAAGGTGCTTTTTAATGGTGTTTTTCTTACCTTACTTGCAATGTAAAATTCGGTTTCCCTAAAGGCTTTTCCGCGTTTTTCAATTAAGTCCAATTAGTGGAAACACGTGGCTTATTATCTTAAGATTAATACTAATTAAGGCCTGCAAGACCTCAAAGCGGGCGTTTGTTTTCATAACATCTACTTAATTAGACTACGCGCCGTTTTCTGTTTTTGCGAGAAACACACGTACCGTACGTTTGAGCGTTATTTTTGCGCTGCGTAAAGTATGCTTTAGGACAATACTCTTTTCGACCTAACCATAACCATAACAGCCACGCAGTCCACTGCTGGACATGGGCCTCCCCCTATTGGGGTGTATTGCCATACTCAACACGCTTGGCAAGCAGATTGGCGAGCAAGATGTTGCATTGACTGACAGGGAGCGCTGCTGCCCATTCCCTGGATGATCCCTTAGTAGCTTTTTACGACACCAACGTAATACTATTCTAAGCCGGCATCACCCGGCATTCGACATTCGGCATTCTTTTCGACCTTATTTCGATACAAATACGATTTATATCAAACGATTTGACAGACGCATCTGCTACCGCTGCGCATCGTACAACGCTGCGTCGACGGATGCGTCTTACAGAGCGTTCGACGTAAACCGTGGGTAGGTACTTGTATGAAAATAAGGTGGAAAATCGAATCTTCCTAACGCATTTGTTACGCAGCAGTTCAAAAATAACACCAAAACGAATGTTAAGTGTGTTTCTCGCAATTCTGAAAATGTTTATGAAGAGGCGCTTAATTTGTCTGAAATGTGCGTCACCTTTTACGACTTACCCTCTTGAGACGGATCTGTAGAATTAACTTGGTACTTACTATGTCTGAGTTCTCTACGAACGTTTTACTAGGAAAAGTAGATAATGCCACTTGGGATAAGCTGAGCTTTCTACCTAATAATGTTTACTACAAAATGTATTTTCGTTGAAATATAGTTTTCCTGCTACTTTCAAAAATATTAGTAAGGAAACTAAATGTGCATAATATGATTGATAGGCCTTACATACATACATAGGTATATAAGGAGTACGAGCGGTAAGTCAACTTGCTCGTTTCGCAAACCGGCGCGATTCGCCAACTCGCTCTCTGCCTACTTGCGTGTTAGGCCTACTTACGCTATTCGCTGACTGAGCTATTGGTAAAATAAAGCTATAGTGTACAGTCAAGTACATTTTATAAAACATTTTGCGTATTTTGGGATTGAGGAATTTTGTACAACACGACTAACAAAAGTTCGGGGGTCATTCAGAAGACCATGTAACACTATAGTGCCAAGTTGTCAGCCTGTCGCCTAAAATTGCAATACACACCATCTCTCAAATTCCTTAGTCGCTTTTTACGACACTGACGGGTAAGACATGGGCTGATTCTATTCTAGGCCGGCACCACACGGAAATGATAGGCCTTAAAACATAATTTATGGCGTAACTGATTTTATATTCCCACAGTTCTGTTAAAACAACTCAATTTAGCACATTTAGCTGGAGCTAGCGTGCCTGTCAGAATTTAGGCCGTTGTCGATTAACCCAAATCGACAGTATAAAACTCACGCCTACTATGCGACAATACTAAAACGAGCCGCAGTCAAATGTCATAAAATTTTCACGAAAGGTCACGACATTTCACCGCTATCTTCACTTATACAGAACCAAGTAGTAGGTGTGGTAGGACTCCTACGTGAAAGAAAGCTTTTTAGTAGCTTAGTCCTAGTGTAGGCGTAAGCGCAAATTAGGGGGAGATGGCGCGCGGACGCCTTTACAGATGGGTCACTCAGCACTAGCGACGATTTTGACTTTGACATTTATTGACGCATAACGTTAACTAAGAAGATGGTTGCCACGAACGTCATATTTCTTGCATTGAAATCGGCTAGTTCTTGTGTCAGACTTATCTAGCAATCCTGGCTATGTAAAAAGTTTTCACTTTTTCATCATCTACTTGTCATATCGACAAGTAGGTTCGAGTGATCTTTCTGTAAACTATCTATTTTGTGGTATAAGTAAGTAAGGAGTTAGGAAACATGTTCACAGGCTCAGTGAACTAGATTGTTTGTAACATATTTTGGGATCGTTGGATGAGTAAAATTTAGATAAGTAAATTCCGGTACTATCGCTTGCAAATCTACCTAATCATTTAAGGGAACAACTTATACTGGTGTATCTTAGTATTTGTGTGAAAAACCAGTATAGCGATAGTCCATTGTAATATCGTAGCTGCTATCATATCAACTTATGTAAGGCTACTATCCACTACTGCTCCTACTACAACAGCCACAACAGTCCACTGCCGTCCAATGGCCGTTTTTACAGCTATTTACGCTCTGCCTTCCCCACATGGAATATAGGCGTTATATATGTATACTTATTACTTATTAGTGGTAAATTTTCTTCGGAGACTATTTTGTTTATTAATTTATTGCAACTCGTATAATCTGGGCCTAACTTAAACCTTGTGAGACTGACAAACTACCCGTGTTCTCAAGTATAACATTAGCTACCTAGATAGGATTAAGATCTTTGCAGCACAATCTGTCTTTGCAGCACATCTGTTTCAGTGAGCTCTCAGGAGCTGTATTTTTAAACTTTCCTAAAAATCTACTACTAATTCAGCTTGGATCATACATTTTGCTTGGATCAGTACTAGATGATAGAGAGTAGTACTTACTAAATATAGTGTGAGACGACTGGCAGTCGTTGCGGATTTCATGCGCGGAGTCGAATTATCTACGCTGTTTCAAAAATGCACCTCCGTTTCACGTACCTGACCTGTTATTAATTTTTTTTAATGTGTGTTACACGTTCTACTACACAAATCCCTTTACAACTAATCTATTCCTGATAAGTAGAAAAAAGTGTGGTAGTTAGACCACTCGTTGCGGACTTTAGCAAGCGAAATCGGAATACCACTGTTTCAAAAATACACCTCCAGAGCGCTAAGCAGGTGCAACTGACAGGTTGATTCAATCCGCGTGCGGAGTTGTGGAGCAGACATTACTCCTCGCTTCAACCTATCCGTCACTACCATGCGACTGGTATCAATGCTTGTACTTTGTGTACTAGTTTAGTATTGCGTAGCTAGGCGATTCTCTACTGTTACCTAAAAGTGTCATAATCTGTCCGTAATACAGGGAGTAACAAAAAAGGTATAACATGCTGAAATGAGGTCAAGGTACTAGAAAAATTTTCCGATAGAATATGGGTCGAAATAGGAATAAAAAAATTGGCCTCCCATACAAAATCAGCGAACAGCTTTACTATGTACAAACCATGACCGACATTACAAACAAAGTAAAGCTCTCTAATATTTGTACCTACATTTAGCTGCAGAGTGACCTGACCTGCCTTCCCCGACTACGACTGTAAGATCCCTTAAGCCTGCAGCACATCTGTCTGCCTCAGAGCGCTAAGCAGGTGCAGTTGACAGGTTGATTCAATCCGCGTGCGGAGTTGTGGAGCAGACATTACTCCTCGCTTCAACCTATCCGTTACTACCATGCGACTGGTATAAGTGCTTGTACCCAGGGCTTATAATTTGTGCACTAGTTTCGTGATCTGTATATACAGATCAATCATTGCCTAGATAGTACCTATTTTTACCCGTTTAGTGTATTCAGTACCTACGTATGTAGGTACCAAATTAAACGTATCTAAAAAAAGTCGAATCGATATTGACCAGGATGAGAAAATCAATCTAGCATCTACGCGAGCTGGGCTTTATCTACTGCGACCAGCCAGACCAATTATAAATCAAGTTTATTTCAAGATGCAAACATCAATATCTGAGCGGTACCTAACTTTCAAGTTTTAGTTTTCCTTGCCCTATCCTTTCAGGATTTTCTGTCTCAAGAGTGGGTATCTCATAATCCTAATATTCTTTACTAGACCTTTCGTTCAAGAGTACTGGTAAAATATTCTATTCGTACCCCACTCAATGTTGGTAAACTTTCTTGGAAGCAGAAATCTAAGAAGAAGTTGTGAAGTTTGCCGAACTTTTTTGCGGGGCATTGAAATTGTTTGTCGACCACTCGGCTAGCCCGATAGAAGTTTGATGGGACTCCGTCGGACTCGCCGGTGCCCCTTTTTGTGTGACTTGCGACTTTAAATATTCAGAACTGGACGTCTTGTATGAGGTCAGCAAAACAGTAATGAGCCAATTGTAAGAAATTCTTCAGTGAAAATAAAAAGGATAGTTATTACGTTATTCATCACCATTGAAGTGATATCAGTAAATATTGTATCAAAATGAAGAATGAAGAATTTTCTATGAGGTTTTTATTCCACAGTTTACAAATCCTTTTCACAGGAACAAAGTATTTGGTGTGCACTTGTGCAGGGAGGTGTATCGCAAACTCATAGAATACAAAAGGCTGAGCTCTATTTTTCCAGAGATGAAGCAAGGCAAAGATAGACAAAATCCATGTGACAGTTTTAAACTAAAAAAAATTACATCTTCCGCAATAGGTGAGTAGGTGCATGGGGTTCGAACTACGGGTTGAATTAAAACAAAAAGAGAACTTTAGTGATGCAGTTTTTGTTTTTGGGTGTAATCGGGACGGTCGGATCACCTACATTGCTTACTATTATCAGTAGCTACCTAATACACCTACCGAGTGCGGAGGCTGCAAATCGCGGAACACATGACACTGAAGAGACTACAATACAATATACATAATATATCTAAGTGATTGCAGTTAGGCAAGTTCAAGCACCCGCCTCACAAACAAAGCGCCTCGCTAGCGGTGTGATGTACCGGAAACTGATAGAACGATTCCATACACCACCATTTGTACCGAGCTTTATTTAGTGGTACGATTTGTTTGAAGATACAAGGAGTACTAGGTCCACATGACATTGAAGTGTCTACAATACATATCTCTGAGTGTCTGCAGTTAGGCAAGTTCAAGCTCCCGCCTCACAAACAAAGCGCCTCGCTCGCGGGGTGATGTACCGGAAACTGATAGAACGATTCCATACACCACCATTTGTAAAGAGTTTTATTTTGTGGTACGATTTACTTGGAAATATTTACTAAAGGAGTACTAGGCGCACATGACAGTGAAGTGTCTACAATACATATCTCTGAGTGTCTGCAGTTAGGCAAGTTCAAGCTCTCGCCTCACAAACAAAGCGCCTCGCTCGCGGTGTGATGTACCGGAAACTGATAGAACTATACCATATACCAGCATTTGTACCGAGTTTTATTTAGTGGTACGATTTACTTGAAAATATTTACTAAAGGAGCACTAGGTGCACATGGCATTGAAGAGTGTACAATACATATCTCTAAGTGTCTGCAGTTAGGCAAGTTCAAGCTCTCGCTTCACAAACAAAGCGCCTCGCTCGCGGGGTGATGTTCCGGAAACTGATAGAACGAATCCATACACCACCATTTGTACAGAGCATTATTTTGAAGTATGATTTATTTGAAAATACCTACTAGGAGTACTAGGCGCACATGACAGTGAAGAGTCTACAATACATATCTCTTAGTGTCTGCAGTTAGGCAAGTTCAAGCTCCCGCCTCACAAACAAAGCGCCTCGCTCGCGGTGTGATGTACCGGAAACTGGATAGAACGATTCCATACACCACCATTTGTAAAGAGCTTTATTTTGTGATATTATGATTTACGAAGGTTACACAAAATTCTAGGGATAGGGGTACATGATAGTGAAGAGTAACAAGTCTTAAAAGTCTCTAAATTTAAGACTTACTTTTAAATAATCTGTTTGCACAGGAAAGTCATTAAAAATAAACTTACATTTCTCAATACATAATGACAGACTTACCTACTTAAACTTATAACTGAATTCTGATTGAAAACCAATTCAGGTAGAAATTAATTTGGAATGTGTATTGAAACTAAATTCCTGAACGGAAGCTATAACCGGCTATCGGTTTACACAAGCCTCACAGCGGCGTAATAAACAGCTTTGAGCCATAAACAGACTCCCAGTGAGGCGGGCACAGAGCAAGGAAACTTTTCAGAAGGAAATCTGAAGAACCTGAATTGAAGCCATGAAAAACTTATCTTATTCAGGCTATCGGTTTAATTATTTATTTATTAAACGGTTGTAATAAACAATCTTGAGTCATAAATAGACTCCTAGTGAGCTGATCACAGAGCAAGGACTGGTTGTGAGGGAATAAAATTAATATGAACACCCGGAATGAAGCCACTACAACTTATCGTACTAGAATGATTTGCGAATCACATCAACACAATAATAAATGCATAAATAAATAAAATACAGAGTATTAGAAAAACTGCGTATCTCTGGAATACTGATTTTATTTATATTAGTCGTTGTGTTATGTACTAAACATAAGCGTCAAATATAGGTAATCGAGATGAGGTTTTCATAGCGTAATTTTGTTTTGGTTATATGTAGCATTCTTTCTAAGAAACCTTCCTTGCTCTAAGAATTGTATACCATTGCTGGATGTATTGAAAGGTCTAGAACTATATCTAGGGCGGATGTGATTCATCCTCCGATGGCAGCGTAAAGGGTTTTATTAGGTTATTTACATCGTAGAAATATTTCTTTATGTAAACTAGGAAGATTTTTTACATAAATCTTTTCAATATCTTATATCCAAATAAGGGCGTTTAGCTGCGGAATTCCAGATTGTATTGGATATGACAACTCACGCGAAAAATTGCCGATGTCAAACTACCAAGCGAGGGACTTTCCAGAAACATGTCAAACAACTGAACAACTTTTTCTAAAGTAAAGACAAAAGCAATTAATAAAACAACTTCAACTTCGGGTTAATTACAAACCTAAATAATTATACTACAACTAAAATCCGTTGAAGTTGTTTTATTATGAGTGATAGGTAGTTGTACAAACAAAAGAAAATACTTATTACAAAAGCAATTGACCGATATATAATATCATTGACTACATAATTGACTATTTTCTATGGGAGGTTTTTTTTTTCATGTTTTAGCTTTGTTGTTCATTTTAACTAGCTAAGCTAAGCTCTATACTCTTACAAAGCGTTGTTTGAAATTTTGTAGCGTAACTTTCCGTCGGTGACAAGTCTCTTGTTTCATCCTCGTTTTCCAAGATAGCACTCCAAATCAACGTCTTTTACTTGAAAGCTGATAGGCTCGATCTTTTTTACTATATTGGTTCACAGAATTTCGACGAAATTTGTCTCCTGTAATTTTCATGAGTCCAATTAAGTATGAAATTCAAGATTAACCTATTACCTTTATTTATTTCCAGGTATTCAATATTTGACTAGGTACATACATACATACATACATCACGCCTTTATCCCTTGCGGGGTAGGCAGAGCGTCAACGGCCGTATAATTACGGTCGTTATCGCCACGTCTGACACATATTTGAGGGCCGTTTTAGCTATTGTCGTGTATCGCTATAGTGACAGGTTGTCAGCCTGTCGCCTAAAATTGCAAAACACATAATACCCTCGAGTCCTTTAGTCGCTTCTTACGACACCCACAGGAAAGAAATGGGGTGATGCTATTCTAAGCCGGCATCACACGGCAATTACCGAATTAGGTAATTACCGAAAAATAATTTCGTGAAATTCCGCGTAGGTACTGCCCAATATAGCTCAATTTATATGAATTATTGGAATCACATGAATGAATAGCAGAATCTGGTAGCAAATACTATTTTCAGAGTAAAAATTCATTCCAATTTTTTCCAAATAAAATACGCGTTGAATTGTGCACTCAATGTAGTTAGAAAAATACTAACAGATTTGTATGCGGTTTAAAACGGTAACTATGAATAAAAAATATTCTAACGAATATCGCTCTAGGCGTCTATTTCTATTCGGGATAGTTACATTTTGCTTTTGTTTGAAAAAATACGCTTTTTTCTTTGAAATGAAAGCTTTTCCAAAACAGTTCTGTTTTTTTATTCTACTACATCTATATCAACAATAGTCCACTGCTGGACATCGATCTCACCCAATTGGGGGCCTTTGCCTTGCTTAGCACGCTTGGCAGGTAGATTGGCGAACCCTGTTCTAGGTGTTGTGTTCATACTGTTCATAGGATCGCTGCTGCTCAGTTTGTGGATATATCCATGAGACCGCGTTCAAACAAGCGACATTTTTGTCATGCAACACATGGATTTTTCGTTCGTCTCAACGTGTGTGAAAGGGACTCCGAAAAGACGCCGGCGTCTCCTCAGTGTGAACACTCGATTGCCTTCTACAACACCCACGGGACAAATTGGGTTATGCTATTTTAAGCCGGCACCCCACGGCAAAATACATAGGTACTTATTTTTCATAATTTTGATTATCCGTTCTTTGAACCTTTCCTACTTGGAAATATGTTTTCAAAGAGAACGAGTCCATTAGATACCTACCTACTCGTTAATTGCTCTTTGTAAGAAAACTCTCCCTAAAGCAGTGGATGTTTATGGTGAAAATAAAGGGCAGAGTTCTTCCCTTCATCTCGAGCCTCCTTTACGAGGAATAGAAATAACGTAAACTTCTCTACAAAAATATTTGGGTAGTGTTCCCGTTTATATAGGACAGAAAGTCAATTTTGAGGTTCTTCTAAAATTACTTTATCGAAAGCGGAATAAAAATCGACCGTCTTTTTGACTCAGAAAACTTTGACTACGACAAAAACGATATTTTCGTTATACCTAGATATTAATCTAGAAACTACCATTCACAGAAATTATTACACTCATTGACAGAAATTATTACACTAATTTTGTTATACCTAGACATTAATCTACAAACGTAGATACAAACGTAAATCTACCAGTGTAGTTGTATTCTCTTATCGGTTACATACGATGGGTAGCAGACCAGTGGATGAACCCGGATACCTATTTATAAAAATGTCCATATGCATTAAAAATTGTGTTTGCTTGGCTTTTCTGATTGTAAGCAGCTAAGTTCAGATCAGTGGGTTCCAGAGATGCGATTTTAAAACAGCCTAATTATATAGAAGCGGCTTTTCAAACCCAAGATTATTTACACTGACATACCTAGATAATAACATGTTCTCGTTTTCACGTAAACAGCGGGTCCTAATCATCGGTACGTGTCGCTATTACGGGTAGTGGTTACTGCTACAATTTGCGAGGTACTACGTGGGTCGGGCGGTCTATCGAAAACCCATTGGAGTAATTTCAGCCGAGGTGCAGGAACGACATTGTCGCTGAACGATTCAATCCCATAAGACCCGACCTACATGACAATTTGAATTTAAGAGTCAATTTGCCTGTGCTTTGCATCTTACGCGGCGTATTATGTTATATTCCTATGAGCGAAGAGTGAAATTGTAGGGCAGAAATGTTTTTGACTCTTTGATAAATAGTCTAGGGTTCATTAAATAGATGTGACAATACACCTCATCATTTAAAATATATTTTGTGCGCTGATCGATCATCATAACAGACAGGACATTTATCATTTTAGCCTCGAGAATTCAGACAAAAAATCTTCAGTAAAATGTTCTTTATTACAGCAAAACGGTTTTTAAAGAGCGAAGAACTTATGCTAAAGTGATTAAAGACAGCTAAACCAGCACAGACGACCAGGGTATTCAATTAGCTTAGGCCAGTTAGCTCGTTTGGTTACATCGTCTCCGCTCTTGCCACAGACACTTCGCTTGAGTTGTGTCTCGCTTTAAGCCGTAATAAACCCAAGGATGGGCTTGGATCTTAGCTTGAGTAAGTTTAAGTTGATGACTTGGTGTATTTTTGATCTAGCGACATTTGATAGTCGCGTCTTTTGAGTATGTGTAGGTTAAAAAGTAGTAAGTTGAGCAAAAACTCTCTTTTGCAGAGCAGAAAACTTTTTTCAAAGAGCAAACAACTAAAGACAGCTAAACCAACACAGACGGCCAGGGTATTCAATTAGCTTAGGCCAGTTAGCTCGTTTGGTTACATCGTCTCCGCTCTTGCCACAGACACTTCGGTTGAGTTGTGTCTCGCTTTAAGCCCGTAATAAACCCAAGGATGAGCTTGAGATCCTAGCTGGAGTTTTGGTTGGTGTATATCTAATTTTAGCGACATTTGAGTGCCGCATCTTGACAGTAAAAGCTGGCTGCATTGAACTCAAGAGCGTTACATAAAGTATAAGTGCGGTTGTCAAATCTATTTTTGTATACTTGTATGAATAGCTGATACGTAAAATCAAATTCCTGCGAAAAATAGCCTTAAGCCCCTCAAAAGCCACTTAACTAAGTGGCATTTACTGGACCTTACCGATCTTCTGCAAATAACATTATTTGGGAATTGCCTCGACATTTGGAAAGCACATCAAACATTATCTGTCCGGACGGCGGCGCTAGCACCATCTATGAATTATGTATGGCAGCCGGCCCAGCTTAGTGTCAATAGGATCACGCCTCGCCGCCATATTGGATTATTGCGAATAAATGACAAAAATCGCTCCCAATATATTTTAGAGTCGCCTGTGATGGCGGCTTTAGTAAAGGTATTAATAGTGGAAACGGTTTGGTACAACGTTTCGTGTAGAAATATATATTTTTCATTCCCTTTATTCAAAAAAAGCGGCCAAGAGCGTGTCAGACACGCTCACAAATAGGGTTTCGTAGTCAACGTTTAAATATCAGGTCTTTCAGCGTTACCAAGTTAATTTTGTTGCTGGTTTGTTTGCAGCTGTATGATTAAAACTTTAATATTTCCTTAATCTTAAGTGGTACAGTATTCGTTATAGTTTTCATGGTAACTTCATATTAAGAACTACATTCCATATTTTTTTCAAATTTTTAGCATGCATACTTTAGAAGTTACGAATAAACTATTTAATTGATTAATTAATCAATTAATTAATACAGCTGGAACAAGTTATAGCTCAAAAACGGCCCTTTTAAAGGCAAATATCTCGAGACAGAAACATTTTAGAGACTTTGTTTTAAAGAAACCTCCCCTTAGTTTTAAAAGACCTATTCAACGATACCCTACTCCATATTACAGCTGAAAAAAAAACCATTGAAAGATTTTTTTCTCAACGTTTCTAAAGGTGATAATCATATGCCCATACAAGGTTAGGCCCCTCGAAATGGGGGCCTAAATCGAAATGGCTAGTAATTAAACTCGTAGTAATGTATTTCTTACGCTATCTAGATCATGGTGGCATACTTAGTTTTTAATTATCTAACGGGAAACTGATGAAACGACGCAAAATAATTCTTAACCTAAAATGGCATAACCTAACTAAGTATTTTGATAAGAGTTATAAGGTGAAAGTATTTATACCCGCACACCCACAACGCACTCGCCGAATTTTGGATTCTTTGTATGAAAATCTGTGGAACCTCGAAAATATTGTCGAGCCGCACGCGCCTAACCGAACGGATTCCCCAGCCAGTGCTCTTTTCTCTTTTTCGTGTGGGACACCGAGTCATTCAACGACCCGATGAACCCTGGTGTCAGAGTTTTTCAACCGCCTACTACAAGTATCAGGCCTCTGACATGGTTGTGTAACGACCGCCATCATAGACAGCAACCGGGACCGACGGCTTAACGTGCCCATCCGAAGCACGGAACCATCTTCTTCTTCTTCTAAGGCGTTACACTCTTGACAGAGTGGTCGTGGTCGTCGGTTGAGGGTTGGTGGCACGCTTCACTATCCGTCGCCACTCTTCTCGCACTGCCGCTTTTCTTGTGCACTCATAAAGAGGTACATTAATTGCAGCTTTTACTTGGTCGGTCCAGCGCATAGGTGATCTTCCTCGCGGTCTTGTGCCTTCCACTCTTCCCTGCACCACAAGGCGTTCCACAGAGACATTCTCACGACGAGACACATGGCCGAAGAAAGTGAGGATTCGAGCCTGTAGTATAGATGATAGACGCTGCTTGACGCCGAGTTCCTGGAGGATGGATTCGTTGGTTCGGAATTCTGTCCATGACACTCCAAGCATTCTTCTCCAGCACCACATTTCCAAGGCGTCTATCTTCTTCTTCTCAGTCTCTCTCAAAGTCCACGTCTCAGCCGCGTAAAGGAATATGGGAAGCACTAGCGCCCTGACAAGTCGAATTTTTGTGGCTTTTGTGATGTTTCGGCTTTTCCATATCCTCTTGAGTTTGTCCATGGCTGATCTTGCAATAGCCATGCGTCGTTTGATCTCATCAACACATCCGCCATTATTCGTTATTAATGCTCCCAAGTAGACATATGATTTTACAACATCGCAATTAGCAATTTCCTTGACACCTGGCTGGTTATCATTGAGACGGTCAATTATCATCATCTTGGTCTTGTTACGGTTGATCTTAAGTCCGAATTCAAGGCTCACACTTTCCATTTTGCATAACAGAGTTTCCATGTTTTGTGAACTCGTCGCGAACAAAGTGGTGTCATCGGCGTACCGTAAGTTTGATATTTTGAGACCTCCAATGCTGACTCCATCTGACCAGTTGTCAAGGGTGATCCTCATAATAAGCTCAGTGTAGATGTTGAATAACAAAGGTGATATAATGCACCCCTGGCGAACTCCTGCACTGGGATGGAAGCAGTCAGACAAGACGTCGTCTGTTCTAACGGATGCGGTACCACCTTCATAAAGACGTCGTAATATGTGCACTAAATGTTTAGGGGCTCCCATCGCTAGGAGTGTTTCCCAGAGCTTTGGCCATTTCACAGAGTCAAATGCCTTTGAAAAATCAACGAAGCAGATGTATGTTAGTTTGTTGAATTCACGAGCTTTCTCTATAATTTGACGCACTGTTAGAATTTGCTCACGGGTTCCCCTCCCCTTCACAAAGCCGGCTTGTTCTTGGGCGATTTCTTTCGACAGGTAGGATTTGAGTCTTTCATTCAGTATATGCAGTAAGATTTTGCTTGAGTGGGATATAAGAGCAATTAAGCGGTAGTTACTGCATAACTTTGTGGAGCCCTTTTTGTGAAGAGGAACGAAGACAGTGTGTGTCCATTCTTTAGGCCAATTCCCCGTCTGCCAGATCATGTTGCATAGTGTATGGAACATTTCGACACCATATTCTCCAGAAGCTTTGATGGTTTCAATCGGTATTGCGTCCCGACCTGTGGCTTTCCCGCTTTTTAGGTGTGCAATAGCGGCACGGACTTCGTCTTTGAGAATGTTAGGCTCTTTTTCCGCTTCTTTAGGTTCTGTGGAATCGTAACTGTGTGAGAGGGGATCATCAAATAGCGACTGACAGTATCGCTTCCATGTCTCAGATATTGTGTCAATCTCAGTCACAGTTTCACCCTGAGCATTCTCAATAGCCCATGTTCTGCTTGACAGACTTTTGGTGATTGCTTTTATTTTTTGATGTAAGTCTCTCGTTTCGTATTTGTCTGCATGGTTTTCTATTTCGGCACAGATATTGCAAAGCCGTATATTGCGATCACGCCTACACGCCTCCTGTATGCGGGCTGATTTTTCATTTAGGCGCCTTACATCAGCTCCTGATGCCTTCATTGCTCTTCTCTCTTCTATAAGGGCTAAAGTTGCATCACTCATCCAAGTCTGTCTTTTACGGGATTGGGAAGGTGGTTTGGACATAGAAACAGCTTTTTTGAGAATTTCTTGCGCCTGGTCATAAAGTGTATCAGGCGAAACCGATTGTGAATCCAATGAAGTCCACTGAACCCAATTTTCCTTCAATGCAGCAACAAACTTAGGCTTATCAGTAGGCTGGATTCTTGTGGTTTTAGTGATATTCCGAGCCGCTCTAAGTTTCAGTTGCACCTTTGCCATCAGTAGCTCATGGTCCGATCCACAATCTGCCCCAGGTAGGGTGTGAGCGTTCCTTATTGATGTTTTCCATCTAGAACCAATCATAATGTAATCGATTTGGTTTCGATAGTTGCCGTCGGGTGATGTCCAGGTGTAGATTCTCCTAGGGTGGTTTTGAAAGAAACTGTTGCAGATCACCAGATTATGTTCAGCGGCAAACTGTATTAGGCGCTCTCCTCTCTCGTTACGCTGTCCCAGTCCAAACTTTCCTGCGCAGTGGCTAATCTGGTTGGCATTCGCTCCAATCTTTGCGTTAAGGTCGCCCATAATAATGAGGAGCTCTCTTTTCGGAATTTTGGCCATGGTGGTTTCCACTTGTGTATAGAAGTTCTCTATGTCCTCGTCTTTTGCATTACTTGTCGGTGCATATAACTGCATTATGTTCAAGTTGACCGGCTTTGCATTGAGTTTGATACTCAGCACTCGATCACTTATAGGCTCATAGCCGATAACACAATTTTGGATGTTTTTAGGGACGACAAAGGCAACTCCGTTTCTACTGTTATCTTCGTTTCCTGAAAAGTAGATTGCATGCATGTCGGTAAGAAAGTGTCCATTACCCTTCCAACGTGTCTCACCGAGACCGCAAATACTCAATTTGCATCGAGCTATTTCTCTTTCTACGATTTCAATTTTACCCGTCTGAAGTAATCCGCGTACATTCCAGGTGCCTATCTTTTGAGTGTCACGCATCTTCATGGGCTTGCAAATTCCAGTAGTATAATTTCCATGCGATGCCTGGTCTCCTACATCAGCATGGCCGGTAGCCAATTTCACACCGTCTGTCCCGGACACATGGCGGCGCCGGTTGCTAAGCGGATCGTAGGGCCAACTTTGTTTCTTATTCTGAGCCTTCATGACGACTTTCGTGGGAAAGTAGTGTGGTGGTTTCCCCTTGCCTTCCACACCAGTCTTTTAGGGGTTATTTAATTCCACAAGGCCGCTGAAGCCTCCTCTGGTCAGACCAGGTGTTTGGTTATACCGCCAAATGCTCGGTCGCCATAGCCTCGTTCGTTATCTAGCAGGGAGCACCACGGCGCGATATTCCACGCCGCCGCCATCCGGCGCGTGCAGGTGAGGTTGACAGTTGGGCCGGATAGATGTTAGGTCCGTTCTCCCCTTACTCCCCATCCTCCAACCATCTTACTTGCGGACAATCAGGTGGTTCAACCTGCAATGTCCTAACCAGACTGGGAACGAATTCACAAAGTGATAAATATCAACTTTGTGATTGACCCCACCGGGAATTGAACCCGGAACCCTTGCGTGGCAGGCAGGCATACTAACCACTGCGCCACATCGGCTGTCTAATCTAAGCCAGTGCTAATCATAGACTATAATGCTGATGACGTTATGAGCGCACGCGGACAGTGTAACCATTTAAAAAGATTTAGTTTTTGTCAATGCTGCCAGACTGTCCCATCAACATTACCTCCCAGTAAAGTCTGCTGTTCACCGTCCGTGTTCCAGTTTTTCTTAACTAAAGTTTCGAAGGTTTTGGAGTCTATGTCACTCTTAAAGAATAACCAAATGACATTTTCACATTTTGCTTATTTGACATTTTAATATTTGAGATTCCGTCCTTTTAAATTCAATTGACATTCTGTTACCTTAACATTTAGACATTGGCACAAAATGTTTTCCGCTTCTTCTTTACATTTTGTTACGTTTACATTCTAGCAATTTTACATTTTGCTACTTTGACGTATTGGCATTTTGCTTTTCTGCACATTCTACTTCCTTGAACAATAATATTTTTTAAAAGTTGAAACAGCGGGACCTGTAATATGTTCAAAAATTTTGTTCCACCGTAGAACATAGAACGTAGAAAATATTCCGACCTGTTCTACTGTAGAAGTGATCAGTTGGATATATGGGAACAAAAGTAAGCTGCGTGGTGCACGGAGAAAATTCTGCAGTTACGAAAGTTGGCTGCTTGAACGTGCCTTTGGCGTAAAATGACAGCAATTATTATTTGAAATAAAATTCCGAAAAATACACACATACGACAAAATTACACATTAAATTGGGAGGAAAGTACTCTCTTGGCAACACCAACTCTATTCAATGCGGCTGTGCTTGCGGCTAGGTGTGCGAGGCCATCCGCATTATTCAGCGCGTACGGCGAGTACGTTGTGGGTGTGCGGGTATACTTCCTTTTGCCAAATGACAACTTGATGACAATAGCAAAAGAGGAAATGCAGAAGTATGGCAGAAGTTTTATTCTCTATGAGAGTTTCAAAGAGTATGTAATACTTGCAGGGTAGATGGGGTAAAATGGTACCTACCCCTGATCAGAAGTTTAAAGACATTGTTGAAAGAAGTTTCCAAACACGAATTCGTATCACCCTTTGCAGTTCCTGTGGCATGGTCTGTTATATTTTTGCCGTTGTAATGCTAGTGGCAGCTGGCCTATTATTACTATTATTTAATATATCATATAAATCATAAAAATGTCATTAATCATTAATCTATCATTAATGTTGTTGTAGTCGCTTTTGTTGCTTGTCTTACGTACGAACCCGGCTATAACATAACATAACAGCCACAACGGTCCACTGCTGGACATGGGCCTCCCCCTATCGGGGGGTATTGCCATACTTACCATGCTTGGCAGGCGGATTGGCGAGCGCAGTGCATGATGGTGCATTAACAGGGAACCCTGCTGCCCATTCCCTGGATGAGTATCCCTTAGTCGCTTTTTATTACACCCACGGGTAGAATTGGGGTGATGCTGTTCTAAGCCGGCATCACTCGGCATACACAGGAGATTGTCTGCGCTGTAGTTGTTTTTACGCATCCTGGGTTTTAAAAACTGCTCCATTTTACCCTTATTTCCTCTTAGTTGCTCTTAGTACCTACTTTACGTTTGTGTCACAGATGTCAGCAGAATCAAGGAACCAGAATTTTGACCGGAATAAAACACAAAAATATACTTTTTAACATAAATTGTGATTCCCGTTTCGCCTGAAGATGATTTATATAAGATTTTGATCCAAAAAACGTATCATCTTTTTTACATTTCATGAGATTCTTAGCCGTTACTTAGAGGGGGGCCTAGATTTGATTATTTCCTTTAGGTCAACACGATCTATCTTCACACCAAATTTGATGTCGATAGCTCCAAAACTGACGAAGTTATGAGGGCGCGGCATACAGACAGACAGACAGACAGACAGACTTGACGGAATTATAAGGGTTTCTAGTAGACTACAAAACCCTAAAAACTACGCTCTGTGCACACAAAAGTGGGATCAAAATAAGTCATTAATTTAACCCTAAGGATAAAAAGTGAATTTTGGATCATGAATTTTCCACAGTTTTTGGAAAACTTGCAAAATTTTCCACCGCAGGCAGGATTTGAACCTGCGACCTTCGGTATCTGTACTGCCGACGCCACTACCAACTGGGCTACCGCGGTTCTAATCGAACCTGCGAATTTAGCAAATATATCTTGTCCACTATCGCGTGGATGGGCTCCATCTACCTACCGGGTGCTACCGGGATAGTTTTTCAACTAATTCCCAGCGACTAATTCATTCTTTGCAGATTGAATGTAGTCAAAGCGATGAAAACCCGCGATAAATTGAATAGGTACCAAATTTTTAAAACACATCTTGTGTTAGGTATACAATTTTAGGAAAACTTGCAAAATTTTCCACCGCAGGCAGGATTTGCAGGGTGTAACCAGATGGGAACAAATTCACAAAGTGATAAATATCAACAAATATCGTACTAACCACTGCACCACATCGGCTGTCTAACAATTTAAGTTAAACTTGTTAATGGTGCAGTTCATAAGAAAATTCAGTATTCCTTTTAGTTTTTCTAGGTTGGTTCTCATGATCTTAAACACCAAATTACCAGCCTCTTAGCCTAAAGCTAAGCCTAAAGCTCATGTAATTATAATTAGGTAGGTAGGCTCAGACTACTTGAATATACAGTTTTAATCGCAGAAGCTGAGGCTGATATAAAAGTGGCACCAATTAGAGAAACAAGGCGGCCGTGCCGCTGGATTAATATCCTTAATTAATGGTTAAGGAGCAAACTGCTGTAAGGTGGCGGGCGTAGTGTTGAGCTGGCGGGAGAAAAGCTTTTAATTTTAAGCTTCTAATCTTTTTATTTTTTTTACATACTTATTTTATCATAAGAGAAGTCTTCGTCTTTATGAGTACAAAGGGCGCTACACACCGGGCCGCACGGCGTAGTTACGCACGCACGCGCGTAGAGATGACGTTGACGTATGAGTTCGTATGAGAGGCCGCACACCACGCTTCGCGCTTGATTACGCGCACGCATGCGTAGCGCGGTGTGCGGTGTCTCATACAATCCCATACGATACAACGACATCTCTACGCGCGTAATGACGTCTTGACTACATGCCCGTCACGCATACGGGCCTTGTGTGTAGCGCCCTTAAAGCGCAAATGCATTTTATGCTGCTAGCTCCTTTGTCAACACCTTGTTTGCCATGTTGATCAGGCTTGACATGGAAAGCGCAGTGCCAGGTGTTGTATTTCATAGCAAATTATGCTGCCTTTTTCTGAATTTTTGCTTTATGCTGATTCTTTTATGAAACCTACGGGTGGTGATGCTATTTCGCGTTGAGCAGTAGGTGCTACAGGTAAGATACTTAGTAATAGTAACGACGCGATATTAAACGTCAGTCGTTACAAGCTGCGACTTTAGCACCCTTGCACCGGCCTCACGTTATGAGTACCTCATGGAATGGGGTGATGTTATTCTGAGCCGGCATCATTCGGCACATCACTGTAGAGTCTCAAGCTGAGCAGTACAGGTAGTGACGACGCGACAGTAAACGTCAGTCAATTATGAGAACCTCATGGAATAGGGTGATGCTATGCTGAGCCGGCATCACTCGGCACATCACTGTGGCATCACAAGCGGAGCAGGACTTTAGCACCGGGTTCTCGTTATGAGAGCCCCATAGAGTAGGGTGATGCTGTTCTGAGCCAGCATCACTCGGCACATCACTATATAATCTCAAGCTTTAGCACCGGGTTCGCGTTATGAGGACCCCACAGAATGGGGTGATGCTATTCCGAGCCGGCATCACTCGGCACATCACTGTAGAATCTCAAGCTTTAGCACCGAGTTCGCGTTATGAGGACCCCACAGAATGGGGTGATGCTATTCCGAGCCGGCATCACTCGGCACATCACTGTAGAATCTCAAGCTTTAGCACCGGGTTCGCCGCGTTATGAGAGCCTCATGGAATGGGGTGATGCTATTCTGAGCCGGCATCACTAGGTACATCACTGTGGCATCTCAAGCTGAGCAGTACAGGTAGTAACGACGCGACAGTAAACGTCAGTCGTTACAAGCGGCGACTTTAGCACCGGGTTCGCGTTATGAGGACCGCACAGAATGGGGTGATGCTATTATGAGCCGGCATCACTCGGCACATCACTATAGACAGTAAACGTCAGTCGTTACGACCGGCGAATTAGCACCGGGATCGCGTTATGAGAGCCTCATGGAATGGGGTGATGCTATTCTGAGCCGGCATCACTCGGCACATCACTATAGACAGTAAACGTCAGTCGTTACGAGCGGCGACTTTACCACCGGGTTCGCGTAATGAGAGCCTCATGGAATGGGGTGACGTTGTTCTGAGCTGGCATCACTCGGCCCATCACTGTGGCATCTCAAGCGGAGCAGTACAGGTAACGACGCGACAGTAAACGTCAGTCGTTACGAGAGGCGACTTTAGCACCGGGTTCGCGTTATGAGAGCCTCACGGAATGGGGTGATGCTATTCTGAGCCGGCATCACTAGGTACATCACTGTAGAATCTCAAGCTGAGCAGTACAGGTAGTAACGACGCGACAGTAAACGTCAGTCGTTACGAGAGGCGACTTTAGCACCGGGTTCGCGTTAAGACAGCCGATGTGGCGCAGTGGTTGGTATGCCTGCCTGCCACGCAAAGGTTCCGGGTTGAATTCCCGGTGGGGTCACTCACAAAGTTGATATTTATCACTTTATGGATTTGTTCCCAGTCTGCTTAGGACATTGCAGGCTGAACCACCTGATTGTCCGCAAGTAAGATGGTTCCGTGCTTCGGATGGGCACGTTAAGCCGCCAGTCCCGGTTGCTGTCTATGATGGCGGTCGTTACACAACCATGTCAGAGGCCTGCTACTTGCAGTAGGCGGTTGAAACCTGACACCAGGGTTCATCGGGTCGTTGAACGACTCGGTATCCCACACGAAAAAATAAAAAGAAAGACTACGATCATAAAACTTACTGAAATTGAATCTGCCTAGTCAGTACAGTAAGAACTTGCCCTGTGGTGCTGACTCAGAAAAGCATCTACCCATATCTTTCGCGTGGGTGCCCAATTTTTTTTTAATTTCTTCCTATGTTCCCTGGGTAAAGTTGTTCCTTACCTATTTATGCCGGTTCTGAGTTTTCGCTATCGGTCACTTGAAAAATTTCACCCTTTTATCCAAGATGTTTTAGCTAGAGTACCTACCAACTTACTAAATCTGAGTCGCATATCAATTGCGAATACAGATACAGCCACAACAGTCCACTGCTGGACGTGGGCCTCCCCAGTATTGGGGGGTATTGCCATACTCACCACGCTTGGCAGGCGGATTGGCGAGCGCAGTGCAAGATGTTTTATTCACAGGGAACGCTGCTGCCCATTCCCTGGATAATTATCCCTTAGTCGCTTTTTACGACACCCACGGGTAGAATTGGGGTGATGCTATTCTAAGCCGACATCACACGGCAATACGAATTCACAATTATTGACCTTCGGCCAGTTGTCGTAAAAATGAACGATCCTTTTTATGGCATCGGGGTCCGAATTTTATGATATGGGAAATAGAGTAGTCCTGTAACGTACCATTACTCTTATCAAGAACCTAGAGTCACGCGGTTAAATATCTGTATGGGGTGTGTGCTACACACAAAACTGAAAAACTAACTGAACAACTTTTGATAGAACCTTTTCTTCAAAATATGTAATTACCTAATTAAATGTAACCTTATATTATCGCTTCATATGGCCTAGACGGCTACTTACACATCGATGCCTTATAGCTTGGAGCTTAGGCTTGGAGGAACATGGGCCTGTCATCCTGTCAGCTTCATAGAGACAGTATAGGTAGAGATGTGACAGACAAATCGAAATAAACCTATGATAAACAGCTTGTTTGTAGTTTTATTGATTCGGTATTGACTAAATGAAAAATATTTGCCATTTGTTTATTCAAAAGCCATAACAATAAACTATTTTTTTATGAGTATTGTTTATTTTCAATGAGCGAAAATACTTCACAAATTCACATGGCAGAATGCGCCTGTAGGTATGGAGCACCCGAATAAATTGCATTCCTTTCACAACTTCATACATACTTACTTACGCACTCCCTCATTCCTACAAAGAAGTGCGACACAAGCAAAGCGAGTATAAATTGTGTATCTACTTACTATCTATACATATTATTATGAAACTACTATTTCCAACAAATCCACCTATCCATTTAAGGAACCAACTTATAGTGGTTCCTCATACAAATGCTAAGAAAACTAGTATAAGTTGATCTCTTGAATGAGTAGGTGGATTTGTCGGCCTTAGTACATACTCGTACATAGTGGCGAGCAAGTTGCGAACATGAAAAACATTAGAATGACAAATTGTTCATTGCCCTGATTCATTTTTCATGCGACGTTCCTTGCTATTGCAAACGAATTTTCGTGTGGAGCTGGGGATGTATTTTTGAATCGGAATGTATTCAATTTTGAATGCACTTGGGTGCAATAACATATTTTACGCTATGACACTAAAGTACAGCCTAATGAATAAGTCCGAAGCTGTCTTTATGTTAATTCTATGACATAGGCCATAGGTTCTATTTGTCTTTGTTTACATGTCTTCTAGTATGGGGTTGATACCTGTCAAATAGGAATTATTCGAACGGCCGTATTTTAATCCTTTTACCCATACCTACATGTTGATCATAATAATAGAGCAATTTTAATTTATCTTTCTGCCTTTTGTTCGATGTTTATTAATTTAGGTACTATCAACAGCACCTCAAACCTATGAACGAAAGAGATCAACGCAAACAGATTTCATAATAAGAACCGTATGGGAAACAAGAATATGTTGGTCCCTTAAACGTTATTTGATAGCTGATCGCCCAACCTTAAATTCAAGCAATTTTCTTTATCGTTGGCGGAAAATTGTCGAAGCCAAAAATCGGTGCTATATTTACCAATTTTCATAAAATTCAATAAATTTCTTACGATAAAATTTCGTTACTTAAAAATATTTAGGTACAAAATCAAATTTATTGTGAATATTCGAGTAACGTTCTGTTTAGGTACGTTTTCTTTAATTTATGTTTTAAAAGTGTGACAAGGTTACTTTTTTATTGCGGAAAAAATCCTCATGGGAGCACTTATTTGGCTACGTTGCGAGTAAGGGTCGGATTACAGTTGTGTAGCATGTGATTTTGGTCGTAGAAATTTTAATATGAAATATTTTCAGGCAGGATTTAAAAAAATACATAAATAAAAGAAAAAATAATAACTACGACTAGGTATATCGATACAAATAGAACTATATCGATACTACAACATTATTTTACTTATTCAAATTATGTAAGTAGTTACCAACGTCAGAGAGTGGTATGGATTGAGTACCAGACCGTTATTTCGAGCGGCCGTTGATAAAGTGAAAATTGCTATGATGATCGCCAACCTCCGGTAGGAGATGGTACCCAAAGAAGAAGAAGAAGAAGTTACCATTGTTCATAAAACTATATGATTTCACAAACGCCTTATTTTACATTTACCTATCAATTTCACATTTACCTATCAAGGGATCAATCTATATACTGGTGAACCTTAATAATATTATGGAGAACCAGTATGAAGTGGACTCCCTAAAGAAGTCGAGATGCTGCTTATAGTACAATGTATTCAACTTAGAATTAGATAGGTGGTTTTATACCCGGACAGGTTCACAGATGTACACAATCACCGTCTGTCCAAACCAAACACGGGCATCGTCTCACAATAATCTCACAAACGACCGGCTCCCTTGTTCTAAATTACATCATAACCAGTTGAGTTCATAGTAAGTGTTTATCCTGAAGTAAGGCGAGATACTAACGCGAGATAGTAGGGCGTAACGTCCGTTTGTGCGTTGTTCTTTAGATACCTTTCGACCTTATTCCCTGTTATTAGATAAACGCATCCCTCAATGCAGCGTTGTACGATGTCCAGTGCTAGAGGATGCGTCTGTCATCCTGTTTGACATAAACCCTATTTGTAAGAAAATAAGGTACAAATGCGCACTTCCTTACCGCAGCAACGGACGTTACGAATGTTTTCCGCTTTGGGTAGGGTTTACCTAGGGTAAAAGCTTCGTGAATCAACTTTTGAAACACTGTAATCTTTCTGGGACTCGAAGCAACGACCTCTGGATAAGGAACCCAATCCCGAGTCTACATAACACAAGACCGTATAAGCAGTCCATCTAATCCGGCGGAGTTCACACTAACCCACTTCCGAATAAGTTTAAACACGGAACGAGGCGAGGTTTAGGGTGAGAATCCACCAGAGCTGTGCGAGGTAGCGAGGCGGTGAGCGAGGAAAAAATCCACCAATAGAATCACTTCATTTTCCTAGCCTCGCTTAGCTCAGCTCTGGTGGAATAGGGTTGAGCGAAGCGAGGCCATTCTACATACAAAACAAGCGAGAAATGTGTGCGAGGAATGTGTTGCGAGGAATGTGTAGCGAGGAATGTGTTGCGAGGAATGCGTTCCGAGAAATGTGCTGCGAGGTTTCCACTACATCGCATTCCCCCCCGCTCACACATTTCACAGCTTCGCAACGCATCCTCGCTCCGCACATTAATGCGCATTTTGACAGCTCCGCTACGCATCCTGGTACGACACATTTTACTCGCACAGCTCTGGTGGAAACCCCTACACATTTCCACAGCACAGCTACGCATCCTCGTACGACACATTTTACTCGCACAGCTCTGGTGGATTCTCACCCTTAGAGCACAAAATAGAGAATTCACAGAAGCACAGCTTGCCCCTTCTTCCGATCATTTATGCCTACACTCTATGGTTGCTACTTTATTTTTCTGAATTTTTCATATGCCTTACCTGAGTCAAACATACTTAGGTACATTACTTACTAAGTATCAAACGTACACTATGACATACTATACAAAAATATTGACACTTGCGAGTTTGCGAGTCGTAATTTTGCCGTCCGCTCGCACCGAACGCTGTTGACACTCGCTATACTAACCGCTTCGAAACGGTTCGAGTTCTAGCGTAAACGACGGCTTGTAGATGTGTGTGTGAGTGTAGTGACGTTACCTTGTAGCCGTCTCTCTGTATTGTGCGCCTGCTAATACCAACTTCGTGTTTAGAGTCAATTTCTCAGTGGCGTGGCGCGGGATTAAGTTAGCCGGTCTCAGTACAAAGGCCAGCCATGACAATGACAGTTAGCCCCACTTGTTCTCGCCGAAAACTCTGTATTTACCTTCCGAAATCTAGCATACAGCTAAGCAACAGGCGGAATTAGACTTTATATTAAGGTGAATAGGGTACAAAGATTTCACTGGTTTCGTGTGTGAAACGCAAAGTAAATTTGCAAAGCAAGGTTATTTAAGTTTGTGTCTGTCTCGGCTCCACGAGCCGTAATAAACTTATTTTGATTGATTGATTTGTTCTGTATAAGCTGGATTTACTGAAATTTAATACAAATACCTAATCATAATCATTATACTTATTACTTCCGCATAGATACCTGTACCTACACTCATGTACCTATATCAAATTATCTGTTACTAGCGGCGGTTAAAGTTACGTGTTATAGATAGGTAGGTACATAGGTATAAACCTTCTTCTTGAACCATTTTATCTATTACGAAAAATCGCGTCAAAATCCGTTGAATGGTCTAGTCTAGGAGGAGTTTAAAAGACAGAGAAAAGCAAAAATCGACTTAATTTCATACTACGTATTCTTCTTCTGCGTCGTTTCCTCAAGGCTGAGGGTCGTGACCACCAAAAGCAGCTCCAGAGATGGTTAGTCTCCAGGCCACTCTATCCTGCGCCCGGTGTATCGCCTGTTGTGTGTTGCTGCCGATTGCTTCAAGTATGGAGTCTGTCCAGCGGGTAGGCGCTCTGCCTCGGCTCCTTCTCCCTTCCATGTGGCCAACCAGTATGAGCTTCTCAAGATTATCGGGCTCCCGTCTAGCCAAATGACCAAGAAAAGTAAGCGAGCGTCGGAGGCATGTAGTAGAGAGGCGTTCCTTGATCTTGAGCTCTTCAAGAATTGATGCGTTGGTGCGGCGAGCAGTCCATGAGATGCCTAACATTTTACGCCAGCACCACATTTCGAACGCATCAATTTTAGCTCTAAGTTTAGCTTTAAGTGTCCAGGTCTCGGCAGCATACAGGAATATCGAGAATATGAGGGTTCGCATGAGTCTTACTTTAGTGTTGCGGAAGATGTTTCGATTTTTCCAAATCTTCTCAAGCCGTTTCACCGCGGCCTTGGCCATCTGAGCACGTCGAACGACTTCATTTTCGCAGTTGCCGTCACTGCGTATCATTGACCCAAGTACACGAACTGTTCGACCGAGTCCAGATCACGCAGTTCAAACGTCCTGCTTACGTTGTTGCCTCTATCAACGAACATCAGTTTTGTTTTACTGAAATTTACTTTTAGGCCATAGTCAGCACTCACAGTCTCTAGCCGCTGTAACAATTCCGCAAGTTCCTTTTCGTTGGCACCTATAATCGTGGTATCATCGGCAAACCGAAGGTTGTTGATAAGGTGCCCTCCAACACGAATGCCACCCTCCCAGTGGTCTAAGACTCTGCGCATTATGTGCTCACCCACTAGGTTGAATAACTGGGGGGAGAGGATGCATCCCTGTCGGACGCCACGCTCGGTTTTGAAGGGTTGTGACACCGAATCATCGAGTTGAACCTTAGACTGACCTTCAATGTATAGTTCTTGAATCAAGAAAACCAGATGTTGCGGGACTCCCATCTCAATCATCACTGTAAACATTTTAGACCAGCTTATGCAGTCAAAGGCCTTTGTGTAGTCGATGAAGCAGAAGACCATCGGGATATTAAACTCTCTGCTTTTCTCTATAAGCTGTCTTATGTTAAATATCTGCTCCCTTGTCCCCTTACCTCTAACGAACCCAGCCTGCTCTTTAGCTATTTGGCCGCTGATGTAATTTTCAAGCCTCTTGTTGATGATATGCAGGAGAATTTTCGCCGCATGTGATATTAAAGAGAGCGTCCGGTAATTGCCGCAATTACGTGTCGAACCTTTCTTATGAAGCGGTATCACAATGGATTCTTTCCAGTCATCCGGCCATTGACCTGTTCGCCAAACCTTAAGGCATATAATGTGCAAAAAATGTATGCCCTCCGGTCCAAGGTGTTTGATAAGTTGTGCCGTAATGCCATCACCACCACTTGCTTTGTTCTTTAATTTGTGGATCGCAGATTCAACTTCGTGTCGTAAGATATCTGGCTCTTTTACTGAAAAGTCTAGCCTTTCCGCAATTGGTTCATCCGCGTTCATAGGACTACTGTAAAGTTGTTGGCAGTAACTCTTCCACCTTTCTAATACATGTTCTTTGTCTAAGATTGCCTTTCCTTGTTCATCATCAATTATCCATGACTTTAATTGAGAGTCCTTTGTAAGGAGTTTAATCTTTTGGAACATGTCCTTTGAGTGGGCGGTTCTTGCACTCTTTTCGATGTCTGTGCAGATTGCTTCAATTTGCGTATTCTTGTCACGTCTACACAGACGCTGAACTTCAGCATTAAGTTCAGAGTACTGTTTTGGGTCACACCCTGCAGCACCAAGTTCTTTCAAGGACTTCCTTTTACTGACAGCTGTCCAAGTTTCGTCAGTCATCCAATCGGATTTTGGTCTTTGGACTTGGGCAGAAGCATTGATATCCCTAGCAGAATCGGTGATGACAGATTTAAGTTGCACCCATGTTGTGTCAGCTGAGTCGAAAGGATCCGGACTTATTTCGTTAAGACGATCTTGTACAAGGACTTCAAATGGTTTCTCTGCGCCCTTAGGTATTGTGATGGTTTTCGGTTGACTTGATTTCTTTATTACTTTCAGTCGCACTCTAAATCGGGCTACTAGCAGCTGGTGGTCGCTGCCACAGTCAGCACCAGGGCGTGTTTTGGTTAATAATATTGAAGATTTCCAACGTTTACCAATCATGATGTAGTCGATCTGATTTTTATGACCACTGGGAGACATCCATGTCCATAGCCTCCGGGGATGTTGCTTGAAATAGGAGTTCATTATGCTCAAACTATTTTCCGCGCAGAACTCTAGCAAAATTTCTCCACGTTGGTTTCTTACGCCAAGGCCAAACATTCCGACAACTTCCCTGATGTGATCATCGTCCAAAGTTGTGCCTATCTTAGCGTTGAAGTCACCCAAAATTATGGTGGGTTCTTTGCCAGGAATTAAACGATAAGTTTCCCCTAGTTGACAATAGAACTGCTCTATCTCTTCTTCTTTTGATTTGGAAGTTGGTGCATATACCTGGATAAAGTTGATTGGGTTAGGTTGTGCAGCGATTTTAAGGGATACTATTCTATCGCTTATGGTGTTATAACCTATAACTTTATCCCTTAGATGTTTCGAAACAATGAAGCCCACTCCACTGAAAACGTTATCTGGGTTGCCTGAAAGTATCAACTTGCATCCATTACTTGTTATGTCATGGCCACTGGTCTTCATGTGTGTTTCACTTATCCCTAGCAAATCCAAAGCATATCTCTGCATTTCCTTCTCTATGATTTCTACCTTTCCTGGCTTAAGCATGCCACGTTGATTCCAGGTACCAATATTTAGGGCCCTATCCTTGGTGTTCACTTTAGATGCCTGAGGTGGTACTCTTCCAGCAGTAACCAGATTTCTGCCGGGAGCCTGCGGAGGCACTCCCGTACAGCCGGTAGCACATTTCACACCAGTAGACCCGGAACCGTACTGGCGCCGATGATCAGTCGGATGGCATGATGAAACACCTGTATACTTTATTGGACTTTTCATGGTGGTTTTCTTGGGAGAGTAGTAGCGGTAGATTCCCGTGCCTTTCCGCACCAGTCTTTTAGAGGGTATTTAGTCCTCACGGCTACTGCAGCCGACCCGATGGACGGGGGTCAGGTTATCATTTCCGCCGCCTGAGACTCGGCGTTGTTACTCATTTAGCACCACCCAGGGGACACGTGCAGGGTAATTGAAGGTAGTTCCTGCGGACGCGAGTAACAACATCCCCCACTACGTATATAAGGTGTGAAAAAATCAACTGCAAATATTTTGAGGGGTGAACCAGCCCATGAAACTGAACAACTTTCCCCAAGGAACATAGGTCGAAATATGAAAAAAAAATTTGGACCTCCCATACAAAATGTACCAGCCGGCCGAGTCAATTTGTATGGGAGGCCCTTTTTTTCATATTTCGACCTATGTTCCTTAGGGAAAGTTGTTCAGTTTCTGGACTGATTCACTCCTTAAAATATTTGCAGTTAATTATTTTACATCCTGTATTAATTTTCTATAATCGGAAGAAATAATTTCGTCTTGTTCATCTTTTATCCTAAAGTAAGGTCAACCAGACGAGATAAAAAGTGTAAACAAATCTGAAAGAGACAGCTGACATTATACCATATGACAGATAAGGACAGATTGTAATAACTGTCACCGGGTCATACAAAAGTTGTTTACATAAATTATCTCGTTTCGTTGGCCATACTTTAGAGGTAGAGGCGTCGCCAGTACAGATGGCGAAGGTCGCTAGTTCAAATCCAGCCTGCAGTGGAATATTTTGCAAGTTTTCCAAACATCTTTTACCTTTTACAAAATTTCTATGAAGGTAGATGAGATGTAGATAGATTAATCCAAACGTTTACCTACATAGTTTTATTAAAGAGCGCCCAAAATCGATTACAGTAACAGTTCAGTAACTGAAAAGCTGTTAGTAAAACCGCCGGAAACAGTAGTAGGTAGGTAAGTAGCATCTTTTTTTGTATTTCTGTTTTGAAATATGAATACTTTGTTACACCTATGTGAATAAGTACTTTGTGTACAGTTGTGGAGTCAATGCTACTTTCAAGGCAGCTTCCGCCGGCGGCGTCTTTACGGCTGTGGTACGACTAGATACCGGAGGCAAGAAATAACCAACACACGTAGTCCCCGTTTGTGCGTTATTTTTGCGAATTTCTGCCTTTTTAAAGACTAACCGATGGCGTAGAAATTCCAAATACGGTCACAGAATTCAAAATAATACGTTTAAGTTTTCGCTGACCTAAGTATATTGTAGCTACGTAAGGCATTTTCATATAACAACAATTTCTCATCATGTCAAATTTCTTGTAAGTATTTATTATGATCGTTAATAGTAGTTTATGCAATTGCCTTATAATAAGAGGCTTTAGGATGTGAGTGTCTGTTTATCACACGAGGCGCAGCCGAGTGTGATAATAGTTTGACACGAGCATTCTAAAGCCTAATTATATTGCAATTGCATACACTATTTTATCTACACTTTACAAGAAAAACTATGAAAAATAATTCATACCTCCGCACTTCACTATGGCGATTGCAAGCATATCTACTGAACCAACAACTGAACGACTTTTATACATAAGTAACTTTTTAACTAAACGTTAAAATGGAAGCTCATAAAAACGGAACAATTTTTAAAATTAAAAAGCTTTAATCGGTAAATTTTAATTCGGAAAATGATTTGAAGCAAAGATTTAATAATAAATAAGTCCTCATAATTTCAAGTGTCGTCCCATTCTTTGATTGTGTCGTGACATTTGTTTTTTTTTATTACCTTACTGCTAAATGTCGATATCATAAAGTCAGAAAAAAGTACTTTATGACATCGTCATTTACTTTATGACATCGACATATTTTTTTAAAGGCTGAATGGCTGTAAAGCAGTTGCTTATACATTTGCTTTCGAATTTGTAATAGGAACATTATGTATGAAGTGTAGATAAAAATTGTATGTTTCAAGTACATATGTGATAGACCTACACGAGAGTAATTTGAATATCACCGAAATCTGACAAAATAAATTCAAATCTATGGATGACGTAAAAGTTTCATACAAAAGTCCGCTAACAGGCCCATCCGGCAAAAGGATTTGCCGATTCGCGTAAAAGGCTTTGTTTTAATTTTAATCAACGTAACTTTGTTAGCCGGCTCACGTCCCGTCACGTGACGCGTAATCCGCAGCGTAGTCTGTCTACGTCGGATTCACGTGAACAACACGTAACTAACGCGGCTGTGTGAACGGATCATCTAACGGGCCTACGATATTTGCAGCATATTTTTAAATATATTGTATTTATGCTGGTTTTAAAATATATTGTTTTTTTGTTGGTAAATGGAAATACCTTAAAAATTAAAATAGCAGGATAGGTACATAGTGGAAAGCGAACACGATAGCTGTTTGTAGGTACCACCTTATAGGTATATCTAACTGTCATGTAAAGGAAAATGTGTACTCTCAAGTTTAACTGTATGTTGCCAAATAGTTGCCATCTTTGCATAGCCACCATTTCTAAAAGCTACTACTCTGAGGTTCTAAAAGCTACCACCCAAGTTTTTTAAAATTCTTATAATTAAACTACCCTCTGAAGGAAAGTTGTTACCTCCGATTTTTACAAGCTTTCATGTCCAAGATGCTCAGGATAGTCTCTGTGCGCAATGAACAATATCTCACCAGCGCCTTTTTTTTCGGATAAAGTAAAAAGTTAAGTTAAAATTATAAAAAGGTTTTGTAAATTTGAGGAGGTCTGAACCGCTGTGGCGTTTCTGACAGTATCACAATCCTAACGACGGCGCCGCCGGATGCAGCCACTGAATGTCACTGAACAGCTGACACTCTTGGGTCAGACTGTGTGTCACTCTGACTGTTCTGACTCAGTTCATTTTATTTACAATCGATACAGTTCACATTTTTGTAAGTATTTTTTTGTTATCTGCTAAAATTGCTTCAATAAACTACTGCGCTGAACACGTATGCGGTGCGCTTACCGAGGAATTAAAAACTTTATTTAGGTACTTCGGCGGCTTATTTAGTCTTACTATATCTGTACACGTAATCACACTAATCACACAATTTATAATAAATGTGCATAGATATAGCAGTTTCTACGAGTAGGTAAACCCTGGATACTGATTTAACAAAACCAAATACAAATCTACAAATCATCAAGCTATGTAAACATAGCACATGTTTTTAAATACAATATTTTATTCATGGAATCTCTCACAAAAAACTTGTTATAAACCTGTAGCAATAAAATCTGGCTATCAGTAAATACATTGATGAACTCCAATAAAAAATATGTTCAATCAAATAGATTTACAAATTTGAAAATGATGAAAAAGTTCGCTAAAATGTTCGGATAGTTTGTTCGAGTTAATCCATCCAAACGTTTGTTAGTCCTCAATCAATTCGTAGCTGAACGGATTAAAACGTTGTAACGAGTGGTCGTTACATGGAAATCTGTCTTTGTGAACCTTTGTCGAACAGAGCCAGTCTTAATAGGTACCTACACGTCGCACTTGTATTCCTGTGCGGGGTTCACAGAGCGTGAAAGGCGTTCGTTCTCGTCACGTTTTACATAATATTTCAGGTTCATGTACACTGTAAGTACTTATCAATTTTACGGGGTGTTGCTAGTGGTGTCACCAGCACTTTCTCGATAAATACCTTCTATCTTGTTTTGCGTTGTTACAAAGTTCATAAATAGGGTTGAATAAACCCGCATTAAATTATTTCATATTCGTTCGTGCAGGTTAAACACTACTGGCACAAAGTAAGTATTGGCTAGCGCACTACTGGTTAGAGGTATAAAAGATTCGAAAAATCGAAACTATGGTTGCCATCACATGCACTGCATAAAATTGCGATATTTGACACTTCATATGGCATACTTATTTGACAAGATTCATGTCTTCCACATATCAGTGCGGCGTCGTATGTAACACGGTTACATTCAATCCCTTTCGTCAGACAGTAGCAGCAAAAAACCGGCAAATACAGCAAAATCCAGTGGCATGTGTGAGAACCACCTTTGGGATGGAACGAACGAATGAATGAACGAGAACATAATGAAATCCGGACAAATTAATTGTCTGTTTGCTCGGACATTGTTTGTTGCCGAGATATTGCAAGGATCGAACGACTGTTGTTGTCCTATGAACTGAAAGGAATTGTCATAGCAACGGAATATAAATTTGTATTTCATCTTGTGAATTTTAGGTTGGATCGTAACGTTGTAGCATATTAATGTAGGTTATCCATGGGTCACTCAATACTGGATTTTCTCTACATTTATAAAGTGTTACCAGTTTATTTTGATACCTTAGTAAAAAAATAACTTGAGAGATTGCAGTGCGTAGCTGCTTCTTCTATTGTGAGGGAAATCGAAATGACGAACCACCGAACTTTTTTAGGATCAGAATACACTATCAGTAGTTGATCTATAACCGAGTGTTTTAATATCACGTGACAAACTGTACATTATTTACATTATTTTACGACATAAATGATTTCACTTATTTTTGCAAACCTACCTGTAGTAAGTACCTACCTGTTAGTATACTTACATACGAACCAAAGAAACCTCACAAAACTTTCTTGTTGCAGAGACAATATAAGAAAGATTGTTTCGTAGCAGAAAATTTCCATGGTCTTGGACAAAAATACTGTTGCGAGTTTTAGAGGCTTCGCGTAATGAAGTCTGCGAAAAGAATCGGAGCTACTTCTGTTGCCATTTCCTGATTTTTTTTATTATAAAAGATTTTTTTTATGTGACCAACTCACAATCATACTGGCATCCTGCAACACGACAGTGTAAAACAAATTGGAAAGCATAGATAAAAGTTATCATTATTAATGAAAATAATTAAATGAAATTCTAATAAACACGAAAAATTTAACACCATTCTACATTTTCATGAGATTCAATTTCGTTATAAAACCTAGCTTAGCTGTGTCTGCGATGAAAGGTGGTTTTTCTTTTCAAGTGCCTGGAAAAGTGGAAACGGGATAAAAATTTCAAATAAATACCGTCACCACTCGAGTTCCGTTAACGAAGCGAATAAAACTGTCCAACCCTTTAAATAAACCGTGGAATGGCTCGGCACAGCCTATTAACACTCGCTGACAATCTTGTAGTGCTGCTGCCTGAATAGGATATTCCTCTTTTATTTCCTATCCTACCGTCTGCGCCATTTTGACTTAATTAGATTAAAGGATCTAATTGTCGGTAGTTGGGGGAGATTGCTTTAGAAATTAGCTTTATTGTGTTACCCAAAAATATTTCCACTAGCTATCTTGCACTTTTGTTCCTTAATCGCAGCTTAATGTCGAAACACAGGTTTGAAAATAGTTCAATTGCAGAAGTTCGATTGTTTGAATAAGACGTCAAAGATTTTACATGAAAGTTATTAGCGTGTATCCCACACATATCGAAACCGATCTATGCGAAGTACTTGTTCCGATCTTAGGGCTAGATTTAATCTCCTTACTTTTTAGATCGCTGATGAAGTTTTCACCAAACAAAAACATGTTTTCTTCGATTACACGCTGCAAGCAATCTCGGTCCCAATCTCGCCAAGTCTGGGCTTGTACCTGAAAGAATGAAGAGACCGGGGGAATGAAAACATTCCCCCTTTATTGCGGTCCTCCTTGGCCAATTACAATCGCAATTAACTTAATTTGAGGGTTCTAACCCCCCTCCCCCCGACCGACCTGTTTCGAGGGCTTATGTTTCTTAAGTGGCCCGTAAATTGCGATGGCTACTTTATGATTGTTATTCTATCTGTCAGTTGTTTTTGCTTGATATAGGTGCTAGAACTGAATTGCGGAAGATTTGAATGTTTGTAAGGAAGGAACGTGATTTTTTAAAACCTACCAAAACCTATCTATTTCTTTGTGTAGGTGAAGGTTGATCGTTTTGATAAACCTGCGTTACCGCGGTCCAGGTTTATGACAAAATCCAAAATCAGAAGAAGTAAGTAGATTATACCTATATTTATCAAGTTTTGAATTCCGGTCAAGACATAACTGGACAGCAAGCAAGCAAGCAATAAAAAGCAAGATGGTTCCATGCTTCCGAGGGCACGTTCAGCCGTCGGTTCCGGTTGCTGTCTATTACCACTTAAACGGCGGTCGTTATACAACCATGTCAGAGGCCTGCTACTTGCAGCAGGTGGTTGAAACACTCTGACACCTGAGTTCATCAGGTCGTCGTTGGACAACTTGGTATCCCACTCGAGGAAGAAGAAGACTGTTCTCAATCAAATTTATTTTGTAAGTTGTTATTTATCAAACAGTGTGATTTGGTAACAGCTTACAACCCACAATAATCACAATTACCTACTTACACAACATTATAAAGCCAGTTCCACGAATAACCACGTGTAGTGTAGAACAACATAATTACGCGCCCGTAAAATAGGCTATAATGAAAACCCCATGTAAACCACGCAAACAGGTAGGCAGCAGAAGGTTCACTCGGCCCTATTTCGGATTTTCGGAGTTACATAGCCAGGGTTGCTACTGTCAAAAATCTCAAAGTATAAAAACGTCAAAACAACAAAATCTGACAAAGAACGTCGTATGATTCTGAGCCAATTTTAAATCCAATAAATATGTATGACATTCGTGTCAACCACCTTCTTATTTACCTTGACTTCCCCTGAGATTCCGGTTTTTGTCAGTAAGCGTCAAAATCGTCGCTAGTACTGAGTGAGCCATCTGGTAAAGGCGCCCGCGCGCCGTTTTCCTAATTTGTGAGGTAGGTAACATCCCGCTGCGAAAATATGTTCATTATGTTCATTCCAAAGTTCGGCGCCGACGTAAGAACAACAATACGAACAGAGTGAAACATAATAAGCAAGTTGTACGCCTTAGCCTTTCAGGTATACATAAGAAATCTATAGAGTATGCCTTGCTGGGTATGAACGATTGGCACGAGTACGAACATAACCTCTCCGTCGATCAGTAGCGAAACCACAGTGACGACACTATAATACTGCTACTACTGCTATAACAGCCACAATATAGTCCACTGCTGAACATGGGGGTTATTTGCCATACTCACCACGCTTTGCAGGCGGGTTGGTGAGCGCAATGCAAGATGTTGCAATGCGATTGCGAAATTCATCCAGGGATTGAACCTCAGGATGAATTTATCCCTTAATTGCCTCTTACGGGAAAGGTATGGGGTGATGACATTCTAAGCCGGCATCACACTATTATACATATTATTTGTCCTACATTTGGCGTAAGTTTCAAAATAACTTTTGCTTTCGTTTGGCTCAATTGCTCGGAGCGATATGCGCACTCTATAGCTTGCTAATGTAAACTCTAGGTAAGCCTCAGCCTGTTTTGTTAGAAACTCTATGGTAATGGAAATTATAAGGCCGCAACATGCTTATCTACCCGACCGGGGTTATCTGAACAAAGGGAAACTTTGAAAGACGCGATGCCGACAAGACGCGGAGGTATGTTCATGTGAACAAGGCCTAATAAACAAGAGCAAATACGGCGTTCAAACTTAAAATAACAATCTCTGTAGCTATACAGCCTTTGATTCTTATTCTTAAGTGATGGACAGTCCATTACTTGTGTATCAAATGAATGGAAATAAATCTTTGGACGTTAATGTGGATCTAGATTATTTATCCGTCATGGAACAAAAAACGGACATAATTTGAAAGTGTAGGGAAGGGACAGCCTAGGAAGGTTCATTCACTTTTAGCATGAAATCTAAATCTGCTTACTTATTTTTCAGCGCTTACTTCTACAAAGAATGTCTATTTTAGCTACGCTAACTAAGTATTAACGCAAATATTTTAAGTTCTCGCAAGCAGGCTACAATTTTAATTAGAAAAAAAATCATACACAATAATAATCATTGGTTTTCTCTTTAACCCTGGTTTTCTCTTTAAGTAGGAAGGCTTTTCCATTGTACTGCACTGTTTTTAAGTCTCTTGTTTGGGTATGATATCACAATATTTTTAGCTATATTCTACGAAACATAACAATGTTTCGTCCACTATTTCAAACCTGTTTAACATTTTGATCCTAATTTAATTAACGAGCAACACGTCACTGCTGATAAACTGAATAAACGCAAACCAACACATTTTGCCTATTGAATGATGACTGTTATAATTCAGTCAACCGATATCGAATATACTATCCGAATGTCGTTAATCAGCCGTATTCCTGTGAGTGTGTGAAAATATTTTTGATAAACATTAGACAATTTTAGTTCAGACATAAATATGATATTTGGACATTTCTGAATTATGTCATATTTTTCACAGAGTAATCTTGGTGGGATCAAAACAAACGTAGCATCGCCAAAATAAGTAACGCTACATCATCGTAGCCGCGTCGTAGCTTACTGCTCCGACGCGTAGGCCGCGTAGCAAATACTTCTATGACAACAATTTTATTGAAATATCTTTCGATCCACACTATTCTTTCATCTGTGTATTTAAATAAAATATTAACATCGAAACGCTTCATTTTATGCTGGAATTAAACTGAAAACATACACAATTAATTTAGTTAGGTTATTATTCGTCCACCAATACAAATTTTGCATCGAAACTGTATAAAATACAACAATGGGATCCATGCTGGTAATACCACAAAGCACCGAGGTTCACAATAAGTAAATAATGCAGTATTATTGGTAGTTTGAACAACAGTATTGCCAGTTTCAATTATTCCAATCAACGTGGTACAACAAACGCCTGCCGGTACACTGTCGGCAACGATGCTATAATTAATTTGCACTTCGTAATTCATTAGGAACCTCTGGGGTTCTGAATAGTGATGCAAAATCATACACTGAAGTTGATTTTAGTTTAAACATTGAATAGCTAGTTTTAAGGTTACAACCGAAACTTTGATGTAGTTGACATCTAATGTCTAAGGAAAAGTATAAGATAAAAAAAAAACATTTTTTTTACCTGCAGGCGATAACAGCTATCTAGTAGTGATTAAATTTTATGTCTAGTATTCCTCAAATTAGCTTTGTTTTGTTAGTTTAGGTACTTGTTGGAGTTTAAATCACTCTTCAATGAAAAAAATGCTTATCTGGGAGCATAAAAGACAAGAAAACGTTTGTCCATCAGTGGACTACTAATAGGCTAATGTGATGAGTACATAAAACGGTTTTATGTACTCAAAACCTCTTTGAAAATGGAAATAACACTCCCATCACTATTCTTGTCTATTTCATTCAAAATCACTGGGCACCAATCTCGTAATTGCTAATCGTAACATTGCACTTTTCCTAATTAAATTATCCAAATAGTAAAATCACGTCATGTCCTTTTATAAATAAATATATAAATATCCCTGGACGAAACACACAGCGTCATCTAGCCCCAAACCAAACCCAAACTAAGCAAAGCTTGTACTATGGGAACTAGACAACTGATATAATACTTAATAAGTATATAATATATACTTTTTTTTTGTAAATAAATACATATTATACATAGAAAACACCCAGACTTAACACAAATATTTGAAAATTGACTTTACAAATATTTGTGTCCAGTGGGAATCGAACCCACGACCCTCGGCGTAGAAGGCAGGTGCATCCACTACGCCATTGGGACAGTCAACTACTTATAGTTATTGTAAAATAGCTTCTAGCTTTGTTATTTTCTGGTTGGTAGCAGTATGTGTAATCATCTTAAATATTTAAATCTAAAAATAAAGAGTAGGTTGCCTTTATGTCTTCTAGATCGCACAGCAAAGGTGCGACGTGACAAATATCATCCAAATGACAACCAGTAACATCCGCAATCTGGCCCGGCGACGTGTGCCATAATTTTCAGATTTTTATGGAATTTATATTTTTTTTGACCTAGAGATCTAGGTTATTGAAATAATATTTCAACTTGTAAGTATTACCGCAGCGGAAACACACACTCCACAAGTTATTTTCTGCACTAATAAAAATGTGTAAGTAAATTTTAAACCTGTATTAACGAATGTCCGTGGAGCCAAGCAATTTTCCCGGCTAGACAGTTAAATTCGCTTCGTTAGCAGAACTCGAGTGTCACTGCCGTATTTATCTGAATCTTTTATTCACCCACTCAGCTTGGAGAGAAAACCGCTTTTCATTTTATTCACAAAACGCAAACCGTGAAGTTGGGTTTTCTTTCTTCTGAATACTTTGACCTCACACTTGATAACTGCTTCGCTTCAACGTTTTATTATACAAAAGGAAGACAATCCAAGCTGTGTGGTATATGTTTAGATATATAAGAGCGAGCTGCATTTCGCTTTTCTTGCATCAGGCATGGGGTATACAGCTATCTGGATAGAAATAACGCTGTATAACTTAACTTAACTTAACTGTAAACTTTTACAAATTACTGGGCCTCCATTAGCCAGTTACAGCGATCCACTGCTAGACATTGGCTTCCCTCTATTAAAGTGTGGGGTATTGCTATTCTCACAGAGATCGACAAACGGGTTGGCGATCGTAGTGTAAGATGTTCCATTAACAGGGAACGCTGCCGCCATAATCCTGGATGAATGTATCTCTTAGCCGCTGCATTCTCATGAAGTCCAGTTTTTTTACACACATACACACAAATATCACGCTTTTACCCTATGCAGGGTAGGCAGAGCGTAAACGGCTGTAAAAATAAGCTATTTAAACAACGTCTGACAAAAGTTTACAAGTCTTTCAGAAGACTGTGTATCACCATGTGTAATACACATCAACTCTTGAATCCCTTACTTACGGCACCCACAGGAAAGATAAAGGGTGATGCTATTCTAAGCACCACCCGGCCTAAGCGGCACTTTAATCCACATACAGCAAATGGCCTGTATTTGCAGGTAGCTATGTATGAGCGATGATGGCTGATAGCAGCGCTGCGGCATTTCGACACCCTATTTAAAAGATTTACGACATCACAGTACGCGTTCTGCTGAGCCGAAGAATTCGCGATTTGGAACGATTAATTGCAATGACTGTAAGTGCCGCTACGTTGCAGGTTTAACCTAATTTAACCTGTTGTGGGGACAATAATGAAAATTTTGCTGTTATTACTTTGTTGAGCCGCCGTGTGTAGCCGGCTTAGAATAGCATCACCCCAATCCTACCCGTGGGTGTCGTAAAAAGCGAGTAAGGGATACCTACTCATCCACGGAATGGGCAGCAGCGTTCCCTGTTAATGCACCACCCACCATGCACTGCGCTCGCCATTCCGCCTGCCAAGCGTGGGGAGTATGGCAATACCCCCCGAAAGCGGGAGGCCCATGTCCAGCAGTGGACTGTTGTGGCTGTTCATTATGGTTATGGTTACTTTGTTGAGCACTTGGTATGAAAACACAGGCTCCACAGACGAGACGTGAGACGTAAGATGGCATCAAAAAGCAATCGTCGAAACCGTTTCCATATAAAATGTATGAAACAGAAGAAACAAAGCTACACACGTAATACGCTTTCGCATCGATAACGGTTGACGATCGCTTATCTGACAGATATCATGTAGCGCGTCGCGTCGCGCGTAATTCTGTAAACCTTGCCCTTTAAGCTGATAAACTTTTCCGTAGGTATATGGTTGCTATTGATAACCTAGATGTTATTTATCATTATCGGATGAGATAAAAAAATGAATTTAAGAGGTTGACTGGTAGCAAGTCTAAGTCAAGTCAGGTCTCCTTCCTGTTTCATCGACTCGCTACCAGTCACTCTCTTAAAGTCATCAGTCCATCTGGCCGGAGAGCATCCAACGCTACGCTTGGCCTCAACTCGAGTGAGAGACATTATTGAATGAATGAATGAAATGCTGTAGGTATGTCGTAGTGAACGAGGTGTACGCACAGGTATGGGGGCCTCCGGATGACAGATACCGCGCTATGACACCCCATTCCCAAGATTTATGACGCCATGAACCGCTTAATGCCGAGGTGAAGAATCCCGGGACCGATGGGATTAATTGGAACGGCTCGTATTACGTCACCGTGAGGTAAGGTAAAGATTATAGTGTTACCTGGCATGGTCGCACTAAAATAGCTAGGTGCTTACAGTACGATTTATAATGTAGCAGCTGTATTAAAGCTACGCGCAGCTAAGTATTTTATATTCTTCTCATTATACAAAAATAATGCATAATGAAAGACCTTCAGAAAATACCCAAGTAATGTCTGCTTTCCGCCAATAATAACAAAACCATTAAAAACATTATCATTTTCTATGGGAATAGAAAATTGCTTTTATTTTCTTAGAATATTTAAAAAAAAAAATCCAAAATATAGCGGCATTCCTTAATAAAATTTTATGAAGAAAAAAAAACTAAATTAGCTATACATGAATTATTCGAAAGAAAACAGAAAGATACGAATGATTGCTCTTAATCAGTACTCTGCCAATTCTGCCACACATAGGCATCTACAGCGGTATGCGTATGAAATTTCTATCTGTGTATCTACGTAGGACCGGATAACGTACCTACCTATTGTTAGTTTCATACGCAGGGTTTTACCAACTCTACTATTCACACCCGGTAATTCCCCATAGTTTGGTGCAAAACGATCAGATACGTGCAATATCCGGGAACGCGTCTCAATATCCGCCCGGTCCAGACTTAGCCAATCTGCTTAGACCGAGATCACTACATAAGCGCTTGTATGACGTGCTGATAAGTAACACATTGTGAAATATATGCGACACAATAGGTCTGTCCCCATAGTTGGTTGCAAAACGATCAGATACGATACGTGCAATATCCGGGAACGCGTCTCAATATCCGCCCGGTCTAGACTTAGCCAATCTGCTTAGACCGAGATCACTACATAAGCGCTTGTATGACGTGCTGATAAGTAACACATTGTGAAATACATGCAACACAATAGGTATGTCCCCATAGTCGGTTGCAAAACGATCAGATACGTGCAATATCCGGGAACGCGTCTCAATATCCGCCCGGTCCAGACTTAGCCAATCTGCTTAGACCGAGATCACTACATAAGCGCTTCTATGGCGTGCTGTTAAGTAACACATTGTGAAATACATGAAGAGGTATGTCCCCATAGTCGGTTGCAAAACGATCAGATACGTGCAATATCCGGGAACGCGTCTCAATATCCGCCCGGTCCAGACGGAGCCAATTAGTTTAGACCGAGATTACCACATATGCGCTTGTATGACGTGCTGCTAAGTAACACATTGTGAAATACATACAGCAGAAAATACATGCAACACAATAGGTATTCCCCCTAGTTTAGTGCAAAACGATCAGATAGGTACGAGGGAGCAATTTCCGGGAACGCGTCTCAATATCCGCCCGGTCCAGACTTAGCCAATCTGCTGATGATGATGCCGAGACCGAGACCACCACACGCTAGATGAGGCCGCTGATAAGAACACATCTACGTCTCGCGAATAGCTTGGTCGCAGACATACCTATGACGTCAACTTTTTTGACACTGTTTTTATATCCCAAACAAAAAACTTCCGATTGAACGCAGAACATGACATAAAAATGTTGATACGACATCAAATCCTTTCCGCGCTATTTGACATATCCTTCACAACCTTAACGTCGAAGTTAAAGTTACGTTACATTTGAACATGAACGCCGGTAGTTACCGACACGTGTACTTAAAAATAATTTATTTATAATCGCCAATTTAGTAGGCATAGGATGTCAAAGTTTCAAAATTAGTCTTTTCTATTTGCTGGAAAAGTGCGATTCAAACGTATAAAATCTGGCGCTCAAGCGTAGCCATACCTACTTATAGGAAATGTTTGTTTAGTTATCCGGTTAATGGGTGAAGATATCTCTATTTGCGACCTGTTGCGGAATGCTATTATCGCAAACTAAGTTGAAATAGAATTGTACCCGTCGTCGCCGCAAATACGTAACAATTCTGAAACTATTCGCAGACCTCAGAGCTACAAAAAAATTTCATAGAGATCCCCGAACAACCAGAATGAAGTTCTAAAACACTCGTCGCAACCATACTTGACGGGCGCTGTCACAATAACACACTATATTATCTGCTTTGAATAGTCGCGAAGATAACACGACTCTTTTAAATTCATTGGACCTCCTTTACAATGCACCTGCCGGCAGCCGTGCGAGTCAGTTATGGGAGCTCCAAAAACATTTTCCATATGTCGACCTATATGCCTTGGGGAAAGTTGTTCAGTTTTATGAGCTGGCACACCCGTTAAAATATTTGCAGTTGGTTTTTTACATCCTGTATATTGGAAGTGTAGGCTAGGTACCTAGTGGGTAGTGTTTTCTTTTGGCGCGAGTTGGCTTCGTTTCAGTTCTTTATAGGGTCACCTCTGAAACATCCTTTGTTCAGAGTCACAAACGAATACCACACTAATGGTCGGTCGAAGGTCGGGGCATTTTGTGCCCTTTCTTACATTAATAACTTCTACTTTCCAGACTAATAACTATAAGAAGTTGTTAGCCGCCTACTTGCAAATGTAGGAGGTAACCAACTACCTACGTTACGGAATATACACATCATGTAAACTCTATAAACATTGAGGTATTGCTTGCTGCTTTAGATACTTAGCTGCTAGGTACCTATACGAGATAGGTACCTATCCGGAGTAAGTACGGAAACATCATAAGCAAATCGGTAAGTAACTTGAGGCACTAGATAACCTACTGTACACACTTTTGTTTGAAACGTTTATGGTTATGTATGAGTACTATGAGTAAGTATAATGTAAAAAAGAACTCGTAGGTAGAGGTAGGTGACTGAAGTTACATGTTCTTGCAACTTTTATAAAAAAAAAACTTCTAATATACATGAAGTAATAAAAAGGGTATAACAAGCCGAAACGAGGTAAAAGTACTCATGAAACGGAACAACTTTCCCTAGGTATGGTATGATACATGGGCCGCAAAAAATTTGGACCTCCTACACAAAATCGCAGATCCAAATGATTGATTTACTATGGGCCTTCATCTTTTTTTCAGTTTTTCAGTTTCTTGAGTACGTTGACCTCCTTTCGGCTTGTTAGGTATTCCATTTTTGTTACTTCCGGTATAGTTGCCTCTTCTGTAGTTTCTCATAATCCTTATATCTGAAAGATTCATCATATTATCGTCATCTGCAAGGTCTAACAAATATACGAGACTGCGTAAGACCCTGAAAGTAGGGTCAGTTCACAACGAAGCGTAATGCGACCGAGATCATTTGAAATACCTGCATGATAGAATAACGAACTTTCATTGTCAATAACAAATGCAGCCCAGGTGGGTCGGTGCATCGGGTCGTTGAACGACTCGGTGTCCACACGGAGAGAGAGAGAATGCAGCCCAAGCGGGTCCGTAACTACATAGTACTCATAAAATTGAACAACTTTCCTCATGGAACATAGGTCGAAATATGAAATAAAAAATTGGACCTCCCATACAAAATGAACTCAATTTGTATGGGAGCTTTATTGGTTGTTTTGTAACACGCTGCTGTATAGAAGAGATTTCAAGTCAAGCTAAATCCAAGATGCAACGCACGACGTCAAGCTTTTCTGATCAACCTGAAATGACAATGCACCTACACGTACCGTCGCGTCTCGTTGCGGTGAGAGCTAACCCTCAGAGGGTAGGGACCGAAGCCATGCCTTCATAATGCCGAATATTGCAGAAGGGGGTGTAAATTAGGGTTCCAAATACCTCTTTATAGAGATTGCCCGGCTGCCCGCTTTGGGAGCCAGTCACGTAATAATATTGTGGTCGGCCTAATCGCCCGAATAGCTTGTATCGACTGGTGTTTACTGTAAGCGTTGGAACTCCTTAGAAAGCCAATGTTTATATACCAATTATCCAGGAATACCTTAAAAAATCCTGTTCATTTACAAAAATAAGTACATGCCTAAGTAGTTATGTCAATGCCTCCGCCTTCTATAGAAAAATGCAAGTACACAGAGCGATAAAATGACCAAGATAAAGTATTTCTAGGTAAGTTCACATTGAACATTTTTTTGTTTATTATGTACCTACTTGAGCTCCAAAACTACAACGTGAATTATAATGATTTTTTAACCATAGGAAAAATACAATATCCTTGAGTAACATTGGCTGCCGCCTAGGTACGAAAAACGTGTAACCGCAGGGCCTCTAGCAATAACAAGTTAAAACATAATAGTAAAATTCTTAAATAAATTTTGAAAATATTTACGACTGTTTACTGCACCCCTGGTGAGTGATTCGCGTTACATCTATCTAAAAACTTGCCGCAGTCAAACCTGCATCTATTACTGAAAACAGAATCAAAATCGGACCAGTGGATTTGCTGATTATTGGTAACATTGGGTTGCAAAAACTACAAACATTCTCTCACTGCCCAAACGCTTACACTGTTTCCTTTCCGTCGTGGATAGAAAGGATTCGCGTCCTTTTCTAAACAATATTTAGAGCAAACTCTATCACAGAGCTACATAAAGAGTTTCCTCTGTCGGTCAACAATGGATCTCCAGCTTTTTTGTTTATCCGCGGGACATATAGTTTCATCTGTCTGTTGACTGAATAAACTAGTGGTTTGTTATTCATTTAGTCGTTGTTCGATACTAGCAACGACCTTTTATATGTGGACGTAGCCTTCTCAGGCCCACAGGGACCCGATCCTATGAGGCAAGTGTGAGGCCAATCAATGGTAAAATCATCACAGAGTCCTCTTTGCAAATTGTTATAATTTTGTATGGAATAACTAGGCTTTTATTTCTACCTTGAAGCAAAGAATAGCTAATATCGCTCTTTAAGTATTGCACTGCTGGGAAAATAGGTAGGTACCTACCTAAATAAGAACACAAAAAAAATATAAGCACGTCATGGTTGTGTTCTTCTTACTGAGGTAAGTGTGTGTGTTTAGCACACAGAAGTTTCACTTTTACTAGAATATGGTTTCATCACAAGTTTACAAGAATAGGTATAACGACTATTATATATTCTGTGATAACGTGCGTAATCTACGTAGCATACCTACATTTTTGTAAACTCAAGAAGAATGATAGCGGTCTAAGTGCTACTAAACTTTTTACTACACAAAGCGGCGTCTATAAAAGTAAGGTCTTTGAATAAGAGCAAATAAATCCCGTATTTTGCCTATTCTGCGTATTTCGCCGGGCGGCTGGGGACCTCGATGCGAATTGATTGAAGACTGGATGAAACAATTCCTTGTTGTATGTACAAATACTTTAGGAGTTTAATGGGTATGGATAACATTACGAAATTAGAAAAGTGTAATTAATTTATTACACTAAAACATCGTGTGAGACACTGCATGACAAACAACCTGCATAAGCCTGATGTCAAATTACTTACTTTTAACATGTATATCAATGATAGTGTCATGTCATAGTTCTTGGTAATTTGACACGAATAAATTGTAAAAACAAATACAAAAGGTATTTGTATTTGTTTTTACAATTATAGCTATCGTCATTCGGAAAAGATTAGTCCCTCTGCCAAAAATAACTTCATTCTGTTGCGTCGCCGCTCTAAAAACTAATCTTAAAAGGTCCATAAAATAATAGTAGCAGTAATTTGTTGGAAACCTGTTACAAACGATGTGGGAACATTTTATTCTAGTAGGTATACCATCTGATCCTTCTTTAGGTGACAATTCTATAATCCTGTAATTTTTCTGCATGCGCCTGATTTGCTATGTCATACTTCTTGTCTTAGCGTAAAGAGAATGTATAAAAGAAATACAGACGACAATTTTCAGGTTGTCATAATTTCACTGATAAATAGCCGCTCCGCCAAAAATAACTTCATTCTGTCGCGTCGCCGCTCCAACACATAATCTTAAAAGGTGCAAAAAGGTCCATAAAATAGTGGCGGTAATTTGTAGGAAAACCAGCGTAATACAAATAGCCGCTCTGCCAAAAATAGGTAACTTCATTCTGTCGCGTCGCCGCTCCAACACATAATCTTAAAAGGTGCAAAAAGGTCCATAAAATAGTGGCAGTAATATGTAGGAAAACCAGCGTAATACAAAAGACGTAGGAGCATTTTATTCTAGTATAACTACGCATATACCATCTAATCCTTCTTGGTGACAATTCAATAATCCTATATTTTTTCTTTAATAAATTTTTTTAGCGTAAAGAAAATTTATAAAAGAAATACAGACGAAAATTTTCAGGTTGTCATAATTTCACTGATAAATAGCCGCTCTGCCAAAAATAACTTCATTCTGTCGCGTCGCCGCTCCAACACATAATCTTAAAAGGTGCAAAAAGGTCCATAAAATAGTGGCAGTAATTTGTAGGAAAACCTGCGTAATACAAACGACGTGGGAGCATTTTTGTACTTGTATAATACGCATACACCATCTCATCTTTATTGAGGTGTCAATTCTAAAATCCTGTCATTTTTCTGTATGTATGTAGATATGTCTGTCCTGTCATACTTCTTGTTTTAGCGTAAAGAGAATGTATAAAAGAAATACAGACGGCAATTTTCAGGTTGTCATAATTTCACTGATAAATAGCCGCTCTGCCAAAAATAACTTCATTCTGTCGCGTCGCCGCGCCGTTCCAACACATAATCTTAAAAGGTGCAAAAAGGTCCATAAAATAGTGGCAGTAATTTGTAGGAAAACCTGCGTAATACAAACGACGTGGGAGCATTTTATCCTGGGGTGGTAGACACGTCATTTTTCATCGCAGCGCGAACGTCGGCACGCGGACCTTTATCATTGTCAATAAACCGCTGTGTAAATCAAACAAACAGACAGCCAGACGTTCCTTTTATGTTGTATTTTCGTATCGTATCTTACGCGGTAATGTTGCCTTAGAATTTGCACTGGATTTTACCAACCTTTAGGTTAAATGGTGCATAAGTATTAATAAAAATACAAAATATGAAAACGAAAACCAAACGACACTAAACTTTTAGCAAGTTAAAATAGCCTAACTTTGCATTGAGTTTTCATTTTCTTTTTAACAGTTTAGTATCTTCGCCAACTAAAGATTAAGTGGTATAAGTTAATGAAATAGGTTGGTCTGCACTTAAAGATAGAGGTACCTAGGTATAGTTAGAACATTAATGTTGATACACAAAAGAAAACTTAAGTTCCAAATGTAGGTTTTCATGTTCGAGTGATTGTGGATGCTTCTAATTAGTTTTTCTGTCAAAGCTCAAATTCAAATAAATCATGATATAGCAACCCATAAAACTAATAATTAATTTCCTAATAATAAAGACAAAAATGCTTACCACAAATAATTTTGATTTGAAGCGTTCTATATTTAGGAGCTTATAAAGACATTACGAGGTTTTCATTCCCTCTGGATATGAAATAAAAGGTCTTTGCTCGATATTACTCCGTCTTTATGTTGATGAATGAGCATTGTGTACACAAAATACACAAATAAGCGTAAAACACACTCGCTTTTATTGTATTTTTACACAATTTTAGGGGTTGATGGTTTAATCTGCGTTTAAATGTTGCAACATAAAATAAATTGCGACCATTTAAACGAGAATAAGTGAAATAAACAGTGAAAATAAACGTCAACCCAAAGGAATGTTTGCGACAAACTAAATAAATACCAGTTTTTAAATATATATTTTTTCTAAGAGCATGTATTAGGTATAAAGTTTAAACGAAAATAGAACGGACCTATGAATTCAAAAAGTGATTAATAACTTTTTGGCTACGAAATAGGGTTGTTTGTAGAAACGAGCCTGTTCTACGTTCACGTAAATGTATTGGCAAGCGATCCAAGCGAAATAATAATAATGACCACCCTCCGCCCACTACACTGACAAGCTCATCATAATTCAAAGCGAAATGCGCCACATTTACATCATACGAACACGACCCCTTGTAACATCACAATCCTGTAACGTAATACGTCCATCATGGCGGAGAGGAGATAGGTCCTAGTCCTCTCTGGCTCAGATCAAATATCAGACTAGATATGAGGTTACTTTATCGTGTAGGACACCACTGAGTCGACGAGCGACCAATTACCCCTTGCGTAAGAGTATTAAGACGCCTGTGTGCTAAATAAAGCATAGCGGTGTAATTACAAAAAAGTTAGGCGACAGTGTTTAAATTAATATCCCATACGATTTTCAAACTTTTTTTGTAACACTTCAAATATCTTGTCACCTATGTCGAATAAAATTCAGCTGCAAATCACACGTACCTACATACACGTATTGAACACAAAATACTTATTAGATAAGTAGTACGGAATATTTATATGACAATAAGCGCGCACAAAATTTTATGTCATATTTAAACTAAGTATTTATTTGAAATATTGCTACTGAACCTGTACGCAGAGATTTGCGTCACCTGCGCGTGTTTCAACCCTATGAAGTTGCCGTTTGCTTCATCTAACACATATTCATTGGTCTAAGCCTCAAGGATCTTTGTCAGGGTCTTTGGCTGCATTGAATTCCATTCTAGATACCCTTCTTTGTGCCCAGGATACCCCGTAATGCAAATCAAGCTCCGATTGCCCCTCGCCGCCATTCAACGAGTTTAATAAAGAGAAATCCTAGCTCGAAATGAAAAATTCAATTAGGTATTTTCACTTGTTGGCACTGTCCCTTGAGAAGAAGTCTGGCTACAGTAGAGTGGCTTATAAAGTCAGACAATGGAATACAATGTGTATTTTGATACAGTGATATCAAATTTTGAAGATAAGACTTTAGGTATGAAAAATGTGAATAAAACTTGATAAAGAATTTTTGATTTTCGTTGTGAAATAACACAGACTAGATATTTGATACCAGTATTTGCTCGTACGTAAGGTTTGGTCATTGATAATCATTTAAATATGACATCGAAGATTTTATTTTGATATAACATTTACTGTACATAGCTAAACAAACTCACTGTACATAGCTAAACAAACTCACATAGAGGAGGGAAAATTCGCTACAATCTGAGCACATTAAGCGCAATCCTCTAAGAGCAGATTACGCTAACAAGCTGAGTACTGGCCACGTTACTCGCCGATTGCATGTGGCGGGTGTTAATGAGGAGTTCTCTTTTACTTTCAGGGTTGAATTACTTGCTTGAGGAGCGTAATAGGTACCTACCTAGCAACAAAGACACACAAAAATAAAGCTCAGTACAATTTGAGCACATTAAGCGCAATCCTCTAAGAGCAGATTACGTTACCAAGCTGAGTTGCACTGGCCACTCTTCTTGCCAATTGCATGTGGCGGGTGTTAATAAGGGGTTCTCTTTTACTTTCAGATCATTTTAGGGGCGAAACATGCGCCTGAGGAACATAATAGGTACCTAGCTAAACAAACTAACAGAGGGAACGGTCAGTACAATCTAAGCACATTAAGCCACGCTACTCGCCGGTTGCATGTAGCGGGTGTTAATGAGGAGTTCTCTTTTACTTTCAGGGGAGAATTACTTGCTCAAGGGAGCGTAATAGGTACCCTAGAGTATATATAAGCAAGCTATAGAGTTAGCATTAGGCCCCGCGGCGTACTGTCAAAGCATAAGCAGTTGCTCCCTAGATACAGACGTCAAATGTATGAGAAGTTATCAAGTTATAGAGGTTCAGTAGTGCTGTCACTGGCGTTTTGCTACTGACAGACAGAGAGGTAGCGCCCAGACTACTGCCGACAGTTCTAACTTTTTAGGCGCACTCTATAGCTTGCTTAATTGCTTAAGTATATATACTCTAAGGTACCTAGCAACAAAGACACACAAAAGGAGAGCTCAGTACAATCTAAGGACGTTAAGCGCAATCCGCTAAGAGTTGGCTAAGAGCAGATTACGCTAACAAGCTGAGTACTGGCCACGTTACTCGCCGATTGCATGTGACCGGTGTTAATGGGGTGTTTGCTTTTAATTTTAGAAGAGAAAGACTCGCCAGATGTACAAAATACCAAGTTAGGTAGATATAGCTTGACTTAGTTTACCTACTATGTAATCACGAATATGAACATTTTCAAGTTAGAATTTATCTCTATGTAACAGGGTAAAGCGTATTTTGTACCCTGGTATTTAGTTTAAAAAAGGTTTAAAACGATCAGACACATACTTAGTTATAGAATCCTGTGGTAAAATTACTTTATTTATTTTGTCATTTGTCGGAGTGGATATCGGCTGTTTACCACAGCCTGAATTTCCTGGAAACATGGCTTGTTTTCAGCTATAATGTTAAACATTCGCGATTTTAGATTTTCGAGCTAGAACATACAGGCACGTCACAGTTAAATTAAATACTGTACAGCCAACCTTACGGCTGTACGGTTAAACTTTCGAGCCGCCAATGTAAGTTTATGTGTGCGGTATAAGATCGGTCCAAAGTCCGAAATTGTCTAACCTAGCCTGAGCTTGGCTGTACCAAATTAGATAGGTCTCTCGGCAGTAGGCATGCAAGACCTATACAGGTTTAACATACCTAGTTAATCTTACAGATATTCTTATGCCTACGAGATGAAAAACTCTTTTGCATAAAGATCCTTTACAAAGTTGACCCCAAGTTCACCTCTAGGATCCTAATTTAATCATCGTGCCGACTGACTTTTGACTCCTAGACCTATTCCCAGCACTAAAAGAATTTCCATTGCTCGAGAACAGCTCATTCACAGCTTCTTCGGGCCCGGATTTAGTTTCACAACGACCACACAGCTTCCAAGACGCCAATTTTAAAAGCCCATTTTGACAGCTGACAAATCTATACCAGAAGAGATCTCAGCAAGAAATGGACAGGACCTTTAGTTTCTTAATTAACATGGATTTCATAGCCATTAAAATATAAATTCTGCCAACAAGCTGCGTTGCGCGGTTCTGGGTCAGGGCAATGCGTTCATGCTGTTTGGCCTGTGGTCGCGTTATGTTACAAATCACCACTGAATGACTAACGCGCGCAATTATCTATCATACATCTGGGGTCTTGACATACCACAAAAAAGGTTGACTCACGATGAACGAGTCTCTATCTTTTTTTAAATGAACATTATTTTTAAACAATGATAAGAGTAAAGATTCAGGGGCTAATGTCTTGTCAGAAAGTATTCCTTCAGTGTGCCGTCTAGACGATTTTGTGGTCGTTGCAGTTTCAGCAGTGAATTGCGCTGGATTCCCTGCATCTTTCAGCGCTCGCAGCGCTTTGTGCAGCCGTGATGCAAATCTATTGAGCTGAGCTGCGCTTAATAAAGCGATCGCGCGAATACCTCAACTGGCGAGAGGATATTTTATACGTAAGATATGTCTTGAACAAGGTGTAGAGCAGTTCTGTCTGTACAAGAAAGGAATGAAAATTTTCAAGAGAAGTTTTGTTCACATCGTATTGGGATTTTAATGCACTCATAGTACTTATATTATTCTCATAAATTACTAGGTATAAGACTGGGATTTGAACCCGCGATCGCGGGATACCCTCCCACTGCTCTGCCAACTGACGCCCTGGCCAACGCTAACTTTTTTTCAATTCCTTATTTTCATTTGTTTGAATTCACATCTTTCGGCGCTAAAAGTAGGTCGGTATACGCATGAATGAACTGCCAATGAGCTAACTAATGAGCAAGAGTAAGTATCATTTTGGCTTAATATCTTGGCTAGATAAGTATTATGTGTGACATTAACTTTTTGAAACTGTAAAGTTAGCTATCAAACATTTTACTCTCGATTATAGGACATTCGTGTCCCAATTTACTCGTGACTATTCAGTCACTTTGTTTCTGTGCTCTACCGTCTAGTTGGTAGTTCTGTGTGTTACCAAAGTAATAGTTTTCACTCAAAATATGTTTACCTAGAAATAGAATTAATTGAAACCATCTACTAAGTAAATATCCCAATAGGAGCTAGAATTCAACATGTTTACTTTAGTTTGTATTCAGCTTGAAATTATATTAAGCAAGAAAATGAAATATTAAGACGGGACGGAGAGATTCCTTCTTGAATTTCAAATGTTATGCTGTGCTTTGCATTCAACCACTTCTACTTAGTTTTTGTTTACACTTCAAGTTATTTTAAGTTAAAATTGCTGTGAGTTTATAGACGTGCTGATGAATTTCAACCAAGTATTTTCATTAAGAAAGACTTTGTTTTATAGTAGAAACACAAAGCGAGTCTGTTTGTTTTTGTCTGCATGTGACTAATAAAACGTAAAGGAAATATATTGATAAATAAATAATAACTTTGAACATCAAGTATAATTTTAATTTGAAATTTAGTAATTTAATTCTATTCAATTATACCACCCCTTACTTTAATCTCAGACTCCATTTCTCAAATCCAATTCGTGTGCCACAAAGAAATTCTTGGCAAACAATGTTTGCCAAGAATTTCATGTTTCTATTCACCCAGAAAAGCCCATCGTCTAATACGCAAAATAATTCATCCCCTCCGTAATCCAAGAGGGTGAATTCACCAATTTCATCACATTGAGCTTGGAATAATTTATCAAATTGAAATGCACATGCATCTGGGCGCGGACGGCTCAGCTGTTTGGTCCGGCGCAATTTTTTATAAATTTCTCTATGTCAGCGTCTCCGGGGACGAAACTCACCCCGCCTGCCTTTCCCTATAGACGAATGTTGGGGTGACACTGGCCCAGTGATTCTCAAAGTGATTACGCTTTACTCGTAGAATGACTGACAAACGATTTTGTGTCCGAGACGAGACGAGACTGCAACACAAAAATTTGTAAATAGAGCGAATTTTGCGACACAGATTCCCTCACGTACAGGTTGGATGCCGTAGAGGCTATCCGTTTCAGCAGTAAGTAATCTTATCAAACAATCGCTCTCTACAGTTTGGGCATCTTTGGTAAAAACGAAATGCATTCGTAAATGACGGTTATTTGAGCCTTATTGGCGCTGGAGACTATTTTTAGTTTATGTGTGGAATTCTAAATGAGTGTTTTATTGGTGTCTCAGAAAAGCCCTGGGGCTGGGTCTGGTACTTTCCTAACATCAGCGGTACGGCACAAAAAACCCAAGAGATCAAACTATACTAGTTTGTTTTATTAGCAGTACAGAGAACCAGTATATTTTGATACTTTAAATTCATTTGACATGCTACATAATAGGTAGGTTAGGTTTATAGGAGATGTAAGTTTTGCTCTACGCTAGTTTTAAACTACTTACGTAAAACTTTGCCAAATCCTTTAAAAGAAATAACATATAAGTACAGGTATTTTCTTAGTATTTGTGAAATAAATGTGAAATTAGTTATGAAAACCCAGTATGAGTATCTCCCTTAAATGTGTAAGTGGGTGTGTTGGCGGTAGTACAATTCATACAAGAAACGAGTGATTATAAATAAAATCCTGTATCCGACTTTGCTAACCAAATGGCCATAGGCATTGATATGTTGATATGACAAATACAAACACAAAATTGAAACTCATGCTTACAATACATGTGATCTGGTTATTAATGCGCGTCATTATTTAGACAACAGATATCGATGATTATTCACAGCAGCAGTACAATAGATGTCCAACAGCTATTTGTCAATTGTGTTGACCTATTTTATGACTAGGTATAATAATGGGCCTTATATGACGATTGTGGATGAGAATGTTATAAGGGGAAGACCTAGACGGACGTACCTAGATCAAATCGGGGACGTTTTGAAGAAAGGCCAGGTCAAGAGTACCCTAAACCGACGAGCGTGCATGAAAAGATATTAACGTTGAAGAAGCGAAAGAGGTATGTCAGGATCGTAACAAGTGGAAGGATGTAGTCTCTGCCTACCCCTAAAGAGGTGTGATGTATGTAGGTATGTAAACACAAAAAAGTTAGACACTCGTTGAACTGAAAGTTATCAAGCGATTTTTTTGTATGAAATTTAATGGAAAACACGCTCTGTTTCTTTTGTGGTAAGAACCTATATAAGTCCGGTATTTGGTACCCTTGGTCGGAATCTGCTTTTGAATTGTTTGATTATTTATAACCTAAACGTTTTCCGCGCAAGGTTTCATAAAACGGAGATGTCAGAATTCCATACAATGTCTTGTTTTGACCCTAGGCGCGGATTCCATCGAATTCTTTGTTCATAGAAATATGACAATGCGAGGAAATATTTTACGTCATGCTATGTACAATCCAACATTTTCAATTAAAATAACTTTTAACTACCTACTTATACCTTTTACAAAACGCCCTGAAGGACCAGATTTTTAAAGCCGCATATCTCTGTAATGAAACAATGTGCAACAGATTTCCCGCAACAGAACACCTAGGACACGTGCATTAGAGATAACGGAAGAAGAATGGCTCGAGCAGATTGCACGCCGAGCTATCTCCGCGGCGGTCACTTACGGTTATGAATCGTCTCAGGTTCACATTTGTCGCTCGCGTTACCGGCATTTTCCCCTGCATACAATGAAAATAAGGCCTTGAAAAAGTTTGGAAGCCAGCTGTTAGATGCATGTTTTTAGGGATAGTTTTAAATATTAATATTTGAAGTAAAACGTCAATTATGATGTCAAAGAACGCTGACAGAAATAATGGAGTCAGAGTTTAAAAGACGATTTTATCTGAAATCACAATTGACACAGATTTTAAAACCACTTAAAGCAGCTGCTGTGAAACAATGTGCAACAGATTTCCCGCAACAGAACACCTAGAACACGTGCATTAGAGATAACGGAAGAAGAATGGCTCGAGCAGATTGCACGCCGAGCTATCTCCGCGGCGGTCACTCACGGTTATGAATCGTCTCAGGTTCACATTTGTCGCTGAGGTTACCGGCAATTTTCCCCTTCATTCAATGCTAAATAAAGTCTTGAAAAGCATCTGTAAGGGCCCTTTTCCTGTCATGCGTATTTTCGCACGCGCGCGGATCTGGTCCGCATGCGGGCCGCACGCATCTTATATTTTGATACATGTTTTTCCTATCGTGCGGCTAGCACGCGCTCGGAACGCGGATTCGCAAATGAAATCCCTGTCCTGCGTGTGACCAGGAGCGTGCTATCATCCGCATGCGGACCAGATCCGCGCGCGTGCGTAAATACGCACGACAGGAAAAGGGCCCTAAGTAAATTTTAAGGGAAACATAAAAAAAAAAGTTTTGTTATTTGATGTTAAAACGGCAATAACAATGATAAAGAACGCAAACAGAAATCTGCTGTCAAAGTTTTAAAGACGCTTATCTCTAAAGTTAAACAATGTGTAACAAATTTTCCACAACAGAACACGTGCATCAAAAATTACCGACTTGTAAGATTTTTCGTAGCTAATTCGTAGTAAACGCTACGGCGTAGTAACTACTAAAAAATGGACAGTTACTAATTTTTTCAAACGTTATTCACCTACTTTCATTCTGTTAATGGATGAAGATATGGTAACGTTTTGCGTTTTGTAATACCTATTTATATGCACATCCTACATTTAATCCTACACCGCAAATAAACACATCAAACTATTTTCAGTGATCAATCATACAAGGTAATTCCACAGAATAATGTTGACGAGATGGGTATAACATTCTATTTATAGAATCAATAAATATTCAATACCGTGTTCAATACAGTCGTAAACACAATCGTATTGTGCTACATGATTATTCCCAGTTTCAATTATCCCAATAAACATACGACAATAACGCCTGCCGCTTCACCGTCAGCAACGACGCTGTAATTAATTTGCTCGTCGTAATTCATTAGGAACCTCTGGAGCCCGCGCTAGTGACGTCATAGCACGGCTGGTGTGGGCAAGTATTTCTTGCTATCTAGAACACAAAGTCCGATGACCGATCCGATGAACCCCGATGTCACTAGCATGGCTGGTGTGGGCAAGTATTTCTTGCTATCTCTAGAACACAGAGTCAACGAATGACCCGATGTCAGAGTTTTATCCCAATAAGCATACGACAATAACGCCTGCCGCTTCACCGTCAGCAATGACGCTGTAATTAATTTGCTCGTCGTAATTCATTAGGAACCTCTAGAGCCCGCGCTAGTGACGTCATAGCATGGTGGTGTGGGCGGGCAAGTATTTCTTGCTATCTGGGACACAGAGTCAACGATCCACCTGATGAACCTCGATGTCAGACTTTTATCCCAATAAACATACGACAATAACGCCTGCCGTTTCACTGTCAGCAACGACGCTGTAAGTAATTTGCTCATCGTAATTCATTAGGAATTTCTGGAATTCTGTGTTGTCATATTTAAAAAAAATCTAATTAAGTAATTGATTTGATACCTCTGACGACTCCCCATGTTTTGAAATGACTGTAACCCTAGAGCTAATAATTAGCTGATGCTTTTACTAAACACAACTTTTTTTGTAGGTCGAATAAGAAATGCAATGCCACTTTCACTTTAAGGTATGTTTTCGCGGGTCGTTCGTCATCACAATACACCACACGATAACAATCACTCAAATACCTACGTACACGGGAACATCCCTATTCTGCAATCGATTCCACTCTTCACCAATATCGTAAATTATTCCCGGATCTTGCATTGCACTTTTCATAATTACGTTCTAAATTCGAGCTCTACCACTAATTGGTGCGGTTTTATGAAATGCTGAAAAATTTAAGCCGAGTTTTTGCACGATATACAGACCAATATGTTTTTATCAACGAATATTCTGGTTGCCATAGAGTACTATCTGTAGCACTTCAATCAAGTTACAATTACTATATTTTCATACGTTTTTATAGAATACTTACTTATCCTTTGTCTGTCTGATTTACTTATGCTCTATCACATTGCCTGGAAAACATAAGTTTAAAAAGGAGTCCAACTTAATAGAAAGAAAACTTTCTGAGAATTCAAACAAGTTTGCAAAAGGGTAGAGTTATTTTAACCTAATAAACTGTTTTGAAACTTAACTTTCCGAAAGCCTTCAAAACCAAATGAACAATCGTGCAAACGAGTTCGCCTTGGTGATATTACGACATCACGTTCCACAAAAAAGATTCTAGCTATAAAGTTATAAAAAGTCGGCCGTCTTTAGTCAGGTCCCAGAAAAGGTTTGACCTAGATGCCAACTAAGCCCTCAAAGGGTCTAAACTTCGTCCCAACCCAAGTAAGGGATATTTTGGGTGTTTTATGACTTGAGGTCAGAGGTTTTCTGTTTTTTTAGTCACTCGGACTGTCAAGCTTGAACCTCATTCGAATGTTCTTAAGTGTGTTGTCCCTATTGTCGTTTAGTTAAAGTTCTTGATTATCAGCCATTCACATGGTGCTTATTTACCTCTGCCAACTTCTGATTTACATGTAACATTGTTCCTCACCTATTTTCATTCAGAAAATATTCAAACAAATAGACGATAAATTAAGCTGAATTCCATTTCGTTTCATTTCGAGCTCCTGCTTTGACAAAATCAAAGAGTATTCATTACTTCTTTTGTAGAAACTGCTAATATCACGTTGGAACTATGCAGCAATGCATATCATGAAAATTACGTAAAGAGCACGTCTGAGAATAAGTCCATTGTACCACACCGGTTCACAAAGACGGGATTGGAAGTGTCGACGGGTCGTTACAATATTTAATCCGTTCAGGTACAGGAAAGGCACTACCCTGCCAGCAGTTCAGATTTCATTGCTGTTATTCTTTGGGATACGTTGAAATAAATTCAAGAAAACCAGAAATGTATACCAAAACGGGCCCTGTTGGCAAACTCACGTAAATTGCTGCTTTGATTGGAAACTCAACAACAAACGTACGTATGTATCCGTTCTCTCGAACGAATGAAACGAGTATGTTTTTGGAGAGAGCTTTTTGTTGTAGCTACAATACAATACAAAATGTGAAAAGAATTTTGTGTTTTTTACGTAGCGATAGTGATACTGAATTACGTTTTTAAAATGCAGTTGATAGCATTTTTTCACCTAATTTTGTTTTATTTAATCTATTTTATGAAACAAAAGGGCTGAAAACACTGCGTACCTACACATACTTTGCAGGATAATCCTAGTCATGGAATGACTCTTTTTCATATAAAATGGAATTAGTCTACCTCTACTTATACTATAAAGTCAGATTTGGACATGTGGGTCAAGTTGACCTCAGTGAGTGTGACAAACTTATCCAATGTTACAACCGCTACGTGCTGATAAAAATACTACCAGACTGATTTTAAACAATTTGTGACTTGTTAAGCTCTAAATTCTAATACGTATATTATTTAGGGTTTACTTAATTGAGTACACTAAGAAAACTTTTCTTCGCATTATGAAAATGATGAGGTCCTCCTTTAAAATGTGTATCATTTAGAATGGAAGGCTCAATTTTGTTATTCATTTTTCGATGAATAGTTTCTAACAATAGTTGTTCATTTTTGTGACTAGAACACGCCCTCAAAATATAAGTACCCACAGTAATAACTTCCGATATAATTTGTTTATGTTCATTCAACATGTCTTTCGTGTAGGTTATTGAGTTATTGACGGCTCTACCGACCAACTGATGTAAAACAGCCCATTTTCGAGTACTCATGGTTTATTTTACAAGAATATTTCCCACGATCGTTACAAGACTTACTTGCGAAGAATGCGGTGGTCTTTGTATTGCCAGATTGATAATTTTTCAACATATTTGTAAGAGTTTTTGTTTATCAGTATTCGAATCTAGATTTTGAATAACTTTTCAGCAGTTTTTCCTTTTGAACAAATTAATATAAATACAGTAAAATTCCCACGTCGTTTTATTGTAAGAGTATCCAATGATTGGTAGATGCCTGATTTCGAACAATCTAATGGCGGGTTTTTACGAATTTCAATAATGCAGTTTTTAATGCATTTGTCTGTCATGTTTAGTTTATTTTAGCAGTTTTTACACGACTTCCTGCCAAAAAAAGAGATGTTATGTTTTCTTTTATAGAATTGTGTTTAAGACGAGACACAACGTCCGTGTGTGCGTCATTCATTCGATTCTCCACAATACCTTCGTACGAATACGGTTTTTGTCAAACGGCATCGCACAAAGCTGCGTCGAGACGGATGCGTCTGTCAAACTTGATTGGCAGTAGTCAGCTCAGCTGTCTAGCAGTAGCAAAGCACCAGTGACAGCACTACTGAACCTCTATAACTTCTTATACATTTGACGTCGGTATCTATATGAAGCAACTGCTTACGCTTTGACAGTACGGCGCGGTTCCTTACGCACACTCTATAGCTTGCTTATATAAACTTTAAGCTATTAAACAATTTGAAATAAACCGTAAGTATTTGTGGAAAATCGAACAAGCGACGCACAAATGGACGTTACCGTGTATTTTCGCCTATGGCTCTGGCAACACCGCTGCTAGCTATTTCGGAAATGGACACCCTCGAGCTCCTTCCGTGATATATTCGGGCTATTGTTGTTCCCAACGGTGGGCATTTTTTATTCCAATGATGCCGTTATTTAATGCGGCCCAGATAAATATTGTGAACCCTTTTTATGTCTGCGGCGCGAGCTTGTCTAATTTCAGGAGGATTTTGAATAAATCTTCGCGGTGGAAATTATTATGAGGCTGTTTTATTTAAGTTATGATTCGTTTTTGGGGTAAATTCCTATTCATTGATACCGCGTTTGTCTGTGGGTTAAAATTTGATAGCGTGAAATATTGTCCATTGCATCTAGATATGCAGGGCGTTAGGAAGATCAGTACTTTCCTTTAAAGGGCGCTACACACCGGGCCCGTATGCGTGACGTGCACGTAGTCACGGCGGCGTCACTAAGCGTTTAGATATGACGTTGTATCGTATGGGATTGTATGAGAGGCTACACACTGCACTACGCGCGTGACTACGCCGTGGTTACGCGTACGCATGCGTATTCGGTGTGCAGCCTCTCATACAATCCCTTACGATACAACGTCATCTCTACGCGCGTGATGACATGCACGTCACGCATACGCGCCCGGTGTGTAGCGCCCTTACACCACTATTTCTGTAGGTATAACAAAGTGCCTTGAGTATGTTTAAAAATATTTAATATGAGGCATAAATTAGAAAACTTTTTATAAAAATTGTTCAACCCTAGAAGTGAGCGCAACATAGCGCGTCGTTACAGTAACCTACAATTGTTAGTTCTATATATATTTCGACCTATGTTCCTTGGAAAAAGTTGTCCTTATCACCAGCCGGTCCTTAGTTTTCGCTATTAGTCACAAGTAAAACTGCGTCCACAGAGTAACTTATATATTGTAGACTGCGTCCTAGAAAGGTACTGATTGATTATTATGAAAGTAGGAAGATTGTTATTAATGTTACTAAATTGCGACTGAAGCACAATACTGTTGTACCTAAGTGCTATACAAACAATACTACTATCGCCCGATGGGGCATTAGAGTTTGAACAAGACGCAGCTTGGTCCGGACAGAAAATAGAGAATTTACAGAAGGACTGCTTGCCCCTTCTTCCGAACATTTATGCCTTCACTCTAGGGTTACTACTTTATTTTGAATTTTTGATATGCCGTACCTGGGTCAAACATACTAAGGTATATTACTTAATTTGTTTTAAACGTACACTATAACATACCTAGCTACTATACAAAAATAGTGGCACTTGCGAGTCATGATTTTGCCGTCCACCCGCATCGAACGCTGTTGACACTCGCTACTAGCCGGTTCGAACAGGTTCGAGATTGCGAATAACCGCAGCGTGTGGATATCTGTGTGAGTATAACGACGTTTCCTTGAAGCCGGCTCTCTAGATTGGCGCCAGTCAATACTTACTTTGTGGTCCGGAGCTATTCCGACATCCGTGGAGACGACAACTGTCGAACAACCGACATTCTAGCTGTTGTATAGCTACGGTTTAATTGTGACTATTTCCTTAATTCCACTGTTGTTGGCGTGTACTGGCTATTTTCTATCATTGAGCAAAGTAGTTCCTGTCCTAGAGTTGTAATCTCCCAATTAGAGGCTAGAACAATTAGATATCTGTATTTATAAATATGGTTTTCTAAAACAAGTAGCATGTGTTCATATAGTTTAGAAATTATTTGACTAGTTAACTTGAGTTGCTGCTGATAGTAGTCTCCTGCTGAACATTGACTTTCCACTTTTGGCAGGTGGATTAGCGAATGTAGTGAAAAGTATTGTATTTATTGATGTATTCGGTGGATTCATGCATTAGTTTTCTTTTACAACATCGAAGTGTAAAAATGGGGTACTGCTATTCTAAGTCTGCATCACATGGCAATTCATAACTAAGTCAAAAGTATTACATACTTATTACATACAGTCCGCTGAGTTCATGAAAGGTAAAGAACACTTATTTGAAAGTGGGTTAGGTTAGCGTAAACACCAGTGCATTTGATGTAATTTAGAACAAAGGAGCCGGTCGTTTGTGAAATGAATAGCATTGTGTTGTGATGTCAGTGTTTGGGTTGGACATGCCTTAGAGTGTACATAAGCAAGCTATAGAGTGCACGTACCCGTTTGCCATTGTGCCGAGCGTACGCAAACTTCTACTGGGTGAAATTTTACTAGTGACCGAACTCTGAACCGGCTGGTGATAAGGAACAAATTTCTTCAAGGAACATAGTTCGAAAAATGGAAAAAACATTTTGGACCTCCCATAAAAAATGCCGATGGTACCTAGTATAGTAGAATTTCACCCAGTATAACTTTGCATACGCTCGGCACAATGAGCCGGCAAGTTGATCAGTTTCGTAGGTTGGTTTACCCGTTTAAATTATTTTTTTAAATTATATTTGCAGTTAAAAAGTTTATTTATATAGATGCATATTTTTCACTGTCGTTTTGGTGCTAATAAACAGATAGGTTATGTTCGCAGACGTGCCAACCGTTCATACCCAGCAAGGCGTACTCTATAGCTTGTTTATATTATACTCTAAGGGACATACTGTTACAAGCTTGCGCCCGTAACCTGTTGGCCTGAGCTGGAACAGTCAAGAACAGATGTTGACGGCTAATGTTTTGCATTACAAAGTACAGCCTCAAAATAATGTAGCAGAGTTAGAAATATTATTATCTTATCATACAGATTGTTGGTTTAAGTCAAGAGTGTAGAGAAGAGGAGGGTTTATAATATATGTAAAACACATGCCCGGAACATGCCTTTTTCCCGCAGGAAAATAAGTTTCTACTCGTGTAACCGTTAACGGACTGCCTGTAATGTATATGTTGTCACTGTCGTTTTTGTACTGATGGACAGAGAGGCTATGTTCGCACCCGTGCCATCCGTTCATACCCAGTAAGGCGCACTCTATAGCTTGCTTATATTATACTCTAAGGGACATCTGTTACAAGCTTGCGTCCGTAACCTGTTGGCCTGAGCTGGAACAGTCAAGAACAGATGTTGACGGCTAATGTTTTGCATTACAAAGTACAGCCCCGAAATACTGTAGCAAAAATAGAAATATTATCTTATCATACAGATTGTTGGTTTAAGTCTAGAGTGTAGAAAAAAAAACTATTTTTGGCGATTCAAGAGGAGGGTTTATATGTATAACACATGCCCGAAAAATGCCTTTTTCCCGCAGGAAAAGTTGCAGCCCGTGTAACCGTTAACGGACCGCCAGTAATGTATGTGTTGTCACTGTCGTTTTTGTACTGATGGACGGAGAGGCTATGTTCGCACCCGTGCCATCCGTTCATACCCAGTAAGGCGCACTCTATAGCTTGTTTATATAACACTCTAAGGTACAGACTGTTACAAGCTTGCGTCCGTAACCTGCTGGCCTGAGCTAGTACAGTCAAGAACAGATGGTGACGGCTAATGTTTTGCATTACAAAGTACAGCCCCAAAATACTGTAGCTAAAATACCGTGAGTAACAGAAAGGGTATAACAAGCCGAAAGGAGGTCAAGGTACTCATGAAACTGAACTGAACAACTTTACACATGGTACATGGGTCGAAAGGTGAAAGAAAAATTTGGACCTCCTATACAAAATCGCCGATCAGCTAATTGATTTAACTACGAGAAGTCCAAATTTTCTTTTTTATATTTCGACCCATGTTCCATGGGGAAAGTTGTTCAGTCTCATGAGTACCTTGACTTCCTTTCGGCTTGTAATACCCTTTCTGTTACTCCATGTATAGATGCATATTTCGCAGTGTCGTTTTGGTACTAATAGACAGAGAGGCTGTGTTCGCAAACGTGCCAACCGTTCATACCCAGCAAGGCGCACTCTATAGCTTGCTTATATTATACTCTAAGGCCATACTGTTACAAGCTTGCGTCCGTAACCTGTTGGCCTGAGCTGGAACAGTCAAGGACAGATGCTGACGGCTAATGTTTTGCATTACAAAGTACAGCCCCGAAATACTGGAGCAAAAATAGAAATATTATCTTATCGTACAGATTGTTGCTTAAAATCTAGAGTGTAGAAAAAACTATTAAAAGATGAGAAGAACAGTTATTTTTTTATTTCCTATGTAATTTTTAGGTCAAGTTGTATTTTGCGTCGTTTTATCTTATCATTCTCTTATTATCAGTTTCGCGCTGCATAATTTAAAAGTAGTTATACCATCATAATCAAGGTAGTTCAAGGAATATGTACCTACTACGAGTTTCCTGACTATACATTTTGGTTTAGGCGGTATTTTTGAGGGGCCTAAACTTGTATGGCCAATTGATTATATCCTTTGACATTTTTTTTTCTGATCCTGATCCCAGATCATGTGCAACTATGACAATAATACGCATGCATATCACACCTTTTTGTTGTTGTGTGTAAGTAATATGTATATAGTTGTGACGAGGAATGCAAATTATTTAGGCAGCACTAAGGCCTTTCGCACACGCAACGTCGGTTTCGACGTTATTTTAGCGCTGCGATGCGCAGCGTTAGAAAAATGCGAATTTCCACCTTAATCCCATATAAATACGACGACGCAGGCCCAACGCTGCGTTGCGGACCCTAATGTCAAACGGTATTGACAGACGCATCCGTCGACGCTAAAAATGCGCAGCGTTGTGCGTTGCGCTAAAATAACGCAGGGTATGGCACACGTAACGCAGCAACGGACGTTAGATTTTTGACGGTTTATTAACCCTTAGCTGAGCCTGATACTTGGAATAATTAGGACATTTTCTGTGTATATTCAGTGGGTAGATTTAGTCGGCGACGGAATTTCCGCTGAAGTGTGTCATCTCTAATGCAAATAACATTGCTGGCGTAATGGCGCCGAAATTCATCGCATAGGTCCGGTCGTAGAGTATTTAATTATATTTAAATTGTATAGTATTTTTTTTAATTTTTATTTATATTAGTTATGTTGGGTAATTAGTAGTACGAGTGAAAGATTATTTCTTTTTTCAAGACAGGTTTTAATCACTAATTTTCAACAGCACCCCCAAGGGTTAATAATCGAAACCGACACTATAATAGAGTACAAAGCAATATAATCTGCAACAATGTATTACAATTCCATACAATATGAAACAGTGAGGCGCAATATCAATCTCAATATCATTCATAAGTAAAAAATATACGTCTCATTCATTGTACAATGGTATAACAACAGAAGTTGTCACCATCAGAAGTCTGTGATAAATTTGAAATTAAACTTGGCGTTCAACAAATCTCAGCACTGAGCCAATCGTCTTACTAGCCGCGGCTGTCAGAAGTCCGTGCCGTGGAAAATACTGTATGCAGATGATGTTTCTCTTATGACTCTGTAGAAGACCTGCAGGGCGAATTCGACCGTTGCTTGAAGTTTCTATAAGACATGGGTCTCAAGAATAAATGCAAGAAAACGGAGCATATGTCGTATACTTATGTCAATATATTCATGAAAACATTTAGTATGTAAGAAAAAATATAAATAATTATACTAGAAATTATGACAGGCAGGCATAACCGCAATACAAGAAGTACAAATAAAATAGATCAACCACAGTACAGACTAGCTAAAGTTAGGTCTTCATTTTGTTGGTCTAAGTATACGATACTATAAAAATATACCGGAAAATATATTAAGTCAATCAAAAACTAAATTTTAATCTGTGATTAAGAGGCTACTATACCGAGCTAAAAATTCGTGAGCTGTTAGTTGATGAAAATATTTCTATTTCATTTATGCATCCCACCCGTCCCGCAGTTATAAAAGAGACAGTTGTAGCTCGCTACCGGAAAATTTGCGTTCTGGGTTTACTAGGCTCCCCGTTCGAAATCTCTATCAAATTTCTTGATAGTGGCATTATTTTGCTGCCAATAAAATATTCTATGCTCCTATCGTTTACGTTGCTGAAATTATTGTCATATTTAGAAGATACCAAGGCGTAAACTTGCTGATAAGTTTAGAGCACTTTGCGACGGCCATATCTTTTTTAAATGCATTATTACAATCAGAAAAAGAATATGGAGCATGGGTGTAGTCCAGAAGAGTTACCGCGCAAAATTTGAGTCGATCGGTTGCGAATTGGCAGAGGGATAGGTTGAGAGCGTTTGTATGAAAAATAATGACTATAGGTCCCCCTTAAGAAAACATTATATTATAAAGCCTATTATAAGTTAGATGATTACATTAATGACAAAAGGCATAGACCTCTGAAGTTTCAGCTCATCAAAAGAAACATGAACGCGTTGTTAAAACCAAATCGGGACGTGCATTTACAATTGAAATAATAATAATTGTATGATTTTAATTTTCACACTTGAATGACTAAATTTAATTTGAAATTCTATTTTGTTTATGTATATTGATTGTATTTGACATTCTAAAAGAATTATTTGTGAATCTACTTGTAAATAAAGTTTTAAACATTTAAATGTTATAGTCGAGGGCCACGAAGACGCGTCTAAGACAAAACTTTTAGCTTAACTTATACCTACAGTTTTACCATTTTAAATACTTGGGGCCAATCATTAGAAATTATGGCAAAATCGACCTACATGTAACCTATAGATAACCTTTAGAAAAACAACGGGATTGATGAAGTGGAGACAACTCGCAGGTGCTATGTGCGACAAGGAGATGCCCATCAAACTTATAGGAAAATCATATGTATAAAACGGTGATTATATTATACGAAAGGAAGGATATCTCACACAAACGTGCACTCCATTTTGAACCCTTATAATACTCTACTCAACGTAGAAAACTATTTTTGTAATCTTATGCCTTACTCCGTAGTAAAGACACTTTGTTTGGCTCGTCTTGGCGGGACACGACCGTGCTTCTAGATTGTGCTTTTAAGTTTGATTGACCAGCCGCGCTCTGATATTATTTTGTTCGATAAGCAGCAGTAAGATCAATTGCTCTTTCGACGTCAAGTGAAACGGCCAAATTCATTTCGACATCCTGTACGGGAAACTCATTTGAAATACAATGTCGCATATTATCAAAAGAACAATATCATGTTGCTACGTCTACCAGTACTTTTCTCGCTCGCTCATTCATACATAATGTCAGGTAAAATGTCAGGCTAGTGCAAGTGTTGCCAGGAACATAAAAATAAATTTACTCCACATTGGTCATTAAATGTTGTTAGGTTATTATCGGACCAGCAGTAAAAGAATATGTATTATATCAGTTACCTAATTCCCATAATACAAGCTTTGCTTAGTTTCGGGCTAAATGGCGCTGTGTGTTTTATTCAGGCATATTTATTTACCCCTTGCAGGGTAGGCAGAGCGTAAACAGCTGTAATAAAACGGTCATTTACTCCACGTCTGACAAAAATTTGAGAGTTATTAAGAAGGTTGTGACAGGTTGTCAGCCTGTCGCCTAAAATTGCAACTATCAAATATGGTAGCTACGGGATAGATATGGGATGATGCTACTCCAGGCCGACACCACACGGCAAATAAAAATAATACAAAGATAAATATTTGAATACTAAGAAAACAACAATAATAATTATTAGTGAATTTTAAGAACAAGACTGCAGATATTTATAACGTTTGAAATCCGCGATCTTGAATTGATAAAATTTTAATATAGTCAGTGCAACTAGAAGACTGTACAAATGTTTTGTGATTTCGGTGGTCTCTCCGGCTATGCTCCGGTAGCGCTAATTGGCGTAACCTTACCAGTCTGCTCCGATTTCCGATACCTCGGTTCACTTCTGCAAGGCGATGGTGAGATAAACCGGACTATCAAGCACAGAATAAATGCAGGATGGATGAATTGGCGACAGGTCACGGGCACAGTGTGCGACCCCCGAATGCCCCTCAAACTGAAGGGCAAGATTTACAAGACGGTGGTCAGACCTGTCGTCATGTATGGATCTGAGTGTTGGCCTACAAAAGTGACACTTCATAATAATGTCACTATCCTCTCAGCCGTTCAGGCTGTTTCCGTGAAAAAGAATGTTTCTACATGACCGTGTACCTATTATACTTCTAGCGGCCCTTTGAGTGGTTTCACCAGCTTCTACTTACCTGTTTCCAAGTAGAAATTAGATCTTTGCCCTTAGAAAAAAGTCGATTACTCCGTTCCAGCAGAAGTGACTCATCAAGACCATGTGCCAGCAAAAGCGACCGTCATGCTGAACAACTTTTACTTTGATGGAGATATCTTATCTCTTGCAATTAAGATGGGATGCTGATGATCTGCATCAGGTACTCCAGACCTTCGATGACTATGTGCCAATAAAAGCGGCTCGTCATGCTGAACAAATTTTACTTCAAAGCCATTACCGTATCTCTTATAGTTTGAATGGGATGCTGGTGATCTGCATTAGGTACCTACTCCAGATTCTCGATAATCATGTTCAAATTTAAATTCAAATTCAAATTCAAATTCAATAATTCAAATTCAATAATTTATTTCTTAGTAGGAATTTACAAGATTCTCTTTAAGAAAGTCACATTCTAATTCAAACTTAAAAAAGAGAAAATTTCTAATGCAAAATTTTCTATTTTTTATAACAATTTGTGTTCCTACTCTAAACGCGGCACGGGCGGGATAAAAAAAATAAAAATAAAGGCACTGCCTCGGGGCTGGCCAGGCTAACCACACAGCATGTAACTTTATGCCTCAGTGATTGACAAGTAAATGGAATTACATTCTGTCAATATTTTAAAAAGGTGTTCCATACGTATAGTTAGCCGGACCCCCTGGACAGGAAAACCCCCCAAAAACCTGCCCAGAAGTGCACCTATTCTAAAGTTGACAATATTTTAGGCCCTATGCTACCCTATCTAAGCTAGAAAATAAATTAATAGTATAATAGTAATAGCCAAAAACGGCTCAACAAAATAAAAATAATATTACAGTAGATTATTCTAACTGTTTCGTCTTTAAAATAAAGGTACTTTAAATATACGAGCAATAAAATAACATAACAAAAAAGTAAATTTACAGTAAATGTAAAAATACATGTCAAAAATTTAAGAATAATAAGTATGAAATGTCAAATTTAACCACTATACATGTCAATTTACATATCATAAAAGTTTAACCACTAAAATATAATGTCATGTTTATTTTTAAATAATGCCTATCTCTTGCATTGTGTTGGAGCAACTGTTGCTACTAACCAGACATCTTTGTCTTTCAGATAATGTTCAGTCTTGTAATACGCTTTCAAACATAAAGTATTCTTTATTTTAATTTTAAATTGCCTATCATTTAACTTTAAAATTTCCTCTGGAATTTTATTATAGTAGCGTACACAGTTACCCATATATGATTTACTGATCTTACTTAATCTAGTTTGTGGCGGTACAATTTTATTTTTATTTCTTGTATTACGACAATGAATATCAGAGTTTCTTAAATAGGAACTGGAATTCTTACGTACATACATTATATTGTCAAATATGTACTGCGAAGGAAGCGTAAGAATGCCAATTTCCTTAAACAATTCTCGTAGGGATTCATGACTTCGCAGTTTATATATTGCTCTTATAGCCCTTTTTTGTAACACAAAGATAGTTTCAATGTTAGCGGCTTGCCCCATAACAATAATCCGTAGGACATTATGCTGTGAAAGTAACTAAAATACACAAGCCTGGCTGTAGCAACATCGGTCAATTGTCGAATTTTTCGAACAGCGTATGCCGCTGAGCTAAGTTTACTAGCCAGTGCTAGTATATGTGGATCCCATTGAACGGTTGCGTCGAGTGTAATCCCTAAGAAAACTGTTTCAGTTACATAATTAAGCTTTTCATTATTTAGAACAACATCGTGTTTAATACTTTTACATTAGGCAAAGAGAATTTAATACATTTAGTTTTTTAGAATTCAGCACTAAATTGTTTGACGTAAACCATTTATGAACCTGATCAAGTGCGCCATTTACTTCGTCAATATTTACAGCTTTTCTATCCACTTTAAATATTAAAGAAGTATCATCAGCAAAAGCACTATCTTGGCTAGATTCTGTACCATGAACGGCAAGTCGTTTATGTATACTAAAAATAGAAACGGCCCCAAAATTGATCCTTGCGGTACACCAATTCTGACGGCAGATCCTATCGACTTCACACCATTTATCTGCACTGTCTGCGTCCTATCTCCGAGATAAGATTGAACTAAATCAAGCGCTTTTCCTCTTATACCATAATGGTCCAGTTTCAGCAACAGTGTCTCATGATCAACGCAATCAAATGCCTTGGACAAATCGCAGAACACCCTATGACATCCTGCGACTCCTCCCAAGCACCGTAAATAAGTTGTAGGAGGTTAACAGCAGCGTCGGTTGTCGAGCGCCCTTTCGTAAAACCGAATTGTTGATCATGTAGTAATTTATTTAAGTTGAAATGTAGGAGCATTTGATTAAGTACAATTTTCTCAAAAACTTTACTCAAAACTGGTAGTACAGATACTGGCCTAAAGTTACTGGGATCCGTTTTATCTCCTGCTTTAAAAAGAGGTATTACTTTACTGTGCTTCATGAGATCAGGAAATACGCCATGATCAATGCAAGCATTAAATATACAGGCTAAGTATGGTGCTAATGTATCAATTAAAGAACTACATAGTCTTACTGACATGCCCCATAAATCCTCTGTAGTTTTTACTTTTATATCTTTAAAAGTTTTTAATATTACGTTCGCATTAATGTGCCTAAACTCAAATATATTAACACAAGTCTGAACATTGTTTTTAAGAAGATTTGACGCGATGATTGGCGAAGAGTTAAGTGACTCAGTAGTTTTGAATGGGATGTTACTGAAAAAAGTTTCAAACTCATTAGCTACATCAGCGTCTGCAGTAACAATGCCCTGACCAGTCATCAAAGAATGAGATTTTTCAATTGGTTTGTTTCGACCAGTCTCTGAATTGACAACTTTCCAAACAGTTTTAATAACATTTTCAGCAGAGTATATTTTATTTTTGGTGAAAATTGCTTTAGCTTGTATGCAAACATTTTTGAATATCTTAGAATATTTTTTAACATGTTCAACAAAAGTTACACTATGATTATAAGACTTTTCGTCATACAGCTCAAATAACTTATTCCTACTTGTTCGAATCCCTACAGTTGCCCAGTCGCTGAATTTAAATTTAGGATTAATTGTTAATTTCTTTACCTTGAATTTGTCTTCAAATTCATCACGTATCGTTATAAAAAGCTTTGAATAAAAGTTATTTGGATTGTTAGTATCATAGTCTAGAACTGGTAGTTTTTCTGATAGTGCAGTATGGAGTTTGTCTACTTGGTTGGAGCTTATAATTCTTTTACTAATAACAATCTTTTCAACTTTAGGACGACATGGAAAAAACACAGATTGTCCATTGTGGTCTGATTTACAATGTGACAGCAGGAGCGGCTCGTCATGCTGAACAACTTTTGCAATGAACCCATTTTAGTATCTCTTATAGTTTAGCTGTGCTTCTGGTGCCCGCCATCATCAGGTACTCTAGTGATGAAAAAAAGTAGTCCATGTCCGTCCCTAATATTATGCCAGCAATATCAGTGGCAAATTTCACGAGGATCGCTAAATCATCGGTTTGATTTATTTTGGCAATATCCGTAACATTTCTCGCTTTTCCTACTTCATTCACCCAACTTCTATGGTAAAAATATGTACGTGGCAACACCTATCAACATATATTGTTTTGACAAGGTTGTCCGCCAGACGTGCGCAAAAGAGACAAACCTATGTAAAAGAAAGAGTGGTATTGTCAAATTTTGAAGTACTATATCTCGTTCTTTCACATGCAATCGCCACATCTTTTATTTCATCAATTATCAAACAATACGAATTGTACAGATGGTTTCTTATCTTGTGGGTACCGTCAAATTTGTTTCCGCTTCTGCTGGCACATGGATATCGAATATCCATATAGTCTAAGCGGGTACGGTCAAATATCACCCGAAAGCTGTTTTGCCGGCACAGTTGATGCCGCTTTGCTCAGTGATACTAGGGACCATTATGAATGATTCCATCCGAGGAAATGAAAAATCCATCTACTGGATTTCAAGATGGCGGACCTTCGTTTTTTTGTATGGCACTAAAAAAATAATTCTTCTGGAACCCATCGTGTAGCATATCAAATGAAAGGGCTTGACGAGACAATTTTAAAAATATATCGTTTTAATACATTTCAGTTTCCCTCTTAGAAAAAAATCAAGTTACATTTTTAAAAGTAGTCAAAACATGCCAAGTTTAAGGTCCCGTTGGTACAAAATGACTGACATATAGTTTCTTAAAAGTATGCCAAATGATCCACCATATCCTTAACTCTAACGTGACGAAAGGAATTTTGAAAATAATAAGATTTAATGTATATTTTGCAATGGAAAGTAGATCATTGGCAACTGCGTAGGTCAGTAAGAACTGCTTGTGCGCCTCCATAAATGTTTAAGATGCAATTCTTCTCATGATTGCTTTTACACATAAAGCATGCGCCGGATCATTTTGAATTTGCAGGCACGGTTGTGCCCCCGCCAAGTCGAGTAAAAAGCGGATTTGCCATAGGTACCATATTGCTCTACTCATGAATGCTTTAGTAGGCCTGCTGTAAGAAAAATTCTTTTTTAGAAATAAGTATTGCCTGCTGTGTCATTTTTATTTTTGTATTTGTCCTGTATTTGTTTTTGTGTACAATAAATGATTAAAAAATATATAAATGTTTCTCTCGAAACAGTTCAGGCCAATTTCGAACACTCGAACAACGATATTTTGGATAAAATTTGAAACCTGTGTTTTAAGAACCCAAACATTCATAAAATAAACATTGAATATTTAAAAAAAATCGTTCAACTCCCTTGAATCTGTTACTAATTCGACCACAATAAAACTTATAAAGCACTTTTAGATGAAATGTACCTATAGGTATGAATGAAGAGAGATCAAAAAAGCCTTATGTAAAGATACCATTACAACACAACTCAAAAAAGCAAGTCTCACCACTACTCATCTCAACACTACATCTACATCTACCGCAAAAAAATGAGAGATTCGTACATAAAATATTGACTTGAGTATGGTCGTTCCAATAGGCCATATTTAACAGCCCATACTAAAAGACACAGCATCAAAAAAAAATACCTTATACCTCAAAATTGACAAATATGGCGTATTTGAGCGACCGTATTTAAATAATTGCAAAAACAAATTATCATGTACTCACTACTTGCAAGATATATTTTGTTAAAGACAGCCAAGTTCGCCACTCCACCAGAAAAGCTGTGCAATACACGACGTTCTCGGTACGAAATAACTGTAGAATCATTGTATTTCATATTTATGTTACAGGCAAAACCCTTAACCAGTCAATAACGTTATTGACTGGAAAAACCAGTCAATTACGTTATTGCCTAAGGACCTCAGTCAAAACCCTTATTGACTGGTTTTATCTATTAAAAGCAGTCAATAACGATATTGACTGACGTGCCCAGTCAAAACCCTTAATAGGTACTTCTGCCCCGGTAGCAGCAACCTAGACTGGCTGGCTGACTGTCTCGATCGCCGGTTGTTATTCCTGAGGACATGCCAAAGTCGCAGACGGCTCTTCACTATCTAATGCTGACATTAGCGTATACGTGGCTTCACCTCCTAGATGTCATAGACTTCACGACGGTGGTTGTTAGGCTCCCGCCTAGTTCAATCGGCGAGCGAGGCTGTAGGCTTTCTTCTAGCTGCGACCATCTAACGGTCCTGATGGTGATCTCAGACCAGCCAGGCAGTCTAGGTTGCTACCACTGGTTGCTACCAACGCAGTAAACATTGCGTTGCGGTGAGTTTATGTGCGATGCGGCGGGTACCACTGCGTTGCGGTGAGTTTATGTGCAGTGCGGCGGAAATCAGTGCGGTGCGGAGAGTTTCGGTGCGCGATGCGGCGGGTAAGTGTCACTGGGTTGCGATGTGTTTATGTGCAATGCGGCGGAAAGCAGTTCGGTGCGGAGAGTTTCGGTGTGCGATGCGGCGGGTAGCACTGAACTGCGGTGAGTTTATGTGCTTTGCGGCGGAAAACAGTGCGGTGCGGGAAGTATTGTTGTGTGTTGCGGCGGGTAGCGCTGAATTGCGGTGAGATTATGTGCTTTGCGGCGGAAAGCAGTGCGGTGCGGGAAGTTTTGTTGTGTGTTGCGGCGGGTAGCGCAGAATTGCGGTGAGTTTATGTGCTTTGCGGCGGAAAGCAGTGCGGTGCGGGAAGTTTTATTGTGTGTTGCGGCGGGTAGCGCTGAATTGCGGTGAGTTTATGTGCTTTGCGGCGGAAAGCAGTGCGGTGCGGGAAGTTTTGTTGTGTGATGCGGTGGGTAGCGCTGAATTGCGGTGAGTTTATGTGCTTTGCGGCGGAAAACAGGGCGGTGCGGAAAGTTCCGGTATGCGATGCGGCGAGTAGCAAAGATTTGCGGTGATATTATGAGCGGTGCGGCGGGTAGCAGTGCGATGCGGCGAGTAGCACTGACTTGCGGTGAGATTATGAGCAATGCGGCGGGTAGCACGGCGTTGCGGTGAGTTTATGTGCTATGCGGCGAAAAGCAGTGCGGTGCGGAGAGTTTCGATGTGCGATGCGGCGAGTAGCACTGATTTGCGGTGAGATTATGAGCGATGCGTTGGGTAGCATTGCAGTGCGGTTAGTTTAGATGCGATGCGGCGGGTAGCAGTACGGTGCGGTGAGCTACGGTGCGATGCGGCGAGTAGGAGTGGTTACTGCATAGTAACCGTCAGGATCGATATATATTTTTTAAATAAGATAGGCTCGCATTTGTCTGCTATCTCACCAGCTGATAAAAGGAGTAATCCTAGTCAGCGACGCGATCCCGGAGGTGGAATGGGGATAATTAGGTCGTGGGATGATTGTGCACGCTCACTGAAATGCATCTTATAGAAGATAGAAAATGGAGGCAGTCAGAGTGAAAGTCTACTGTTTCACTCGCCGGTGGCACTGAGCCCGAGTTCTCGAGTAACTACCGGGTGGTCTATGACTTCTGGGAGGGGAGGCCACGTATTTGCTGCCATCAACATAAGTGAAGAGCCGTCTACGACTTAGGCATGTCCTTATAGAATAACAACCGGCGAGCGAGACAGTAGACTTCCACACTGGCAGCGACCATCTAACGGTCCTGATGGTGATCTAAGTCCAACCAGAACATACCTATTAAGGGTTTTGACTAGGCACGTCAGTCAATAACGTTATTGACTGATTTTATTAGACAAAATCAGTCAATAAGGGTTTTGACTGAGTACCTTAGGCAATAACGTTATTGACTGGTTTTGCCAGTCATTAACGTTATTGACTGGTTAAGGGTTTTGACTGTAACATTTATACACTAAACACTAACAATATTCTACAATTAAAACTGCAACGAATGCTGTTTCGTTGTAAATTTAAAATGGTAATCCTGCGTATTTACATAGAATCACATATTTAATTGTTTTTTTTTTTCTTAAACTTAACACTTAAGTATTTAACTCCATTTAGAGGTTCTATATTTGCTAAATGAAATATTTCAATTTTTATCCAACATAATCGTTTATAGTATTATTAAGATAAGATAAGGAGATATCTTTGGCCGAAACTGCTTTAAGAGAAATATGGTACGCTTTTTACTGGACTTGGCGGGGACACAACCGTGCCCGCACATTCAAAATGATCCGGCACATTATAATCTAGCTTAAAGTGTAAAAGCAATCATGAGAAGAATTGCATTTTAAACATTTATGGAGGCTCACAAGCAGTTCTTACTAACCTACTTCAGTTCCCAATGATCTACTTTCCATTGCAAAATATACATTAAATCTTATTATTTTCAAAATTCCTTTCGTCACGTTAGAGTTCAAGATATGGTGGATCATTTGGCATAGGGTCAGGTAGGCTACAGTGACTCGGATTTCTTCAATCAATAAAATTTTATAGATAGCTTTGAAGTATCAAACTGAAATTCATATCTAGGATGTATTGATTAATACTCTTTCGTTTCGCATTATCATTTTTTGCAATAACACGACACTTAGGTCATCAGACGTCTTTTTCTAGAAAAAAAAATGTGAGTCACTGTGTACCTGTACCTGTCTACACTGACTCAACCCCTGTGGTACACAGTGACTCTAACAGTTTATATGGACTTGGCACCCTGACGTGCATGTATAATATTTATTAAAACTATGCATTTTAATCAATTATATTTGTCAAAGTATTCTTTTCATATCATTACTTTTGCCATAAGAAATATTTTACAATTGTCTGTTAATGTTTCTAAAAATAGAGAGATGAGCCAGTACTGAATGTTAGAGTCACTGTGTACCACTTAAATTTGAGCCAGTGTAGACGCCGACGCTATTTTGAAATAATTAGCCTACAAAATATTATCAGACTTTTCTAAGAGCTAGCAAATCTCGCTTATTACTTAGTATTTGAACACCACTTTCGATCATAATAATTACATTTCCATAAATCTTTCAATCTTAACCGATAAAAATACATGTTGGGTACCTTGAAAAGCATTTTTAGAGGTGCAAAACCAATCGCACATTTTTTTCACAATCAAACCGTACTGGAGTGGACGGATGATTGGTTTGTATGTGTTTGGTTGTCAAGAGCTACCATTATGTTAAGAATACAGATAGATATAGCTGTCCTATTCCAAAATATAAGCGTGAGTCTATGTACCCGCCTGAGTCACCGATCCCTACCTGACCCTACTTCTAAGAAACTATATGTCAGCCATTTTGTACCTATTGGACCTCAAACTTGGCATGTTTTGACTACTTTTAAAAATTAATTTAGATTTTTTTCTAAGAGGGCAACTGAAATGTAATAAAACGATATATTTCTGAAATTGTCTCGTCAAGCCCTTTCATTTGATACCCCACACAATGGGCTCCAGAAGAATTATTTTTTTAGTGCCATACAAAAAAACGAAGGTCCGCCATCTTGAAATCCAGTGGACGGATTTTTCATTTCCTCGGATGGAATCTTTCACATTGGTCCCTAGTATCACTGAGCAAAGCGGCATCAACTGTTCCGGCAAAACAGTATTTTTTTGCTAAGGACCATGACTAATAGTGTCTGTCTACCTTATAAAGTAGGTATCATATGAATGTTTAGTATTTTGTAGATTTTTCCACATGAAAGTAATTTGGAATAAGTACTTGGTGTTTTAATCAAACACTAGATATTGACATAAACTTTTTGGTTACAAAGTTAATACAAATGAAGCAAATGGAATAAATTCACGCCACTGATGGGATTCGAACCCACGTTTTCGGACAAACCGGGTCAGATGTGTTTGAGCGCTACACTCGACTCCAGACTAAACTTAGCCACATAACAGTTTTGGGCAGAATATATTCGATGCTCAATTACAAGAGCAAACTCTTTCTTAGAAAGTGTGAGAATCTACACCCATCTGAATATGCTGCAAGTCATCCAAAACCGCTTCATGCGCAGGGCTACTGGAGCTCCCCTAATAGTTGCAGCGTCTAACTACTACCCCTATCCAACTTCGAACTTTCGACTTTGCCCCAGGCACGTCCTTTCGGATGTTGACGGTCCCATCACATTAGCAGCTGATGCAGCCATTGCGAGTAGATCACACTCTACAAGCTCTTTAAGCAACCCTCGTCCCCGGCGAATAGGACACAGAGGCCCCTCACTTGTGCCATTCTTTGGCAACTACCGGCACATACCGGGTAAACACAGTCCGACCCGTTCTTCCCAGAAAAACTCGTAAGCCCAGTCTTACCCCAAGGGCGTGATTGGGCTGGTTGTTTGAACAACCACCCACACACATCCGGGTGAGCCCTCGCTCCCCACAAAATAGTTAGGTGTAGCTTTAACCGGCCCCGGGGCCGATAAGTGCAGTGCCACATAACAAAAATAAACCGCTACACTACGGTAGCTCTAACCCAGGCAGCGAAATTGTGAACCACTTGATTCGTTCATATATTTTTGTAACTTTGAATGGAATGGAATTCGATCTCTTTCACTAGTTCAGCGTAAAAACTAAATTAAGCTACATTAAGTTTAGCGATTGCCCCGATTGGGTACAAGAAGCTTATCGTAGAGGACGAAACTCATACCGAGTTGACGTAAGACACACATGAGACCAATGCTTCACAGATTCGCACCAGTAGTCCATATGGACGCAGTTTCAAATTTCAACTGTCGTAAGGTCACTGAAGAGATGAACTAAAACAAAATACTTAGCTGTCGACTTATTTTGCAAATACACTGATTGTTATCCGTTCTCTTTCGATAGTTAAGCGTAAAAACTGAATTAAGCTACATATAGTTCTCAGCCCGAGATTATCACGAATACTATAACGGATGCTGTACCACTTAAGTTTTAAGAAACACAAAAGTTTTTCGATTTGCGGTTGGTAACCATACCACTGCAAGCAAACCAACAGCATAATCAACTTTGTTATGTATATCGAAACGTTGACTACAAAACCCTAGTTGAAGGTGTGTCTGAGATGCTCTTGGACGGTTTAATCTTCTAGTTCATACCTACTAAACAATAAAAACTTGTTTATTAAATTCAAAATTCTTGCGTACCTACATTTACACACAGAAGATAAATACATAATGTCGCTTCTACAAATTTTAATCTTGACACATTTTTTCCTGTCTTTGTTACTCTTATTGTTTTAAATGCCTACAACTATCTTTGTTGCGCCGCAACGCACAAAAATCGTTCCTCTTTTGTTTTCCAACGCTGCGTTGTGCGCTATTTTGACGCTGCGCTAAAAATGCGCTGGAACGGACGTTGCGTGTGTTCTTCGCCTAAGGGCAAAGCCCATATTCATATACAACGTGTTACAAAACAACCAATAAAGCCGAAAGGGTGTGGAAAGGTCCGTTGCAAAGAGTCAATTAACAAATAAATAAGAGCCGTAGCATCGTTTTTGAAAACTACGAAAAAAATATTTTTTTATTAAATGACACTTATTTTTAATCGTGGCATCGCAGCACTAATTTTGACAGCTTAAAGTTCAAATGAAGTTACCGACGAGGCGCAGCGCAGTTCGGTCTACATTGCTGGCTATTACATGAATGTCATCAATACAAGAAACAAAGTCAACCAGTAATGTATGCCAAAGCGGACTTTGTTCGCCAGGCAGTGTAGCACCTGACCTAGACTAGTGATGTGATTATTTTATCGACTGATGGTAATGAAAAATATTCTTTTTTTTGGTTAGTTGTGTAACAGGTTGTATAGGGTGCAATTTTATTAGTGGCGGATCCGTTAAGGGTGTGATCTGTCAATGAAACTGAACAACTTTCCCCAAACAACACGGGACGAAATGTGAAATAAAAAATTGGGCCTCCCATACAAATCGACTAGGCCGGCCAACACACTTAGTATGGGAAGACCAAAATTTTTTTTCGTGTTTCGACCTATGTTCCTTGGGAAAAGTTGTTCAGTTTCATGGGCAGAACACACCCTTAATGGATCCCCCACTAATAAAATTGCATCCTATATGTGTGAGTCACATACCTCGTAAAATACATTTCTAGTGTAAACTTGGCTCTATTACCGAGTTACGTAAACTTTGGTCTAGACAATATTATTAATTCTGTAGCTATAGTACGTAAATTATTCTAGATGGATGAATTTGAATTGCCTTTCTTGGAAATTGAAACAAAACTGGAAGAAAGATAAATATTAAAGACATTTTCTAAAGTATATTCTAACTTCACTTATATATAATCTCGCCTTAAACATATTTGTTTCTACGTAATCTACTCTGTCTTGACTACATTACTTACCCCTAATTACTACCCTAATGTAAACATCTCCACACGATAAATCACACCTGATTTACTACACTGAGGAGACAAAGTAATAGGAAGAATAACATTGATAAGCGTAATATTATGCAGCTATGGGGCTACTGAAATTCCCACATCATAAAAATTGGACCCGACTCCGCTATAAAAATGATCGTTTATTTTTACGACACGATCCCTAGGTCAATAATTGTGCTCCCATAACTTTTGTTGAATTCCGATATGCGTAGCAAGATAACTGTATTTTGTTATGGACGCAGAAAAACAAGTATGAGAATTTACACGAGCTACGTTGATGTTGCTACGAGGTGTAGAGGCGTAGCTAGGCGTAGCTGTTGTCTACGGAACATATTTTATAATCAAAGTGGGATTCTCGCCTGTCAAAAATCAAGTTGCACTGCACCAGATAATATGAAGGAGAATGCACGTATTGTATGACTTTGCGGTATTTTGCCGGATCCGGTTAATTGACATAACAAGTTTGATAAATCCAAAAAAAATTATGTATGCTTCCGCCTAAAAAGGGTCAATCAGTATTGAGTTAAGATCAGTTTCGGAATCTATAAGAGTCCCTCTATCACACCGACTAAGAACCAGTATTCTTCTTAAAACTTTCAGTTTTACAGACCTCCATATTTGTAACTTTATGAAAATGGAAATGTCTTGGAGCTCCAAAAAGCTTTCGAAATCTAGTATAGTCCTCGAGAGTAGGAGGTAGTCATTACAACAGACAGAGTCTCTAAGCCAAAACAAAATAAAATCTAACAATTTTTTTGTAACGGACTTCCAAAGATGTAACTCTAAAAATCCCAATTTCACCAAAATGCCAATATCTCGGAAACTATATGCCGACACTTTACGCGCGGAAGCCCACACATCATGGCACATAATGTTATTTGCTTGCAGTGCAAACTGTGTGTGTATTTCATCCATTTTAAAATTAATTTATATAATATTTTTTGTATATTATGATATGTAGGTACCTAATAAAATTTTATCAAAGTCCAGCTAGGTACCATTGCAACAAAAGGTGTTAAAATATAAAGCACAAAACAGCTTTTAACAAAATATTTCCCAACATTAAGCTAATTTCATTGTCTACGGAATAATGCCGCTGACTGGTATAATTTATTCAATTTATTTCTTTTTATCCTATTTCTGTTCCATCAACGGTAACTGTTTCAAACAGAATAGCAAATGGATAAATAATTTCGTAATGGCATTAATTCCTTTAGTAAATGCATGTCTATAAATAAAATGTGTACCTACATAACAAACCCATAATACAGCGTGTTACCGGCACGTTTTCATTAATTGAAACTGGTAATTCGAAGCATTGATTAGATTGCAATTTTAGGCGGAAGGCTGACAACTCGTCACTATAGTGATACACAGACTTCTGAATGACTCTCAATTATTTTTATAGACGTGGTGTAAGGTGTAAATGGGCGCTTTTTACGGCCTTTTATGCTCTGCCTACCTCGCAAAGGTGTATAGGCGTGATATATCAGGTCCTATTTAATACAGACCAAAATTTTTTAGGGTGCTCTCTTTTCGTGTGGGACACCGAGTCGTTCAACGACCCGATGATGATGTCCGAGTCTTTCAACCGCCTGCTACAAGTAGCAGGCCTCTGACATGGTTGGTGTAACGACCGCCATCATAGTGATATTCATCACTTTGTGAGTGACCCCAACGGGAATTGAACTTTGTGAGTGACCCCAACGGGAATTGAACTCGGAACCTTCTGCATGGCAGGCAGTAATACTAACCACTGCGCCACATCGGCTGTCACTTGTGAAACTGAACAACTTTCCCCAAGGAACAAAGGTCGCAATATGCAAAAAGAAATTTGGACCTTCCATACAAACTGACTCGGACGACTGGTACATTATGAATCGGAGATCCAAAATTTTTGCTCATATTTCAACCTATTTTTCTCAGTTGAATGTTGCTCAGTTTCTCGAGTAGAATACACCCTAAAAATATTTGCACTGAATTTTACAGGACCTTATAATAATGTATGTATTTAATTCCTTTTCCATTAAGCAGAATATAATGTTGTTAGCTAAATCCATTGTATTTGTATGCATGTGGCTCACTTTAGCGCTAAACCCTGAGAGCTGGTAAATGGATTCGGAGCTGTCGAAAGAGAGTCACGGCTTATCGTAAATGACTGTGGCAGCTCCTGGACACCGATATCCAAACAAGCTTAAACCTGGACACAGACATTATACACACTAGACCGCTTTGGACCTCACTGTGTGTCAAATCCTGCCTGCGGTGGATTTTGCAAGTTTTCCAAAAATTGTATACCTAACACGAAAAGTGTTTTAAAAATTTGGTATTCAATTTATAGCGGGTTTTCATCGCTTTGACTACATTCAATCTGCAAAGAGTGAATTAATCGCTGAGAATTGGTTGCAAAAACTATCCCGGTAGATGGAGCCCATCCACGCGTTAGTGGACAAGATATACTTGCTAAATTCGCAGGCTTGGTTAGAACCGCGGTAACCCAGTTGGTAGTGGCGTCGGCAGTACAGATGCCGAAGGTCGCAGGTTCAAATCCTGCCTGCGTTGGAAAATTTTGCAAGTTTTCCAAAAATTGTATACCTAACACGAAAAGTGTTTTAAATTTGGTATTCAAGGAGAGCACTATTTTATATTACTGAACTGTTTTATATTTACGTGACATACCACAGCAAATGTTTTATAAATAAAGGTGAATTTATGAGTTGCGTAATGACTTTTAAAACTCCCTGTCATTTATAGGCTTGGTAGTATTTATAACACCACGTTTTATGATCCTGAATCTGTAGATGTTTCCGAAATCGGCCTACACAAGTACTGATTGTATCTGTTCTGTTATCCATGCTGACTAGTGGATCAACTGAGCTCAGATTATTTAATATTTCGACCTGTCCAGCTTGGTTTGTTTCAATTTTGCAACATGTATTGGCTTTGTCTTCCCCGCTGTAGGCTTTGTAGTTAATGCACTATGGTTTGGACTGTGATAATGCTTTGTTCTATCCTAATCTACCTAAGGGTGTCGTAAAATGAGACTAAGGAATATTTATCCAAGGAATCGGCAGCAGCGTTCCGACTGAATGCAATATTACCTATTCCTCCCTTTATAATTCAGATTATAAAATACATTGACGTGTGAATAAATACTATCACACTAAACCTACGTAGGATTTATTTTGTGTAACGAGAGCCATCGAAAAACCGTTTATTCATTGTAATGAATCCGGCCAGTTACAAAGTAATTATAGTGCAAGGAACTAGCAATCAAACCAATTTAGTTTTAGTTTTTTTTTTAGCAAACACACTCTGTAATCAACCCGCTGGACTAATACGGTTATTTACGAGCTGCAGTCGCGTGCTCGGTCCCGATTTGCCACGGTTCCAGTTCGTCACGGTTTTTTTATGCAGTTAGGCTCGGGCCAATTCAAACAATAAGGCAATTCAAACAAAATTAGTGCAAAATTGTCAAGTACCGCACGTATTTACCGGTTTAAATAGATCCTAACATCTGTGGCCTATGCAACGAAGCTACATGCTACAATTTTCTACAGGTGAAATTTGATGTACATTGCGTAGACGGTGAGTCATTATTATCCCATAATAAAACCGGCTACGCAATGTACATCGAATTTCACCTGTAGAATTGTAGCCTGTAGTTTCGTAACATCGGGCACAGTTCGTCACGAAATTTTAAAGTGACAGATAGCGAAATTAAGAACCAGCTGGTGATAAGGAACAACTTTTCCCACGAAATATAGGTCAAAATATGAAAAATTTTGTTCCTTCCATAGTAACTCAAATCAGCTGATCGGCAATTTTGTACGGAACGTCCAAATTCTTTTTTGTATTTTGACCCGTTCCTTGGGAAAAGTTGTTCTTTATTACCAGCCGGACCTGAGTTTTTGCTATGGATCACCAATTATATTTCATCTATACTCTATCCGCGCGATGAAGATAATACCAGAAAATGCAAAATGATTGCCATTGGTTAGCGACAACGAGGCAAGGGTGCATTTATATGGCGGTGCAATTTCAGTCTACTTCTGTGGCTTGCAAGGAGCGGACGCGTTCTATTGTTCTTATATCGATTGTTTTATTTTTCCTACGACCTAGCGCGTGTTTTGGACTATTTCCTGTGATGTATTTACCTAAAATTATTTTTACTTATTAAATATTGTAATAGACCAAAGAAAACCAAATATAATAGTAAAAAATATTTATGAGTCTTCTTTAACCAAAGAGCCATGTAAACCCATCTTTACGTTTTTACACAATTGTTGACGCCCACTTACCTGGAAGGGCAATCATTTGTCCTTTTCACTTGCATACAAAAGTGCGGTTGAGAGGACGCTATATTATCTTCATCGCGCGGATAGAGTATAGTAGACCTAATACAGCTGTAGGTACTTTAGAAGCTGTAGGTAGATTAAGGCCAACCGAGCCAACGGTATTTGACATATCAAATCTGTGACGAAAATAAATTTTCTGTGGTTGCCGGCTCAGAATAGCATAACCCCTTACCTTTTCCGTGGCTGTCGTAAGAATTAAGCCACTTAGGCCACTAATTTTAGGCGACAGGTTGACAACCTGTCGCTATGGTGATACACAGTCTTTTGAATGACTCAAACTCTAGTCAGACGTGGTGTAAATGGCCGTTTTACAGCTTTTTACGCTCTTCTGCCTACCCCACAAGGAATATAGGCGTGATATAGGTATGTATGCATGTAATGTATAAATTGGAATACGTTTTTATGTGTGGTGAACCGGTACAGTGGTAAAATGGTGCCTACTAAGTCGCGTGCTGGACTAACCACTATGTAGAGAAGATTGCTGCTTCATATAACCACGGGTAGGGCTTTATGAAATGTGTAATTTCTGCAAAAATAACCTGTTATAAAAATGTTACCTAGCAAAGTATAATTCTGTTACGTTTAAATTTAATCCAAAGAATAACCGTTTTATTTAGATTAGTAAAGAATTTATACAGTTCACAGTCAACGGACAATCTGTAATACCTACGGATTCTGTGTCATCTGGTAACTTCGAATATTGGTGTGGTAGAGGTCGCCAGTAACACCGTAGTGGACACATTTCTATTCTGCTTGATTCTCATAGTTTCTTTTTTACATTTATATACAACGTGTTACAAAACAACCCATAAAAACTCCCATACAAATGGAGTTCATTCTGTATGGGAGGTCCAAATTTTTTTTTTCATATTTCGACCCATGTTCCATGGGGAAAGTTGTTCAGTTTTACGAGTACCTTGACCTCCTTTCAGCTTTATTGGTTGTTTTGTAACACCCAGTATATATTATATTCATAACTTTATTCATAAACAGTAACATAACTGTGTGCGAAATAGTTAAGCATAACATAACATAGGTACTTAAAACTAGACACAATATTTATAATAATGGAAACTAATTGTACAATCCAAGGTCATGTCAACAGTTTAAAAATCATCAATTGAATAATATGACTTTTCTAACAATAAAGATTTTAATTTGATCTTAAATATTTTAACATTATTAATGGTTTTAAGTTTCATTGGCAGTTTGTTGAACAATACCACGGCTTGATACCCTGAGCTGTGCTTGACTATGTTGAGATTAGCGTTGATTTTTTGACTCAGATCCTTTCTTCTGGTACCAAGACGAGAACACATTTCGTCATTTGACTCGTACAAGTGCTTATGTTTAATGAACTCTACTAGTAGTACCAAAATAAAGAGACTAGGAACAGTTAGAATACCAAACATTTTAAAATAGTCTTTGCACGATTCCCATGGCGGTATGCGAGCGATAATTCTAATAGCCCTCTTTTGTATTTTGAAAGCCTTTTCAATATTATATTTGTAGCTGCGTCCCCAGTGTTTTATGCTGTATCGAAATTTCGACTCTACAATAGCAAAGTAAACTTCCTTTAACTGGTCTATTGTCAAAACATCTCGTAAACTTTTCAGTGCATAACAGGAGGAGCTAATTGCGTCTTCTAATGAGCTAAGTTCAGGTTTCCAATTTAACAAACAGTCAATATGAATCCCTAAAAACTTGGTTTCCTGAACTAATGCAACTTTTTCGTTAGTGAGTGTTAGATCGCGATTTTGGCGATTTCCAGCAGTTGTTTTAAAAGAATGGCGTTCGTTTTTTGAGTATTGAGCTGGAGGTTATTAGCCGAAAACCATGCGTCAAAAGCTGCCAAAGTAGCATTTGCTGTATTTTTCAACTCCTCTATATTAGATCCCGAAAGAATCGCATTTGAGTCATCCGCGTATAGTACTAAACTAGCATTAGGTATTATTGAAGTAATATAACTATAAATGTCATTTGTAAACAATATAAAGAAAATTGGCCCAAGGATTGATCCTTGTGGTACCCCTCTATATATATTAATAGGATTCGAAATTTTCAAGATTTCTGCTCCATCACTACCTACTCCACTAACTTCTACAAATTGTTTCCTGTTTTCAAGATATGATTCAAAAAGCTTCAGGACCCTCCCTCTAACTCCATAGTATTCTAATTTGCTCAACAATATTTTGTGATTTACCATGTCAAATGCTGAGCTTAAGTCCAAAAACACTCCAGCAACTCTCAATTTATCATTAAGGTTTTTTACTACATCATTTATTAAGGTGTCTATAGCTTCGGAGGTCCCTATTCCTTTTCTGTATCCAAATTGCCTGTTGTTTAAGACACAATTTAAATTCAAATGAGAAACTAGTCGAGATTTGATCAGTTTTTCTAAAATTTTTGACAAAACGGGTAACAGGGAGATCGGTCTATAATTTTTGCATCCAGTTTACATCCTTTCTTATAGACTGGTATTATTTTAGCAATTTTTAGCTGGTCTGGAAAAACACTAGCCTCAAAGCACTTATTAAAGAACGAAGCTAGAGCCTTATCCAGTGCATCAATATTGTCTTTTATAATCGTAATAGGCATTTCATCATATCCACATGAACCTTTATTCTCCATTTTCTCCACAATTTTAACAACTTCCTTTGGAGTCACTGCGCGTAAAACCATATCATCATGGACTCTCTTCGTACACGCCTGTAGGAGTTGCATGGCTAGGTCATGGTTTGAGCCAGTAGATGGCAGTTTGCTTAGATCAAAGCATTCTGAGAAAACATTTGCAACTTCTAAAGGATCATCTATGATTTTATCATTTACTTTTAACTTTATTTTACCTAATTCATTCTTTTTTTTGCGGTTTTGTTTATTAACAACTTTCCAAATTCCTTTAGATTTATATTTTTCTTTTTTTATATTATTTTGTACCGATTTAGATTTGGCTTCTGCAAGAACTTTTCTATATATCCTAATATATACTGATTTGTACCGATAAATACTAGCATCATTGTGCGTACTATCTAGGTTGCACAAAACACGTTTCATCTCACTAGATACTTTGATACCTTTAGTAATCCAGCTCGTATCTCCTAACTTATTTACTTTTACTTTTTTCCTTTTTTTCTTAAAACTTTTTTCGAATGATGCTGTAAAACTAGATAAGAATTCGTTCAAGCCTAAATGACTCAGATTTTTGCTGACAATATTCTGTCTAAAAACATTTTTATTGAAGTTATTAAACATTCTTCGCTCTATGTATACAACCCGCTCTACCCATTTTTGTTGCACTGTACTTTCTACTAAAAAGCTAGCCATTAAAGCCGCATGTCCATCTGAAATCCCATTGTGGTCAACCGTGGTATTTCCAACAGTATCCGCCAAGATGTTTGTGAGGATATTGTCAATACAAGACTCACTATTATTTCTTTTAAAAGTGACCGTGTTAATAAGATGTCGAAAATTATAACATTTAAGTAAATTCACAAATTCTACTTTTTTGTCACTATCTACAAGCATGTCAACATTAAAATCACCCATAATTATAACTTTTTTGTCAAATAATTTCTGCAATAACACCTCCAATTTTTCCAAGAATCGATCATATTTTGTATCATTTTGATACAAACAGAGAATATAAATGTTTGTATCTAAATCCTTCACACCACATAGCTCAAAACAATCAACGCATGCCAGATTTTTGCAGCAATCCAGTTCGGTAAATCTTTTTTCTTTGTGCCCAAGAATAAGTGTACCACCTCTGATTTTGTTCTTTCTTGCATAGAGCGAAATTATATCATAGTTAGTTAAGTGAAAGTGTGCTGCAGATTGCTTATTAAGAAAATGCTCACTAATACATACATAATCCTGCTTTAACTGTAAACATTCCAAATACAAATCTAATTGATCCTTTTTGCTATTAATACCACATACATTTTGATGATAAATATTTAAACTGTTGTAAATTTCATTTTTTTCATCAAATTCGTTTACAATATCAAGCGTCGAATCAACATTTACAGAGTCCTCACAGTTATTATTTATAGGTATACCTACATCTCGACACAATTCAATACAGTAATTATTTTCTTTCCCGTTAGTGTTTTTATGAGTATAATTTCGAACGAAAAAACAAGGCTCTTATATTTAAAATCATTTCCGACAAGTCGCTCAACACAACTCTCATTCCACGGTTATTTAAACTTCCGCTCTGCCTTTTAAACATTGTTGTATTGTATTCCAAGTTCAAATTTGAATCCAAAAGATACGCATACCAATCATTGGCTGCGAGATCTTGGTAAAGCATATTATTGAATATTTCAATGCGACCATTGAACAAATTCACACATTTCTCATATTTAAACGTAGGAGAGCAGATTATTATATTAGTGTGATTGATTGGCAATAAAGTTATTCGTATAAAATCAATAAGCTCATTGTAGTTAGCCGATACCTTGAAATCTGCCTCACCTATTAAAATAACACAGAAGTCATTCATGGTAAAACTTCTTAATTTTGCTTGGAGACCAGTGAATAGCTGTCTTGTCCCGCATGAAGGCATTAAAAAGTGACAGATATCACAATCATCTGGTAAAGTCTGTTTGGCTATTGACGCTACCTTAATTGTTTTATCCGAACTTATCATACAAATTTTGGTTTTTAGACTTGTGAGTGGTGGTTGGTTGTTTCCTGACGTATTCTTCTCAGTGGGTGTTCCAGTATCATTGCAAGTCGGGAACTGCATAGAGCGCTCCTGTAGCGGTAGCGGTAGAGTATGGCTGTGAGTATTTGTAGGTAGAGCGCCAGTACTATCAGTAGGGGATGAGATGTCATTTTTTGGCGATGTTGTGTGTTCAGCTTGCGATGTTTCCAGATGAAGTGACGGGTTTGGTAGAGTTTTATTACTTCGACTCTTTTTTTTCTTCTTCCTGGTGACCGTAGTTGGCTGTTGGCATAACTGCTTAAACAACTCAAATTTCCTTTGGTATTTCTCTATTTCATTTTTTAGTTCACAATTTTCCGACAGTAGAGTCCCAATTTCTTCTTCTGCCGAGCATAGTTGTGTTTCAAGGCTCGTTACCATTTCTCTTAGTTTCTCTAGTTCGTTTGTGATGATTATATTGCTCATTTCGGGGCAGCTTCTTTGTAGAGTAGACTCCTTTACCTCAGACACCATTTCATCATCGTCTTCGCTGTCTGAGTTCCGATTATCCGATAAGGACTCAAACGAATTTTTCGTAGGGACATTAACTACGATGATTCCCTTTTTACGTTGAGTTATATTATCAAGTAAAGATTGTTGTTCAATGGGCTGGATCATTGACAACTGTAGTGAATGAAATGTGTTATTCTTGTTTTCATTGTGTATAGTATCCTCCGCAATAATATTATTGGTAGAGTTCGATATTTGTATTGGAGACACTGTTGTCGACTCTTCATTATGCTCCATTTCTAGATTCCTCGGAGTAGGTAATGCCATGGTAGCTACTTCTATGTCATTTTGCTGCAATATTTGTAAAGGTTGTACTTCTGGTGTTGCGCTGGGCTCACTTTTTTGCTGTTTTACAATCAGTGGGGTACTTGACCTTTTTATACATTTGGTACATTTCCAAGTTGCTCGTTTAGGTATTTCTATGAGTGCGTAACGTTTTTGTGAGATACTCGAACATCCATCAATACATAGATTCTGTTTACAAATACAACACTGTATGTATTCATTTCTTCGGCATTTCAAATCACAAATTGAGCATTTTATTTGAGGGGCCATCGTTCAGTTTGAGTAAAAAACGTCTCAGTTTATATATCTAGCGACCACAGTCTTGTGTTGCGAGCATTTAAATGTATTTACTGTTCACAAGCTATCGCAATTGTGGTGCTACTTAATTGCTGTTATAAGATAGCAATGACAGATTATAACAATTTGCTAACGTTGGAATGCTAGGCGCTTTTATGCACCATCTATCTAATTTCTTCCAATATTCGTCAATTATGTGCATAAATCACCCAACTAATAACACTCACACAATTTCTTCGTCATAAATCATAAAAGTTTTTATTTATTTAGCGCACTCACAGATTTTTTATGGTGTTTTGTTCCATAGTTGTCCAAAAAAAATGCAGAATCATTGTTTTAACTTACACTTTAGATTTTTAACTATATCTTGTTCTCTAAACGTGGAATTGTTTCACAAACACTATCACAAGTTATTTGGAGCTCAATATACTATATTATAATCACAAAACAGAATTTAATTAAACTTAAATATTTTTAAATATAATTTATACGAGGAGTGTTTACTGTATGCCGCACAAGCGCCTGACGGAATGTACGCTAGGGCCAGGCAATGGGCTGGTCACATCTGTCGTAGAAACGATGGATGGTTGAATAAGCAGGTTCTCCAGTGGAGATTCATACCTCGGCAAGCGTAGCGTTGGGTGCCCCTGCCAGTGAGACGGACCGATGACTTAAAGAAAACGGCTGGACTGGATGGCGAAAACCGGAGATCGTGCCTAGTGACGCACCCTACTGAAGAGAGTACGTCCAGCAGTAAACTGCTATAAGCTGAAGCTTATCTCATTTAAAAGGTGGCAACTTTAACGACATTTGATATGTATAAAGTATTTGACTTTTTTGCGATACTTCAAAGATATTATGTTTACTTTACGTGCATAAAATTTACAAAAAGGACAAAATATCACAAAAACGGTTTCAGTGTACAAAAGTTCTTGTCGAAGCAGGGACACCCCTAAAGTTGCTTAAATTCAAATTGGCATGTAGGTCGGGTCTCATCGGATTGAATCGTTCAGCGACAATGTCGTTCCGGCACCTCGGCTCAAATTACTTGGATGGGTTTTCGATAGACCGCCCGACCCACGTAGTACCAAGCAAATTGTAGCAGTAACCACTACCCGTAATAGCGACACGTACCAACTATTAGGACCCGCTATAAGTGAAAACGAGAAAATGAGTATGAGGCAAATAAATGCGTCTCAGATAAGACTAGTTCTAAGGGCAATAGTCTATAAAAAACTAAAACGTTGTGTTTTACAGAAATGTTGTTTAAATGAAAATTAAGTCATAGATACCAATTTAATGATTTGTTATTTCGGTGTTACTAGTAAATACGTCTACAAATCGATATCCATGCAGATCATAGATAATTTAGGGTCGCAGAGAAGCGGTTGGTAAACTAGGGTTCATCGGGTCGGGTCGTCCGTTTTGTCCCACACAAAAGAAAACTGCCGAATTAATATTTAATTTGTATAATTATTATATGACATAATTATTATCACAACTTCATATCTTTGATATAATATTCCAACAACACGGAATCCTGTGCTGTGACGGAGCATTTGCTCGTTTTAATGCGTTTTGTATTTTTCTGAATAACATAAGAATACCAAAGTGGTGCTACAAACTTTATGACCGTTATAGGAGCGTACACTTTCCATTTTTCCCAACACAACACAACAGACGACGGACACCCCGATATAAATTTAAAGCCCGGTTGAACAGCTTTTGTTTAGCTCAAAAAATGCCAAATAATTCAAGAATAACCTCATTTGTCTTTCAGTCCTATATAAACGCTGAAACTCGGAAAAACTAATATTTTCCGGAGAAGTTTATATTTCTTTTGTTATTCTATTCGGCGAGGGTTCCATCCAACGATGAGTTTTGGGTACCAGTTGTTTTTGTTGCTAAAAAGATTTTCCAAATAATTCAGTTGGGATTTTATTTCCGTTCGTCTGATACCGTTTCTCTTTTATCTAAAAGAACTTTGTAAAATTATCAAAGACTGAAGTTTCCGTACAAAATATTGCAGTTAGTACTGCCATAGCTGCTTAGGTCCGTAAGTAGGTACTTAAGTCACTCTAACAAGTTTTCTGTTGGAAATAGGCATTAGTACAAGATATAATATCACAGACCCGCTAAACATAGTTTTGCCAAAATAATCGTACTTAATTACATCCGCTCAGATGTTTATCCAACCTAGCATGTTCCCTTCATAAATGCTTTCAAATAAATCATCTCGAGCTAACCGCTAAACTTTTGGGACCACAAATGATTGGTTCCATAAATTGTGCCACAAACATGAGCAAAACATCAACAATTTCAGATACGGACTTGACAGGAGGCAAATTAATGAAGAGCGGTCGCAGTGGATTTATTAAGGGACCGGAGGGATCCAGTTTTCATCGATTACGGTTGGGTCACAGTAGTGTTTGAATACAGCAGAATGCGACCTTGAAAACTAGTTTGATCTTATTTCCTTTTAACCCGACTGCTTCTGAAGGAGGGTTATGTTTTCGAGAGTATATATGTTGGTATGTATGTGGGTATGTATGTAGACAAGAAATTCATATCACGAGCCAGCAATTAGCAGGAGATCGTGCAGGACAGGGATCAGTGGAGAGAGCTCGTTTCGGAGGCCAAGATCCTCTTTGGGTCGCTGCATCAGCGGAGTTAGTTAGTTAATTAGCTACAGCACAAACGGCGGTATTGTATTTTGCGGATTTTTATCGCAAAATACGACTATGAAATTATCGCAGTATAGTTTTAATTTTTTAATACATTTGCTTCTAGTGGGTTGTTTACCACAAAAGTTGTAAGTACGGGAATTCTTATATCAGGATTTATAATGATTCTTCTTGATGTTAGATCTAGGGTTTGCACGCGAGACAACTCACTGTTACTATCCACTACTACAAAAATAGCAAAGAGGCCCAATACAGGCACTATAAAAATACATAACCATTCATTTTATAAAAAGAAGAAGGAGAAAGTCTCTGAGAGCCATTTGCAGTGGTTTAACTTTGCGGTGTATTTGCGACTCATTTATTCGACATAAAGTAGTAGAAAGTATAGGTAAGAATACACAAAATCTAGACACTATACTGCTCTAGCCATTTAGACTATACTAGATGGATCCAGTTTTCATCGATTACACAGTAGAGGGCAATTACTCTGGAGAGAGAGGCTTGGTGTCCCGCTGCGACTACGGAGCTGGAAGTTTGGAGGTTTCCTGAGCACTTTATTTATAGAAAAGTAAGTTTGATCTTTACTGAATTCAGTGCCTACATACCTATGTGGTATATATAGGTGTTTACCTTCGTAAAGATGTTTTATTTGATAAAATGAATATTTATTATCACCTAAAGGAAGTTTATTGGGTATTTGTAAATACCCTGGCCGTGTGATGCCGGCTTAGAATAGCATCACCCCATTTCTTTCCTGTGGGTGTCGTAAGAAGCGACTAAAGGACTCGAGGGTATCATGTGTATTGCAATTTTAGGCGACAGGCTGACAACCTGTCACTATAGCGATACACGACAATAGCTAAAACGACCCTCAAATATGTGTCAGACGTGGCGATAACGACCGTACTTTTACGGTCGTTGACGCTCTGCCTACCCCGCAAGGGATAAAGGCGTGATGTATGTATGTATGTATGTAAATACCTATAGTTTATTATGTATACGGGGTGTTAGGGACGGTGTAACGAAAACTTTGCAGGCGTGCTCAGACCATGAAACTGAACAACTTTTACTATGGAGCCAATGGTGGGAAACGAAAAAAAAATTCCGACCTCCCATACAAAGTCAGTCAGCTGATCGTGAATTTTGTATGGAAGGTCGGAATTTTTTTTTCGTTTCCCACCATTGGCTCCATAGTAAAAGTTGTTCAGTTTGATGGTCTGATCATGCCTACAAAGTTTTCGGTACACCGTCCCTAACACCCTGTATTTACGCGACTTACTTGTTTATTATTTGGTAGAATGTGTAGCCCTCTACGTTTCGGCTGGTTACGACAGCCTTCTTCAAATCCTGCCTGCGGTGGAAAATTTTGCAAGTTTTCCAAAACTTGTTTACCTAACACGAGACGTGTTTTAAAATTTAGTATTCACTCAGATCGATACGTGGCGACAGGTCTGACCGTCGTCTTGTAAATCTTGCCTGCAACACTACCACCAAACAATAATAGATAGCTACACGTTACAACGACTGGATGACTATGACCACGACTGGGTGACTATATCCCTGTCAATATCTTACAGTCATATATTACCTTTTTAACATTTACTAACATACATAGGTACTACAAATTGTTTGACAACCTAATTTGCAAGTTAGAGTCTCATTGCTCCTCTGTAGAGTCTGTTTGTAAAAGCAGTCGATTTCGTATTCAAGTTTTGTACCAATCCTTTGAGCAAGAGAATGATTCTAGATAGTCTTACAAGCAATCGCAGTGAAAAGAAAAATATCTCATCTCCATTGGACAAAACACAAAGTGCTCAAAAACACAACGTGACGTACATAGCAACCTTCACAGCTATACGTCCGACTTCGAAATAATGTCATCAGGTAAACCTTTACAAATTGGCCCATGAGATCATAGTAAGTAGGTACATACGTAATTTTTTTATTCGTGTCGTCAAAGGCATGGTCGAACGTTTGCCTCTGATTCAGTAAGTCACTGGTTCCGTTAACTCACACTAAGTGTTCGTTACTACCGTTTAAGGTTTCTATCTGAAACATTTCGTTGCCCAGAGAACAGACCCTGCCATTCAAATTGAGATATACAGACCGGCCAAAAGGCAGTTCGGAGAAGGATGTACTCGTAATGCCGTTGCTTGAAACGACTGAAATAGGTTGTAAGCAAATTATATGGCTTTTCAAATGATGAAGGAAGATATTTTCGGAGTCAGTTGTAGGTAAGCGAAAAAAAGTGAGCAGACGCTTGTGAGCAGTTAAAAAAATGTGTATTATAATTCCTGTTTTCGCGCGTTTGGTTTTTAGACCGTACCACAAACTACACAAAATTACCAGAATAATAATTCCTCTCATGAATATGAACTATCTATGGCGATTAAGTAAATTGCATTTATTATCTTGATTTTACAGGTGGCGTGGTCAAGATCTCATCTTCCTGCCGTAATCCCAATCACTTGAGGTCGACGCAACACGTTTTGTTGAACGCAAAATTGTGTTGCAAAGGATTTGGGTTAATTTTACGACCGGCCGCCTATCAAACGTCAACACTCGGTTGGCCCTGGCTGTTTGGGTCGGTTTTATCCCTCGGTCGCCTCTTACGACCCTGACGACGAGAGGGGGTGGTGCTATTCTACTCTGCCGGCACCACACGGGTTGTGGTGTGTTCAAGATATTATCCTACAAACATTTTATACTGATTAAGATACAGCCTCGTTTATGATTACGTCTTCTTATTATATGAGCAATATAAATGATTTAGCTTGCTAAGAGATTTAGAATTTACGAGTAGAAAATTTTGCCAGAGTCACCTAAACATTTCCCGAGATAGAACCTATCTTCTTCTTCTTTTCGTGTAGGAGACCGAGTCGTTCAACGACCCGATGCACCCTGGTGTCAGAGTTTTTCAACCGCCTACTGCAAGTAGCAGGCCTCTGACATGGTTGTGTAAAGACCGCCATCATAGACATCAACCGGGACCGACGGCTTAACGTGCCCATCCGAAGCACGGAACCATCTTACTTGCGGACAATCAGGTGGTTCAGCCTGCAATGTCCTAACCAAACTGGGAACAAATTCATAAAGTGATAAATATCAACTTTGTGAGTGATCCCACCGGGAATTGAACCCGGAACCTTTGCGTGTCAGGCAGGCATGCTAACCACTGCGCCACATCGGCTGTCGTATTACTGAACCTATTACTGTTTATATTCGCAAGCATAACCTAGCGCATATTGACAGTGACGTTATCCTGCAGATCCTATAAACCCCGAGATCCGTTTATGCTGCCTCCGGACGCTGAATCACGTCCGCTATAGACTTTTCTCGCTCTATTCTATACCACTAGCAGCTGTATAACATCTGGTTTAAGAAGTTTTTGTTGCTAAAAATTGAATCATATGACGCAAAAATTATGCTATACAGGGAGTAACAGAAAGGGAAAAAAAAATTGGACCTTTCATACAAAATCGCCGATCAGCTAATTGATTTACTATGAGAGGTCCAAATTTTTTTCATATTTCGACTCATGTTCCATGGGGAAAGTTGTTCAATTTCATGAGTACCTTGACCTCCTTTCGGCTATACCCTTTCCGTTACTCCCGGTATATATTTTTACTAGCTAGAATTTGTGATAGCTAAACACTTTTTTGACTAATACTAAGACGTTGTGAATTCAATATTGCCTTACGTCAAAAAAACAAGTAGATGTGTTAAAAAACAAAAAACCCGACTGCGGTAATTTTGAAGTAGTATTTTGAGATTTAGAATTTACGAGTAGAAAATTTTGCCAGAGTCAACTAAACATTTCCCGAGATAGAACCTATTACTGTTTATATTCGCAAGCATAACCTAGCGCATATTGACAGTGACGTTATCCTGCAGATCCTATAAACCCCGAGATCCGTTTATGCTGCCTCCGGACGCTGAATCACGTCCGCTGTAGACTTTTCTCGCTCTATTCTATACCACTAGCAGCTGTATAACATCTGATTTAAGAAGTTTTTGTAGCTAAAAATTGAATCCTATGACGCAATAATTATGCTAAGTACCTACGTATTTTTTTACCAATATGCCGTAGAATTTGTGTTAGCTTAACACTTTTTTGACAAATGTCAAGAATTCAAACGTTGAGAATTCAATATTCCCTTATGTCAAATTAATATTGCCTCATTTGTTGGAGACAGAATGAAAATTAATGTTGATGTCTAATTTCTACACGTTTCTTTTTCACACAATAACGTTTCGACAAAGATATTGCATTTATTATCTTGATTTTATCCTACAAATAATTATTTTATGCTGATTAAGATAAAACCTCGTTTGATAACGGTTTCTTATCATAATATGAGCAATATCCAAGATCTAGCCTGCTAAGAGATTTAGAATTTACGAGTAGAAAATTAAGATAAAACCTCGTTTATGATTACGTCTTCTTATCATATGAGCAATATCCAAGATCTAGCCTGCTAAGAGGTTTAGAATTTACGAGTAGAAAATTTTGCCAGAGTCAACTAAACATTTCCCGTGATAGAACCTATTATAGTAAGACCGACATAATAAGTTCGATTTGACATCTGTCAGTTTCATACTAAAAGGGAAGTCATCAAAGAAAAATGGACCATTTGGCATTTGCGCAAATCCGACATCTGTCAAAACCGACTTCTCTCGGCGTCGGTACTATACTGTTTATATTCGCAAGCATAACCTAGCTCGTATTGACAGTGACGTTATCCTGCAGATCCTATAAACCCCGAGATCCGTTTATGCTGCCTCCGGACGCGGAATCACGTCCGCTAAAGACTTTTCTCGTTGTATTCTATACCACTAGCAGCTGTATAATATCTGAATAGAAGAAGTTTTTGTTGCTAAGAATTGAATAATATGACGCTTTTTTTACCAATACGCCGTAGAATTTGTGTTAGCTTAACACTTTTTTGACAAATATTAAGACGTTGTGAATTGAATATTGCCATATGTCAAAAAAGCAAGTAGATGTGTTAAAAAACAAAGAACCCGATTGCGGTAATTTTGAAGTAGTATTTTGAGATTTAGAATTTACGAGCAGAAATATTTTGCCAGAGTCAACTAAACATCGCCCGAGATAGAACCTATTACTGTTTATATTCGCAAGCATAACCTAGCGCATATTGACAGTGTTGTTATCCTGCAGATAGTATAAACCCCGAGATCCGTTTATGCTGCCTCCGGACTCTGAATCACGTCCGCTATAGACTTTTCTCGCTCTATTCTATACCACTAGTAGCTGTATAACATCTGGTTTAAGAAGTTTTTGTAGCTTAAAATTAAATCATATGACGCAAAAATTTATGCTATATATATTTTTACTAGCTAGAATTTGTGATAGCTAAACACTTTTTTGACTAATACTAAGACGTTGTGAATTCAATATTGCCTTACGTCAAAAAAACAAGTAGATGTGTTAAAAAACAAAAAACCCGACTGCGGTAATTTTGAAGTAGTATTTTGAGATTTAGAATTCACTTTTGCCAGAGTCAACTAAACATTTCCCGTTTTATTACTCTTTATATTCGCAAACATAACCTAGCGCATATTGACATAGACGTTATCCTGCAGATCCTATAAACCCCGAGATCCGTTTATGCTGCCACCGGACGCTGAATCACGTCCGCTGTAGACTTTTCTCGCTCTATTCTATACCACTAGCAGCTTATAGAAGAAGTTTTTGTAGCTTAAAATTGAATTATATGACGCAATAATTATGCTAAGTACCTACGTATTTTTTTACCAATATGCCGTAGAATTTGTGTTAGCTTAACACTTTTTTGACAAATGTCAAGAATTCAAACGTTGAGAATTCAATATTCCCTTAAGTCAAATTAATATTGCCTCATTCATTTGTTGGAGGCAGAATGAAAATTAATGTTGATGTCTAATTTCTACACGTTTCTTTTTCACACAATAACGTTTCGACAAAGATATTGCATTTATTATCTTGATTTTATCCTACAAATAATTATTTTATGCTGATTAAGATAAAACCTCGTTTATGATTACGGTTTCTTATCATAATGAGCAATATCCAAGATCTAGCCTGCTAAGAGATTTAGAATTTACGAGTAGAAAATTTTGCCAGAGTCACCTAAACATTTCCCGAGATAGAACCTATTACTGTTTATATTCGCAAGCATAACCTAGCGCATATTGACAGTGACGTTATCCTGCAGATCCTATAAACCCCGAGATCCGTTTATGCTGCCTCCGGACGCTGAATCACGTCCGCTATAGACTTTTCTCGCTCTTCTATACCACTAGTAGCTGTATAACATTTGGTTTAAGAAGTTTTTGTTGCTAAGAATATGACGATTTTTTTTACCAATATGCTGCAGAATTTGTTAACACTTTTTTAACCAATGTTAAGACGTTGTGAATTCAATATTTCCTTATGTCAAATTAATATTGCCTCATTTGTTGGAGACAGTATGACATTTACGTTGATGTCCAATTTCTGTACGTTTCTTTTTCACTCACAAAACGTCGGCTGTAGCAGATGTGCTACGGGCTACGGCGTAGCAAATATTGTATTTGAATAATGTCATTTTCGATAAGTAAATAGGTATATGATAAATGACATACTCACCGCACCTAAGAATAAAGAAAATTATAAGATTTGAAATGTATTTAAACTCTTAAGCCCTTAGGGCTAGTTATTCGTAGATTGGTGTCCTAAAACACACTTGACATGAAAACTCAAGCAATCAATACTATTTTTATATTTACCTGATTTGGACAAACCCTTTTTAGTTGATCCTTCAAATGGTTAACTAGAAGCACTGCAGAGAGTACTTAAAAGTACTATTGTCTACTATAGGTATTTATATAAACAAAGGCGAAAATCTGAGTAGAATGGCAAGCTATCAAATATATTGAGCGCGGCGTTTTCGAGCTGTGAGTAATCGCAGTGAGCCTCCCTCGCTAAGCTGGGCTTATCAAGATGAATTGTATCGCGGGAGATATTGATGGAGTTTACGATGTTTGACCACTGATAATAATTCAGTTATCTAATATACATACTTGTGCATCTTGTTTCAGAAGAAAAAGCAAACGCGTTGGGCCTGAAAACTGGACAATGGTGGAAGACATTGAAAATGGAGGCAAATACGTGATGTACGGAACAGCTCTTTGAATACTGAAAGGATGCATGCAGACTATAAAACTCAGCAACCTTTTCCTGGAAACATAATATTTCAAAAGGTGACAAAAAATTAATACTCCCATCCCATACTAAATTTTGTTTCACATGGAGAAACTAAAATGGGTTTCGAGGTTGGAGGCAACCACTGAACTTTGAAAATGGTGATTAGGAAAACATGGGTATAAAGCGAAGGTAGTATACGAATTCTTCGGTCGTCACCGCGCATAACAAGAGAAGTTAAAATAAAAAGGTAGGTTAGGTTAGGTCAGATTTCAAAATCTGCCTGTCTTACAATGTTCAAATTTTAATTAATAAAATTATGTGGTGCACTTATAAACATAAATGTTTTGGTGAATATTCTGTTTGCAGTTCCGGTTTGATCGAAAAATACTTTAAGTTTATAATATAACAAAATAATTTTCAAGAAGCTTATTTATATTTTCGAAAACAATGAAATATTTATCTAACTGGTTTTCGGGCTTAATTGAAACCCAATGGCTCATAAAAACAACATTCCTTTTCAATCAATTTCTTCATAACGAAATCGCTTAGAGCCGATAATCCTGGATTATTTAGGATCTCGCCCTTGTCCTTCAAAAAGGGAAAATTGAAGACAATCTTCGAGCACGCATTTTATTACTGGGCTGTTTTTACGAGCGGTCCTCAGGGCTAAATAAAAAGCGAAATCTTCATGCCCTTCATACGCAGCCCTTTGTCATTTTTTTACGGTGGACTGTCAAAAGATTTTACGATTTCATCTAACCTTTAGAGGTATCTAAACGCCTCCTCAACCCTCTGGTATAACGTGACATTAAGTTCAGCTTACAAAAGGATTTGCTTCAAGGTTAAGTAAGTAAACCTAAGAAAATGTATTTAGAGACATTGCGTGGGTTATCATATCATGTAAGTACCTCTAAATCGTAAAACAACAACAAAAAACAACCACAAATATTTTCTTTGCAGATTGCGTTTTGTTTTTGATTCATTTCCGGCTGCCATTTGCCAGTATTTTTCTCAGATTGTACATTGTCAAGCCGTACACAATGTATATTTTCGTAATTAAATTATGCAGAACCATCGCATGTTCCGCCCGCGGCTGTCTTCTTAAAGGGAATGTTTTGAGCAGAAGCCTTAATTATATGGGTGATTTTAATAACATTGGTACGAGGAAGTCCCATAACAGAAGCTTACATTTTTTCTGTTATTCGGCGAAGGAAGAAAATATACATATACTTAATTTAACATTTTCACTAAGCAACGCTTTAAAAGTAAGCACCACTTGTAAGACTTCTCCTTGTCAGTACTTACCATCTTACTTTTCATATGTGTTGCGGTCTTTGTTACACAGGTACTAATGGAGAGGAAAACTCAAAGCTTATTGCAGATGGCAGCAGGCGGAAGTGTGCCTTAAATGTCGTAATGACAACGAATAAGACGTAACTACACTTTGACATTGTCATATTTTCGACCAATCACAGAAAAAGGCAAACTCGCCATTGGATTTGATTCCCATTTTCGGACCTCATTAGTTAAAAGTGAGTCAGTTTTAGGTTTGCAAGACAACTTTATCACTTGCCAATAATACATACCTACTTGTTGTTTAAATGATTTAATTAATTAGTTTATTTAAAAATGATTTAATTAAAAATGAAATGAAGACAAGACTACTACTACTAAATAATTACTAACCTTTGATGTCATATTGATACACGTTATTTATATTTCCGATTCGGAACTTTTCGTAGATGTACGTATTCCAAAATATATGTACCTATTTATTAAAAAAATGCAAATGATGTAAGTAATTTTTTCTATGTTAATCAATTTAATACCTAATTTGGCCTAATTTGTAACATCAGCCGCAGATGTCAGTGCAAATTGATTCAATTTATGATCGTACTATAGGCCGACTGCTTAATATATCCTAGACGAGCTTTGTAAATAATTGACTACGTGGATAGTTATAAATTATCATTTTGTTCTTGTAGTTTCTGTGTACACTCTACAAAATCACTTACTAGATGCTAATATTTTCTCATTTAATGGGGTAAGCATTATGGCCATCGTACCTACCAGCCTATTCCACTGCAAGCAACGGTTTTTTTTTGCCACAGATAGCCTTTCTGCTACTTTAGTTTGCCTTAAGGCCCTTAACCGTCACTTTGATTTTCTTCCGGAACTTAGTCCAGCTTTTCCATAATACCTATTTTGGATGCGGTTGTAACCGCAGTAGGCTTGCGGCTCGTCTGTCTATTCTCTAATGGATAATAATGTTCAGTGTACTATGCTTAATCGATAGACCGACGTCATGCTGTCCACATGAGTGGCCTTCGACGATGCGTAATCTATTTCATGTGTGATTTTGACAGGAGATATGTAACAATGTTACATTTTATCATATTTAAAAGCACCTAGTGGAGGAACACACACATGCACTCATGTACACTCACACAAAGTACGCCTTTATCCCTTGCAGTGTAAATTAAGGTTCTCATCGCCACATTTGCTAATAACATGATTTTTATATCTTTTTCAGCCTTCAGCAAGTTCCTTCATATTTTCTTCTAGGTGCCTTCTGCTTTTTGCGATATTCGCTGAATTTATACAGAAAAACCGTCTCAGTTCCGTCGTCTATTAAACGATCAATAGGCAAATATGAAATCGAAATTTCCAGTCACACCCTGCCGCACCCCGACGCGTCAGTTGTCAGCTCTCTCGTCACAATCATCTGATTGGGGCCGCAATTTCCTTTCAATTTCGACTGGCAGCTGTAAAGGCCTCCGTACATTGATGCTGGTTGTGTTGACAACATGGTTACTACTAGGTTATGTAAAAGATTAAGTACAATGACGACTAAACAAACTCATTAGTGAATACCAAATTTTAAAACACTTCTCGTGTTAGGTATACAATTTCTGGAAAAATTGCAAAATTTTCCACCGGAGGCAGGATTTGAACCTGCGACCTTCGGCATCTGTACTACCGACAGTAAAAAAGAAAAATTTGGCAAGTTTTCCAGAAACTCATTAGTCCTGAGTTGTTAGCAGTTTCAGTTTCCGTACTGTGTGTGATTGGGGATCACATTATGATTTCCTTGGTGCGAACCATACTCATATGATATTTGCGTTGTTTCTTCTGAGTGCCAGATTCAGTTTTCTTGACAGCCGATGTGGCGCAGCGGTTAGTATGCCTGCCTGCCACGCAAAGGTTCCGGGTTCAATTCCCGGTGGGGTCACTCAGAAAGTTGATATTTATCACTTTGTGAATTTGTTCCCAGTCTGGTTAGGACATTGCAGGCTGAACCACCTGATTGTCCGCAAGTAAGATGGTTCCGTGCTTCGGATGGGCACGTTAAGCCGTCGGTCCCGGTTGCTGTCTATGATGGCGGTCGTTACACAACCATGTCAGAGGCCTGCTACTTGCAGTAGGCGGTTGAAAAACTCTGACACCAGGGTTCATCGGGTCGTTGAACGACTCGGTGTCCCACACGAAAAGAAGAAGAAGTGCCAGAAGTCACATGCCTAAAAGTAAAACATGCTGATAATAAAGTAGGCTCATTCAGGCAAAATCTCACTAAAGTAACTGGCATTCCTGCATTCCCAGACAGCAGAATTCAGGGCCGGGCTATGTTAAAGTTCTTTGGTACAGTCAGAGTTTTGTCTGAGTGTTCCGTGTGTAAGGAACCTAACCATTTTATGAGGGTGTTTTCCTATTAACTGCAGATTCAGTAGACGGTATGATGTTGTGATGCTGTTGTTATGATATTCAAATGTTAGGTATTTGTAATCTTCGGTTTTCACTTGTTGTAAATAGGTAAGAAGGAAGATGATAGTAACCATCCATAGGTTTGATACCCGCAATCCGCATAATAGGCATGCCCCGTTTAAGAAAAATATCAACAAGACAAACTGTACTCTTTAGTTTCCTGACCAAGTGTATACTAGTCCTATTCCTCCAACATAAGGGGCTCAAGAAATGTAATGATTTCAGGAGCATAACGAAACATTGAAGTTAATTAAGTTTCACCAGGTTTCACAAGGTTTCCCCAAGAAGGGGAGGCCTATGTCCAGCAGTGGACTGTTGTGGCTGTAAAGGTAGAGAGAGGTATTTACAGTAGCTTATACAACGCAAATGAGCTCATGCTACCGGTTGGTTCATATTTTAGTTGGCAGTTCGCACAATTCTCATAACTCCTCGCTGACCTGTAATTACCTGGTAGTTAATTATGCGGTCACATGTTTATACTGTTGGGCTAACGATGCCATTTCGTGACTCCAATGTGTTTCCTGTGTGTTGCCAAATTAGAACAGATAAGAAGTAGGCACTTACCTACTTATTTTTAGCAGTTAGGAAAGTATTGTCAACAGAGGCCAGCCGAGCCCAGCGGTTCAAACGTTGCTTACCATTTTCCAGTAGGAAAAGGTGTGGATGCTATGGATGTTGTAGCTTACTAATAATGAAAAATTTTACACAGGTATATTTAAAAAAAAATCTTTCTCTTTATAATATTATTAATGTGCATAACCTAATAAATTAACTCAAACTATCTGAAGTAAATACTCGCCTGTAATAGGTACCCATAGATAATACCAGATGCTTTACGTAAAATGTCAGAAATTAGATTAATTGCCAACGAACCTGTAGATTTCGGTATCGGTCACTATACTAGTACTGTTTCACAGAGGGTCTGTGGCAGAAATGACAACTATTCAGCTATTCCTAGACTTTCAAGGTGTTTAATGGGTTTTCCGTGTCCTTCCCTCAAAATGACATCTCAGTTATTTGGCTCATAGTCAGCCGCCGATGTTACACGCACCGCATGAATTTCCGATTATTTTGCCGGGTTCAATATTTTGACTACGTGCAGGAGTTAGTAACGTAATCCAATAAAACATCGCATTATACTCGAGTATGTGGCGCTGGCTTAGAATAGCATCTAGCGTTTTTCCCTTGAGTGTTAGGGGTGACTAAGGGACTCCGTGTATATAAATTTTAGGCAATAGTCAGTATACTATAATTTCAGGATAGTTTGACAACCTGTCATATTGACCTACAATAATCCTAAAACATACCTTATATATTTGTCATAACCTACATGGCGACAGCGACGGTATTTTACGTTCCTGCCCTTCATACTTACCCCTTATGCGAGAGTACAGGGTGTGATGTGTGTGTATAAAACATCCGGATATCATGTCATGGCACACGTTGCAACATCATCTCGCGGGCATAACTGGTTGTCATTTGTATGATGGCTGTCAGGAACCGCAAATAAACCGGCACGTGTGCAACTCACTTCAACGAGGCAACAGAAACAGAATGATGTATTGCTATTTTAACTCCGCAGGCGTTTCAAAGGTGGCTTTGTCAGCTCCACAGCTTAAACTGGTTAGCTATTTTAAGCTGTGTCACATCACCGGCACACAATTTACTTTGTAGGAGGAAAGATGGATGGATACAGACTGCCTTACGTTGACGGTTCCTTTCAAAGCATGAATATTATTTAAAGTTATATCGCTAATGGATATGGTCCAAAATGAGTTTATCCGCTAAAACACCAAAGTAACGGAAATGGTCTGGAAGTGTAGCAAGCTGAAGTGGCAGTAGGCTGGTCAAATAAGTCGTAAAACTGATGGACGGTGGAGGAATTGGATTCTCGAGTGGAGATCATGGCTCGGCAGGCATAGCGTTGGATGCCCTCCGGCCAGCTAGATCGATGACTTAAAAAGAGCGCTTGGTAGCGTTGAAAGTGGGTCATCGTTGCTCATAGCATTCCCTGAACCCGCTGGACGTGGCCTCCCGTCCAGCAGTGGACTTCTTCTTCTTTGCATGGGACACCAAGTCATCTGAAGACCCGATGAACCCTGGTGTCAGAGTGAACCTATACGCTGATAGGATGTGATCTGATGTGCATATAACATGATGAACTATGAGGTAGTGTATGTAAATTAGGATTTAATAGATGGAGTTACAGTATTTGCACAAATTAGGGATACGACGCGCGGTACACCTATACAGATGGTCCACTCAGTAATACGGTCGATTTTGACGCTTTCTGACTTTAACTGGAATTTCAGAGGAATTTATGGTAACAACGATGACGGTTGCCTGGAACGTCATATTTCTTGGATTAAAATTGGCTCAGAATCATATGACCTTCTGGTATCAGAATTTGCTGTTTTGATATTTTTCTACTTTGAGAATTTTGACAATGTAGCACCCTGGTTATGTAACAAACAATTCACATTTGCGAAAATCCTAAATAGGGTCAAGTGACCTTTCTATAGTATGTGCATCTCGGAGAATGGGAATTGATCAATAGTTAAACGCCTGAGAGGGAGTTAATGGCAACTAGCGTACCACCAAGTTTGAGCTGTTACAAGTTGTGCATCGGTTAATACTATCACCAAATTGCTTCTGTGTAATATAGTTTTAAACTGTATAAAGTAAATATATAAGACTAAGGTTTGTGTAAGATTGGGTAGTTACCCATACCTAAATCTGAGGTAGGTATAAAAGAAGACTCAAGATAGAACTTCCTAAAAACTAAGAATATTGCTAAGTTTTATAATAGGTATGTGAACTCTTTTAAACCAAAAATACTTATATAAATTTATCTATTCAGGTATTTTATGTGCAGTACAAGAAGTAAAAACTCATATAGGTAAAAGTTACCGTAAATAGAGTTGAGTCACAGAATTTCGGATTGTATGAATATGAGACTTAACTTTTTGTATTTAAGCTCAAGCTGTCATATTCATACAAATTGAAAATACCGATACTGAATTACGAGATCCGCGCTGCTTTAAATTAATTTCATATTTTATCCAACTCTTTTAATTTGGTTCGAAAGTACATTTTACATTTCGCTCTCTTTACAACCAGCTGCCAAAGTTGCAAACGAAATGTTGAATTGTGCGCGTTTCGCTGAAAGTTAATCAAAATGTTTAATTAATTTTCAGCAGCTTACTCAATGCCCACTCCATTACGACTTCGTTTTCAATAAACAGGTTCGAATGTCCATTATGGCCGGCGTAACCAAGTTTGGTTTCAAACCACAGACCATTACGCTAATTGGACTACGCTATTAGGCACTGTTTTTTGCGACTGAGTGAACGAATTCGCGCTGCGGTGGAGCACAAAGTTATGCACACAATATTTGCTATGTATTAGGGACTTTTGAGCTTGTGGGAATAAAATTCTGTTGCGGGTATTATATAACATATACATGCATGCCTATCAGCCAGCACTTCCTATAAATAAAACAACTATAAAATCCCAAAGATTTGAATACTTAGTTTTGCTATTTCTTAGGCTGTTCATTTGGATTAGTTACTGAACCTTAGCAGATGTTTTGGTATTGGTGAGGCTTCTGATATCTGGAGACTCAACGGTCTATGGTTTTTGAAAGGACTTTCTTATTGAATTTATCAAGTCAAGCTGCCAGAATCAGGTTTTACTGAAAATGCCTGCTCCTACGGTATCTCTTATCTACTAAATTAATAATTAAAACCTTAAGTCTTAATATTCGTAGATCTATAGTTCATGAAAGGATATTGTAATCTATTCGCCGAGCTACCAGAATTAGTTTGTACTAAAACCAGCAGCTCCAACAGTAGGGTCGCTCAGGTTCTCCTCTCCAGTATCCCTAATAACTAAGAAGTGAAGTCTCGAGTATCACAAGTCTGTGGTTTATGAAAGGATATTGTATTCGCGCCGCACTGAGTTAGGTTGTACTGCACCAGCCAACTGTAACAGTGTTTAGGTGAAGATAGGTATGATTCTCCAGCGTTTTCATTAATTTTACTCTGTGGCGAGTTTCGCTAAGTCTATTATAAAGTTATCTCCACATAAATATATAGGTATATCCACGAAAGACTTACTATAGAACGTGTATTTTATAAGCGTATAAATGTAGAGTGCATATATATTTTTTATTATAATATGGGTTATAATATTTATGATACGTTATGAAAATAATATTGAATGCTTGCGTATCATAAAACCAGTATCATGTCAAATTATACACACTTACCTGAAATAATCTTAAAAACATCAGTGATGTGCACATTTTTCATTCATTACCTTTGATGTTCATTTGTTTTTTAGTCTGACATTTACGGCAAGCAATATCATTTGTGAAATGACCTTTTCTTTCGTAATAATGGTTGTAAAGGTTCAAAATTACCCCCGATGTGACACAAAACGCAGATTACTGATGATAAATCATGAGAAGTAAGCACTAAAATGAAAGGGCAGCTGATAAGATTATCATTATGTCGTAATTTGTTTAAGTACTTTGGGTGTTAAGACCAAATACTTTGATAGAATCAGCTTTGTAACACTGTGTAACACAGGGTTATTTAAAATGAGATGAAGCTGGAAATGCTGATAGTATCGTACCGCTAAAATATCCATATTATACGCATACAAAAACAAAATCTGCAGTTTTTACTAAAAAAAAAATACGTCGTTGTACAACCGAAGGGACGACTTATTACCTGCTAATTCTATGGATCAGATTAATGACGATACTTCTTTTTCAGGCATCCTTTGTTTCATAAGACACATCTATGTGTAACAGTACATGTAGGTACAAATACATTTCTGGTCTCACTTTTTGTCCTCGCAGGGCTCCCTCGACCATATTATTTACTCACATTTTGCCGGTAAGTAACGACTTCGATGTTCTCGTAAAAAATGTGTCGACTTTCAGTCTGGCCGGCATAACCATAAAATATTTAAGGTGAGTTAAGCACTCCGGTTATCATTTTGAGTACCTAATTACTTAAAAGGTGGTTCTGACTGTCTGGTCTGTTCTAAAATAACGGGCGCCAGGTGGTATATTACCTGCACACTAACCTTCCAATAAAGGGATCAGGTTATACTGGTTTTTATTAGTATTTGTATGAAAAACCACCATTAGCTGGCCCTTTGAATGGTGAGTTTATTGTGCTGACGATTATGCATAGGTTTTTTACATTTTAAGGTGATCTAAGTATGTCAACTAGGACCAAAATCTTTACCAATGTTCCACTGTTGTCATGATGTAGATAATAAAATGTGTTGACTACTACTTATTTCATAATCTGCCCTAGGTAAAATACGTAGGTAGTGAATAAGGCAATACCTCCCGATATGCCCATGTCCAGCAGTGGACTGTTGTGGCTGGTAAGGTAAAAGAGTTCTGTTTCGTATAAGGCAATGTATTACTTTTATTTGTAATTTTCCCACATGACACATATTAGGTGTTTTATGTATGAAGTATATAGGAAGTAAATACATTAGAATAATATTTCTGGTTGTCGCTACACACTCTGAAGCTTAATGACATCCTCGTAAGATGAAGATTTTCGTTGACTTCTTTGCAGGTGTGTTTTTTCCTTATGAGAAAATCTTTGAACCATACATTCAGGCCAGGGTTGTAATCAGAATCGAAATAATTATGTATCAAAGGCTGACTTCAATAGGTACTTTTTGAAAGGTGAGGTCGGGCTTACCGTATAAGCTGTACGTAGGTGGTTTGATTTTCCATATTTGAACGCTTGTCGGTTTAACACTGTGCAACAAGTTTACTCTGCCAATAAGCCAAAGCTTATTTCGTCTTCTTATTACTTCGGGCCTTTATTTGGCCCCTTATCACACCTTTAGGGCGTCTATTTTCATGTCGGTAAGTATGTCGGCTTGGCACATCTTATTGCTATACCTATAAATATAAACCTAACGACCATAGCTATTTTCAATATGCTAACAAGTGCACTTAAAGGGTGATTGAGTCCAGTAACACAGTTAAACACAGGATATTCCCATTTTTCTTTGAAACCAGTATACACACCGCATCACGCTGCAAATACTACTCTGCTTCCATCTTGAGGAGTAGGATGCACATTTTATCTCTTTCACTACATGGACAATCCTAGGCGTTTGTTTCTCGCGATTGAAAAAGATAGTTTTGCGTAGCTTCAACAAGTCTCAAGGAATTACTTGCAAGTACTTATTGCTTTCTTTTAAATCAGAACGTGTTAGTCACTACCTACCGTACCACGCTGCAAATACCGCCCTGCTTCCATCTTGAGGAGTAGGGGGCACATTTTATCTCTTCCACTACATGGACCACCCTAGGCGTTTGTTTCTCGCGATTGATAACGACTACGCATTATGCGACGCTCCAACAGGTCTTAGGAAGCTTTCGGATATATCGAGTGTAATGGTGATGATGACTGATGATGCCTTAGGTTTATCCCTGCTGTTTGAGCTGGTTTGTGTTTTTTTGTTGATAACACCGGTCTTATACGTACATCTGTTAAAGCTGTACACTTACCTACTTGTAATACTTAATAAGCAGTTTTTTCCGGAATTTAGCAATTTCAAAAGTAAAATTGACAGATTCTGGCAGATTTTATTCATAAAAAAGCTACATGTTCAAAATCTGCCAGAATTCGATTAAAACCCTTCTCATTGATTGATTATGAGAAGTATAAGTCACTATGTTTATCTACAGGTATTTTATACCTAATTCTACTCAACCTATTTATCGACCTTTTACCTACAGGCCTTCACGCACACTCAACCTTGGAAAGTACCAATTATATCATAACTAAAATTAGTGTGTCTGTTCACACCCTATGAGCCATGGGATCATTATATTTATCTTAATTATTACTTTTGTCCGTGTGTACAAGCCATTTCCATTTGCCTAACTAGTTAAAACCAGAAATCGCTGTTTTACCTCACCACAAACAAAAACCTTGTCACAGTATCTCTTACACAAAAAACAGGAAAACAGATTTGAAAAAGGGAATAATAACAGTACAAAAGGAAAATTAATACCTGCTAAAGATCATCAAGGGTATTTTGTTGCTCGTTACAAAGCGGGGAGAATGATCGTCGTCATTTCGGTAACAATTTGAAACGGGGCAAATTCAACTCTTTCTTATTACGGCGCTCGCACACCTCCCGAAAGTTTTTGTGGTATTTTGCCGAACCCAGCCGAAAACACTTTTCAAAATCTTACACGAATACTGGATATCATCTCACAGGTTATGGCGCTTTACACAAATAACGTCCGTTTTGACGTTATTTTTGCGCTGCGCTATCGCAGCGTTAAGAAAATGAGAATTGCCTTAATCCCATATAAATAGGATGACACATAACCAACGTGCATTGACGGATGCAGCTGTCAAACTGTTTGACAGACGTTTCCGTATTTATATGGGTTTAAGGTGGATATTTGGAGGTTTTTCCCCGGCAGATTCAAAGCGCCCGGGTTTTAATCAGGCAGTTGCCCATCTCTGGCTGTCACAGGTAGTTTTTTGTATAATGGCTGTCAAATATCGCAATATCATCCGGTTCGCATACAAATCACCTTAGACAGATAATCATTGGTATATCGTCGCATAAGATTGCAGCTGTGACAAGTTGTCATTTGTAGGGTGCCTGTCATGAATCGCAATATCGTTGCTGGACGTGTTACTTATGCGATTTACATTCATTGGTATGTCAACGCATTGAAATGTGGCTGTCAAAGATTGTCATTTTTGTGCTGGCTGATACTAACCGCAATTTTATCCAGTATGTGTGCGATTCACCTTATTATTTTAATCTGAGCTTCCCCGGGAATGCCGTCGTATTCATCATACCATGACGGTATTAAATAAAGCTGTGTGCTTACTGCTTATTGCGTCATAAAAGTTTACCTTTGCTTTATGTACGTAGATTAAATATTTTATTTTTATTTTGGGAGGTTAACAGCACAGCACAACACAGGGTACCTAGGTGTAGGTAGGATTAACCATAACCATAACAGCCACAACAGTTTACTGCTGGACATGGGCCTCCCCCTATCGGGGGATTGCCATACCTACTCACCACGCTTGGCAGGCAAATTGGTGAACGCAGTGCAAGATGTTGCATTGACAAGGAACGCTGCTGCCCATTCCCTCGGGTAGATTTGGGGTGATTCTATTCTAAGCCGACATGACACAGCCATAGGTAGGATTGAATACCAAATTTTAAAACACTCCGAGGAAGATTATACAATTTTTGGAAAACGTGCAAAGTTTTCCACCGCAGGCAGGATATGTACTGACGACGCCACTACTGGGCTACTGGTAACGCCTAGATAAAGCTATTCGGGACGCTATTACTAAGTATTGATTAAGGCACTTAGCTTGACAAAACTTCTATACGAAAACACAATGCAAAATTAGCACCTATCTCTCCAACTTCGCAAGTATCCACCCTGTATTGTGCACTAGCCCCTAGTGTGCATTAAATAAAGTCATAATGGCTATTTTACTTAACCTGCTCCCCTGCCACCGGATTGGCATACACTGCAGATTATCTTGAGTTTAATGTAATGATGCCTGTACCTTGACCAGCAATGTACGCTAAAACTGGCCGGCAAGGTAGTGAAATAACCACTATAGTGTCCAAACAAATGCTTTCCTGTCGAGAGCCGGCAATGTGGTGGTCCCGTCTAAGGGAATATTTCTCAGGAAATCTTCAGAAACTCTTGTTATGTTAGTCAGTGGTGAATGTATCAGGAAAAATGTAGAAAATTGAAATTCAAGTTCTGTGAGTGTTTAAAAAGTCAGATTCATTGCAGTCAGATTTGGAGCGCTCGAACTTAAGAAAGAAACGATGCACATCTTGTGTAATAATTTTAACCTGGTTGCAGACACCTTAGCCTTGCCCATGCCAGGCATTTTCAGCTAATATCGAACAACGAATAATAAATGAACCTTTTTAATTATTTGACGGCAATGATGAATCTTATAACTGTCTCAAGTGCTACCCAGGCCGAAAATTCCGCTAAAATAAGCAGTGAAATAGGGACAATTCGCACTGAGGTGTCCAGTATAAGAAACCTCATAGAAAAAACTGAGAAGCAAATTGCTGACGTGAACTCTGCTCAAGCAGCAATGCAGACTGAAATCACAGCCCTAAAAGAATCTACAACAAATTTGGATCACAAAGTTGATTCCATAGAAACTGAAATGCAGAAACTAAAGCCGGGCACTTCACAATTATCTTATGATAGTTTAATGCTTGAGTTCAATGAGCGAAACTTAAGAAGCAAGAACATAATCATTGTGGGGATCCCGGAGTTAAACGCTAAAGACCCAAAAGAGCGTCATAACCATGACAAACTTGGCATACAAAGATTGTCCTGAACCGGTGAAAATAATTCGTCTGGGTCCTGAAAAACACCGCCCATTGAAAGTATGTTTTGAATCAGCTAATGTTCCTAATATAAACTTATACTGCGAAACAGAAATTCCCTAGAAAATGATACTGCAAAAATATATTCTGACCAGACGCCCTACCAGAAAACTTACCTTAACAATCTTAAAGAAGAACTGCAACTTCGAACATCTAACGGTGAACAGAACCTGCGCATTAAGTTTTTCAGAGGTATTCCAAAAATTATTACTGAGGTATCAAAAAACTAACTCCAAGCCCTAACTATGATAATCTAGACAAATATAATAATACTACGCATGCTGTTACGACTACATATGACAAAATAGTCACTAATAAGAAATCTTTAAAATTCTTTTATGCTAATGCTCGTAGCATCGTAAAAGCTGGAAAATTTGTTGAGTTGCGTTGCGTGGTCCAATCGTTTCCCTCGACTATTCATGTTATTATTCTATCAGAAACATGGATCAAAACAGACGATAAAGCTGAACAACTACAACTGCCCGGATATACGCATCACTACAATCACCGGACAGATTCTGGAGGAGGAGGAGTCTCAATCTTCGTCCACAACAATATAAAACATCACCTAATAGAAGAAACTATACAAGACGATAACCATTTTCTAGGGTTCATATAGAAAAATTCTCAGTGGATATAGGAGCTGTATACAAACCAGGCCGAACAAACAATGATGATTTTTTGGAAGAATTTTCTACACAAATACAAAGGTATCAACGAGCAGTGGTGTTTGGAGATTTTAACTTCGATCTACTTAAGCCAGACGAACATGTCAAAGAATACAAAGAAACAATAAAAGAAAATGGATATCTCATCTTAAACAAACCGGAAACTAAATAAGCAAACTGTACCCGTGAAACTTCAACGAGGAAATCTCTCCTAGACCACGTAACTACAAATCTAAAGCAACACAAATATCATCTTACTATCATTGAATCTGCGATGTCTGATCACAAACAGATTTATTTCGAAATAGAAAGATTGCAACCTGAACCCATAAAAAAGAAAAAATATCAAGCTATAGACTATGCCCTACTCTATAAAACAACTGAACTGCATTTAAAGCAACTAAACGGCAATGAAGAATATGAAGCTATAGAAGAAAGAATAAATTTCTGTATCGAAAATAGCAAACTAGATAAGACGAAAATTTTGACCCCACCAAAACAGGATTGGATCAACAAGAACCTAATAAACGAAATAAATAAGAAAAATGAATTATGGCATGAACACGTGAAGAATCCCAAGAACAAGACAATTGAAGAAAAATTTATTAAACAGAGAACTAAAACAAATAACTACATCCAAAGTACAAAAACTAAATATTATCATAACAAGTTTTCTGCTTGTAAAAATCAGCCGAGAAAGATGTGGACCTTATTTAATGACCTTTCTAACAACAAAAACACAGAAAAAAAACATACCATCCAAACTTCAAACTCAAAAAGGCATAATAACCAGCAAACTAGAAATTTGTGAACTCTTTAATGAATATTTCTCAACAGTTGGTTCAGATTTAGCGAAAGAAATCCCAACCAAATATCACAATAATAAAGTTTTTACTAAAGCTACAGCTCCCAATCTTAAAAATCGCCAACTCTCGTCAATAGATCCAGTAAGTACTGAAGAAGTAGTCAAAATTATCGATAATTTAACACAAACTCAGGTATAGATGGAATCAATGTAAAAGCTATAAAATGCATCAAGAACCTGGTCGCTGATAAACTAGCACGATCTATTAATAAGTGTCTGGGTGAGGGTAGATTCCCCGATAGTCTCAAAGTTGCCAAAGTGACTCCTATTTACAAAGCTGGAAGTAAATTAGATCCCGGGAACTATCGCCCCATTTCAGTCCTCCCAGTTCTATCAAAGATCTTTGAGAGAGTATTATATGACAGACTAGAAAAGTATTTAAGCTCAATAGACTTTCTCTTTAAAAAACAGTACGGTTTTAGGCCAAGATCTAGTACCCTGTCGGCCACTGTAGATTTGGTAACTAACTTAAAAAACAAGATAGATCAGAAAGAAATTGGATTAGGAGTATTTATCGACCTTAAGAAAGCTTTCGATACTGTTAGCCATGAAATACTTCTAAATAAGTTACAAGACATTAGAATCACGGGGACCGCGCACAAAATCTTTAAATCGTACCTCTCACATCGACAACAAATTGTTAAAATATCGGATAAACAGAGTTCTCCAAAACCAATCACATTCGGAGTCCCACAGGGATCTATTCTTGGCCCCCTATTGTTTTTAGTATATATTAATAATATTAATAGCTTAAATCTTAATGGGGATGTATCGCTATATGCAGACGATACGAGTATCTTTTACTTTGGCAAAAAAATGGAAGATATTATTCAAAATGCTAAAGCAGATCCCACCCAAAACATAAATGTGAAAGGCTGCCAAGTTCGACAATATTGGAATGCTTCGCCTATAAAAGAAGTGAGATCTAAATAAGTACCAAGTTCCATACACAGACCTCAGTTAAAAATAGTTACAGGAATGCACACTTGATTTTCCGCAGTTTGGAAAGTAGATTCTGAATAAATATCATATTAATACCTAAAATTCTAATACTTACAAAAACGCAAACCTGTTTTTTCAGCAGTTTCCTTTCCTACTTTTTAATGATATAACTTGGCAAGTTTTCACACACTTTGTTATTTATAAACCTACAAAACGCAATGAGTCAAGTATATAATTTTCTATTAAAACTTGCCAAGTTATATCATTAAAAAGTAGGAAAGGAAACTGCTGAAAAACAGGTTTGCGTTTTTGTAAGTATTAGAATTTTAGGTATTAATATGATATTTATTCAGAATCTACTTTCCAAACTGCGGAAAATCAAGTGTGCATTCCTGTAACTATTTTTAACTGAGGTCTGTGTATGGAACTTGGTACTTATTTAGATCTCACTTCTTTTATAGGCGAAGCATTCCAATATTGTCGAACTTGGCAGCCTTTCACATTTATGTTTTGGGTGGGATTTCATTTATTTTTGTAAGGTTTTCGGTCGGTTGCAATTTTAGGTCGGTACGACCATTGGAAGATATAGATAATTTTTGTATTAGTTCCTTAGGGGTATGAATTTACACCTTCATTATTTTTAAAACCGACTCACACTTGGCTATTTTCAGATTTTTTCCTTTACCTTGACCTAAAGACCTACCCCTATGCCAAATTTCAAGTCAATACGACCACTGGAAGTGGTCTAGGTTTTTGATGAGTGAGTGAGTCAGTCAGTCAGTGAGTGTATAGTAAAAATAGCGATTTTCTGACGTCAATATCTCAAGACCTACAATAGGTACATTAATGAAATTTTGTATTTTAGATGAGTAAGTAGATCTCAACAGATACTAGAAATTTCATATGCGTAGATAAAATAGATTTTGAGTTATAGGTGGGTCGAACTTGGCCCGAAATGGTTCGTGTAATATAACCCACGGCCGGTGTGTCGCTCGAACTTGGCTGACACACTGCCGTGTGTCTAGATCTAGATAAACTTAACACCTGGTTTCAAAGTAATCAATTGACTATCAATATAAATAAAACACATTACGTTATCTTTGCAGCAAAAAACAAAAAAATTGGAAACTTTGAGCCCCTCTCCATTAACAACCAAATAATCAATCGCACAAACAACGAAAAATACCTCGGTTTGATACTGGACTCGGACCTCTGCAGGAAACCTCAAATCGAAAAAATTACCTCTAAAATAAAGGCACTCACAGGCGCCCTTCGAAACATTGTTAGATACCTACCTAAAAATATGAGATATAATATATACAATACGATGGTCAAGCCTCACATAGAATACCTAATCGAGATTTGGGGTCTATCAGCAAAAAAAAATCTAATTCCTATCCAGATAGCACAAAATAAGTTAATTAAAGTTCTGTTTCACTACGATTTTCTAACACCAACAAATATCTTATACAAAGAAACCAAACTCTTAAACATTAAACAAACATTTGAATATTACACATGCTTATTAATAAGAAAAATACTCCGTAAAGATATACATACATACCCATCTAACATTCACGAAAAAGAAACAAATTCAAACGAAACTTCTCAGAAATGCAAATAATCTCGTACTTCGTCCACCAAGAACCAATTACGGAAAAAATAATACTACTTACCTAAGTGCTCAAATCTACAACAAAATTCCAAACGACATAAAAGAAGCTAAATTAACCCACTTGTTTAAAAAACTGTTAAAAACCTTCATACTTAAGCAAAACGAAGAGGGCCACATCTAGACAACGCTGATCATTGTAACGAGCCTGCGTTGACCTACATTTCATTTTTTAACTGTATTCGGTCTCGCGGTACATTGATAGATACTGAGTACTTACCAAAGTGTTTGCGATATTATTATACTCCTACCTACAACCATGCTCTTTTATACAAGGTGTTCCAAAGGAAATACATTAAATTGGAGACGTTGTGTAGACCATTGTACTGAACAATTTCCATTATGGCACCAAGTTTGAATTCTCAACAATTAAGAAGTTAAAATTTTCATACAAACTAAATGCCTACATTTACTACAACCATTATGTATTACCCCTTATCCAAGATTGCAACCTTGCATTTTTAACTTGTTGGATTTGAATCTTCGAAAAAGTTTGGAACATAGTTGTCTATGTTTTAAATTTAAACAAAAACTTAAGATAAAAGATCTCTTTCTTGGTGTCAAATTTATTTTATTGCCGCCTCAAACTAAAAACTTCTTTTGATTTAGTGCACCCATAGAGACGCAAAGACAAAGGGCCAATCAGAGAACCCAGTAGACTGTAGTGTCAGTTGTGTCAGTTTTTGACCAACATGACATTCGACCTTGGTCTACGCCACGACTGTTGCCTTGGCAACTAAATTACCGCCAAAACCGTTGCCTTGTCAACAGTTGTGGCGGTAATTTCAAAAGTTTTTCCAAGACGGCAACATGACATAAATAAAGGTCATAATCAATAAAGCTCCTTTCATACTGTGGGACTCAATTAAATTTAACAAATTTAAGTTGCTAATCACTTCTAAACGAGTGGTTTTCATAACTTGGCCCCATAACGAAAATTATTCGGTACGATGGCCTACACAACGTCTCCAATTTAATGTATTTACATTGGAACACCTTGTATATAAAAAAATACTGTTTGATTTTAATTAATATTTGCATGTAAGTGAATTTTTGTAATTCTTTTTGTGAATAAATGTCTTTAAACCTAACCTTCGATGAAAAACCAGATATATCTGCACCTACCTATGTTTTTCCCATAAATATAAGTACCTACCTACGTACATACAGGTAGGTGTTCTGTGTTTGTACGCTGTCCATGGTCTACCTATGCAATGCGCTGAGATATTTGCCTGTCTTCGGAAGCGGGTGGAATATTGCCTGAGAAATAGCCCGGTGCAGGCGTATTGTTGGTAGCGACGTGAATGATGACGACGGCTATTTAGATGCCTTGAATATACTGAAAATATGGAAACGAATTTAACTGAACTTAGAACTTCAGTTCATTTTTTATTTGAACTACGGGTAAAAGCCAATTTAGCAATTTTCACTCCATTAACTGCAGCTGCAACATGTTCCATATATTTGTTCTGTGGGTGGGCCTCACTTTGTCTTCGTGTAGAGTCGTCCAACGACCCGATGAACCATGGCGTCAGAGTTTTACAACCGTCTGCTTCGAGCTGGGCCGCTAAGGCTATCAATTCTGTTTTGTTGCGGAAACTGGAACAGCTAAAACACCTCAACTTTTCCCAAATCCTTAGAACTTTGCAACGCATGCGATAACCCTGTACTACGATAATACTGTTTGCAAAATTTTTAAGGCCATTACACACGCGCGCGTAACTGCGCGATTTATCAGCGTCGTGATAGCCGCGCCGCTAAGCCGCGCGATAAGTCGCTTCGGTGTGACACGCACGCGGTAGAGGTGGGGTGGTAAAAGCTTTTGTTATTTTTCTGTAACAGGTGAAAATAGCTAAAAGTCACACACATCGCTACACACTCAAGATGGAAGAATTTTTCCGAACGCGACTTAGGTAAGCAAGCTTACTTTTTCTACGGAACGTATGTCATTCATAAGTTCCATGTAAATATTACACACGAATGTCTTTTTAACTTTTATATTAAATATTAAATGTAATGGCAGCATTTCGAGCTAAAATACTTACAGAAATTCCGTATAAGTACTGTTTCCCAGAAGAGAGAAGTAGAAACAGAAATAGAGATTAGAACTTCGTTTCGCTGAAAAAGTGATAATAAGTATATCTAAAGATAGTAGTATTTATTTTTAAGAATCTAGTTTTTTGTGAGTACGCGGAAATGCTGAAAAGAAAGTATCAAATACTAACAATAAGGAGCCACCTGCCAAGCCCTAAAACCCCGTGTGTCGTTTGACATACACATACAGGGGGAGCAAAGGTGGATGTTTATAGATAACCATGGATAAAGAACGATGGATGACAGCAGAAATTGCTGGAAGGAAACATCACAATTTGTGGGATCAGTGTGCTCACGGCTTTACGCTGTGTTTACGCTACGTTTTAATTTGATAAAAAGTATACCTTTTGCTTTTTAAAATACCTAGGCGTTCCTATTATTAAATTTTTCGGTAGGTTCGCGCGACATTCTCTCTCCCTTCATGTGGGGCATTTATTGCATTTCATACATCAAAGATCACTCAACTCGATTTACAAAGTAATGAAAGACAACTACTAACAAATACTGTTATGTTATATGCCCATAGAGCAAAATTTGATAACATTTTAGTTTGGGCTGAGTACACAAAGGCCGGCGAACAAAGATGGAGCACAAAGCTCGTATCGGAACTACGTTTCTGTTCAATTTCCAATTCGGATTCACGTATTTTTCATCGGCTTGTAATCCGGTGCACTCGCGGGGCCGGGAACCTGCTGCACCACAGTAAAAATAGGAAACAGTATAAAGTATGCATTGATAGCTCAGTGGCAGAGTGGTGGGACGATCCGGGTTTGATCCCCGGTCGCTGCTTGACATTCTTTTAATTTTATAAAACAAATGCTGAATAATATTATAAAACAAGTGCTTAAAACCCCAAATATATAATAGTCCGAGCGACGGCAGGTCTCAACCATATCTCACAAAAGAATAGAATATTTTAGCTATGTACGGGTAGAGGAGCTCTAGTACTTCGGATTGGTCGTGGTCTGCCGCGGCGCAGCTTGGCACGTTTGGCGGAGTAGCTAAAAGTTTGCCCTCTGAAAAAAGTTAAAAATATGTCATCGAAGAATAGAATGAGACATGGCTGTAGCGATAGAAGCAGTTTAGTACAGCGTATTAATCTTGGTCTGCCGGCTGCTATCTTGGCACGTTTTGCGGAGTAGCTAAAAGTATGCCCTCTTAAAAAAGTAAAAAATATCTCATCGAAGAATAGAATGAAAATATATCGTACCGATAGCTTGCTTGAGTCTGCCTACATATATACTGGTCTGCCTGGCCACAGCCTGGCAGTTTTCCCGGTCCGACCACTTTTACTTATTTTAGTAAAAATTTTATCTCTTCGAATAAAAGAATAAAAATATGTCGTACCGATAGCCTGCTTAAGAGGGCTTTCACGTTTTTCTCAGAAACAAAAATGTGCGCCACTCAAATTTGAACATAAACTTATACGCATTGAGTCGAATTTCCCGTGGTAGCGGACGCGCGACTCAAGCACGGAGTGTCATTTTGCGGAATTTAGAGGTGTTTTTGAATATTTTTAACAATAACATTTTAATGAATAAAAATTCATTTCTTTTGCAATTTAACTAAATACATTTTCTTCTCACACATATTTTTTTTTCGAATTTATCTGTTGGTAGTTTTTCATACAGAAGCCATTAAAATAGAGAAATATTTTGCCAAAATTCGAATACGAAAACGTATTTTTTAGCTAGGTTGTGGAATGAAATTGAAAAATGTACAAAATAAAGTTTGTTCTCGAAGATATCTTCTATGCATATGTAAAATTGGTATTTTGTTACAGTGTACCATAGATCTAAAACTCAGGCCTAATTTGAGGTCTTCTCCTACATTTTCAGTAACTTGTTTTAGTTTTCGCTGTTTTACTATAAGTAATAAATTAAAATATTAAAATGTTCATAATACATTTTTTAGATAAAGATGTGTTTGACTCGATGTATAAGATATTTTATTTTTTTACCGTACAGTTTAACTTAAAAACTGATTTTTATAACGCCTATTTTCGGTAATTTGCCAGAAAAAGTTGATAGCAGCCTTAAGTCTGCCTAGAAAAATACTGGTCTGCCTGACCACAGCCTGGCAGTTTTCCAGCTCCGACCTCATTTACTTTTTTTTGAGAAACTTTTATTTCTTCGAATAACAGAATGAAACTAAGTTGTAAAAATAGTTTATTTACAGCTGAACACATATCCCTTGGTCTGCCTGAGCTCAGTCCGGTAGTTTCTCCGATGCGATCACTTTTCAATCTCAGTAAATTTCAATTTTAAAGGACCCTGACTTTGTTTATTAGGGAGTGGGCCCCTCCAATAAAATGAAAATTTGTCAGTGTATAGAAGTGAGATTTACAGAGCTGTCATGTCTCAATGTCCAGATGAAGAAAATGTTTTCCCAAGTATTATATTTTCGAAATAATTACTACGAATACATCTGAAGGTGTAGATTCTTGAAATTAACATACTTATTATTCATCTGTAAATCTCACTTCTATACACTGACAAATTTTCATTTTATTGACGGGGCCCACTCCCTAATAAACAAAGTCAGGGTCCTTTAAAATTGAAATTTACTGAGAGTGAAAAGTGATCGCATTGGAGAAACTACCGGACTGAGCTCAGGCAGACCAAGGGATATGTGTTCAGCTGTAAATAAACTATTTTTACAACTTAGTTTCATTCTGTTATTCGAAGAAATAAAAAATTCTCAAAAAAAAGTAAATGTGGTCGGAGCTGGAAAACTGCCAGGCTGTGGTCAGGCAGACCAGTATTTTTCTAGGCAGACTTAAGCAAGCTATCGGTATGACATATTTTTTTTCTTTTTTTCGAAGAGATAAAATTTTCACTTAAAAAGTAAAAGTGGTCGGACCGGGAAAACTGCCAGGCTGTGGCCAGGCAGACCAGTATATATGTAGGCAGACTCAAGCAAGCTATCGGTACGATATATTTTCATTCTATTCTTCGATGAGATATTTTTTACTTTTTTAAGAGGGCATACTTTTAGCTACTCCGCAAAACGTGCCAAGATAGCAGCCGGCAGACCAAGATTTATACGCTTTACTAAACTGCTCCTATCGCTACAGCCATGTCTCATTCTATTCTTCGATGAGATAAGTATTTTTAACTTTTTTCAGAGGGCAAACTTTTAGCTACTCCGCCAAAAGTGCCAAGCTGCGCCGCGGCAGACCACGACCAATCCGAAGTACTAGAGCTCCTCTACCCGTACATAGCTAAAATATTCTATTCTTTTGTGAGATATGGTTGAGACCTGCCGTCGCTCGGACTATAAGACAAGTACTTAAAATTGACCTGTAACTGGCATCATCCCTATTTCCCTGGCCCCTGTTTCACGGGTCATAGAATTTCACCTATTGTTGGTTGGTTGCTTGGCACTTTATCAAGTTTGGCAGGCGGGTTAGCGGGCAATATGCATTGTGCAAGGTGTTGTATTTAAAGAAAAAGCTCTGTAAGCCATTCTCTGGAGAGGTATCTAAATCACCCTACGACACCTAGGGTGATGGATAATTGAGAGACAAACTCAAACCAGTTTAACGTGGCTCAAATTTCAATAATATCTACACCTATGTAGTTTCCGTCAAGTTAACTAACTGCTCTCATATTTGGACTGTGGCCTTTGACTGGCACAAAAGAAAACTCGTCAATGCATCGGACAGTGTGTACTTAGCTTTACATTGTGTCTGTACATATTTTATTAGTTTTTCAGACTGCTTTATTGAGACCTTTTTGAATTCTATTGGAAACTCTATCTTATTTTGCAAATGATTCCTATTGTAAGCATTTTTTTTTGTAGGATAAGGAATTTCGTAGAGCCACTATAACTTTCAGTTTTCTTAACTGACTATAGTAATTTATGAAAATATTTAAACACAAAACCCTTTTAAAGCTAGTCACTAAACTTTCACCATTATTTTCAGCTTTCACGAAGATGAGACTAAGCACTAGAAAAGTGGAAAACTTGTGCAAAAAATATTGGCAAAGTTTTCAAACAGTTAATGATACTTTTACCCTTCAACGTGACTACGCTCTTTTCTAGTACTTACTTATTTAGTTTGTTTTCTTACGGCCTAATAGACGTCGGTATTATTATTATTATTGTGTGAATGAGTAGGTACCTACCTTAGGTAAAAAAAATTACAATGATAAATTTTTTAAATGGCATATATTTATTAATTACATTAATGTACCCCACTTTAAAATAAGTTTGAATAACCTCTCTCTACAATAATTTTTGTTTCGCCAGCATATCACGTTACTCATCTAAGAGACCAAGTTGTGCTGGTTTTTCATACAAATACTATGAAAATCCAGTATTAGTTGACCCCTTTAACAGGCAAATACCATCCTTAGAAATGCTTACAATAAATTTTATTCTAAACCTAGAAAACGCTATTTAATTAAATCACAATTCAGACGTGGATTGGATAAAAACGTCAGCGATACAGATTTGTTGGATGCTAATCTAATCTAATTTAAAATTAATCTGGAAGATGAAAAGCAGCCTGGAGGCCCGGCCCTCGGAAAATTGAGATGTTTCGGCTTTCTCGTAAATTTCATTAAGGACAACCGCTGGGAGTATTCTAAAAGAAATATAAAAGATGTAGGTACATACATGTTACAGAGGAGATACAAAGTCGGTTTGTTGTGAATACGCTTAGTAAAGATATTTTGGTAAACTCGAACTAGATTCTAGATTCAAAAACTTTATCTCCAAGTAGATTCACAAATAACACTTTTAGATCAGTTCTGTCTGACCTTCGATATGTTAATCGCTTGTCATTATTATCATTACCTATATCACTATCATACAGAGATAACTTAACACAGAATAAAATAATATTGTACGTAGTACAAAATTGACAGCTAAGTCAAATTTAACCAATAACTAGGACTTTACAAAAAAGTGTCTGTCAAATTAAATAAGATGGCACTCGCGTGGCTGTTAAACTCCTAAATAAAACTGGACAAGTGCTGGCCAATCGGGAATTTTAATTCTCTTATCTAACCTTAAATTAGCGCTGTCACTTTCGGATACATAGTTTTTGAAGAGGATAGGAGATATCTAAGTCCTGTCATGTTTAAACATGTCACTTCTTCGCCATTTCGCCTAATTATGGCAGATAACGCATATTTTCGGTCAAATCATGAAAAATTGTGATTATATGCTGTCCTTTTCTAAACTTATTTTAACAGAAAGTGATAGCGCGTATTTAAGGTAAGTTAATAGAATTTAGTTCCCGAATTGCAGCGTTGACGAAAATGGGTTTCTGTAGAATGAATTAAACCAACAACAAAAAACTATTTTTCAATCTTCTATTCTAAGAAGATTTAAGTTGTAACCGGCCCGAATGCTGACTGTAGTCTATTGCAGAGTTAATAAACAAAGAAACGCAAATTGAGTGTATTACGTCGAATGTTTTGTATCACAAATGTGCGCAACCATCAAAAGCGTAATAAAACATGGTACTACTCATGGCAACCATTACAATGTCGGTTTTAAGTTCCACCATAAAACCCATGGAAAAGTTACCGAAATATTCACATATTCACGGTGATATCGCTTCTAGACGCGGTGATAAAGATTTATGACTCAATAATACTTTGATTATTTCTGAGATTCAAGCGAGTAGACGTTTACGATGCATGCGGCTCCATATTTAGGCAATAATGTCCTCTATTACCGTCCCGTAGCGTAGTAAACGGAATCGATTTCTGCCTTAAAGGTTTGCCCGTGGAATATTTTCGTAGAGAACCCGACTTTTTTTAGGATAGAAGTCCTTGGCAGTCGGAAGCAGAAAATACCTAGAAACGGGAAGCGCAATGCACACGAAGTATTTGCCATACATCGTGGCGACATCGGTCAATTGTCGAGATTTTCTAACATCAGTGTCGGAGAGCTTAGTTTACCAGATAATGTTCCAAACAATTATCAGCTAATATGTGAATCCGATAGAATCTTTGCGTCGAGAAGAACATTCGTCGGTTATACCTACAATCTAGTATTCCATTATTTCAATCAATGTTTACTTTAGAATACCTAAGTCGCGCCACCAGCCTCTACCTAAATAAGTACGTTGTCTCGATATGATTTTGACCGAACAGTTTCTACCCCACTGGAAAGTAAACATAGAGTAAACAAATTATCTCATGTAGTCAAACTAGAAGGTGCCAGGCTATCACTTGCAGCGAGGCTGACGCGGCACCTGCGCTGATTCTGTTATGCGCTCATCAAACTAATTTTAAACTTCCTCATGCTTTCGAACTATGTAGAAATGGCTACCTCCAATAGGTTGTTGAGATAATTTTTTATACACAATCATCTAAAGAGGTAGAGTCAAAATTTTTGGTAACTAGTTGAGAAATTAGGTGCCTAAAACTTCCAGCATGGCCTTCCCAAATTATTATTGACGAAATATCTAGATTTTCATTATCGTGTAGGTGAACTAAAGTTTTGATGGATTTACCTACCAACCGATTCAAGTGGAATAAGCCAACAATAACTCGTTTCGAGACCGCTGAATTGAACTTTATTACGACCATTTAAATTATGACGCCTGTAAATTGATGATAGAGGCACGCCCATTCATTCATCTCATAACGGCGTTCCCTTTTACACTTACTCATTTGGAACTTCTCTGGAAATATCCATAACGTGTACAAACGCCTTGATGCAAATGACTTGCCTCTGCGCTATAGTTGATGTCTTTGGGATCTTGATCTTGAGATCGTGAGTTCGATTGTTTACAATAATCAGTTTGAAAATCGTGAGGATAGTCCGCAAACATTTTTGAGGAGAAGGACTTATGATTTTACAATTTCAGAAGCAGCAGATGAAAAGCATTGCTGAAAGAGGCCGATTTGTATATAGGTTTCTAGAGGTATATTTTCTGATAATTGGGTACAAAATTTTACCACATATTAACTTTGATGCTCAAAAAATCAACTGTTTGATACACCTACAGAAACCGTAGCTCGTCGCTGGTAGATTTGAAAACCTTTTCATGTTTTCCAAATGAAATGGGAAGTGCTTTGGACAGTTTCGGCGAAGCTAGGAGACAAATTGTGTTGATTAATGGTGTAGACATTTCTACCATTACTTATGGTGTCGGTAGGATGTCTGTCAACGGCAGTGTGGGCGTCAAGAACATCGCCAGCATAACAACTTACCAATTTGAGGGGTCAACATATACTGTTTTTTCTTACTGTTTGTATGGAAAACGAGTATAAGTTAGTCCCTTGAATGTGTAGGTTAGTGTGCAGGCGAAAGCCTACCTATTCTTGTCTCTCCTTAGTTTTTTCTTAGTTTGTGAATTCCATTTACGAAACAAAGTGGGTACAATTTGTAGTTAAAGTAGTTATTTGTGTCTAATGATGTAACTTTTAAGATGCTTTTATTGTTTCGAGTTAAAATCTTAACTGTCTGGGTAACAGATCATTGAGCTTGGGCTCTTTGAAGTCTGTAATAAAAAAGAATTAGGTATTTCTCAAAGAATGCCTTAGGAATACTAACTAGGTATTCCTTATGGTGACCGATACCACAGAATAGTCAACTATAGAATGTTATTGCTGCATGTATTAACAATCTTTCAAGGACGACAGGAAAAATAGCTTGGTCATCATCCAGTTTACATTTTGTCGGCTTTCCCCTTAAGATAGGCAGATTAAGTTTATTTTACTTAGGTACTCAGAATAACGAATACCTAGTCGTTGTCGTGCACGATTTCAGTAAAAACACTTCGAGAAATTGAGCTCTTGGTTATCAATTAGTGTGATTCCATTGAAGTGCACCTAATACCAATGATAATAGTAGAACAACAGGGTGTGTTTGCCTCAAACTAAGCAATTCCCTGTAAAGCTTGTTGCTGTAAACAGCGTTCCATACATGCAGGCTATATAGATTATAGTCTAGCTAGGGATTCTGGAAGCGGCATGGTTAAAGGATACCTCATCATAATATCACATCATCACATCAGTCTAAAGCAGTCCACAGCTGGACGTAGGCCTCATTTTCGCCATCCAGGCGCTATCAGCCACTCTGTATAAGTCATCGGTCCATCCGGAAGGCGTCCAACGCCACCATTTCCGAGGCAATCAATTAGTTTGATTCCATTGAAGTGCTCCTAATCAGCTGAAATACAATGATAATGGTAGTGTTGTTCTACCATTATCATTGGTATTTCAGCTGATTAGGGTATATAGGGTATGTTTGCCTCAAACTATAAGCAATTCCCTGCAAAGCTTGTTGCAGTAAACAGCGTTTCATACAATAGAGGCTATAGATTATAGTCAAGCTAGAGGTTCTGGAAGTGACATGGTGAGAAAGTTGTAATACGATTGGATACCTCATTATATCACATCATCACATCATCACCACATCAGCCTAAAGCAGTCCACAGCTGGACGTAAGCCTCTCTCCCAGAGTGCGCCACAAAGCAAGATTCTCCCATTTTCGCGATTCAGGCGCTACCAGTCACTCTGTAAGTCATCGGTCCATCCGGAAGGCGTCCAACGCAACCCTTCCCGAGGCAATCAATTAGTGTGATTCCATTGAAGTGCACCTAAACACCAATGATAATGGCAGAACAACAGCGTATGTTTGCCTCGAACTAAGCAATTCCCTGTAAAGCTTGTTGCTGTAAACAGCGTTTCATACATGGGTGCTATAGATTATAGTCTAGCTAGGGTTTCTGGAAGTGGCATGGTTGGATACCTCGTCAGTTTTTATAAACGGTATTTTTAAGAGGTAGGCAATGCTGGTGCTGATAATAGGTACTTGTACTCAATAAATCTTTACATCCACATAATTTAATACGTGTGAAGAAAGATTATGTTTCTTTGTCCGTGTTTGTCATATCATAACGTCTATGCTATAGTCAGCTACTTGCAACAATCGGGGTCATAAAACGTGAAGTAATAAATACTACCCTGGTTTCACCAGGGTAGTATTAATTTAAAAATAATGAATGAATTACTAGTAGCATGTAGCAACAATGCCAACAGTTTAGACATGTTTGGAATTATTAGGCCACGGTAGTAATTATTTCACCACGTTTTATGATCCCGATTGCTGCGAGTCACAGACTATATTAGGTAAGTCTCTTATGATTCCGACTGCAGCAAATCGCAGACTATAGTATAGTCTCTTCTATGCTTTTCTCTATAGAGCGTGGTGTTGCCAGCATGTCCGTCCGGTAATTGATGACACGCAATAATTCATCGTTTGTGTGGAGTCTCACGCTCGCCGATACGACGCCGGGGTGGCCATCTTCGCGCCCTTGGAGACGGGAATTGAGGATATTCTGGAATCACAAATACGGTATGTTGAATAATTTTATATTGGCAAGGTTCATAGGGGTTAGACGGCTCGGTATTCAAAAGAAGAAGCTGAAGATGAAGGCAAACTACAAAATATCCTTTTTAGATGACTGTATTTCGAACCGCTCGCAATGAAAGATTTAGATCTCATATTTTAGGATTTTGTACCTACCTACTTATTTTTGTAAAGCAGTATTTGTTTGGCATAGGTAATTTGCCATTCCATCCAAAAAGTAATTTTATAAAATTGTGATTTAAACTGCGTTTGACAGTCAATATCTACAGATTTGTCAATATGTTTGACGTAGGCAGGGGTATAATCCAAGTTCTTTTTAACCGACGAAAAAACAAAAGAGGAGGAGGTTCTCAATTCGTCCCGAACTTTTATTTTTATTTTTTATGTATGTTCACCGATCATTTAGAGACGCCTGGACCAATTCGAAAAATTCTTTTTTTGTTTGGAAGCGTGCACTGCCCAGGTGGTCCCATTGTCATCAGGTCAGGATCTGATGGCAGAATCCTTAAAAATTCAGTAAATTCTTATATTTTGCGGCACATTTTGAAGCATAATGTACTTATGTTTACCGGTTTACCTACATGCCTACCCGTTGACATCAACTGCATGACAAACATCTGGCAAAAAAGCTTGTCAAAAAGAGGTTCTTTTTAAAGGTCGTATATAAATATTAGTCAGTAGGTATTTTATAGTGATTCTTTATTCTCTTTGAACTGTTATACGACTGGGCAGATTTTGATAAGAGCTATGTCAAAGGAATACTTTCATCACCCTGAGACACCATTGCTAGTTTTGCTGTAAAATAATTACGTATTAACTTGCAAATGATTGAATTTTATCAAAGGAGAGGGAATCGGCCGCGAACGGACCTATTTAACCAAACTTTTTAGGACCATTGACGATAGTGTCATTGACGTCTTACATCACAGTTTGACTTAGCTCAAACTTATCACACAAGCGGTTTTCGAACGGGTGCGGAACGGAACGGACGGCCGTCGGATGCGCAGCGAATTCGTTACGTACGCGAAGCGATTTGCAACGTTTTGATAGAAGTACCGCCGGTATCCGCCGCACGTCCGAGACGAATTCGCTGCGTATCCGCCACGCATCAGTCGCGCGTTGCGCGTCTGGACGTTCGCCCCGCATCCGCTAGCAAACCCGTTGTGTGATAAGGCTCTTTTATCTCAAATCAAACCAATCATCATCACTAATCGTGTTTGTTTACATTATTGTGATAATTCTATTTATTACAAATATTGATACAAGATAAAACTTAGAAAAACTATATAGGAAAATGTCTACCGTCACAAATAAAAAACGTCCTCCAGCGCGTCCCCGAGAGGCACGGTGCCCAGCACGCTGGATGGCTATACTTATGTGCTGAGCCAGGAAGCTGCCAGCTCTAGGGTTGCCGGATGCCTCTATGAGACGCGCCGATAGGTCGTTTATAAATTTGACTGCAGAAGGGCCCCAGGGTCCCAGGGTCTCAAACCCGAGGGGCACGAACATAAAGCACCCCGGGATCCCCTGGTACTTCTTTTTTTAAAACTTCGACAGCAGAAAACTGATAGTTGTTGTGAAGTACCTATTTAACTATCTATATTTGTTATCAAGAAATATATGCAAGAAAAACTAAGGTAAAGACTGAGGGTAAATAATTATCATCATGTCATACTTATCATATTTTTAATATTACGTCCACACTAACTAACTATGAAAGGTTGAGGTTGATAAACATAGTAAACGTACAACTACTTAGTACAAATCATTACATTTAGGGGGTTGAGATGGAGCTTCTGCCTCACATAGAAAAGAAACAGTCGAATATTGGTCACAAAAAAGTATTAAATAAAAAGCTTTTTAACAAAAAATATCAACCAACGAAAACTGAAAAGCATAAAATAATTAACTTTTGTAAGTCAACCTAAATAAAATCATTAGTTTACAAACGATTGGTAGAAGGTACTATAGGAATATTTTCGGAAATATTTTGAGATTTTATTCAATTTTATTAACCAAGTTCATAAATTAATCTAAATGTGCCTGTCTAAATGATTTTGAGTCGGCGCCAATCAATACTTTACACACAAATTAGGGAAACAGCGCACGAGGCGCCTCTTTATTGTCCACTATCATCTCCCTAACGGAGAGTATTTCATACTCACCACGCTTGTTAAACTAACTGGAGGTCTCGTTCCATCCAGGACAGTAGTAGGTAGATGTTTGTTCCATGGATGATTATCTATTTATTTTAATTATGATTGGCGCCGACTCAAAATCATTTAGACAGGCACATTTAGATTAATTTATGAACTTGGTTAATAAAATTGAATAAAATCTCAAAATATTTCCGAAAATATTCCTATAGTACCTTCTACCAATCGTTTGTAAACTAATGATTTTATTTAGGTTGACTTACAAAAGTTAATTATTTTATGCTTTTCAGTTTTCGTTGGTTGATATTTTTTGTTAAAAAGCTTTTTATTATGTCATCTTAATGAGAAAATAAAATGCACTTGACAAATAAGATTTTCATAGCAGTGTCGTTATTATCATACTGCTAAAATAGTAAAAGCGCAACATATTTTTATTAAAAGATGGCTGCCCTACTCTAGGACGGGACGGGAGCCGCCCGTTTGCTGTCCGTTGACTTGCATTGCATGAGCGGCCAAACCAAACATACCCGGGAAACACACGAAACATTCGTTTGTGCGTTATTTTTCGCTGCGTGACGCTTGCGTTCGGACAATATGAATTTCAACCTTATGTTCATATAAGTATGGTTTAGGTATGTCAAACAGTTCGACAGACGCATTTGTCAACGCAGCGTTGTGCGATGTGCAGCGCTAGGAAATGCGTCTGCCAAACCGTTTGGCACTAAAGTTTGACATAAAGATGGCAAATCAAAGTTTTCTAATACACGCGATAGCGCTGCGAAAAAATAAGGCAATAACGGACGTTACGTGTGCTTTTCGCCTATTATAACAGCAACCACACCAAACATGCAACGCCAATGCATTTCACATTTTTACTAAACAAACAAAGCTTACCAACGAACTGTCAAGATTGCTATCGCTTAAATGCTGTTACCGTGAAACTTGCGTTTTCCTAAAGCACAACAAAATTATTTGTTCACTGACCCGAAAATCCAATAATATTTACATTATGTTTTTTTTTACTTTAAATGACATTCATGTACGAACTGACAACAGACTTATTGATATTTATGATTTCTCACGTTTTCTTTCTCATAAAGGTACGCAACATACCACTATTTTGCAGTAGAGCTTATGCTCTTTGCTACATTCTTTACAAATCCTGTATCGAAAACAAGTTACCATCAAAAGTATTTCGACACCGAATTTCACAGGGGTGGTCAATGCACTAAAACTGAATGCCACCGATTTGGACGATGCAATATCTGGTAAGTGATCCGGCAAAACTATTCATAAAACTAAAATGGCCGACCATGTGCACGTAATGCATACTTCCAGAGATATTGCGTATAAAGATGAAACTGTTTGTTGTACTGGGGTTTACGATTCAATTTAGGTCTGTATAATAGACGGTTTATGTATAAGCCACACCAATTTGAAATATTTTGATATCAAATAAAAATATCATAACATTAATTCTAGTACCTATCAGTAAAATGATTCGCGCGTCTCACGTGTGTAGCCGGCGTCTCTTTAGTTTCATACTTTTTATATGGATACTGTTTCAAGCGTTGTGATGTCCTACGTCTCATGTCTCCTCCGTGGATCTTGCGCCTTAGTTATACGCCAATACGAGACTAATATCGTCTTATAATTGTCGAAATTCGTATATTATCGTCTATAGTATTCTAAACGTTTTATTAGATACCTACGAATGATCAAACATTCAAGTTTAATATTTCGAGTTTAAAAGCTGAAAAAAGCTTGTGTTTGACGAGTTGAAAGTAAGTGGATCTAAAAATAAATCTGCTGGCTAGAAATCAATTTATTAAGCTATATCCAACTACAAATCCACAATTTTTATCAGCGAATCCATTTTTGCACGGCATATCAAAGCAATTTGACTCCCTGTCTAAAAGTTTTTTGGAAACTGTTAAAATAGATCTACCAGGCTCACCAGTAATGGACGTGGCATTTTTTTAGCTCTATCCAGCTAAAAACTGCCGAAAATAGATCACTGCTCGGCAGCAAAGCCAATATTTTTGCGAGCTAAATTTGCGTGACGGAACCCTATAAAATCACAGTGTCGGATGGTTTTGGGCGGAACAAAATACTTTTAAAATAACTATGTTGAATAGGCACCTAATCTAATACCTAGAAAACATTTAAGTTGGAACAGAGGACACAATTTTTTTCGTTTGAATGAATGTTCACAAATTGACAAAAACGATTACTTTTTCAGAAACTTAATCAAGTTTCCATATAATTTTGTAACTTTTTGAACAATTCACAAAAACTTGCCAGACGTTCCTTCGTTTCAAGAATATCTTGTTTTAAGTTTCGTGGCAAGAAGATATGCTAGCATAGAAGACGTGAACTGTCGCCAAGTCGCAAAATTTTGACCCAGCCGACTAATGAGCGAGCGCTAATTTCTTTAAGAGTGTCTATTATGCGGAGCAGCGCTTATCTGCGAGCGCCGAACGCTCAGCCGCTGACTTTTGCTCTACATCTGAGGCTCAGGAGATAGTAGGGTTGGCATGGTTATGTTCCTTACCCACATTTTTTTCTTAGGTAAATAATTATTGAGCCCTGTGGACAAGCTTCTGCAAAGGATGTGAGTGCCTCAGAATGAACTACTTATTAACGTGCTAATACATGAAAAAATTGGTTTTCAATTTGATCCGTCGTCGTTTTGGTCGTTTCTTCTCGTCTGTATATTTTACCTAAGCTGACTTTTTCCTAAAGTTCTTGAAGCTTATTTCGAGAACTGTGCCAACGTTTACCTGATTTTTCCACAGCCCTGTCAGTGGCGGTGTAATTAACCGCCGAGCTGCCTCAATTTATTGCCGGGAAATTATCTTTGTTGACCCACGTGGCGCGCCCACCGGCCCACAGATCAAGGACCTTTGGGTCTTTTCTCTGTAACGTTGATATAATTTCTCTGAAAGTATATTTTTTAACTAGATTTCTGTTCATAGGTACAGGTAGGTTTAACTAGACTTTTGCCTGGTTTCGTACTAGTTTGATAATTAAGTTCCATTGCAATTCGACACTTGGATCGATTGATGGCGTCGGTCGTTCTTCGACTCGTTGTCCCACAGTCGAGACGTAAGACATAAGACGAAAATGTAAGACGTGCAACATCGCGACGCTTGAAACCGATTCCATATAAAATGTTTGAAACAGAATAGACGTTGTCTAGACACGAGAGATGTGCGTCGCATCGATGACGGCTGACGATCACTATTGTCTGCCAGATGTCATCTTACGTCTCGCGTCACACGTCTCATCTGTGAAGATAGCCCCTTACGATCAGAGAAACAAAGAGAGAGACCGCAAAGGTGCAGTTGCATAAGCAATTTTCTCAAAGTATCTAGACGAGTCACTAGTTGCAATAAGACAAAACTTTAGCTAGATATTTATTTCAAAAATATATTATCCTCCCGGGAAATCACAATTTTACGTGATACAAAGCAGAAAAAACCAGTAGTAAAAAGCAGAAATAATACGAAACGTGAGTGCTTTAGAGATTTATAGCGATTCGATTTGTTGTGTGTGTCCGCCGTTTGAATTTGAACGTAGTTTTGTAGTTTCACTGATAAGATAAAATCACTGGGATTTGATTTTGTTCTGTGAAACGCTGCATGCGTTTTAAATTTGCCAACATTTTTCAAACTCGTCGTTGCTAAAACTGCATTCTCATCTTGTAAAAACTAATGGTAGGCTTATAAACCAAGCGTCGCGACAACGACGCGCGTCAACGACGCCGTCAAATTTTGCCGGTTGTAGAAAAACCCGAACGCATCCCATACAAACCCTGAGCTTCTCAGCGCGCTGTCAACGTGACGGCGACGCGGCGGCGTCGTTGACGCTGACGCCCGGTCTTTCTGGTATCCCTATACAAACCCATACAAACCAGTCATTTGACTTGATTTTATTTGACAGCGACAACGACGCTGCCGCGACGCCGCGACGCTTGGAAAATAAGGGTACCATAATGATCAGCATCTTAAAGAAAAGTAGGTTTGATTGGGTCGTGCGTCGACTCGGTGTTCTACACGACAGGAGTAGAATAAGGAGGCAACGCTTCATGTAAACTCTTTTAGCATCCCAATCAAATCAGCTTTTGCCATTATTAATATCATCGAACCTATTCTCTTCAAAACTAGAGACAGAGCGTCTACCAACTGAGCAACGCAATTCATATTATAGACATGACTGGAGCAACGTCCCCAGCGTTTGGTCGAGCTAATAGTGGCGCTGCATCTGCTGAGCGCGAATGACGCACATGCAGCCATTGCAGCACTAATGCAACCTGAATTTTTAATTCATGTCAAGAGTCCCGGGCCACAGGTAGTGCTGGGCAGCTTGGTGATTCAGTGAGTCGAGTTATTGATTCTTTATATCAAAAGTCTAAGGCTGCATGATGGCATTGCATCTGCTTAGTGCGAATTACGTACAAACAGCCGTTGCAGCACTAATGCAACCTGAATTTTTAATCATGTCAAGAGTCTCGGGCCACAAATAGTGCGGGGTGACTTGGGGAGTCGGTGAGTCGAGTCACAGATTCTTAAGGTTTAAGGCTGTATATGGCATTGCATCTGCTCTGCGCAAATGAAGCAGAAGAAGCCATTGTAGCACTAATGCTACCTGATTTTTTAATTCATGTCAAGAGTCCCGGGCCACAGCTAGAGCTGGGCAGATTGGTGATTCAGTGAGTCGAGTCATTGATTCTTTATATCAAAATTCTAAGGCTGTATAATGGAATTGCATCTGCTCAGCGCGAATGACGCACATGTAGCCATTGCAGCACTAATGCAACCTGAGTTTTTAATTCATGTCAAGAGACCCGGGCCACAGATAGTGCTAGGCAGCTTGGTGATTCAGTGAGCCGAATCATTGATTCTTTATATCAAAAATCTAAGGCTGTATAATATCATTGTATCTGCTCTGCGTTAATGGCAGAATGACGCACATGTAGCCATTGCACAAGTGATTGATTGGTCATAGGTATCAAGAGGCTGCATTGTGGCATTGCAACTGCTCATATCTCGAGTCCCTTCATACCAAGAGATGATTCTTTATACCAAGATCTCTTGGGTGCACAGTGGCGTTATGATGCTTTTTCTCAAAAGGACGCAGACGGTTATCAGGGCGCAGCTTTGAAGACCGCTGAACATAAGTGCGGAGACCTACAGCTAGCTTGTTGGCGCATCGCAGCCATTTATGGCATAAATATTAGTCGACTCATTCATTGACCCCTTTTCTAAGAACAACTCTTCGAAGAGAGACTCTTTTACATATCCCATCACTTTTAACTGCAGACGGGGCCATATAGAGAGCTTGTTGCGCAAGCAAGTTGAAGCAATGTTTAGGAGGTCACACTAACTGACTTATTTTCTAAAGAGTAACTCTCTTACATGTCCCCTTACCAAACTTAAGTGCGGGGCCCTACAGCAAGCTTTTTGCATGGGCGGGTTAAAGCTATGTTTAAAATATCACACCAACTAACTCATTTCTTAAAGAATAACTCTCTTACATTTCCCCTCACTAAACTTGAGTGCAGGCCCTACAGCTAGCTCGTTGGCGCATCGGAGCCATTTATGGCCGGCGGGCAGCGCTACAGTTAATGTAAGCAATTAGAACAGAGATACTTAAAACTGCTCTTTCGAAATATTGTTATTACAATATTTTTAAGCTTTAAAAATTCTTTGAGGCAAACATTGTATTTTCTAAAGTTTGAAAGTTGCGTCCTATATTTCTATTTGTTCGATTCCCTTCAAGTTTCATTCCGTTTATTTTGTTGTTTGCAAATCTTTAAAAATGTAAGACATTGTAGTTGACCTATATTTTCTAGCTTTGGGTACTTTTTTATCACAAATTTAGGATTACATGATCTCTATACCAACCTAAGAATGGGTTAAATGCATTGTGTCGCAGTACAACGCAGAGTTAGGATTTTGGCCAAAAGTCGGCATATGACAAAATTTTGACCGAAATCCTAAAACGATGACTGAACGAAGTCTACGATCTTGCCTTTTTTCTCCTAGAATTTTGGCCAAAATCCTAATTCTGCCACCGTACTGCGACACTTATGGCTGTACGCGCGTTAGAACAAAGTTACCCGCGCAACGCAAGCGTTTCAATCGCGTAAACCTCTAAAGTATGGCTAACGAAACGAGATAATTAATGTAAACAACTTTTGTATGACTGACTCGGTGACAGTTATTACAATCTGTCCTTATCTGTCATGTGGTATAATGTCAGCTCTCTCTTTCATATTTTGTTTACACTTTTTATCTCGTCTGGTTGGCCTTACTTTAGTACATCTCAATCTACCCTACTATGAATTTCATTTGACTCAGCAACTGCCTGCCGGTACTAAGAGTCAGGGTGAAAACTTCTCATACTCTGTCTAGTGCCCATTAACTTAATCTCCCGTAAGAGCAGTTGCTTTTTGTTAACTTAGCCGCTCTAATTCTTAATTACTTAATGAGCCGTTATATATACAGCAGTCAAGTCATACAATAGAGTTAAATAGGGGTTAGAAATGGAGGTGGTTTAAATGCGTCTCTAGGTTTGTGTGTGTGTGTGGTACCTACGTGCACAAACACATTGTAGGTATGTGTGAGTGGGCATATTAGAGTTATAGAGAAATGTGAAATATCACTGTTAATTAATTAATGTCAGGAAATACCATTCTCAATATTCGAGTACTTTATACCTGTCATTTAGGTATAACAAACAAAATGAGAACCGCATTTTGGAATAAATAGTCGGAATGACCACAGAACTGAGTGAAATTACAACGTCCACCGGTATCATTTCATCAGTTCGCAGTTCACATAGCTCGGGGGCATTTTTCCAATTCCACTGCTATCCCACTAGCGAATTGGATGCAGCCGATAACCACTCAGCCTAATAGACGCGTAATATGCCAATTTCTTAGAAGCAAACAATCCAGTGATCAAGCTGCATGCGTGCTGGTTGGCCTGTTTAAGGTCACAGCAGCTGCTGTAGCACTTAAATAAAGCTTCACTGACTAGGAGCTCAATTTCTGAACATCAATTTTTGGAAGAGTAACTTCGAAGAAGAAGAAGTCGTAAACGGAAGTCCGCAGCGACTGGGCTTACTACTCGTATTACATTTTCTTCTACTCGAACTTCTTTAGTAATGTCTAGGATGTGTGTGAATGATTTGTACAATATAACGATGATACAAGCACAATAAGTAGGTAGCAGACTACGAAAATTAAAAAATCGTGCCTGTTAGGAATATAACACTGATATCTAGCCAGAAATTATCCGCCCTTCCGGGCTAGTCCTTGCTCTTTCAAGTCAACCTTTTCCATTCTGTGTGAGGTCTTGCTGCCCACCAATTAAGCAGTTAGGAGTAGTTTTCTTTTGCCCAAAGAGAGCCGTAACTCTGTTTTTAGTGTCAGACGTAAGAAAAGGGTTTGCTTATAGAGCGGCGTCTAGTAGTTAGTGTGGTCGTTGGATGCAGCCGTCGAATCGAAAAGGCTTGTTGAAAATTTACATATGTCGGCGGACGGATAGATACAGAGTACGACAGGGCCAATCAGATGTGCACAAACAGACGTGTTCCATGGAACGAAATGTCGTTTGTGTTAATTTTCAACTTGTGCATTAATAAATATTTTGTGGCAGAGAAGTCCACTTCTTAGCCGTTTGCTTGATGAAAACTATGCTAGATATGCTACCCCCTGATGTTATGTCAGCAACACATCAACCTGTAACAATAAATCAAATTATACTGGATATTTTAACAAACTGTATGAAAACTCAAATTAAGTTGATCCCTTAAAACTAGACGCTTGATCGATGTGTGTGCTTGCTAATGCTACAGCGTTCGGTTTAATATTCAGTTCGAGTCAAAGCATTTTATTCAATATCGGTTTGACAATAAAATATTTAAAAAAAAATTTTTTTTTTTAAAATTACGTGCTATCGCTAGAAAATCCGAAAATCCATTTACTCAACTTAAATAATGGTTAATCTTAGTAAATGTATGAAAAACCAACATAAGATATTCCTACTTTTTTGCCGAGTTTATCCCATCGTCATGTATGTAGATAGCTGAAGCAGCATTCGGGGTATTTATTATAAGGCAAGCAGACACGAATTCTTTGGCTGAGTAATAATAAGATATAAGTAGCTTACAAACGGGATTAGCAAAATATAAGTATGACACCATTGTCATACTTATATTTTTTTATACACGTTGCCATCAACGTGTTTAAAAAATCAGTACACCATGGTGTAATTAATTAAGTGTATTAACGTCATATTTCTTTGATTAAAATTTGCTCAGAATCATAAGACGTTCTTGTATCAGATTTTGCTGTATTGATATTCTTCTACTTTAAGATTTTTGATAGAAGCAACCCTGGCTATGTAACAATTGACAGTCGCGAAAATTTTAAATAGGGTCTATTGAACCTTCTGTATACCTTTTCTCTATTTTGTGGCATATGTATGATAATGTCGACATGTTTAAAAAAATCAGTACACTCATGATGTAATTAATGGAGTGTATTAATCATAGCACTGGGAGCCCCGGGTGGTCCAGTTCACATGTAAAGTAATTAATTTGTCGTCCGTGAGCGCATCGTTTGTTGCAATTGAAAATAAAGTGGAACAGTCATGTGTTAAAATTATTATTTTAACTGAAACGTAGCCTTTGTGGGATTATGGCCGACACGCAATGAATAACTACGTATTATAATGCGAAATAAAGGATATATTTTTTTATTAACAGAGGCTGCAGCATCGGCCTTTGTAAGTCGAGCCAATAACTAGGTAAAACTGGCAGTATAATTTTTAGTTTCATTATTTTGTACGTATACGTATCTAGGTACTATTCCCAGACAAAGAGATTTACGGAAATGGATGTAAATTGTAATTTGTCTACGTAGGTACCTACTTACAAAAATATCAAATTATCTCAACATAACATTTATGTTTAGCAAATTGGATTCAAATAGATACCTACTTACAAAAATTACAAATAATCTCAACATAACATTTATGTCGCTTTCATCAAAGATTTTCTACCTACGCAAGTCGTCAAAATATTATTATTTATCATTCAAATCGATAATTTTATGATTACGTGGGTGGAACTGCGCCCTTTTTATACTTTTTGTTATTTTATTTTGTTAGAATACTGGGTTATTTTATAGTCAGTGCGCAAACTTTGCAGGGTGTTTCTACTCGTCACTATGATCAATTTTTACTATGGGGCCACCTGCGAATTCGAAAAAAATAATTGGATCTTCCATAGAAAAATTCATACCTACTCGGCAAAAATGTATGGAACACCCAAAAAATTTTCTTAGTTTGCACAGGTGGTCCCATAGTAGAAGTTGTTCAGAATCACGAGTAGAAACATCCTGCAACGTTTGCGCACTGACTAAAAATAACCCTGTATAATTTATGTCTACCTATTTGCCGAATCTTAGTGTGCATAAACTGTTAGATACCATCTGGTTAAATCATAGGCCTAAATATAAATGCAATCATGAGAATCTGTCGCGCTGTGTGGCCGCCCGCCTTGTCTCCGTCGCTTCATTGCCGCCCGCCTAAGCTGCGGGCACGATGGTACTTATATTGGACAGTCATTTATAATTTGTATAATTTCAACCACTTATTACAAAATCTACTAATGTTTGTATTTAATTTACGCACGTATGTTTAGGTAGACGATTAAGAATACATCGTTTTACCGAAAAAAAACACTGGTGAAAAATAAGTTATAGTTTCTAAACATGGTGTTATTTTCAAAGTTATTTTTTAGTTATAAAGCTATGCCGCGCCACCTACCTATCTAAAATTTAACAATTGGATTGAATTAAATCTTTAAAGGCTGCCTAAAAATTTAACAAAAGCTTTACAGAACACAAAAAATACAGTACCTGAATAGTAGAGTATTAACTGTGCCTGAATTAAATTTTGTCGTAAACACTACTTTATTTCAATTTATAACCTGAAGGAAAAAGAAGCACTCGTCGTCGCACTCCAATATACTGCTTTGGGTATTATTTTCTTTAGCCGCGTATCCGGCAGCACGTGTGCGCAAGCGCAGGCGTCTCTTCACGCCTTATTAGCGCGGGAAATTGCGCTGCCAAGATTGCAAGGGTCATTGAAGAGGGCGATCAGGGCTGAAGCAATGCCGTGTTTAAAAGGTTCAGTATACTTAATTTTCCTAATAGTCAATAATTTAGCATATTTAAAAAAATCTACCTTTGTTATAATAATGACATTTGGTACTATTTTATTTAGCTACATATCCGGCAGCCGCGTGTGCGCAAGCGCAGGCGTCCCTTCACGCCTTATTAATGTGGGAAATTGCGCTGCCAAGATCGCAGTGGCCATTGAAGGCACGACGATCAGGGCGGAAGCAATGCCATGTTTAAAAGGTTCAGTATAATTTCATTTTTCTAATTTTGCCAGTTATTTAGCATATTTCTAATAACATCATTATTAAAATGATGACATAGAGTATTATTTTGTTTAGCTACGTATCCGGCAGCATGTATGCGCAAGCGCAGGCGTTACTTCACGCCTTATTACCGCGGGAAATTGCGCTGCCAAGATCGCAGTGGCCATTGAAGGAAGGCTGAAGCAATGATGTTGTTGTCATGGTTCCGTATAATTTAATTTCACAAATTTTAATAGATATACTCTTTGTAAGTTTTTTTGACAGCCGATGTGGCACAGTGGTTAGTATGACTGCCTGCCACGCAGAAGGTTCCGGGTTCAATTCCCGGTGGGGTCACTCACAAAGATGATATTTATCTTAATCTGAATTTATTTCCAGGCTGGTTAGAACATTGCAGGGTGAACCACCTGATTTTTCGAAAAGCATCATGGTTAGTCTCGGTTGCTGTCTATGTTGGCGGTCGTCACACAACCAACCATGTCAGAGGCCTGCTACTTGCAGTAGGCGGTTAAAAAACTCTGACACCAGGGATCATCGGGTCGTTGAACGTCTAGGTATCCCACACGAAAAGAGAGCGAGTTTTTGAATAGAAATTAATGATGATTGAGAAATTAGCCTTTTTAGTGCGGGATATTGCGCTGCCAAGATCGCAGTGGTCATTGAAGGAAGGTTGATCAGGGATGACAGGAGGGCTATGAGGCAATGGCATTGTTGAAAAGGTTCCGTCATCGCCTCGGCTTTCCATGAAACAAAATAATAAGATGCGATTGGAAAATATTTTCCTACATAAAACAGAACGGAAAATGTGACTAATTATGAGATTTAAATCTCCGAAACTTTAAAATCAGTAATACAAAAATTATGTAGGTAGGTACTATTTTATGACGAGTTGGTATCATCAGTAGAAACATGCCGTTATACAGAAAATATCACTTGATGTTGGTTAAATCTTTTTGAATTTAACTATCACGGAACCCTGAAAACGCGACCAGATAGATACGCGCGTATTTTAATCTTCGACCACACACAGCTAATTTCCAGTTAGCCAATCGTAATTAGAGGCTGCAAGATTACAGTTTGCGCTGTGATTTTATGGAAAATAGATAATTATAGTAAATAGGTAGATAGCTATGGAAAATAGATAGTCATGGAAACTAGAATGTGCGTCAACGCAGGTCATAAACAAACATTAGCGTGAAGCAAGTCATTTCTGATTTGCTCTGGGTATTGGAAATTATTAGAAGGAGAGTGAAGGGACAAAACATTAGTACGTAGTACGAGTATAGGTACAGAATCAGGACATTTTATGAAGACACATTCTACCACAAGAGGCACTTACCTATCACGTTGTGTTAGAGGCAGTGTACTACTCTTCGCAGGCACAATCACTAAACATAACTTCGTTGAAGCGTTACCCAAACTAATCCTGGAACTTCACAAAAATTGTTTAAAAACAAATTTTGAAAAATTCAGGCAATCATACAAGGCGAAAATCAATAAACCTCAAAAACAAACTTTTCACGCCGCCAAAACCTGACGGGCAGTTCAAAGGACTTCAACTTCAAACCAGCCAGTCCACTTTTCCACCCTAGTGTCAGTCAAAAAATAAAATAGAATTGATCAACAGCCGCTCCGACTTCCGGCGAACTCGCAAGCTTCCGGCATCGATCGATGATACTGTGATACAGCTATTGCTTCTGACCCTTCATAATAGTGGCGGGAAAAACGACAACTCACACTACCTCCAATTTCCCCTCCTGTCTTCTTTGATACGCCTTATTACTATGGGCGTAAAGCCTGTGGCTCAATATGTTGTGTTTTATAAGTGCAAAGTTATATTTGCAGCTATGTTCGGCTAACTTGCCCACTGTCCGCCTGTTGATTTGTTTCATCGCACGCATCGTTTTATTTGTAACAGATGCTGCGGAAACTTCGGTCTAGCCACTCTGTGAATAATGTTTTGCAATTAAACTAGTGGTCGAAGTATTCAGTATGCAAAACAACATGGTTTTCTTTTTGTAATGACTTTAATCATTGCATATGGCTTTATACATTAAAAATAAACGGAAAGGTATTTGTTTGAATAAGCACAACAAAACCACAAAACTAAACCATAAAGAAAAACGTCTTTCACTCACTGTTCATTTCTCATCAAAGTCCGTAATATGATTTTGCTACATACAAAACCATTCTCACATAGAACGTATTTAACTACTTTGACATACCTACAAAAATAACAGGATAACATCTCCAGGAAATCCAGCTGCTAGATCTAATAACCTACAATTAGGTATGTTAAAAGTAGGTAAGCTCTTAATTTTTGGGGTTCACCAAATAAGTAATTTTAGTTTTATCTACTGGCCGAGTAACAAACTGGGTATAACAAGCCGAAAGGAAGTCAAGGTAAGTAGGTTGAAACTGAATAACTTTCCCCATGAAAAATTTGGACCTCCGATACAAAAAAGCCAAACAGTTGATTTATTTTCATATTTCGACCCTAGTTTCATGGGGAAAGTTGTTCAGTTTCATGAATTCCTTGACCCCCCTTCCGGCTTCTTATGTCCTTTTTGTTACTCCCGGTATAAACACAATTGTTACTATAACAAAATATAAAACCAGCATTACTCCAGTAAATATCGCGGCCGCAATAAAAAATGCCTCGTTAGTGTTGTATTTCTGCTTTTTCCAGCAAAAAATATGGGTCTGTTTATTAAGCTATGCAGAAGTAGGTGAAATGAAATTCATGGCGCATGTGAAATTAAATCTGCGATCGTCAATCAGGCTACGTACGTGCGCGTGGACTGTTGAAACAGCGGGGAAATATTTTTGTTGAAGAGGTTAAATATTATTAAAAACTTTGGTAAGGCGAAACACACATTTATCGTACGTTATTTTAGTGTTGCCCTATCGCATGCGTGCCCCAAGCTCCACAGAGAGGACAAGGAAAGGACATAGGGCGTAGGGCATGACGCTTGACGTTTGACATCGCGACGTTTCCATACAAAATGTACGAAAAAGTATTGACAAAGGCACACACAAGCGTCGCCAAAGCGTCGCATCCATGACAGCTAGCGTCAAAAACTAAGAAGAATATTTGACGATCACTTGTCTGTCAACTGTCATTCTTACGTCCTATGCCCTCGTCTTTTTGGTGGAGTTTGCGCCTAAGGGAAATGCGAATTCTTATTTCTTATTTTCATAAAGATATGGTTTATGATGTCAAACGGTTTGACAGATGCATAGGCTATAGCGCTGCGCATCGCACAATAATGCGTCGATTGATGCGTCTGTCGAACCATCTTCTTCTCATCTTCCTGCGATTCCTGCCCTTATCCGTTATCAGTTGGGATGGGCGCAAAATATTTTATAAGAACAAAATCATATAGCAAAAGGATTTGGCTGTGTTTTATGTCATTTTAAGCAAAGCAAAAAAATGCGCCAACATATAAGTTGCGTGTATTTTTCGCCAATGTTTATGTAAGGTATGAAGTACGAAAATTTTACGAAAAATTATAGCGCATTTAAACAATCCTAATTTATGGGTTCACATGGTTCCAAGCAACAAGGTTATCCTTTGGTGTCTAATTTGGTGTGTCAAGAAGAGTGACTGATGTAGTAAGTAGATGACAAAAGCAAAGGAGATCTAACCGGTCTGAAGATTTTTAGTTTTCTTCTAGGGTTTTACCCTTAGTAATTTCCAGCGCATTTATGTATTTTAGATACTACACCACCACATGTTCTTGGCATTCGAAGTTGTCAGTTGCACAAAAATGTTGTACGGATAGCAAAAAAGTTCATTATAATATGTAACTATGGTTAACATTATTAATATCCCTGTCCATCTATGTAACAATACGGTATGTAAAAAATACAAACACAAATATTTTTATAGGTGAATCAGTCCACGAAACTAAGCATCTTTCTCCAAAAACATAGGTCGGAATAAAATAAATATTAGACCTCCCATACAAAATGTGTTGGCAAGCCGGGTTAGTTTGTAGGGGTTCAGGGGTTCATCGGGCAGTTGGATGACATGGTTTCCACTCCAACTCGAGGAGAAAATTGGTATCACTGCCACCACCATGTCACTGATCAAAATCGACAGTCATCAGTCAAATTCAAAAACTCTACGTCCACTTTACGAATTAAAATATTTTATAACTAATGATTACCGACTCTTATTTCTATAGAAGAATAAGTCGGATATTGTCTCTCTTCAAATTTTTATTAGAAGAATTTTGAATTCTAATTTTAATTAAATTTCCGACCGAAAACATACTTTTATCATCTGGACAATACGGGTCCAAAAGTGGTATTAATCTATGTAACTTTCTAAAGTTTCATAGACCCTCAAGAGGGTCATTATTTTTTTGCCATCGCTACCGCACATTCAAGTTTAAGTATTAAAATACTATACTCGCTTTTCCACTACACCGGTATCCGGATTTAATCGAAACGGTAATTTCCTGAACAATTGGTATAGTACAAAAATTATGCATGCTTTAAAACAATTTTACATTCTACCATGTCGTCCGTCCGAGTCCGAGTCCGTGGAGATAATAAAAATTTACTGTCCGTTTTTACCGGATAGGTTGGAAAGCGGTGACCGGATTTCCGATATTTTTCGGATGGCTATATCCGACATCCGGTTACGGATCGGAGTAGTGGAAAAAGAGCCTGATGATTATGTCAAAAATCTTCAAAAACGTTGTCCAAATCGTAAATCGGTAGGTACCGGTTTATTGACTAAATAAACCGGTAGATTTGGAAGATTCACATTTACACCAAAGAATATGCTTGTTTAAATCCAAATTGTTATTTAGTCCATCTAATATTTCGCTTCAAAACACCGCAGATTAGAAAATTCAATTGAAAAATATTCTTTGATTTTTTTGCATAATAATAAGTGTAAAGACATGGATAATGCAATCTATATGCCAAACATCTCAATTTTTATTTCTTTTTGTAACTTGAATAATTTGTGTTACAATCGGTAGAAGAGGGTCGAAACCGGTACTACCGATTTTCGGGTTAGCTCCGCGAAAACTGCATCGCTACTCTTTTGTTTTCATCGTTCAACTTAGCGTGGTCAAGCTGTAGGTATGTATCATACAGGTGTACTTATACCTAAATACAAATTTTACCTTTAAAAGGTTTTCGTACATCTGTTGACATAGCAAAAACAAATAAAACAGTCCCACCCCAATGCAACCACAGACTAAAAATGATAAAATCAACACTAGCCCGTGAGTCCTGCGACACGTCGGTTTTATCGGCGGGGCGGAATAATTCGATTATAAAAGGTGTCCGACCCGTGTTTAAAGTGGCACATTCGATAACTCCCCATACAAATACGAGTATTTATCTAACTGACCGCCTGACCCTCTGTAAATATCAAGGATCACCCTCCACTCCCCACAGGCCTTTTTAAGCACATTTTATATGCGCACAAAGACATCGGCCTTATTATTGCGCCATTGCGACTGTTCTCGACAATTGGATAAAAAGTATTTCAAGTGGGAAGGCCCTTTGGCCCTTTCTTGAAACTTCAGAACCCGCGACACTCGACAAACATTAAAGTGCGTTACACGTTCTGAATATTAAAAATCCTTTGTGACTTTTTTCATACGTATTAAGATGCCTAAAACACAGTTCTTTGCCGCTACTCATCAAAAACAGGGCTTTCTAAAGCGAAAGTAATTTTTCTGGGTCACATCTTTACCCTCTTTTTGTGGGCTGAAAAGAGTCTGGCTAAGAGTCCATTGCAGCGTATGTTAATAAGGTTCTTAAGGTTATGGCATCTTAAAGATCAATGTGTAGCTAAGTGTAGGAAAATGAGGTGCGACGTTTTGGTTCCAAAGAGGCTGCGATACAGCGACGCTTGACCCAAATTTTGTAGCACGCTCGTCCACTTTGCCACATAAGAGCCTAATTTATTTTCGCAAAAGGGATTTTATGCATTAATTTATGAATTCTGTAATATACTCTGTGTTATTTTATACCTCAACAACAAGTTGGTTCATATTTTGCTGAATTAGGACTTTTCACTATTTGCTCTATTTCTGATATTGTATCTGAATATAGGACAAGTACCTTGACTTGTTCTAAGTAATAGCTACCATACCTGCTCCCCGTTACAATGGAACTTTTTATTTTCCCAAGTAGGTACTCTTGCAAAATGCACTTTAGCAGAAACTCCACTTGCAACTTTCTACTAGTCGATTGGTTCTTATTTCCTAGTTGCTACCTACTTAGGATCCACACAGACGGACTGTTTTAACCCCACCGGCCTCGAGTGGCTTCCTTTCCTCCTCCTTTTGATTTCCGGAATATGGAATTTACTGTATCTCAGGGTCCCTTATCCCTATTCTAATACTTTACTGTCCGTCTTTTTAACACGTTGTAAAAAACCGCATTAGTTAGATGAGATGACGAAATTTTCACCATGATGTATGTAGGTATATATCTATTGCCGTTAGGCTGATAGGTACTATGACACTATAATAAATACATGAGAGTGCTATCGTAATTTTTTTTTATGTTTTTGCTCGTTTTGTAAATTCTGGTAGTCAACGCATTATATGCACATGAAATGTGGCCAAACCTCAACAGTCATTTTGTTATAGTCCATCTGTACAGATCTTTATGTGGAACAAGTTTAAATGTCACGAAATCCTCCAGTGGGGTCGAGCAGAGGTCTTAATTTAGAAAATTACTGCGGTGATTGATGTAGGTAGTTAGGTACTTTTAGACCCACTCCTTTGTAAAGTGAATATACTGTAACGATTTTGCTTGCTTGTTTGGATAGTCTTATGAAATTAGATATACAAGGAAATTTATTTATGTCGACAAAGAATAAAAATGAAAATTCTGTGGTCATATGTCTCTCAAATCCCTTAGTTGCTTCTTACGACACCCACGGAAAATATATGGGGCAATGCTATTCTAAGCCGGCACCACACAGTAAACAAATCAGTGATATCAGCAGATAAACGTTAGTAGGCAGGCAGAAATTTCACAAATCTCGTGGCAGTTTAGGCTAACATGGCAATTTGATATTTCGGCCGGAACGCAAGGTAAAAAGATCAGTACCTACCGGGTAAGGTTTTGATAAAATAACATAGAAGACATGAATAATAATAATGACATGTATTTTGTTACATAATGTAGAGTCCCTAAGATCAAACAATGATGGGTCATAAGGAAAAATGTAATGTATTTAAATGATTAAGTTTGGTTTGCCCTTGTGTGAACATTATTTTACTACTCGTAGCATTATTTGTGTGAACATTATTTTACTACTCGTAACGAGACTACCGAAGAGTAATGAAGATATTTTGTCCAAGACGAAAAGACAATACTTTGTCCTTTTTTAGGCGAGGTAAGTAAAATATATACAGAAAAATCTACCTAGATAAAGAAAGTTCATCGCAAACGTCCATTCAAATTAGGTATAGCGTCATTCATTAAGATCAGCCTAAGCGGGAGGCCAAGTTGCGCTGGTCGCGTAGTGTCTAAGTATTGCGACAAGCGTAACTTGGCCTCTCGCTTAGGCTGGTCATGTCATTTCATGACACTATGATTACGAATGGACTATATTATAGTATAATCCCTCTACTGCGCCAGATACCTAACAGCTACGAGAATATTTTCGAACATGTTATTAAACTTTCCAAACCGTTTCCGACCCTGAATAATTGCTAATGACGTGAAAACATACAACCATTATGGATCCTTCGACTTTCTCGTTTATTTTACCCGACTGTCCCAAAACAGGGTTATGTTTATCGAGAGTAGGTTTGTACCTATGTACGTGGACAAGAAATTACTTTCCATGGGCTACGGCTCAAACGGCTGGGTGGATCTTGATTCTTGACATAATGAGGTGCCTTTAGATTTGTCTTAGCAGCGCGAGATACACTCTACATTAAAATATTATTAAAACGGCGGATTTTATACAAATTGCCGCAGTTGGATGTTTGTTTATTTATAAATTCTGCTTGTCATGTTTGGATAGGATAGATAGGATCCATAATTTTACATTAAGTATATTTGTTTGATAAAAGTCCGGCAAAAATATATTTCAATAGCAAAATTACTAGACCGTTTAGAAATGATATTTTCAATAATCTTTTCGAAATATTTCATTTTGATAAAGTTATTATGTTACTGTCTGCCTAAGATGTTATTGCATTTTCATCTAGATATATTCTAGACTTGACTATGCGATAGTTATAAGTAATTTGAAGTGATTTATTTGATATGGCTGGGAGAAAGCAAATAATAAATTACGATTGTGTTTAGTGATTTATTTTTATGATTATTTTCTGCTATTTCTTTCATACTAACATCTTCTTGCTCGTATTAACAAATTATTTCTAATAAATAGCCGAATCCATCTGTGTATAATTATTAATTATGAGAAAGGACTCAAATTATTATCTCACTCAAAGCCTCGAAATTGGGCCATTGTTCTAAAATCAAATACCTAGGTACCTACGCTTTTTTCAAACTTCGTACCTACCTCGTGACGCAAACAAACAAATGAAAACCTATGCAACAACTAGGCAATATGAAATGTTAAATCAAGCCTCTCTTACAGAGTTCTGGGATGATGTGATGAGGACACGAAGAACGACTCATACTATAGGCGGCACAGAAAGTTTGAAAAAGCGTTGTAACACTAGGTATATCTCAGAAAATACTGAACCGTTTTCGATGAATAAAAACGACAGTACTTAATCAAAAATCACTCAAAATTACTTCCTTTCAGATGTAGTTATAAATTAACATGCTACTTATTTTAAATGTTTCGACTGAACACTTAGTTGCAACGTGTATGTTTGCGATGGAACCAAGTCTATTTAAAAGAGCGCAGAAGTTTTACCTACTAACCTATAGCCCTAAAAAGTTTAATTTTGCGAAGCAGTCTTTGAGATAGGCTATATATTAGTCTAAAGCATAAAATACAAGTGTCACTACGTCCCAGGGCCAGTCATGCCTCAGCCTGGCTGGTATTTGCGCTGGACGTCTGCCAGCAATAAGCCCCCCTCTCCAGGCAGCGTATTAACGAACTATTGTTTAGTCTGTGCATTTACCAGCAGATTTACAAGACGGCCGCGGATTCCAGAGCTATTTGAGCGATGAGCTGATTTAACCTGATTTATTCTATATGTTATATAGGATAAAATTATACTATTGACTGATAGCGATAATTCAGAACCGGCTGGTGATAAGAAACAACTTTCCCCAAGGAACATAGGTCGAAATATGAATAAAAAATTTGATTACCCATAAAAATTTGCCGATCAGCTGATTTGAGCATTTTTTTTTCATATGTCGACAGGGACCAGCACCAGCCAAATCTAAGTTTTCGCTGTCGGTCAATAGTAAAGATTCACCCAGTATAATCTAATCATACTTCCTCACTCTGGTGACTCACGTACCCAAAGAAGGCTACTTACTAAACCTGCTGCCAAGAAAAACATTTTGATTACATCATGTTATAAATAAGTTGTTACGATAGGCTCTTTCTACATCGTATCGTTATGGATAAAAGCGTAAAAATTGGGTGCCCAGTTTTAAGAAATATTTACCTCAGTAATGCTCCTTGTTTTCAGTTACTATGCAAAACAATGACGGCGTAGGTCTAAGCATATTCTTCAACCTTTTACTCAGCTATTTTAAGGACCAAAAGGCCACAAAAAATATAAAGGCCGATTTCATATTAGGGCTTATCTAAATACGCAGTCGACCGGACTACGGGCTCAAACTAGGCATCGAATTTTTACAGCCTAGCCTAGATAACTTTTTACGTAAATATTTTTACTGAGTTTCATGCTCAGTCAAATACGGCTACGGCAAATTTTTATCGATTTAGGTTGAATATTATACTGATGAGTAGAGAGAGTCGATGTTCCCGTCTTTATGTAAATTGATTCATTCAATACTATTATAGTTAATATGTAGTACTGTAATCCATGCTATCGCAATCTTTCAAGGAGTATTATTGGGGTGTTGCTATTCTTAGCTGGCATCACGTTTCAATATCCAATATCATACACAAGTTTCAATATTCATTCTTATAAAATTGATTTGTGACCGGGGCCGAGCATGTGGTCGGTATACTTATACCTTTATGGTGATTTTTAACTAGTGGCCGAAAGCGAAAACTCACAACTGGCTGATGATAAGAAACAACTTTCCCCAAGGAACATAATCGAAATTTTAAAAAAATAGACCTCCCATACTAGCTGAAATCAGCTGGTTGGCAATGTAGTATGGGAGGTCCAATTTTTTATTTAATTTTAGCCTATGTTTCTTGGGGAAAGTTGTTCCTTATCACTAGCGGGCTCTGAGTTTTCGCTATAGGTCACAAGTAAAATTTCCAATTCCCTAAATACTAAGTGTAACAATTGTATGTACCTATTTACTGATGTGGCCCTTATAATAGAAAAAATTAAAACAATTTTTCAATGCAGCAAGTTGCAAAATAGTGAAGAAAACTAGCTACAAAAATATTTTACATTCTTACTTATTTACAGTAATTTACGTAGCCTGGAAGCAGACAGATTGTTTCTTCTGCTTAGTAAATTAAGTTTTCGCTTTCTCCGAAGTAAAGTGGGTTTATTTAGCAACTGGCGGTAACTCAGCGCGGTTCACGTAGCGTAGTTTTGAGGTTGTACAAATAGATGTAGGTAGGTTAGGTATTATTACCTACTTACATAATTTAGGTAGGTAGGTATTTCTAAGTTCAGCAATTACTATAAATTTTATTTTAGAAAAAGTATTTCAAGCTACTTAACTAGGTTTAAAATCAAACTTTTGTCGGACGTGCTGTAAATAGTTGTTTTTACAGCCGTTCACGCTCTGCCCAGTCTGCAAGGGATTTAGGCGTGATATATGCATGTTCGTGTGTAACCACTAAGCTTGCTACATATCTTTGCACTCTAGTGAGCCGTTAGGCGCTCTCTTTGGATTGAAATGTGTACATACGGTTGTTTCCATGTTTATAATATCAAATAGGTATACCGATTTAAAAACGAATTATAGTTTAGTCAGCCACTCGCTGCATTCGCCGCCAAATGACAGTTGTATGGCGCTCCCTTTCCCATTTGGTGGTAAACTCAAGTGAGAAAGGGAGCGCCATACAACTGTCTTTTGGTGGCGCATGCAGCGAGTGGCCGTCTCAATTATGAATGAACTTCGTTAAATATTTATAAACCATGTAGGTATTTATTATACATATTTTATTCAAAACTGAGCGTCAAAAACAGAGTAACACATTCAGTTGCTGATATTCAAGTTGTTTCAATATGACATCACATCAAGATTTTAAGCACAAGTTGTCGTACCCTATATGTATTTGAATTACATATTGTTAATTAGGTACTTAAACTTACGTAGAAGTATTTTTAGGTAAATGTGATGCCAGCCTTTCACTTTACGTATAGAGGTTGCTTCATAAAATTGCAAGCTTTGGTCAATTTGATAAACATTTATTACTATCCACGGCTCGTAGGTCACAGTAATACGAGGGTTAGCTTTATAGGTCATCCACTGCGTTTACTGCAACACTGTAGTCTGCAGATTGTGGTTATGTTTGAAAATATCACATGACATGACATGACAGATTTTCATTTGAATTTGTACGTTTTTCATTTGAGTTTAATTTAAATCTAAAATTACGTGACAGTACCTATATCAGTACAAAGGTAAGTTAAGTTAAGTGACCTAAGTACAAAGGTAAGTTAAGTTAAGTGACCTAAGTAAATTATCACGTCTCCTGATTCTGACATAGAGTAGCTTCATAAAATAAAATTGCAAGCTCTTAAAGTTAATTTGTTGAACCCTTCTTACCAGAAATGCATGGCCTGTAGGTCAGAGTAATACTAGGTGTAGCCTAGCTTTATAGGTCAGTATCTACTGCGTACTGCACACTGTTATCTGCAGATTGTGAAGATGTTTGAAAATATCTTAAGACATGACAGATTTTAAGTAGAATTTTTAAAATTTTTATTTTTGATTAATTTAAATCCTAAATCACGTGACAGTACCTATATCGGTACGCAGGTAAGTTTTAAGCAAATTATCATAGAGTAGCATCATAAAATAAAATTGCAAGCTCTTATGATCAATTTGTTGAACCCTTCTTACCAGAAATGCATGGCCTGTAGGTCACAGTAATACTAGGTCTAGCCTAGCTTTATAGGTCAGTATTCACTGCGTTTACTGCACCACTGTAATCTGCAGTGGAGAATTACGTTGGATGTGGATTCATCTGCTACATTACGGTTGCGGCGGTCATTCTTGGATTTATTTATGTTACGGTCAGCTGGCATGAAATTATTGCGTGTTTGATACGTCAGTATTCAAATAGGTATCCAGACTAGTTATGGCATTTTAAAGCAAAACTTTGATGACATATTCAAAGTAAGTAGGTATGTAACTTAAAAACTGTGACTCAAATAAGCGTTTTTTTTTATTCCTATGGTTGGACAATCAATTTTATTAATCAATTTAAATATTCACATCCCGCTTTGTTAGACAATTTGATCCCTGAAATCACGCGATCACTAGTAGGTACATAATTTTCGAAAAAATCAACAAGATATTAGCTGGAATGGGTTAACCTTAGAGCTTATTTTGATAAGATTAATCGTTAAATAAAGTAATGCTCGCTTACTACTAAAAAGCGCCTTATTTTCTGTTCTTATTTATGTGCCAGATACCTTGCCTTGTTTTCTTATCTGATAAAAAATCTTTATACCAAAAAAGACAATTTAAGCCAGTTCGCAAAATAACAAACAATCTGAAACTAACAAGAGTCATTAGCAAAACTTTGTTAAGGTTAAATTCGGTATAAACCGAATTATCACAAAACTTTGCTTTGTTTTAGATCGTCGAATAAAGAACGAATTACTGAAAATAATTCTGTAATTATAAGAGTTCAAATTACCGCAATCTACCTTCTGAATAAATAACATCCCAAAATACGATCTGTACAAAAATTCCGATGTGTGATTTTTTTTTAGATAATCTATCGTGGAGGCCTTTGCCCTGCAGTGGGACATTGAACAGGCTACATAAAAAAAAAACTATCGTATAAATTGAATTATTACTTTCAGTCTGTGTTTCAGCAACGTGTAAAACTAGATTTACACAAAGTCATCAAATAAAAAAATACCTACTTAATGTATGGGTGAGCAGAACTTGCAAAAACTCTCTGAAGTATTATTTTGTAGTATTTACCCACATCATAATGAATTTAGTAGTGTTGCAGAGTTTACTTCGCTAGATTGGTAGAGATTTGTTATCAACTGAAATGCAATTCCAATCTGCATCTGCCTTCAATTTACTTACCTATTTCGTTTGCTTTGTTTTATCAAGAACTAAAATGGCTCCATACTCCATTACCAACCATCATAGCACTGGCAGAAAATAGACTGGAATAGAAATTGCTCCACCGACACCATTACCAACCATCATAGCAGGCATCATGGCAGAAAATAGACTGGAACAGAAATTCCTCCACCGACATGAGTATGTATAGCTCTTAAATAGATAATGGATGACAAACCATACCTACCACTTCCAAGGGTGACTCAGTGTCCCACACGAAAAGAAGAACTACTTCAAACAAACCGCGCGCACTTTTTATCTACACTATGTCTGTCCGAATTCCCAGTAATATTTACTAAAATCGGACCTGGTGGCTTTAATAATGCACATTCATATTAAGCATCGCCATCAGTAGGTCAGTGTGGCGCGGTGTGGTAATCTGCAGGTGGATCAATTCTGCGGCCGGCTGAGTAGCGCGTGGCCAGGGTATTAAATTTATCCCTGTGCCTGTGGTTAGGCATTGCATTGCGCATTCAGTGTTTGATATCCAACTGAGGTTTGAGATTTAAATTTATGTTGTTTTTAATACGAGCACGCTCATACGTTTGCCGTGTAGTGCCGGTGTAGAATAGCATAAGCCCAATATCTTGCCCATGTGTGACGAAAGAATAAGAAGAGACTGAGGGATTTGAGAGTTTTTTTTTTTTTATTACAGTTGATGTGTATTGCAATTTTAGGCGACAGGATATGTCACTATGGTGGTACACAGTCTTCTGAATGACTCTCAAGCTTTTGTCAGACTTGCTTTGCCTACCCCACAAGAGACATAGGCGTGATATAGGTATGTATGATGTATGCACGCTCATACCCGAAACGTTAGTTGGGCAGGAAGGTACTCTGCAGCTGAGCAGTAGCGCCATACTTGTAGTCCTTGTTTAAAAAGTTATATCCAGCGCTTTGACACCTACTTCTTAAATCTACTGACAACAAAGCTAAAACCGTTATAGATGATGTTTAATCCCCTGTGGGTTTTTTTCAGCTGTTTTTCTTCTATTACATGACAGCCTGCAGACAAGGGTTGGCACAAGCTATACCGTACTTATCATGCGATTCTGCGAGAATGCTTATCAGCTGTCTAAAGTCCACATAATCTTAAGCCTGTGAACTGCGCAATACCTAGACTCCAGCTTAAACATTCTAGTACCCAGACGAATAACAATTTTCAGATTCAAGGTTTCCCTAAAACAACGATGTAGGAAAAGCAAAATGAACATTCTTGCAAAGCGTTTGCCTCTCGGTAATTCGCTAAACAATTCACAATTTCCAACACACGTTTTGTTGGGCCGATCTCCTGCGGTTTGGCGCTGAACGTTCTTTGTGGTGCAATTAAAATTTCATGTACAAGCTTTGCCAGACCGTTGCCACTTTTGTCGCCTGTACAGATAACTAATTCAGTGTTAAATAGGATTAGTTGACATAATCGAGCAACTGTTTTAAAAAGTATAATGTTATCAGTAAAAGTTAATATTATTAGTAAATATTTTTCTTGTTCCTCAGCAATTGATTTTTCGTACATACACCTACCGTAGTATAAAGTCAACAACTTCTTAGTTCTTTTGTACTTAATAAAAGTTAGACGACGTTACGCTACGTGGCACTAATGAGGATCTTCTGCCCGTAAAGAGGAGAGGTCAATTTTTCTTCTACCTCATCGCATATAGATACCTTACCTATGACCTATGCCATCAAATGAATTCCAAATTCAAAAATACTTTCCAAATTCCCCGAACTCATTGGCACACGTTTAATTTATTGTGGAGTCGGACTCTCCGGGCTCGGCGCTGCAAGTTCTTTGCGGTGCAATTAAAATTTCACGCGGGAGCTTTTCCGCACCAAGCTAGCTCGTAGTGTCGTCGCTAGGGTAACGTATTAGAACGCATATTTATACCAGTATACGAAGCATACGCACCGAAGGAAGATTAATCTCGCGCGCGAGAAGACATCAGTGTCAAATCGATGGAATTTATCCGCGAGGTCGCATGCTAATGAATAAGACAGGTTGCAAAATACGTTTTGAAGCTATTCAAAAGAACAATCAGTTCCACGACACCTAATGCTTCAAACGGGAGATTTTCTGCACCACACAGTGCTAGCTTTTAGTTCTGTTTTTTTTTTTACTTTTGATACTACATTCCCGAGGTATGGAGCACTTTTCAAAGCAGTGGTTCAGCGTTCAATTGATTTGATTGTTACAAGAAAGTCAAATACCTATGACTCAATCGTAGTTTGCACAACCTGCAGAATTTTGACATCTATAACGCACTCCGTAAATATCAATGATATTTGACAGCGAGGCTTTTTACGAGCTACTTTGAATTTTATAGCCGCTAAATAACGCTTTTGTCTCATACCTAAAGTTCATGTAATTTCATTTACTAGAAATTACATGCCTTTCCTAGTGTTGCACAAATACGAATAATTACGTGATCCTAGTATTGCATACTCTATAAAATATTCCACCAGCCCCACTCTACATATTACATACCTGTTATACGTGAATTCATAACTACCAACGAGGCATACGGCGACGGCATTTTGCAGTCGAACTTGTTCCAACCGAATTTCTACGAGTGACACTATTTGCTATTCTAAAAGCTGGAATTTCTCTTAGCATTTTCAGAACTGGTGCAAATAATTCCAGAAGTTTTCTGGGGAAATATTTTTTTTACATTTATCATGTAATGTAAGTCAGGTTTGTGGTATTCTGGTAAAATGTTTTACCTCAAACTAAAAGGCTTTGAATTAAATTATACACTATGTACCTTCTCGTTAAATATTATGTTTTTACAAAAATTGGGAATGTCTGTCTCTATCTAGTTGCGGACTAGCCTTTAGTATTTACACTAAACCTATTTCCTTTATTTTAATTTTTATTTATGTTTACCTTACCTGTATGTGAGTGAACATTGAAAAAGCGAACCCAATACAATATTGTGTCCCAGACAGTATTGTAGACAGAAAATCGATCCACTCAAGATCTCAATACTTGACGAGCATTTTTCCTTGGAGGATAATGTCATTATCCAGACTTTAGAAACTCGAGGTACTATCACAAAAGCCAGTTCAAAGGCAATGGCAGGTATATACCTACCTACCTACATAAGTTTAGTAGGTATCTAAAACTGCCTCCGTGGTGTAGCGGTACCTACCGACCCAGGTTCGATTTGTAAATTTGTTCCTAGTTTGTTTAAGATATTTCTGGTAGAACCACCTGATTATCCGAAAACTTTATTCCCTGCTTGGGAGAGCACGTTGAGCCGCCTGTCCCGGTTGCTGTCTATGATATCTCAGATGGCGATCGTTTCCCAACCATGCCAAAGTCCTAATAGTAGTAGTAGGCGGTTGAAAAATTCTGACACAAGATTTGATCTGGTAGTTCATCGAATCGGCACCACAACCGATGTGGCGCAGTGGTTAGCATGCCTGCCTGCCACGCAAAGGTTCCGGGTTCAATTCCCGGTGGGGTCACTCACAAAGTTGATATTTATCACTTTGTGAATTTGTTCCCAGTCTGGTTAGGACATTGCAGGCTGAACCACCTGATTGTCCGCAAGTAAGATGGTTCCGTGCTTCGGATGGGCACGTTAAGCCGTCGGTCCCGGTTGCTGTCTATGATGGCGGTCGTTATACAGCCATGTCAGAGGCCTGCTACTTGTAGTAGGCGGTTGAAAAACTCTGACACCAGGGTTCATCGGGTCGTTGAACGACTCGGTGTCCCACACGAAAAGAGAGAGATCGAATCGGCGTCCCACACGAAAAAAGAAATCTGTATTAATTTTGTGACACCAGCGCTACAGTATGGCCGGTGGAATAGGTCATATTTGACAGCTGTCAAAATCATGGTAATGCTATTTCATAAAGACTATTTTTCTTTGTTGACATGTCTTCTAGTATGAATAAATACGGCCTACTTGGACTGCCGTACTTTAGACTTAAATAACACTCGTTTAATAGGTATACCTACTTTACTTTACCTACATATTTAATAATACCTAACACGAAATAAAATGTCTGTAATTCAGTAGTCACGCAACAATTTTCATTAGGAAGTGTTACGTGACTGTTTTATTAAGAGGGTGCACTAAGTTCGCCGCAACAGAACAAGTGTTTTAAAATTAACAAGTAGAAATGATATGCCAGAAGAATTTTTGTTGTTGGAAAATACGAAGAGATTGGCTTTTAAATAAAACTCGTACCTAGCTCTCTGCTACTTTAAACATTGTCATGATGTGTTACAGATATTGCTCTTCTTCTCAAAAAATTATTACTTTAGACCTTTTTTGATCCTAAAACTTTTTCTGTATAGGTTTGCTAGTATACTGGGTGTTTCAAAACAAACAATAAAGCTGAAAGGAGGTCAAGGTACTCATGAAACTTAACAACATTCCCCATGGAACATGGGCCGAAATATAAAAAAGAATTTGGACTTCCCATACAAAATAAACTCACTTTGTATGGGAGATTTATTGGTTGTTTTGTAACATGTTGTATTTCGTGATCTAGTATAATTAGTATGTGACTGAGCTTTGCGTAGCCAAAACCCACATGTTTACTACAGATTCACACATTTTTGCCATTTCAGTCTATAACTTATCTTACTTCTGTTTCTGTGTCTGACTTACTTCTCCACTAAAACTTTTCCATTACACTCCCAAGATTGTGTATTCACGCTGTTAGAGTTTAAAAGGAAATATGATTTTGAATAGATTTCACGGTTGCCAATTTGGGGTGTGAAGTCAACTCGGTATGATATTTCCATCCATTTTCCATCCAATTTCGTTTTTCCACCCATTTAGAAATATGCACTTTGAATATCAATTTTGGTTTTAAGTGCCCTTTTGTAAATATTCAAAATTCTGCTAAGTATAAGATGGTTCTCACACGTTCCTCTATGTTTCACGGTATTTTGCTGGACCAGATTCTTTGACAGAGGCGAAGTTACGCCCCATTTTATGTATGATGGCATGGCACTCGATGTCGCATCACAATGTGGCTATCAAAGACTGTCATCTACTTGCGAGCTATCAAAAACCGCCATTGGTGCCTGTTTGATTCCGAAGCTGATCTTAGCGCAGTGGAAGCAAGTTAAAGTTATCTTAAAATCTAAAACTAAATGGTCGATCAGCCTCGGAACAACATTTGACTACGATTCGTAGTGCTCTTTACTATAGCTAAATAAAATAAATTTAATGAGAGAATTTTTGTTCCGGAAAGTTTCCGGCCGAGAAATTCTTGTTTCCAAAGTCTACTTATACAGGACCTAGCAGCGAATTGCTTACCGTGCGAATTATGACGCCGCCGTTTCCTTGTAAGTCTAGTTTTTGACAGGAAAAAAGGTATCAGGTTTTGAGGAAGACATTTGGATTGGGATTTAGATACTAGACTTACTGTACCCGGACACCAGCTCGTGTGGCACTCCGTCCATCATGAGTTCTTTCATCAATGATAGTTTATCACTCTATTATTCACTAGTTCACAGTTCAACATCGAATAATGTTTTAACACACCAATAACAAAGATTTCTCCCGCACACTACTGGTTGCGACAGCAATGAGTTTGCTGTACAAAACGCAAAACTAAAAGATTTCTCCCGCATGAGAATTCCACACAATTAAAATATAGGATTAACTTCCACACTGGACAGGGAACTCTTCCCTGGTGGTCAAAGCACACACAAAATAATAAAACCCAGACTACTTAAAATATGTGTCTAACACCGGACGCGCGAGTGACTAAAAGTGAGGTTATATTTGCCGGCGGCCGCGTGGTATCGAACCGACTGGACGAACAAAGGGAAAAAGATGGCGTCGGCCGACTAGCTGGCGTCAGTCACAGGCCACGGTCTGTCAGACGAAAATGGCGGGAAACAATAAAACGCGCGTATACCTGATGCGAAACTAAACATTCACCCGCCCCGGACCGACCCATCGGTCCGCTCTATGCATGGCAGGCGTGATAATGTAGCTACTGCTCGCTTAAGGACTGAATCCCCCACCTGAACTTCTGCAACTCGAGGGTGCCATCACTACCCGGAAACAGGTTGAGAATGCGCCCCGGCGCCAACGCAGTGGCGGTAGGTTGGCATCCTTAACCAGAACGAGATCCCCAATGCAGGGGGGTTCAGTCCTGTCCGTCCACTTAAGGCGTTGCTGCAGAATGTGCAAGTACTCAAGCGACCAACGCTTCCAAAAGTTTTGAGTCATTTGCTGCAACAACTGATAACGCGACAAACGATTGCTATTCACCTCCGTATAGGGATATTCCGGCAAGGCGTTAAGTGGGCGGCCAATTAAGAAATGCCCTGGCGTCAAGGCCTCTAAATCATTTGGGTCTGAGCTGAGCGGACACAAAGGACGCGAATTGAGTACAGCCTCAATTTTACAAAACACGGTCGCCAGCTCCTCGAAAGTCAAAATTGTTAACCCTACAACGCGCAACAAATGCGTCTTAGCGGACTTTACAACCGCTTCAAAAATACCACCCCAGTGAGGGCACGCTGGTGGATCGAACACCCAGGCAATGCCCTGACGGGAGAGGCCCGTGCTGATGGCTTCTTCGTTCTCCCGTAAGAACGTTACAATTTCTTTCATACACCGATCAGCACCCTTAAAGTTGGTACCACAATCCGACCTGATCAGCGCTGGTCGCCCTCGTCGCGACGTAAATCTCTCCAGCGCTGCCAAAAAGGCCTCCGTAGAAAGGTCGGCCACGAGCTCCAAGTGGACGGCCTTGGTGGCTAGGCACACGAACACGCACAAGTACGCCTTGATAGACTTTGCGTTCCGCAGGCGTGATGCCTTCACCATGAAAGGGCCTGCGAAATCCGTTCCCACACCTGCAAACGTCCAGGCCTCCGTCACCCGGTCCGGTGGAAGATCTCCCATCTGTGGCTGCATTGTGGCTGCCTTCAAGCGGTAACAAGGCAAGCACCTAAACACAACACTACGCACCGTTCGTCGTCCCGATAAGATCCAAAACTCGCGCTGTAGGATGGCCAATAGCGCATTACAGCCCGCGTGCGAGTTTTTCTCATGACGATCCCTGACTAAGAGCTCAACTAAGGGTCCCCTTTTGGAAGTAACAGTGGTTGCCGAGCCGAAAAGGGCAGGCTAGCGTTCCGAAGTCTGCCTCCAACCCTGAGCATACCTTGCTCATCCAGGAATGGGTTGAGGCGCACAATTCCTCCCTTCAGCTTTCCACGTCCATCCCTGAGCAGCCTGACCTCCTCTTCAAAATGTTCCGCCTGGACGACTCTAACTAATGAGCATAGAGCCGCATTCCGTTCCGCAGGCGAGAGGACAGGTGTAAAGTTCCGTTCTGCTTGAGGCTTCCTGCAGTTGTTCACGAACCGTTTGATCCAACCTGTCACCCCAAGAAGTTTGTCGAGGAGCTATACCGTTCCAGCAAGAAAGCTGGGTTAGGCTTCGGTACGAGTTGCCCCACGTTCACTCGCAAACCTCGATCAGGTGGCCCAAGCGGCGCCCTGCACTCGTTGAATGGCCATTCCTGCGGCGACTCAGTCAGCCATTGAGGTCCCCACCACAGTGGGTGACTCACCAAATCAGGTGCCCTGCACCCGCGCGAAGCGCAGTCCGCTGGGTTCCATTCTCCCGGTACGTGCCTCCACACTAACGGAGTTTCCGACCCCGTAATCTGTGACACCCGATTTGCCACGAAAACCTCAAGTGTATGTACCGACGTCTGCAACCAGCACAGAACTATCCGACTGTCAGTCCACGCGTACACCGTTTCATCCAAGTTGATGGTACCACGCAGATTGCAGGTTACATGATTTAGCAAGCGCGCTAGAAGAGCTGCCCCTGCCAATTCCAATTTGGGGATGGTCCATCTAGTTCTGACTGGTGCCACCTTACTTTTGGCCATAACCAGACGCACGTGCACAGTTAACTTGCTGTCCGAAGGTATACAGCTGCCGCGTACCCTCGCTCCGAGGCGTCACAAAACCCATGTAGGGTAGCCTTACATCCCACCGATGGGACTAACTTACGGGGTATCGCGATGTGCACAATCCCTGGTAAGGTGGTCACAAACTTGAGCCAATCCTTCAACAACTCGTCCCATCCTAAATTGGGTAGCCACAACCTTTGTAAAAAGCACTTCGCCATGAACGTAACCGGGGCGATCCATCCGTTAGGATCGAACGTTCTAGCGATTGTCGACAGTACCGACCGCTTAGTCCAAGTTTTCTCCAAAAGGTCGGGCTCGATCTTGTACGTGAATACGTCATGCGTTGGCCTATATTGCACCCCGAGGATGCCCAACGTATTTGGATTGTCCGGGTTCTCAAAGAGGTGCGGGTCCTGATGGAACTCGCCTGGCAAACCAGCCAGGAGCTCTGGGCAACTGGACAACCATTTCCGCAACTCGTAACCTCCTGAACCCATGATCGCGATCAACTCGTCTCGTAGAATTAGCGCCTGCTCCACGCTATCAGCACCCGTGCAGATATCGTCCACGTAGACGTCGCGATCCAGTACTGCTGCGGCTCGAGGAAATCTTACCCTTTCCTGTGCGGCCAACTCGCAGCGTACGTACTGCCAAATACGGACTTGGCTTAAGTCCATACGTCACCGTGTTAAGTTCGTATGTGACCATCGGCTCATCTGTGCTCTCACGCCACAAAATCAGCTGATACCGACGGTCATCCGGATGTATCATGGTTTGGCGAAACATCATTTTGACGTCTGCGACGAACGCTACCTGGTGCAAACGAAAGTCTGTGAGAATGTCCACAATGTCCCGGTTCAATTTAGGACCCGCGTGCAAACATTGGTTCACAGACACACCATTCGAGGTAGGAGCAGAACCGTCAAACACCACCCGTATTTTCGCCTCAGGTGACTTCAAGACAGCCAGGTGTGGAATGTAATAATGCTCGACACACCTCCAATTCAGGCTGGACACCGACATGTGGCCCAATTGAATATATTCCCGCATGAATTCTATATACTTCTGCCGAAGTGCTGGGTCTCGCCTCATCTTCCGCTCCATTCCGAGTAGTCTCCGTTCCGCGAGCTGTCGCGAACTACCTAAAGCGGGGCGGTTTGGGAGAAAAGGTAGCCTGGTCACGAATCTGCCTGACGGGCATCTCGCAGTGTTGTATTGATAGAACAACTCGCACTCGTCATCCTCTGGCTTCCGTCTGTCCGCCGTGGGCGGCTCTTCAGACTCCCAAAACCTCTGCAGCACCTCTGACAGCACACTACCATAGAGGACCGGATCCCTTCTGGTAGGTCCTGAGGTCTCCAAACTGGGCCGAAAACAACATACCCCTGTGGTATCTACGGCCACCAAACCAGTTTCCTGGAGTACCTTCTTCCTACCGCACCATAATCTCCGAGGACGTCTGACCCGAGAAGTACGTCCACCGTACCAGGAGTATCAAAATCAGGATCAGCTAACTCCAACCCTGTGGTTAACCCTCGTACCGTTGGTGGTAACCTAACCTGAGGGAGTTTCCCAACCACTTCATCCAGCACCACGGCTGAGACTTGATAGCTGACCCTGTACATGTGCTACCTAATGCGAACTCAAAGTTCGTCTGACCCCGAATGTCAGGCACATTTAGGCCCCGATGCCTACAGCTTCATCCTCACTTGGCTGTACATTTAGGCCTAGCCTACTCACCAGCTTACTCGATACAATACATCCCTGAGCCCCTGTATCCAGTAGGGCTCTTACTTGAATGGTCCGGCCACCGTATCCCCATACCCAAATCTTAGCCGTTGGCAAAAGTACCGTGATTGGACGGGGAGCCGAAGCTGATGAGTAGGCGGCGATTACCTAGCGGGAATCTAAACGCGGTGAGGCCGCGTCCCGCGGGGGTAACCCCTCGCTACCCAAACCTGTGTATGGGTCCCACTCCTGCTGGTAGGGAGGTCTGCCCATAAAGGCCATGGTTGGAGCTCCATAGCATCCCAACGGCAAACGCGCGTACCGAGGTTGCGCCTGTAGCCGCGGGTACTCAGCCATAGGCGGAGGCATGCGTGGGTCTTGAGGCCCAACCAGGTGGCTCAAGCCCGCAGAATACTGCATGTACCCTGGTGGCTGCCTAGTGCTCCCCTGACACCCGCCCGTTTGATCCCGTACCTGGGATGGGTGTCCTTGGCCACGTTCCTGTGCCGTTCCTCCCCAATCCGGCACCTGCTGCCGTGGTGGGGATCGTCCCCACGTCCTTGGGTAAGTGGGCTCCGTCTGTTGACGTCCCCCTGGCTGTCCCTGTGACCAATGCGGAGGTGGGCTCCTCCTTGGAGGGGGTGGGGAGCGTTGCTCCCTCCCTTGGTGGGCAGGCTCCCTTCGCTGATCCGATCCAGCGCTGCCCCCGGCGCCTCCGGAGCGATTCATGCAGAGCAGCGGATGGTGTGCACCCTGGCAGTACCTACAGTTGGTGCTTGAAGGGCACTCTCGCACCTGATGCGGCCCCAGGCACCGAAAACACCAACGCCTCTGCTGTGCCACACCCCGTCTCCTCTGAACCCGCTGCGCAGCAAACTCCTGACACGCTGTCACCCCGTGGCCTGTCTCCCTGCAGTAGGCACACCCTGATTCCAATGCAGTGTTGTACCGCCTGGGTTGCCTACTGTTGCCTCCTCGCGCCGGTGCACCCGGCCGTTCCGGGTGGCGAGGGCAGAGGTCTCCTTGCGAGGGGCTTCACCAGCCTGGACGTCCACTCGCCTGCTTTCGGCCTCGAGGAACGACTTCAGATCCTCGTAGGTCGGGAGGTGGTCCGAGACCCCATGGAGCTGCTCGAATCGAGCGACCATTTCGCTCGGCAGGCGGCGAAGCACTGTGTGGACCAAGATATAACCGTAGCCCGCCACTGGCAAACCCTGTCGCTCCAGTGCGCTGACCGCGACGCTGACTGGGTGAAAGATTTTCTCGCGGAGGTCCGTACCTCGCGTTATGGTTGGTATTGACAGCCACTGGTCTAACAGCCTGTCTACAATCAGGCGCTTGTTTCGATACCGGTCGGTAAGGATCTTCCACGCCACCTCATAATTGCTATCCGAGACCGCCAAATGCGTCAGCAATTCATGAGGCTCTCCTTGTAGCCTGGACATCAGCTGAGCCATCTTGTACGCTGGCATTATGTCCGTCCGTGTGTGGACCACGCTGCTATACAGGTCCTCAAACGCCGGCCAGTCGGCGTAATCGCCTGCAAAGACTGGAACCGTAACAGGCGGAAGAGGCACCTGTAATCCTTGTCCTACTTTACCACGGAATGGCTTTTCCTTTCCGTCACGTCGCCTAGATATGTCCGCAGCTGCCTGCTCAATGTCCTGTGCCAGCTCCAAGCACTGGCTTACATCGCCCTCGACCAGCTCCTTATCTTCAGGGTTAGGAGCTTCCTCAAGGAGCATGAGGCACTCTGTGAGGTGTTCCGACACAACCCGAACCCGTTCATCTGCCTGTAGTGCACTTTTCAAGAGCGCGTCCTCCCGGTCCTCGCGGCCGATCATTGCCGCTGTGGTAGTAAACCACCTTAATTCTGTCTTTATAGCAGCCTTATACCTGGCGATCGAGGAGCCATGGTACCAACTTTTACACACTCGACTTAATAAAAACGAAAAACCAATAAACAAATACCACAAAATAAATGTTAGTTGACTGGCCTAGACCTTACCGATAAGGTACCGTTCACTAGGCAAACAATACAGTCACAAAAAAAAACCGAAACAATATTTTCCAAAATTAATAAAATATGTGGGTAATATAAAAAACACGCTTAATACTAAATTACGGCTAACTATGTTGCAATAAAGCAACCACGCTCTGCTACCAAAAAATGTTTGATTCCGAAGCTGATCTTAGCGCAGTGGAAGCAAGTTAAAGTTATCTTAAAATCTAAAACTAAATGGTCGATCAGCCTCGAACAACATTTGACTACGATTCGTAGTGCTCTTTACTATAGCTAAATAAAATAAATTTAATGAGAGAATTTTTGTTCCGGAAAGTTTCCGGCCGAGAAATTCTTGTTTCCAAAGTCTACTTATACAGGACCTAGCAGCGAATTGCTTACCGTGCGAATTATGACGCCGCCGTTTCCTTGTAAGTCTAGTTTTTGACAGGAAAAAAGGTATCAGGTTTTGAGGAAGACATTTGGATTGGGATTTAGATACTAGACTTACTGTACCCGGACACCAGCTCGTGTGGCACTCCGTCCATCATGAGTTCTTTCATCAATGATAGTTTATCACTCTATTATTCACTAGTTCACAGTTCAACATCGAATAATGTTTTAACACACCAATAACAAAGATTTCTCCCGCACACTACTGGTTGCGACAGCAATGAGTTTGCTGTACAAAACGCAAAACTAAAAGATTTCTCCCGCATGAGAATTCCACACAATTAAAATATAGGATTAACTTCCACACTGGACAGGGAACTCTTCCCTGGTGGTCAAAGCACACACAAAATAATAAAACCCAGACTACTTAAAATATGTGTCTAACACCGGACGCGCGAGTGACTAAAAGTGAGGTTATATTTGCCGGCGGCCGCGTGGTATCGAACCGACTGGACGAACAAAGGGAAAAAGATGGCGTCGGCCGACTAGCTGGCGTCAGTCACAGGCCACGGTCTGTCAGACGAAAATGGCGCGAAACAATAAAACGCGCGTATACCTGATGCGAAACTAAACAGTGCCAGCTTAGATTATTAGCATTGCCCCAATTCTACCTACAGCTATACAGTCACTAAGGGATAGATTGATTCATGGAATGGATGGGCGGCAGCTTTCCCTGTGATTACATACGACACCTTACACTACATTCGCTGAATCCACCTGCCAAACGTTGTGAAATACCTACCCTCCAATAAGTGAGGTTGTTGTCCTTGTCCTGCAGTGGGCTGTTGTGGCTTTTGATACAAAAATTCGCAATATCCTGAGGCATGTGTGGGTACTTTAAGCAACATTGTTGTTATAATGAAGCTCATTGTATTGCAAATACCAGCGAGGTGCGGGCTTTGTACAAATTTCTTGGAAGCGAGCGTGCCTCTGCCCTGAGCGCCTGGACCTAAATTGACGTAAATGTTATTGAAACAAAGACGTAATTCATGCTAATTACCTGCTTATTACACTCATTTGTAAAGAACAATTTGTTGATTTTGTTTTACTGATAAATTATCTGAATTTTACTTTATGTACTTCGACGAAGTCGATGTTGGCTGTTGTAGTTTTATTTATGTGATTATACATACTATGTAGTATTAATTTATTGTTTTCTCTTCTGCAAAGAAAAATAAAAATTACTTTATGCCTCGTTCCCTAGTCTTCAGTACCTACTATTGGTCCAGTCGTCATCATCTTCTTGCCCTTATCCAAATCAGTTGTTGTTTTATGACCGGTTTTTGCCTGACGTTAGATAACCTTCTTTGGAAATGCTACTTTTAGTAGTACCTATCACCGCCACCATGTGGTTCACCAGATATTCAGACGAGGTCAAAAACTCTACGTCGCCTTTTACGAAACACCCTGACCTGAGTGGACTAGGGGTGGCAGTATTCTTGGCCGCTACCACACGGCAACTAGTAGGTCACTTATTGGCCAGTAGCTGTATTTAATCCTTGACTCTGTATCGGAAAACTTGCGATGTTGGCATTAAGAACTAATTTAGCCTCTGGATACCTACAAAACTCTACTAAAACTTTCATAAGAAGTACCTAGTATAAAATCTAAGACTAAGATTTTTCTAATAGGTACCTACATAGCCCATCGTATCTACCTGTTAAGACGTGGTATGACAATAATAATATAGGTAAACCTAAACGTGCCTAAATATTGTAAATCTCTGACACCAGGATTCATCGGGTCGGTGTCCCACACAAAGAGAGAGAGAAAGTGTTTACCTATCGAAGTTTCCACATTTCTAACAAAACATACACTTCATTTTCTATAAGAATTAGTAACCTTCTATTTCAAGTCGGATAGAGTAGATTACAAAAAACTTGTCAGGTCCAATATGATATTGGACCTGACAAGTTTTTTGTACTACTGACTAACAGAGGTCGGTAGCACAAATCATAATAATTTATAGCAAATTTCTCCCAAACTACGTAGTGATTACATTACCCTCGACCCTTGTTAAGTTTCTCTATTCAAATCACTTGTACAACACAAACGTTAGCTTTATTAGAAACAACAAACAAACAGCCATCTTGATCATTTATTGGAGCATATAGCGTAGGTGTTGTGGTTAATTCTACCTACTTTTACTAAGTACCTCATTACTACGTTTCAACTGACTTCAGCTATCGCGGTCATACATAATGACTCAAAATAGTGAAAACGGGTGATTCGATTTGTTTTTGAATTCAGAATAAAGACTCTCTTTACCCACCCGCAAAACATCAGTTGCTTCGTGATCATGGCCCATGCAATTTCTGTTGAAATATCGGACAATTAAAAAAAACCGTATCGCGGTAAGAACACCGTTTTTACTATTTTGTGGTAAAGTGTTTGATTTCTATACAAAGTAGTATTTATAATTCTAGTCTATCACACATCATATTTGTGTAGTACATCTATAGAATTTGTAAAAAGTTTTTCATGCAAGTTGTAATATCGCTTAAGGTGAAGCAGGGCTATTTGGACGTGAGACTATTCTGTCAGATGGCTGTAGCTCCCGTTCTATAAGTTTTTAGCAGATGTGGCAGTGTTTGGAAAAGCGGGAGAAATATAAGTTATAGCCCCGTGACGGAACTACTCCACATCTCGGCATAGCCCTCGCTGAACCTTGTTTATCGTGTTCTATCAAAAAATTCGCGACTGAACTGTATCTATGCAGGTAAATTGCCACCGCTTAAAAACAGATACCAATCTAGGTATATTGATATGAATTAAATTAAACTTACTGCCTAATTTAATGTACAATGTTTGTCTAGAAAAATGTTTCGAATATCTGTGTGACAGCAATAGACATGAGAGGTTGGAACGAATAGCAGATTAATAGAACTAAATTCCATTTGTAGGAATTTCCTTTGTGTGTTTGTGAGATACGAATGCCCAATAAATCTGGATGAAGGGGATGGCCGTGAGAATCATGTGACATGAGCTAAAGTTGGTGCGTTTTGAACTCAGGGATAAGTTCATTGACCCTTTATCTGCTTCTTTTCGAGTGGGACACCGAGTCGTCCATCGACCTGATGTACCCTGATGTCAGAGTTTTTCAATCACCTACTACAAGTAGCAGGCTTCGACATTGTTGACCGCCGTCTTAGTAACAATAATAGATAGCAACTGGGACCGACAGCTTAACGAGCCATCCGAAGCACGGAACGACGGAACCATCAAGCTCCTTATATAAACTGACCTAAAGGTACTTTGCACCAGTTTTCCTATACTGGGTCAATAAACTTTTGCCTGAGTTTTTGTCCTAGCAAGGTGCGATCAAAAACTTAGTACTAACTTAAATCTTTTATGAGAATTTTGATTCAATTCTGTTTGTATTTATATATTTTGCTCTTTGAAAAAACTTTTATGTCTACTTAGGTTAAGAGGTTTGAAAAAACTTTTAGGTGATATCTAAAATAAAAATACTGGAACATTAATTCGACATAGTTTTATGTCTACTTAGGTTTTGGGGTTTGAAAAATGAGCTTATGAGTTTTCATGAATACTTAACGAGCACTTAAGGTATTACATACCTACCGAATCTCAACATACCAACGATTTGCAAACCTTTTATATTCCCGAAGCAGCTGCGCCTACAAAGACTGTTGTTTTTATTTTATTGGCCATTAAACAATTACCCCGTTGGTGAGACAAAGAGCCCAATTTCTCCCCAGTTGAGGGGAAATTTTATACTCATTCAGGCATTGTGAGTCAGATGAAAAGACTGAATGCGATGCAGACCCATTTACTGAATGACGGCTCACAGCTGGAGGTTTTTGCGGATTGGCTATTAGGGCTTGAATTTGAAGTAAAAAGGATAATGATCAGGAAATAAAGTGGTCGCCAAACACAGCATGGAGGAAAGTTTTAACAGCGGGGCAATTGTGTGTGGAGCTGTTTATTTGTTATGTAAGAACTTCATTTTAGCACAAGATGTATAATGCCTTATGATTTACTTCGTTTCAGCTCATCAGTGCGAGATGCACAATACAGATTTTACTAGCACAAAAAACACGAAGCTTTACTCAGGCATGATAGTTTTAAAATCTGTACATGATGTGCTCTGTGTGTGATGTGATGCGTTTGCCATGGCTCCAGTTAGATTGTTGGGTTCTCTCTAGAACATTCCATTGCTTAGAAAAGAAGACTAGTTGTACTTAGATGTTTCAATCTAATCGGTTCCAATTGTGTTACGTACCAACTTTGGAAATTCTTTCTCTTGAAAATGCTATTGAATCGGGTAGCTACTAATGGTTGTAGATAAATGAAAACAAATGACTTTTTATCGATTTATTTAATAAAAATCTCTTTTGACTTGAACACGATCACTAAATTACATACAGTTAAAGAAATATGCATTTCATATAACATTGATTGGGAATATTTATCAAAGTATCAGTCGAGCTTACGAATAATAAACCAAACTGACTGATTCAAATAATTTTACATCATATTTTTTATATTTACATGATCTTTTCAGCTACAGCTAGAAAGGAAAATAATATTGTAACGTAATATACCGCAATCATTTCGTGTCATATTTATACGTCATATTTTTCAGACAGGAGAACTTATAAGAGCACATTCAGAAATAAATATTATAAAAGTAACTATGCCATTTTTAAGAACTTATAAACACAGTTTCTAATATTTTATAGTTTGAATTTTGATAACACGCACGTAGTTATATAGTTAAGTAAACAAAAAATAAACATAGATTGTGTGAACAAAGAAATAATGCCCGCTTATAAAATGTCCGGGGTCTCTTGGTTTAGAGACATATATATTTTTCGGAAATAGTACAATGAAAGTTGATTACTTTTACGTTTAAAAATAACATAGCATAATGTGGACTTTAGCAAAAACCAGACTATCACAATGATAACTAAAATTGCAATTCAAATTTAAAAAATAAGTTAGAAGTTGATATACATTCCTTTTTTCTAGGTGATCGAATAAATATAGAGTTACATTTATTGTGTAGGTACATTATATAAATAACATGAAAAGAGTGCACCATTTATCTTTGTGGATCTTTTATTTACAAAATTTACAATTATTTACTAACAGTTACTTATTAACAACGACGCCATCTTCAGATCTTTACGAAATAAAAGTAAGAATAATTTAATTCTTTTTGAAGGTTATATAAATAATATACAATTCGGAATATATTTTATGCACATTATTCGGATAGATAAATATACAATTCAGGGATACGTTCTGGTCCATTCTTCACTTTTTAGGATATTTATAAAATAAAGGTAGAAATCATTAAATTTAAAACTTGTTGTTGATTTTAGAAATCTGAAGCACCTTTGACATTTTTCATGAAATGACACACATGGTGCATATATTATCAGAAGGTTTATGAGAACAAATAATCAACTGAGATGGAATATGATAATATCTACACAAAATCAAAACGTGTACATACATGAATTCAAAGAAGGTAGGTAATATTTTACGAATTTAGATGGCAGCACTTATTCACCATGTACAAAACGGATTCAACTGTTTCAGCCTTTTCTTGTACCTATTACCTACTAAAAATTGATAAGTAACAACAACGTAGTCATTACGTTTCTATGAAACGACCGTAACAATACAAATATTTAGTTAGGCTTTTCTATCACTTCAACGTATACTCGCCTCCGCAACGTTCTTCGTATTTACAAAGTTCTGTACAGACGAGGCAGATTGTCTTAGAGACGCACTGGAGGTGTCGACACCGATACACAATTTATTTCGAGTCCAATGGAATGTTGACGATTACTCGCGAGGCACGATCGAGACGAAACAAATTTCGTTAGAAGTGTCTGCGAACGTGAGGCGAATGCACTCAATGTCTTAGCGTTTGGCGCGTTCGGCTCATTAAGCCACCACTCCAGAATTTATCGCTGCGTGCGCGCGTTGAGCAGGCCCTCGGATGAGTTGGACGCGGGGATGGCGAGGGGACTCTGCCCCTCAGCTTTGTGCTAGGGAATCCACCGGCACCACCAATTTTCCGTTGGAGTAGCTGTAACAAGAAAAAAATCTAATTAAAGCTGAAATTCACCCTCTTACATGACGCAATGAAGAACAAAAAACTGTTTTAGACTAATTTATTTTAAGCACTCGCAAATTTGTTAAAAAGCTCTACTTTCTACTTCCGCGTTTCAAAGAAGAATATGTACATAAATAACATAGTATTAACCTGTATGGTATAGTAGATGTTCTGGATTTAGCTCTGCTTGGCCTACAGGCTTCATCTGCAACCAAGATATTCAAACTTTAGCCACGGATATTTTTAATCTATTCCCGAGTCGGGAAAGTTGTCGGGAAGTTTCCGCTTGTTCCCGATATCGCATCGCAGCTTAATTAAGTGGTAGCGCATGCTATTGTCTCGATTCTTGCGGAACAATACTTATCGTAAGTCGAAGTTGGCAGAAGTAATATCTTCGATACCTTAATGAGAGAACTTTGTATCGACTTTGTTAATCGTTTCGGACCCAACCGCACTGCGACTTATTATACAGCAATATCTTTGCGCCTTTTTATGTTTGACAGTGTTATGTAATGTAGGATTGAGGTTTGTTGAATGAGGGCGAGAAACCCTGAAAATTAAAATGGAGGAATGTTTTGAATGGACGCGCTTAAAGCCAATTTATGATGGGTGAGGAACAAAAGCAATGAGGGTCGCGTTAAATAAAATATGTGTGTGTTTTGGGGTTAGCGTTCACTTCGCATGTGTATTTTTACAAAGGCTTATGGTTGAAATGTGGTTCGCCTTACCATAGAGCGGTTAACACCGTTGTGAGAGGCACGCATCGCATTTGACGGGCTCGGCACGCCGCTTGCCCTGAGAGCCCTGCGAGCCGGACTTACGCCGGAATGTGTACCTAACGAGTAGACCTGCAATGCAAAACGCCGCACCGTTAACAAAACAAACCAAAAACGAAAACATCAAAACACAACAACGCGCGCGTCCATCTGAAAAACGCCTATGGCGGACGAAAGCGGGCGAAAATAACAAAAAGAACGATACTCTCCGGGTTTTCATGACTTGATACCGGCGGATTCATTCACGTTTTATGTGAGAATGGAACTTCTGTTCGACGTGCAATTTTGTACTGAATTATGTAGGACGGTTTTATGAAATGTGATATGGCGGTTGTGATGATTGTAGGTATATTATCGTCTTCGTTTGAAACGTTTATTACTGAGCTAAATTCAGAAATGATAGAGTTAGTCAGTTAATTTTCTCTACAATAGTAATAGCATGCACTACTTTACTTTTCATTAAAATAATTTCAACTGCAAATAATAAGAAAAGAAGCTTTGAACTCACCAGTCAATCCAGCTTTATTGATACTGTTAGAACTAGAGAAGCCAGATATTTTCTTCCACGCTTTCTTGTTCCAGAAGCCTGTGGTCTTGGCGTCGCCACAGCTGGAGCTTCGCGGCGACTGCGCGTCCTTAGGGCAACGGATACCGCACTCTTCAGCGCCCAAGATTCGAACTCCAGCGCCACGAGTTCCGTACGCTACCGCCGGCAAATGAGGCACCGATCCAGTAGGTTTCCGCCTCAAACTGCCCACATAGCTCGCCCCGCTACTACTTCCACTGAATCCACTATCTAAATCTGGGGGATTACAGCTAGCCGGCGAGAGCAGTTCGTCCGTCGGACCTACCCTCATCAATTCTTCGATATTATCTCTATCTTCCGCCCTCTCTGAGTCGGGCGACTCACACTCAGGCATTAACATCGCCTCAACGCTAAGATTTAGCTCTCCCAAAATCCGTTTATGTCGTGATTCCACCCTACGCACCTCCTCTTCGACAACGCTACGATCTAGTGAAACTAGTGATTGTCGAGGGACGTAACGATGTTTTGGGCATGTCCTAGAGCCATCTGTTATTTCCTCGTAAATGTTTTCTTCAGTACCGTATCGTGTAACGTAATTGTGACGAGAAGTGCGTTCTGCGCGCTCACGTGGACCACCACGACCGCGTTGTCGATTTGCTTTTCTGGACGATGAGGGCATTGATAAGTGATGGTCGTAATATGCGTACGAGTAATCGACAGGTTCAAACCTTTCCATAGTCGCAGCTATATTACTCCTATTCCAAGACTGCGGTGGTGGCTCTCTTGACAAATTGACTGCTGCGAGTCTTGCTGGTAGAATTTCGTCAAGATCTCGGGCGCAGCGCTCATCAAGCGACTGCGCACCATCATCTTCTTCCCTTCTGTGTTTCCTGTGAGGCCGACGTGAAGTTTGCGCGCGGCCGTGACTCCGATCACAGTCTGTTCCATGTCCATGGTTGTAATCAGGTGTATGACTACGATAATCTATTGGACGGTGTTTACAGTCGAGCGTGTGGTGATATTCGGGAGTCCGTCTTAGGCTGTAGCTGGAGTTGCCTTCGTAGTCAGACCTATCGTAGCAGGGGCTGTCGTCTGCGTTGCTCGTGTGAGGGTGCGGGCAGTCGGCAGCGATTCCGGACTCTGACGAGGGGTAGTCGTGGACTTCTGCTGTGGTGAGGACGCGGTCGTCGGGTCTGGCTGGTTCTGACACAGCATGGCGGTGGTTGGGGCGCGGCCTGCCTGTCTCGCGGCAGCTGGCAAAGCTCCTCTGCAGTGAGGGCTGGTGCTGGTACCGCCCGTGGTTCTCGAACACCGCCTCCCCCGACTCCTCGGGGCTTGGCGGCGCGCTGCGTGATTCCATGGCTCATCGTCTCATATCCAATCTGTTCCTGTAAAGATGAGAAAACCAAACTTTAGTACTAGAAAATTTTACAGATCTGAAAATTTTATTAGTAAAGTGAATTTTCTTAAACATAAATAACATTTCCTCCTTTTAGCGCTATCACCGGAAGCTGACTCTGTAAAAATACAGTCAAGGGAACGAAAGACGTTTATCAGGAAATTTGTTTAATAAAAGTAGAAGAGTGTGCAGCCGAGGGCAATGAATTCAATATAACATGCCATGATAAGGGTCTGGGTGGGGTTAGTGGCGATGAGCGGTAGGCATAAAACCCCAGACCCAGAATTAAGAAGATACAACGCACGTAACAAGCTAAAGTGAAGGAAAATCACAGAAGTTGCAGCGTTTAGAAGAGTTGTATTTATCTGCCAGTCGTTCTGATGAAAGCAAAGTTTTGATTGATTGACTTGATCAACCCTTTAGAAATGTGGAATATAGTTTATTTTCGTGTAAAATAAAATAAATATGTACGCGAGTTCACACAAATACTAACACTGCGAATAATAAGAAGAAAAAACAAGCACATTATGTTAAAAAACTTTTTGATGTTATTGTGAATAGATAGATAGATATCGTGATAAATAATACGGTTAATGTGTTATTTTTTTATATTGCTTCTTTTGTGAGGGCTCCTTCTTTATTATTTTTGGTCTTAAAGGAGGACGGACGTCGATATATCATCATCAGTCGCCGGGTTATAAATCGGGTCTCCACAGCGAGCTCAAATTTACATTTTATACCATGATACCATGAGAATTCACAGTGATGATAGTAGTTAGTGTAACAATACCATATTTAAAATTTATGGAATGTCATAAATTAATTAAATGCTAGAGGGGCTTTTTAATGCTTCCTTTAATGTAACACGCAAAAGTATTTACTCTTAACTTTGACGTCTGAAGCATATTTTTGACTAGAGTGTTTGTCGAAGACAAAATGGATCAATAAAGAGAATCACAAATGAGATTTTTTGAGCATTGTTGCCTATGGACGTCGTCAACATTTACAGGATAAATAAAATGGTAAAAATTTTTAAAAATCTCATTATTTGTGACATCACAATGATTTCCCTCGTTTCGTTAATGTAATACGGTAAAACTATTTAAGTATCTTAATCTAAATTGCGATTACTTGTTTATTTTACTCGTTACAAAGAAGATAATGACTTAAAATGTTCAGTTAGGTAGGTAGGTACATCTTGAATTGTTTGTTACAAGCAATCTGTAGTAGGTACGTACTTAACGTTTGTACTAGTTCCAAACATCTGCACAGCCAAACCTAATAAAAGATCACGAAGTTACATTTCCATTTGAAACGTAAACGCTTCAGACGTCGGAAAATAAATAAAACCGAATCATTACGTGCGGCAAATGTAGCCGAATTCCACATTTATGAACCCTATCACACTAGCGCCTTTTTCCAAACCTATTTCGTGGCGAAAGAAATAGTAGGTAGTAGCACAAAATAGAGAGTTTACAGAAGGTTCACTCGACCTTATTCAGAATTTTTGCGATTGTCTTTTTTTACATAGCCAGGGTTGCTGCTACTGTCAACAATCTCAAAGTATACGAATATCAAAACTGTAAAGTCTGATACAGAATCGTCATGTGATTCTGAGCCAATTTTAATCCTCGGTTATTTCCAGTTAAAGTCAGTAAGCGTCAAAATTGACGGTAGTACTGAGTAAGTTGCATAGGCGCCCCGCGCGCCGTTTTCTTAATGTGTGGTAGTAGTAGTAACTAAGTTTATTTTGTAGATGGGCGTTTGACACCAATTTTGAGTAGGTGACAAAAAGATTGCCGCGATCACGTTCCGCCGAAAAGTTGGCGGAAAAAACGCGTGTGAAAGCGCTTTATATTGCGTTTCCCCGGGTTATTGCGCGAATACCAGACCAATTTATTACGATAACGATAAGTGTCCCTGAACTAGAGGCGAAGGGCACACAAGGGCGGGACAGGGCAGGAAGCGCTCGGCGTTGCCATGGTTACGGAGCGGATGTCGTCACAGAAGTTTATAACGACCGATATAGGGCGGCAGCGTAGTGCGCCTGCTATGTAGAAGTCTTGGGTTTGATTTCTGACTAAGTTCTCAGGTTTGAATTCGTAGTATGTCGACATAGTACATACATACTTGCTCATCTTAAGTGGTCGATAAGGCATGTTCCACACAGCTCCGCTCTCATCCCATAATGCATTTTCAACACACTGTGTACGCATGGGATACCTAATGCTGTTTTAACTAGGTATGCATCGCAAAATTTTAAGTTTCTTAAGGCGCAAGCTCCATAGAGTAGATCTGCATCTGATGAACGACAATTGTCGGAGACGTGAGTCGTGCGACATGGCAATGCTTGAAACCGTTTCCATATAAGATGTATGAAACAGAAGAAGAAGAAACAAAGCTAACGTGAATTGTGCGTCCCGTCGATAACGGCTGACGATCGCTTGTCTGACAGATGTTATGTTGCGCGTCGCGTCGCTCGTCTATTCTGTGGAGCTTGCCTTTAAAGTCCTACACATTTAGAAAGTGCTAGTAAGTGAGCTCGATTCCGAGTGTGAATCCCAGCTTCCAAAGCGAGAGGCGTAACCGATTGTGCCGGCCGGACGGTCACTGCGCTTTACGACCCGGCTGCCAGCGCTGATGATGATTTAGGTGTGGGGCAAAGCGACCGGAAATATCGTGATAAAGCTATTGACACCGGGAAAAACATAGGTTTAAAGCTGACACAAGGCTAGGATAACTAGAAACTATTTTAAATTGTACCTATGCTATTACCTTTTATTAGTGATAATAGGTAATACCTATTAATATAATAAAAAAGGGCGGCCTAGCGGTTTCACCGGCTACTTACCGTTTTCCTAAGTGAATTAGGCATCTATCCGTGTACGCGTGGGATAATGCTGTTTTAACTATAGTTTGACAACTTCGTGCACGACCTTCCTGCGGGGTACAGACGGTCGGGGAGCGAGGAAGCACGTCATTTTAATATGACGTGCAGCGCGGATGCGCGCGTCACCCTTCCCCGCTACACCTCCCGCTACCCGCTGACATCTCGCCCCCCAACGTCTGTCACCCCTAGGGAAGGTCGCGCACGAACTAGCCGGACTATAGGTATGCATCGCAAAATTTTAAGTTTTTTAAGGCGCAAGCTCCATAGAGTAGATCTGCATCTGATTAAAGACAAATGTCGGAGACGTGTGTCGTGCGACATGGCAATGCTTAAAACCATTTCCATATAAAATATATGAAACAGAAGAAACAAAACTACACACGTGAAACGTGCGTCCCATTGATAACGGCCGACGATCGCTTGTCTGACAGATGTCATGTTGCGCGTCGCGTCTATTCTGTGGGGCTTGCCTTTAAAGTCCTACACATTTAGAAACTGCTAGTAAGTGAGCTCGATTCCGAGTGTGAATCCCAGCTTCCAAAGCGAGAGGCGTAACCGGCGATTGTGCCGGCCGGACGGTCACTGCGCTTTACGACCCGGCTGCCAGCGCTGATGATGATTTAGGTGTGGGGCAAAGCGACCGGAAATGTCGTGATAAAGCTATTGACACCGGGAAAAACATAAGTTTAGGGCTGACACTGTGCTAAGATTACTAGAGACTATTTAAAATTTTGTGCTATTACCTACTATTAGTGATAGTAGGTAATATTAATATAATAAAAGAGGCCGGCCTAGCGGTTTCACCGGCTACTTACCGTTTTCCTATATGAATAAGGTATCTATGACTGTCCCGATGGCGTAGTGGATAGTGCCCCTGCCTTCTACGCCAAGGGTCGTGGGTTCGATTCCCACCGGACACAAATATTTGTAAAGTAAATTTTCAAGTATTTGTGTTTAGTCTGGGTGTTTTCTATGTATAATATGTATTTATTTACAAAAAAAAAAAAGTATATAAGTATTATATCAGTTGTCTAGTTCCCATAGTACAAGCTTTGCTTAGTTTGGGGCTAGATGGCGCTGTGTGTCTCGTCCAGAGATATTATTATTATTATTATCTACTCGTGTACGCATGGGATAATGCTGTTTTAACTAGGTATGCATCGCAAAATTTTAAGTTTCTTAAGGCACAAGCTCCATAGAGTAGATCTGCATCTGATCAAAGACAATTGTCGGAGACGTGAGACGTGCGACCTTGCGACGCTTGAAACCGTTTCTTTATAAAATGTATGAAACAGAAGAAGAAACAAAGCTACACACATGAACGGCTGACGATCGTTTGTCTGACAGATGTCATGTTGCGCTTCGCGTCGCTCGTCTATTCTGTGGAGTTGCCCCTAAAAGCTCTACACATTTAGAAAGTGCTAGCAAGTGAGCTCGATTTCGAGTTGAATCCCAGCTTCCAAAGCGAGAGGCGTAACCGGCGATTGTGCCATCCGGACGGTCACTGCGCTTTACGACCCGGCTGCCAGCGCTGATGATGATTTAGGTGTGGGGCGAAGCGACCGGAAATATCGTGATAAAGCTATTGACACCGGGAAAAACATAGGTTTAGGGCTGACACAATGCTAGGATTACTAGAGACTATTTTAAATTTTTGATATTTGTGTAGCCTTGAACTTTTTGTTATAAGAGGCCGGCCTAGCGATTTCACCCGCTGCTTAGCTTACCCGTGGTAAAAAGTAGGCCATGTAACTCTATGATATTGTAAGTAGCTTATGAGTGGTGAAGTCTAGTGGTGAAAATCTGTCTAGTAATTTCGGAGTTAATTGATAACATATGAACAAAAGAACAAACAAATCTTTCCTCTTTATTATTAGTGTAGAGTTACCTAAACAAGACTGGATTAAATTGACGAAATTATGCTTGCAATTTTAATCTAGACGTTACAATATGCCTCAGACCGATTGACAAAAAATATTTCAATAGACTCGAGATCTATAAATTATACTTAGTATTTCTATTCTTATTTCTTCTATCCAATCGTTTCATTACATTGCTAAATATATGTTTTTTTTTAAATCATTCTCTTCAAATTTAGCACAATAATTACACGCAAAATGTGTCTAGAAAGACATTTATTTCAAGTGTAGACAGTAATTTCGTTATAACCCTATTCAGTCCTCACCCACAGGGCTGTGCCTCGTAAGTTTTGCACCCAGACTACGGTTTCCTGGTACCCTGGTATCCTGCTTTGCATATTGTTGCAAATAGCCTCCTAAATTGCAATGAATGTATGAATTTGTGGCCGTAACGAAATGAACATGCTTGGAATCAAGTTATGCCGTATTGAGTGTTTAGTATTAGTACGTGGTAGGAATATTTTGCGGCGTTTGAAGTTTGCGTTTTGATGGAGATATAGGTACATATTTTGTTTATATACCAAGTTATTCACTTGTTTGATTTTTACGTTAGGAATAAACTGTGTCAAAGTGTCAAGATTTTTATGGAATGCCGGCCGATTCAATAGTATTTTACTAAATTGTTCGCTATCTGACTGCGATTAAGAGAACATTTTTTAGCTTTAGCGTATTGTCGATGACCATGATATTGAAAGACATCGTAAGAATCGTAGGTAAGTTGTCCAACCAAATAAGTAGAGAGTATGTATATCAACACAAAACATAAGATGACACACAGTAAGTAGATTGTTTTCCAACCCTACAATCTTTAGGTTCCCTTACACTGCCTATGTAGATATGTATTTCCCGAAGACCGATTTCGCAAACACTAAACACTATCGCGATCCCTCCAATCGCTGGGGGCCGTAAAATCCCCCTGTGTGCACCTAACTTGTGTTTTTATGTCACAATCCGGCCCTTCTGTTCGCCGGCGTCGGGGCTCCGGACTCCGAGGGCAAATTGGTCATGGGCACTTGTTACATCGCCCCCAATGTTCCCCGTTTGAATTTTTCAAGACCTATCCCACCCAAAACCCCGCAATCACTTGTAATAATCTTGGATTTGTTTATTTTTATCGCCGCTAGATTGGCCCTTTTTTCTTTTATTTGTTTTAGTTCGTCCTTTTTTGTAACGGAAAAGTTTCCCTTTTGTTTTCTTAGGTCTGACTGAAACCTTTGAAAATATTTTGTTTAAATAACGCGTTCGGTATTCTTTTCATGTCTTCATTGAAGCGTACGTATTGTTATTTTGTTTTGAAATTACAATGTTCTGCTTTTATATTGTCATGATCTTTATTATCCAAATTCGTCCAGAAATTCTACTAACCAATATTTTTTTATAGTGCTTCATTATTTTCATGAAACTTAGGTTGAAAACAAAGGTAATAATAATAGAAGTAGGTTATCAAGTCTACCAACGACGCAAGTTATACTCGAGAGAATAATATTCAGTGTTTACCCAAGCTAGAGAAGTGTATTAGCATTTCACCGCGAACCGAACTCAGTTAGAATGTTAGGAATGTGGGTAGTTCGCAAAATGAAATATTTAATACCAAGTTGGTTACAAAGTAGGTATTTGAAAGAAAAACATTTTATCTATCTAGTTATCAAAAAATATCCGATAAAAATCCTCCTCTTTAAAAGTAATGCTAAAATCTAAAGAGTAAGGAAAAGAAGAATATTTTCTAATTTACTTTTGAAAATAAGACTTAACAAGATACTTTTATTCTAGGTCTATTTTGGTAATTGCTTGAATAAAATTAAATTAAAAGTACCTTAGTAAGTATCGCACTCTAGAAATGTCTTGAAAGCTTTTTTGTTAATAAAGAAAATTTGTTTTTGAGGGGACCCCTATTTCTCTCCCCTATTTAACACTCGCATTAGACGGTGAGGGTGAAACATCAACCGTTAGTGATTGTGTCTTAATTACTCTCGAATTTACGAATATAGTTTTTAGGGACTGCCATAGTTAGATGTTAATTAATTGGTCACACACAGACTATAAATTACGAGATTTTTTTGTTGTCTGTGTTGAAAGGAAAACTAGCTAGGGGATTGCCTAATAGTAAGAAGCCAATGTCACCAAAGCCATAAGCTAGCACATCAATCTACCCATTTAAGGGATCAAGTTACGCTGGTTTTACTTAATATTTGTATTAACATTCAGTATATACTGCCACCCCTTGTCCACTCAAGGTGTTTCGTATAAAGCGACGTAGAGTTTTTAACCTCGGCTGAATAGGTACCTGGCGACTATGGTCAACCGCATGGTAGTGGTGGTATCACCTACAATACTATTCCCAAAGAGGGTTGATGTCAGGCAGGCGGAAGGTCATAAAACATTGCCATATTCTAACAAAACACGTTGCGCCGATCCAAACTGAAAAGTTCAGGATGATAATGATGTTTCAGTATAAATTGATGCCATAAATGGGTGGGTGGATGTGCGGGCGATGAACTACACGAGTTCAGGCTGATCAGAGACAAAAATTAGGACTTAGATTAGACGTCAACATTAAATGATTATATGCATACGCGCAAAATATTTTATGTCATATTTAAAAATTCAGTAGCATATTTTATCATGGTCAATAGTGCATTGTCAAAATTGTCAATTAACTATTTAAAACATTTCCATACATTTATGGATTGTATTTTTAAGAAACCTTGTTAAAACGTAAGTAGGTATTACTTTAGTGTAACTTGCAAATTTCGCTTTTTGTGTCTGAATTTATCTTAGTAATGTCTGCAATTTGTCCTTAGCCTTATCCCGTATCTAAACTTGTACTCTAAACTACCCTTATTTAAATAAACCATTAAATAAATACATGACCGCATTAAGATATGCATATTGCCACGGACAGATAACAAAAATTCCCCATAATTTCGCACCATTACAATAATATTATCATCAATCACCATGTGATAAGATAATAAGTGTTTTCAATTTCTATGCACCCTCGTGTGTCATTTGACAATAGTTTTAAGGGTCCGTATCCAGCGGGTCAAAACAGGATCCTTTGACCGACACTTCGCTGCCTGTCCATCCGTTTGTCACCAGACTGTTCATCGCTCATAAACCAAATTAGGTACAAAGTAGAAATTTTCACAAGTGCCATATTTCTGTTGCCCCTATAACAAGAAATGATGTTTCATTTCACTATCATATGTAGTATAGGTACCCATGTAGCAAACGTCGAAATAATAAAAAAATATATAAAAATTAAGGGGAACTCCTTTACAACAAAAGTTCCTAATTCTAAGACCATTCTAAAACATCATGATACAGAATCCTTCGTGAGTGGGCCCGACCCGCACTTGACCGATTTTTTTTGTGGCATGGGCACATGTGCCATGGAAAAAAGATAATTGCTTTCACTAATGTGTAACTGGCGTTAAATGAAAAAAGAAATACTATTGTGTTGAGCCCGGATTACATTCTTTTGTGGGATTTTCGGCCAGTGCTGAGAGAGCTTTAGCAAAAATAAATAATTGTAATAGAATATGCCTTTGTGGAATGTAATAGTTATTTATAGGGATCAACGTATACTAGTTCTCTATACAGATATTTTAGAGTTACCAGTATAGGATGATGGGCTTATGACTATATGCTTGATAGCTTTTGCAGAATATGCATTTTTGTGGTAATCAAATGCCATACCTAATTCGCACAGAAATATGGCGTGTCACATTGTCAGTTATGCATGGCATCTTCTAAAAGAAGTCTATCCCGATTATCCTACTAATATTATAAAGGCGGATGTTTGTGTGTGTGTTTGTTACGACATCACGCAAAAACGGCTGATTAGATTGACATGAAACTTTGCAGAAATATAAAAGGGCATCTGGAATAACACATAGGATACTTTTTACCACGAAAAAATATCTCATTCCCACGGGATTACGCATTTTCCAATATTTTTGAAATAGGTGGCGTGACTGAGCCGATTCGCGTTTTAAACGTTTTCGCCGAAAACTAACAGCGACATCTCTTGGCGAATAATGCTTTTTTCCCGCGGAATAATAGGTTGCAGCGGTTGAAACCGCTGACAGGCAGCTAGTCAAATATATTTTATTCCGTACCTACCTTATATTATTATAATCTAGTATCAGTCCATAAAATATCTACTTTAAATATTAATAATTTTTGCTATTAAAAATGAAGTGAATCCACATTTTGTTCAAAGCATTTAAATTGTGATTCAGCTAAGTATTTGCAAAGAAAGAATTTTAATGCATATATCCCATTAAGAAAGTATGTAATGAAAATAAAATAAAGTAGTTATTGTAAGTGGTTAAGAGCCACTTCACGAATTCCCGATATCAATCGAAAATAAATAAACCCGACAATTCACACCATTATATGGAAATAAAAATAGCAGTACAAGTCTTGATTACCATGTAAAGTGTAAGCTAATACGGCTAAAGTCGTAAAATCTGTTCAAAGTCTCTTTAAATTCTGTTGCAGCGTGGAAACGGGCACCCAATGAATATGGTACTGTAAATATAGAGTTACCTATTCAAGGGATCAATTAACACTGGATTTGCTTATAAATACCAGGTAGAACCAGTATAAGTTGAACTCTTAAATGAGTATGTTGATATGCTGGGGATAGTACCTTCAGCAATCTAGCGGGGGGTCAAACTACAGTGGTTATAAGGTAAATGTATGAAAATACAGTATTATGTTGATGCATTAAATGTTGCTTATAGCGCCATGCAATTTAGTTACCAGACCTTTTGTAGAATTAATTAAATTATTCGCTCTATGTTTTTTTCGATTATACTTTGAAATTCCTGTTCTTTTCTAAGTATTTTATTTTGCAGACTTATTCATATTCTACTCAATATAATTTTGCCACAGTTATCCATTGAAATAATGAAAACTATAATAAAATATCCGTACTATCATCATTATCATCATCCATCTTTGTCAAAACAGTAATTCATTAATTATTTTTGAACGATTATCGTGACGGACTATCATAAATTGAAATATGCAAGGTGTGTAATATAAAGAATTAAAAAGTAATCCATTCTTATTACTTTGACATTATAAGGGTATTAAGTTCCAGAACTGGAAAGGTCTTCGTAATTATTAGGTCCATTCCGAAGTACTTAAAGTCTGCCACTAAATTATGTAGTACGAAGTTATTAGTAAGTATATAAATTAGGCAGTATTAAATTCGACGATATAGTACGAAGTAAAACGCCGTCATATTACGGTATCAAGAACATTAAAAGATAATGGACTCTACCTCACTATTAATCTGTTATGTTAAAAATAGAATACAGATTTTATAATAAAATTCATATGTAGAATACCTATTTACTTATTTAGTCTCACAATTAGAAAAAATAGTATTAGTACATGTTTATTTTGATTCTCCCAATCACAACCATCTACCTGTGTAACTATCGCGTGTTCGAGTGCTTAATATACTTAACGTTTTCATAGAGTATCATTTGAAAGGTAGTATAACTACCTCACTTTTCAGTTTCGCTAGGCATCAAATACGGTCCTTGTTAGTAGAATCGTGTACCTATGTTGTGTAACGAGATGGTATTCTGTTAACTGATTGTACTGTGTCGAGGCTAAAAACAGGATAATTCCGGCGTCGAGCGGTCGGTTTATGCGACACTCAACGCACAAATCCATTAAGCGCCCTTTGAAGAGAACTCGCCATTTTACAGCGAGCTGTAGTTAATAAAATGCGCGAAAATACCTCTCCTCCATGATAAAACAAACTTATACAGGGTGTGAGGAGAAAAAATACAATGTCATAATGGAAATCAATTAAATAATCGAAAAAATATGTTTGTACGTAAGAGTCAAATCAAAATTAACTTAGGTAAGGGCTGAGCGTTCACAGTTATAGTTTTTGCTGTATGAGACAATTAAGCTGATAGTAAATTATTGACGTCATCGGTCAAAGGTACTTATTATTATGCAAACTATTCGAAAATTCATCACTGTACTAGATAGCAGTTTTGTTTCCACCATTTTTAAGCAAAATACTCGCTTTTGAACAAAGTTTCGTGGTTTCAAGACTCACACTATCGCAGTTTATTTTCCACCTTGCAAACGTGCGAACATACCCTCTTTTGAGATGAGCCAGCCAAACCAATATACTCAGGATACTGGATACAGGATACGGTTACTTTGCGGTAGTTTCTTCAACTTTACTTCACTCTAGGATATTGAAGGAAACGATACTGTGCTGTAATGGAATTTCTAGATGTGGATTTTATGTAGCTAAAAGGTTGGTGAGTCCTTTTACACGATTTTAGAGTTTATTTTCACGAAAAACGAGATGGAACGACGTATTGGTGAAGTGCTTTGCTCATACTGTATCAAGATGTGCGTTGGACGTTTTTAAAACCTCTCAGAGAAGTAAAACGCTATCAAGACACGTTTTGCGGTGAAATATGAAGTACAATGCACAGATGACAAAACATATCAGTCGGTGGGTTTATACTGAAAAAAAATGTAATAGTTTGTTCACATTTTGTTCCAAATATCCGAAACTCTCCACACTAATTGCAATTCATGTTAGTTTGATTGATGATGTGCACTGTGCACTGATGTGTTTACTGCCTAGTTACTCTTCCACATTCGTTGGGACTGTAATAGATTTAAACCACCCATTCTACACATGATGTAGCTACAACTAGGTGTATAAATATCAACCCTCAATTTCATTTTATTTCCGTGTTCCACTTTGCGAAATTACAAACGACGAAACAAAATTGCTCCCCCATTGTCGGTGGTAAATTGGTTACATTATGAACCTCAAAGAAGTTCATAATCAGGCGTCAAAACTTTTAACAGAATTCCGTGACACAGTAGCTACTTGATTCGACATCATTTCCGCCAACCCCAAGCCCTCGTAAGGGTTACTCTTAAGAGCTACATAAATGTAAAATAAGTTTATTGCGTACCCTAATAAAATTATCACAGCTGTAGGTGTATGCGACTAAAATAAGAAAAGTAGAGCAAAGAAAGAAATCCAAATTCGGTTACATTGCAATTGACTGACTAGATCCTGCAGTCACAAAAATTAAAGTTTTGAATAGCTACAAACTGAGAGGGCAAGAAAAGGAAATTGGAGAGACTTTTGTTGCTAAAGTGCTTAAAAGACTGACGATTTTTGGTAGTGATGCTGATGATTTAAATCACTACTAATAAACTAAGAAATCTGCATTGGAGTAAAGAAATACCGTAAAAATAGAGTGAAAGTGGGAAGAGCCTTAGGTCGTTAAAATTCAGTAAAGCTGAGAACACATTAAGAACGAATAGGCTCACTTCGTCTTAACAATCATCCTTTCGTTTGTTTTATGGCTCAAATTAGGGATGCGCTTAGGGAGACATGATGAGTATTCCTACTGCGTCATTTTAGTAGTACTACCTTCTATATTTTTCCAGTGACATTTTAATTACATTTTAGATAGCTTTGTTGGTTGGTAAATCCGAACAAGATTTTATGACATAAGTTTGAACAATAATCCGGTAGGTATGTCATATCCATTCATAATGCCAAACAATCAGTCTAGCTAAGACACATTTCAAAATTATTTTGTACTAGGTATGAAGTACTTCCCTACTTATAATTTAAATATTTCTGCGAATTATTACTAAGTATGGGTAGTAAGTCATCGCTTTTCGCTTTTATTTAGATTATAGTATAGTTACTAGATATTATACCTATATTCTGTGCTTTTATCCTAATTAGCCGACAGCCAAACTAGCAAAATCTAGTTTCTATCGTCAAGGTTCGCTGATACTATTTGTGTTAGCGAAATTGAGTGTTCTGCGAATATAATGGTGTGCGTCCACTGCAAAATCGAATGCGAAACCGCTTATATAATTTTTGTATCTTTACAAGTAATCCAACAGTTACCTAGTGATAAAACAAAATTGGAGTACCTATTTTAACAATATTAGCTTAAGCAATTCATTACTAATGTTCTTTGCTTAAAATAACTATTAATCCTTTCATACAGAAAAGGATGTTCTCCTTTTTGAAGAAAAAAAATTGGTATGCAAACTTTGTGAAGGTGTATGATAATCTGCTTGGCAACCTGCTTGGTAGATTGATTGTTTATGCCATCCTTTATTGTAATAGAATCCTAAACAAATAGTTTAGGTAAAGACTGTCTATAAATTCCTGACAAAAAATTAAGGCGGATCTTTGTATGAAATTGCAAAATTAAATTGCTACATTCACTATAAATGGCAACAATTTTGTAAATTTTTTAGTGCCCATTTATTTCATGTGAGGACTTTTTAGACAGACTGTAGGTATATTTTCTTAGCGTTTTTAGTGGAGCGGCACCCTAATAATTGTTATTCCAACCAGCTCTAGTTCCAATGTTTGTTCTGCATGCTCGCTCCAAACTTTCCCCGCCTCGTGAGAAGACAACATGTGCACTAGAAAAATATTCAGTTGGATAATGAATAATAAACCCAATTATAAGGGACCGCGTTTTGTTATACAATTCTGCTCCGTCTTTTCCCTATTGTTCAAAGGAAATTGGAGATGTCAGAAAATTATTAAATTAACTAATGATTGTTGGTGAACGATAGGGACAAAAGAAATGCTGTTAATTATTTTTGAGAATTTGTTTGGTTTTTGGTGTGTCGCAAGTTGATATATTTTTGCGGCTGTCTTCTTCAGTTAGGTGGAGATCACACGTATTGACCGGTGCTGCGCTATTTTACCGCTGTAGGTATATATTGCATTTGTAAGATTTTTTTTAGGGGATACTTGAAATAATTGATAACAGAATACGTTTCAAAAGTTTTCAGAATATATTTCTGTTTAGATGTTTATCTTATGCGAACCGTAACGCGTAGCTTACTCTGCCCCGGCAAACGCATCACTCAAACCAAATTCAAACGCAAAGTAGGATAAAATTAAAAAACTCAATTTTCTTTTTGACAGAACCGCTAACAGACGCCGTATTTCTATGGGAATAAAACAAAATATTCGCGTTTTTCTAATGCATGCGTTACTTACGCACCGCTAAAATAGCGCAGCAACGAACGTTACTTATCTCAGACTATGTAAAATCACTTATATATTACTTAGTGCTACCACATTCCTATTTTGAATGAAAAAGCTCATTTTCAATACACAACTTAGGTATACCTGACCAAAGAGAACCCTTTCACCATTTTGTATGCGTGTTGACGCAAGGTGTATTAAACCGCCGTTCGTTTTATGAGGTCTTAGAGACCGACGTGACTTTAGCCTTAGCACAGTAACAGATAAAGAAGCAGAAAAATCGTTTTATTTAATCTTGTATTAACAAAGTCAAAGTCAAAGTCAAAGCATTTATTTCTCAGTGGGAATTACAAGATTCGTTTTAAGAAAGTCACATTCTAATAACGTCTTTTGAACTATCGGAATTCATTTTACACTTTGTCTTGCAGGAGAATCATCATCAACGCATGTCTTCCTGCTTATGTAAGAGCCTAAAGATTGGGTAGCAGGTTTCTATGTGAAACGTAACTAAGGTTTACCCCACTTGCTAATCCGTTTGCCTTTGTCATGAAATATACGTGACTTCCCTTTATTGGGTGATACTTAGTAGGTAGATAATGTTCTGCGGTGAACGGTAGCTGTTACGGTAGTCACTGGCCATCTGTAGATACACATAATTTCCAAACTCTTGTAGTTTTCTTGATGTCATACTGTCTCTTATTCGTACTGCATAAACGGATAATGCGGGCTCGGCCTACCCAATAACACATTTTTTAGCATTTGCCGCCCGATAACTCCTATCCTCGCTTCTATCCCAAACGAAAAATGTTTTTCTTATGAACCACTTTATGAGACAGCCCTATGCTCACTTTATGGATGTAGGTTTTTGTTAGGTGACTTTTATAAGATTTTTATCGATGCTAAAAATGGTAAGGTTTCTTGGAACGTAAAATACTGTTTTTGTTAAGTAAGCCGTTCGTAGAAGGCGAGCTGCATACCGGTTAAGTCATAATTTGCCTTACCTAAATAGATTTCACTTAGGTCTTAAAATTTGTTGTAGCTTTGTTCTACAGCTTTAAGCGTTTAATTACACTCAAGACCTAACTTAAGACGTCCCGCTAAACGTATTTATGTTTACGCTACTCCGTAAGCATTTTGTCCTCAAACAATAAAATACCACTAAAATTGCGCACATTTCTAAGTGAAAATTTGCCGTCAGCTTGAAAGGAACTGCCGGCGAATTGGCTACCAGCCTATAAAACGTAATGTCACATTCATTTGCAATTCAAGAGTCCTCTCGCTGTATTATGCCTAATAAAATTTACATATTTAAATTAAACTTGGAAATAACAAGATACTGAAACCATGGAGGCACAGCCAGCGGTCGGCGGGAGCCGTGGACGGCTATAGACGTAGTGTGATGACAAGATGCATTAACATGGTGACATTTAATTAAAAAACATGTCAAAAGTCGAATTAACGCGAGGGTAGTACGCACGAGATTACACATTTTGTATTATGTGGCGAATAATTTGACTTGACAACCGACGGCAAAGATATATTTTTGATATGAGTTTGTAAATTTACTGTTTGCAATTATTTTGGCAGTTCAGCTCATCATTTCATGTTATGAATCCTGAATTTCAGGTACTTACAATTTGAAATTCAAAAGGATTCCACATTTAAATATCACCAATACACTTCACGCACAACCACACTTTACATTCATTTCACACACTGAAATTTTGAACACGAATTTGAAATTTGAATACCACCGCAAACATGACCGTTCAGGCTTCCACCAATCACAACCACTGGCACACGAGACGATACAAAACGGAATATTGACAACATTCATACAGCCAAACATCGATAACAGCTCGGGATACCAGTGATTCATACTGAGACCTCTCATCTGTAGACTTTGCATTCTCAAATTCAGTTAACACTGTGGTGAACACCATATAGAGGTACCATTACCATTGCTCATCATCATCATCTGTCAATGTTGTATGACAATCCGTGTTGGTATCATAATACTTATGTCATGTGTAAGATTTTCAGTCAGCTTTCTGCGTTAGGCGTGCATTTTGTGACGATCGGCTGTACCCTTGCGTTTCCGTCATGAACTGGCTTTTTTGCATAGGTAAAAGAAAAATTTAACTGTTGCGAGCTGCGAAATGGAAGAGGAATGCGGCAAATTTGATGTTTAGAGTATATAATGGAACTCACCGTTAAACTGGAAGCTCAACAGTATCTACAATGTAATCAAGCAATTTTAGGTGAGTTGCATGTCTTAGGTTTTTGATTTCTCCTACTTATTTTTGGGGAAATATTTTGCCACAAACGCGTTTAATATTATGGACTGTCTACAATATATTTTTAGTATGCAATTTTGATCAGATGCGTCTAAAAATTTCAGTTCTGTGGCCGTACGATAACGACGCCGGCTCAAATCGAGACCTTCGACATCAAATCAGTCTGAAACATCAATATATGATAATGTGATGCCAGATAGCAATGTTAGTTCGACATACCAGCGGCATCATTGTTGATTAGTAGTTAAATCCAACGCAATCAGCGAAATGTGGCATGCATATTAGGCACTACCTATCTACACATATAAGAAGTAAGAGATTATGCCAGTAGTCAGCCGCGTCTAAAAATTGCAGTTCTGTGGCCGTGCGATAACGACGCCGGCTCACATCGAGACCTTTGACATCAATCAGTCTGAAACATCAGTGTATGATAATGTGATGCCAGATAGCAATGAATGTGATGCTAGATAGCAATGTTTGTTCGACATATCGGCATAGGTTAGCGGCATCGTCCTAGATTAGCAGAGTTTATTACAGAGCAATCAGTGCACTGTGGCATGCATATTAGGAGTTCAACATTTTGAGAATTCAACATTTTAGAATTCAACATTTTGGTCCTAAAGGGTGCCCTCGTAACTAAACTCAATGGGAACGTTCTTACTTATTGTAAATCCATACTTGTCAGTATGAAGTCTGTAGGTACTTGAAACGTTTAAAGCTTATTTTAAGCTCGTACGTGCAGTCAATCTAACTTCCTGTAAACCAAAAATATAGGGTGAAAATTTACTAGTGAACGATAACGAAAAATAAATAACAATCAATTAGTTTACGGTTTTAAACACGGTTTTATGTATTTATGTGGGATCTAGACGGCTCTATCACGACAAAAGGAAGTTTAGTAACGACAGCGTCTGCGGAGACTCGGTCGCTTGTAAAACGAGCAATAAAGGCAGGTTTACGGTTCAATTACGACACGGTGTGATGAGCGGCCATCTTTATTGCACCACCGCTATCGCCACCGCCGATATCTACTCCGACGTAAGCTCAGACCAATAAGTAAGTTAGATGTAGCGCTAGTGTGAGATAACCAACCACAGCCTGTGTCGAGACTGATGAGAGAGATGAGATGCTTGTAAAAGCGACAAAGAGCGACCTTTTTAACATCACCGCTAAAGTCAGACCAATCAATAAGGTAGACGTAGTGTTAATGCAAACTAAAAGTAGGCCAGCTTATGATGAAAAACGGTCGCTTGTAAAACGAGCAATAAAGCCAGGTTTTATGTTTATATTCAATTACAAAACGGTGTAATGAGCGGCCATGTTTATTGCACCACCGCTATCGCTTTTGCTGATCTAGTCCAAAGAAGTCTAGGTAATATGGTAAAGCACCACATTACGGGGCCAAACCTGTAAAGGAGTATACAAAATCCGGTATAGAAACCACCGTCGGATCTAATTTGAGGTTATGCCAAAAAACCTGACCGGAAAACTTCCGCAATGGGTGCGTGTGTTTCCCGTCTCAGTGGTGTGAGACTTTAACTTTAACTTAGGCTCGTGCGTGCACCCGATGGAGTAGATTATAATGATTGCTTTCAATCTATAGAGTTGTCTGGGGGATACCTATGTCCAGCACTGGACGTCTCACGGCTCTTGATTCGGGCTCCTTCTTGTATTATTTTATTAGATCTAAGGTTGTAACGTGGACATAACCGTGCGCGTGTTCGCCGGAAGCTTTAATTGTAGGTGAAATAATTAAATTGATGTTTCTGTCTGGTGAGCAGTAATGGGGATGTGAAATTTTATATTGCTCCTAAAACATCTTGGAACTACTTTAATGAAAATTGTTTTGGTCCTAAACTTCAAGTGTACTTATTACTGGTATCGGCTTGTGAACTTTCTCAATTTGCCTACTTTCTATAGATTGATTTACTCGTATTTTCCCAACGTACATTGCTGTAACTTTAAAAATATGCGTGTTAATTAATCTTAAGATTTTAGTACTGGACAATAAGGACTATTATATAAATATTTTCTAAAAGAGATACATATAGTCTCCAATATTCCTTTTTGGTTTTTAATCCTGAGAAAAACGATGAAACTTACTTTTGGTAGTTGATCTAGACACACGGCAGTGTGTCCGCCAAGTTCGAGCAAAAAAAGCGACACACCGGCCGTGGGTTATATTACACGAACCATTTCGGGCCAAGTTCGACCCACCTATAACTCAAAATCTATTTTATCTACGCATATGAAATTTCTAGTATCTGTCGAGATCTACTTACTTATCTAAAATACAAAATTTCATTAATGTACCTATTGTAGGTCTTGAGATATTGACGTCAGAAAATCGCTATTTTTACTATACACTCACTGACTCACTCATCAAAAACCTAGACCACTTCCAATGGTCGTATTGCCTTGAAATTTGGCATGGAGGTAGGTCTTTAGGTCAAGGTAAAGGAAAAAATCTGAAAATGGCCAAGTGTGAGTCAGTTTTAAAAATAATGAAGGTGTTAATTCATACCCCTAAGGAACTAAAACAAAAAATTTATCTATATCTTCCAATCGTCGTACCGACCTAAAATTCGTTTCGAAGGTTTGTATTTAGTCAAAGTAAAGTATAAATGAGATATTTCCTTACCTAACTTAATCATAAGAAAAATAAACCTTACAAAAATAAATGAAATCCCACCCAAAACATAAATGTGAAAGGCTGCCAAGTTCGATAATATTGGAATGCTTCGCCTATAAAAGAAGTGAGATCTAAATAAGTACCAAGTTCCATACACAGACCTCAGTTAAAAATAGTTTCAGGAATGCACACTTGATTTTTCGCAGTTTGGAAATAAGAATCTACTTTCCAAACTGCGGAACTTGGCAGCCTTTCACATTTATGTTTTGGGTGGGATACTTATTACCTTTGGATAGCTTGCTTAAAGCGATCTTAACCTCTCCTCTTCCTTTCCTAATCCTCATTTAAACTGATATTTTTTACAAATGAATAAAACTCATCTTTAATAATATTATATTTAACTAAAATACGAACAAGTTTATAAGGTGTGAAGGGGCTACGAAACTTTGACTTTACAACTCCATTAATTAATTAGGCAGGAATTTATGGCACTTTACGACTATGTGAATTGATTATCCTGCCATTAAAATGTCAAATTTATATACTAATTTTTAATGTATATTTAGATTGTTGAAAGATATTTGATTAAATTGTAGTAGGTACCATGAGCAGCACATTGACACATTCTGGTTCTGTCTGTTTGGGTTGGATTTGTAGTTAGTTAGAAGGTACTAATTATTTTGCTAAAAAGTACTTTAAGCTAACTTTATCGAGCTAATGGAAAATAGGGAAAGTCAAAGTTTCTTTCCAAGTTCCTAAGCACGTAGTTTTCTGCTATAACTTTTACAATAACTATCAAAATTACATAACAAAAATTCATTAGTCTGCATTTTTTTTACTATAAAGCAACTCAAATTAACCTAAATTCAAAACTTCATTCCACCCTACAAACGGCGATAAACACTGCATTTTACAACAGCAGTCTCGAAGCAAAACAAACGTTGGAAATTGAATTAGGCCGGCCGCCCCAAATTCAAAATTTAATCATACTAATGCACCCAGGTAAGTCCAATAAGATTTTAAGGGTAGTAAAACACTAGGGTGGGCCCTTAGATCCACAACCATTAACGTTAAGGGAATAGTGACGTTAAGAGCTTTGACGGAGACCAAGAGAGAAGTTTCTTTTTCTTGAATTGAACGTATTCTAAATCTTTTTCAAGTAGATACCTATTTATTGGTAGAGTCACAAGCATAGTACTTTTCGCCTCCACACTCAAATACTGCTTGAAAACTAAATTTTGGAAAAAAATGTGGTAACTGTAGGGCGCCATTTTATTTATAGTATTGTGCAAACAAGACATGAATTTTTCAAAATTTAGAAAAACTCGTCTAAAGCCTACTCTACTTGGCTTGTTTGTACACAGTTCAAGTATCGACTGAAAAATTAGGGATCTTTTTTCAGGGAAAACAACTCTATGTTGTTAGATACATGGTGTTCGATCATCATCATCATCATCATCATCGTCACCATGGGGTGCCATCTTTCTGAAGTTCGGAGGTCAGCATGTAGAAACCCTGGCGGTCAGTTTGACTTACAATGGGTTTGAGTATAAACTCTGGAAGTTTAAGTTACATAGCGTCTGTGAAATATAGAGTTCTGTAACATCACTAGAGGGCCGAACGGACGAGCCTAGTGACATATAACTTTAGCCAAGTCACCTGCACTAATGAATTCACTGGCTTAGCCGCACTGTAACAATGACTTTCATGTTCAATATGAGGCAGCATTGTTCTTAGTGACCGAAATTCGCCTATGATCTTCGCAAACGAACTCGGATCTAGATCAAACTTTGGTTTATGCATATGGCGGTATTTTAAAGTGTTGCTCGAGTGATTGAATATGGAACAAGGAAAGGGTTCAGATGGCTAAATAGACAAGTTGAGATTGAATATGCAACTATTACCTACTAACTCTTGTCATAGCTCTTGTCAAAGTACCTGCACAATGGGTAGGAGGAAGCATTTTGACAGTAAACACCTCCAGTTTGCATTCATAAAGTTTACACAAGCTGGAAGTACTGAAGAATGTCCATAGATACAGCCAGGATATCTGGAAATAATTAAGTATCTTCAAATGTTCTCCTATCCAACTCAATAAACACTTTTCTTTCTAACTATATTAGCATAGCGGGACTGTAGCATACCTGGACCAAAGGGATAATACAGTGGAATATACGATTCTCAATACGAATAGAAATCGCACCCTCAGCGCGCATTGTATTTTGGTTCAACATCAAAAGCGTAACAGAGTCAAATCTGCAACGAGCACGAAATTTGTGCTATCAGCAATAATCCAAGCTCCCTTTCAACAGGTCAATCTTAACTGGTTCTTCTTAATGGCTGTATGAAAAACCAGTATTTGTTGATCCCTTTACTGTGTAACTTGATGTTCTGCTGTTTACACAGTGTGACTCGGTCCTTTACAAACAAATTAATCAAGTATTTTGACACGTTTCAAATAAACGTAGGGATTGAAGGGTTCATTAAAATGTCTATTGGAGTGTCCTTTGAAGGTTCGGCGTTTATTTGGGGATGTAAAGTAATTATTATGAAGTACTATGTTCTTTTTTTAGTTCATTGCTTAGGTCATTCATACCTATTATTTTGGTATCCGTGATGACAAGAAGAAGTTTATGAACTAAGAGATTTAAAATAACAGTGATAAAAAAAAAACAAAACAAACTAGAAACTTCAGCAGTTCTTTTCAGCAGTTTCCTTATGACATTTTTTTTTTCTGTTCTTTGTAATGATATAACTTGGCAAGTTTTAATAGAAAATTATATACTTGACTCATTGCGTTTAGTAGGTTTATAACAAAGTGTGTGAAAACTTGCCAAGTTATATCATTACAAAGTACAGAAAAAAAAATGTCATAAGGAAACTGCTGAAAAAACAGGTTTGCGTTTTTGTAAGTATTAGAATTTTAGGTATTTAATATGATATTTATTCAGAATCTACTTTCCAAACTGTGGAAAATCAAGTGTGCATTCCTGTAACTATTTTTAACTGAGGTCTGTGTATGGAACTTGGTACTTATTTAGATCTCACTTCTTTTATAGGCGAAGCATTCCAATATTATCGAACTTGGCAGCCTTTCACATTTATGTTTTGGGTGGGTAAATACGTACATACTGGGTGTTACAAAACAACCAATAAAACTGAAAGGAGGTCAAGGTACTCATGAAACTGAACAACTTTCCGCATGGAACATGGGTCGAAATATGAAAAAATAATTGGACTTCCCATACAAAATGAACTTACTTTTTTTGTATGGGAGATTTATTGGTTGTTTTGTAACATGTTGTATATCACACCTATAACGATAGATTGAACATCACACATCAGCTCTCAAATTTTATAGGTGCCTCTTTCGACACCCACGGAAAAGATAAGGGGTAGTAAACCACCACCACACCACACGGCAAAAAAAATACCTACTAGGTAGGTACAAAAATAGATTGGTTGATTCGTTAGCCTTAGTGCGTTTAAACGCGATCAAAAGTTAATTGACCTTTCATACAAACTGTCGCAAATTATGACGTAACATGAGGGGTCAATAAACTTTTGTCTATTAGATTAAAACTCAAATAACGAACCAACTGTCAAATTATTTAGATTTGTATGAAATAATATGACAACTTATAGTCGGAAAACTTTGATGTCATGTTGTATGTTTTATCTCCACATTTGACTTTACATTTTTGTATTATCTTTATTTAGTTAAATAGGTACCTAGGTAGTTTCAAAATTAATTTGTTGCCGTCATTGTATTTTGTAAACCTTTTCGTTTTGTTTTTATTGCGAGCTAAGTTAAGTGCGGCTTCTGAGAAATTAGGTGTGGGGTTATAGATAAAATTAATGTTTTTAGTGATTTTACCTAAATTGAATTATATATAATAGAAGAACGTGTTTTATTAGAAAACTCTAAGTTGTATGATTTGATATTTACTCATGACAGGTAGGTATAAAAATAGGACGATATCCGAATTTGTATACCTATTTTGCTTCTACGTCTTATGACTAGCCTTCGCGTCTAGTGTCTTAGTAGATGTAGGTAAAAAACGAATCGAACTACCGATACCATCACGCACTACACTATATCTTCCTACAGGCATATCCCTTCCGAACTTTGTGTGGCTGCATGACCCATTTTAGGATCACTGAAAAAAAACATTGTTTACATTAATCAAAAAAATGAATGCATCTATCAAGAAACTTGTTAACATACGAGCGTATAAAGCAATATAATTATGGCAATAAAGTTATGTTGATTAAGCAACAATCAAGTTGTCTTGAAGAGATAAATCAAGTTAATTATTTAACCCAAAAGGATCAAATAAATATAACAATCAAGTGTGGCTATTATACCAATAATTACTGCTGATTAAAGTTATAATGAACTTGGTTAAGATTATCAACTATTTTGTTTATGCTATCAAAGGAGTTGATTATTGGGAATATTAAAACTTGATACATTTGATTGTGTTCGATAATAGAATCATTATATTTAGATGTTAGTTTTTATTATAAAATTTATTTGGTTTTATGAAGTTATCTATAATATTTTTAAGAAGAAAATTAATAATATCTAAAATGTCTTCTTTTTCATGTTATCAACTCAATTGATTGGATGTAAAAGTTAATATTGTTGAGTTGTTCAAAGAACTTGTTTAAAGCTATAAACTACTTTTATTGGGGCTATCATGAAAGGTGTTTATTAGTTATTTTATACAGGGTCAAAATATGATAGATACGTTTCTTTTAACAGGTGAGGGTGCTGCTTTACTAAAAGGAACAAAGTACTTTCCCAGACATCCTGTGTAAGCAGATCACTTGTTAAAAGAAACATATCCAAATTAAGCAATTTTTATAAAAATGAAATGTCTGAAATAATTATATTTATATTTATTAAAAGCTGTTTAGAGATCAACATTTTATCTTATACTTATACAAGGAATAAACATGATGAAACATAATGAGCTGGAGATACTTTTAGGTGTCAACCAGCCCATGAAACTGAATATTTTTTTCCAAGGAACGTAGGAAGACATCTGAAAAACAATGTGCCTTCCATACAAATTGACACGGACGGCTGCGCTGGTACATTTTGTATGGGAGGTAAATTTTTTGACCTATGTTCTTTTGGGAAAGTTGTTCAGTTTCATGGGCTGGTTCACCCCTTAAAGTATCTCCTGTTAATTTTGTTGCACCTTATACAGTGGCGGGTAATTTTTTTAAAGGTGAATTCTGGCAATGAAACTGAACAACTTCTCCCAAGGAACACAAGTCAAAATATAAAAAAAAAAACATATATATGTTACATGATTCTGCCACCTGTAACTTTTGTATGAGAAGTCGAAATTTTTATTTCTTATTACGGCCTATATTCCTTGGAGGACGTTGTTCAGTTTCATTGACAGAACACTGTAGTACACACTCTTAAAATGTTTACCCGACATTCTGTAACATTTGTACATCTATGGTTAGAAATCAACAGTAGTGTTTAAAATATATGTTTATAATAAACAAGCTTATACTAATTAACACAACGAGTCTTATATTTTTTTTTTATTATTGTCTCATCATTTTACAAAAAATTAACAGTAGTCTCAGGGTCGTTCGCAACTCGTTCCATTTGCAACTTACCTCATCGTCATAGAACTCTAAAACTAAAAAAAATACAATATGATAGGTAATTGGAATATCCAAGGTGTTACACAAGAGCCAATAAACATTTTAAGGGTGTGTAGCTACTAAATAAAGTTGTGTCAATGAAACTGAACAAGTTTCTCCATGAAACTTAAGTCGAAATACGTAAAAGATATTTGGGCTTCCCATACAAAAATAACAGCTGACAGTCATCTTCTATGACAGGTAATTTTTTTCTCATATTTCGACCTATGTTCCTTGGGGAAAGTTGTTCAGTTTCATTGACAGAACACACCCTTAAAATGTTCATTGGCCATTCTGTAACACGTTGTATATACGATACCAAATAGGTGCGAATAATTACAAGTCACAAATTGACCAAGTTTTAAAATCTGTAAAATTTGAGTATGTACGAGATTTGAGTTTTTTGAGTAACTTAATTGTCATTTTGTGAACTTTATCATATTATGTATTTGACATTATGTATTTTTAAGATTCTGTTTCTGGGTTTCATGTTTATAGCATCAGATGCGATTGGGATAAGTTGCGAATGCGTGACGAGTTTCGAACAACCCGTCTCGTAAAATGTGTGTTTTATTTACAATCAACATTCTTATATTAATAAATTTCACAATTGTCTCAGACTTAGTACTTAGTTTACGTACGTAAATCACAATCTGTCAAAAGTGATTCAGCAGATGTTGAACCTTTATCATATGGACTTGACAGTTTATAGAAGCCTTTTTGTATAAAGTACCATGGGCCATAGCTTGAAGGAGAATATTCCAAGTTTAATGACCATGTGAGCTTGAAACATGCATCAACAGCAGCCATGATGTTCGCGACGTTGTAAAAATGGCTGGCATTTACAACCACATAATAGGATTTGATGTTGGCTAAATTAGGGCCCACTATGATAATATACGGTTGTGGGGTAAATCCCATTTGAATGGTCTTTTGTTGTCTTTTATCAATAACTAGTTTTAAGTAGCTATCGTCCTGTACGTGGGTCACAAACGCGTCACGGCTTTCGGCTTTCGACGGTTTCCACTTTTTTTTTCTTTATTTACCTTCCTTTTCTTTGCTGGGGGAGAAGGTCCTTTTGAGCTAGTAGTAGCGACAGGCAAAGTAATTATGCTTGGGTTTATCAGCTCTGGCAAACTCAATATCGCTGCTAGGTTGTTTTTCTCTTCGTCGTTCGAATCTAAAATAAGAAGAAATTTACATAAAAACAAGTGAAAACAAAATATAAAATTTGAAAAAACCCACGACAGTTCACTGCAGCGCCCCCTGGTGAGTTGTTTGCGTAACACCTAGCTAAGAACATTCCCCAGTTAAATCTTCATCAATCACTGAAAACCGCATCAAAATCAGACCAGTTGTTTTCGAGACAATTGGTAACATTGCTTTGCACAAACAAATGTTTACTGAAACGCCCTCTGGTTAGTTGTTCACGTAATACCTATCTAAGAAGATGCACTAGAAAAATATGAATCCATCACTGAAAATCTCATCAAAATCGGACCAGTGGTTTGGGAGATATTTGGTAACATAGGTTTGCACAAACACACAAACGCACAAACACACATTCTCTCACCCCAAACGCATATACCTACCGTCTCCGTTCCGTCACTTCCGTCGTGGGTAAAAAACAGGCGTCACCAGACATAACTGACAGTTAAGACAAGACAAAGTCGCGAGCAGACACTAGTAAATATAGGTCACTAAACACTTACCATTTGCCAATTGGATAAGTTCTTTGCAACCAGCATCTTTTGACTTTTTTTCTTTTAAAAGTCGTATTAATTTTTTTTCGTGCCAGGAAAGTTCAAATAAAAGTTGTTTTGTTCTTCAGGGTAATAAGTATTGAAGTCTTCTTCGAGCTGTAACAAAAGGTATAATAATTAAATATTATAAAAATCAAGTCTCCAAGTTCATCCGTCTTATGTTATGATGGGAGATAGCTAAGCAAATTATATCTAAATTAAATTATCTAAACTACCTTATTTAATACCAAATACCTACTAATGTATATCCCTGAGGTTTTTGTAGGGCAGGATAGTCTTGAAAATATTGTTCGATTGAATATTTAGATTCTCTTAAATCTTTGCCACGTTTTTGTAAAGTTCCTTTCCATTTGCTTAGGACTAATGTCCAAGGATCTGAGCTGCTTTTGAGCCACGCTATATCATCATCTTCGCTGTTGGAGTTTCTAGGGTTATTGCACGCAGCTGTCAGCGGAATAGGGCGTGATAATACTTTGACAGGTTCATCAGGAGTTTGTGGTTTCTTCAGTACCAGTTTCTCTAGAACTCCTTGTTTCTGATACTTCCTTCTCAAGTTAAGTAATTGACTAATCAGTTTTCCTCTAGCTTGGTATGTCACACCTTGTGCAGTAATGCATGCTGGAATGTAATATGTTGTAATCCGCTCATTTGGGAAAAGGGCTTTTATTTGATTACTCCAACTGTGGTATATCTCTTTGGTGATTTTGTCATTTTTATGGGTCTTTTGAATGTGCTTGGCAATTACGCCGGCTAAAATATTTCGCGATTGTTCGTTGTCTAACGATTTACCAATAAATTTCATCAAACCTGTTGCTTCAAAGTCTTCCTTTAATAATTGCAGTAGGCTCTGTAAATAACAAAATGGAACATAACATAACATAGCAAAATGAACTGTCTGTCTGTCTGTCGTGGAATTCACTAATCCTAAACTACACAACGGATTTTGATGCGGTTTTTTGTAATAGATTGAGTGATTCAAGAGGAAGGTTTATAACACATGGGGGAAACCAGTTGCAGCGGGTAACAACGCTGTTAGGCCGCTAGTGTAAAATAAAAGAGAAACTGAACATATATTCATATTTGACCATGAAACTGAACAACTTTTTGTATGGGGCCAATGTTGGTAAACAAAAAGAAAAACAATTTCCCATACAGGGTGTATAGTATTGAGCTCCACAAAACTTGACTTTCTGACCTGAAAACTTATGTTGTTACTGCTGTTTAATCCATTCCGTGCAGACTCAGTCTGTAAAAAATAAAAATCCTCACCTTATAAAAAAATCCAACATTGATACTCTTATCAACATCAATAGTCTGGGTTGCGTACTATTGCTGTCTATAAGAGATATTGTTTTTTTTATAGGTCAAGGATTTATATTTTCTTAGAGCTGATAACAGCAGTACCTATAGGTATGTATTGTAATGTGTGTTGTTTTTATGGGGAAAATGTTTAAACCTATCTATAGAGTGACATTCGTTCATGTGTTTGACCGAACAAGAGATTGTACCTATGTTATGATCCACTGACACTGGAGAAGTTGCTATAAGAACATGGGTTTGATACTCACATTATTTTCAATAACAAAGAAGTTTGTAGTTTTGGCTGATGGCCCTGCTGCCTCTGCCACAGGCTCATCAGCTATTTCTGATGATTCTTCAGTACTCGTTATGAAATCATGAACTGAAATCTCCTGAAATAAAATTAAAATATTAATTACTTACTAATCTTCTACCATACTTCTACTACGCAGTCAAGTTACACAAACAACATATTGGATCTTCTTCTTCTTTTGGTGTGGGACACCGAGTCGTCCAACGACCTGATGAACCCTGGTGTCAGTTTTTCAACCGCCTACTACTAGTAGTAGGCCTCTGACATGGTATCGACCTCCGTCTTAGTGATCATAGACAGCAACCGGGACCGATGGCTAAACGTGCCCTCCGAAGCACGGAACCATCTTTCTTACAGATTATCATTGGTTCAGCCTGCAATGTCCTAACCAGACTGGGAACAAATTCACAAAGTAATAAATATCAACTTTGTTAGTGCCCCACCAGGAATCGAACCCGGTACCTTCTGCGTGGCAGGCAGCCGCACTACCACTGCACCACATCGGTCGTCAACATATTGGATGGTGTTTGTACACACTAACTAGCCTGTAATACCAACTTGTGGTTGTTAAACTGAGTAGTAGATAGGATTTTTTTATAAATATTTTATAAAGTCGACAAGTAGGGTCACTGTAACTAGGGTTAACTTACTACACCAACATTATCTTAACCTGATTGTTGTACAGGTAGGTAATAATACCTTTAGGTACATATAGGTATTTACTTACACTCAGACTTATATTATCTACACCGCTGAAGTCTCCTTGTATAGTTGTGTTGGTGGTGGAGGAGAAGTTCGGGTTCCATGCTTTCCAGTTTCTAACGAACAGAGTTCTAGGGCCTAATGGCGGTATCAATTCTTTGATATCTTCGTGGGTTAGAGCAGATAGTGCTTGAAGATCAATTTCATTTTCTGTAAAATAATAATAGTTGAATCAACTGACAGCAACAACAGCAGCTGCCGGCACGCTACCTACTATTTTCACTACCTCTCCTCTACTGATCAATAGGTATGCGTATACATCGTGCTGGCACCTGTCCTTGCTGCTAAGTTTTGTAGGTGTAGGTTCGGTCTCATGGCTCCTACACATACCTAGTGCCACCGGCTTAACCGCCGGCCTCAAGGCGCGCGGCCTAGCCGGCGGCAATGCAAGCCCAGCTCAAATTGCCGAAGACAATTGCCGCCGGCACCCCATGCAACCCGCCGGCACAACCCGTCGTCTCGGCCCGTGAACACGCGAGCCGGCAGAGTGTGTAGGAGCCATTAGCATAAGAATAGATAATCCATTACACCAAAAGTACCTTACGAGTAGTTTATAAACAGCTAGGTAGTATTTAATGAAGTGGTCGCATCAGTCAGGTCAGCCAAGTACTTACTGATAAAATTTGCACGTAGATCTGGCAGACCCCATGCAATAAGGAGGTCCGCGACTTCATCCATGGACACAATACACTTTCACAATACACTACGCGGCAATACACTTATTAAATTCCTGGGGAAGGCTTAAATTTTACTAATCACTCACACCGCACCGGCCGGTTCAAACGAAATGACCGAAATGACAAGTGTCGGCAACAAGTCGCGACGCGCTTCGGGTGCGTTCATGGTGCGTTTATTCATTCAACTAGCAGTACTTTATACAATCAGACAAAACAATGCTTGTATTAAAAAAGCGACATCATTCAATTAAATAAATGGTTTATTGTTTTTAATATTCTTGCATTATACTAACAAACAAAACTTACTTTATCGAATCTAATAATGTTCCATTATAAAAACAATCAACTGTTTTATAGAATCAATCATATAACTTGATTGAATTTTTGACAATTTCAGCTTTATTGGAACAACAAACAGCGATTATTAATATAATGAAAGTTGTTGATAGTTTCATTCATTTTTTTTTCTATCAAGCAAAATCCCATACTTGATTGGCTCGTTTTTTTTCAGTGATCACTTGTTGGCATGTCCATCCATCTGCGTCGGTCAGATGTCAGTCTGTGACTTGCGAATGATATTTCACACATTTCCCAGTAAACATATGTTGTGGTGTAGTAGATATACGTTGTAACAGCTCTGGTTACATGAAGGGATCTGGAATGACTGGTTTTACTTAATATGTGTGGGGAAAACCAGTTTAAGAGGATCCTTTTAAATGTGTTAACCAATCTCTGTAGTTTCAAGATATCATTGCGCTCTCAAGGATTGTGTGCATAAGCAGGTTGATTTGTAGAAGTATGGTCTTAAATTCCGTTATGATATAAGAGTAGGTACAGAGTAAAAAGTTCAGTAAAATATTTGCGGGGTGCTAATTACAATTAAAAAAAGTTGTAGGTGTTCACAAACAAAATCTGCAGAAGATAGAATCACTTTGTACTTAATGCCAAAGGCATTAGGTATCAGTCTACCTTAGTCACTTTGTGTTATTTTTACCTTAGGAACTTGTTCGGTTTTAAAGGTTGTTTACCCCAATAAAACTTGAATACAAACTTGAATTTCTTAAACTGCCTGTTTAAATCGTAGGTAGTAGGTAGGAAGGTACTGGGCAAAAATAAATTTCAACACGAGTCTGAGGTTTTTTAATAATTATTGTAAGCGGTAGCCAGCTGTCTGCATTTCACAGTTTCACTACACAAACAATTGCACCCACTAAAAACGCTATTTGTAGTCATTACAGGAAACACTATTTTCGAACCTTTCACACTTGAGACGAGGATCACACGTAAAGTCTGTTTCTGCGCATTTTAACGCTGCATAACGCATGTATTAGGAAAATACAAATGTCCAACTTATTTCCACACAAATAAGGTTTATGTCAAACGGTTTAACAGACGCATCCGGTAGCGCTAAGTATTGATACACAACGTTGTGGCGACGAAACCGTAAACCGTATAAGCAAGGAAATAAATATTTTCCTAAAGGGCGTGAGTGCACCCCGCGTAGGGATGACGTTATATCGTATGGGATTTTAAAAGACACCGCACACCACGAAACGTGATTACGCGCACGCATACGCAGGCAGTGTGCGGCCTCTCATACAATCCCATACGATACAACGTCATACGGGCCCGATTCGTGGTGCCCTTAACACAGGCGCTACGCAGCGCTAAAATAACGCAGCAACCTACGTTACATGTAATTCCCGGGTTACACTGCGCAATTCTTTAAAACGTGCTTTTAAGTGTCATGGTCGTTAGGGGCAATGTATTACCTCGCCTGCAAATTCCTGGGATCCATTTATTTCGCGTGTTGTGTACAGGCTCAGATCTAGAAAAGAAAATAAGTAGATGGAATGCTGTAACTTGCAGACCTAGAAAAGCTATGCATTCACTTATCCCGAAAGAGAAATAGTTATACCTCTAACCTATTGGTAATTAAGTTTGTGAATAAAGAACAGAACATACCGTATATTTTGTATGTTTTTACTAATATTTTTATATCTAAAACTTCAGCATAATATTCAGATTAGTTTGACCCTAGAATACTGTGTACGCGTACTTGTTTGCGCTAAAGGTCATTGTCGTTGACATAAGTAGGCACATAGATACCTATTAGTCGGGCCCGAGTAGACAACAGAGTTTTTCTTGTATCAGGGACCATGGTTCGTACGCGGCTTCGTCTTCCTTTATCCTCAGTCTCCATATACATGGGGTTGCAAAACTTGCAAATCCACGTATTCTGGTAGAAAAACTACAGGCGGTTCATTAGTCGGGTGACTAGCCAGTCCTCGCAACCGACGGCGGCTCGGGGTAATTGATGGTACATGAGCTTCAGTTTCACCCACTATAATTTATTAAACGGGGATTTAACGGGGTTTCATGGGGTGAAACACAAATGAGTGAAACGCTGAACTGAAAGTTTACTACAATCAAACTTTGTACTTTTGCCAATGCGTCTATAATTTATAATTATTTGCAAATTTACGGGGCGTAAGAGACACCTCTCCGAATACAGATAACTTGCAATCAGACCATGAAACTAAACAGAACAACGTATGAAAATATTTCAGGATAATATGTGTTATTTTTTTACTTCCCATACTTAATGCAGACAGTTGATCATGATTTTGTATAAGAGATAAAAAAATACGTATTGTAATATTTTTTCACATTGGAAATTGTTTAACTTCATAGTCCGAATGCATCCTATAAGGATACTTATTAGATGAGCTGTCCCTTACGCCCCCTCTGTATAGTTATGTTTATTTGAAATAAGGTAAAGCTAAGGTTATCTGGGTGCCTAAAACAGTACGTACTTTTTAAATTTTCATCGGAGTCACAAAAAGTTATTAATTTTTCAAATTAAGTTTAAATCAATCATAACTAAAAGTTCACCTAAGTACACATTTTGTTTAAGCTTTTGAACATCACAAAATAAACAAGATGCTGTTTAATTTAAACTTGACACGCAACACAAACAAAAGATTAACAAAACAGTTTGATTTTCAAAACTTATTTTAATTTTACTGAATAACAAAACAAACTTAAAGTTAAAAGTCTTTCAAAGTTTTGAGGACGATACTTTGTTAAGTGTGAAACTTCTCAAGTTAAGTATGAAACCACTAGATGATAGACCGACTTAGAATATAAAATTATGTCAGAATCAGGGGACGAATTTCTTTAAATTCGTAGACGCAAATATTTACAGATTAGACGTACGATCTAAAACGTAAGATGACATTTTATCAGACAAGTAATTAATAGCCGATCATCGATGTGACGCGTGTAGCTGGTGGCGTCTCTTGGAAGACAAAATCATGACTAGCAAAAGGATTTGGCAATGTTTGTGACCGGCCGCCTGCTTGAAGTCAAACCTCTTTAGGAATTGCAGGTGCAACCTATCACCACCATGCTCTTAACCATAGTCGATAGATATTCAGCCATGGTCAAAAGTCTACGTCGCCATTCATGAAATAATACCTTAAGTGGGCTAGGGGTATTAGTATCCTTAGCTGCTGCCTCACGGAAATTCTCAACTTCGGTAGATATGTCACAAATCACAAACTCCGCAAAGCGTGGCGGAACACTCTATGATTGTTTTTATGACTTGCAAGTCTGTCTGATCCTAAGTGGATTTAGAGTTCCTTGTGGAAAGCCGGAAATGGCAAAGATTTATAGACGTCTTGCCGTGGTTTATTTAATATGCAAGTGTATTCTGTTTCTAGTACTTAGTGTGGGTTGAGTGTTTCAACGCAAACTCTAGACATTGATGTGAAGCTTACTAACAACCATTACGTGCCATATCCATATCTATGGAATTTGAAAATGCTCTAACATAATATTATTTATTAGTAACTACCTGGTTCAATAAAGAAGAGAAATTTAATTTTTTCCTCGTTGACCAATCCTATATCTAATGACAATAATTGTTAGTTTCTAGTTTGTTTTGTTTTTTTTTTATCACTGTTATTTTAAATCTCTTAGTTCATAAACTTCTTCTTGTCATCACGGATACCAAAATAATAGGTATGAATGACCTAAGCAATGAACTAAAAAAAGAACATAGTACTTCATAATAATTTACAAAGTTAACTTTGCGGATGGGATTTGAGGAAATCTGTAGCTGAGGCTCAAGAAGTAGTTCCAGATAAGAGAAAGAGGAAGACTATCTACAAAAAGAAATGAGATCCCACCAAAAACATTTACTTGTAAAAAGAACCAAGTCTCGCCTCTTAGTTCATCTACTGTAAAAATTTGTGAGATCCATGTGATGCCAAGTCGGTTATTGATTTATTCAAGGACTACTTCAGGGAACTTTCATCTTAAGCTAATGCGTAATTAGGTAACAGACATCATCTTACAGTAACTATATCGATATTTAAAAACTTTTATATTTACAATAACTAGAATGACTTGGCAATCGCACACTATTTGCTTGTGAGATACGATGATCTGGTGCGATGGCCGGGTCATTCTAGTTATTGTAAATATTAAAGTTTTTAAATATCGATATAGTTACTGTAAGATGATGTCTGTTACCTAATTACGCAATAGCTTAAGGGGGATCGTTACGTCATACAAACTAAAATCTGAACTTCAACCGAGTTACACATGAGCTAAACAACAATTTTATCAAAAAATCTTTATGTGAGATGAGGAAGGCACACGTAAATATGTCGCAAAACTGCTTAACGTAAAAAAGTATCAAGTATTTTCTCCACAAAAAAATTAAACGTGTTTATTGCAGCAGTAGCTCCATCTATGTTCATTAAGTGGCGACACGGTTTTTACAGAGAAATCTGATGGTTAAAAAATTATTTGTTTTATTTTGCGACAATGTTATAAAAGCACGGGACTTCCCATCAAGTTTTTTAATCATAATTTTGTCTCATTTAAAGACGTAACTCCATTTAAATTTTGTATGGAAAACGATCCACCTTAAGATGAAAGTTCCCTGAAGTAGTCCTTGAATAAATCAATAACCGACTTGGCATCACATGGATCTCACAAATTTTTACAGTAGATGAACTAAGAGGCGAGACTTGGTTCTTTTTACAAGTAAATGTTTTTGGTGGGATTTCTTTTACCAGCACTATGGATACAGAATATTTTTCTACAAATTATGTTACATTAATTTAGTCCTTGGGCCGTTGATTGTCTTAGTTTATCACATCTTTATAAGCTCAGTACAAGGTAATTATTTTGCTAAAGAAGTTAGGGAACCTGAGGGTGTGATGGAACACTGCAATTAATGTTTGCACATAATTCTAAATTGCAAAATATAGAGCGAGTAAAATATTTCAAACCAAATGCAAAAGAAGCAAAGCCAGAGCCGTTAACAAGTCGCGGTAAAACGAAGAAGCAGGATTTCCTTCGTTTCCTCGGCAGAAATTCTTAAAATCGTTTGAGAGATCTGCACTGTTGTTGTTTGTACTATTAAATAAATGATGGAAAACTTTTCCTGTGGTCGCGACTCGCGATCCAGCCGACAATTTAACTTCGTCAATTCAACGACAAACTTTACAAAGGATTTGTGATGTGGCAATGACAGAATTGAAAAATGAGTTAAAAATCCGGAAAGAGTTCTGCGGGGGAAATTGTTTGCACTTTACACCGTTTTATGAAAAAGTTGGAAAGGACTTGTTACGTCGTTCTTGTTTCTCTTTTAGCGGTTTAGTAATTGTAAAGCTGGCGCTTGAGAGTAAAAAATTAAATAGTGGAAAGAAAAATCCTCAGTCTGATGTTTTCCTTATTGGAAAAATGCATTGTGTGTTTATCTGAAAGCTACGATTTAGCTCTTCTGTCAATAGCTTTTTGTTAGTAAGGAATTATCTAGGTGCTGTTGACTGTGTGTGTTCGATTTTTAGAAGTTGCAATGTATTTTTGTCGCTATTCATCCTTAATTATCTACCTACTCAAATTAGTAAGTATACAGGTCGAAAAATAAAAAAAAAGCCTTGTACAAAACCTTCTCGCCGTGACAAACAAACAAAAACCCAGACCCAGGTCGTTTCGCTGAGCAAATAACACCGCAGCGAAAGTAAACTCAAACAAAAGTAAATTTATTCACCAAACACAACGATTAATACGCGATCTCGCGACATATTTACCCCCGGACAAGAAAGAAACTTTGCCTGTGGAGGTTCCTACATTTGATTCCCGTTGCTGCGCATTTTTAGCGCAGCGCTAACGCATGCGTCTGTCAGATGCTATGAAATTTCGAATTCCCCATCCCCATACTAAAAACGGATCTTGGCGCAGGAGCAATGCAAATATGGGTAAGCATCTCTGATACATTTATTATATTAGATATAGCTATCTCGTTTGCACAAACGGACAGATGTGAGACCCGCCTGTGTTTGAATTAACCAAAATGTTCTTTTGCCGTCTCATTTCCGTTGGCTTGTTTGCCTTTGATTGAGAGCATGTTTGATGTTTGATCGCTCCGTCTCCAAACATTGCTTGGCATTGTTCCCCGACCAACTCATGCACACAGTGTATCTTGTCAATGCTGATTTTCTCAAACTCTGTCGGCAAGCTAGTGAATAATTAAAAGTGGATCAAGGTACTCTTGTTTTCTGGAAATAGGTACGATTATATTTTCTATTAGTTTTTAACTACAATAGAACTATGTACAAAGTCGGAAAACAGACATAACTGGCTGTTACTCCACCGAAAAGAGCAATGAACTCTTAAATATAAGAAGAAGAACTATGTACAAAAAAAAAATACCAACCTAACCTAAATAAGATCTTCCAGTGCGTCTACACAAGACATCGTTCCAAGCATACTGGAAGCATTCCCCCTTTGAATAGCCAGGCTTATTTGTTGGGTGAGGAAGATGCCCGCACGCCGATCGCCAGATGCATTGCAGATACGCTTCGAAAAGTATTTCAAAAGTTTCTTATTATTATCTAGAAATAGAGTTCTTGAAAGTAAATTAGTTACTGATAAGTAGGTGCTTAATGAGAACCCTTTCTGTACTTAGGTAGGGTCAGGTTTAAGTAGTTTTGCTTTTATTTGCATACAGTAATTGGAGTTGTAAAGGAGTGGAAATGCGTGCTTTAACTGGGTCTTAATTTGCCTCATTAGTCGCACGAAATGTCATAAAAGTAATATTTAAGACTAGGTGCTAGTAATTATGTACGAAATCATAAAATACTAGGCTGTTCGAGTGTCCATCAGCGACTCCTCATGGTAAGAATTCTCGTGGGAAAGAAAAAGTCAATTTAAGAAACAAAATATATACTTATTTCTTGTCATTAATTTCTCAATAATGATATTTACATACGTACACATAGCACGCCAATACCCCTTTCAGGGTAGGCAGAGCGTTAACGACTGTAAAAAAACGGCCATACACCATGTCTGTCTAAAGTTTGAGTCTGTCAAAACTCTCAAATCCGTTAGTCGCTTCTTACGATACCCACGGGGTAGATATGGGGTGATGCAATTCTAAGACGGCACCACACGACAATATACCTACTGGTTATATCTACGAGTAACTAAGCAAAACTAGTAATTATACTTGTATACTTATCTATCAAAGGAATAACTCTACAGGCAGCTAGTTACTACGTAATTATTATCTTCATTATGTTATAAACTAGTGTAAGTAGGAAGCTAAGTTCATAAGTTATCAAAGCTCTTGTAGAGCAAGTAGGGCGACTTGATAAATTAAATACTAACATTGTCTTCCGCACTTTAAAATAAGACCTAAATGCAATATTAAACTGTCTTAATACACACACACATTAAGCAGTACCTCCACCGGCGAGACGTAAGCCATAAGACGCAGACGTGAGACGTGTGACATCGCGACGCTCGTAACCGTTTCCATCTAAAACGTATGAAACAGAAGAGACGCCGCCATTTACACACGTGAGACGCGCGTCACATCGATGACGGCTGACGATCACTTGTCTGACAGATTTCATCTTACGTCTCGCGTCGCACGTCTCATCTGTGAAGATAGCCCCTAAAGACTGAATCGCGTTATGTAAGATTTTCAATCTCACTGAATCTAGATTCCGAACGCAAACTCAATTCTTTCGAATCCCGTAAAATCTCTCATCGGAAAGTTAAGTCATAAAATTGGATAGCAATATCTATTCCTACCTCTCTATTCAGCGTTAGGCTGAATAGTGGTGGTTTAAGTGCGAATGTTCGCAGCCTATAAGTTTTCTTTTATAGCGCTGCCGCCCGCACAGTTGGCGTAAAGTAAACTCTGCAATGGACAAGTTTATAGTAGCTTCAATTCTCGCAAACACATTAGTGAGAGTCAGTGTCCAATTGCGTAAGCTCAGTCGCAGAGTTTTAGATTTTAGTCCCCTTCTTCTTCTTAATGGGATAATGACAACGTGCGATGAAAATATTTGATGGTAATAAGTATTCAAACAATCTATCATTCCGCGACCTAATCGAGATGTGCTACCTTTGATGCTGCATGCATGCTTTTATTACATACTTTCTCAGGCAGGTACCTAGCGATAACGACATTGATACTATAGACGCTCTTTAAAAGTGCATCAATTAAAAAAAGCGACCAGAGAATACTAACTATAGCTCTATAAACGTACCTAAATATTCATTCTTTTGTCACGTAATTACCCCCTCTATTGTAAACTTAGCTTATTCTGAAAAATTTATCACTTACCTTCTTACAGCAGAATCAGAAGAAATTGTTCTTTTCCTTATGAAGATTGTAAAAATCAACTAAAAGTAATATTATTCTAGAATCGACACCAGTCTATAGTTTAAGATGCGCCTGCGCAGCGTAGGCGATTGATTTACTCGTGCCGATCGATGGCGTTCCTGCCCACACTTGCTTCTCCTGGCTGTTATCCTGACTAGATCAATATTTGTGATTTTATGACTGGATTGTGCTTGCTTGGTATATTTTTGCCTCTGACAATGGATAGTTGCAGTATATTGAGAGATATACATAATAATAATAAAATTGAATTGTCATACAGCTAGATACAGTTTGATTTGCTAGTGGTACGCTAATGGACGATATTTGTTAGTTAAGTGGCTAATTTACTGACCTTGCCCTGACACCCGATTTAGTATACTTACATTGTTAGTTATTTTGCGTTTATTCTGAGGACGTCTATAAAATAACATAAGCATACAACATGTTAGCATGTCAATGTAATAGACAACAAGACAACCCCCGAATCCCCAAAGGGACAACGGGTGCCATGTGGCATCCACTATACCTACTGCATAGTTAAACCAAGGATGAAAGAGAGAGATTTTTCACTGGTTAAGAGCCATTAATACGTAGGAAGCCAGAACTCGATAAATCTGCAGGCACGTTATATCCTGATAGTTTCGAAAACATTGCATTGTTTCTATTACTTCTACTCTACAATCCACAGTTTAATGGCAGTCTGGTGGGGTTGCTACTCTTTCTACACGATTGTTCGCGTTCGTCTCACCGGAAAAATGAACCTCTCATGAAATTTAATGTGGAAATGTCTTGAAGCGACGCCAAACCCGAGCCTGAATTATTTATGACCCGCTATTTATTTATGACTCGCTATTTTAATGGCGTCCCCGTCCGTTCATTACGGTGAGAGTGTTTCTTAATTTTGAACGTTACGCAGAATCTCCTATTTTGGACGTTAAATTTTATTGCGTGTGAAATGAAATTTCTTGTGATTCATTGCGTTAACTCGGTAACTGTTTGGAAGGACGAGATTAAATGACATTTTATGTTATGGATTCTACTCCTCATCAAAGTGCTTAAGAATAGGTAACTTATTATGGATATGAAATCGCGCACATAAAAGATAATAGTTGAAGACAATGATTGATGACATATTTAAACGATTTGAAATTCCACGGTTGAACGTCATGTTAGTTCGTTGCGTTTAGTGTACGTTTGTAAAAACGTGCTTTTCTATAGCGACGCCTACCAACAAAATGGATGTTCAATTTTCAAAAACCCTATGTCTAATATTTTAGGCCGCTGCAGCAGAGAGCAACGAGCGCAGACTTTTAGAAATATTTTACGTGACATATTGGCTTAGTTCCCAGGCAGTGTATCACTACGCCTTTCAAACTGCGTTTTTCCAAAAAGCTTTTGGGCTGAAATAATAAAGACGTGCCTGAAAATGCACGGAAAGTATCAAAACCATCATCATGTAAAATTTCCGGTACTTTAAACCTACGAAAGTAATAAACTAGAGATAAATAATAACTTTAGGTATATTTATGAAGATAAGTAAGTAGATAGGTATACTGATCAGTGATCAGATATGCTAAAAAGCATATGAATTAAAAAAACAAAACCCGACTGCGGTAATTTCAAAGTTGTACTCTGCGATAAAAATTCGTTATCTTGATTTATAAATTTTTGTCAGTGTCACTCACGCTGCTAGAACGAATCTAACGACACCTCAAATGTCACGATTCGTCGAACTGTTTGCGCTCTAGCCCGTGAAAACGAATTTCTTGTCTACATACATACTCGCATACATACATACATGTATACTCTCTTTCTGAGGCAGTCAGGAAAAAAGTGAAACTCCTTTTTATGGAATATCAAATAAAACATACAAGAAACATGTTAATAGACTTCTCAAATTACACGTTTAGTTTTTACCATATCCGTGCACATATTGGAAAACAAAATTTTATTACCATAAGGTTTGAACTTATAAATAAAATCAACTCTGAAATTATTCGGCTTCGGCGCACTGAGGGTTGCTAAATAAATGATTATCCTGATGTGAACATTTTGTCTTCTATAAATAACAAGCTTTTAAACACGGCGTTTAAATGTGTATGTTTGATTCCGAAGCTGATCTTAGCGCAGTGGAAGCAAATTAAAGTTATCTTAAAATCTAAAACTAAATGGTCGATCAGCCTCGGAACAACATTTGACTACGATTCGTAGTGCTCTTTACTATAGCTAAATAAAATAAATTTAATGAGAGAATTTTGTTCCGGAAAGTTTCCGGCCGAGAAATTCTTGTTTCCAAAATCTACTTAAACAGGGCCCAGCAACGAATTGCTTACCGAGCGAACGATGACGCCGTTTCTTTGTGAGTTTAAGTATGACAGGAATCAGGTATTCAGGATATTGTGAGGAGCACAGGAATAGGGAATAACCTAAACTCACGGCACTGGAACATCCGCTCGTTCTCGAACTCCTTTCCTCCAATCTGCACTATAGTTCACAGTTCGACATCACATAATGTTTTTTAACACAAAATAACTAAAAGATTTCTCTCCGAATGAGAAATCGGCCCCGTTGGCCTCCAATCATTTATAGTTAAAATACGTAGCTATCGGCAGCCACGACGCGAGCCAACGAAAAGTGAGGTTATATTTTGCCAGCGGTCGCGTGACTCTCAATCAAAGCGCCGGAACCAAAATCACTTGGTTCACTTCCCCACCGAACAGGGAAAACCACACGAGAAAACCGAAAACACATTAAATTACACCATTTATAATTAATAAGAGCAGTGTTGCCAGCACCGCGCGCCCATTTTATACGAAAACTAAACATTCACCCGCCCCGGACCGACCCATCGGTCCGCTCTATGCATGGCAGGCGTGATAATGTAGCTACTGCTCGCTTAAGGACTGAATCCCCCACCTGAACTTCTGCAACTCGAGGAGTGCCATCACTACCCGGAAACAGGTTGAGAATGCGCCCCCGGCGCCAACGCAGTGGCGGTAGGTTGGCATCCTTAACCAGAACGAGATCCCCAATGCAGGGGGGTTCAGTCCTGTCCGTCCACTTAAGGCGTTGCTGCAGAATGTGCAAGTACTCAAGCGACCAACGCTTCCAAAAGTTTTGAGTCATTTGCTGCAACAACTGATAACGCGACAAACGATTGCTATTCATCTCCGTATAGGGATATTCCGGCAAGGCGTTAAGTGGGCGGCCAATTAAGAAATGCCCTGGCGTCAGGGCCTCTAAATCATTTGGGTCTGAGCTGAGCGGACACAAAGGACGCGAATTGAGTACAGCCTCAATTTTACAAAACACGGTCGCCAGCTCCTCGAAAGTCAAAATTGTTAACCCTACAACGCGCAACAAATGCGTCTTAGCGGACTTTACAACCGCTTCAAAAATACCACCCCAGTGAGGGCACGCTGGTGGATCGAACACCCAGGTAATGCCCTGACGGGAGAGGCCCGTGCTGATGGCTTCTTCGTTCTCCCTTAAGAACGTTACAATTTCCTTCATACACCGATCAGCACCCTTAAAGTTGGTACCACAATCCGACCTGATCAGCGCTGGTCGCCCTCGTCGCGACGTAAATCTCTCCAGCGCTGCCAAAAAGGCCTCCGTAGATAGGTCGGCCACGAGCTCCAGGTGAACGGCCTTGGTGGCTAGGCACACGAACACGCACAAGTACGCCTTGATAGACTTTGCGTTCCGCAGGCGAGAGGACAGGTGTAAAGTTCCGTTCTGCTTGAGGCTTCCTGCAGTTGTTCACGAACCGCTTGATCCAACCTGTCACCCCAAGAAGTTTGTCGAGGGAGCTATACCGTTCCAGCAAGAAAGCTGGGTTAGGCTTCGGTACGAGTTGCCCCACGTTCACTCGCAAACCTCGATCAGGTGGCCCAAGCGGCGCCCTGCACTCGTTGAATGGCCATTCCTGCGGCGACTCAGTCAGCCATTGAGGTCCCCACCACAGTGGGTGACTCACCAAATCAGGTGCCCTGCACCCGCGCGAAGCGCAGTCCGCTGGGTTCCATTCTCCCGGTACGTGCCTCCACACTAACGGAGTTTCCGACCCCGTAATCTGTGACACCCGATTTGCCACGAAAACCTCAAGTGTATGTACCGACGTCTGCAACCAGCACAGAACTATCCGACTGTCAGTCCACGCGTACACCGTTTCATCCAAGTTGATGGTACCACGCAGATTGCAGGTTACATGATTTAGCAAGCGCGCTAGAAGAGCTGCCCTGCCAATTCCAATTTGGGGATGGTCTATCTAGTTCTGACTGGTGCCACCTTACTTTTGGCCATAACCAGACGCACGTGCACAGTTCCCGTTGAACTTGCTGTCCGAAGGTATACAGCTGCCGCGTACCCTCGCTCCGAGGCGTCACAAAACCCATGTAGGGTAGCCTTACATCCCACCGATGGGACTAACTTGCGGGGTATCGCGATGTGCACGATCCCTGGTAGGGTGGTCACAAACTTGAGCCAATCCTTCAACAACTCTCCGGAGAGTTGGTCGTCCCATCCTAAGTTGGCTAGCCACAACCTTTGTAAAAGCACTTCGCCATGAACGTAACCGGGGCGATCCATCCGCTAGGATCGAACGTTCTAGCGATTGTCGACAGTACCGACCGCTTAGTCCAAGTTTTCTCCAAAAGGTCGGGCTCGATCTTGTACGTGAATACGTCATGCGTTGGCCTATATTGCACCCCGAGGATGCCCAACGTGTTTGGATTGTCCGGGTTCTCAAAGAGGTGCGGGTCCTGATGGAACTCGCCTGGCAAACCGGCCAGGAGCTCTGGGCAACTGGACAACCATTTCCGCAACTCGTAACCTCCTGAACCCATGATCGCGATCAACTCGTCTCGTAGAATTAGCGCCTGCTCCACGCTATCAGCACCCGTGCAGATATCGTCCACGTAGACGTCGCGATCCAGTACTGCTGCGGCTCGAGGATATCTTACCCTTTCCTGTGCGGCCAACTCTCGCAGCGTACGTACTGCCAAATACGGACTTGGCTTAAGTCCATACGTCACCGTGTTAAGTTCGTATGTGACCATCGGCTCATCTGGGCTCTCACGCCACAAAATCAGCTGATACCGACGGTCATCCGGATGTATCATGGTTTGGCGAAACATCATTTTGACGTCTGCGACGAACGCTACCTGGTGTAACCGAAAGTCTGTGAGAATGTCCACAATGTCCCGGTTCAATTTAGGACCCGCGTGCAAACATTGGTTCACAGACACACCATTCGAGGTAGGAGCAGAACCGTCAAACACCACCCGTATTTTCGCCTCAGGTGACTTCAAGACAGCCAGGTGTGGAATGTAATAATGCTCGACACACCTCCAATCCAGGCTGGACACCGACATGTGGCCCAATTGAATATATTCCCGCATGAATTCTATATACTTCTGCCGAAGTGCTGGGTCTCGCCTCATCTTCCGCTCCATTCCGAGTAGTCTCCGTTCCGCGAGCTGTCGCGAACTACCTAAAGCGGGGCGGTTTGGGAGAAAAGGTAGCCTGGTCACGAATCTGCCTGACGGGCATCTCGCAGTGTTGTATTGATAGAACAACTCGCACTCGTCATCCTCTGGCTTCCGTCTGTCCGCCGTGGGCGGCTCTTCAGACTCCCAAAACCTCTGCAGCACCTCTGACAGCACACTACCATAGAGGACCGGATCCCTTCTGGTAGGTCCTGAGGTCTCCAAACTGGGCCGAAAACAACATACCCCTGTGGTATCTACGGCCACCAAACCAGTTTCCTGGAGTACCTTCTTCCTACCGCACCATAATCTCCCGAGGACGTCTGACCCGAGAAGTACGTCCACCGTACCAGGAGTATCAAAATCAGGATCAGCTAACTCCAACCCTGTGGTTAACCCTCGTACCGTTGGTGGTAACCTAACCTGAGGAGTTTCCCAACCACTTCATCCAGCACCACGGCTGAGACTTGATAGCTGACCCCTGTACATGTGCTACCTAATGCGAACTCAAAGTTCGTCTGACCCCGAATGTCAGGCACATTTAGGCCCCCGATGCCTACAGCTTCATCCTCACTTGGCCGTACATTTAGGCCTAGCCTACTCACCAGCTTACTCGATACAATACATCCCTGAGCCCCTGTATCCAGTAGGGCTCTTACTTGAATGGTCCGGCCACCGTATCCCCATACCCAAATCTTAGCCGTTGGCAAAAGTACCGTGATTGGACGGGGAGCCGAAGCTGATGAGTAGGCGGCGATTACCTAGCGGGAATCTAAACGCGGTGAGGCCGCGTCCCGCGGGGTATCCTCACTACCCAAACCTGTGTATGGGTCCCACTCCTGCTGGTAGGGAGGTCTGCCCATAAAGGCCATGGCTGGAGTTCTATAGTACCCCGACGGCAAACGTCCGTACCGAGGTTGCGCCTGTAGCCGCGGGTACTCAGGCATAGGCGGAGGCATGCGTGGGTCTTGAGACCCAACCAGGTGGCTCAAGCCCGCAGAATACTGCATGTACCCTGGTGGCTGCCTAGTGCCCCCTGACACCCGCCCGTTGAATCCCGTACCTGGGATGGGTGTCCTTGGCCACGTTCCTGTGCCGCTCTTCCCCAATCCGGCACCTGCTGCCGTGGTGGAGATCGTCCCCACGTCCTTGGGTAAGTGGGCTCCGTCTGTTGACGTTCCCCTGCCTGTCCCTGTGACCGATGCGGAGGTGGGCTCCTCCTTGGAGGGGTGGGAGCGTTGCTCCCTCCCTTGGTGGGCAGGCTCCTTCGCTGATCCGATCCAGCGCTGCCCCGGCGCCTCCGGAGCGATTCATGCAGAGCAGCGGATGGTGTGCACCCTGGCAGTACCTACAGTTGGTGCTTGAAGGGCACTCGCACCTGATGCGGCCCCAGGCACCGAAAACACCAACGCCTCTGCTGTGCCACACCCCGTCTCCTCTGAATCCGCTGCGCAGCAAACTCCTGACACGCCGTTACCCTGTGGCCTGTCTCCTGCAGTAGGCACACCCTGATTCCAATGCGATATTGTACCGCTTGGGTTGCCCACTGTTGCCTCCTCGCGCCGGTGCACCCGGCCGTTCCGGGTGGCGAGGGCAGAGGTCTCCTTGCGTGGGGCTTCACCAGCCTGGACGTCCACTCGCCTGCTTTCGGCCTCGAGGAACGACTTCAGATCCTCGTAGGTCGGGAGGTGGTCCGAGGACTTGCCCCATGGAGCTGCTCGAATCGAGCGACCATTTCGCTCGGCAGGCGGCGAAGCACTGTGTGGACCAAGATATAACCGTAGCCCGCCACTGGCAAACCCTGTCGCTCTAGTGCGCTGACCGCGACACTGACTGGGTGGAAGATTTTCTCGCGGAGGTCCGTACCTCGCGTTATGGTTGGTATTGACAGCCACTGGTCTAACAGCCTGTCTACAATCAGGCGCTTGTTTCGATACCGGTCGGTAAGGATCTTCCACGCCACCTCATAATTGCTATCCGAGACAGCCAAATGCGTCAGCAATTCATGAGGCTCTCCATGTAGCCTGGACATCAGCTGAGCCATCTTGTACGCCGGCGTTATGTCCGTCCGTGTGTGGACCACACTGCTATACAGGTCCTCAAACGCCGGCCAGTCGGCGTAATCGCCTGCAAAGACTGGAACCGTAACAGGCGGAAGAGGCACCTGTAATCCTTGTCCCACTTTACCACGGAATGGCTTTTCCTTTCCGTCACGTCGCCTAGATATGTCCGCAGCTGCCTGCGCAATGTCCTGTGCCAGCTCCAAGCACTGGCTTACATCGCCCTCAACCAGCTCCTTATCTTCAGGGTTAGGAGCTTCCTCAAGGAGCATGAGGCACTCTGTGAGGTGTTCCGACACAACCCGAACCCGTTCATCTGCCTGTAGTGCACTTTTCAAGAGCGCGTCCTCCCGGTCCTCGCGGCCGATCATTGCCGCTGTGGTAGTAAACCACCTTAATTCTGTCTTTATAGCAGCCTTATACCTGGCGATCGAGGAGCCATGGTACCAACTTTTACACACTCGACTTAATAAAAACGAAAACCAATAAACAAATACCACAAAATAAATGTTAGTTGACTGGCCTAGACCTTACCGATAAGGTACCGTTCACTAGGCAAACAATACAGTCACAAAAAAACCGAAACAATATTTTCCAAAATTAATAAAATATGTGGGTAATATAAAAAACACGCTTAATACTAAATTACGGCTAACTATGTTGCAATAAAGCAACCACGCTCTGCTACCAAAAAATGTTTAATTCCGAAGCTGATCTTAGCGCAGTGGAAGCAAATTAAAGTTATCTTAAAATCTAAAACTAAATGGTCGATCAGCCTCGGAACAACATTTGACTACGATTCGTAGTGCTCTTTACTATAGCTAAATAAAATAAATTTAATGAGAGAATTTTGTTCCGGAAAGTTTCCGGCCGAGAAATTCTTGTTTCCAAAATCTACTTAAACAGGGCCCAGCAACGAATTGCTTACCGAGCGAACGATGACGCCGTTTCTTTGTGAGTTTAAGTATGACAGGAATCAGGTATTCAGGATATTGTGAGGAGCACAGGAATAGGGAATAACCTAAACTCACGGCACTGGAACATCCGCTCGTTCTCGAACTCCTTTCCTCCAATCTGCACTATAGTTCACAGTTCGACATCACATAATGTTTTTTAAGACAAAATAACTAAAAGATTTCTCTCCGAATGAGAAATCGGCCCCGTTGGCCTCCAATCATTTATAGTTAAAATACGTAGCTATCGGCAGCCACGACGCGAGCCAACGAAAAGTGAGGTTATATTTTGCCAGCGGTCGCGTGACTCTCAATCAAAGCGCCGGAACCAAAATCACTTGGTTCACTTCCCCACCGAACAGGGAAAACCACACGAGAAAACCGAAAACACATTAAATTACACCATTTATAATTAATATTCGCATCAACGATGCGGGCGACGGCAGAGGACGTGACAATGACAGAGCAGTGTTGCCAGCACCGCGCGCCCATTTTATACGAAAACTAAACAGTGTAAATAATTAATTTTTAATTTAAAGCCACGCCAAGATTAATCAGGATGAATGGAAAAAATCAAATTAACTACCTGCCAAATACAATTAATTTACCTGCTACGCTTCTACGCCGTAGCCATTTCGTAGCACAGTAAAAAATAAATATAAACTATACCCTCCTCCCATCAATTTAGTGAAGCCGGTAGTGTAAAGTTGTATTGTCACAACTTAATGAATGTGGCTACACCTTACAATCCTGATTCTCTGTCACTATAGGAAACTCTTAGTGACGGGGTTTTAGTTCATAACGTTACTAAACTAACGTAACTTTTGTTATCTCTTGTATTTTACGATGGTCATATAAGGTGACAAAAGTTTTGTACGCAGTTGTTTCTAGTTAGTCGTTATATATCTAATAAGCCAGGGGCCTATGTTGCAACAATATGAAACCCATAAACTAACTAACATTCGTAAATACATAGTGTCAGTCGTAAATTACAAGGCGACAACTTATTTCTTTGAAAAGTAAGTTACTGGCACAGTAAAGTGGCCATTACCGCCGCATGCAAAAGGCATCCTATAATAAAATGCTACATATTGCATTCGGTCTTTGTAGACTATAGGATTGAGTACGAAAAAATTGTCTTCAAACAATATTGACTTACTCAGTAGGTACTATTACGAAGGATTGACTATGCGAATTATAGGATGCAATAAAGAAATTCTAAAAGTACCTAATAAAAACCATTGAATTAATTAATCAGGTCATTTGTCCACTCGGTGTTCAATATGATACGGAAAAAAATTAACTACCTATCTAGGTATCTTTTGTAAATTGGATACTTCAAATTAGTTATTATGAAATTGAAAATTGGATCGAAATATTTAAACTACTGCCTTCTAACTAAAGTAATGTGATCAAAAGCCGTTTTTGCCCATTTTCGTTTGGCCAAGTTGCAAAAACACAGATTGAACAAGAAAACAATTAAAGGAAGCGGACCAAATCCCCTCGTTTGTAGGTAAACAAGTAACTAAGTAAGAAACACCACATATTAAGTTAGTAATGGGGAACATTTGCATGTTTCTCACAGTGCAATTAAAATGTTCAACAACAGGATTCTTGTGCCTAGAGTATATTATTTCCAATAAGTACAAAAAGAGTAATAAAAAGCACTAATGTTCTGTAGGCAATACCTACCTAGTAGTTATTTACTACCTACATTCTTATACTTTTTATGATATAATAGAGCAAAAAGAAGTTAAACAAACATGATATCAAATTATAATAGAAATAAGCAAGTATGAATTAATTTTTAAACGTCTACAAGAAAGATTAATTTTCAAATTGAACAGTAAGTAGGTATGCTATATTCTCACAATTCTAGTATATAAAATTTTTACTGGTTTTGAAATCAACGAGCCTGCTCGTGTAACAATGCCTTTAAATCGGTTCAGTAGGTTTGATATAATATTGCCACCTCTTTGGAGGTAGTTAAATTTTTGCTTAATTACAACTGGTTTACAATAGCCCACATGATTAATAAAATAATGAATAAATATTTTGTGTTCTTTATGACAAAAATAATTAATAATTGATGTTCTTTGTGTTCAATACCAGCGATAATTAATTCATCAAACCAGCAACAACGTTCCAACAGATTCCTTTTAATTATCGGCAAATTGAAAATATTTAAATTCGCTACTTGACTGGATCGTAAATAAGTATAATACAAAAGCTGTATGCTTAAAACTATTGTTGTAAAATTCTACAACCTTCATTCATCGTGTGTATTTCCAATCAAGTGGGAAAGGGAGCGCCATTCAACTGTCATAAAAATTAGGTATGGTGAATGCAGCGAGCAACCGTCTCAACTTTAGTACAAATCTTAATACTATAGCACAGTTGCGATTTTTTCGATTGTTTGAATACGACTTCAAAGATTTTCCGTGCCACTTGTCATATCTCACATAAAAAAGAACCTAAGACAAGAACTAAACGCAAATGCAATGTTATAAATATCTCTAGAAAAAAAAATCGCGAATGAACTATGCGCAAATATGCTCCGACCCTGATCCAAATTAGTTTCCTATCACAGCTGATAAAAGTTTCCCAATCTCATCTCGCCGACCAGTTGCATGCTCAAATAATTACACTAACCGTATAAAGCTGGAAGTGAGCTAATAGCGAAGCTTCCTGTCCTTTTCCCACCCTCGGAGTTAGGCACGTTTGCCACGGTGCCACTTTGCCACTCCCGTGCTTCTCAATCTCATCTCGCCGACCAGTTGCATGCTCAAATAATTACACTAACCGTATAAAGCTGGAAGTGAGCTAATAGCGAAGCTTCCTGTCCTTTTCCCACCCTCGGAGTTAGGCACGTTTGCCACGGTGCCACTTTGCCACTCATGTGCTTATCAATCTCATCTCACCGACCACTTGCGTGCTCAAATAGTTAACTAACCGTATAATGCTGGAAGTGAGCTAATAGCGAAGCTTCCTGTCAGTTTCCCACCCCTGGAGTTAGGCCCGGTTCGCCACGATGCTAATTCACAATTACACATATAATGTGTATCTCAATTTAATTAATCTTATCCAATAGTTTCATAATTTTTCAGTAACTTTAAAATCTCGAAGTGAGCTACTAGGCCCGGTTCACTACTAAACAATGAGTACCGAAACCCAATCCGTCACACACAGCCTTAAAATTGGTTAGTTACAGATTATGGCTATCATCTTTTCTATAGGCTTTTATAATTTAGCTTAATTAAATGTATAAATAACTTTAATATAACATCAAGAAACACGTTCAATGCCTGCCTGACTGAACTTCGCAGAAGATTGTTGCGAACCGTTTAAAAAAATAATAGCAGCTCTGTGTCGAACTGGGATGCGTATTTATCTGTGGTGAACCGTTCCTAACTCCCCATCCCCTCTTGTACAACCCCCCCTCCCCCCTTGCTGCCCGTGCGCCGCCACGAAACTTCAATTTCCGGCCAGGGTTGATTCTCCCTTTATGACAGTGAGGTTTCACTTCATCAAGAGGTGAACTTTATTGATATACGCTTTGTGAAGTGTTTTAACTTGTTTATGTTGTTATTCATTACATTAATCTTGTTTGTTTTTCTTTTATCTGCCAATATTTTTTCATTCAATATGTTATACCTACACAGTAAGATGATTTGAATAAACTATAATGTAACAGAAAAAATACATTGTCGTTACGAGGCTTAGATTGATGCGAACCATTTAAAAGAATAATAGCTCTGTGTCGAACTGGGATGCGTATTTATCTGTGGTGAACCGTTCCTAACTCCCCATCCCCTCTTGTACAACCCCCCCTCCCCCCTTGCTGCCCGTGCGCCGCCACGAAACTTCAATTTCCGGCCAGGGTTGATTCTCCCTTTATGACAGTGAGGTTTCACTTCATCAAGAGGTGAACTTTATTGATGTACGCTTTGTGAAGTGTTTTTTAACTTGTTTTTGTCGTAATTCATTACATTAGTCTTGTTTGTTTTTCTTCTATCTGCCAATATTGTTTTCTTCTTCAATATATTTTGAAAGCTATTCACACAGTAAGGTAGTTTGAATAAACTAAGATGTACCTATTAAGGCCAAAAAAACATTGTCATTACGAAGCTTAGTCGCATATATTTACCTAAGTAGGCAAGATTTAGATATAGCATTGAATGTAACTAAAATAGAAGTTGATTTATTTTAAAGGACTCTTTTACAAATTGGTCAGATACTTTATTCCAATATCGACCGTTTCAATATCTATGTCCACAAAGCCCTCAACAACAAAAAGTATTCCTTTAAAAGATCTTTTATTTCAAAAAAGGATTATAAAAGAAATCGTTAACAAATCAGTTTTGTAATCGGATCAAGCGGTCTTGAGCCTCATTAAACTCGGAAAGTATCGGAAGTCACTCGATTTCGATTCGAATAAAGCATTTAATCGAGACAAGCCTACAGATAAGATGGTTTGATTCGAAAAGATTAGAAAGAAATTGCAATTAGGGATTGAATAACGCGATTTTCTTTTTCAATGGATTAATTTATAAATAACTATGGAAGAGCAAAAAATTGTATACGAAATGTGTACAAACGTGTATTCTTCATTTGAGTTTGTACTGACTAAGTTTCTGTTATTGCCCTATGTGTGTGTGTTGTATTAAAAACAGAGTGATGTAAAGATGTAAAATATAATAAAGACCCCGTGATAGTTATATCTAGGAAATAAGTTGGTAAGTTACTATTATAGTGTTACTTGTGAGCAAAACCACAGCCAAAGATCTCGCATGCCAAGCATAGTTAATAGTGCAAATATCCCCTAATAATGTTTCCCGTGTGGTGCCCGCAGAGTTTGCCGTGGCAGAGTAGAATAGCACCACCCCCTCTCTTTCCGCGGGGGTCGTAAGAGGTGACCGAGGGATAAACCCGACCCAAACAGCCAGGGCCAACCGTAGGGTGGCGGTTAATCCACCACAAAAGCATTCCCAAGCATTGACGTCGGGTAGGCGGCTGGTCGTAAAATTCAGCCAAATCCTTTTGCAACACGATTTTGTGTTCAACGAAACGTGTTGCGCCGACCCCAAGTAATTGGGATAAGGGCAGGAAGAAGATGAATGTTTGAGGGAGGTTCAAATTCAGCAGGAACTGTTGTGGTCGTTGACTTTTCTCGAGACACAGCCCGGTTCTATTTTCCTTGTAACGTTCTTCATAAAGCTATATGACGGACTGAAACAACACCGAGACACCGGTTTTGTTATCACAAGGATTAAAACAAACAAATTTTGAGAATCCTCGTAACATGTGGTGTTATTTTTGATTTGTTTTGTTTTATAACAAAACGTCTGAATATCGACAACACGTGCGCCGGTAAAAAGTTGGAAACAGAAACCGACAAGTCTCAAAATGTGGCTGTGATAAAATGTAGAGTTTTATAAAATCTTTTACTAATTTTAGTGAGCTTTTATATGTCTTTTAATAATACATACCTACCTACATATATTTTTCTTGTTTATACCTTTTATCAATTTCTTTTTTATGAATATGCCTTCTATTTTGCTTCTATTCTACGACTTCTGCACATCAATTTGGTTTAAATTTAATAATTATGTTTCGTTACAATTTTCAATTCAGTGTCGTTACTTTATCCTCGCAAGATGTTTACCAGAGTATTTTACAAAAACGTAGCTGGGCTGAGAATAAAATACATCCTACCTACCTACTTAAACTTGACTTAAAGGTTGGTTTGTTAAAACACATTTGGGCCTTAGAAGACTGAATTTTCTAAGTCTTAGACCACAGTAGAAAAAACTAAAAAGCATAAGGTTTTACCGAATCTTTCAAATAACTTTCTAAGGTACTGTCGTCGCCGTTACTATATCTTCTTCAATGGCATAGCCTGTCGATGCTAAATCAAAACAAGCGAACAGTTTTGGAAATGGTATCATTAGAACAATCTTATTCTTCATTTTAGAGCATAAGATCTAGGTTCTTTAGTCCTATAATCGTTCGTTTCGGACTGGAATTATTATGGTTTTTTTTTCTTTCGAGGTTTAAGTAAAAAACTATGTAAGTTCTAAATATTACAGGAACTAAAACAAACGCAAACTTTTTTAAGTTGGGTGGTTACTATGCCGTTTTATACTTCTACTGTATAGAGGGCGTCCATACTTTCTGTAGGTTGGGCAGAGAGAGCATCCGGACGGGAAATGGCTGGGTATCCGAAACAATTCCACGGAACTGCTTAAATTGTGTCCTGAATATCAAAGAGCAGTTAGAATGTGTGTAATTTGCCGAATCTGTTGAGCTTTGTTGTGACTTGCGCAGACCATGCCAAGCTTCTCAGAAAACAGAGCAATATAATCCAGAATTCATTGTGCGTTTCGTCGATTCGGTCACCCACACTTCATAGAGAATCCGTAATATTAGATTTATACCAACCATCAACCCTTAAATATCAAACCATCACTTAAGTTCACACATAAGACCACTATGTCACGCCCAGCATGCCATTTCCTATCTTGTGGTTATGCCGATCTGATTGAACTATTGTGGCAGGCAATCGCATGAACTTGAAAATAAATAAAACCCTCTTCCCAGTAAGCCTGCGCCGTAATCTCACAGAACCACAAATGCAGTGCCGCTGAAACCACCCCAAACCGGTAATCGATTGAGAGCTAATGTGGGTTTAATGTGTCCTTTACCCAGAGTTGCGTGTTGCGACATGGCCCACCGAGATTACCCAATAATCTCCTTCGTTGTGCCTAAGTCAGTAGCTCCCGACCTAAGCCAATGGGCACAAGGATAGGGCTTTGCCGAATCAATTGCGATTTAACATTTAAATTGCTCTCGGAGTTTTATTCCGGAGCTAAAGTCCAATTTTCCGGAGCACCGCTCGTTATGCTGTAGCGCCTATGTGATTGTAATCAATTCCTTTGTTCAAACTGGCTGGAATTTGTGAACGTAAAAATTCTGGATCTTTTAATTTTGATCCTTTTTTGTTCAGTTCTGTACTGTGGAGAAGGAAGGAATTTATCGATAATTGAATATTAATAAGAGAAAACCCTCATAAAATAAATTCCTTCTGAACTTGTTAAGTACATTCGCCAAATCCAATTTTCCTTAAAGCCGGGACCTTATTTCAATGAAGCACTAACTTTTCAATAATTTCATCAATAAGTCTGGAAAGTCCAGATGTTTTCGAAATCCAGTATTTTATTGGACATCGGGACTGAAATCCATCGTTTTCTGAAGTCATAAATAGCGCGCCAGCTGTCTTCAATGCTTCAGTTTACCGAAATCAGTACAATATTTTTCGCTTATTTTGTAAATATTTTGTTCCAAGAATCTTGCCCGGCGGAAGCAGAATTTAATTTTTGAGCGAAAATTCCTTGTTAGTTGTACTTACGGAGGATTCTAAATCGATTCTGAATTTATCCGAGATTATCTCGATTTTGTCATCCATCATTATGTCGACGTTTCCAGCTTAGTATTTTTATGGTTTCCCTTTAAAACTATTATTGTAGTGGCTTTAATTTGGTGAGTTTTGTAAAGTGATACGTGGCTTAATTACAATACTTACGGCTTTGCTTGCATAGGTTTCGTGTTTCAGTGTTGACAGGTTATGGTTGGTTAAACCAATCGACCCATTTACGGTTTGTTTGCGTTGGCGCTACAAGTGCCAACTTAAGTACTACCTAATGGTAGACTGAAAACATCAAGTAGCTATGTATAGTACAGAATAGGCAATGTACATTTTTCAAAATGTTTAAAAAAGTTTCGAGATGATATTGACAAATATCAAAGAATTAATATTCCTATAAGTTCTTAAAGTTTCAATTTTCTAAACTATGACATCTGAAACTCCAATCTATGCAACAACACAGACAAAGACAAATTAATTCATTTACAAAGACCAAGAGCAGTTGATACTTGGCAAAGCGGACGCAAAGCTAGCAAGCCAACCTAAGTTAATGTTGTAACATGACACCAAATTCCCAAATAGGAACAGTCCGGTGCTTTGGTCTAGCGTCAGTTATCATTATTGCTCTCAAGACTGTCGTGGAGAAATTAACTTGGATTATAATTTATGTGTTCTTAATATAGGCATTGTCACCGAGCTTTCATAGTTATATGAGAATCTATTTGCAGCCGGGGAGTAATTTGAATTTTGATCCGAACGTTTATTAAGCTATGAGATTGTTATGTGGGGTAACACAACTGATCCGCTCACAGGCAAGATTGAACTATCTAACCCTAAATACAGAGCAACAGTGTACTAAATCTCGCCTAGTCTTTGTTTATAGTTGGCCGATCGTCAGAGTTTAGGACCCTATTCGTCCTGGGATCGGCTTAGTCTTGTCTGATGTATACGTTCGAGTTTTGATAGCAATGTATCACAAGATATGTGGCGTATTGCAACGGTGCCAGGCGGCACAGTTATGACATTCTTATTGGATTTAAACTTGTATTGGATTCTATCAACATTCAACGATCAAACGATATTTTCTACCGAATATTATTCAAATTTTGTTTTGTTAAATTGCATTGTTTGTCCATTAATTTCGCACCTGTTAAAGGTAACTGCTGCATGCAAATTTGGTTTATCAAGTCTTCTGACCTAAATGGCTTTACTTTGAAGCGTTGTATTAAGTTATACTTTTACTTGCCTACACCATGACTAATTTTTTTTAAGGAGCTATCTCTTATTGACTGTTAGTAGCCTGTGTTGTGTGTCAACTGCTCCGATGCATATTAAGACGTTCTCTGGCCCTAGCCGCTTTCATGGATTTGCATCATATTTTTATAGTTATCGTTCTTTATGTATAAGTAACATCTCTATAGTTTTAAAAACTTCGTATGTTACTGGCCATCTCGTATTTACTGTCAGTAGCCTGCCCTGCGTCGTGTGTCAACTGCTCCGCTGCAGATTATAGCTAATCCCCTCCTCTGGCCCAGGCCGCTTTCATGGCTTTACATCTAATATATTTATAGTTATCGTTCTATAAATAAGTAACATCTCTATAGTTTTAAAAACTCCGCATGTTACTGGCCATCTCGTATTTACTGTCAGTAGCTTGCCTCGTGTCTCAACTGCTCCATTACAGATTATAGCTGATCCTTTTTCTGGTCTTAGCCACTTTCATGGCTTTGCATCATATTTTTATAGTTATCGTTCTCTATGTAAGTAACATCTCTATAGTTTTAAAAACTCCGCATGTTACTGGCCATCTCGTATTTACTGTCAGTAGCCTGCCCTGCGTCGCGTGTCAACTGCTCCGCTGCAGATTATGGCTAATCCCCTCCTCTGGCCTAAGCCGCTTTCATGGCTTTACATCTAATATACATACATAGTTATCGTTCTATTAGTAAGTAACATCTCTATAGTTTTAAAAACTCTGCATGTTACTGGCCATCTCGTATTTACTGTCAGTAGCCTGCCCTGCGTCGCGTGTCAACTGTCAACTGCTCCGCTGCAGATTATGGCTAATCCCCTCCTCTGGCCTAAGCCGCTTTCATGGCTTTACATCTAATATACATACATAGTTATCGTTCTATTAGTAAGTAACATCTCTATAGTTTTAAAAACTCTGCATGTTACTGGCCATCACGTATTTACTGTCAGTAGCCTGCCCTGCGTCGCGTGTCAACTGCTCCGCTGCAGATTATGGCTAATCCCCTCCTCTGCCTAAGCCGCTTTCATGGCTTTACATCTAACAATAGTTATCGTTCTATAAGTAAGTAACATCTCTATAGTTTTAAAAACTCCGCATGTTACTGGCCATCTCGTATTTACTGTCAGTAGCCTGCCCTGCGTCGTGTGTCAACTGTCAACTGCTCCGCTGCAGATTATGGCTAATCCCCTCCTCTGGCTTAATCCGCTTTCATGGCTTTGCGCTGAGAATGTTGCGCCGATGCCCGTCAAGTGCGCGCCAAATCTGTTTTCGTCCGGCATATTTGTACAGATTATGAAATTTGCCAGTGTGCCAGCCGCGTTTGAAGTTTGTTCTTATTGCAGGCTTTATCAGCCGTAATGAGTGCCTATATAATCACGCAATTTCTAAAATGTCTAGTTGAGAAGATAAAAATATTGTTATGGTTGTTGCTTACTTTATAAATGATTTGTATTACTATTTAAAAAGTTGATATTGTCTCAGTAAAGAAGCAGTAAACTCAAAAATCCCAAAAAATTCGCCTAGATTTTTTATAAATTCATAATGAAATTGAAAATAATGTAACTGAGATTTAAAATAAATATAGGATAAGAAATTACCTTATGACATGTTTAAACAGCACATCCGCTCTGATCTGAAACAAAAATTCAAAATGTTAGTTATAAAAATGACAATTTTCTCACGGCTGAATAATATATATCGAACCTACGGCACAAAATTGGCAGCAAAGAAAGTCTCCTCATGTCTCTGATACTGTTGAGAATTAAAAGGACTGCATCGTCATCCTTATCATCAAATAATATCTAATCTAAAGACAAGCAATATTAATTTGTAATAGGCATTTCTTTGACGACTACCAACACACATCGAAGACAATCTATACGATCCATCATTTTAATCTAAGGACCATAACTTGAATTCCTTAATTGAACACTCGAGAACCCGCGTCGATATTACGTCCAAATAAAATGACAATGTCAATAAAGGCGGTGTAAAAATAACAAGCGCATTCTGTCACTTGTCAGGGTGACGAGGAAGGCATGTGTCAAATGATTATGTGCACAGTGTCACTATCGGTGGTGTGAGTCAGCGCGTGAGAGCTTCACTGTACCTATTGTAGTGTTGAGACTCTATAGCATGTATTTTATCGATGAATAAGAGAGAACAGGATAGATTTGATACTAGACTTCTGTCAATAAAATTTTGAACGGTATCTAATCACCAAGCTTCTTGATTGATGTTAAGCTCATGGCAGGTTTCTTACCACAAATCTATGCTACGTCGTTATGTTGGCAACAGTCAGTGAGTATGTGTAAAGCACTTTGACGAGGAAATAAAAATGACGAAAGTAGTTGATAAAACAGATATTACATCGATGTTATTACATGTCAAACATGAAATAAAACTAGATAAATAAAGCATTTATAAATAAAAGAACTTCCCACGTTGAATGATAAAAAAATAATAATGATGGCATAAAATGTTTAGTGATACTTTTAACACACTTAAATTCAGACATTTATAGACTCTGAAACAGATTGATTACAAAGCTCATTAAACGTGGAAACGGTGTTGTTTCGATAGACTCGATAATATAGAACCGGTGAAAAATAGGCTTAAGTAACCTACCTAGACAATCTCGCTAGTTTTTTTACTTTTAAAACGATATGTATGAAAAGCGTCAGTTGTGATGAGATGGCACAATAGTCTATTCAAGACGGCTTCTTTTTGCTTTAATAGATCTTATCTTATTTAAAGAAACATAAGGTAAAAAATTGTATTTTACGACCCCAGGTCACAACCGAATTATCGATATAGACCTGTCGAATACGTGAGTTTCGAGCAACACTTCGAACTACGAATGACCACCGACCGATGACCGCTGGTGACCAATTGTCCGATAATGGACCATCCAACCCACATGCGGGATTATTGACTCACAATAAAAGTCACCATATTTCTTCATAAACAGAGTCACGACTCTATTTCGAGTCGTCGGTGTCGAACGGTCGTGTCCGATGGTTTTATTGGGATCAACTTTTATTGCAATGGTGATAGGACTTATAGGTGCTGGCTTTACCTAGAACTTCTTTTGCTGTCAACCACTAAAATGTAACTATACGAATCTGCAGGAAAACACCCTGTAAAGGTTTTCTTTGCGAATAAACATCATTCAGATTTCTATTTATGGAACTCGCGTATAAAATCGTCTTATTGTTCAGAATGGCCAGTCGTAGGGCCAACCGTATGGTGGCAGTTAATCCACTACAAAAGCATTCCCAAGGAGGGTTGACGTCTGGTAGACGGCCGGTCGCCAAATCCTTTGCAACACGATTTTGTGTTCAACAAACCGTGTTGCGCCGACCCCAAGTAATTGGGATAAGGGCAGGAAGATGATGATGATGTTCAGAATGGTCAGTCATGCATGAGTTAGGTAGGTAGATATTTTCTTTGTTTCAGAGTTGATTCATTTTCACGTAATTTTAAAGTTTGTAGCTTCTGTATACCTACTTCGTTACCTTACCGTAAATCGTCATTTATTACGATTTCAATATTAATATATTTCGAAACATTAATACCTGTTACACGCATATTGTAAATACCTGCTGAGTCAAACAGACCTCACGCCGGAATTTCATATTAATTTCGTAAATGAATGGAATTATATATGTGCGTTTATAATAAAATTAACAGTTAACTTGAATGAATTAAATAAATTATCCAAATTACTGAAACGCGTAACTGTTTACTACAAAAACAAACCGAAATTGAATATCAAACATTTAGTAAACATAATATTTGTTACTCTTAATTAATTGTAAAATCGTTGAATTTAATTTACGTTTCAACAAGTACCATTGCGTTTTGTATTGTTACAAATAAAAATGTTGAAAAGCTCATTTAAAATTGTAGTTTGTGGTAGGGTAGAAATAGTTACAGGAAGATTGAAATAAAAAAATGTTTGAGTTGGCACAAAATAAAGAAGGTACATTTAAAACTATAACTAAACTAACTTCTTTTTTCTAGCAATATACGTCAAGAAAGGAAAAAGATAATCTAGCACACTATAGTCAAGCCGAATAGATTTGATAGGATAATAGATAAAAAACTTGATCACTGTATTTTTATAATTGAATTTTTATTGACTATAAGTAGGTAAAAGGAAGGCACAGGATGAACATTTACACAACACAGTCTGTTTTTTTACACAGATGCACCAGACTCAACAGAAAGTGGCCGAGCGACAGTTTCGATAATTTTATAAAAAGTTTTAGCAGTCACATCCTTCAGCTGTGAGAAAACGAGACGAAAAAAATATCCTTATCGTCATCTACTCATGGCTGAATGAAGATACCCACAACCCACCAAATGAAACAATGAATCGAGACATCACAAATCCGTGTTTATAAATAAAGCTTCAATCTCTCAGCGAGGATTGATACAGCGTGTTCATTATTCATCTGCTTTAGCTGCGTTCCAGACGGCCATTTGCATTTTAAATCACCCTAATGAATTTACTAGCCTGGTTGGTAGTCGACTTAAAAACATGCCATTGCAACACGGCAATTACATTGACAGTTTGTTTAAAACTAGTAGGAGTTAATGTTTTAGGCTCATAAAAATACTCTAAAAAAAGTTTTACTCATTTTGTAGAAGAATGAAATCCGCGAAATGCATTTTACTTTGTATTTACGTGTGATTTACAGAGCATCCACATTTCGGTTTCATAATGTCCATACATTTTATATATTAATAAAATAGATACACATTTTACTTTAGATTATCATTAAAATAGATACAGAATTGAAATTTATCAGAGAAATATGACATAACGAAATGATATACCTACCTACGTACTTTCAAACAGGACAGATCACAAACGACAAAGTTCATTTTGAAAACAACTTTCGACTTAATAAAATAAAAAATACTTTTTAATTCAATAATAAAAAATATTAATTTAAATGTAAATTAGCCTATTTATCTAAATAGTTGTATATTACTCTACCTACCTCCTATGCACTCCATTTAGATTTTTCTACGTTACAACTGTGAACTACATATTTCAAATGTTTACAACTATGCGTGTTCCCACAGTAACCACAGCTGGACCACATTTACACAAAAAAGTCGTTTTCAACGCGACGATGTTTACATCAACATCAGGTTGTGTAAACGATAGTTTGATTGTTGTTTATTACCGTGTCAGTTTTTATAAAGACGTATGCTATAGGGGACTATGTTTATCTAAGTTTTACATACAATCATATACGAAGTACTTTATCTCAGACTTTAATAAGAACAGAAGCATAAAATATCTGAACTCAAAAATATTTCATTGCTTCACCTTTGAACTAGGTTGCCGGTCGAATACTATATCGATGCGTATAAATCTCAATACCTACCCAGACCCTTTCTCCCTATACCACAAAATACTTACCAATAGTTGACACTAACAAAATCAATACGTGTAGCTACCAGTGACTTTTTAGAATATCTATGATTATATCATAAAAGCAATCAGCCATAAGTAATAATTTTGCACGTAATAATCCATGGCCACATTTTCTTGTGTTTACTAGTCAAATAGTACAAGAAGTAAAAGATAAATTGTCTGACACACTATTTAACACAGTAATTTCTCTCAAATAGAAATGCGACATCATAACTAAAGCTGTCACAGTAATCCCATTGGGAAGCAATGTAGCGATAACAACCTCCGTCATGCATATTCTCATTCGTTCACATAATCTGAATGAAATGAGCGATTACAGTCATACTCGTTCACATTATCGTAATCCAAATGAACGATTAGAGACTCGAACGCTGCGTGGGTGCGGCTAAGCCTCGGTCGTTATAAACGGTCTGGAGGTAAGAAAAGGCTTTTGGGATTAAATAAAATAAGAGTTTTGACGTAGCCTTTTAGTATTTATTTTCGTTTTTTAATAGATCTTTTATTTGTGTGTATTATCAATTGGAAAACTCATCTTTTACATAGTAAAGTATCTAAATATACCTATCTTTTACTAAAATAAAGGCAATTTTACTGTCACACTTTTATTACATACATACCATGCGTATCGTATCATATAAAATATTTCCAATGAGAGGAGTGGTTATTGTTTCAAATTCTCAATATAGTACTTATTTATCAACCCGTCTTTGTACAGCTGTATTGTTTTTTAGTAACCGTAACGATAAAATCATATAGTGTTGTCGCCATATTGGCTGACTCTATATTCATGTTCGTAAGCCCTAGAAGAGTTCGACACGGATAGCAACTCAAAAAATATTGTCTTCAAAGATTGCGTTCGGTTGCTTTTCATAATGTCAAGCACCAATCTCCAATTGGATCAAAGGGATCAGAGACATCTGACGGCAGCGAGCGAAAAGGGCTCCATAGCGAAACAAAGTCGGCATTTTTTAATTGGCTACCCTGAGATCAAAGCGCAAAGCTCGCTCTTATACCTTCCCCGCAGTTCCACATAATAACCGTCGAAATTAAAAATGCTTTATCTGGCTCAGGCAGTATAATTATAATGCCGTCAGTCAGGTGACGGGCCTTTTTACCGCGAATTAGGCCACTTAACATGCTCTTTATAGATATTTATCACGCTCTCCTTTCTCTAGGGCTTCGGTCGCAAACTACTTACCGTATGAGTAATTATAACAGCTGCACGTGTCAGGGAAAATATTGTTAGTAAGTCGTAGTTACTCGTATGTGAATAGTTTGTTGTAAAAGTGGTGCATTCCACCTTTAAAAGTACCTATTCTAACTTCACTCTTATAATACGTGAAGAATGTACAATATTTTTAAGCCTTGTAATAATAATGACTTATATTACAATATTTTCCTTTTTGCTTGAATCTCCAAACGAAACTTCTTCTTCTTCGAGTGGGACACCAAGTCGTCCAACGACCCAATAAACCCTGGTGTCAGAGATTTTCAAACGCAAAACAAGCTTGCTTAAAAATACGTTAAAACATACTTTTCGATAAAAAAAAGTTTGTTGTAAAGTATATAGTTATGGAAACATGAACAATAGCGACGAACCTAATAGACTTATTAACTCACCGACGCGACGACCCTCCAAATTTTGCAAAGAGCTACTACAACCTAACTAAACACATTAATACCCTGAAATTTGACCTCAGAAACAGCTTTTACCGCTAACGACAGAAAACCTAGTGGACATCGGGGCACATAGTATGGTAGAGAACTGTACAATCAGCAGCACATTGAATTATATTTAAGGGATCAACAACTAGTGGTTCTTCATAAAGTTATAAAGAACAACCAGCATAAAGTAACCCCTTAATGTGTAATTTCTTGTGCTACTGATAGTACGTTATGGAGAGGCAATTAGTTCATGTGAGGCGTATGTAATAAGTGGAGGTGATCCATCGCACTCGATCTTTGAAGGAAACTCGATGATATTTTAGACCTTGCATTGTTAGCCGGTGGACGGTGATGGCCCATTGTGCCGGGTAGGGGTGGCGACGGTCAGTTTTGATAGGGCTGTGATTTGACTTTGACTTTGTGCTACACTTGGTAAAACTGGCACGTGCACATATAATACGTTACGTACTTGGCAGTGGGGGGTCATAATTCTGACGGCAAAGAACATTTGGGTAGATTAAAAAAAATGTTTGATATCCCACCACCGGCTGCCTGCTAAGTTTGCAGTCCCCTACCTAATTTTTCCAAAGAAAGAAATATGCAATTCAGTTTTAACTATTTTGCACAGAAGCTATAAACTATGTATGTATGTAATATAATAACTTATGTATATTTAAACTAATGCGTACGTTTTTGGGATAAGTAGGTAGAGCAAAAAGATAAATCCAACGAAAGAACACACCACAATGTCTCACTCCTACCTACCTAGAAAATAATACTTTACCACAAGCCCTCAAAGTATTAAGTAGGTCTGTACTTTTATAAGATATATTTACAAATTAGCCGCAAAGTAAATACGCGCATGTTTTCTTTTCTCAAAACTCTTTCTCGTTATTTGTTCAGTACTATTGTTGTTCCACAAAGCCCTGTTGGAAATTCCTTACTTTTTGTTCGCGGGCTGAAAGGATCGCAACCCTACCCAAACTCACATGTAACTCGGCTTTGTAATCAGACCCTGCTTCTGACACAGCCCTGTTAAGATAAATGAGGTCGGACAATTATATTCAATCCACCAAAAGCTGTAAGCAAAAGTTAAACCGACGTCACAAAGGAGACACACTTGATAGTCTGTGTCTTGAAAACGATTGAGGCGATTTTGACGAAACTTATTTCACTTGTACGTATACGGCCGCTTTTTACAGCCGTTTGCACTCTGCCTACCCCACTAGCGAGATGTATGAACCCACCTTATGTATGTATGTGCAATAAACCAAATAAAAATGAATTGGTCAATTCAATTCAATTTCTTGATTTGTGGATGAAATTGATCAGCCATCATACAAATGACAACCTCTCAAAACTTAAATTGATACGCTGTAGAATTACAAGGTAGAATTCCCGTTTTATGTAGATTCAAGATAATTGTAAATTACTTTCGTCAAAACGTTGGATCCGAAAAATTACCAAAATAACATGCGATGCGTGTGAAAACCGGCAAACGCATCAAAACATTTTTGGGTCAAATTGATAACCTCCTTTGTGGAACTCGGCTAAAAATGAGCTTATTACTCACTATTATTTCACCTCGCGCTCGATAGTGACTGGGCTATTTAAAATGATGATCCAAGAATAAAAAGTTCTTTGTTGTCGGCGCCATTGAGTTTTTGATCCAATGTAAATTGATTAGCAGATTAGACCGATAGTGATCTATTTCTTCTAAGAAGTTGCTAAAAAGGGGGTCGTCTCTACTTTTCAATGAATCGGTAAATACTTTATTTGTAAATTACCCTAGATATATTCCTTACCTATTTACTCAACACAGTTTATATCTATTAGAGTGCTCTCCCAAACGTACTATTGTATTTATCTACGTGATGAAAAGATGATTAAGATAGCGACTCACTGTACAATACGCCATACGATTAAATAAAATAAATAAGTGATGAAAAGGACAAAATGAAAACTGTAATTCGTCAATTTGTCCTTTTCATCACAGTAGTATTGTTTGTGAATCTACTTGGAAATAAAAGTTTTGAATCTCGAATCTTGTATCAAATTACAACTTAATACAATACTTGATTTTAAGGTTCCGTGGTTATTATCACTAAAACTATAAGACATTATAACGGGTTTTAACTCACGGTAGGGGTATATCGAGCACCCAATATTTCGGCGATGTTGCAATCGCCATGATCACGGGTAAACTTTACCCGTTTACCGTTTTTAATAAATATTGGGTGCTCGATATACCCCTACCGTGAGTTAAAACCCGTTATAATGTCTTATAGTTTTAGTAATACAATACTGTTTGAAGAAAAGTTTAGTTCTGCTTTTTATGTTGATATTGGTCTAAGAGGTTTACCTACCAAGCGATTTTAGTTTCTGCAATATTCCTCAGCAAAACTTGACCTTGAAAGGCTCAGCTACAACAACACCTTATCCAAAATTCGCAACACAGTTCACGTTTTCTGTTTACCTTCTAATGCCCTAATACCTCTAATCTGGGCATTAACCGTAATGTCTCATAATTGTGCGCGTTCCAAGCGAAACCGCAGAATAATAATGTTCTGGCAACACTAACAAAATTACAGTCTCGGCGTACACGGCGACAAGCGTTATAGGCGCGAAATTATACCGCAGATAGGATGTAAATGTTATACAGATTACGAAGCCCTATTATTGTGTCGAAAGGTAACAATGGACACGTATGTGGCTAATGTTGTAAGTCAATCGAAAAAATGTAGCTAGGGCCAACCAAGAATTGATTTTTAAGAAGAAGAGAATTGCAATGCGCAGTCAAGTACCGGATCAATGATGTCAGACAGTCAATGATGTAGAGTTTATTTTATACAGTAGGTTTAAAAATTCGTTTTCATATTTAAAGTTGTATTATTTCAATCTCTCCTATATCTGCTGAACTGAGAGGCGACCGCAAATGAAAATAGGAAAAAGCGTGAAAATGTAAGTAGCGTCCACTACAAACCCGTAGAAATTTATTTGTGACAATGAAAACTAATGTCATAAACTGAAAATAAGAAATTGAATTATCGCTTAGAGACGAGCATCAAGAGATTGAAAATTTGGCAGGCATCGACCGGTTCACGGTGAAGCTCAGTGGCAGAGCGGTAAAGCGTTGACCCATGCAGCTCAGATTCGATCCGGTCGATGCACAAATTTCTTTTAATTTCTTATTTTCATTTACCTATGACTATAAAGTGCATTAAAATCCCAATAGACTGTCATAAATTGTCCTAAAAACTCGCTTTCTCGTCTACCCAGGACGTTTAAATTAGGAAGTCCGCACAGGTACGGATATACGTCAGTACGGCAAGTGCGTGCCGACGGGCCGTAATGTCGCCTGCTTTATATCAATTAATCCGCAAAGTAAAGCCGCTGGGCTGTATGTTACTAGTGAGTAAGCTGTAGTTTTTACAGCGAGCTTTGTGGGAAAGAGACACGAGTATAAATTACACCGCAGGTATTTGTAAATCGAGGTCTAAGACTATGTGTGAATGATCTAATGGATTAAACTCCTACAATAATGCATTAAACACCGAGTGTATTACCAAATACAAAAAATGACGTCCCAATTCTAGCATTCGACGGGTTTGGTTTTGTAAAAGGCCACCGAGTGATAAAGTCTGGTAAAGAGTAGCACCTTTCCTTTTGAATGCAATAACTTGCAAAGCGCGCACCAGCACTCCTGCAACCTTCCTCTTTCAGAGAAAGGCACATGGCCAGATTGGCCAGCAAATACTGTTGTGGCTGTTGATAATAATTCGTATATTCACTTCAGGTTTCAACCAAATCATGTGCAGGTATCAAAAAACTTGGTCAGGTAACAAAATACAGAAGAATTTAAATTCAGGTGCAATTAGTAGAATTGCTCCATAAATAAGCGCCAGCCCTGAACACTTTTTACTTCAGTTTTACGTGACCCGAGGCCCGAAGTTTCCTGTTTACTAAAATAGTGGTTCGCCACTAATATTGGCCATATCGAAGTGTAAATGGATCTAGATTAAAACGTATTTATTAACCCATTTCGGATTATAAGCCGCCCTTTCGAGGTACTTTGCGACACGACTCAGTATTTGGGTTATAATTGTGGCCGGTCGTGTGTAAAATGTGATTTTAATGTCTGTATTTTTCTGCGATTTCAAACGTGATAAGCCTACGCTACGCTAGCTTTGGTATAGATAATATATAGCTTACTAATAGAATAAATAAAAATAAATATCCTTAGATATCAGATATAATCCTGTCAAGAGTATACCTACTTCAACATACAAAGGATTTACCTACTAATGAATAATACAATGGATCATCCCTTCTCTTATTCCAATTACTTAGGATTTCTTACTTAACTTGCTGAAAAAGGTCAAAAAATTATTGTAAAATAATTGTGTTCTATAAAATAAATAAAGAAATGATTATGACTTCGCTGTCGTATTTCTTTTATCAAATCTAAAGGCCAACCCAGAGTTTCATCCACCTTTTACGATTTTCATGTCTTCCCGTGGTAAAATAAAAAGTAACCTATTGTAATTTTTCTAACGGCGAAAGAATTTTTGTAAATGTCCATTAGTTTCAAAGTAAATCGATTGCACACAAAGTAAAATTCTAACATATCTTTCCTCTTTATAAATTTTGTGTAAAAGTGTAGATAAAAGATTACTTCCATGCACTTGCTATTTATAGTGTACGTACTTCGTGTATATAATTACACAGCGTTTTTAACCAGTTGGCTGCGACATATACACTGAAGTGTAGGTAAGTTTATTAAACAGGTTATCAAGTGCATGCACGTTCATGGCCCACCACTTAGATTTCCTTGAAACATAAGGAACTCCATCACTCCCAAATAAATAAAAGAAATCAAGGAGTTATATTTCTCGCTGTCCTATTTCTTTTATCAAACCTAAGCTTAAATATTATCTATGTAACTTAAAATAAGTATCTGAATCTTCCACGATATTGATATTAATAATGTACAGAGTGTATACAACATACCGTAGTGTAAGTTTATTAATCAAGTTATCAAGTGCGTGAACGTTCACGGGCCACCGACTAGAGTTCCTTCATCTCGTCACGTCCATGATGTCAAAGAGAGATTAATGGACCGGCTCACTGGCTTACGGAACCCTAAACAATTGAAGCAAACCGTGTTTTCGCTTCTTATAGTTATAGTCAAGTTTTCACCTCGCGGGTAAATTCGAGTTTTTGGATAATTTTAGTACCTCGTGCAGAACCTTTAAGTACCACAAAAATGTTTATTTTTTATTGTGTGTGCTATTGCTATTGCCAGCAAATCCATATCTACACAATATTTAAAGGACCAACTGATATTGGTATTTTATACAAACACTAAATAAAAGTATAAACTAAGTAGTATAAGCTGCGATCCCTCAAATGAATAGGTAAATTTGCTGGCAATGTACCTACCATTGTATTTGTGCTTTAAGTAGTAAACTCACTACTTAACTTACTTGAATCGCGTGACCGAAAAGCAAAATGATGCCACTTTGCTGTTTTCAATTAACTTGGAAAAGGAAATCGTCATAGATGTTTTACTTAGGAATACAACTTCTGCAAAAAATCCTTGCTATTTTTGATGTCAATGTTTTCAGCTTTGCGAGTGCTTATGTCATATTTTGGATATACGAGATAGTAAGTTTGGTATTTTATTAGGTATGCTAGGATAAATATTGAAGCAATCTATGTGACAACTTTTATTAATACTTAATTAGGATTGAGGATCTTCAACTTTACCTCTAAAACGCTATTTATACACCCACTTAATTAAGTCCCTTTAGGAATATACAAGTGTAACTGGATATGAATTTAAATCAAAACGGCACCTTTCCAATCGACTTTTACAAGCGTCATAAAATTTTGATGGCGCCAGCGAAACCCCGATTCAAAAGCGAGCAAAATAAGTCGTTTGAAAACTGCGAGTTTTGCATACAGCCAATATATTGACCTCATTCTGGTCTCCCCTCGGTTTGGAGGATTTACAAGCAGTGGCCAATAATAAACTCCAAGCACTTTACCTCCAATGGCTCTTCAGCCTTTGAGCCCCGCTGATGACGAAACAAAAATGAAAGCCGAATTATTCTTACCTACACACAACAGTCCCTTGGCCAACTGTAGAGCTTTTTTAAAAAGCGAATAAAAGAACTATTTATTATATTAATCTTTGCAGATCTGCACGCGATCTTCACGATGCCAAATGGAATAAAAAACTCGCGCTGGCTGGTATTTCGAAAATATCTGTTCGATAAATAAATCGACAGTCGTTCTCTGTTATGAGTCCGTTGAAACTAATAATATGAGAAGGGTGTTCCCACGCTATCAGATATAACGGATTTAAGATATTCCTAGCCATCAGTTACGAACGCCCGAAAAATGTGTTCAATTTGTCTCCCTGCTCACGTTCGGCACAATTCCCGGAATCTTTAAAGAGATGCGTAATATGTCAGTTCCGTAATGCCATCGGCATGCCTTCATATCGTTCCCAACAAATTGAAAGATATAAATTCTTGAATTTATAGAATTCACTGCTGAGATATTTCGTATTGAAGCTGCCATTGAAAATCGGAAGTTTATTGAAATGAGAGAAAAAAATCTTATAACGCGATGAAACCGTTATGATCCTTCCCCGACAGTAATTGTTTTTTATTAGGCGTTTATTTAAAATTTTCTTTGTAATGCGCCGAAAATAAATTATAATTTGCGCTCCCGTCGCGTCGAAGGGGAGGCCAGGGCGAATCTGCCAAGGAGGGTCAACTACGCATTGCGAGGGAGCGTCGGCGAAAGTGGAAAACCTCGGGGAAGAAATGTGCCTTAAGCTTGTAGCAGTCGGCTTATGAAAACTGTGTTCAGCATTTTAGTTGAGCCTTTTACGGGCTTGCTGTTATGCGTTTTATGCTAACGAGGATATAAGATACTGTAGCAATATGTATTCAACGAGGTTGGAACGGGCTAAGCTTCATTTTGCTTACAAAATAGTACGCGAGCTTTTCAAAGTTATGCAGAAAATAAAGCTGAAATTAGCTTGGAAGATGTTGTTCGTTGCTTAGCTCAGCGCTATCTGTTTTTGTAAATATTTCTGTTTCATTATGCGGCTTTCAGACAATGTATTTCCATTAACGGTCAGGTACAATGGTCATGCTATACAAAGTACGCGTGCAAAGTACTCACAGTTTTTAGGGTGATCGTACACGGTCGATGGTTGTTGCGATAGCGAACAAAACGCTTCCTGGCTTGACGAGTGAGTGCGCACCTTAATTATGATCTACACTCAGCTATGGCCAGATCGAAAGCAGATATGTATGATTAATAACTATTCCTTGTTGGTTTTCGTAATGCATACCACGGCATTTTGTTACATGTCCAAATTCTTGATTGTGAGACGCTTACAGGAGTTCATTATAGAATTAAGAACGTGTTATTAAAATTGATTGTTTAAACGTCTTGAGGTTCAAAGGTGGAAAGTATAATTTCTCATAAGAAGTTGAAGTAGGTACTTTGAAACACGTCAGTTGAATAAAATTATGAACTACTCGTAGAACTTTCCTAATGTTTTTGTTGTAGGTATTTATGAGTAGGTTTAATGTAAACGGAAATCTACAAGCTTTCTACGCTTTTTTAAAAGATAGACAAGACTTTTTTATTGGCAAAATACTAACTTAAAATTCAAAGCCAGTACCTATTTCAAAATTCAAAAGTACAGCTGCTCATTAACATTTTGTAGCAAGCTTGGCAAAATGTTGCAACGGGGCAAAATGCTAAGCAAATATATCACGGCGGGGCAATTATTTACCCTCGTGTCATTCGCATACAATCAGGATTATGTGTATATTCGCGCAGTCTACCCAGGCCTTCTCAACTTGAGCATGAGCCAACGTGGGCCATGCTAGGGTTGCCACAAATATAGGGTTACATTAAATTAACTACAAATCTCTTGAGGGTGTGATCTATTCACAAAACTGAACAACTTTTGTTTGAAACTTTTCTTCGAAATATGAAAAAAGAAATTGGACCTCCCATACAAAAATGCTGAAAAAGTGTGTCACTTAGTATGGGAGTACCAATTTTATTTTCACATTTCGAAGAAAAGTTTCTATCAAAAGTTGTTCAGTTTTGTGAGTAGATTACACCCTCAAGAGATCTGTACTTAATTAAATGTAACCGTATATGTTAGAAGTTATATCGCAGTTCGACATAACCTATCTTGTAGCGAACTGTAAAGCCTGAAACGAATGACCATACCTACATGGTTTTGAGCAAATTTGAGTTTTGTTACGATACAACAAAAATATTATTGCATAAAATTTTCTATGACTCCATGACGAAAATACCCTTACAAATGACGTCTTCTCACTCTGTTTACATGAAATAATCACACTAAAAATATCAGACACAAAGAAAATACTCTACATTCTATCAATTTTCTTTGCCGAACTCAATGCGCCACAGAGATTTTCACGACACGAAGTACAGCATTTAAAACGGATCTGAGGGACGGTGTACTGAAAACTTTGCAGACGAGAACAGTCCACTAAAAGTCGTCTCATGTTTTTTATGTAAGGTCAAAACATTTCTCTCCTATCCTACAAAACTTGTTTAGTTACATGGACTGATTATGCTTGCAAAGTTTTCAGTACGTCGTCCCTTTTACTCTGTATACGGGATATAAGAAACGGTGTACCGATAACTTTGCAGGCAGGTTCAGATCATGAAATCAAACAACCTACACTATTCTTCTTCTTTTCGTGTGGGACACCGAGTCGTTCAACGACGTTCAACCTACAGCCTTTGTTGGTATCTAAAACAAAAATCTACTACCTGCACAAAATGTTTTTTGTTTCCTAATATAAACTCCATAGTAAAAGTTGTTCAGATTCTGGTCTGATCATGGCTGCAAAGTTTTTGATACAACGTCCCTTGTACCCCGTATATAATGTTAACCTAACATCACCCAACGTGGCTCCAACGTTCGCTGGGCTGGCATTAGGGCGATGATTAATGAACCAGAATGTATACCGTGTACTAGGGATGGGAGAAAATAATCGATTCTCAAAATAGTCTATGCTAATTTTTAAATAATCGATTTTAGTGATCGGTTATGCAAGTTCAATTACTCGATAAATTTTTATACGATATTTCAAATTTATAAAAAAATATTATAAAAATTCGATTGTTACGGCATGTATTTGCACCAACAAAAAATTTTGGGTCTTGTGTAACATCGGTATACCTATGTCCCTTTTAGTATTTTCTTTCGACGGTAAATTATTTAAGAAACAAAATAGGTTATTGCGTAAAATCAAGTAAAATAGATGAAAAAATGATGATTTAAAAAATAATATGTTATTTTGGATAAAATTGATTTATTGGTTGACTTGAAAAAAATTATTACAGAAAAATCATTTTTGTGTTACTAAAGTCGCGTCCCTGCCCTGTACCTACGTAGGGTTAAAAATGTGTACGCTTTGCACAATATTTGTTGCTCAATTTAATATTAATGCATTTTTCATGAGGTTTAATAACACAGGTAGGGCAGAAAGTGAATTTTATGGGTAACGATTACGTTTAATAAGTATCAATTAATAATGTAGCATGTTAAACTTGAAAAAGAGTAACTACCTAACCTAATAGTATGACGAGTTGTTATTTTTAAAAGAGGGCATTGTCATAAATTGATGTTTTACTTACAACTAGGTACACTACAAAAGTTCGAATAGGCCCTATTTGATAGCTGTCAAAATCATGTTTATGCAAAGATATTAGGTCTACCTTTCTTTGCTGACATGTCTTCTTGTATGGGGTTTTCAAATATGACCTATTCTAATGGCCGCACTTTAGTCATCTTTAAAGTACAGGGTCTACTTAGGCTTAAAAGAAATTTGACACTGCCTTCTTTTCTATACCACTTGTCAAATATTTTAAACTGGAAATTAATTTTATCTAAAATCAACAAACTGACGACCAAATAAAGTCAGATGAACTCGTGCGACCAGTAACTCAGATAAATCGATTATAAATTGCCTATTAATCGAAGCGAATCGATTCCGATTAATGATGTTTTTATGCTAAAGAAATAGATTCGCCCAAGTTTCAATTTTATATTCACGTTTTAAGCTCCGTAAAAATCGTTTGCATATTTATGCCGCAAATCTATTTTAAAAGGATTTAAATTGTACGTCGTTCGTTATTAAACTTTATTTATTGTGACTGCGATGTAAGGTTAAAAGCCTATAAAACCTATAACCCTGTACTATTTTGGGATTCTATTTTGCTTTAGTATGAGATCTCAGGCTCACAGGTTTATCCATGAAATGTCTGCCTGAACAATGTTGACTCTGCCCAAGCCTTATCTGAAGCCCAAATTTAACCCGGAGAAGAAAACAGAGCGAACCTAACACTGATAAAATAAGTACCTACCTGGTACGTTCGGCTTATACGGCTCCGTTTTAAACGTTCAGCTATTTTAGTATATGAATTAGCTAGTTAAACTTAACCTGCCCTGTCTAACAACTTCTTGAACAAAAATGTATTGTTTTTTTTTAATGGTGATTAAACATTTTGAGGGTACCTACCAGCAGTCTTTGTTTAAGGTACATTTTCTTGTGAGTATTATAATTATTAATATTCATAAGCGTCACATTGACGACAGCACACAATATTCACAAGTCATATTTTACAGGATACAATTAGAATCTAATTGAAATTCCACCTGAACAAATCTGAATAGGGTAAGCGAGCCAACGCTCGGCTATTCGTACATTTATACAGTGTTGCCAGCAGTGAGGGTAAGCCATAGCTGAATACCAAAAAATACAGTGATAGGTAAAAAAAAAAATTAGAGAACTAGCAATACTGTCCACCGCAGGCAGGATTTTAACTTTTAGCATCTATACTGCCGACGCGTCTACCAACTGGACTACCACGGCTCTAGTTCTCGCGGTAGAATTTGTTGCAAAACAATCACGGTAGGTCCAGCCCTGCCAAATATATGCTTATTTTTTAAGTCATAGTACTATATCATCAATAACCAATAGACCCAAAAAGTTATCCTCTACACATTTTTGGACATTGATCCTCGTGATTTGTCGGCTTATAGCCACCTCATCTCATACGCAGCTAGAGCGATCGTGAAAATTTAGTATATTCACCATTACACAATGATAAGAGATAACATTTAGAAGATCGGAAAACGACTAGTATAGACTCTCTAGAAAAGGATGGCGGAAGCAAACAGACAAACACAAGGGAACGTTTATTTCCAAAGTGGAAGTAAAACCGTCCTTTTCGGGACTGTCTGGCAACGTTTTACATTTATATCGCGTGCATTCTCAGCATAAGCATTTGTTACCCAAATGCTTTCCTCGGTGGCTGTCAGATGGCAAATTGAATTCAATTTATCATGCAATACATACGAAAGGAGTTCAACGGTCTGATATTTTTCAAGCGACAAGTTTTTGTAAAATGTTCTTCAATAAATGTGACAGGTGAGTGAGTATACCGCCGCGTCATCAAAATTTTCTTCTTTTAGTCTGAGGATTGGTCTTGAATTAACTTGAATTATATTTTTTTAATAAATATAAGTAGTTTTCTCATTTTTGACACTTTTAGGTCAGATCCTATCAGGCACAGGCCTTGACAGCAGAATATCTGATTTTTTGAATGTTACCTTAATCAAGTATACTTTCTGAACCAATTGATTTGAATAACTTATTTGATACTGTATCCGCACCCATATGTAAAATTATCATTCTCTATCATCATCACAACATACCAATAATTTCATGTAGAGATTGTAATGTAACATTAAAATAGTAACACTATATCTGTAACCACTTACTTAACCCATTACTAAACAAGTTAATGGTAGATGAGTTATATGAAATATTTCTGAGCGACTCTATTGTAGATTTAGCTAACAGATTTATGAGCAAGAATGAAATTTAGTAACCAAAGTAGTCAGAAAGCTTTAAAATACATGTTTGAATATAATAATCATGGTGATAAATAATAAATGTAAAAATAGAGGTACAAAAGGTATGGTAATTATTACAGAACAACAAAATATGATCTAATATAATATGTTTCACAAAATGAATTCATAGATAGAATACAGTAACGAAAAAAGAAAAAAAAAAGAAATAGATAACAAGAAAACAATAACATATTCGATAATATTGTTACAAAACTTTCAACCAAAATATATTTTTGTACGAGTAAGTATATGATGAATCTTGCCTGAGACACAAAAATAAGGCAACCACAATATTCTTGAGTGAGTAAAATACTCTTCTCAAATTGAAATGAATTATATTTTGCGTCACAGAAAATATTTGAACAACATATTACAACAATATTCTTGTACATCAGCGTGGAACGTAGCGTAAGTGCGAGTATGTAACAAAATGTGCAATATTTCAGACGAAATACCGTACTCTAGTTGTCTTCTGCAAAATGAAACCTTTGGGTGCCTGCTCGAATTAAGTCTGAGCATTCCTCGCTAAAGGAAAATAAAAACACAAGAAATTCTTTTAAAGTTTACGAAATACCCTTATTAAAAATAAAGCAAGCTAAAAGGTATCGTCTGCAATCACAAATGGTCTTGTAGCTATCAAAATTATAGCTGACTAAATAATTATAATCGTGAGTTTGAATAAAAGCATTTTGCATCAAAGAAAGTGCTCTATTATTGATGGTTAACATAAACAAACATAACATATAATTAGTCAAGTCAACAACCGTCTGGTAATTTGTCAAAAATAATATAACGATACCTATGTATCCCTATTACAATATATTTTTTTGTAATTTAAGGAAACTACAGATATTGTAGGCATAAATAATATATTAGGAAGTGTCTTGTCATCTCCAACACTACACATTGTACTTAGGAAAACAAAAGATTTTACTTCTAATTTGCAACCGAGTCTTGGATTTAGCAAAGTTTAGGATGTCTTATCTAGACGCCAGGATCACACTGCTAAGGAAGGGATCCCTTTCTATCACACAGCAAGGATCAAATATCAATGCTCACGTTTAATTGGCTGTAAGTGTTATACCCAATGTTAGGTTTCACAATAAGAAGTCATTACCCACTAGGGAGCTGGCTAATGGACCATTAAACTAACAATAAATTTAACTTAATCATGACTAATTGGACTGACATAAAGAGAACACATATCTGTATAACCAACTACCCACGGGTGGTCCACATAAAACCCCGGCCTTTTATATTGAAAGATAGGGAGCCACTTCAATAGCCAATGACATAAAAATTAAGATAGTACTGGAATCTAAAAAGACAGACCGAGGAGCATGTCGTAAAATAAAGAGCTTGTTAGGTGCAAGCAGTAAATTTCGGTGGTATCTTGTGAGCTACCTAGGATAGTTATACTTTTACGTTTCAGACAATATTTGGCGTATCAGTAAAATATTTTTATTAAAATACAAGTCATTATTTCTGAAAAATAGATAACAAAGAATGTCTGAAAAAGAACGCTACAAAGCTCAGCTAAGTTCTTACAAGAAAGGTTTCACGAAACTCATAAATCTTACTAATGCAATAAAACTAGCAAAAGCTTAAAAAGTCTAGCTGAAACTTTAGTATCTAAAGCTCCGTTTCCGAGAAGCTGGCCGGCGGCGGCTAGCCACATTATATCCCGTTGAATCATTTGAATCACATTTTAAATTTTAAAACCACGAATCGTAATAGAATCACTAATCAAGTCGATTCTCTCGGGATCTTCATTTAAGTAAAACCCTTCATTATACTTATCCGAGACGGATCTAAGCTCAAATCCGTGTTAACGTAATCGATTTTGAAACGAGAAGCCGCGAAGGACAAACTGCGGTCATGAAATTTACATATAAATTTGGGATTATTTTAATTTAGAACGCATTTGGTAAGTTTATTTGCATAAACATGAGGGTCATTACGGTTTCTTTGTCGCTGGGTAATGTAACGGGGCAGTTCAGTTTACATTGCGAGTCATGCTTGTGTAGCTATAGCACTAATAAACAAACATTTGGTAAGCCGATGTGACCACTCTATAAAATTAAGCAATTTGTCAAGTGCGCACACCCATATTGGGCCGAGTTGGGTGGGGCGAGTATTGCACTCGGCAAACAGATTTAGAACTAGGATTGAATTTCAGTATTTTTACTGACTCCCTACTCCCTACGCGGTGCAATTCCATTAATTACATTCGCAACATTAGGTTTTACGGCGTATTTGCATAAGCTGTTTTGCGAATCTAATGGGGCATAATGTTTGGTTGATGGGTTTTCTAACATTCTACCATAGCTATATCTACATGTTTAATTTACGTAGGTAGGTAGACGAAATAACAAAAAATGCTAATCAATGCTTGATCCAAAAAACTGCTTTTACAATCCAAACTCGTTTATAAAAGCCGATTTCCGCCGCTATCTAATTCTCCACTTCGAAGTTCGTCGCCTCAAATTATAAGACAACTATCGCACGCAATCAGATCAAAGTCTCCTAAAATATTTCGATGTACGTTAATTAAGGGGGCTTATTCTGCAGCGGTTCTAAATCAGTCATTGCTTAGAGCGAAGGGGAAGATATGCGAGGTATTTGTTCTTGTTGCACTAATAGCTCGTAAATATTTCAGCGAAAGCGGCGGACACACATGCGACCGACAAATGGCCTCTTATAAAATGGACGGTGTTTAAACGTGGCACAAATTATTCCCTGTTTTGGCACTGTTCCTCTGAAAATATTGATTTAGCTCCAAGATAACAAGGTAAATCAGTGTTATTACAAAAAACGTTCAAACAACGTCAGATCGTATAGAATATTAAACTCGCCCTAACGTTTTTGTAGTCTTTATTCATAAACAAACATGTTTACCGAAACATTTTAGATCAACCAACTAACCAATTTTATTCCCAACTTAGTAGCTACACCATTTGATGAAGTTGAACCTTTTTATTCTTTCTTACTACTAAAATAATCTTCCAAACTGTGTAGTAGTCTGAATTAAAGCCAAATTATTTTTTCTAACAAAATTAGCTTCCAAACTGTGTAGTAGTTTAATTTAAATTAAAGCCAAATATTTCTAAAGTTTTCTGATGAATATTTTAGGTGAATGTTTTAAAATCACACTTGTAAGAAAATATGAGCGTCGTCTCACTTTGAACGTCCCTATTTGAGACATTTCCGACGCCTGAAATAACAATGCTCGGGTTTAAAAGAACGGAAACGCTCATATCAATCACTTTTGGCGATCGCTTGACATATGAAACACCTTAGAGTAATATGAGCAAGCTATAGAATGCGCCTATCTAGCTATGAACGGGTGGCAGAACGATGAACACAACCTCTCTGTCCATCAGGAAATAAACGCTAGTGACAACATTCATTTGACTTAGTTATCTATGGAACTGATGTTTACGCTTGACAATATGACGGCGTAGAGCTTGCTTATTATGTATAGGTAGGTATTATTTCTTTCCAGCAAGTGTCATAAGAGGCGACTAAAAGACTCGGGGGTTTTGTGTTTTACAATTTTAGTCGACAGGCTGACAATGTCACTATAGTGATCCTAATTATTTTTGAAACGGCTCACAAATATAGGTATGCCAGGTTGTGGAAATACCGATCGTATTTTACAGCTATTGACGCTTTGCCTACTAAAGAAAGTAATGAACACGAATGTGGATGGACGCAGAAGAAGAGGAAGGCCTAAAAAAGTTTGGATGGATTGTATAAAAGACGATATGAAAAATAAAGGCGTAAGTGAGGATTTGACTGCTGATAGAGATGAATGGAAGAAAAAGACATGTTGCGCCGACCCCAAATAAATTGGGATAAGGGCAGGCAGATGATGATGACGCTTTGCCTACTCCGTAAGGTATAGCATGGCATATGGGCTTAAGTACCTATTTGGCAATCGTTTGACACGCGGGTGCACTTAACAACTCATTTTTAATGAGATTTCTACTAGTAAAATAGCCCTCTTTGTTTAGTTTACGTGCTTTTGAAACTTATGGGGAAGTCAAAGTAGGTATAATCCGTTTTAAAATTTATGGAGACAGTATTCTTACCATATGTTGAAAATTGTGAATGGCTAAGGGTGTAGGGTCACCATGTACATACCATTAATTTGGATTATGTCTGTTAGGGATTCTTGTAAAGAGGGTTGTTACTAGTTAAGATACAAGAGATACCCTACTCCGTACGACTATTAGTTTAACAGATATTATATTTCCGGTCTTAAATTACCCTTCTGACGAGGATGTAATGAAACAGTAAGAAGAAGTCATTAATAACAATATTTCTGTTCTGACAATAAATAAAAATGATTGATTAAAGAAAAGTTTTCCCATAGAACTTTTAAGATTGTTATTACATTATTCAGTCTCTGAAACCATATAAAAGAAGTAAAAGCCTTCAGTTTGAAACGATAGCTTTTGTAAGTAAAATCTTTAGAGTAAAGTCTGCAAACTTTTGAGATCCCCTTCGTTTGTTTGCAGAATATTCGATCCAGATAGGTAAGTAGATATACTACGCACTAGGTACGTTGCTGACGGGTGAAAGGATAGTCGTGTGGTGCTGACTTAGAATAGCATCATCCTAAGGAAAGCGTTTAAGGTCTGCATCCCAAGAAGAGCAGCAGCGTTTTCTGCGAAAGTTGAACTTAGCTCGTTAACTTTCCTGCCAAGCGGGTTAAGTATGATACTATGTACAGATGGTACAGCATTCAACCAAAAGTAGGTGAGACATGTATAGCAGTGGATTGTCGTAGCTGATGGTGAAAGCTAAGCAGGACCTTCAAGGACCGTCTAACTTTCGTATGCACTTCAGCGTGCAAACACATTTGAAACACAAAAAGGGCCTCCTAATCGCGTTCGGCGAACAAACCCGTCACTTGCGATAAGACGGGCGTGGCTCATTCCTCATTCGGAGTCGTGACGACACTACCCAATGGGGAATACTCGGAGCCGCCAACTAGGGATGTGAATAAATAATCAATTATTTGAAAATCGATGTTGTTACGAAAAAATACGGCTTTTCAAAAATTTTAGTTAAAAGAAATTGACACGTACCTTGACGTAGGTACACGAATTATTTGGGTCTTGACTCTTGATACACAGCACCTTATAAGTGCTTGTAATATTTTGTTTTGAAGGCAAGATGTTTATTTTCCGTCTGTCGAAAATGATATGACACCTCATTTATGTCAAAATCCATCTACCTATCCGTTTGGGTTGTAGCCCGTGACAAAGAATTTTCATGTCCACATACATACATACATACTCTCGAAAAACATAACCCTCCTTCTGAGGCAGTTGGGTAAAAAGGCCTCCTAATCGCGTTCGGCGAACAAACCCGTCACTTGCGATAAGACGGGCGTGGCTCATTCCTCATTCGGAGTCGTGACGACACTACCCAATGGGGAATACTCGGAGCCGTCAACCAGGGATGTGAATGAATAATCAATTATTTAAAAATCGATGTTATTACGAAAAAATACGTCTTTTAAAAATTTTAAGTAAAAAATAATTGACACGTACTTACACGAATTATTTTTAGTCTTGATACACGGCACCTTATTTAAAGTCGCTTGTAATATTTTGTTTCGAAGGCAGGATGTTTATTTTCTATATGTCGAAAATAATATGATCAACAAGTAGATGTGTTAAAAAACAAAAAACCCGACTGCGGAAATTTTAAAGTAGTATTTTACTGAAAAATTCGCCATCTTGAATCTATAATTTTTTAATATAGCCAGTGTCACTTGCGCTGCTGAGACGAATCTAACGACACCTCATATGTCAAAATCCAACTATCCGTTTGGGCTGTAGCCCGTGAAAAAGATTTTTCTTGTCCACATACATACATACTCTCGAAAAACATAACCCTACTTCTGAGGCAGTCGGGTAAAAAGGCGTCCTAATCGCGTTCGGCGAACAAACCCGTCACTTGCGATAAGACGGGCGTGGCTCATTCCTCATTCGGAGTCGTGACGACACTACCCAATGGGGAATACTCGGAGCCGTCGACCAGGGATGTGAATGAATAATCAATTATTTGAAAATCGATGATTTACGAAAAAATACATCTTTTTCAAATTTTAAGAAAAAAAATTACACGTTTTCAGACAGTTTCATAGATACGACACAAAAAAACAATTGACACACCTACACGAATTATTTTGGGTCTTGATACACGGCGCCTTATTCAAAGTCGCTTGTAATATTTTGTTTCGAAGGCAAGATGTTTATTTTCCGTCTGTCGAAAATGGTATGATCAAAAATAGTAAGTATTGCATAATTTCAAGTAAAATGTAGGAAAAAATCGATTACTTTAAAGATCGATGTTTTTTAGATAAAACCAATTTATTTTAATTGATTTTTGGCTTCCTAGAAATAATCGATTATTGAAAAATCGAAATTTTGCTACTGAAATCCCTGACTCTGAGCCTCCAACCAGAATTTATGAAGTCGAGCCGAAACGTGCCGAAACGCGGCAGACGTGGCAGGACGTGGCAGCGCGAAATCCCGTCTAATGGTACCCTTATTTTCCAAACGTCGCGGCGTCGCGGCGGCGGCGTTGTCGCTGTCAAATGACTGGTTTGTATAGGGATACCGCCGCCGCGTCGCCGTCACGTTGACAGCACGCTAAGAAGCTCAGGGTTTGTATGGGATGCAGTCGGGTTTTTCTACTAGACCGCAGCGACAATGACGCCGTCAAAATTTGACGGCGTCGTTAACGCGCGTCGTTGCCGCGACGCTTGGTTTATAAGCCTACCATAACGCAGCAAGGCGCAGTGATACAGCGTGTGGATCTGCGAAGGTTTCATGTATTTACGATGTAAACAAATAATTTTATCCAAGATCTTATACGGGGTGTTAGGGATGGTGTAACGAAAACTTTGCAGGCGTGCTCAGACCATCAAACTGAACAACTTTTACTATGGAGCCAATGGTGGGAAACGAAAAAATTTTCCGACCTCCCATACAAAATTGACGATTAGCTGACTGACTTTGTATGGGAGGTCGGACATTTTTTTTATTTCCCAGTTTCATGGTTTGAGCACGCCTGCAAAGTTTTCGTTACACCGTCCCTAACATCCCTTTCACGGATACTTTCCATACTTTCACGGATTTTTTTCGGCTAGAGAAAAATAAAGTGGCAGACCTATGCCTATTAAGGATAATGACATGGTAAGTGAGGACGATGGAGTGAAGGGTAATGGCATAGGTACCTACTCTTCCGATTGCAGGAGGCCCAAGTCCTGCGGTAGTCCATTGTGGCTATGAATTGATTGCCTGACTGTAATGAAAGAAAAGCTTAGATTGCTTGACTGTAACGGAAAATTTAATAATGTTTATTGTAACATTTCTGAGCAATAAACTTTCCAGGACTCTTATGTTTACAAAAAACGTCCTATACATTTCCTGACAACACAAAATCCCGTATATACGGACACGTGTCGCAAAAAACCTACCAGGAAAGCTCAAGTTACTGCTAATGAAGTCACATACAAATCCCTAACTAAAAAATAAGTCGGTATATTCAGATGGAGGAAACTCGACAAATTAATTTCCTTTTCAAATGTTGTTTACGAAATTTTCAGTGGTTCTAGGAATTTGTTAGCAAGTAATTATGTCTTTTATTGGTTTAGATTTATAACAGGCCTATTTAATGGGTTTTTAATTTCAGAAACGACGTACCTATCCATTGATAGATTCTTTTTCGTATAAAGTCAGTCAGTATACATTTTAATGTTTGTCATACATTAATAGTAGTGGTATGGTACCTACAGTTTCATTGAAAACAATGTCGGTTTAAAATAATCAAACTTTCATTAATAAAATGACAGTGAAGATAATATCAAGCAGATTTAATTAAGTAAGCTAAATGTTTTGAAAGAATAAAACTGAAAATACAGCAGAGCTAAGTAAGCTAAAAGTTCAAGGTATAAAACTGAAAATATTTCAAGGGATGTACCAGCCCACGTAAAGAAGTTGGTCAGTTTTAAAGAAAGTCTTCTTAAAATATTTGTACATACCTATTTTCAAAAGTTTGCTTAAATATAACTATAAAAAAACTTCCGTAGCTACGAACGTAAGTGTAATAAAAACTGAGGATATTACCAAGAATGATATTTCCGTGATCTCAATCCGGAATGGCAGACGGTCTAATAAAAGAGGATGAATGAAATTCATAGTGGCCTTTACAACCTCATTGAAAGACAAAAGCTATATAATAAATCCTTCCCACAAGTCCTTTTTATTCCAATAGCGGGGAACTTTGGAGCCGCTAAACATGAGATTTCAACTTTTAAGTTGGGCGAAGATCCTCCTTTAAACTTAAAAGTTGCTATAAATATGAATCCAATTTATTCGCACTTGTGTCTGTAATGTTTCGTACACCTATGACTACTGAGATTTTTTATAAGATATAAAAATCATACTATGTTTTATAAAAGAAAGTAACTATAGTTCAGTAAACCACTCGCTGCATTCGCGGCACTCCCTTTCTTACTTCAGTTTAACACTAAGTAGAAAAGGGAGCGCCATACGACTATCATAGGTTGCCGAATGTAACGAATGGGCTTCTCAGCTATAAATACTATGTAATAAAATAATTTGATTAAAAGAATATTCTCCAGCGTCACTAGTTTATCAGCATCACTTCTCAATTGTATTTCAGTATATCTATTGACACTTATATTACATACCTATACATTTTATTAGGTAGGCAGGTATTGTTTACTCCTAATTATAAGTATTATCCTCTGGTTAATTTCCTTATTAAACACGAGCCAGTTTGTTATCTAAATAACATAATAGGATATTAAACCCGAATTCTTTGAACTCGTTTATCGACGAGGAAAATTGGACAAAGACCTTTGAGATTGTAAAAAATTCAGCCCTACGGTTACGGAAAACATGAGTCCCCTTTTATCAGCAATTCTATGACGTGTAGACGTCTGATCACTCCCAGGGGTGCGTACGGTCTGAACAGGTAGGTTTTGACCTTAAAACTCTGATTGGGCTAGACACAAAGCTCAATTTCAAGTCAAAAGGTGAAACGAAACAGTGGAGTGGACTGTACACCTGTTCGATATACATAATGTATTGGCAAAATGTTTCAGGTACAGATCTGATAAAATCTATTGAGTCGTACACCCGGCATCCAGACACTCTCTTCTGTCTGTGTAGGTATGTTGTATGAAAATAAACAAGTCAACGATATTACTGTTAAACGTTATGTATGACTATATTTTTAGGAAGATAATACTTTTGTTTGACGGGTCGAAGAAAGAAGGTAAAATGCGAGCACCTAGAGTTTAAGCGCGTGCGGCACTTAAAATGCAAATCTAGCATAAGGTTACGGTAATTGTTCTACTACTTCCTTGAATATTATTGACAATAGAAATTATTTATTAATTCTACAACTTTATTGTAAGCGAAATCAGAAGAACAAACATGCACATACCTATTCCAATTTAACAATATGGCTGCCGAAACACAATAAAGAGGGGAACAGTTGGCTGGATCACGTTTTCTTTTGCCTATAAGGAAACTTTACGCAGGATTTATTTGTCAACTTTGCTCTGATAAAAGTTTGTTTGACGGCTGATTGCGGGGTCATGCTCATGCCTGTCCTTAGATAAGTTCAGACGAGGTTTTTTAGAGATTCATTTTGTCACTACGTATAATTCTGATTGGTTTAGAACTTGTATTTTCAATTTATTTATCTGATAAATAGCAACTAGTTTGAAGGCATTTACACACTGATAAAGAAATATTAGAAGATTTCCGATTAAAATAAACATTTTCTAAACTCTGAATTATATCACTTGTTTTCTTTTGCCTATAAGAAAACTTTACGCAGGGCTTATTTGTCAACTTTGCTCTGAAAGTTTGTTAGACGTCTGATTGCGAGATCATACTTATGCCTTCCCTTAGATAATGTTCAGGAAAAGATATTTAAAGAATTATTTTGTGTACCTATAATTTGTGACATTGACACACTAATTTGAAGTAAATTCGACTCTTACTTTATTGGATGATAATTCGTATTCGTGTTCTTTTACAAGCAACGATAGGTTAGATTTGTGTCAAATATGTTTTACTATGAAAATATTTTCGAGCCGCGTACAAAAATAGACGCATTAAAAGTCACACATTCAAACTTCGCACACATAAATCACGAAAATATCCCGAGTTCTTAGAAAGCATTAGGGATTTGACTGCCGCGACCACCCTCCGCGCGACACATGGGCCGAAGTGTCAAGCCACACCAGCGGCATGCTTCGCGGCGGCATATTCCGCAAGTAAATCAGGTGTGATGGTTCAGACCATGAAATTAAACGAAGGATTTAGAGCCTATGGTAGGAAAATAAATTATTTTGCGTCAAGTGTTCAGGAATTCTGTATGGTAGTTCAAAAATAAAATTCTAATTTATCAAGAGCTTAGCTGGTTAAAAAAGTTCAGACACTCTTCCTGAATGTTTTATGGGTTACTCAGTTCAACGACTTGATTTTACAATAGCACTGAGACTTTAAATGTTGTTTTGTTGTCTATCTACATTTTATTTATTTTTAGTTATTTTATTGATACATTTACAAAGGAAAAACACACAAAAATACACAAGAGAACGCAACAAAAACCTAACGAGGTTTATCCGTACGCTCTGCTATCGCCACCACGGTGGTGGTGCTCGACATAAAATTGTATGTGCAAGAAATGGTTAACAATAAAGATTATACAGAAACCAACAATTGATTTTGAGCGAGATTTGAAATCCATTTTGTCAGAAACATACGACCTACTACAGATTTCAAAGGATCCGTGACGAAAATTCCTTAGATCTGGCCCGACACGCAATCCTAAAATGTCTTCAGTCTTCAAAGGAATGTTGTACTATAAAAGTTGACAAATGTCCTTCTTTTATGTCTATTAATTCAACGATTTCGTGTAGGAATTTATTAAATTAGATTAATAAAGATCAAAGAAAGCAAAGTAATCATTATAATGAAATAAATATTGGTTTAATTTCATGTGATCGTATGTTGACATACATACATACTTATTTTCTTGATAAGTTATTTATGAATCTAAATGAAAAGTTATGGTGAATTATTTCTTTTCAATATAAATAGTTCAAACAGCATAATTTCTTATTTGGGAATTTACCTATCTTTTACTCCACCAACTCTAAATTTGCTAATCAGATTCTGTAAACACCAAAAAAAAAAACGGAAAAAAATCACAGTCAAATCTTTTCTCTTCATTCTAAGCATCAAACACCAATTGTGAGGCATCGGCGGGAATTCCGCGTTGGCTTAGAAATTAAATTACCCAAAAAACAATTAATTTCAAGTTAATTTTTACTAAGATTCTGTAAACATCTCCAAAAATTTACAGTCACACTCAATATTACAAGAACGACCACCACTCAAAATGTGAAATCTTTCCTCTCCATCGAAACGGCACCAAACACCAATCGTGAGACATCGTGTGGTAGCTCAAAGGAATGCCGGGTTGGGTTTAAAGTTACCGCAAAGCCAATAATTTAAAGCTAATTTCTACTCAGATTCTGTAAACATCCACAAAATTTACATTCACACTCAATCTTAGATACAAGAGCGACCACCCCACTCGAAATGTCAAATCTTTCCTCTCTATTGAAACGGCACCAAACTACTCTAGTACTATTATGTATATTCTGTGACCAAACACCAATCGTGAGACATCGATGGTGGCTCAAACAAAGCATTGCTGGGTTAAAAGTTACCGAAAAGTAATAATTTCAAGCTAATTTCTACTCAGATTCTGTAAACAAAATTAACATTCACACTCAATCTTTGATACAAGAGCGACCACCCCACTTGAAATGTCAAATCTTTCCTCTCTATTGAAACGGCACCAAACACCAATCGTGAGACATCGGTGGCTCAAAGGAATGCCGCGCTGGCTCGGAAGTTGACAAATCTCCCGCGTTTATTTCTGTACTAATTAGACAGCCAGGCGTGGGCGCTGTCAACCGACCAGCTATGGAAAGGATAGCATTGTGGTCGAGGAATGAGATTTTGTACAGTGCTCTAGTATTAAATTGTTTTCTAATCTAATCTTTTACAAGTGAGAAGCGTAAAGATAGGCTTAAAAACCAAGCGACGCGACAACGACGCGCGTCGTTGTCGCCGTCAAATTTTGACGGCGATGTTGTCGCTGCGGTCTTGTAGAAAAACCCGACCGCATCCCATACAAACTCTAAGCTTCTCAGCGCGCTGTCAACGTGACGGCGTCGTGGCGCGCCGCAACGACGCCGTCGCTCGGTTTTTCTGGTTCCCCATACAAACCCATACAAACCAGTCATTTGTACAGCCACAACAGTTCACTGCTGACCTTAAGAGGGAACATTCGCGTGGGGGTATTGCCATACCATGATACATTCTACCTCTAATGATTTCGATCAAGCCGTTTATACGTCTAACTCAGGACTTGTACTACATAAGTACATCTTGTCGGCTGTCAGCTGCAGGGCAAGTTTTAATTGAAGTGAACGATTTCGAAGTTCAAATAATTGATAGGAAATAGATGAAGTTGCATTAAATTATGGTTTCTTAAGATTAGCAAATGTAGCCAATGTTACGTGAAATCTCCTTAATCATTATTCCAATGTCATGCAGTATCAAGTATAATAGGCATGTTACTACGCTCCACAAATCTTTGTTCTTCGCTTGTGGTTGAGGATTTTAGGGACAGTCGTCTGTGAAGGTCATTAATCTTTACTTTGCTCTACTTATGGGATTGTGTTGTGGGACGAGACGAGCATTTTGAATGTGAAAAATATACTGAGCTGGTATAATACCATCTTTGTCCTTTGATAAATTTTGTTGCTGATCCCACATTTCTCAAGTAGGTAACAATTCAGCACGTATTGCTTGCTTTTTACGTCAAATATCTTTTATTCGAGAATATGAACACCAAATACAATTTGTTTTTTAATTATGACCGACAGAAAACATGTAATAACTAATGAAAAATATTCAAAAGATAAATAGGGCCTTACCACAAAAAAGTTAGACCAGCGTTAAACGCGTGTCTAGCGTTTTTTTTGTATGAAGTTTCATTTTAAACACGCGTTCGACACTGGTCTAACTTTTTTGTGGTAAGGCAATAAGTCTCTCTAAAGAGAGAAAAGAGTACCGGCAACGATGATGATTTTTTAGTTATCTACTTTTATCTCCACTATAATTATTGCTATGTGCCTCGAGACTTAAAACAAGAATGACAAATGAATTACAAGAAGAACTGTTATTTTGAAGAGACTTTTTTGTTGATTGCTGTCCTAGGCTTTTTATACGAAAATACTATTTATTAGAGTGCAATTTCAAATTGTTGTAGTCATTTATTACTTTCGTGACCTCGTGTAGGCGGGCGATGGAATGAGGAATATTTTTGACCTCCAAATGAATTAAGTACCTACCTAACTACATTTGAGCTTGTTAGTATCGATAGATTGTACGTACGGTTATTTAGGACAATGACGGAAGACTTACGTATTGTTCTGAATATGACCACTATGAAGATCTAAAATGCAGAGTAAGTAGCATTATTAATCACCTGAAACAAAAAAACAACATAAGTCAGTGGACAACTCTTCACTACAATTACTTCGCTAAAAATAAGTAGACAAATTTTAATATTTCAACTCTCAAATAGTTGTAATCATATTTCAGTTCGTCTATCAAAACTGTAACAATTTTTGCGTCGATTTATTCGGAAAAGCGGATTCTTTATCATATCTAAGTTATTGGAATAGAACCATAAACCATGACTCACTGAACCATCCACTCGATTAAATTTACTGACGATAAGAAACCTTTGGTACAATCTGCGACGAAATATACATTTACAGCCAACTAGGTAGGTATCAAAAAATTGTAAACAAGCTAAGCTAAAAACAAAAAAAAACTTGCAGATAAACTTTGATCAACAGAAATAATGTATGAATTAAATTTTGTGTGGAACAATCAAGAATCAGTCAAATTAATAAAAAGGGTCAGGCTTATGACAATGAAGAAAACACAAACAGATCCATAGAAAGTTGACTAGCGAAAGGGCTGTAAGGACCTATGTTATACGGGGTGTAAGGGACAGCTCTCCGAATACTGATAGGGTAGTAACTTCCCGGAAGTTTTTGTTTTAGGAGACACAAAACTTTATTTGACCTCCCATACAAATTCATGACTGCATTTACTATGGGAAGTCAAATTATTTTTTACGTCTCCTGAAAATTTTCTTATAGGAAGTTGTTCAGTCTCGTGGTCTGATCTGAGTACGCCCGATCAGTAGGTATTCAGAGAGCTGTCCCTTACGCCCTCTACAAGAATGCCTGCAGTAATTTATAAGCTTTTTATAATAATCGACAGTGGGTGGATATGAGTTGGGAACAAACAGATTTATTTCTCAAGCCAAGCAACCAAAGCTTTTTCCCTCGACTGTACTATCAGGCTGCCAAGGCAACAAAGGGTAATTTTCATTATTATAAGGATTATGTTACGATACAAGTCTTCGTTTGTTTTCGCTTTGTTTCGGCATCCCGGCCATTATGATAACAAGGGGCTTATTAGACTGCTATTAAACTTGTTATTAATTGGCGCTACGGGTAATTATAAAGCTTTTTATTGTGTATTAAACTGATATAGAATATTTGTTAAGTGTAGCTGTAATTTCATTACATACTAAATCGCAAGCCCTAGTTAAATATTTATGTTATAACAATATATTTTTTACATTAAAATTTTGCAAGTGTTTGATCGATTTTTAATCTCCGTAAAACCTAACTAATAGGTAACGCGGATCTTTCGTTCCATCGGAGATTTTAAGGAACTAGAACAAAGTTTATTATTGAATCGACTGATTTGACAGTTTCGTAAAAACAAAATCTGTTTATATTGAAAATAAAATAAAAACAAAACAGTAAATAATATTGTCTTAGGAGAGTTTGAACACATGAACCTTCAACCTTTGCCATTTAGTCCTGAACCGGCAAAACTTGTCCGCCAAGGGAACATCTACCTTGAATCTGTTGAGTTTGTTTCATTATTTGTTTTGAAAATAATCTGGTTTTGATACATGAAACATCCAAAATTCTGCGGGTGGTTTAGTAAAACAGCTTTGTATTTTTTTTGTCAAAATATGTTTATCAATTCATCACAGTTAAGAATGTAGAATCAACATAATCTTGAAGCGCAACTAAAAAGCTTCAGAAACCATTTTAGAACGTGTCCAAATTATCATACAAAGCATTATCGAGACCGCACTCTTACAAGTACCTGCTTATGTGCTGTGATCTGATCCCACACGGAAGCTAGTTAAATAGCCAAGTGTAAGTATTGTATGCGTTGTAGGAATTACCTGCTCAATTAGTACCACATTATTAACTTAATAGGAAAGAGACCACGGCGATAAAAAAGTTTTCAGAACAAACAAAATTTCAAAGCATGCCAGTACAAACTATCAAAAGAACGTACTCGTACAGATAGGTATGAGAGCGACGCATGGCGGCTGCTAATGGCGAGCTAACCGAGTCTATGCGCTGTAGGAATTGGCTGCTCAATTAGAATCACATTACTATTTCACTAGAAAAGAGAGAAGAGATTGCGAATAGCCAACACGGCTGCTATCTCAATTGTCACAAAAAGCATTAGGTTAAAATGTGTCAAACTATCAAAATGAGCTAGAACATAAAAAAGTATAAGTAGGTACATAACTAAGTAAAAGAGTGTATGCGCAGTAGGAATTAGCTGCTCAATTAGAATCAAATTACAATCTAACAAGGTATGAGACCACTTAAAGCCACGGCTGCAACAAAAAAATGTATCGTTTATATGCGTGTCACAGACAATTATTATTATAAAAAATCTTTATAATACATAATTTTAACATTTTTAAAAGAACGTAATCTTACAGCTGGTATGAGTGGCTACATCCCGCGCGGTGGCTGGTAATGGCTAACTAACCGAGTGTATGCGCGGTAGGAATTAGCTGCTCAATTAGAATCACATAACTATGTAGGTAACTAAGAGACTACTCGTAGCCGGAGCAGCAATAAAAAAGTTCCGGTCCCAAGTGAGTAAAATTATCTTAAAGAGCCAGCAAAGAAGATCACAAGACTATTTACTCTTACAGGTATGAGTACCTACATCCCGCGCGGTGGCTTGTAATGGCTAACTAACCGAGTGTATGCGCGGTAGGAATTAGCTGCTCAATTAGAATCACATTACGTGGAACAATTTACCGCTAACCGGCCCAGGGCGCCCGATGCGCTCGGAATAACAAAATGGCGGGTGGACAGGGGTGGTTCCACTGAGGTCCGAAAAACTCCGTCAAACTCTACTTTTACACTATTTTTCCCAGTCCGTTACGAGCTTTTCACTCACTCAATGATTGAATTGTAACTTACTATCATGCAGTCAGTAGGTTTTTTTTTCTATCTCTCTTTTATTTTGTATGGGATTCCTAACTTCACGATCGACCAGTTGGATGGTTTTGGTAGTTTCGCATACTGATTACAGTTTTTGTTTAGTATAAAAAATCACAGTGGCAATAGAATGACAGTTGACAGTCGCTGGCCTTACAATGGCAAAAAAATAGCAGGCTTTGCCAAATCGTAACTATGTTCCTCGAATCGAACCCAATTATTTAGTTTGTTTCTTGATAAATATCGTTTCTGAATGTTACATAATTACTGAAACATTCCTTGAAGTTCAATGCAGGTCCAAAATTTTATTGTTATAATTTTCTAAGTTGAAAATGTTTCTTAGAGCGGTTAGACAGCGGCAGACTCTATGAATTCTTGTTGACGTATTGATATAATCGAATGGAACTTATAAATAATTTTCAAAGTAGAAAATGTTTCTTAGAACGCTGTGGAACTCTCCGTGGCTTTTGCCGTGGACACGAGACGGTAGGGGTTAGACAGGGCAGACTCGACAAATTCTTGTCTACGTATTGAGGTAATCGAATGGACCTGGGTTGAGAGACGTGAGTGGAAATAAAATCTAGGAATAGTCTTGAAAACTGCGGCATGTAAGGACTTGATGCAATTTTTGCTTTGACCTATATTGGATTAGCATTTTGTTATTTAATCTCCCATGACCTTTGACTCAAGTGCAATACAACCGCAACAAGTCCTTAAAACGAGCCTTTAAATTGCCATAATTACACTCTCAACACATAAATACACCGTAAAATACGCAGAATCGATACCTCCATCACTTATTCTCATTGAACAATACGCAAATAATCAACGTTCTCAACTCTACGAACCCAATCATCGGAACTTATTGGTCGAACATCGTTCCCAAAATCGTGATCGGACCACCCACCGGCGTTGTGAGAAGGCAAATAAAATAAAACAGTAATAAATAACAGCGCTCGCGCATAATTGATCACAAATTAAAACTCGCGGCGCGTCCGAAATGTTAAACGCCGACGTCGCCGAAAGCGAAATTGGGTGCTCTGTGTGCTGTACGAACAGGCACGCACACATGCACACGTCTTAAGTAGGGTTGGCTCATCTCATTTTTGGGAACGATTTTAAACTCTGTAGCTTGCCAGCAATTTTGCTCCAAATGCTTATCTTACCGTAAAAATAGTTGGTGGTTTTAAATGGAGTTAATTTTCCTCTCGACATTTCTTTTTTCTTATATTAATCTCACGTAGAATTTTTGAAAAAACAAGTTAAACTATAGATTATGAAGATTGGTTTGACAAAATTTATGTCCTACAAATCCTTGCAGTAGAAAGATTGGCTTTGGCATCATGCTTAGAAATATATTCAATCTATCTGTAATTTTGATGATAGTTCGAACAGCACTAGAGAAAAATTACTGAGATAATACTCGACGATGCAGCTAAAGAGCTTACCAAAAACCTCAAAGACCGGCCATTCCCACACATCCACAATAGAAACATTTTATGCACACGCACAAGCGTTAATAAAATAATCCTTTTAAGGAAGGGCTGGTCAAAGATCGAAGATCAATAAATCCTTCAGATAAGCAACATTATAGCTATTAGCAGGGCTTTAAAATAACGATTAGAACGGCAGTGTGAGATAAATAAGCTACAATCGTTTTATCTACAACACCCAGTGTGATTTTCTTTATCAGTCAGGTACTTTAGCAGGTTGAGAACGGTTAGAATATTTTTTTAAAGAATTTCTAGTGGATAAGGTTAATTTTATAAGAAAGGTTTACCTGTGTTGTTGATCTACCCGTAGACGGGTTAGTTCAACCACGTCCAACATTTTCAATGCAACGTTTTAATAGGCACGGAGTTTGTTTAAAAGTTGGCCTGAAGTAAAAAGAAGGTAGGTACCAATGTTGCTACTTATAAAATTAATATTTTATGATAATGTATATCGACAGTGGAAAGGCTAAATCGCTTAACCGCCACCTTGGTCGAAAATAAGTTATATATATCACGAGAATCAGCGATTTTTTCTGCGTCGATCTGTTTAGGTTTCAAGCAAATCGGAGCACTTTTGTGGCGCTTAAGCGGCTCAATTTTTTGTAATTTTTCATAGGTCATATCGCTGAAGCGACGTAATTTTTCGTGTTTTTTGAACGAACGGCGTATACACCCCTTATTAGTTTGTTACATCTGATGTTTTTAAGTATTAGCGTTTTTTGATTTCTCTTATACTACTTTTTTATGGAGATAAGTGATTTAAAATTATTGCAATAATATGGTCAATGGCAGTTAAGCGATTTTTATTCCAACACTAAAGGCTAACAGACCGGCGCTTTAGCGATTATGCTCGCAGCATTTCATTCCAAGTTGATCAATACGTAACATTTACGTGTTTGCGTTTGCGTCATTCATTGTTGTTTCAGCGAAATTTTGGGAGGGGCAAAGATTTCTTTTTTTAATTAGTGAAAGTAAAAGGTGCTTCTTTAGTGTTTAGCACGCAAATAAGTCTAAATTTGAGTGATAATGCAAGACACTTTTTCTATTACGCAATTTTAGTTTAAAATAAAAGTGTTAGAAAGAAAAGTACCCGCATATTTTTGTGTGCGTAAGACCACGTGATTGCGCCGAACAAGTCAAAACTCGTCGGTTACCGCTCAGTACGCGGCTGTAAGCGCCACATTGAGGACGTGTTTGTTAAATCGCATGTGATTAAAAAGTTGTGTTTGTTTGTGCTTTCATTTCGTTTGGATTTATACCAGATTTACTGCTTGCTTCTACTGGGTGGGATAAAGTGCGGTTAGTAAATTAATATTCTTAACCAGTCAATTACTTGTTTTAAAAATTATTTCGAACCCGGTTATAAATAAGAATAAAAGACATCGAACGTTCGGAATATCTGATGTAAACCATTAGGTTGACCGCCTTAACTTAACTATAAGAGCTACAGTTATATGGCTTCAAAGTAAAAGTTGTTCAGTTTGATGGGCTGCTTCAACGGAAATTAAAGATTTGTAGTACCTGATGTAGACCACCGGGAGCTTAGGTTCGTATTCTTATACGTGACTCAGATCACGTTAGAGTGCAGTTCACGTGAATCTATTTTTTCATCCTTTCCATTACTTAAGCAGTCCTCTTATTCCAGAACGCAATATAAGATCCACTCTGCTGAATATAATCTCAAGTTCAAATTTTGCCGCCATATTACTGATTTATTTTTATAATCTGTGCAATAAGTCTGTTTTCATTGCCATTTTTGGCTTGATTGACAAAATATTCCGTTTCACGCAGTCATTTACGCCTTAAATTGTTTTTCCGTTCCACTTTTACACTGATTTTATATGAACCGGAACGTTTTTCTGTGCTGTCTGTCAGATATATATAAGTAATCTGTGGCTGTCAGTCGGTCAGTAAATGCCGCGAATATATTTTGTAATTTTCTGAGTTAAAATTCGCATTAATAATATACAATGAGTGGGAAGAAAAAGAATTTTACTACACAGGTATGTACTTCATGGATTCACATCCGTTTTCTCTTGGGTTTCTCAAGTCAGTCTCGCTTTACCATGTTGTTGTTGATGTCCTAGGGCACCCCACTGATGCATAGTATTATGCATGATATTACCATGGGTTTTACTTATGTATCACATTTGTAACACTGACATAAGGTATCTTTCATATATTTATAGCATTGTCGCAACATTGTGGTTCACTTTAGTACCTATTATAGCAGCATTTTGATAGACCCCCTAAGTTCATCCCAGGGTTTAGGTACGTTAGAAGTTAATCATTTTTTGTTTCCTTTCAGGAGAAACACCTGCTTCTTCAAATTCTAAAGAGCTATAAAAATATTTTAGAAAATAAAAAAACTGACAACGCTACTGCGAACATCAAAAAGCAGTGCTGGAGAGAAATTGCTGACAAATACAATACGTCCGCAATAATATCAGAATCGGTAAGTTCACTCTGTAACACTTTTCCTTATTGCCCTTATTTGTTATGGCTTGTAATAGTTGTTGTGGCTTTCAAATATTTATCATTCATTATTAATCATAATTACATATTATGCATTGCAGGCTACAGGAGATCAATTGCGCCGCCTATGGCAGAACCTGAAGACCAGGCAAAGGGATGCGATGACAAAAGAGCGACAGCATAGATTAGCAACTGGAGGCGGAGGGCCATGTCCGGACGCAGATATTGACCCGGATGTTGCTGAGATTGCACCAGCTCTACTGGTAGAAATACCAGAGGCAATAGACTGTGACCAACTTGGTAAGTGCATAACTTTTACAATTATTTTAACACAAATAGTACATAGAAAATCCTTACTATTACTACTAATGCAGGTTTAGAATGGCAGCACCCCATATCTTTCCTGTGGGTGTCATATATAAGAAGCGACTAAAAGATTTGAGATTCAATGTGTATTGAAATTTTAGGCGACAGGCTGACAACCTGTCGCTATGCTGATACAGTCTCCTGAATAACTCAAACATTTATCTGATGTGGTGCAAATGGCCCGTTTACACTCTGCCTATCCCACAGTGGATATAGGCATGTATGTATCTAGAAAATGATTTTACAAGTGATGAATAATGCATGCATGTGCATGGGAAAAGTTGTGGCTATAAATCTCTTACAATGATATGCATAGTTATTTTACTGCAAAATAAGCAAAAGAGATGGTATATTACTAAAAATACACCTACATGTAAAAATGGTGGCCAAGTTCTTATTACTAAAAAATATATATATTATTATAGTATACCTTTACAGCCACAACAGTCCACTGCTGGACATGGGCCTCCCGCGTATTGGGGGGTATTGCCATACTCACCACGCTTGGCAGGCTGATTGGCGAGCGCAGTGCAAGATGTTTAATTCACAGGGAACGGTGCTGCCCATTCCCTGGATAATTATCCCTTAGTCGCTTTTTACGACACCCACGGGTAGAATTGGGGTGATGCTATTCTAAGCCGGCATCACACGGCATTATTATAGTATGTATTTATTTCATTTATTTTTAGATAGTATTTTTATGTTATATGTAGGTATTTTATGGAGAGTATTGTACAGTCGGAGTCAAAAGAGCATACCTAGGACCGCCTCAAATGGTTTGAAAAGATCTCTGAAACTACATTACTTTTGTAAATTATTCCTTTTGTTTTCTATGCAGATAGTTAAACTCTATACAAAACCGAAAAAAAAAATTTGCAAAAGTAAAGTAGTTTCAGTTTCAGAGATATTTTGAACCATTTGAGGTGGTCCTAGGTATCCTCTTTTGACCCTGACTGTATGTATAAGTAGGTATATATTATTATGTTTAATTGAATTTAAGTAAGTACATAGGTAATTTATATTATGTGCACGCCCAATCCGCCTGTCTTGGAAAAGTCTCCCTTGCTGTAGGTCAGCTGGAAAAAATTTCTTACTAGAAATAAGCTGTCCTGTTGTGTCATCTTTCTTTGTATATGTCTCTTGTAATGTTTCTTGTATGCAATAAATGGTTAATGCTGTAAAAAGCCGAGATGGTAAAAACCAACTACCAAAATAATAATAATAAAAAGAAGAGATTTGTCACATCTTTTAACTTCGGTGTGTCAGGATCGTAGTGATTGGAAGGATTTAGTCTCTGCCTACCCCTCCGGGAAAGAGGCGTGATTATATGTATGTATGAAATCCCTTACATTATGAAATTTCGTAAAAATCTTTGGAGCCGTTTCCGAAGTCCCGTTGTTTAAAGGCAAATCCAAACTACTGCAGTCGTGTTTCTGTTTTTAAGGTTTCGTAGTCTACTAGAAACCCTTATAGTTTCGTCAAGTCTGTCTGTCTGTCTGTCTGTCGGTCTGTATGCCGCGCCCACATATCTTCGTCAGTTTTAGAGCTATCGACATGGAATTTGGTGAGAAGATAGATCGTGTTGACCCAAATATAGAAATGTTAAGAAAGAATTATATTAAATGTTTTTTGGACCCACTCCCATATAAGTGAAAGGGGGGCAAAAAAAAATTTTTCTTATGTAATATTGAGTAGGGTATCGTTGAAAGGTGAGGTTTCTTTGAAACAAAGTCACTAAAATGTTTCTGTCTCAAGATATTTGCTTTTAAAAAGGGCGTTTTTGACCCATAATTTGTTCCAGTTTGTAACTTCTAAAGTGTAAATGCTAAAAGTTTGAAATAAATAGGTATGGAATATAGCTTACAATCTGAAGTTACAATGAAAACTATAACGGATATTGTATCCTTAAAGGTTTTAGAAAAAAATGAGTTTTTCTATTTGCGGTTGGTCATCATACTGCTGCTAACAAACCAGCAACAAAATTAAGTTTGTAATGCTGAAAAACCTGATATTTAAACGTTGACTACGAAACCCTATTTGTGAGCGTGTCTGACACGCTCTTGTTGTATTTTTTAAACTAATTATGTTTATCTTTCTGTTACAGAAAATCCAGATATAGCATCTGAGCAAGAAGAACCAAATACATCCTCAGAAGCCAATGCATTCCCTACAATGCTAAATTTATTTAATGCAAATACAACAACAGATCCAAGTATGTCTTCAACTAGACGCCAACCCATATTGGCTGTGCCGTCATCTGCCCTAAAGAATAAGGATCATTGTCCATACAAAATTACCCCGCATAGGGCATCGTCGAGACGTATCTCAATATTGCTAGTAATTAGTACTAAAACATGGAATATGTCTGTATTCTATCCTTACATGGAAACATCTCAAAACTTGCAATGAACGTTTGTTCTGGGGGTCTATGAAAATTCGTTCATAGAATGAGTAATAGGTACAATATGTATTTTAATTATTTAGTAAACCAAAACAGAACAACAAACTGAAAAACTTAAAATGATCAGAATAAATATATTCTTCATTTGTATGAATGTATGTACCGGTACATAGCATTAATAAACTGAACAAAACAAAAGTAATCGTAATGGATTAATTGTATCCCACCAAAAACATTCACTTGTAAAATAAACCAAGTCTCGCCTCTCAGTTCTTCTACTGTAAAAAGTTGTGAGATACAAGTGATGCCAAGTCGGTTATTGATTTATTCAAGGATTACTTCAGGGAACTTTCATCTTAAGCTATTGCGTAATTAGGTAACAGACATCATCTTATAGTAACCATATTGATATTTAAAAACTTTTATATTTACAATAACTAGAATGACTTGGCCATCGCACTAGACCATCGTATCTCACAAGCAAATAGTGTGCGATTGTCAAGTCATTCTAGTTATTGTAAATATAAAAGTTTTTAAATATCGATATGGTAACTATAAGATGATGTCTGTTACCTAATTACGCAATAGCTTAAGATGAAAGTTCCCTGAAGTAATCCTTGAATAAATCAATAACCGACTTGGCATCACTTGTATCTCACAACGTTTTACAGTAGAAGAACTGAGAGGCGAGACTTGGTTTATTTTACAAGTGAATGTTTTTGGTGAGATCTCATTTCTTTTTGTAGGTAGGTGCTATATTCACAGAAAACTCTGCTGCCAATTCCCTAGATTGGGTGATGTTTAATATGATTAGGGGTGATGCTATTCTAAGCCGGCACCAAACGGCGACATACCTATACTTAGGTACGTCTACCTAATTGTGTCATACATTATCATAGCTAAATACATTCGAAAGATTTTTTGTTTCTATTTTGCTGGAATTCGTGGAATTAAAATGAAAAAGTAGGTACCTACATGATGATATTAGACGCCGATTGTCGATCGCGTATCTTCGGATTAGAGTAGTAATTCAACCGCAAAGTTAACTTTGTAATCCTATACATTTGTATGGAAATACAAAGTTAATTATGCGGTTGCAACCGAATTTGCAGAATGTTATAGTTTTCCCTTTATTCATACACTAAATGCAAGTTGTATTCTAAGTTTCAAGCTCCTCAGTCTACTAGAAGTACCTTAGAATTTTGATGATCGGTCAGTCAGTCAGGCAGAAAATTAAGAAACTTTGACTAACTATAACTTCTAAACTACTGGTATAAATTAGATGAAATTTGAAATGTAACGTGTCTATGCAGTGCTTGATAACATATATTGAAATAAGGGTCCTAAACTTATCGACAAGGGAGTTATGGGGGGGTCGAAAATGGCCTGAACTGGTTCGAGAAAAGGATGGTAAAGGATGGTATGGTACGGCCGTGCCGCTTTTAGCTCGACTTGGTGGGGGCACTACCGTGCCCCCAGATGAACGAATTTTCATAGAGCCAGAGCCCCTGAACAAACGTTCATTGCATTTTTTCCATGTAAGGCAGGAATAGGAACGGATATATATACATCACATTTTAGTTCTAATTACTAGCAATATTTGAGGTACGTCTCGTTAATGCACTTTTGAGTCATCATTTTTGTTCAATACTACAACAGCTCTTACATCTTCAGCTACACGCCAACCCATATTGGTTGTGCCAGATGACAGAACCATGACCATGACCCTGGATACAAATGAAAACATTCAATATTCCGATTGTGAGAAAAAGTTGCGAGTCCAAATCCTAAAACAAGAGCATAAAAATAGAGAGCAACGATGGAATGAACTGCATAAAAAACAAATAAAGCAACAAGAGGAAAAACATTCTATTGAAATGCAAATATTACAACAAAAGCTAAAAGAAATAAAGCAACATGAGGAAAAACATTCTATAGAAATGCAAATATTACAACAAAAGCTAAGAGCAGAGTTAGCTCAAAGAGAACTGCATAATTTAAATAATTAATATTTTTTCAAATAAATATGTCCACTTCAATTTTTTACTTTCCGATCTTAGAGTGAGCTATAGACTGGGCCTATAAAGTTAGAATGGTTGGCACTAGCCTGCACATAACCACTCTGCCTATCAATAGGAAAACGCCAGTGACAACACTATTGAACCTCTATACCTCTGATTTCTAAATTTCATTATAAGTTCCTTAAATAAAAGTTTATTTTGGTTATTATGTAACAGTTGGTATTTTATTTACTTATCCTTAAGCACATATTTTGTGTGGTCACAAAACGAAAATTTCATAGTAGGTCTGTTGATCCTTAGATGATGATTTGTGGAACATCACGTCAACACATCTTCACTGCTGGACCACGAGTCTCACTGTGGAGGGTCTTTGCCATTCTCACAACTACCTAATACCGAATAAAGCCCAGCACGGAATAAGGCCCACTAAAAAAAAATGCTATTTGGGTAAACCAAACAGTTCATCAGTTCACGCACACATAGAAGTTGCAGTTATTATTATTATACCTACTGAGCTGGCAATGTCTCTTGCGTTCACACGCGCGATGATCTTGTCAGTATCTTCAAAGTTGTCCGAGTGTGCAGTTGACATTGCGCTGCTATCATTTTTCTAGAAAATTATCACAGCTTTCTGCAATCTATTTAATCTATCAGTTGTTTTTTGTAATTTGGCGACACTGGGATATATCTAACTAGAAAATGGAACCGTCTATTATTAATTTGAAATTGTTAATTTTTCTAGTAAGGCCCAGGACTGTACCTGGTAATAAGGCCCTGGTGTGGTAATAAATTCGTAGTAACATTACCTACACAAAGAATAAATGATGATAAGTATTACAAAAATTCTTTAAGTTTCTAGGTAGATTATAAGTTAGAAACCGAGAAGTACTAATTCAATAATTTATTTTCCTGTTAACGTGTTTTTGATTTCTCTAGTATCATGCAAATGCACAGTAGTGATTTTCCTTAAGTAGGAAATTATTGTTTAATCTTGTAGAAATTATTTAATTTAAGTAAAACAAACCAAAATTTATGAAGCCGCTTATTTTCCGTACATCATTATCGAGGATATACGCCAAAACTATACTTTTTAATGACTTACAGTTTAGAAAGCGGCAAAATTATGTTTCTGTCAACTGTGATGCCATTCATGGTGGTGAATTTTACATTTGCCAGTTGATCTAGTTTGGACTCGTGTAGCTGTCAGTCCAAAAAATACCCATTAGGCCCACAGTTCTTTTTAGCACAAAAAATTATTAGGTAAATTTTTGATAAAAAGTTGATAGAGCTTTATCTCGATAATAGAAATTTATATTTTTGTTCCGTAGGTATTTAGGAAAGAATGTCGCGTTTTTAAGAGCCTTATTATAGGCTCATACAAGTTTTTTTTATACTGTTAGTAAATTATCGAGATACTAAGCTTCCACAGATTAAATTATGATTGTCTTTTAAAAACATTTTAAACTACTTAATTTGTTAAAATATACAGATTTTCAGTGGGCCTTAATATAATCATAGCGCTTTATAAGGCCCAAGGCAAATGTTTTTAAAACTTAAAAGAGACACTAGTTTTTGACTCTTTACCTACAACATCTGTAATAGTTTCCATAAAAATAATTGACAAAAGAGTTAAAATTGCAAGCGTTTATTTTATTAGGTCAATTGTACATTTAAATATAATAAAGTTGGCCTTATTTGGTTCCGGTACCTCACATATTAAATGAAACTAGGTATGCCAATAAATATTATGTACCTATTATGAGAAAAATTGGGAATAATAAAAATATTTTTCAATAGTTTGCTATTATAGCTTCGCGGACTGCAAAACCATCTGGTGAGCCCTCAAAGGCAGCTTCTTCGTCGATCTCCTGAGGTTCAGCAGCTTCCTCTTCCTCTTGGATACCTTCATGCTGCGTTGGTGTTTCATCATTCGCCAGGAGTCCAATATTAAAGAGTACTGCACACGCCATGATAATGTTCGACACAGTGGAAAGTTTATTGCCCAGACCTCGTTTTAGACATGGGAATCTTCTTTTCCACATCCCAAACGTTCTCTCCACTATGTTTCTTGTCTTAGCGTGTACTTTATTATAAATCTGCTCTGCAACACTCGCTGGTTCGCTCACTGGCGTAAGAAGGAATGGCAAACACGGGTATCCACGATCCCCTACCAGAATACCATCATATGTTCTTTGCATATATTTCATCCTGATGCTACTCATCTGGAATATGCGGCTATCATGAGTGCTGCCGGCCCATCTTGCCACTACGTCGAGAAACTGTCCGGATGGTCCAACAACTGCCTACAAATAAAATAGGTAGGTATTTAATAAAGGTAGAGGCTGAATAAAGACATCAAAACGATGAAACTGATACCTACTCTATAGGTACCTAGGTAAATACTGGCGCCATCCTCTAAATAGGTACGCCACAGGTTAGGTAGTAGTTTTACCTACTTAGGTAGTAGCTAGTTATACCTACTTACATTTTAATTAGTTATTCAACAATAATTTTACACTTACTTGGACATTAACAGAGAAATACGTCTTGCGGTTTCGAAACGCTTCGTGATGAACCACACCTGGTGTGTCTACTATCTTAACATGAGTGCAGTCGATTGCCCCGTCTATGTTTCTGAGTCCTGGGTGGCGGTTAAACTGTCCAAGGGAGGCGAATTCTCGCCTTATGGCAGTCTTTCGTGAAATAGTATTTGGATAGGTAATAAATTGGCGGCGTTTTGATGCCAGTAATTTAGAAATATTGGCTATTATTCTCGATACAGCAGGCTGTGAAATGTGGAGGAGATCACCACAAACGATCTGCAAAATTGTTAAAGAAACTCATTACCAACTACTAGATAAATAAATATGTTTAGAAAAGTCCTACAATGTCTTTTAGCTTACCTGAAATGATGCGGTTGCGTAAAACCGCAAACATACTAATATTTGTAGCTCTGGGGCTAATGGAAACCCTCTCTTGTTCAATTTCACCAAATCGTTCTTGATCAGGGGTAAAATATAGTTTTTCACTGTATTTTGGCTGAATCGGTATCGAATTTTAAAACTTTCAGTGCTCATAGCATATGGGTCCTTGGCATCCCGCAGATATCGCAGTGGGGTATCAGGTATATTTAAATTGAATAAATTTCGATATTGATCGTGAAACAGGTCGTCTAATTCATCGAAAATATCCATTCTTTATTCGTAGAGCACTTTTTCAACTACAACAAACACCCTCTTTTGCAAAAGTAACTTTACAGAAGATTTTCAAATCAACGCGCCAAACGCTTCCACATAACCTAAAAACATAGAATTTCTATACTCAAGTCATGAATCGACCGCACTTACGTAAACGATGATCGAATCTGTCAAAATCTGTGCTTGTGTTGTGATTGTTACTTAAAAATCGTCCTGGAATAAGACATTACTCTGGAGAGTTTTGATAATTGAATCTCGTTCTATGTGACGTTCTAGAATCAATTCTCAACTTAAAACTATTTTTAAGGCTAGACCAGTGCTTAAGTCACGTATAAGAATACGAACCTCAAGACTTCCACGTCAGTTAAGTATGGTGGCATGTAGGCTAGTGCTCACACAAAGAATGGCACGTTTGTTTCTTTAGGATATAGAGGTACCTTTCGCCAGAGATTTAACTTTTGAGGTCAGCTTCTTTTTTCGCCCTTTCATATCAGCTTGCCGCCTCTCTGGCTCATCATCATTGGCCTCAAACGCATGTGAAAGACAATTTATTCAGTGTCTGAGGAAAGACTTTACATGGCTACACAAGCCGATACAAGTGAAGGTAGAATTGGAGGCTGCCAATTTCTGCCCTTTGTTAGTGAAACCAGAGAAACAGGCATCATCGTGAGTTTCACGCACATCAAATACACGCTTTTTCCATTTATCCCTATCCTCAGCAAGCTACTTCCAACTTCTTTAATCGATGTCAAATGCAGTCTTGTCCCGCTTGTCGTAATCTTTGAAACAGTCTTCGATCTTCGAACTCCTCTTTGGGCGCTTTCTTTCTGGATGGGAGCCTAGTTAAACTGTAGGATAGGAGATACAACAAAAGCAACAAGTAAGAGTTTGTAGCTTGATGATCTGCTTCTACTATCACATGGATATCAAGGGTCTGGCTGCAGTTCCCAATGTAGACAACTAGGAGCCCAGTTATACTGAAAGCGATACGAAAATGGCTTTAAAGCAAAAGTTGAACAACTTGATGGGCCGCTTCTGCTGACATAAGTAGAAGGTCTGATGTACATTATGTAGACCAACAGGAGCCCAGCTAAACATAGAGAAATAGCTCCAAAGTAAAAAGGTGATCAGCACGATGGCCCCTTCTGCTGGCGATGGCCCCTTGAGAGTACTTGATGTGGAACCCGACGCTCGGCTAAACTATAGGTAACGGATTTAAAAATGGTTTAAAAGTAAACTTTTATCTGCATGAGGAACCATTTCTACTTAGGTTCTGGAGGACCTGTTTGAATAACCAGAAGATCACCCAAATTTTAAGAGATAGCAAACATTGTTTAGCATGGCATGATGGACTGCTTTCATTGGCACTGAACATCAATAGCCCATCTAACTAAACTATTAAACATACGCAATTAGCTCCAACGCAAAAATTTATCATCATGATGGACTGTTTCTACTACAGAAAGACAATAGACATCAAAGTTCTGTTCTGGAGAAGGAAGGTACCTTATGTAAATACCCATGACTTCGCATCAATGATAGTAAATATGTAAACGGCTCCATAATTATTGAAGTTTATCAAATGATAGGGTGCTTTTGCTAGAACAAAGAAAATGAAAATCGTAATGTGGAAATCAGAGAGCTCAGTATGGCTCAGTTAAGGTATAGAGATGCTAAAATGCTTCTCTTTCTGAAAATGGATTGACGAACCACCTAATCAACAAGTCGGAGTTAGCAGTGTAAGGAACGAAGCGAAAGGAAGTTTACGGATACCGACTAGTTAGTAATAATTTCGAAAAATATAAAAATTTATTATTTCATAAGGCCATTTTCCTTGGTTATAATATGAGTAATTGGTATTTATTAGACAAATTTATACTCTCTTAACTTATTAATTTGGTTGGTTAGTAATCGAAAATGTATAGTAAATCCAGTATTATTTTATATTAGTCATTAGCTTTTTCAGTATTTGTACAATGTCTTGGTCGTTTAGCGATTTTTGCTTAACTGTACATTTTTAAAAATCAAGTAATTATCGCTTAAGCGACACTTAATTCGTAAACCGTCGATGCAAAGTACAATTGAACAATGTAGATATACAAAACATATAAATAAAAAAATATAATTTTAATTTTATCTTTATAATGTCAATAGAAAAAAAGATATGAATTTTTTTAGGAAAAAAAAAACTTTAATCGTCGTTTTCTCCAAACTACCAAAGTGGCGGTTAAGCGATATAGCCTTTCCACTGTCGATATGTTTTTAAGCAACTTCCTTCCTGTTTACACAAATAAGTATATAACTCATGCCAACCATAAATTATTCATGAAAGTAAGTAATAGTTTCAAAGTTTATAAATTTTAACCCAGCGATAACCCTACCACGTGCATATGTTTCCTTCTTCCTTCTTTTTTTACATCAAAACAATGGCCCATATCTAGGACAATATGTCTCTAAAAATAAATGGGCACAGACATTGTGAATAATAAATAATGTTTTTGTAACAAAAATTTGTATTGTTTTTATTATTTTACTATTCAGCGCATAAACTTTGCTTCGGTCATTTCGTTAACAGATGTTGGTGCTATAAAAATATTGTGGGTAAGATTTATGTCTTCCTTGCTAAGGTTTTCTTTTTTCCGTGGTTCGTTTTATGTTTTTACTGGGTAAATGATAATAAGGGCGTATTACACCACAGTATTATGATTTACGTCCTTGTTTAAATATGACCTATTATTTTAATACATATGTGAATAATGTAGGATCGCTAACGACTAAGACCTAAGTACGTACGTACAACGTAGGTATTTGACGTCTACACGTCAAATAAATCATCAAACATGTGAAGTAAGTAACTTGTCAACGATATCCAAGATAATAAACTTTTACTCAAATTTATTTTATTTATATTACACAATCATACAAACTCAACTGGAAGCGTCGTTATGGAGAAACTTTGTGAGAAATATTTGACACTTTCTCTCTCCAGAAAGGGCACGATTTATTTGTGTTGACAAGTTCAATAAGTAATAACAATTTTGGATCTTTATGGAGCTTATTATAAAGGAATGTTGTTCGTTCCGTTTCCCAACATTCTGATTCTAAATGAGACCCCATTCTTTGAGTAATTTATGTGATTTAAGTTTTATTCAAGTGTTAATTTTAAAGCATTTCTCAACTTACTAAAGCCACATAAATTTCTATTAATGCTCTCTTGAAGTAAAGTAATACAACATAGAGAGCATATTATATTAACTAACTTATAGTTAGTAGCTAGGTAAGAAGTCTGAAGTGTGTGAGAAACCTTTCAACTTCTTGATAATAAAATAAATTATGCTTTTGTGGGTTCTGTGAAATATTAAGTACAGGGTATTTAGGTAGGTACTTATATTGAGTTTTACGAGTAAAATTAACGATAAGATACATAGGTACTTAAATCAGTGTTAAGAATATAAAAAGGTAGACTATTGTTTACGAATATAGATATGCGTTATTTAAATAAACTGTTTGAAACTTGGGTATGTCTCGAAATATCGTAGAAAAATTGCCGTGTTACATATTTTGAGACATGATGCGATAATTATTGAAGCAAAGCTGGATGAGTGTTCTCCTTCGTTTGTTTGTTTACACTATCAAGGTAGGTATCTACAGTCCTATATTTTATCGTATAAAATTAAGTAGTGCGAAATTTTCTCACATCGTTAGCAAGAAGATTTAAGACTTTCTTCCTTCGTGTTCTAATATTATTCAACGATTTGTTAGTTCAGTGAAATATACGATCAAAACTTTGCCGCATACCGTATCTTATAGCGATCTAAAATACGCATTACGATCGTTCTCGGAAAATTCAAACTTAGATATTTTAGCATTGCTCTACCTTTGAGCCTAAGAGCGTGTAAGTAAGTACATTAGCAACAAAATATGAGGTTTAATAAGGATGTTAGACGAAATTCTGAGAGCTGCTAGGTAAGGTAAAATATGTATGGAAAATTATTTTTAAATAGGTAACAGGTCTTTAGTTTCTTGTCTCAAATCATTCAGACAAGTGTTTCTGTATCAATGCAAACAGCCTTCTTTTTTTACTGCTTGATAGAATATCAAGCACTATTATTCTACAAATAGACGAAGTCAATCAAGCTACCATTCAAGCACAGAAATGAAGCCTTTTTATTCCTGTTGCTTCATATTTATGCACGTAATTGGAAACAGTTCATATATGGCGAAAGAATAAATGTCTGCTGCCCATGTTTGCTAAGTCAACATTGCGGTCCTCGCCTACCAATCCTACCATTAATCTTAATTCCCCCTAAGGCATTAGGGACTAATAAATACTCTTAATGCAGTTTATGCGACACAAATCGCACAGATATGAGACGGGACGGAGAGCGGTTTCGATCAATCACTCACTCGCAATCAATAGCGATTCTCGACTCACATTAAAATTCATTGAAAACTTGTCTAATACCTACGGCCGGCGTCTGTGAGTGAGACGATCATTGCCCGGAGAGAAAAGTCTACACATATTCAAGACCGTACCAAGATCTTATAAATATGTAGGGATTGACTAAGGTGCCTGCAACATTGCACCTTGATGTGTTTATTAGGCTGAGTTATGCAGATTTACATTCAATGCGTGGAAATCAAAGGCAGTGGGAATTCTCCCTCGCCTTTCAGATGCCATGGTCACTTCCAGTCGGTATGCTGTCGAGTGCATCAGTCGTTAAGCTTTCGGCGCGTTTGACACCGAATACTCGCGGTGGTCAAGAAAGCGCCATTAAAATCACTGTGAGACCAATTTATTTCCAAGATTTAAACCTACAAGCTAGATTTTAACAAGACATTAAAAAAGAAACAGTTATATTTTATGGAGGTGTAGCCCCAATTGCGCAAGCTGTCCACAGTTTACCCATGTTCCGTCGAGCATATCACACCGGTATAATGACAATAAAACCGCTCTGAAGCTATTAAAAAGACATAAAAACAACAACTGAGAAAATGGTGACGAGATATCCGATGAGTTATCAGAATAACAGCCGGAGATGCTACACGAAAATATTATGGTAGTTTTATTTTACTTGTCCTTGCTTGTCCGAGCATCATTCGTGGGGCTATCGCTGCCACAAATCAGACCTTTGGAGCTCCCAGATAAAACTAAAGACACAAAACTGGACTTAATACTATTAGCACTACGACTGAGTTTCCTTAGCACCCGATAACAAACGAACAACTGGTAAAGTGCCTCATTCTATGCAGTCATGGCTTATCAACCACTGGAGATCTTATGCGAATACTATTTTGTTATTTTTGCAGAAGTAATGTAGATGAAGGAAGAAATATTGCGATCTTTGCCATTAGGGTGGATATTTATGACTCAAACTATTTTCGCTGGTTGCGTTGAAATTATTAATGGTTGGTTCATTTCAGTAAACTAGTGGTCGGAGTTGAGTGTACTTTGTACTTTAAAGTACTTAAGTGTTTGATGATATTTGGGTCGAGTAATCAAGCGAAATGTGTAAAAGCGTTTGCACTATCAAAAGTCTTTATTAGTTTATGGAACTACATTAGACCCGCCATTCCCCTCACATTTAACTTGTTTATTTTCTATTGTATGCAAATGTACAGAGATTTATTATATGGGATTTACGTAGCTTTATTCACTTAAATGTTTGAACATAGGCTTTATAGCACTGCACTAGGTATGACTTTTTAGAATTTTGACCGTTTAAATTAAGCCGTGTTTTACGGAATTTAGGGTATAAATAAATTAGGAAGACGAAGCGCGGGGCGATAGGGTAGGTAGATAAGTTCTTTTTGCGTCAGTTCAGTAATGATTTAAAATACTTTTCAATTACTAAAGTAATTAAGTACCAAAAACACTAATAACATATTACCAGACAAAGTAAGAAGCACAGCCTCAATGTGATACTCTGTGCCGCTTCTCATTACCACCGCTTTTGTCCGCTTACCGCACTATTAGTTTTTGTCTCGACGCTACCCACAAAAACTGTACGAACAAAGGCTACCGCAAGTTAACCGCTAAGCAACAGTATCACCACTAAATAGCTGTATAAGAGTCGTATAAGCGCTTCAAGCGCTGTATAAACAAATAAGCGACGTTAACCTCTAGACCCCGCGTCGTCCGTCAACATTAACTCTAGGGATGTGGAATAATCGATTATTAAAATAACCTATCTTTAATAAAAAACGATTATCAATGATCGATTATGCAAATGTAATTAATAAACTAAATTTTTTACTAAAATTTACAAGTACTAAATTTAGATTTTTTTTTCAGCACGTATTTGCATTTGCACCAACAAATTATTTCGGATTTTGTGTGACGTCAATCAAAATACTGACACGACACCTAATTTAAGGTCCGCTGAAATGTTCTGTTTTGGTGGTATGATGTTTATTTTAATATTATTAAGGCGTAAAAGCAAGTAATGTATCCGAAAAATCGATGTTTTATTTGAATGTCAATCGCATTATCCTATGACATTTTTATTTAGTTTTACTAATGGAAGTAACTATGAATTTGGTGATGTGAAGTAAAATAAATTAATCTAATCTAATCTACGAAATTGAGTTATTTTTTAACTATACTTTTCCTTACTAGAAATAATCGATTACTAAAAAGCGATTTTTCGTTACTAAAGTCACATCCCTGACAAACTCCGATCTTAAAGTGAGATTACAGCATTCACAAGCGCTTCAAGATCCATTCGACACTAGAAAGAATCTGATGAAAAGTTTACGATCGAACTTTCTATAGATTTATAGTTTACTCACACTTATCGTAATAATGAACTTGAAATCGACGCTCCCTACGTACATTATGCTAACTGAAAAATAGCTACTTTACAGGAGAGCCGAAAAACCGTAGAAGAGTCACAACTTTTTTTGTAATTTACCTACGAACTTGAAATTCATACAGTGTGAACTTCGAACAATATTTTTATGAATGTCATCTTAATATTTAAATAATTTTGCTTATTTTTGGATTTTATTGTAGATAGAATATTTGAAAGGTCAAGTCAATGTTCCAACATACGCGTATACTATTCGAACTGCCACATAGCATACTATACGTGGCTTGGTATAGCAGCAATTTTTTGGTTAAACTATTCTATTTACCACATAGAATAGTATTCTTCGAAATATTATCCGATTATATTGGACATACTATTCGATGTGCCATATAGACTCATATACCTCGGGCTCAACTCTGCCATTTATTTCACATAAAAATTTAACACTAGTTATAATAATCGGTAATTTTACATTATTCTTTAAGTTTTAATCCTTAAATATATATATTTATGTAGTAAATACGCAGAAATCTATTTTTTTTTGAAATAGAATTATATACGTTGTTGCAAAAAAAGAATCGATTTATGAATACTATTCTATTTTGTATCAATTTGGTACTGACTAACTAAACATTGTCTACTATAGGACAGGTTATTTTTTATTAAACGGCTTTATTTGGGTTCACATTGGTGTGATAGTAAAACCTGAGTTAATTTTACGACTGCGTCGTTCCCAAAGACTGATTGAATTAGTTATTTATTTATTTATTTAACATAATGTACAGCTGTACTATGGTGAACTTAACGCTATCTCCCAGTCTAGGTAGATTGGGTTGGCCTTTTTTAGGTCTTGGAGTTGGGACAATTGGGGCAACGCAGCAGGTGGTCCATGGTTTGGACGGCGCCACAACCACACCTAACATTGGCTGAAAATCTCCACTTTACTCTGTTTGCGTGGCAGCTTGAGACGATTGAGTAACTTCCAGACTGCCCACAGAAGGTCGCCACCAGGTGGGAGATATTCAGCTGGTGGGAGTTGGGACGCGTCAAGAGGGTACCTTATTATCCATTGTTCCAACCTTATTACAGGTGCCCCATTTGTGCCGGAATAAGGGTCACTCATAAAGCTTTTTCGCCTCTTAAGTCGCAGTGGTGGCGGAACGTGGTTATGCAACGGATGTCTGGGGTCCTCCGTTGGTTTTACCCTCTCGACACAGCAGGCAGCATATCGGCGGACGTTAGGTGGGGCTATCCCAGCTAGCGAGTACAGGTGGGAGAGTGAAGTCAGCTTGAGTGTGCCCGTCACTATCCGACAGGATTCGTTCAGGGCAACATCTACCTGGCTCGAATGTTAGGAGCGAGCCCAAACCGGACTTGCGTACTCAGGAGCCGAAAAAGACAAAGCCAGACTGCTGGTGCGAAGTACATGTGCAGAGGCGCCCGGTTTGGTGGTGGTGAGTCTTTTTAGAAGGCAATTACGGGCACTTACTTTAGACTTCAACTTATTGCCGTTTTCTTTAAAAGTTAGTATCCGGTCCAAAGTGGTGCCTAGATATTTAGGCGCGTTGTTATGTTGAATTGCTACACGATACCACTTACTATCAAACTCTTTGTTTGATTCTCGATTACAGAGGTGAACCACGCATGATTCAGTTTTTGAGGGGTTTATGTTTTCGCTGGCATGTCAAAGCGAGATCACCCGCGTTGATAAACCGGTTAGTTGCAGGATGGTGTGGGGTTGGTTATTGGTGTTGTTAAACAGTGTAGGTGCGAGAACACTACCCTGTGGAAGACATATTTTGTGCTCGCCGTCTGCTCTTTTCAGAGTTCAAGCTCACTTGGGACCGGCGGTTACTCAGCATTTTGCTTAGGATAGCAACAAAAAGTTGGCCGTTTGTGTACGTCGTAAATTTTCCGAGCAGACGCTTAATATTGACGGTGTCGTAAGCTGCACTTAGGTCGACGGATACCACCCCCGCGACCAGGTTTACCGTTAAGAAGCAGCTGGTGGGCAACCTGGTTCGCAGTAACGGGGCCAGGTTGTGTTGCCGTGTTAGGGTCACTAGTCAACTTTCGAAGTATGTCCCAAGCCTTTTTACTATTGTAGGACATGACCCACTGATTCGACCAGATTAACCCACTGCTCTTGGTGGTTTTCAGAGATTTCAGCCATAAGTTCCTCGCCGGCAAGTATAGTATCTGCTGAAAACGTTTTTTTTTTTAATTGTTTCCTTTTATGTTTTCGTCTTATTATAGTGAGCAAATAATTACTTAGCCTTATACCGGCAACATTGTAAACTCATTAATATTACAGAAAAAAAGATGGCACACTGTGGTGGGTGCCAATTTACAAATATATAATATTTTGGAACCAAGTCTTGACTTTGCTCTTAAGCAGTTAAGGGTTAACAGATTCCACTACTGAGCTAAGGCCTTCCCTGTGGTTTACCATGTTTTATAGCCATAGTGTGATCTGAGCAGTTTGCATTAATTGAAAATGAAATAAGAATTCATCATTCTTTATTCAATTTTTCATTTCTCCGTTCCAAATTCTTCAGTACGATGTATGGTTTACAATGTATTCAATTAAATCTCATTTTATCAGCAAACGCGATGTAGGTCTACTATTCCATTTACCAGTTAGAATAGCTTCGTGACTTCATGCAACAAAAATAAACTGTTCGATCTACCAGATAGAATACTATGTGTTTCTATTATTCTATAAATTTATGGCGTACACTATTCTATGTACCAGATCGAATAGTGTACATTGATTACTAATTCAGACGTTAAAACGAATACTATTCAATCTGGTAGATGGAATTGTGTACGTTGTTTTAGAATAAAACTTGGAACTTAAAGGAAATTCCAGTTTAATGAAGCTAAAAGAACGTTAATATATCTTGATTAGGTATTAACCATCATTGTGTCGTGCCCCAGCAAAAATGTTCGTACTGCCAGATGTCGTAGTATTCGTGCGAGTTAAAAAAGTTGCAAACAAGGTACACTATGATAAGCGGCAGTTTGAATACTTTTAGAAGTCTTGGTGCACTTAGAATGCAGATAGAATAGTTTGTGGCTGAATTAAAATCTAAACTACACTGAATTTAGAAAAAATTTAAATGCCAGTAGATGCGTTTTAATTTGTACATTCTAATGCACTTACCAGTGCAGTTAGCATTTTCTTTCACTTTGACTAGTATACGTAGGGAGCGTCGAAATATAAATGGGAAAGTATAGCATAGCTGCTTGTAACCTCTTAATGGCTAAACCAATTAAGAAATATGAAACTTTATGTTGATAAAAATATTCAGAAATAACTTTTACAGAAAATCATCACTACCTAATCTAAAAGAAAAATCTTTAAAATGATAGTAAATGTAAGCTTTTTTGCAAACAAAGCATTCAGAAGGTACATAATTGAAAATACTACAAACAAATTAAATCAAAATCTTTGCTCCTTCTCGGAAACTGAGCAGCTATAGGAACGAATACCTACCTTCCAATTGTTTGTGAGTAATGCTCCCCGTCCGTCCCCTAGAGCACTCACTGATTTATTATTATGTTAATAGAATCAAAATTGAAATTAATTCAAGAGTTGAAAAAATAGCTGCCGAGCTTGTAATAATTAAATACGGCTCACTTCCTGCCGCCGCTTAGTCGAGCTTATTCCATATAAAACCGGCCGTTCTAAACTTTATTCAGAGTCGGACAGCGAGTGATTTTAACAAGCTTTTATTCGCAGACTTTTATCCAGAATTAGAGGGAGGTATTTTTATGAAACTAATGAAAGTCAAAGAGAGGTTGATTTACTTTCATTTCGCGATTGACGGACTTCTTTGATCGTTCGCAAGCTGTAATCACGTTCGGGAAAGCCTTATTTCTGTCTACAAATAGTTCCCGGTAATTTGTGACTTCAGAGACTCAGAATCAGACGGATTCCGTTTAAGTGCAAAATTACCTTTGTCACGGATCTCGTTACGTCCTCTTGGGGAAAGTACTTGCCTCTTCTTTTCCACGCGGGGCACGTTTCATAAAATACTTGTAACAAGTAAGTAACGAATCAAAAGTTAATTATAATCGTATTAGGTGGCGTCTGGGAGGAAAGCGTGCGTGAAATTTAATTAGAAAGCGGTGCTTCTGAATGGGAATCGTTTGAAAAATGGGAGGGGGGTCGTTGGAGGGGCAGTGGGGGGCTTCGACGAATAATTCAAGCCATCATAAGTTGTAGGTAATGCGCGTGGGCACATATTTAGTCACGGTCCCGTCCGTTTCAGCGTAACTATGAGATATTTTAGTGATGTTGGCAGTTAGGTTCCAGTTCCGTGTTTGGATCATTTCCTTTATTATTATTTCTCTGCATAAATGCTCTAGGTTATATCCATAGAAAGTTTTTGTTTCTTCTGGTGTTTACGATAATGGTGTAATTTTGCCACACGGCCGTAGCAGAATAACAGAATCGTGATATGACGTTTTTGAATTTGTTAGCTGAGCTTGATCTTTTACGTCATATTGATAGGATTTATGATTCCGCAATAAAATTTCTTGTAGCCGAGCTTAAACGTGGAACGTAATTAACAATTTCTGAGTACTAGGTACCTATCTAGATTTCAATCAAGACTAATTGCAAAGCAGCCATGATAGAACTTTAATATCTGATCCTGTTTTTTTTTTTTCGATAGTCCCATCACTAAGTCAACTATAGCTGCTTAATAAAAGTATCGTATAGTGCGTTCGCGCTGGAACCATTCCTCGTGGGTAACCGGTTTGATGCACCGACCGAGACATGGGCCATGGAGTGCCATGGACATGGAGGAAATATACTACAGGAGAGTCAATACTAAACTAAACAATGCTCCTTAGGCCAAAAAAATATTGCAAAAGATTACCTAACAGCCCAGAGTAGGTATATTTAAGTATTTATTTGATCATAATAGATTTGAAACATCTCAAAGATATAACTAAACTATTGGAGATTATAATTTGTACATTTTGTGCCCATTTTAATATACATCTTAAATTTTCGTGAAATATACGTTGAATTTCGCGTAAGTCGAAAAAATGCTTGGGCCTGACAGCCAATATATTATGTTTACAAAATTTTGTACAGGGCTTTACGAGGTTATACCTATAGTCCGTCCAGTTCGTGCGCGACCCTCCCTAGGGGTGACAGACGTTGGGGAGGGAGATGTCAGCGGGTAGCGGGAGGTGTAGCGGGGAAGGGAGAAGCGCGCATCCGCGCCGCACGTCATATTAAAATGACGTGCTTCCTCGCTCCCCCACCGTCTGTACCCCGCAGGAAGGTCGCGCACGAACTTGACGGACTATAGATGACACTAGTAAATAAGAACTGAAGAGGAAAAATATTGCTCAGTATCATAACCTGCAGCCGATTTTTAAATTTTACCAAAAGAAATGATCTTTAGGACTTATTGAATGTCATACAATACTCAGTATATATCTGGATGTAATTAAATTTGTTCTTCCATAAACCAGAATTTTGAAGAATACCAACATGAAAAGCAAGTTCGCATTACGAGTACCTAGTAAAACAAAATGAAGTTACGCTTACTCTCCTATAGCATAATATTACCTCCATGGCCATGGTCCATGGAGTGCCATGGTGTTTGGCATAGTGTGGACACGCCGTGGCAAACACAGGAAATCGATGGTGTTTGATCTCTACATTCTTGTGACTGTCAATATGTGGAGTGACAGATACAACACCGGGCTGTGAATATGGAAATGATTTGAAAGTCAACGAACATCAAAGCTTTGAAAGCTTCGAAAAAATGGAAAAGAACCTTCTAATTTAATGCAATAAAGTTTTTCTATACATAATTATAAACCGACCAAAAATAATTTTCTTCATTCGTAAAAGTGCCTACATAATTCATTTTCCAACGACAAGTAGCTTTTAGTTACCTACATTTTCAATAAAGTTTTTTATTTCAACACCACTCAACTTGAAAAGCGGCGCTCGTCCCTGTCTCTATGTAGCGTCAAATTGTTTATTAATATAAATCACTTGCTTTTACCGGGAATATCCGCTGTAATATCATTAAAGTCCCATTTACAGACCGAAGTACCTACGCAGTCCGCTTAAAGCCGGCAACCTGTACTTTAATGCAATTAAAATTTATTAATTTTCAGTCAAAAGCTTTTATTTTTACCGGTCGTTAATACAGGCGCCCCGCTGGACTATGTGGCCCGGGTACCCCCTTATTTATTACGTGTTGTTGGTAAATTATATTACTGGATAAATTATTTATCTACCCAGTTATAATTAGCCTGAGACACCGGTTTTTTACGAGGAGACACGCAGCTGTTGTTTATTTTGTTCCTCGGCAACGTAAATAATGGTATTCCTTTCATATTTTCCGAGACTTTCTTTCTGCGAGAGATAATTGGAAATATTTTCTTTTTCATTACTGTCAAAATAATATACGGAATTTTATCAGTACATTCTCACGCCTGTCTGGCGTTAAAAGGTCCACGGGAACGAGGGTAGAAAAAACACGAATACGCTCCTTAAACTTTTCTCATATGCCGAACAGTTTTGGCTTCACAGCCGCGCAAAAACGCTGCCTTGAAAAACGTTCAAGTTTTTGTGTAGCAAGCACATTCATAATAAGGTGAGGCAAGGAGTGACAGGCCTGCCCAAATATTGGATGTAAGAGGTTGCTACGGATGGGTCGGCTTTGTTTTTTATCAGAGCGACGCAGCCGGGGTAAAAAGTGGGCACTTCAGTTTATAAGTACGACAGTGCCTTGCTTTCAAAGTAGACTCTCCAAAGTGACGTAATCAAGTAAAAACCCGGACACTTGAGAAAATTTATAGCTGTAAAATGAGGAAAGAAAATAATAAAGTCTGGTACCAAAAGAATTAAATCCATCCATTCATAATCCATAACAGCCACAAGAATTAAATATTAAAACTAAAATCCGGTGTTGTTATAGGTAGTTAAAATTCGTGTTTCGACCTTGGTCTGCCTCTTACTTATCCCTAAATGGTTAGGGACGTGATCACGTGACAGCCGGCAAACACCCAAACACCCGCTCGGCATTATCCATTTTTTTGAGCACAGGTGAAGAGAACCCACACTTAGTCGGCGTTAACCTGTAATCTAAATTCATTTCTCGATCCGACCCACAAGACCCTATATCTCTGTTTTTATTATAGCGTTAAGGCCATTTGCGGGTTTTTTTTACTGGTAACAAATTACCCACTATTCTCATGGCGGCCGATCTTATTATCCGACGACAACGAGTCGTTTTTTGATGCCACGAACCTGTTCTAGGAAATTGATTTTGATGTAGGGTTTTCATGTTTTAAGAATTTTGCGATTTATTTTAACAGGCATAAATGAATGGGTACGATTTCAAAGGCTTAGTTTTTAAATAAATTAAATGAATCATTCTTTGAACCTGACAATACAGACCATTATAAAAGTAGGCATTTTTTATGCAATTGAAAAACATCGGAATCAATAACGTTACCACAACTAGACACATTAAGGTGGGCTTAAAAACCAAGCGACAGCGACAACGACGCGCGTCGTTGCCGCTGTCAAATGACTGGTTTGTATGGGTTTGTATGGGAAACCAGAAAAACCGAGCGACGGCGTCGTTGCGGCGCGCCACGACGCCGTCACGTTGACAGCGCGCTGAGAAGCTTAGAGTTTGTATGGGATGCGGTCGGGTTTTTCTACAAGACCGCAGCGACAACGACGCCGTCAAAATTTGACGGCGACAACGACGCGCGTCGTTGTCGCGTCGCTTGGTTTTTAAGCCTATCTTTAAGCTCATTCAACCGTCATTCATCAACTCTTGACACTCGGCAGACATGATCGCTCAAATGGTCGTGGTCGCTTTTTGCCGTCGATAAAAAACGTCGCTAAATTCAATTTGCGGAGTTATTAGCATGTTTTTTTGTTTGTTCAGTTTCAAAGAATAATATTGCCAGTCTATTTTTTAGGATGTATTGGAATTTTTAATGCACTCACAGTCACAGCGCAATATTATTCTCATAAATTGAAAATGAGAAAATTGAAAAATTCACTAGCGACCGCCGGGACTTGAACCCGGGACTGTCCACAGTCGACAGTCCCGGGTTCAAGTCCCAGTGAATTTTTAAATTTTCTCATTTTCGATTTATATTTTAGAATCTTCAGTCTATTTAAGGATCTATTTCTAAGGCACAGTTGGCGCTCCCTGTAGCCATTCTTGCTTACTTGCTCTCCAGAGACAAGCTTGCTTACTTTTAAATTTATAAAAAAAAATTGTCTTACAGGTCGAATAACACATTTAACAGTGAAGAACTTACACGATTTTTTTGCAAACTTACCTATGTTCAAGAATGGTTTTCTCGGTGCTATATAAATTCAATTTACAGAGTTATTACCCTCATGTACAATGTTCAGTTTCGCGAAATGATATCGGAGATTGTCAGTCGTAAAGCATTCAATCGATTTGCGTTCACCCAATCGAATAATTGCTCTTGTTCCGTTCACGAGATAGAATTTATATTGTTTTAAAAGAGCTTCATTGTGTCTGTGAGGGACTATTACTCTGTGGGTTTACATGAAAAATAAGATCGTGTTACTTGATGTGAGAAAATGCATCATAGGTAGATACTTTTTTTTTGTATAAACCTACATGTATGAAAATTGTTTTAAGGTCTAAAATACTAAACAAACGCACGTTATTTTTGCCAGAAAACGATTTCTGAATAAGTTTTATTTAATTAGCGTAGTGTCCGTTCGTGTTCAATAAATAAATGTACCTACTCCACAATAACATATTATCTACTTATCTTAGCGACTATTTCAGCGTAGTCGCTTCATACGACACACACGGGAAAGATATGGGGTGATGCTATTCTACATGTTACATTATCTACAAGAAAAAGCTTCTTCATTGCCACGATTGATTACCAAGTCTTGTCCATGAATTGCCATCTATAGCAACTTAGCTATCGAGTATGCATAGACTTCTACTAAGTTGTTTAACTACGCTAAACTTGCTATTGCATAGTCAACAGTTTCATAGAACTGGTAGTTACCGAGTGTTGGTAATTGGAAACGATTGTTTCTTGTCTCATTTACATCAACACTTATTTATTGAGTAGACACTAAAAGGGGTGTTATTTTATTATTCATAAACTTGGTCCAAGAAATACTTAGCAATTTTATGGTCTCTAATAAAGCGGACCTGTTTATATATGTCGCAGTACGATGGCAGAATTAGGTTTTTGGCCAAAAACCTAGGTTTTTGGCCAAAAACCGGCATATGGCAGAATCGTAGACTTCCTTCGGCCATCGTCCTAAGCTGATCCAGTTTTTTGGCCAAAAACCTAGGATTTTGGCGAATAAACTAGGATTTTGGCCGAAATCCTAGATTTGTTTAGTATTATGGCTTTTTTGCATTTCGGGTGAACTTCTTCGTCTTCAAGTGGTACACCAAGTCGCCCAACGAGCCGTTGGACCCTGGTATCAGAGTTTTTAACCGCCTACTGCAAGTAGCAGGCCTCTAACATGGTTGTGTAACGACCGCCTTCTAAGTGATCATAGAGAGCAATCGGGACCGACGGCTTACCGTGCCCGTGTGGTTCGGGGGAACGAGGAGTGGAGAGGCACTTTATGCACCTCCCTCTCATCTTTTGAGGGTAGACTTGAACACCGTAAATGAACACCCAGAAGGACAGGGGGTAACATCAGACAGCAGGATTGCCTCGGATTCCCTGAAGGGCAGGGGGGAGCATCAGACACCATAAGAGCAGAACGTACCACTAAACGCTCTAGAGTATTGGTGGTAGCGTTGGACGCCCTGGAGAACAGGAGGTAGCGTCGGACCCCAAGAAAATCCAACGCCCGTCATCTTACATCCTCCAGAGTGTCCAACGCTACCCACGCCCTCCAGAGCGTCTGACGCAACCTCCCACCCTCCAGAACGTCCAATGCTACCTCCTGCCTTTCGAGATGAATGCCCGAACTACACGGGCACGTTAAGCCGTCGGTCCCGATTGCTCTTTATGATCACTTAGACGGCGGTCATTACACAACCATGTCAGAGGCCTGCTCCTTGCAGTAGGCGGTATAAAAACTCTAACACCAGGGTTCATCGGGTCGTTGGGCGACTTGGTGTACCACTCGAAGAAGAAGAAGTTCCCCCGAAATGCAACAAAAACATAATACTAAACAAATCTAGGATTTCGGCCAAAGTCCTAGGTTTTTGGCCAAAAACCTGGATCAGTTTAGGACGATGGCCGAAAGAAGTCTACGATTTTGCCATATGCCGGCTTTTGGCCAAAAACCTAGGTTTTTAGCCAAAAACCTGATTCTGCCATCGTACTGCGACATATAGATGACATTATTAGTACTGGAACATTAAATGTATGTCGTGTAGTGTCGGCTCAGAATAGCATCACCTCATCCTACCCGTAGGTGGCGTAAAAGCGCCAAAGACAACTAAATTGATGAATCCAGGGATAAGGCAGTAGCGTACCTAGGTAGATAGGTACTATATGAATACAACACCTTGCTCTGCGCCTGCCCAGCGTCGTAAGTATGGTCAAAACCCCTCAAATAGGGAAAGGCTCATGTCCAGCATTGGATAATTGTGTCTATTGAAGTCGAAGACATCATGAAACCATTGACAACAACATATTGACCGTATTTAACGCTTTATTTTCCCTAGAAGATTTGTGAAAAGAATAATAACGATCAAGATGGAGACGATGAGGACTCTTGTTCGAAACATGATACGCATCAGTAACTATGTAAGCAAGCCGTACAACATTACCCACTTAAGTACAATGAAAAATACTTGTGTGTTCAAGAAGACGATCCTCATTCGATCTCTAGGCAGTTTGATGTTATTATTGGAATAGGTGCAATAAAAAGAAGAAAATACTAAGTAAACTTAAGATGGGTAAAACAAGAATAGGTAGCTAGATAGATAGAAAAGTTTTCCAAAAATTGTATACCTAACATGAGAAGTGTTTTAAAATTCATCGCGGGTTTTCATCGCTTTGACTACATTCAATCTGCAAAGAATGAATTAGTCGCTGGGAATTAGTTGCAAAAACTATCCCGGTAGCTGGAGCCCATCTACGCGTTAGTGGACAAGATATACTTGCTTAATTCGCAGGCTGGATTAGAACCGCGGTAGCCCAGTTGGTAGTGGCGTCGGCAGTAGATACAGATGCCGAAGGTCGCTGGTTCAAATCCTGCCTGCTGTGGAAAATTTTGCAAGTTTTTCAAAGACAAAGGAACAATAAAAGCAAACTTTTGACGCTCTTCCCAAAAGATAATACGGGAAAACGGCTGCAATTGCAATTCGTGTATTGCAATTTTAGTTTGTATATTGAGATTCACGAACCTTTAAATGCCACTGTGCTCATGAATTCCTAAAGTCTGAGAACTGTTACAGTCCAGCAATTTATGAAGGACGGCAAGTTTTTGAGAGATACCATATACCTACTACTCTAAGCGTTGGACCTGAACATGCCTATATCTATCACCACAACTAAAGCACAAATCAAAAAGGTCATTAGCGTAACCTACTATTACGTCTACACCTATCTCCAGTAAAGCAATATATTCCCCGAAATCATCAAATAGATCTGAGCAATGTATCTCTGTCCACACAGATCTCTGTCAAAACACCGACGATGCCTCATCACAGTTACTATCAATTTGGCGGTTCTCATACACACCGCGTGATTTTCCGGACCATAATAAAAGACGAATGGAGTTTACGAAATCTTTTGAAATTACATATAAAGCTGCGAACTTTGATAACTGATAAGCTTGCTGGCGCTCGAGAAATTTATTTAAGCATGCTGATTTTGCGTCAACAGAACCTGAGCTTTTCGGGCACCCCAGCAAGATACCGTTAGAAATACACGGTGGAGGCTAACCTGAACCATCTCCAAGTCAATAACTGGCTGGAGATTGCAAAGAACAGGAAGAAGTGGAGAAAGCTCATTTCTGAGGAAAAGATCCATTTTGAGTCACTGAGCCGAAGAAGTTAGTTCATACAGAAACCCAGTACCGTAGAATACGTCACCGCGTCGAATTTCGGCTGTCACAGGTTGTTACAACAGCTGTCACGAAACGCAATACAGTCCGATGCGTGTGATTGCCCTGACTATCAATTACTGGGCCTATGCGTGCCTCACGCAAGAACACCCACTGCTAACTGCTATCCTGTCTCTTCAGCCTTCAGTTTGTATTATACTGCCTTGCCAACACAGTTGGATTCAGCATTCATTGCCGGTTATTTAAGGAGAAAAAAAGCTTTGATGTCCATTGGTCCAAAATTGACGGAGTTATCAAGGTGGGAAATTATCCCAGACAGACGACAGACTTGACGAAAACAGACGGGTTTATAATTGACTAAAAAACCTTAAAAAGAAAATTGAATTTAGTTGCAAGACAATCCGAGTAGGGAGCTATTTGTTGACCAAGATACACTTGCACAGTTTCACAGGCAGCGACTGAACCACTGCAGTACAGATGGAAGAGGCGTTCTTGCCAGTAATAATCGCTGAAGTTAAAATTCTGCCTGCGGTAGAAAATTATGCAAGATTTCTAAGAATTGTTTCTTAAAAGTGTCATTTTAATACAAAAACCTCTAGCTAACCAGCAATGTATGCTGAACTAGAACTTACTGACATGGTAGTGTAATAAGGGTTTTCGACGGAACAAGTGCGAGAAACGCTTACTAGAACAATTAGTGGCACTTTTTCCATTATACTGTTCGATGGAACCTCGTTAGATACTACCATATTTCATTACCACGAACTACTGTGGAGGAGGTTTTCTTACTGGTTAAATGTTTAGTAGCTTTCGCTTTTGAATTTTTTATGTAAAAGTCTTTACGTTACTTATTTATCATCAAGCCCATTCATATAAGTCAACAGAAGTGCTTTGAACGCAAAATCATTTGCAATAGAATTTGGCTTATTTTTAGGACCTAAACTTCAAACCTCTATGAGAAAAATTTTGTTGGTAGAGATTCACCAAAACTATTTGGTTGATCTTGATTGGACAATATTCATCCAAGGTCAGAAACTCAACGTCGCCTATTAAGAAACACCTTTAGTAGACTTGTGGTGGAAGTATTCTTAACCCAATAATATTATATGTAGGTTCTAGGTTGTAGATACGCCACCTGAGCAAAAAGTTGCTCCGTGAGACCAATGTGACAGTCTTGTGTCAGTCAGGCTTTGGTCAGGCTATGAGCTGTTCAAGCGAATTTCACGGAACAACTTTTTTGTACAAGCAGTATGGAGGTACCGTGTCTATAATAAAATGTCTTTGTCTTAACCTCTACTTTTGTGCACATTAGAGCTTCAAGATCACCTTTTATCATGATTAGTTTTTGCCATCCTGTATGCAGCTTGATCAGTTTGATGACACTCGTATATCTTTACATCCAACTCGTCCCTTGGAGTGTAATTCCCAGTTTACAACCCGTTGACTACACTCATCACCGTCGCCTGGAGGCAGTCATTGCAAGTATCAATTAAACCGCTTGATGGCGGCTCTACAGTGGAATTGCTTCCACGGAGACGAGCATAAAGAAACCGATTCTGGCGCAAGCATTCCTTTAGCTAATTAAAGGACAGTAAATATGGCGGAGGTTACTGTTGGGACGCAGAGGTAGTGCGTCTACGCAACGATCTCGGCTTCGAAAACGTCTGGGGTTGGTATTTGAGTGATGAGTGTCTTTCAATGCATCTAGTTGTTCAATGCTTATGTTCAATCTATTTGAACACGGGTTTATTTACATACATACATACATACATACATATATCACGACTATATCTTTTGCGGGGTAGGCAGAGCGTAAGCGAGTTTAATTTTTATTAAGACTTTTTTTTAACAAAACAGCTAGGTTTCTGATTATTATCAATAGTCATGCTTGTGATAAACAAGCGACTATAAATAACGTTGTATTTACAATTCCTATTCCTAATCTTTTCCTTCGGTACCTATTCTAAGACATCTGAATGCGAGAATCAACACCGTTGTATCAGTGGCATCTCTATAAATCCCGCCCAAGTGAATACTTATCTTAACTAGAGCACCGAATACCGACTAGAGTAGTTAATGGCATATCGATATATCTTGTTTACTTGATATTTACTTGGGAATCAGGATCAAGAGTTTATGACGGTGAATATTCCCACAGAATTTCATTGCTCTGTATACCCTCAGTAACAAAAAGGGTATAACATGGTGAAAGGTGGTCAAGGTACTCATGAAACTAAACAACTTTTCCCATGAAAAATGAGTCGAAATATGAAAAAAAATTGGTGCTCCCATACTTAATCAATTAGGTAGCTATTTTATATGGGAGGACCAATTTTTTGATATTTCGTCCCATGTTCTCAGGGGAAAGTTGTTCAGTGTTATCATGAGTATCTTCATCTACTTTTGGCTTGTTATGCCCTTTTTGTTACTCCCTGTAGATAGAGCCAAACTAATTCAAATTGTTCACTTATAGGTACCTACATTTTCTGATTAATAGTTGTAGAAGTTAGTAAATGTATTATGTTAGAGTTCCAATTTTTTTGACAGGTAAAGAAAATACCTACCTATTTTCTTGGCTGACTTAATTATTTTTTTTTGATTCATGACATTTATATTCACTTGTTGACTGTGAACTTTTAAAACTTTATCTATCATCATTATTACTTATCTTTCGCATTTAACTGGTTTTTATACTTACAGATTTAAAAAGTGACTAGTACGATAACTTGAAGTACCTTCTCTTACTTTATTATAGTAAGGTAAGTAGCTGTTGTCTCCAACAAGACAGTATAATCATCTACTCTAGCGATGTTATTAAAAAAGGAGGACGTTTCAATTTAAACGATTATGAAAAGCAATCTCGTTGCAAAAACTTTGCCGCTGAGTGTAATTTACAGCCTTCAGACGATGTAAGCCATTATTCATTTATTACCCCTTTGGTTCATAAACGAAATGGGTAGTCTCATCGTTTGAAATCCCTCGTAAAACATTTCAAATTGATTTTCTAAATTCATAACTGGAGACCTTGAGTTTAAGCCGCGTTTAAAATATAATGGAGCCTAGCAATAGCAACCGCCTAAACTAAGCTTCCTCTTATTTCAAAGCGGCAATCTCAAATCTCGTAATCGCTAATTTAAAGTACGCAAAACAAAGCTAGTGCGGTGAGAAACAAAGGCGATTCTCGGCCAATCAGCGTGCGAGATTCGCGAGGGGCGTGGCCAAACATCGTGCTTTAACCTAACCATGGTACAAAACAACGCTCTTACAATTTGCTCGAACAAATAAAAAATAATTAACGCATTCAATGTTCAGCCGTCAATTCGCTTTTGTTGGGGTCGCGGCCGTCGCTGGGCAGATTTCAAAGAAAAAATAAAATTTAGGGGTAAAAATAAATGGCGGCGTACCGGCTTTACCCGTTAGGATGTACTATCTCCAGCAAATTCACCTATCCATTTAAGGGGTATGGTTTTACTGGTCTCCTTAGTATGTATATGCTAAACTAGTATAAGTTCGTACCTTTAGTACCTGGTTACTAGGTACTAAAGGTACTAGCTTGGTACCTAGGCCAGCAAATCTACCCACTAGGTCCTAGTAGGTAGATTTGCTGGCCTAGGTACCAACTAGAAACGAATGAATTCTATGAATCGATGTAAAATAAGTAGGTATGCTTACAAAAAAAATATTGTTGTCTTTTATGAGATGCTTTAAAGTTTTAATTCACATTCTTCTGCTCCTACCTACTTTTAAAGTAGGTATGAAACTGAAATTAATAATTAGTTATAGGTAACCTAGCTGTACAAGGTAGACTTTGAAAAGTAAATTATTATCACTGAAATACCTATTCCTTCAAAACCTGTGTACTTACCTTTTCGTTGTCAAAATATTAGAACAAACACTTTCAGCTATCACTCTTACTCATACTCCTTTTTAAAAGAACAATTTACATTTAAAATATTTATTAAGTACATTAAAATATAAATTTGTCCACACATCCCCGTTCAGATGATATTAAACGATTAAACGACACAGCTTACCATATAAAATTACACATAATTATAAGATAAAATTTTACGTAGGAGTAAGAAACAAAGGCCTAGCCCGTATCCTATTAACTTTGTACCAGCCGGTAATATCTGGGATAATAACAGGGTACGTTCCTTCACTGCTCTTGGAAATTAATTTAAAGTGCATGGGAGTGGTAATTACATCGGCAAGTAGCGATTATAATAATAAACAGGGTGATTCATGCAAATGCATGCGGATGCATACAGCCACAAGCTTGCCGCCCGATAAAATGTTGCTGTAATTTGTAGTTTTATCTTTGCCGTAATTTCTTGGATGGAATTTAAATTGTAATGTGGACTTTTCTATCTGGAATGTCCCATGACAATAGGGTTGCCAGTCGTCTTGATAAAGCCGGACATCGTCAGGCCTTTTGATTGCCTGCCTGTCCGGCCAAAATAAGTGACGTTCGGTCTTTCAGGCATTTTTATACTTCGACATTTGTGCTTTTCGTGAAGATCGCAATAGAATTTCAAAAAAATAAGCACTTCAAAAATGTAATGTGTCCGGCTTTTATATCCAAATGTTAGACCTAACATGTAGGACCAAGCTCGGCTTTAAGATACCTATGAGGACCTGGCAACGCTGGATACTAGTAGGGTATCAACAGCAAATCAACCAACCCATTTAGAAGCTAAAATGGTGTAACTATTTGACAATAAAAATCAAAGACTTAATCAGCATATTGTTAATTACAAACAATTTTAATAATTTACTTAAACAAACAAACCTAATAACAGTAAAATTTTCTTGAGCTGTTTTTATTGACCAAACGAGCCGATTGAAATTCAAATGGGACAGGAATAAACAGTTTAGAGATAAAATGTAACGATAGCCGCCATTAGAGTCAGTTTGGAGTCACTTTTGAGTCAGTTTTAGTGTAATTACTGCTATTGGTTGCAGGGAACTGCAGGTGGTATGAAGGTATTTAATTTAAAACTTTGGGCGCACGTCGAGTTTTGGGAACGGGACAAAAGATTTCGACTGCAGCACACCTATTACACCTATTATATCGAAGAAATAAAATACAGTGTATTATCGGTGATTTTGCAGATAGTGATCTAAAACGAAAAGTAGTTCATATAGCCTAGAATCACCAGTTTGAATAAATGTCCGTTTGCCGGTAACACACGGTTAAGTAAGTATAAGAAAGTTTAAAAAAATTAGAGCCACATCGGTATTCTAGTGTTGTTAAGTTCCTAGAAAAAAAACGAAAAACCTAGACTACGACGTGGTTTATTTTAGCCCGGTATCGAAGACTGGCCAGATGCTGAAATTAATCTAGCTAGGTAATCTAGGAAAATAATCGAGACGTAACGACGATATCAAGTAGAATACTCGGAACAATATTAATAAGACAGGTCAGCGAATGCAAAACAATACTACCTACTTAAAATAAAGACGATGTGTCATAGAATGTTTCAATCATAGTAAAACCCTTTACTTTGATTTAGGATATATGTAATCGCATGCCATTACGGTTTGATATGGCGGCGACACCTGCCGAGTGTTTTCTATTACATGCTGAGATATTTTATTGTAGGTACTTAGAATATGTGAATATAAAATCTGTCCATTTTCAACACACATTTAAGTAAAAACTAAAAAGGCATAACCAATATCACATTGCCATGTAAGCTACGTAGGGTACCTAATAAAATTTTGTTCTTAACCTGTCTACAATAAATATGTAATGAATTTGAACAGATAGTATTATCGCCTTTATAAACACTGTTTTTTCTTCGTATTTATATGAAAAACCTGTATGAGTTGGTCCTTTAAATGATTAGGTGGAATTGCTGGCGATAGTACCTATCTGTCATTCTTAAAAAAGTAGTGAGTAGTAGCCTTCTAAGCAACTTCGTATACAGGATGGTAATTTAAATGCGTGCCATTGCTTAAGGGTAGGTTAAGTATCGATAAAATAAAAATAAAATTGCGCTAGTTTTTCAATATTTTTTACGGCATCCCTTTTCGATACTAAACCTACTCTGAAGCTATGTCACGTATTTAAATTAACATTACACGTATTTAAATTAACATTAAATAGGTATACAGTCCGTCTATTTTCATTACCTCTCCTATTACTTTATAGTCCATCTGGACTATACCTATCCTATCAGGTAATACATAAACCTTTATATGTAAAACTTTACCCATAAATAGAAGGTTTATTAAGGCAACACATCCATATTTTAATGTAGGCCGTGATAGTGTCGGAGCTGAATGCTTTTTAATGGCTTCACTGCGCATTAAATTATTATAAAGTTAAATGTAACTATAAATAGTTGAACTTGGAGTCCGTGACCACAGTGAAATGTGGCGGCGACATTGGTAGAAACTTTTTTACGTTTCACTAGAGGCCCATAGGTTTCGATAGTAATAGTTCTAGCTGTAGGTAAGTAATTGTTTCCCGCGATAATAAACATTACCTACCTTTCCAATGGTCAAAGAACCTTGAAAGTCGACTAAAAGTAGGTAGGTATAGTATTGTAAGTGCTAATTCTAAGATATTTTTTTGGCGCTATGAGTATCTCCCTCCATTTGTGAGATGTAAGACTGCGCGTCGCTTGAAACCGTTTCTATCACAGATCTGTGGTTTCCATATAAAATGTATTTTTCTCTTCAATGACGATCGGTGTCACAATTGTCGTCATACGTCACACCGTCTTACATCTCAAGTGTGTAGATGGCGCCTTAGACAAAGACCTAGATAGACACCTTCGGCGATGGACGTACAGGTCAAAGCTATTTTGTATTTTTGTCGTCGCTTTTAGAAATGGTTCCATTCCGCGTAGGCGAGATCGTTCGAAAATTAATTTATTTAAATTCCGTAGCACTTTATACAAAACTCGTCCGGTGTTCAGTGCCGTAAATTGCACCGTGACAAAACATTTGACGACACATTTTATTGAAGAATTATTTAAATTCAATACCTTCGTCCAGTTTATCAGTGTTACATCTTTCTAGGATGGGGACCACACGTAAAGTCCATTTCTACGATATTTTAGCGCAGCGCTAACGAACGCGTCAGCCAAATGCATACAAGAAGTCCCCATTATAAATTCAACGCATAGAACCTTGCGTTGAAATAGCGCAGCGCAGAAACTTGAGTATTATTTTATCGTCCGTTTTTAGTATGGGAAAATCGAAATTCGTGTTAGGTATCTGACAAACGCATGCGTTAGCGTTGCGCTCAAATAGTGCAATGCTCGTCACGAGTGGGCCCCGCCTAAATATTTATGGTAAACAGTGGTAGAACAAAGTTAAAATGTAGGTTCCATTTACAATTTTCACGGTAGCGGTAGAATAGAATAGAATAGAATAGAAATTCTTTATTTGCTCAAAATGTGGTGTAGCAGGTAACAAGATCTTAAATATGGTATCACACATTTTACCAGAATCTGGCACGCAAAATAAAATATACATTAAAATTATTCCATAAGCTAATTAATCATATTTACAATAACTTTAATATAATTATCATTCATTAAAAAGGATGTCATAATTTATATAATAATATTATTAAAATCATAAATTTATTTTAAATCTAAATATTCATGGACGCTATAGAAACAATTACTTATAAGCCAACTTTTCAAACATTTCTTAAATTTAATCAGAGGAAGGTTTTTTAAATCATCATTTAATTTATTATAAATTCTCACAGCCATGCAATGCGTACTCTTACTGAACTTACGGTAAATAACTAATGTAAATTAAACGGTAAATACAGTTACTTTATTGATTAGAAACATTCATAAAATCGATAAATTGTTAATAGGTACTTAATTAAATTGATGTAGCACCTAGACAGACTTAATTGGTTTTTGGTCATACTTCCAAGAATATTTATGTTAAGTATTTACCTAACTATCTGGCTTAGTATCATTTTAATGTTTTAGTATTTAGGCACGCTGTCGATTAGGACATAAGTAAAGGCCTATCTCGATGAGACGTAAGACACGAGATGTGGTGCTCGAAACCATATTATTATGTGTAAAACTACAAATATTTTAAGGGGTGAACCAGCCCATGAAACTGAACAACTTTCCCCAGGGAACATAGATCGAAATATCCACAAAAATTTTGACCTCCCATACAAAATAATTATGTTGGCCGGTGTTGGGTCAGTATGTATGGGAGGGCCAATTTTTTTTTTCGTATTTTGTCTTATGTTTCTTGGGAAAAGTTGTTCAGTGTCATTGGCTGGTTTACCTCTTAAAATATTTGCAGTTATTTTTTTACTAGGTAAAAATGTATGAAACAGAAGAGACGCCATCTACACATGTGAAATGCGTGTCGTATCGATGAAGGTAGTCGATCACTTGTCTGAAAGATGACATCTTACGTCATATTACTTATTACGTCAATTTTAAACCATTTTTTTTTATTTATTCAACATTTGTAAAACAATCCAGAAGTATTTTTATTATTGTAATTTTTGATAACTTAAGTTTTACTAATTGAATTAGCTAATTACAGTATCTACTTACATCTATTTGTCTGCGCGCGCGCTGATGACAGCCACGTACCACATAATTGTCTTCGCTTTCGAATGACATCTCGCGTGCGGATAATAATAAGTTTTAGTTCTTCTGGATAAACTTATTTTAGTTTTACATTTTCATTGGACATTTTGAACCTTCTTCTTTTTCTTCTATAGCCACAACAGTCCACTACTGGACATTGGCCCCAATTGATGGGTAACTGCCATAGCTTGGCAGCGAAATTGGCGAGCACAGAACACCGCTGCCCCTGGCTAAACCATCAAAAATATTCCAAATATCCCAACACGTCCTCCTCCTAATCCTCTGATTGACTATACCTTGTTTCGCATCTGCAAATTAACTTTCCGCCCTATAAACCACAAAGAGATTACGTGTAGCCCGCCGCCGCGGCGGGTCAGGATCATTAATAAAAATTTGAAAGGCAACAAGTCCCGCCAAGTTGTGACTAAGCATTATCACGCCTTGCAGGATAATAAAATGTTATAAAAAACTAGACAAGATACAAAGGGAAGAGGGTAGAAATAAGGTTAGAGGAAATTCTTTGTCTGAAAATGATCTGAATCGTATTTGAAAGATAGTAGGTAGCTAAAAGTCAAAACTTTCAGAAGGTTTTGTAGTGCGCTCCTAAATGTTCTAGTAAAACATAATTCAAAAGAAACTTTTTTTTGTATTACAGATATTCTGGAACCAACTTAACCGATCAAACCCAATCGAGTGGGAAACGTAGATTTGTAGCACTAGCAAGTAGGTACCTAGGTAGGCACCTACCAAACTATGAGTAACTACTTATTAAACTATTTACTCAGACTATAAATGTTAGTATTGAATACATCCGATAAAAAAACAAAATACTGATTTTTCACTTAATCCTGCAAGTAGAATCAAAATTTTCTCCATTTCTTACTAGTTTAAGTTGTCGACAACTTTACGATCCAAGCAACATCTTCTGTTACAACTTGCTAAGAATGATATTGCAAGATTGGATTCACAAAAGGAAGCTTGGAAATAACTAAATAGTTCTCTTTGTCCACTCCCAACTACAACAAGACTCTTATCGTCGAGTACCTATTTGACATTTATTTACATTCAAAAGTTGCACAACAAAAGTTTCCGGTCTCTATAGGAAAAGAAAGACCCTACAGAGTAAAATAGACACCGTGTAAACACAAGTTGGTTTGAACGTGAATACTAAATGGACTTTTACCATTTTACCGTAACGGGCATTGTCAGAATGTTAACGCATCATTGTCATGTCACAGCTTAAAAAGTTAAAAAGGTCTTTTCCGATGCCCGCGTCCGCTCCGTAGACTGTATGTTAATTTCGTGGGGCGGTTCTGGCTGGCTGACGAAACACATGTCGTCGGTCTACCTATTGTCGAAAAAAATAAATTTGAATTTCGAATGAAACACGTATTGGTAATGTACTGATACGATCAATTCAAATCAATTCTTGAAAATTTGAATTTGGAATCGTTTCGGAGCCGCGGGTCATATTGTATCCTGTCGTGTGTTTAAAATACGTCGTAAAACGTTCTCGCTAAATTAATTTAAATGCAAACAATATACTCTGGAGCTTACGCCGGCTTTAGCAAGATATTTTGTTTGATATGCGCTGCGGGAATACTTGCGAACTTTATTCAGAAAAATGTCGGAAACTTCGCAACTGGAGCGTGTCGAATTTCCCCCTTGGATTTTGTTGTAGGCATGTATCGCTTTGAAAACACGAAATTTTGTTAAAACTTGTAACTTTATATTTGCTAAGCAACATTCATCAACAACTCCAAAAATGAAAATTTTATTCGCGTTGTTAGTTAGTTCCTGAACGCGGGTAATTTAACAAAAGGGGCGCACTGTGGCGTATGTAAGTCAGCGGAGGCAGGCGCAGTGTTGCCAGCCACACAGCCACATTTCTGCGGGTTTGGATTCTCGGAGTTTTCTAAAAAGCACCCCGAATTCAGCAGAGTTAGATCGCGCTTGCCGCACTCTGCCCCGCTACTTTTAACTACATTATAGTAGTTGTGAGCTAAAGGCGCTTCTCACACGTTCTACACAAAATTGCTGTTTTACATTGGCGACAAGTAAATGACATGTAGCATGTACCACGATGACATGTGGCGGTCATTGCAATTTCAAACGACTTCAGTCGTGAATGAACCTGGACCGGAAAAAGACTACAAAATCGTGCAGTCAGAATCACCCGAATTTGTGAGCCAAAGAGTATGTGTCGTGGTGTAGTCGATCCAGCCAAGCGCATGTGATACCCATACGAAACCCTCTGTGGCACTTGTAGTATATTTGAAGACAGAAAATTTAATCAATAGCAAAAAAACGCTATCTAGACTTCAATGGGTCGTTTGTCGCTTCAGGGCACCATACTTAAGAAAATGAAACATGGCATAGAATTAATGTTATGGACTTGGGTAGGTACTACAGACATGACAAAGACACGTGCTGTATGAAAATTTAGCAAATCCTTTTTAGTGCTTGATTAAAAGGATTTCCTTTAAACCAAGCACATCAGTGTCCAAAGCGTTTCTAAAATCGGTTCACACAACATGTGCACCTTAAAAAAAGATTAAATATAAAATAAATTTAAAATGTTCTGCAAGGATTTCCTTTAAATCAAGCACATCAGTGTCCAAAGCGTTTCTAAAATCCGTTCACACAACATGTGCACCTAAGGGCGACTCAGTGCGACCGTCTGGTTGTGTAGTGAACATACAGACATGTAAGTACGTGAGTGGATTGCATCTAGCTCCTTTAATGTACTGCTTAGAGCGAGAAAACTTTCAGAGTATGCCTTGAGAGTGAAAAAATCATCGCTGTATGAGACAATTTAAGACGTGTTAATTGAAGGATTAAGCCGTTTGTGTTTTGTGAAGTTACTTTAATTTGCTACATTCGAACCCAATCTTTACTTGTGAGTGTCGTAAAATTTCCTGAAGCATAAATAGGTACAATATTGGTAACAGCGATCTTTATGAATGCCTGTAATAATTTACTAAGGAAGGCTGATGTCGAGCAAGAGGTATATTGTTGTCTGTTGATGATGGTGTTAAATATCTGAAACTATTTTTGTACCTTCAGTCATTGTCAAGTATCTTTCATTTAAACATTTTACTTGCTCTCGTTCCTTTATGCACGACGATGCATTTTAGAGGGTGACAGCGACCAGCATACCAAGTATTTGAGGTGCTTGCACTGCCTTTCCTTGAGTCTAATTAAAAACTAAAAAAATAAGTTATATCGCTTAATATGCAAATTTCGCGCGCGCAAGGTCTTTTATTTTGTTCTGTGGCAAGGTATGAGTATGAGACTAGTTAATGTGCCTTCAGTTTTGTGTAGAATTCCTGGTCTTTTAGATTCTCTGATCCTTCTTTATGCACGACGATGCATTTTGGAGGGTGACAGTGACCAGCATGCCAAGTGTTTGAGGTGCTTGCACTGCCTTTGCTTGAAGTCTATTCATTGACTAAAAAAGCAAGTTATTTTGTTTTGCAACTTTATTTTCAGCGCAAGTTATGAGACCAGTTTATGTGACTTCAGTTTTGTGTAGTATTCCTGGTCTTTTAGATTCTCTGATCCTTCTTTATGCACGACGTTGCATTTTGGAGGGCGACAGTGACCAGCATGCCAAGTGTTTTCGTTAGTCATTGCCTCGTCATGTTTGTGGTGCTTACACTGGTTGTGCTTCAAGTCTGTTCAAATATTTGCAGTCAGCGATATGGTACCTAGTAGAAGTGTTTTCGAAGTTCAAAGGAAACATTTATGTGATCGACGTTATTAAGCTTTGTTATAAGAAGACACCTACAGACAAGTTTTGCAAGATGATTCTCCTAGTCAAAAAATCAATTTCTCTAAAAGTGCTGTTGCGATGGCAACAAGCAGCATTATTTCCTGTAGGGCATCTCTGAAATCAGAAAAGTAGTCTTGTCTCTTGGTATACACAAATTAGAAATTTACTAATTTTTCCATGGAGTTTCCATTTTTGAATTGTAGTTCCGGGCGCCATCTTCCAATATGTGGTATTGGTGAGTACTGGGTAAAAATAACCTGCTGTAACAATTCATAAATAATATAAGAAAATAACTGACAATGAAAATATAGCATTTAATTTTCTTTTCAAAGGCATAAAATACTTGATACCTCGCATCCTGCCAGTATCTTTATTATTTACGTCTTTCTTCGTTTTAATATCGCTTCGTTTCCGCTCCCACCTCGCTGAATCTAGTCGTTCACTGATTAGGCCTGCTGCTGATAAGACCAAGTGACTCCACATTGCAACTTTTCATTTTACCTACAGAACCTGTCACAATTACGAGTACATTATTTTACAAATACATATTTCAACACCATATAGTGTGTGAATTATAATGATAACATTACCTACCTATTTTGTTTAAATCCGTTTAAATGAGGACTGTACAGTCAACCTCAGGCCTGGTTAGGCAGTTTAGAATTTGAACCGTTGTTAATTTCTTACATCGCGCGCATAAGATTTGAATTTGGCAATTCGTGTATCATATCGAACGTAAAATTTGATTTTTGATAAATCCAATTTGATAAATCAGCTTTGCTTGATTTTGTCCTCCTCTTCCACCACGTGTCGTAATCCTTATTACTTTGGGTGTGATTCCCTCGATGGGAAATTATTTTCTCATTCATGATTTCACGATAATTCACTGATTTTGCCGGTCTTTGTGAGGCCCAGTAGAGCCTAGGTTAAATGCAAAATAACAAATTGGACCCACTGGGTCAAATTAGCAGTGGGTATAATAAGGTGTACGACTTGTTAAATCGATTTATGTATTGTAAAAAGCAACCTATTTCCTCGTAACCGATGAATCAGCTAAAGCTATTGGTTACTTCAGTCGAGTTAATTACTACCTAGAGGTTGATTCACCTCGCCTACCATTAACAAGAGTTGTGAAATGAACCAAATAGGAGTACCTTCTCGTAACTTTTCTAATAATAATGTAACGACTAGATTCACGCCCGCTGTTTTATTCGCAGTTTGTTTTCAATTTTTCCCACGGTAAGAATACTTTAGTTTTTTTAGTTAATTTAATTCAGTCTGCGTACCAAATTTCATCCAAATCCGTCAAGCCGTTTGTGCATGAATAGGTAACAGACATATTTACAAAAACACACACACCATACTTTCGGGTTACCTATATTTATCATTTGATAGAGTTTACCTAATTTTTATTTAGGTACCTAGCCCTGTGGTCGTGTCGTGGGTGTAAAACTAGAAAATAGGAAAATAGTTATAATACGTTTTGATTTTCAAGTACGCATAGTGATAACTTATCATAAATACGAGTAATATTCATAGTAGGTAATCAATCACATTAAACCAAATATGCTTATATTATAATCCAAAACAATTTTCGTCTCAATCAAATTACAGTAACAACGTTATAGTCAACAAACTATTGTAATAAATAATAATTCAGTAATTTATCATTGAGTGTAATGTCAAATAAGGCGGGAATCACAAGTACCGTCCGTTGATGCGCTATTATAGCGCTGCGTTACGGATACGTTAAAAATATGATTTATGTCAAAAGATTTGTCAGAAATTTTATCCGCTAGTACCTATCGCTCAACCTCGCACAACGCTGCTTCGACGGATGCGTCAGTCAAATCGTTTGCCATATACCGAAGGTACTTATTTGTATAGAAATTAAGTGGAAAGGTTTTGGCCAAGGTACATTGAAGACAAATGTGGGAGTTTTTGGTGTTTAAACATTTAGCAAAGTCATCCAAGATATTTTATAACATATTTTATCTTTGAATCAAATTTATTTTTCCTAGTCGTCATTTAACTAGATACGCGATTATATTTTATGCACTTATTTGACATCCTACCTACAACTGAGTACAAGATATACTCGGTCAGGGGTAAGAGTAACCGCAGGATGGGCCTCTCATACATGGATTATCTATTTTATCAAATATTTTCTATACTAGATGGGCTAGGACCCTGAATATTTTTTTTTATTTTAAAAGCTATACTCTAGTGAGCCCATTTATATGCATTTCGTTGCTGGCGATTCTGGGTTTTTGTTGTATGAATATCTAGCCAAGTTATTTGTACTGTCACGCAGCGCTACATACCGCAATAAAGTTTCATGTGATCCCCACCTACTACGAGAAGCATTAACAATGCATTTGCCAGGTATTAAGTAATTACTTTCATGTGCAATTTGCCCTGATTATGCTCAGTACTTAGTGTCACAGAAACTTGAATGAATGGATAAGATACCTGCATTTGTAATAATACAAAAGCAACGTGAAAATTATGTTGTGAAAATAATGGTACTGAAAATGTAATAAGTATGAGCGATGATGTGAGTGGTGGTGGCGACGCATGATCGTTTTTTATTCGAGAGAATGTGAATATTTTTATTGAAGCTACCAAGCTGTAGCCAATATTAGAGTAGGTATCAGCAATATGCCTAACTACGAGTAGGTAGGGTTTTTTGCAGGCTATCTTAGCTAAATTTCGCGTTTGGCCTCCTTCGTCAGCCGCATAGTACCTACCTACTTTTTAGTAATTAAGTAAGTACCTGAATAGTATACTACTACTACTGTAACTGTACTAGAATAGTTCTTTTAAGAAACTTCGTAGTATTCGAAAATACCAAAATAACAAAAACGAAATAGTGAGAAATTACCTACACATTTATTCTAAAGTTAACACGATTATGTTCACATCGAGATACTACCAGCAACTACACAGTCAATTACTCAGATCTAATTGTGACTAAATTAATAAAGCTATTGCTGTTACGTCGAATACACTTTACATTTCCTGTTACTATATCAAATAATCACTTATCATGAAGATTATGATTATATTCAAGACAAAAATACCCACTTCTAACTAAATTAAAAATATTACTGTGTATCTGATACTTGTAAAAAATGTAAAAAAATATTTGAAGGCGTCATCTTCTTCCAGGCTTCATCAGGTCGTTGGACGACTTGGTGTCCCACTCGAAGAAGAAGACTTAGACTTACATAGACCGAAATCTGAAAACGTTGCTCTCTTACAAATTAGTATAATCGGCGATCACGTATTTTGTAGGGAGGTTTAAATATTTTCTTTCATATTTATTTCGCGCTATGATACTATTGATACTCGAGGAAAGTTGTTCAGTTTTGTGGATAGGTTAACTTTTTAAAGTACAATGGGGACAGGAACAGTAGATATTAAATTATTTCAAAGTTAAGTTGTAAATAGATTGTTCTAGTCGAATGGCTTTGTAAGTTCCTCAAAAGAAACTAAACTTCATTAAAGGCTATCTGTCTTCTGTGTGTCTTGTAAACTTGGAAATGTACGATCGCCCGAAGGCTTTGTCCTTCCTCTGTGAAACCTTAAGGCGGTTTTCACTTGAACCGCAAAGTATTGCGTTATTTTGCCGATCCAAATTCAGTATTATGCTCATCCGGTTGCATCAATTTGAACAGAAGCACAACGCGGCATGTCATAGCACGCAAGTTCACGCAACGACGCATTGCCGTGTTCTCATTTGCTTGCTGGTTTTCAAAAACCGCAAAAGCTTGCGGTGCGTATGTGGTCTTTGTAAAGGTCTAATAATAGAATATGTAGTCCGCATAACCAACTCTAAGAAATAGGTTAAATTGTAAATTGTGTGCCTATGTCGGAGCGTTCAGTTCGACTGTACGTTTCACAACTACCACAGCAGTACGTCTGCAGCAATCGCCATTGTACAGTCAGACTCATAATTTAGTAAGTAGGTACTACTATGATATCGAATATCTTATACAACCTCCCATACAAAATTCACCATCAGCTGACTGACTTTGTATGGGAGGTAGGAAAATTTTTTTCGTTTCCCACCATTGGCTCCATAGTAAAAGTTGTTCAGTTTCATGGTCTGAGCACGCCTGCAAAGTTTTCGTTACAACGTCCCTAACACCCCGTCCGTATAGAGTGAAATATTACTAGTGAGCGATAATGAATCGGGTTGGTGATTATGAACAACTTTCCCCAAGAAACAAGTGAAAACCTTTAAAAAAAATCTAATGTCCCATACAAAACTGGCGATCAGCTGATTTGAGTTACTAAGGGAGACCCAATTTATTTTTCATATTTCGAGCTATGTACCAGCCGGTTTAAGTTTTCGCTATCGGTATCACTAGGAAAATTGTACCCTATAGATGTTGAACTAGGTATCAGTAAAATTGAATATTAAGCTATTGATATACCTAGAACTTACGATTGTTACAGCTGTAGTATTTTGTAGGACGTTTAATTGAAGTTACCTGAAACAGAAAACAACATAATTATTAACAATTAAAGTAGTATCACCCATTAAACACATTTGAATTGAATCTAGCAGCATAAATTATCTTTGTCAAAGTTTATTTAATAGACAAAATGATTCATAATGAGCTTGAAAATTAAATTCGTTGGTATTCCGCAGAGTTTTGAGCATGCATTTTTAGGATACCATGCTTTTTCGCCGTGTGGTGCCGGCTTAGAATAGCATCACCCCATATCTTTCCCGGGGGTTGCCACAAAAACCCACTTAAGAATTTGAGAGTTGATGTGTTTTTAGGCGACACTCTGACAACCTGTCCCTATGGTGATACACATTCTTCTTTCTCGACTCTCAAACTTTTAACAGACTTGGTGTAAATGGCCGTTTTTTCAGCTGTTTACGCTCTGCCCACGCAAAGATTATAGTCGTGGTGTAGGTATATATGTCGCAGGAATGTAGCGAAATCCGGTAATTCGCGAAATCCCTAGGCCCTTCGCGAAGAGCCGGATAATAGCGAAATGCATCGATTTATACGCACATTTCCCGGAAATCTGCGAATTCGTTATTTGCATGGACATAAATCTAGGAAAACTGCGTATAAGGCGACACGCGGCTACGAAGTCGCCTACGCACCTGCTACGAAAGGTTCCATATGCTGATCAGGTGGTTCAGCCTGCAATTGCCTACTCATTCATGACCATGACCATGCCTAGACTATGACCATGACCATGACCATGACCATGACCATTACCATGACCATTACCATGACCATTACCATGACCATTACCATGACCATTACCATGACCATTACCATGACCATTACCATGGTCATCTAGGCATGGTCATGGTCATGGTCATGGTAATGTTCATGGTAATGGTCATGGTAATGGTCTTGGTAATTACCATGGTCATGGTCATGGTAATGTTCATGGTAATGGTCATGGTAATGGTCTTGGTAATGGTCATGGTAATGGTCATGGTAATGTTCATGGTAATGGTCATGGTAATGGTCTTGGTAATGGTCATGGTAATGGTCATGGTAATGGTCATGGTAATGGTCATGGTAATGGTCATGGTAATGGTCATGGTAATTGTCATGGTAATGGTCTTGGTAATGGTCATGGTAATGGTCATGGTCATGGTCATGGTAATGTTCATGGTAATGGTCATGGTAATGGTCTTGGTAATGGTCATGGTAATGGTCATAGTCATGGTCATGGTCATGGTCATGGTCATAGTCTAGGCATGGTCATGGTCATGAATGAGTAGGCAATTGCAGGCTGAACCACCTGATCAGCATATGGAACCTTTCGTAGCAGGTGCGTAGGCGGCTTCGTAGCCGCGTGTCGCCTTATACGCAGTTTTCCTGGATTTATGTCCATGCAAATAACGAATTCGCAGATTTCCGGGAAATGTGCGTATAAATAGATGCATTTCGCTATTATCCGGCTCTTCGCGAAGGGCCTAGGGCTTTCGCGAATTACCGGATTTCGCTACATTCCTGCGACATATATATGTCGGTGTATAATGTCGAATTTATCGTACCTATTCTGCTGAGAGTTTTGAGCATGCATTTTAGGTTACCATTCTTTTTTACAATTTACCTCCAACTGTACCTTAGGCACGCACTCTCACTAGGGTGTATGGGTAAGCGAGAAAGCGTATCTCAAGTGGCAAGTGGCACCGCGGTACACAAACGTAGGTACACTCCACCAAGTGCAGATGTGTAAGTGACTTTCCAGCCACTTGCCTACTCGAGTGCCACGGATTGGTAAACTTTAGAGTACAAATGCTACATCAAACCTGTACCTCAGATGAAAAAAAAGGTTTCCACGAAATGCATCGGCAATTCAATCATAAAATTGCGGTAAAATCACTAAATTTTAAAAGGTACGAAATGTTACAACTTGCGAAGAAAATCTTTGACATCATATTCGTAGAATCCGAAATGACGAATGAACTGTATAGGAATAGGTATAACTAAACATTCGTACGATACTAAATTCAAACGTTTCGAACCTTACACTGGTATGTGGATTGACGAAAACAAAACAACCGAGCTTACCTACGTAAATAAAACAGTCCGCATGAACGCTATTCACCCAAGCGACAAATTCTGTTTTGTTAGTGTCACTTTCCGCATATTTTTTGTGGAATTTAGAATATAAAAGCGTCAGAGTGAAATTGGCTCGGGCTTAAAATTTCACAGGCTGAGCGCGTCAATAGCAGAAACGTTTGCAGCGAGCAGTGGACCTAATTGACAGCGTCCAACTCGACGACATGTCAGTCCCCGAGAATTGGCTAGTTTTAGACATAGTTGGACTCACGAACTGGTTCTACAGGACCTATTTTAATTTGGACCCGTTAAAACAAAAAAATAATTGTGCTTACGACGACGACACACGCTTTTAAATTGGGTTTGGTTGAACCTACTTTTTGATTTGGTTCAAAGTCTACCGTACCTACCTCATAATTAGAGGTGGGTGTTACAAACCGTAAATAGTTTCAAAAACTATGTATTGGAGCAATAACGACATTCCGGTATTGCGTATTCCAAAAACTATTTATCGGGCGAAACTATTTATCGGCACGGTACGGCAACAGTCGGTGGTACTTGGTGCGGGCGACGAGTGTGCAATGCGATACCAGCTGTACTTGCTAAGTGACTCTTACCTATACCATAACTGTAACTAGATATCTGGCTAGATGATGACGATGATGATGATGATGATGATGATAGATGTATGATGATGATGATGATGAATGATGGATGATGATGTAGATGATGATGATGGATGATGATGATGGAAGACGATGATATCGGCGATGATGGATGATCGACCGTCTCGAAGCGCTGAATTATTTGCGAATTAGGCCCAATACGAATTTTATCTTTATTACTTACGAAATAGATACTGTTAATATTGAAAAAACCATGAATAAACACATCAGGTTTAGGTACTCAAAAGTCACAGGTATTGCAATAACGCGAAACCGCTGAAAACGGGAAACCGCCCCAATATCAATACCGCTTCTGGTATTTACAATACATAGTTTTTAAAATAAATAGTTTCAAAACCCGTTATCGGTTACTGATAAACAGTTTCGTTTCGGTATTGCAAAAACGCGTACCGACCCACCTCTACTCATAATACATTTCTGAATAACTGCCAGCCTAGCTTGTTCTTACAAAATTTCCATACATCCATTAAGAGCGCATTCAATTTTTTCTAGCAAATTTGCAAATATTGGCTTTATAAACATGCGAGTTTCTCGAAAACCGTTATGTAAAATTAATATGTTACTTGTACATATAATCAAGCATATCTTCATCTAAAAAATGTACAATGTAAATATTAACATTTTGGTTTTAAACATGTTACAAACAGCGATATCTAAAGCGACAAAACCAAAATTCAGGAAAAGACCTCAAATCAAGCGTGAGTTTTGGAGTTTTGGTTCACTGTAAAAAAATATCAATTATACAAAAAAATAGAGTATTTATTTGAGAACAAAGTCTACAGTGAACATTTTACAATTTTATTCAGAAATATAGAATAATACCACGTTTTTATTTACGAATTTTTGCAAAATAATGCGCCATTATAACAGCTTCTATATGAATAAATAACAGTTGTAAAGATTTAAAAAACATATATGTTATTTAAGAAGATGTACTTAATGTAATTGCAGAAAAATATATTTATTTTTGTTCATAATATCACTGTAAAAAATATTCAAACATTCCCATGTTTTTCGCAAAACGACGCTCCGAGCGGTCTGGCAGGGAAAATTGTATGGGCTTCGTGAAAACCTCTATAGCGGCCTTAACAATAATTTATCTTCGCATTACGCAAATTCTTTGGTATTAACTTCTTTATACGTTTGAAACCGTAATCCGTTTAAGGGGATTGTGGTAACAAGCGAATGCACGAAGCAGCTTGAGCCCACGAGACTGGGAAATTAGTAGAGTCTTGCTACATGTCCTCCCCTCCCCCCACGCCTCCTTACATAACCCCCCTCCTCCTGGCACGTGAGCCCCCTTCCTGCTTACAAGTGACAATCTGCAAGGAAGTGTCTCGACGTCTTATATCTTGGCAACGTTGACTTATAAATGCTAATGACTCCGAGTGGTTGTGTCAAACTCTTTGCGGAATACACCCACTGTGACGGGTTTTCGCAACGGAAAATAATATATCCGACAAGACAAAAGAAAAGCCAACTGAAATATTGCCAGAGCTCACAAAATTAGATTGTGACGGCCAGAAGCTGATTGATATCAAATGGCTCGTGTTTTTCAAGGCGGAATAACAGAATTACGGAAAAGTGTGCCACAAATTTGTTCGGGAGCCGCGGAGCAAACTGCGAAACAATTACTTCTGTTGGCATAGTCAATAACAATAGCATTTATCGAATTACGTAGCCGATACTGAGGGAGGAAACAAAATTGACAAAGTAAGCAAAAGGCTTTCAAAGCCGGCTCGCGTGTGCGACGTGTTTGCATCAGTAATTTGTTTGTTGGCGGCACACGGCTGGCTACATTAATGGATCTTCGCCTCGCACGCGAGACGACTTCCACACTCGCTCTGAACAGCATTAAAGGCAAAAATTCCTTATCCGTTGCTGTTTTGCTCCTTTTAAGACACAGGCGCTGCCGCAAGGGACCAGTCATGAATACTAAAATCACCAATCGATGTTGCCGTCGTCTTTTTTTGCACGAGAAAGGCTAACATGCCACTCACTGCCCGCACCCGGGTTATCTCTAACGTCTTTTTTTGAAACAAAGTTTGCGTCGTAAATTCAATTTATACTACACACAGGAGGTATAAAAAAGTAAAAATGTATGTGCCTCTTCCACGCAATGTTTCTACTTGTTTCTACTTCGCTGAAAAATACATTTTATGAAAGCCAAGTGCCATCTAACATGTTAGCTGTCGTTTTTAGATCGCTGTAAAGACATTTTACCCAATGCAGATTTTTAATGTTAATAATAGACTAGAGCAAACAAATAAATAAAAATGACCGTGATTGAATACACCTGTGTCTATAGATAAAAGAGTCTCTTTGAGCTCACCGGAGATGAATAACACTCGCGTGAAATTAGTCTAAGTGCCAATAGGATAACCATGTAGGTAAGTAAGAAAATAGGAACACAAATAAAATTTCCTAAAATAGTCAAACGAAAATGGGATCAGTCTAGGTAAGTAAATAATAAATCACTTTTCGAGCTTAATCCGGATTTGGTCGAAGTCAGAGCGGCAGAGGACAGAATCAGCGATAATCTAAAACCGTAGTCGATAGTTCAAAAACCACAATTCTATTGTACCTTAGGGTAGCCAAACTTTAAAGCTAACATTTTGATGAACTCATCGGGAAAATATATGTATAATAGGTACCTACAGAGGTAAAAAAATAGATTCATTGATGCTAAACAGTGCAAAGATAGGTATTGTAGAATATTATCCTATTACAATCATTATATCTTTTTAAAGCAGACACATGGCATCAAATATTGTTCTATTGCTAGATTCGTTTGAAATAACACCGATATGGGTTTGAAATGCGTTTGAAAAAGACCAGACCGTATTCTGTTTTATCTGGAGACATGGCTACCCTATACGAACCAAACCAACTTCGGTCTCACCGATATTTACAGTCGCGAAGTTTGCTCAAAGAGCAAAGTAAATTATTAAACTTGTTTTTGTGGTGAGGAACTGTGAACGATGAGTTTCAATCTTCATAATCTTCTTATTGATAGGCAGAACTCTTATGAACTGTTTATTGAGAGCAGCTTTGAGGGACGAATGGCGTCGTATTATCAAACTGAACACTCAACAGAATGCACACACAATTACCTGCCACATGATGACTACGATCTCTCTGTGAAGATACAGCTAGAAGAAGACCAACAAGAAGACCAACTAACTATACCCGAAGAGGATCAGTTCTTCTTACGAAAGTAACGTATTAGCCTAATGATTTCGAAGATTTTATACATTTTAAATGAATACGATTCCTACTTGTGTTGTCTCTACATTAAGCTAGGTAAACTGTCTGTCTGACTGCCGTCCTTAAATCTGTGCCTCTATTCAAACTTATGCAAATTGCAATTTGGTCTCAGTCGGCCTTCCATTTCTCCCAAATTATCTCGCTAAAATTGTTACCTGCCTTTTCAGCTCTAGCCGTATACGTTTTGAAGCTATACGAAGCTGAAAGGTGGACTTGGTTGGAATAGATTTCTATTTTCAATTGAATTTTCTGTATCATCACATTAAAAAACATCGGAGCAAAGGAACGCTGTCTTTTAAAGGCCATAGAACACCGAAGATGAAAGATGATTGACCACTTCCTACGACACAAAAACTTCTTAAACATCATCTTTGATGGGAAAGTAGAAGCAAAGAGAGGCAGTGGTAGATAGATATAGACGCACTTACTTTACCCAGATATAAAAAAAGTTAATGTCTTGTCGTATCAGGAGGTTAAAAGAGAAGAGGGAAAATGGAATTACTCCACCGATAAGAGTTTGAATCTAAAATCTGAAGAAGAAAAGAAAAGCACATCCCGATCTTATTTCATATCCATTATCATATCAGCCAGTCATCAGCTAAACTTAGGCCTCCTCCAGGGAATGCCATAAGGTACATCTCCTATTTTTGCCATCCAGCTAAAACCAACTCGTGACCTTTTACTAACCCGAAACGATGAATACAGGAAGTGATCTTTGATAAACATTTATCAAACTCAGTGATGTTTACTTTCTATCCACCCACACTTATCTATGCTTAGACATGTAATAGCTATACATCAGTGTAAGTTGCTCATAATTGGTTTAAGTTACCACAACAACAAAACTTTACTTATTAGCTGCTATATCCCGAAGTGTTTGTTCAGGCTGGTCCAGCAGGCGTGATATAATAAGTGTGTGCATAATAAAGGGTGTAAAAAATAAGAACTGTGAAAATAATGAAGTAGGTACTACCATATTTCAAAACTGGACAAAGATTTTTCCTGAAGAATACCTGAATCTTTTTAAACATGGAAATCGCATTATCTATCTTTTTGGTTCGGTCAGTACAAATGCTTGTACCAGAGTGAAGTCTATCAGATTATTTGCAATATTTACTTTAATATAAGTGGTGTAGTATCTACTTAGTAGTTAGTCTCCTCACACCCTATATAAAGGTTTTTAAGTGTATAAGACAAGCCACGACGTATTTTCCGTGGCGTACAAGGCACGGAGCATGGAACAAGGCAAGCCGTTTAATTGGCACGCCACGCCACGGAGATAACCAGGGACCAGTGTTGCCAGATTGCTAGGCCGATTTTTGACAATATGACCCTTTAAAGGAGGTAGTTTTTTTTAAAGTGGTAAGTGGTCAAGAGAGCGTATCCCAGAGGCCTTAGTGATAGATATTTGTATCGCTTGTGTTGGTCTCGTTTCACAGTTTTTTTTCTAGATTTACCATGTACCTACAATCCTTTCTCGGTAAATATATACAACAAATCCGCATTTCAAATTATACTGCATGCAATGCTCTAAAAAAAGTGTATCGCCTTGACAGTCCAAAAAAGTATAAAGATAGTGTTATTCATCGCCAAAAGAGATAGTATTCCTTTTTTTTTGGAAATGCAAAATTTTCCACCGCAGGCAGGATCTGAACCTGCGACCTTTGGCATCTGTACTGGGCTACCGCGGTTCTAATCGAGCCTGCGAATTTAGCAAGTATATCTTGTCCACTAACGCGTGGGTCCATCTACCGCGATAGTTTTTGCAAATTCCAAGCGACTAATTCATTCTTTGCAGATTGAATGTAGTCAAAGCGATGAAAACCCACGATAAATTAAATACCAAATTTTAAAACACTTCTCGTGTTAGGTACACAATTTTTGGAAAACTTGCAAAATTTTCCTCCGTTAGAACTGCGTCCGCTGCCAGACGACTGGCAACACTGCCAGGACAGGAACATGGAAGTTACCGTCCCCGCCACACTTACTTTATTGTGTCAACGTGCCCCAGTATTTTTAGCTCCAACTTTGTCGGAAAGTGGCTCAGTAAGGATTAAATTTTATAAGTACAAAGTGAGAACGAAGGTGGGCAAGACAGTTTCAAAGTTTGCTAGTTTGAAATAGTGTCGGTGTTGCAACAACTTCATATTTTTAATTACAACCTGCAGCCGTTGTACTTACCCTCCTAAAAGCATTCACATCATCGAGGACTACACAAAGTCGAAAACTCAATCATTCTAACAAACAAAAGGTAAGATTTTCATTCGTTTTCTCTCCGTCAATATAATATTCAACGGTCCTCCAAACTCACCGGTTAATGTTACGAAACTCAATTTGTAAATTTTGTTTTGAATCCCAAGTAAGATTTAAGCCCCGAAACCTTACAAGTACCAAATCCGAGTACATAAATCGTGGATCTTGTTTAAATCCCCACTGATAAAGCGATATTGCGTCCCTAATAATAAAACCATTAGGTTTGTACGTCTTTGTGTCACCAGTAAACACCCAGGACTATAAATCCGTCAAGCTGACTTGCTCATTCGCTTCTTGCCTCATTTCAGCTTCAACGAACGAGCGACACAAGCGACGCCAGGGGTGGGCCAAATACAAATTATGATACAAGAGCAAATTACCTACTTACTCGACGAAGAACTTTGGGAGATACGAGTTTATGGAACAACTTGATTTTCGGTAAAACAAAGTGTACGATTTGATAATAATTTGAACGTACTTTTTCGAACTTGTGGACTTATTTCTGACAAACCTTGTATAAGGACGCAGTAAGTAGTGAGTAGGTACGTACCTATATAAAACGTTATAGATGAGATAAAGAATGTCCCCCACTAAGTAGGTATAAGATACTTTGCTATCGACCCTAATTATTTCAAAGTACGATGCTAAGATCTGACGTGTTGAAAGAGTTATCGTATTTAATTTGGTTTCTTGAAACAAATATTTCTATAAATATGACAGATGTTTGCAGTTTGAGTAATGCTGTTGACAGAATAATTTGGAACCGAGAGCTATTTTGCCAGAATTTTTTAATCAAAGCAAATATCTGGAACAATATTATCAAAGATATTTTAGCTACTTGCAAACGTTGCCATCAAATTGACAAAACTGAGTCGAGGAACCAAAGGGTTAATAATGAGAAAAAGTATTTCTGAGAAAAAGGCCAGTAACTTCATTACGAAGCTAGTTTTGTACACATTAATAAGCTTTGGACTTTCTGATGAATAGAGGGCAGCTAAACACGAGCTTTAAGCTCGCTAAGACCTGTACGAAGACCCCTTCCAAAGTCATAGATAGAATGGAAAAAAAGAACATTATACGAGCGTTCATAATACAACAAGATATTTGCTTTAATGTTGACTGGCAAATTTTTGGTTGTGCGAAGACCAAAACAAAAGACCTGAAAGATAATAACAGATATTTGCAGTTTTACCTTACCTACATAGATAAATGGAAAAACATATACGAGTATTTATAATTCCTAGCTGCCAATTCCGAACAAGTTGCCGAGTGCCGAGTGCCGACTGTGTGGTGACTAGTGGACAGCCTAACACGAATGCTCAAGGCTCGTTATTTATTCACAGGCATGGCAGTCAAACGGCAAAGCGTGCGCTGCGGTTCCAGCCTAAGTGGGAAACTTTGCACTGATTTAATAAGCAAGTGCACCCAACTCGAACATGCGATGCCATCGTTTCGTACTAAAGCCTTACAGCTGAAATTAATGTGAGAAGCCCATTGTTTTAATTACCTGCTAATGTTTTTAACAATTTTAAAATAGATGGGTCGGGAAAATGGGTGATTAAAAATTTAAGAAGGAAAAATCTGTAATCAATTTGGAATTCTTATCTGATTTTGAGATTACGAGGAATTTAGGTATTTTTGTTAAAAAAGCAACAAAAATATGTTGAAAATGAAAAGCTGCAAAGGATTAAAATCTGAACATTAAAAAAAATGTTACACCATTCCCCATACATCTTTAACCATCAACTCCACCTGGCTTGAATACGTGACCGTTTCGACCGGCGTTAACAAAGTCGGCAACTCAGTAAAAACGCGAAAGGTTTAGTGGGAACATTCAGATGTCACGATCAAAATAAAATATGTGTGTGGAGTAAGAGTTCCGTACGCCCTAAATATTCCATTGTTGAACATAGGAACGTAAAATCTGTGCCAAGACGGTGATTACTCAGCCAGGCAATGGATGGGTAGATGGCGCTAAGAAACAAGGAAAGTTGCCAACGAGCACTCGTAAAGCTGTTGTACTAATAAGAAACTATAAAGCCATATGGCATAATTATTTATTCAATAAACTTAATCAAATTTCAAATCAAAGCTAGACTAGATTATGTGAGTAATTTAAGGCCATTATTCTCAGTAACTTTTGAATTAATAAATAAACTAGTAGATTTTATACTCTAAACTCTAAACAAACATCAACACTCTATCGACTATTTTCAATAAGCGCAAGAACATTGCTGTTACATTGTTTCAAAATGAAGAGATAATGAAACTTCGTCAGAATGCCAAACAGTTGCTGGAAGCACCTACCGTTGCGCTTTGTAATTTCTCTGCCCTGTCTCTCGGAGCCCAATCTCTCAAACACTTGCTCTCAATTAAAAATTATTGCATCTGCAAACTTGCTCCGCTCCTAAAATTAACTTTACAAGAATTTCTGACAACCTTTTGTGCAAAGTTGAATTTTAAATTTCAAAACACTCTTTCTGCCAATATTAATAACACAAATTATAATGTTGACTGATGTAACGTTTCCCAGGAAATTAAAAAAGTTAAACATTTTGACGAAGGGGCTTTCTAATCAGATAAGATAAGAACTACTTTTGAAGTTTGATTAAAACCGGGCTCCCCTTTTATAGATATCGGTAAACCAATTTCAATGAGTCATTGTCAATTTTAATAAGCCAAGAAGTGCCTGCGGTGCAATATGATCTTTCTCGAGGATTTATTCAAGAGCGTCAAATTTCGAATAAATCCGCTGCTATGGGTCCAGAGCACAACAATAGTTTTTTAGTTTCTTTCACGAACTAAATACTCCATTGTGATGCAACCAGCGACAGTAAATCTCTGGACTTAAATGCGGCAATTATTTAGAGAAGGCAGGCAAAGAGGCTCATTGTGCGTACCTCAGCTCGACCGCTCATTTTGTGGAGCTCACTAAATTTGGATTTTCATGCCTTGTCATCCAACATGAGTGTTTTAATGCGGTCACTATTATTTATATCTAATAACATGTTACCACATTCCAAACCACAATAAGTAGGGTTCTTTGTACACTTTTTTGTCAACTTGAAATTTTAGATGGGGAAATTTGAAAAAGCTTCGTTAATAGAATCGGATATTTCCCCTCTAATATCTGTATAAGATAAAACTGCAACAAGAGAAACGCTTCGTCCAAGAACGGAGAGTTTACTTGCCAATATTAAACGAAAGAAACTAAAAAAAGTGAGTTCAGATCTCGTCTCAGAGATGTTTATCGCATTAATATAATACAGCATTAAGATTACAATAGGTCGGCTCAAGAGAGGTCCAATATAAGAAGCTCAGAGGCCCCGCGTGCTTTGTTGTGAAAATAACTTTATGCCTCAGATAGCAGGAATAGTACAAAAGCAAGCATGGCTTTCAATAAAGCCAATGGACCTTCTATGAGATATACTTTTGTCGTTCATTTCCTTTGTGCAAATAATGCAATAATATTCAAGCCTTTCTATTCGGATTTGATATCATGTATGGTGTGCCATTCCATTCGGAACACAAGCATTCAAAATACAAAGTGCAAGGTGTCCGTTTATAGAAATCCCGGTAATAAAACGCCTCACCTCACAGCTTGCATTGTTTGACTCTAAAGGTCGTGATTGCGCAAACAGAATACCTATCACTAACACCAGCAGTAATATGAATTAGTCGCACGTCTTTAAACTAAATGTTCACTGACATAATATTGTACCAGCCAGACATTACTCATACAGAAACATAAAGCAGTAGCACGCGAATGGCAAATACGCATAAGGCAACTCGAGCCTGGCACTAAACTGATAGCCATCAAAGTAGGTACCCCTCCCTACGATACTTTCTACTTTATGCCCTCATAAGAACGCTTAGTTTTGTTTGACAATAATGTTGGGTGGACCAAGGTACCTCACAAGTTCCGCAATTACAAATAAGTTATTGCGACCAACCCCTTTATAGATGTTTAAGCTTATCTGTGGATCCGCGGCATTGTGCTTTCCATGTTCTTATTTGGTTGAATCAAATGTCCATGTTTGTTAAAGACCTCTGAATGGCCAAGACATAACGGGCCAATGCAGATATTTGGTCAAATATCACAGATAAGAACAACACAATACATTTTTGGTCGTCCTTTAAAACTGTCTAGCAGACTTTTGCTTTCCATTTTTGTCGATAATCTACACTTCAGCAATACCAAAAGTTGTATTTAAATCTGAATAACTTGTTATTCATGAACAACATCTTATTAATTTTAATTATTACTTTATGCACGCAACAAAGAAGAAATTTGATTCAAATTTCTTCTTCGTTGCGTGCATTTTTATTTCGACGTCGCGCTCATAGCCAAAACCGTGGCACGCCGGGCATGAAAAGATCGAATTTATTACTTCATAAGTCATGAGGGTTAAGTAATAATCGTCGACAATGGGCAATAAAGAGTTTATAGGCAGTAAAGTTCGATCGCGTCGCACGAAGGACCTCGGAAGTTAAATGCACACTATTACCGAATGAAAGATATATATAAAAATGAGAATTTCTTTCAATGATGTTCATAATCTTAACGACACAAACGAACTATACAGTCTAATAAGCCTTATATTATAAACGTGCATTAGCTAAAACCATAGCAAAAATGGCTGCCGTTTACCTACCTACATTGCTCATTGGATTGAGAAAGCACAAAGTTTACCAAAAGAATTAACTTCATTAATGAAGACAATTTTTTATGCTTCTTCATATTGTTGATACATATTTCATTAACAAAAATACTATCATACATACCTAATCAATCACAACAGCAACATAAACCTTTCAAGGTCTGTCTGTGTTTGATGCATGTTTGGCAAATTCGTTCTCAAGAGGAAACTATACAGCTTTTACTTCAGTTACACCCTGTAGGTAACTAATATCGCTATTCCAAATCATGATAATGAATTAATGGTTTTCGATCTTTCACTTCTAAATTGTGAACTGTAATTTCCAATAGTCGATTCCTTTTCATTATTTTCAACTTCAACTATGTGGTTACATTAACTGCATTAAAGTTGATTGAAATGGATAAATATTACTTTTGGTAGAATGTAATCAAATTACTTTGACGGAAACAACGATGGTGATAATTTTAGTCAAAAACGCGTCACATAATATTTTTACTACCATTTTATGGATGTTTATGACAGATTCCCGATACGACCGCCAGTTTCTGTCATTTTTTAGTATTGGAAAAATGAAAGCTATCAAACTGTCCGCTTGTAGAGTTTGATAATAATTTAAACTTGTTTAAACCAGTCACTATCGTCAGGCATTTACTCAACAAAAATGATTTAATGACGCCTCTACATGACTATCATTTCGTATTAACTGATATAAATTGCTTTGAAGTAATCTCAGAGATGAGAATAAGGAAGAGCAACAAAGTGTAAACCAAGAAATTGAAGCAAGTAAAGACGAGGCCGGTAACATGTATAACCACGCTTGTGTAAGGTGTAACTAAGTAAGAGTAATACTACTTCTAACTTATTCTTCTCTCTAAGAGAGTAATTTACGTAATGGGATCTCCTCAGTAGGTAGAGTTCACGAGAGTTTAATCGTCAGTTGGCTGCTATGAAATATTAATGAATTATGTTTACCGATTTGTTTACAGTAATTTGGGTAAACAGAGTGAGGATGGGCCGGGATCGTTAAACAACAGTACGAAGGTAAGGCACACAGCTGGAGGGTATGGCATTACATGGAAGATAATCTTGCCGCGGCTGGCGGCGAATGTTTAAAATAAACACACCGTCCGTGGCCGCCTCCTATCATAACATTATTGTTTTGATTGTCCGAACGGCTCCGGTCGCCAGAACAACCACCCTCCTCCATTATGTACGCTTACATGGAAACTCAATAGCCTGAACGATATACTTTTTTAAAAATATACAAGAAAAACAAACGCGTTACGTGACGCTGTTTTCTGGACATCGGTTCGGGCAACGTGACTTTGAAACCAGCGCGAGACATCTCACGGAATGAAAATTGTGAGCACAGCGCTCTTCCAGACAGTCATAAAATAGGGGTGCGCTACGTGAAGCAGAGTTTAGAGATAAACCCATACTTTGAAGAGCTTACCACAACGTAGTCCAGCCAAAAGCAGCTTATTAGCAATGAGTGACGTGCGCTTAGCTCTTAGCGGTCGCTTTGTACATCAGTGGAAAACCCGCCGCACCGCAACATTGCGGTGAGCCTAAACGCGGCTTATCTCTTAAGTCCAGACGCATTTGGTTCATATCTGTAAGCACCTGGTACCGCGACCTCTGAAAGGATTCCGCCCAATTCACACACAACGTATAAATATTGATTTATCGACGCTTGTTCCGATTATCGCTCCCCGCTATTCTCTTTGATGCGACGCTCATACATAACACTTTACATTTGTCACGACATGACAGTTTCACACTCGGGCTGGAGTTGTTGTGATTGTTCCGCCGGCGAGCGAGACGTTTGTTTGAGTAGTGAGGAATGTAGGCACACGCTGTCACATCACAGCCGGTTTACCCCTCCAATGATTAGCCGAAATCCACTCTCGAACTGTGCTCGAAGCTCGAACGATCTGTTATTGACATTGATATACGCCTCGAATTGAAAGCGATTCGTCATGTTTATAACGCACACGATCCCGTTTCTTTTTCTTTTATTATGTTTGTTGGATGCTATGAATACCTGAATATTAAAGTTTACTTAGGATCGTAAGCTGTTGAAGTAATAGGTATTCATAATGAATATGCAATTTCTTAAGTCATTCAGTAGCGGATGCTCATTTGCTCATGCATTCTCATTAGATACCATAATGTAATCAAAATCAGGAAGCAAATCGTACACTATAAGGGTTGCAATGTAACAAACAAAGTTTTAGTAAACTCACGTAGGTATCTAAGTATAATATCAATTGTAACAAGTAAAATCCCGACCTTTTGCCCTGAGGAATAGCACCCAAATTTGTCCGAAAATTGAAAAGAAAACAAAGTTTTTGTATCCGAAACTGTTGTAAAAGAGCAGTTGGGAAAGGTTATAACTATAAACTTGCTCTCTACCTTCCAGTAATAAGATGCAAAATCCCTCGACGGATTGAGTATATTTCATTTTGTAGGGATCGTAAAGATTCGCTTACCTGCTTGTTTGTTGTGAGTAGGAAAGGGGCTGGCGGGTATGGGACCTTTTTTTCCAACAATTTTTATGTGTGGGAATTTTAATGTGCACCCAAAACGGCACGTTCTGCTCTCCACAGATGGGTCGCAGTTGTAGACGATACTTTGCGAAACACGTGTCGCTTTGGATCATAAAATTTTAGAGAAGTTGGCCTTAACAAAGGATTACGGACACATTTCATCTTCCCGAAGGACAGTGATAAAATGGTTTATTTCTCGAGCTGGCTGTTTCCATTGTTCTAGCTCAAACACCAGCTGTGTGTTTTCAATTACATCGTGATTGATGTTACACAGATTCTCACAACATTCAAATGAGTTTATCGCTGCAATCGATAGTCGGCCTACTATTAATTTTATCACAGGCCGACCGGTTTCACACACGGGATGGATTGGATGGATTGAAAATGCAACGTCATTGATTCTACATTTGCTTAGAGAGAGACCCACCGGACCCTCGGAATTGCTCCAATCTTTTAAAATAAACACCGCTTCTTCGAAGTCTGTCGATAGCGGTAGGTAGCTATTGGACCCATCAAGCGACCATAAAACCACTTTGATTTATGATATCGTGAGACCACTCTTTGAGCATCTGCCGATTTTATATTTTTTGTATCCTTGAAATTTGAGTTGAGAATATGAAATGTTAACAGGTGCTCGTACCGTACGTGACCATTCATGCGATGCTTTAAATTAATAAGGCGCTTAATTTTATCCCACATAAGAGAGTTACTGTTGCTGTGAAACATAAAACGGTCTTTTTAATACATTCTTCCGTAAATGTAACATTTTAATGTCCGTTCTTAATCGATTTATAAGAATTAAACTAATGTTTATAACAGCTGGAACTCCGGTAAGAAATCCAGCGGGCGGCACTCAGCAGGACGCCACGACAATGGCAACCAAATTAAAAGGAACCGTAAATGTTTCGACTTGAGCCTTGCCAAAATTTATTGCTCCCAGTCTTTTTTACTCTTATTTCCCTTACTAATGAGATTCGAATGCTGCAGCTGTATTATTTGAAACGCCGGGCGAAAATTAAAAAAATCAACTACAGTTACTATTTTTTATTTTATACTGTTCCACAGCAAGTCGAAGTGCTTTTATTTTTGGTTTTGCGGCGCTGATATATTTTTTTGAGTAAGTGCAGAACTCTGCTCCACGCGAACCAATAATATGTTCTCGCATATTGAAATTGGCGCAGTAGACGCGAGTAGATTGTAGAGCGCCTTATTGCAAGCGAAACGATTGGTTACTGTAAAGATAGGGTTTGAAGTCCTGTCTCGTTGTAATAAAGTTGCTATTGAATCGAAGGTAAGCTCTACGCGGGTGGTCCTAGACTATGTAAGCTGTTGAAGCGAAGCGGGAATGCAAATTTCACTAGCGATTCTGGTCCGTGTGTTCTTGAACCCGCTTGCGACTCGAGTTGATTCGATGGGGTCATTTGGCGAGATGAACAAGGAAATTAATAATTAGAGGCGATGCTAACATATCATTATGAGCAATAAACGCATTATTCACTGCCCCGGAGGTGTGTGCACACAATAAAACTCGGGCAAATGATCTGGAAGTGGGTGCTATATTAGCCTGGTTGCATCACGTAGTGCGAACGAAAGCGTTTTTAAACAGAATACAGTGTAAAAGAATATCACAAAACCATGAGTCGTCAAAATAGACGGCACTCGACACGACGACACCAAGGGGGCTAGCGGAGCGATCGATGAAAAGCAAAAAGAAAATGGTGTGGAACGAATGATGCAATACGAATTAAGTGCGGCAAACTAGATCCGTGGAATAAAGAGCCGCTCTTTTGAGGGCCTGACGAAGCTAAGTAGGGACAAAGGGACAATAGCGAAAGAGCAAAGTACCGAAGCGTGGCGATCCAGTGTCGGCTTCCGGCTACGTGGGAACGCCTTTTTATTGCTATCTATGATTCGGGTGCTGATATTTGACAGCTCAAATCCCTTAACCCTTTTTGAAATGATATTCTTGTTGGAAAGAATATCCTGTCAAATAAATAGGACTAATATGTACCATGTAGAACATTGCACATCCCTTTGCTACATGATTTTGTGCTCTAACAAAACCGATTTGGGATAAGGGCAGGTAGTTGATGATGATGATTCTTGATGAATAGAATTATAAATAGGAATCAAATAAATAGGAAAAATATGTACCATAATATGGAGGTATTAGAAACAGAACATTGCTATAGTTAAGCTTTTATAACAGTTTCTTTAGTAACTCGGTATTTTGTAACTTTTATCTAAGCCCACAACAAAATAATCTGAAAAATTAAACATGTAATTCAATCAGCAGCAGAGCAGATACATTTCAATTCAAAGTACCCATTCAACTTTATTATCCCGAAAACATCTAAGAGTGAGGCAAATCTGCCTCCGTCCGCTACATTCCTACACAATAGTTCATCAAATGGATTTGGGTGAACTCGATACGTCATTTCACGGCCCATCGACTGTTGGTCTATTTAGCACTTCCATTCCTTGTCGAGGCGCCGACGAACGCCTCGATATTCTTCAATTACTACTCGCTTCGTTTTCTTCCACCCTTTGGCCGATAGGCATCCGGCCGTATCGGTTTACTAACAATACGTAATTAATCGATCAGCTTTGTGAGCCAATTTTGAAGTGCAGGAAAAATTGGCCGAATGAAGGGGGGAAGAAATATAAAACCATTACGACGATGCATGTTTTATCTGCGCCATTGGTTGCAGACTATACGAAAGTGTATCAGACTGAACTAACAAGTAGGGGGATCTTGCCAAATACTACCCCTGCGTCGGAAGCGTCTCTCAGTCAGGGAAAGCATGATTTATCGGTAAAAGTTGCGCCATTACTCATCTTACCATTCGTTACTCCAATAAAAAGAACGTCTCCCGATAATTTATTGGGCGAGTATGGATTTTTTATTAGTTGTCTATTTTAGAGTGCACTCCGTGCAGGAGTTATTAGATCATAAATAAAAGATTTGATTTACTGTATCCTCGGAAACACATTAAAACTTGAGTGTGTGGAGTTACAGGAAGTAGGTACTTTCAAAAGGTTCACCGCCATGCACACAATTCATGCCACCATGCAACACGACACGACATTAAGTTTGTCTACACTAGTTTTATTATATTCTATTTTATTATGAAGCTGCTACATAAGGTTTTAAACATTAAACTACGTACAAGTTCTTAAAAGCTGTAGGTATAGATAGGTACAAGTAACATGAAGTTTGATTAATTGATTCAAATATAAAAATACAATAAATCTATGTACCTACATACGCATAACAGTACAACATATTATACACTAATATTACCTATATTATCAAAATTAATAGTTGAAGTCAAACTTAACTAAGATCAAAGATAATAGATGCGAAAAATATTACATAAAAGAAATGCTATCGCAGCATGCTTACCAAGATTTGACAAAAGATATTAGAATGGATTAAAATATCGGCTAGGTACTACTCACGTAGGTATATTATGGTATGGCACACAAACTGACTAAAGTAAAACACTTTTTTTAAGGCTAAGTCGGATTTAAAACAGCTAAAAAGGAAACAGAGGAAAACAAAGTTCTAAGAAGGAGCGTTTGTTGATCAACAGTCAACATAAATTAATTAATACAGTGCGATGTCTGCCAAACAATGTTAATGAATAGGGTAAATAAAGCTGAAATTCATAAGATAAAGAATGACGGAAGAGCCTGCAAAATGAGAAAGAACTAATATTTATTCAATATTCCCCCTCGGAAATGATAAAGGGGATGCGAACGAAAATAAAGGGGGTATCAGGGGAATCCCGGTGGAAAAATTGCAATTTTCCTCAAACACACCACAGAATAAAAGAACTGCTGGAAAGTGAAAAAGCTTCCATTCAAAACACCGACAAAAGCTTTATTAAATTAGATTAATCTGAAAATATGCAGAGTAGCACAATACCTGTAAGTCTGCGACCATATGATGTTGACAGTTGCGGAATTCCTCTTGAAATCGAAGGTAAAAACAGTAAAAGTTTTAACTTTACTGAATTCGAAACATCCAATAACAACACGACAAAACAAATTCCGACGCGGCACAAGAAATCACGATCCTCTCAAAAATTCTCTATCACTAACTCCGATACACTGGGGACGACGACGCAAGAAACTTCTCAAATAAACTTACACTTCACAGAAAGTATGTGGAATCGCACTTAACTTTAAACTTTGTTTGTGGAGATAACAAAGCACTAGGTCCACGGTGCTGAAAAGCTTTTAGTGGTCCGGATAACACTACACAATTATTGGTCGCGTAACGTGTAATCACATAGACCGGCCGGACCGGTTCGCTGAGTCGCGGTAGAGTCGGGAGCGAGGGAGGCCGGCGTGGATTCGGCGTCTGATTGCCGCGAGAACGCGAGCCACTCTGAACCGCCTGCACCCGAGAAGCCCTGTGGCGGAGGGGGCTGCCGGCCGATAGACGAAAATGGCTTCACAAGTTAATTTTTTTCTCTTTCCTCCTTTAATATTCCGCATATGCCGTGCGCGGCCGACGATGCACGCGCATGCGTACCAACCCCGATGACTAGGGGTTGTAATACGCGATGCACCCGCACTTTACATAACTTATTGGGCCGTTTATCGAAGCCACTATTTAATACCGTTTCCATGTCGGCTTTGTGTGTAGCTTCCCGCTTCCTGCTTCCCGACCCCACAGTCAAAGCGCGACGGAATATTAATCCTTGTTTAAAATACTTTGATTCACGTAAACCTGAAATGTTTCATTAATCTCAATGTTACGAGCATTAGTCTTACATCAAAGTTCGGTAACTTGCGTGTTTAAGGTATTATAATAAATGTATCTAAACTTTATACAATTTTGTCTAAGTATAAGAAAATAATGTTTTAAGAAAAAGCTCTTTGTGATTTTAAGAAGGTGAGTAAGAAAAAAAGGCGTTTCTTAGAAATAACATCTCATAAAATACATTCGTTACTTCTAAAAGCATAGCTATATGAATGAAATTATGAAGGCACCTACTTACATTGAGTTTATTGGACTATTCCGGTAAAGCTTTTAATACTTTAATAAAAAATGAATTGGAGAACGACGGCACATAAATAATTTATTGCTTGGCACTTGGACTCCCATTAGCAAAGCTGTTACATTTATTTTGGATCAGTCTGGATAAAAGGCCCTAAATTTTTCACACTCCTACTTCACGAATTGCAAAGTAGGTAACTGGAAGATTTTGAATCGTAAGATGAAATTCATAATGAATCTTATAAGTACTTAATGAAAAAATATTATAATTGGTAAACGAGGCAATATCTCAACAAATGTTCGATAGAGTAAGTAACTAAAATTGACCTATGTCCATATTAACCCAATTATGACTTTCTTGTATAAAACACTAACTTGCTGAGAGCAAGAATCATATTTAGAACCATAAGCAAAATATACAACTCTTTGATAAAAACACACGACTTTCTGATTCCTTGTGAAGACAGACACTGAATTTGCTGAAATACCGAATCGCAATAAATTCACTACAAACGAAGACACATTTTGAGGCGAAGGTATTCCTTGTCTGGGGTTTGTTTGCGACGTAGGTAAAGCAAAATTTATCTTCGCGTGACGTATTCAAATTCATGTTTATGTTGAACAAAAGCATTCTGGCTCGTTGACAAGTCTCTCCAAAAACCTCCCGCTGCAAATCCATATTTACATACGAAACCTTGTAAACAGTACCGTATATCTACATCCACCTTTGTATTTGCATTCTTTCGGTAAAAGCTTTCTCTACCTAATAAGGATGTCGTAATTTATTATTGCAGATTTTTATAGTCTTCATTCATATTTTCATAAAACGCATCTTTTCGTAAATTGTCATAATTATTGCTATGAAAAGATCTTCGAATGTTTAACAATATCATTATGTTGTTCTATGCTATGTATTTTCATCATCACTTTCATCAGCTATTTTTTCTTTCTTGGTTTCTTACCACGGTAAATACCTATTACGTGTGACCGCGAAAGTTTAAAACAGTTTTAATTGATCGCTTTGACATTCGTCCCAGATAAGCTTAATCCCCAAACTCCTAGGCTATCAAGAGAAATTAAGTTACACACCCACACCTCATACAGAGCACAGCGACACATAGTGGCGACGACACGACGTCAGTGCCGAAACACCGACCAATTTGCATACCGTTCCCATGCTCCCGAGTAGAGATGCAACGAATACTAATTTTACCGAATAGGTGCTGGATATTCGGCATCGTGGCAACAGGTGAACTTTCGGCCCCCATTTGGTGGTTGGGTATTCGGCCAGGAACAAAACTGAATGTTCCGTGACCAAATATTGTTGAGACTGAATAAAAAAATGCTAAAAAGGTAGTACCGCAATGTTTCTGAATACACTTTTTTCTTTTTCTTCTTCTTCTTCTTTTTCATTTTGTTTTTCTTTCTCTTTTTCTTTTTCTTTTTCTTTTTCTTTTTTGAGAATTTCTGTTACACACCCACACCTCATACAGAGCACAGCGACACATAGTGGCGACGACACGACGTCAGTGCCGAAACACCGACCAATTTGCATACCGTTCCCATGCTCCCGAGTAGAGATGCAACGAATACTAATTTTACCGAATAGTTGCTGGATATTCGACATCGTGGCAACAGGTGAACTTTCGGCTCTCATTTTTTGGTAAGTGTTCGGCCTGGAACAAGACTGAATATTTTGGGACCAAATATTGGTGAGATTGAATAAAATAAATGCAGAAAAGGTAGTAATTTGTCACCGCAATGTTTCTGAATACACTTTTTTCTTTTTCTGTTTTATTTTCTTTTTCTTTTTCTTTTTCTTTTTCTTTTTCTTTTTCTTTTTCTTTTTCTTTTTCTTTTTCTTTTTCTTTTTCTTTTTCTTTTTTTTTTCTTTGTCTTTTTCATTTTTGAGAAATTAAGTTACACGCCCACACCTCATACAGAGCACAGCGACACATAGTGGCGACGACACGACGTCAGTGCCGAAACACCGACCAATTTGCATACCGTTCCCATGCTCCCGAGTAGAGATGCAACGAATACTAATTTTACCGAATAGTTGCTGGATATTCGACATCGTGGCAACAGGTGAACTTTCGGCTCTCATTTTTTGGTAAGTGTTCGGCCTGGAGCAAGACTGAATATTTTGGGACCAAATATTAGTGAGATTGAATAAAAAATGCAGAAAAGGTAACATAAACATAACATAAATATACTTTATTGCACATAAAACATGAAATGGACAAACAGAAATAAAACAAAGAGTACAATGCAGGCGGTCTTATAGCTAAGTAGCTATTTCTACCAGACAACCTTAAGGTAGAGGAAAAATTGATTTAAATGGCGGGATAGTGCTATTACGTAGTATCCAAATACAACTTATTGATACATATACATAAATAAATACATAACATGAATAAACTACCATATACCATAATTATAATAAACTAATACATACATTAATAATATGAGATAGAAATATGCATTGTTCATTCAGTTTAACTAGATAGGTAAGGGAAACAAGAACAGTTTTATGAGTATAAGAAATAGAAGAAATTAAAAAGAATTACTTTTCACCCAAATAATGTGCTCTGACTCGTGCCTTAAAGCTTCCCAGGGATGGAGCTCGTCTGATCTCCTCCGGTAGGGCGTTCCACAATTTGATCGCTTGCACAGAGAAAGACTTGGCGTAAAAATCTGTTCTGTGAGGAATCATGTTTAAAGTAAGATTATGACAGGATCGAAGATTACGGGTTAGAGTTGAAGAGTGAAAAACGAAGCGATCTTTTAAGTAAGAAGGAGTATTAGAATGTGAAAGTACAGTGTAAAGCAGAGAAAGAATATGACAGTCTCTCCTACGGGAGATTGGGAGCCATTTTAGCCTGGAACGATGCTCCGACACGTGGTCGTATTTACGGAGCCCGAAGATAAATCTTATACATAGATTCTGCAGACGTTCGAGTTTATTTAGCAGGTCCAACGATAAATCGGGATAGCAAACGTCTGCATAATCCAGTATAGGAAGAAGAATAGAGTGTGCTAGGGAAATTTTAGTCTTGGTGGGCAACAAATTTTTGAGACGCTTAAGAGAGCTATACGCGGCAAACACCCTTCTGCTGACTTCCGATACCTGGTGTTTCCACGTGAGAGTCTCATCGAAAATTACGCCAAGGTTTTTGACTTTGTCACTAAAAGGTATTGGTATACCATCAAAAATAATATTCGGTAGAGAATTGCGGTCAACTCGAGAGACATACCAAGGACTACCAATTAGTATAGTCTGAGTTTTGGTAGGATTGATTTTTAAACCAAAATTCCGACTCCATTCAGCAATACACTTAAGATCTCGATTAGTGGTCTCAACAGCGTCCGAGATGTTAGTAAAGGAGCTTTCGTGTAAATCTGCAAATCATCGGCATAAAGATGATAAGCAGAAGCCAGGGGGAGAGTGATGGAGTTAATAAAAATGGAGAACAAAAGGGGCGATAGTACGCCACCCTGAGGTACGCCAGCAGTGGTGTCACTCCAAGTAGAAAAAGACTCCTCAATGCGTATGCGCTGACGTCGCCCGAAAAGATAGCTACGAACCCAGTCAATCACCTCTGGAGATAAGTTGAGAGAACGCAACATGGCAAGCAGAATGTCAAAATCAACGGTGTTAAAGGCGTTACTGAAGTCCAGTAATGTTAACACCGTTAACTCCTGGTTCTCCATGCCCATGCGTATATCGTCGGAGATGTTAACAAGTGCTGTAGTAGTACTATGACCGGAGCGGAAACCGGATTGGAATGGATTTAAAAGGTTGTTGGCAGTAAGGAAAGAGGTGAGTTGCTGATGTACCAACCTTTCGAGGACCTTGGAGAGGAAAGGAAGAATGGATATAGGACGATAATCGGAAGATGCACTAGGATTAGGTTTTTTAGGCAGTGGAATGATTTGCGCTTCCTTCCAAATGGCAGGAAACACACCAGAGGACAAGGATTGGTTTAGGATTGTGACAATGACAGGGGAGATGATATCAAGGAGAGGAATAATCATAGAACGACTGATACAGTCACTACCGACTGCGTTAGAGGTGATTGACTGAATTTGTTTTTGTACCTCATTTACGGTGACTGGACGAAAAGTAAAAGAAGGAAAATTAGGTACAGGCAAAGAAGAGAGGTGGTTGAGTGTACTGTCCTTGATAGCTCTATCCATCTCTGTGACTGATGTGAAGTGGCGATTTAAGGAATCGATATCAGTAATGTTAGAAGAAGAGGGAGAGCGTGGTTTACCAACTCCAAGTTTTCTAAGGAAAGGCCAAACTTTAGCAGGGTTACCGTTTTCAACATTTTTATGTATATTCCGTCGTTGCAAATCTCTAATCTTTGTGTTACACCGATTCCTTACCACGCGATATCTCTCACGATTTTTCTCCGAGGAATTCATTTTGTACTTGGTTTTTGCTCGCGTCTTCTTAGCCATGTACTCTCGCATTTCGTCATCTAGCCACGGAGCAGGAAGATGTTTCACACGAACTGGCCGAACCGGTGCATGGATGTCGTACAGTTCGTTAAGGTGAGAATTTAGAAATGCCACCTGTTCATCAACTGATTCTAGATCCTCCACTGCTGACCAATTAATTGCATTCGCATCCTCACGTAGCTTCTCCACGTTCATACCAGAAAAGTTACGAAGAAGAAGTGTCCTGGCTTTAATTTTCGGTGGTCTTATCCGGTATGACAGGTATAGCAGATCGTGGTACGAAAACTCGTCTGCTGAAAACTGACCGCTTTTTACGACATGGTCAGGGGAAGAAACTATAATGAGGTCGAGAAGAGAAGGGATACAATTCGGAAAGTGGTGGGTTGCGTTTAAAGGAAGAATATGTAGAGAACAAGAGTCAATAATAGAATTAAGTTTTTTAGAGCTGTTGTCATTTTTTAAAAGGCATGTGTTAAGATCACCCAGAATAATTGTATGATTATAAGAAGGACATAAATCTTCAAGAAGGTGTTCGAGGGAATCATAATAGTCGTAGCTGGACGATGGATTATAGTAAACTCCAAGAAGGACTTTCAAGTGGGATATAGTAATCTCCAAGAATAAATGTTCAGCCGTACCATCCGGGGGTGGCTGAGGTGATTTGCTAACTATAGTGAACGGGATGTTCGGTCGAATATAAATAGCTACGCCTCCGCCGAGGGTAGTACGGTCATTGCGGACTAATACGAAACCAGGGATCGAAAAAGAAGTTGAAAGAAGAGAGGGGTTTAACCATGTTTCGGAGACCAGTATCGCGTGTATATTCTTGTTGTCAAGTGAGGCAAGCATGTCATGATAATGAGCTGGTATGCTCTGCGCATTAATGTGTACCACATTAAAGTTTTTCTTTACGTCAGAAAAGGTCGCGTCTAGAGCATCAGCTAATGGAATAGGAAGAGAGTGAAAACTGTCATTGGATTCAGAACTAGATGAACATGATTGAAAGATATCTGAATGATTGCATAATGATATATCCATAAATAAATACGAAAATAATAATAAAATTAAATAATAATATAAAATTCAACTCCTACTACAATAATATTAATTAATCCTTTACCCGCCGGTAGCTGTGTCAAATCAGTATCAACCTTAGGATCAACACAAATACACAGGAAAACACAACATAATATTTACAAAACAATTATGAGCAGAGTTCAACATAGAAATATGTGTGAAATGGAACGTAGATAAATAGTAAGAAAAGGAAAATAAGAGGAAAATGACTATCGAGCGGGGCGCCCCATTGTATAGACACTTCCGTAAGAAAAACAAAAATGCACAAACACAGTTACGGTCACACAACCAAAAACAGAAAGAGACAAAAACTACGAGCAGAAACGCAACGGATTGCTATACAAACTAGTAAGCGCAGGAAAAAAGTGTGATAAGCGCATTTGTGACACTGCAGGCAGACGTCAAAAAACAAAATACAGGCAAACATTGGGTAAAAATAATTTATAATTTACTTTACTACCTTCAAACTAATATAAAAACAAGACGGAAAATGGAAATTGTTGAAGAGAAAAATTAAGAAAAAATTTGGAAAATATAAGTTACCGCATGTCAAAGATACAGAAAACAAGAAAATATTGTAAGTATTTCTACCTGAATATGTGCTGTGTGTAACTAAGACTGCGACATATCAAAGAAATCGATATCAGCCTGGACTTTGAATAAGCTTGAGGTTATTTCTTTCCAGTTCGCACGCGCTTTGAGGCATCAACTGGCGTCTTGGCTGCATCTTCCATTTCAGCGACTTGGGAATCACCAGCAATCTTCGTCAAGTCCTGTGCAGATGAAATGGTGTGGCGTTTCCCGTCTGGCGCTAGATATATGATGCGCCCTTCACGAGTCCAGCACTTGGATACACCAAGAGTTTGCCGAGCCAACTTGAAAAGTTTGTGGCGTCTGGGTGTCAGGAACTCCGAGACTGTGATGCCGGTGCCCTTTAAACCAACCTTTTTCATCCATGCTTCATTGCGGGTTACTGTGCTTGAGAATTTGACAAGCACTGGACGTGGCTTGCCTGACACACTAGAGAGATGACCAATCCGATGAGCACGATGAATTTCTTCTGGCTTCAAGTTGGGAAGTGACAGATGTTTTTGGGCAGCGGCCAATATAACTGCAGCAGTGTCCTCGTTCCTTGCTTCTGCCACACCATGAAATAACAACATCTTTCTCCTGTTTCGCATTTCCATGACATCAACCTCCGTAGCCAACATGTCAATCTGCTTCTGAAGGGATGTAAATGAAGTCAAAACAAAAGCACGGAAGGACTGGAACTCAGTAGCAAGTGATTTAACAGTGTCTGCTTTACTTGATGGTTCTTTCTTCAACTGCTCCTCAAATGCTGCCATCCGAGCATGTACGGAAGCTGCCAGAGAGTCGAGGGTTACCTGTATTTGATCCATGTTCAGAAATTCCAGTGCTTGTGATGTGTCAAAAAAGTGCTGTGTTGTGATGGTTTGCGGTTATGTTGATAAATATCGGAGATAACAGCTATTGCAGGTATTTCGGGGCTATTCTATCATAATATCATATTTATTTTTATTAGTGATAAGTAATTAATTTTATTTCAATTAAATTAAATTAGACCTGTCAAAAAGTCAACTTGGTCTTTTAAGCGCCTACCCGCGAAAAAAAAAAAGGTAGTAATTTGTCACCGCAATGTTTCTGAATACACTTTTTCTTTTTCGTTTTCGTTTTCTTTTCTTTTCTTTTCTTTTCTTTTCTTTTCTTTTCTTTTCTTTTCTTTTCTTTTCTTTTCTTTTCTTTTCTTTTCTTTTCTTTTCATTTTCTTTTCTTTGTCTTTTCTTTTTCTTTTCTTTTTCTTTTCTTTTTCTTTTCTTTGTCTTTTCATTTTGAGAAATTAAGTTACACACCCACACCTCATACAGAGCACAGCGACACATAGTGGCGACGACACGACGTCAGTGCCGAAACACCGACCAATTTGCATACCGTTCCCATGCTCCCGAGTAGAGATGCAACGAATACTAATTTTACCGAATAGGTGCTGGATATTCGACATCGTGGCAACAGGTGAACTTTTATCCCTAATTTTTTGGTAAGTGTTCGGCCTGGAGCAAGACTGAATATTTTGGGACCAAATATTAGTGAGATTGAATAAAAAATGCAGAAAAGGTAGTAATTTGTCACCGCAATGTTTCTGAATACACTTTTTCTTTTTCGTTTTCGTTTTCTTTTTCTTTTTCTTTTTCTTTTTCTTTTTCTTTTTCTTTTTCTTTTTCTTTTTCTTTTTCTTTTTCTTTTTCTTTTTCTTTTTCTTTTTCTTTTTCTTTTTCTTTTTCTTTTTCTTTTTCATTTTTGAGAAATTAAGTTACACACCCACACCTCATACAGAGCACAGCGACACATAGTGGCGACGACACGACGTCAGTGCCGAAACACCGACCAATTTGCATACCGTTCCCATGCTCCCGAGTAGAGATGCAACGAATACTAATTTTACCGAATAGGTGCTGGATATTCGACATCGTGGCAACAGGTGAACTTTTAGCCCTAATTTTTTGGTAGGTGTTCGGCCTGGAACAAGACTGAATATTTTGGGACCAAATATTGGTGAGATTGAATAAAAAATGCAGAAAAGTTAGTAATTTGTCACCGCAATGTTTCTGACTGAATACACTTTTTTCTTTTTCCTTTTCTTTTTGTTTTTCTTTTTTTTCTTTTTCTTTTTCTTTTTCTTTTCCTTTTTTCTTTTTTTTCTTTTTTGAGAAATTCTGTTACACACCCACACCTCATACAAAGTACAGCGACACATAGTGGCGACGACACGACGTCAGTGCCGAAACACCGACCAATTTGCATACCGTTCCCATGCTCCCGAGTAGAGATGCGACGAATACTAATTTTACCGAATAGGTGCTGGATATTCGACATCGTGGCAACAGGTGAACTTTTATCCCTAATTTTTTGGTAAGTGTTCGGCCTGGAGCAAGACTGAATATTTTGGGACCAAATATTAGTGAGATTGAATAAAAAATGCAGAAAAGGTAGTAATTTGTCACCGCAATGTTTCTGAATACACTTTTTCTTTTTCGTTTTCGTTTTCTATTTCTTTTTCTTTTTCTTTTTTTTCCTTTTTTGTCCTTTTTTTCTTTTCCTTTTTCTTTTTCTTTTTTTTTCCTTTTTTGTCCTTTTTTTCTTTTCCTTTTTCTTTTTCTTTTTTTTTCTTTTTTGTCCTTTTATTCTTTTCCTTTTTCTTTTTTGAGAAATTAAGTTACACACCCACACCTCATACAGAGCACAGCGATACATAGTGGCGACGACACGACGTCAGTGCCGAAACACCGACCAATTTGCATACCGTTCCCATGCTCCCGAGTAGAGATGCAACGCATACTAATTTTACCGAATTGGTGCTGGATTTTCGGCATCGTGGCAACACGTGAACTTTCGGCCCTCATTTTTTGGTAGGTGTTCGGCCAGGAACAAGACTGAATAATTTGGAACCAAATTTTGGTGAGATTGAATAAAAAAATGCAGAAAAGGTAGTAATTTGTCACCGCAATGTTTCTGAATATACATTTTTATTTTTATTTTTATTTTTCTTTTTATTTTTATTTTTCTTTTCTTTTCTTTTCTTTTCTTCTTCTTTTCTTTTCTTTTCTTTTCTTTTCTTTTCTTTTCTTTTTCTTTTTCTTTTTCTTTTTCTTTTTCTTTTTCCTTTTTCTTTATCATTTTCTTTTCCTTTTTCTTTTTCTTTTTCTTTTTCTTCTTCTTTCTCTTTTTCTTTTTCTTTTTTGAGAAATTCTGTTACACACCCACACTTCATACAGAGCACAGCGACACATAGTGGCGACGACACGACGTCAGTGCCGAAACACCGACCAATTTGCATGCCGTTCCCATGCTCCCGAGTAGAGATGCAACGAATACTAATTTTACCGAATAGGTGCTGGATATTCGGCATCGTGGCAACAGGTGAACTTTCGGCCCCCCTTTGTTGGGAAGGTATTCGGCCCGGAACAAAACTGAATATTCAGTAACCAAATATTGGTGCGGCTGAACCAAAAAATGCAGGGTAACTAACTAGTAATTAATTACCGCAATGTTTCTAAATACACTTTTTTTCGCCCGTAGCTCAGTTGGTAGAGTGGTGGAACGGCAATCCACAGTCCCGGGTTCAAGTCGCGGCGGTCGCTAGTGAATTTTTCAATTTTCTCATTTTTAATTTACACTTTTTTTCTTCTTTTTCTTGATTTGTAGTGTGGTGGACCTGGAGTGTGCTAGACGAACTAAAATGTAGATAGAACGTTGCCGTGTGCTGCCGGCTTAGAATAGCATCACCCCATATCTACCATTGGGTGTCGTAAGAACCGACTAAGGGATGAATCCAGGGAATGGGCAGCAGCGTTCTCTGTAAATACAACATCTTGTACTCCGCTCGCCAATCCGCGTGCCAAGCGTGGTGAGTATGGCAAGTAACTCCCTTATAGGGGGAGGCCCATGTGCAGCAGCGGACTGTTTTGGCTATTTTAGTTATAGTAGGTATTTTTAATGGAGCTATTTTCTTTTCACTCACACAAAATGAGATGGTATTTCGTATTCGGCCACATAGTTTCAAGCAATGCCGAATAGTTTCCGAACATTTGTCGCATCTCTACTCCCTTGCGAGCTGTCAATCGTCCGAGCTCTGGCGTACTTTTAGCTCGGTTTTATACATAAAGTGCCCCCCGTTCCAGCCTTTCTCCCATACGTTTACAATCGCCGAAAGCGTTTTGTTCTCGAATAAAAGTTCGGTTCCTGGAAAAGGTGACTTTGATAAAACGAGCGATTGACTTATATTTGCATACCTATTTACGTACGTAACGAATTCTGAAATTTATTTTGCTTATTGATTTCTTTGGATTTTACGACTAAAACAGTGGCAATAATTACGTTGAAAGTCTTTTTGCATTTCTCTGTCTGTCACAGCACCGTTAACTCCTTCTAAGCTGCGTAGGGATTTTGAAGCAGTTTATTTTAAAGTAACTTTGTTAAAGGCTATCTTAGTTGATTTTATTTTCTTTTACTTAATCCCAAAATCAAAGTACAACGTAGTTTCCGCTATAACTTACCAAAGTGTTACTACAATTTAATTGGGATAACAAAAACCGTAGGCATATCGTGGATGTGAATTATGTTATGAAAATGTTAGACAGACCTAGCTTTGATATGCATTCAACGCGTAATAAAAAATTGTTCATTATAATTTGTTACATAACCATAATTCAATTAAGATTGTTATTTCATACAGTCAATATGGGCTACCCCCTTAAAGTAGATTCCGCCTTACCATTTAAGTGACGGAACAAAAACCATCCACAAATCCGGTGGTCAGCACGAAAGGCATATTGTGGATGTGGATTATGAAGGTGCCAAGACCTAGTTTTGATGTGCAACGCGTGATTGTAGGATTGCGTGCGTCGACTTGATAACCGAGTTAAAAGCGCAACCCCGTGGATTTATTCATGCTAGTAGCTTGAGGATATTCTTTGTTTATTTCTTCTGCTTTAAGTTTTTTAGAAAGATTTTGGCTGATTTTGATATCTGACATGATGATCAATTAAATCAAGTTGTGTGTTGCGTTGACCTGACTGTTTTTCATCGTTCTTGGTTTTGGTTATGTTTTGAGCTGAGGGCATTATATTTCTTAAAGGAAACAAAACAGTTGAAGATATGAGTAGACGACCAAATATGACCAATAGCTGCTGACGCTGACTAATTTGCTACTTTATAATTTGCTGAGACGAATCCGGTAAGTGTACATTATACTTGCTAAATAAGTCAAATGAATCGTCAGAAAATAAAAGGAATATCTTATACATCCTTTTGGCAAACTTGAGTAGGTAAGAATTTTAATTCTTGACCATTGCTGGCGGCTGCACGGAAACAAGCAGTGTCATTAACATCTGAATGGACTTAGCTACCATAAGGACGAATGGAAGTCCCTATATCTAGATGCTTTATACCATAAGGACGAATGGAAATCCCTATCTAGATATTGTTTTAAAACTACCTAAAGTCTAAAATTTTAAGAAATGTGGTTCTCAGAAACATATTGTAGGTTTTAATTTAAGATGTGAGTAAGCATTTGAAGAGGATTTTTTTGTTTGTATCAATCAATGATATTATATTAAATTTGTATCAATTATTGTCAATTTTGTTAGACATAAAAGACACAAATTAGGGAAACAGCGCGCGGGGCGCTTTTGGAGATGGCTCACTTAGAATTTGATGATTGGAATCTCAGAGAGACTAAGAAGATGGTTGCCATGAACATCATATTTCTTTGATTACATTTGGCTCAGAATTAGGTATATTACTCTCTAGTATCAGATCGTTGCCACGAAAGTCATATTTCTTGCATTGTGAGCGGCTCAGAGTCATACTAATTTCTTGTATCAGATTGCATTTGGACATTATTTCCTTCTTGTATTGAACTAGAAAACTCATAACACGTTTATCTAAAAACCATGCATGCTAAGACTATCAACATGTTGGTATTGATAAGATCTACATTTCAGATGTCAGCTGTCATACTTCTTGACATTTAATTTACCACTTTGGATGAATTGATCACAGTAAGCATACCGTGCTATACGTCGCACGTGATTTTTGGCAGTAGCAACCCTGGCTAGGTATGTAACAAGTGACAATCGAGAAAACCCTAATTAGGGCCGAGTGAACTTCTTTAAACACTTAATTTTATGCTTCTGCAGCAAGCAAATTTCTAATATACAGATAGGTTACTACCAATAATGAATACTCATAACATTTTGTTATTTATTAAGCCGTATGATGGTGTACATTGACCTGTAGATCCACTTTCCGAGCGAGGTATTTCGGTATCTATATGGATGATCATTAATTTTATGTTGATGAAAATAATAACTTAAGCTTGCTACTGTGTAAGTGTATGCTTCTTTCAATGTAGGCAGAACCTCGTAAATTCTTAATTTTATAATCCATAAGGCGCTTTATACACGTAACGTCTACTTGTGCGTTATTTTTGTTATTTATCTTTGGGGTTGGAAAAAAACGATTTTCCACCTTATTTTCATACAAATACGGTTTACGTGATACGGTTTGACGCACGCATCCGATAGCGAAAAAATATCGCACATCGCTGCGTCGACGGCAGAGATGGGCAAAAATTATTCGCCGAATAAATTGCCAGGCTAATAAATTTTTGATGAGTAGGTAAGTTAATTGAACAAGGAATAAAATGCAAGTTTTTTATATTCTTTATTACAAGATACTTGTGTACTCTCAATTTCATCCAAAAGTATTTTTTATGGGTCATTGCCATTTGTCTATATTTTACTCGTGAAAAATTTATTCGCCAGGTAATTTATTCGGCATTCATTCATTTGTCAAATAATTTGACATAGGTAAACCATATTTGTATGACAGATACAGATACAGATACAGATCATTTATTAATAACAACATAGTTACAGGTCACATAATATAAACAATACACAATATGATTTTTTACCATTGTAAATACAAAATAATCAATTACATAAATTTCAATTAATATTTCATTAACAGTTATTTACTTTCCATTACATACTATTTTATTATATTCGTAATATTCCTTTAAACAGTAAAATTGCGACTGGTGAAGCCACTTTTTAAGTTTGGCCTTGAATACTCCCGGGGTAGCTGCATCTTTCACGTCTTGTGGTAGCTTATTGTACAGACGAGGACCCGAGATATAAACGGATTGTTCCGACTTATGGAGCTTGTGAAATGGTGTCGCAAGATGGTCTGCGTGGGCGTGGCGACAATAAGGTCGAAATTTGTATTGTCCCAACACATGCGTTTCGCAGCGCAAAAATAACGTCGAAACGGACAAACGGACGTTATGTGTGTAAACTAGTGTAAAGCGCCGAAGGCTAATGAATAAAATGAAAACGTTACTTTATGAAAGTTGCATATTTATGCCGTAATTTTACGTACCATAAAGTAACACTTCATAAACATAGGAAAATATAGTTACACAGGGTGTAATCATCAAAGGAAATGAATTAACTACAAAATATTTTTTGACTGATGAGATGACTGCCACTGAACGTATAGAAGTACCTAGGGATAAATGTTGGCTTCTTTAAAGTAATAGGGTGTTTTCTTAGGTAGCTAATAAAATAAAACATGTTTGTTTTATATTATTACCCAAAAATATTACTATTCTCTTTTAATGTACTCAAAATATACACAGGGAGTATTTAATGCATTTAAAGACTAAAAAATTATGACGCCATCATTATACTATTTTTATGTCGTCTAGTATATTCAAACAAAATTTCTTTCATTTGACTACTAGGAAAATACCGTGTACTAGAAAAATTACTGCTTTCATACTTATTTGGAATTGTAGTTTCCGTATAGAATTTTCAACTTATCTTTAAGTTATCTGTGCGCATCGTCCAAAGGATGTTTATTCATTCATTTACTTCAGGATAAACTCCTCGATTCACACCTTGTATAGGCCAATTTCCATTTTGAATCAAAACCAGGTCCTAAGGTGTTGGGACTAATCACCCAGCTAGTTTGATATTCCAGTAGATTGTCCAGCCAGCAAACATGTAATGCATAAACTAAGTCAGAGTGGTTCCATTACTTACGGTTAACGATCTAGGCAAACAGTGCTACCTGGAATACATACTAGCCTAGACCTAGCTGCTGTGAGGCTAAAGGAATGGTGGTATATTTTACCGGTGATATATTCTTTGAATTAATTTCAGCTAGGCAGGTTGGCATGCGTTCAGTCTTCTAACATGCCTTGACCATTCTGAGACCCCTATTTCTCACGTAAATTGTATTGTTTAATGCTTAAGAACAGCAGTCCTGGATGATGTATAAATAAAAAATGTAAATTTTTCTCTTCAGCAAATATTTTAATAGCGAATATTAAAAACATCTGAAAAAAACATGCAATGTTGCTAGAAAAAATATATTGCTTATTAAATGAACGCATCCTACATTTTAGCAAATTGGTCTTATAGAATTTAATAGTTGAGGTACTTACTTTCAAGAACTTCGACGTTTGGTCCAAGAAATAGGAGAATTTCTCAAAAATACGCAAAACCGAACTATCACGCTATGGATGATTGATTTTGGTGTCTTGATATTTTTTTTTATACTTTAGGTTTGGGTATGTAACAAATTGACAGTCGCGAAAATCTCGAGTAGGGTCGAGTGAACTTTCGGAATACTTTGTATTTTGTGGTATAGTGCAAAAGCAGTTAACCAATATCTGCCTGTTTCTATTTTGACATTACATAATTTCAAGACGTTAATCTAAAATTAAATCTAAAAATGCCCAGCCGTGGGATCTAGTAGGCTAGTTCCCACCCAAAACATAAATGTGAAAGGCTGCCAAGTTCGATAACATTGGAATGCTTCGCCTATAAAAGAAGTGAGATCTAAATAAGTACCAAGTTCCATACACAGACCTCAGTTAAAAATAGTTACAGGAATGCACACTTGATTTTTCGCAGTTTGGAAATAAGCTACTTTCCAGACCTCAGTTAAAAATAGTTACAGGAATGCACACTTGATTTTTCGCAGTTTGGAAATAAGCTACTTTCCAAACTGCGGAAAATCAAGTGTGCATTCCTGTAACTATTTTTAACTGAGGTCTGTGTATGGAACTTGGTACTTATTTAGATCTCACTTCTTTTATACGCGAAGCATTCCAATATTATCAAACTTGGCAGCCTTTCACATTTATGTTTTGGGTGGGATTTCATTTATTTTTGTAAGGTTTATTTTCTTTTTTTCTTTTTCTTATGATTAAGTTAGGTAAGGAAATATCTCATTTATACTTTACTTTGACTAAATACAAACCTTCGTAACGAATTTTAGGTCGGTACGACGATTGGAAGATATGGATAAATTTTTTGTTTTAGTTCCTTAGGGGTATGAATTTACACCTTCATTATTTTTAAAACCGACTCACACTTGGCCATTTTCAGATTTTTTCCTTTACCTTGACCTAAAGACCTACCTCCATGCCAAATTTCAAGTCAATACGACCATTGGAAGTGGTCTAGGTTTTTGATGAGTGAGTGAGTGAGTGAGTGAGTGAGTCAGTGAGTGTATAGTAAAAATAGCGATTTTCTGACGTCAATATCTCAAGACCTACAATAGGTACATTAATGAAATTTTGTATTTTAGATAAGTAAGTAGGTAGATCTCGACAGATACTAGAAATTTCATATGCGTAGATAAAATAGATTTTGAGTTATAGGTGGGTCGAACTTGGCCCGAAATGGTTCGTGTAATATAACCCACGGCCGGTGTGTCGCTTTTTTTGCTCGATCTTGGCGGACACACTGCCGTGTGTCTAGATATAATAAAAAAAACTAAAATTATACTCGTTAAGAAATCTGTTATAAGTACTCAAAAGTTTTCTATTGGACTTAAGAATGTCTCCATTATTAACTCAGTCTCAGTCGTCAAGAGGAGAAACACAACTGCGTATAGTTCAGCCCTCGCTGGTTCAAAGATTTTCGGATCGCAAGTTATCATATCCTATACTACTTATCTATACATACATATAATAAAACAGTAACGATACTAAAGTCTGTACATGAAATAGATTAAAAAAAGAGTATTTGTAGTAAATAGTGTTTAAGATATAGATCTCCAAACAGCAAGTAAAAAAATTTTTGTCTGTTTGTCTGTCTGTATGTCTGTCTGTCTGTCTGTCTGTCTGTTTGTCTGTTATTCTTTCACGCAAAAACGGCTGAACGGATTTTCACCAAATTTTGTACAGTGATTGCTTATTACACGGGTTAACATCTAGGATACATTTTACTTCGGGAAAATGTCTCGATCCTACGGGAAAACACATTAACTGGTTCGGCAAAGCTCGACCATCCAGAAACTTTTTTTACAATTTTACTGGTATAGAAACGAGGAAATACGGTAGTACTATTTATTTTCTGCAATATAAAGCCTCTTCCTCATGGTAAATGATGAAAAAAAATGTTATAAAGTTGATCGAGAAGACAATTAGTACAAAAATAATTTCATAGATGTCGCTGATAGTTTTGTAAAACGCGGTATCAGAATATTTTTGTTCAAGGTATATAAAAGAGCTATGTCTCCCAGTAAATTTTTCGTGACCCTAATGTTTTTTTTAAATGTACCTTTTTTTTAAAACAAAAAAATATTCCAAACTATATTTCGGTTAATTTAACGCTAAGTTTTTACTTAGCCTAACCTAAAAGTTCATGTCTGTTCATGCCTGGTCCGTAAGTACCCATTATTGCTGCATTGCCACGCTGAATGGCTAAGGAAATCTGTTAGACCAGGTAGGAGCTGGCATGAGGGTCGCGACCACGAGCCCTCAGGCGCTGGCCTATCTCTCGGACGAATGCTAGCAAAACAGAAAACTGAAAAGTACACGGACGGCACAGATCCGCGTACTTTCGCTAGCCCAGCGGTTTGCGTGGTCCGCGGCAAGTGAGTAGCCTCAAATGTGCATCCGCAGGTGGCATCTCACAGTAGAGAGCGTTTCTCTCCCATGGGATAAGATAAGAGTGAGGCGGTCTCTTTTTTTCCGTCTGTGCGGACAGACCTGGTGGCTCGAGCACGCACGGTACGTCTTTAGACATAAGGACCCGGCGTATTAAGTCGTTGAGGGCGTGGTGTCTTGGATGTCTGCCTGCGCACACCCTGCAGCTTAGACCATGGCGACGTCTGTCGTCCACCATTGCCCCGCACCTGCATATACGCGGCTCGCACACTTTGCAACCGAGTCTCAGTGCCACGGCTATTCTTAGTGAATTGTTGCCTAGGTGGGGTGATGATAGGGCGTTTAGCCAGGCCCCTGACTCGTGGCAGCAGGCCGCCTTGAGACGAGTTAGGTGTGCACCAGAGGATGTCGCTATTAGTTTTTGGAGGACATCTTTTGCGCAAAAGTCGTCCCACAGGCGTTGCACGTCAAGTTTGGAATTGAAAATCATCATCCATCATACATTACAAATGTTGGTGGACAGTAACCATTTACTACGGTTCGCAAAAAAGAAAAGCCCGAAATGGCAACATCATTGTTTGCATCCTTTTCATATTACATGACATTTGCAATTTATGTGAGCAATTGCAATTTCGGGTGTCCTTCTACTGTGAACCAGGTAGTATAGATTTCAAAAAACATCTCGCTAGAGCGTTTTAGAAAACCTGCAGCGACATTTTATCTTAGAGCTTTTGTGATGTTTGTACATGATAATCTCCGAAAATATAGCACTCTTTCTCTCTTCATGTTGGACACCGAGTTGTTCAACGACCCCGAACCCTGGTGTCAGAGTTTCTCAACCGCCTACTGCAAGTACAATCAGGTGGTTCAGCCTGCAATGTCCTAACCAGACTGGGATCAAATTCACAAAAAAGTGATAAATATCAACTTTATGAATGACCCCACCGGGAATTGATCCCGGAACCTTCTGCGTGGCAGGCAGTCATACTAACCACTACGCCACATCGGTTGTAATATAGCACTGATATGCTTGAAACTTTTTTGGTATGTAGATACTAGCACATTAACATCTAAGATACTTTTTATCGCGGGAAACTTGCTTATTCCTACGTAAATTACGAATCAAAACAAGTCGACAAACTTAAACAGAAAGTCATGAGTCATGACGCATACCTAAATATTGGGATAGCCGAACCCACCGCACCTAAAGTAAGGAGATGCAAAGCAGTCAACCTTAGTTTGATTGTGCATGCATCACTCAAAAACTGAGGTAGAGAAAGGTCCTAATCAACACCTGCGGCAGAGAAGTGACAGTGACAATTTTCACCAGCACTGAAGGGCCTGTCTGCCTACCTACCTGACGTCGTCGTACTCCAAGAGCGCGGGTAAACTACGAAAATAGTTCAATTAGAAAAGTTGTTAGCATGACGTTTGGTTTTAGTAGGCACAAACCTAACTAACGTAACTCTATGCATAGGCGAGACGAAGTTCGCGGGCACCAGCTAGTTTACAATATAAAATATACCCCGTAGTCTCCCATAATTTGCCCCACATCGGTAACAAGCGTCAGTCGGTCGCCCAGGTTCTTGTCATAAAGCGGGTTGTTGATATTCATGACAAGCGCCCTCTAGGAGCCGCCTGCCGCAACTAAATTGCTTTATTGATGTCTTCTCTTGGACAAATCAACCTCTGGACGCGACTCAATGACATTTTACCCTTTACCCCTTTAGCTCCGAACCTAGGTAAAATTACCTAGGTACGCAAACGGCGACCGTCAGTGTGACTTTGAAACTACAAGAGAAAACATACCCCCAAAAATGGGCAAATAAGCTGTTTTATTTTGTAAAAACTATAGCCATCGGACAAACAATATTTCTTATCACGCGTAAATACATTTTTGTGCTAAATTTTTCGTTATTTAGGTACGTGAAAAATTAATAAAATACGTATGACAGGACCGTATAATACGTCTCCATAAAAAGGTCATATTCTATAATACATTTCAACCAATATTGTGTATAACATTTATGAGCCGGTTTATATCAATCATTTTTTCATTCGTTCACCAATGATGGGCAAATTAGTGCGGGAAAATTGTCGATGACCGATATCGATAAGAATGATTAGTTACTAGTATTACCAGCGCAGACGAAGAATGGATGCCGAATTTAAATACTTACCTAACCAATACCAAAAAATGTTTTTGACAAGCGGAAATTTTCAAATTAGGACTCTGTTACCTCCTTAATTAAATAAACTGCGAACATGACATGAAACAAGTCATGGATAATTTGGCTTCAGAATTTGAAAATAAATACTGAATATTCGCATTCGCAAATGTCAAAAGCTAATATTCGTATTCGCATTCGCGAATGTTCAACAAATACCATTTGTTATGTCACTGTTCCTACGGCATAACTGTTGACCAGCAAAAAGTATTAGTATACCTATAGATTAATGATCGTGTAAAGATAACAGATAATACTTATAATGTACAAAATGGATTAGGTGTATTTCATTTAATTCGTGTAGGTAAGAAAGTGAAATTAAAACACTTCAATTTTAGAAAATTTATGTTCTATGTTCAGTTTCCTGTATGTTCAGTCCAAAAGGTATGGGCAATTTTTTTTTTAAAATGTAATAAATAATAATTCATCTGACATAAAAGCGTATCTAATATAAATTGTCACCCCAATATTGTGTATCGACAGCCGATCTGGCGCAGTGGTTAGTATGCCTACCTGCCACGCAAAGGCTCCGGGTTCAATTCCCGGTGGGGTCACTCACAAAGTTGATAAGTTGTTCCCAGTCTGGTTAGGACATTGCAAGCTGAACCACCTGATTGTCCGCAAGTAAGATGGTTCCGTGCTTCGGATGGGCACGTTAAGCCATCGGTCCCGGTTGCTGTCTATGATGGCGGTCGTTACACAACCATGTCAGAGGCCTGCTACTTGCAGTAGACGGTTGAAAAACTCTGATACCAGGGTTCATCGGCTCGTTGAACGACTCGGTGTCTCACACTAAAAGAAGAAGACCCCAATATTAAGGTCGAACGTTGAATCGCGCGGGCTTGCAAATTTTTAACCCGCACGTAGTTCACTTCCCTAATTAATCTGAACCGCTTAAAGTACCTAACATTCGTGCGGATCGACCGCACACAAATAAAAGACGCCACACGACGCTGCGTTCGCCCTACTAGTTATCCATGATAAGACACCAGACAATTCGTCGTTCCTCAAAACTTATCAAATGATATCTAGAAATTTTCGTGAAAAACTTCATTCAGTCATTCATTCTTTATCGATTATCGACTATGGTACAGCACTGTCTTTGAAGTATACATAAACCGACATAATTCTAAAATGACAAATGTAAAGGGATATGATGAGAATCAGGTGTCTTTCAATTTAGTAGATTACATCTGTCATTACCTCCCCTCCCCCCAATTTTGGTTGAAATAGATCTAGAACAAATTCTGTAGGATTCGCGTCCAGTGTCTTCTACAAAATACATGGCTTCATCGAATACATTGAACAATTAGAAGTGTTCCGTTCTGGGAATAGGGAATGATTGTTCATTGTGTTGTGGGTTTTCCAATTCAATGAACCTTGTTATATTTTTAAAACAATTTCGAAACACGGCCATTTTCAGTTTGGATTTCTTGACATCAAAGATTTTATGTCCATAAAATTCGGCACCTGAACAGGGAAGTACTGAGACAATCATCTTAATAATGTAATTATTAACTATTGAACACAAGAATCTTCAGTTCGATAACTGTAACTTGTTAAATCGGACAAGTTATTTCACCGGATTCACGTGTAAGTAAATTAAATCAACCTACATATACGTATTTAAATTAGATTTAATATGAAATATGCTAACCAAGTATAAGTACCTACATAAATTTTAAAATCCATTAAAGGAAGAAAAGATTTTTAAACACCTACTCCCCCACCAAAAACATTTTTAAACAAAACTAGACCAAACCATCAAACTTAGCGAGGACATTTGAAGAAATAAACAACTGTGAAACTACGAGGAAACCCACCATAACGAAATTGCAAGTGCTTAAACAAAAACGTCAACTTATTCAAACTTTAGCGATTTTCTCGCTTTTAATAAACAAAGAAATAGAGAAAGTTATATTCGTTTTCCGTGACCCGAATACGTGGTCACAATATTTTATGGACAAGGCTTCACAAAGTGTCAGGCAACACCAGTGGCATAATTCGCGACGGAAAATTCCGTTCGAGGCGCAGACTGTTGACTCAAAATACGAAGATCTTACTTGTATGTTCATCTTTTACTGGTAGTCGGTGTAAGTTACCTACACGGTGGTCATTACACAACCATGTAAGAGAGGTATTCTTTGGGAAGACTCTGACACCAAGGTAAGTCGTTCCACTTGACGGCCCAAAGCATAGAAGATTATGTGCAACTTCGAAGGATTTTAAAACACCTTTTTCCTAATGTATAATCCATTATCGTGTTTTAGGGAAATAGCACAAAACCTCTCGAGCCACAGAAATATAATCTACTAATTTTTAAATTCCAGAAATTTTAAGACAGCTATAATTACGTAGTTATACAGTCTCATCTTACGTCCGTTTTGTCAGTTTTGCATGCAGGTTAATAAACCTTCTTATGATAGAATAAACAACCTATAGAATTACAACAGCCAAACTGGCTGTGAAAAATATTTTTTAAATGATCATGTTGTGCTAGGCACCCAATACAATTCCCAGAAAGCAAATAAAAGCTTTTGTCATGAAAGCGCAGGCAGCATATTCGGCCCTAATGGAACACACAAAATAATGAAAAGATCGCCTATCGCCATTGCCACGTTTTCACATTACACACGACGATTTTCCTTTTTTTTTCATTTTTCCGTTTTTCGATTTGTTTCATTCAGTCGGCTCTTGAAAAGGCATGATTGCCGGTTCGCGTGATGCCTCACGTGCCTGTTTGCTATATAAGGTCCTATTAAATTCACTGCAAATATTTTAGGGGCAGATCAAATAAAATTTAAGCATGTACTAGGCAAATTTTTAAAGAAATCTACACGCTAGTTTTCGAGAAAACTGCATTTAACTAAAAAAATACGAAACGGAAAAAGTGCACCCTGTTTGTCCTTGAAACACAAACTTAGATGAATCTAAATTTCGCGCTAAAAAAAGGTGCTGTGATTGGTTGGTTGTAAGTGTGCGTGCCGTGTAAGTGAATCCTGTCTACGTGGCGGAACGTCAGTCGGGTCAGTCAAAGGGTGTTCAGATAATTAATTAAAAAGTTTGTTTTTTTTAAATGCGTTAGATGTTTTTCTTATACATATTTACGCATGTCCTTAAAATATTTGCAGTGAATTTAATAGGACCTTGTATAGTTTGTTCCCGGTCGGGTCCACACCAGTTATCTACAGAATGAACGATCACTCACATAAATAATGTGCCGACGATGTAATGCTTACGATATTAATAATAGTCTACTCGTGTCTACCTCTTCTATCTTTTGATTTATTAGTTGTCTGGCATGGCAGCGGATGCGCTCGGATTTTTGTGTTTGAGCATGGGAATTAGTTCCTGCTGTTTAGAGGAAGCTCTCCCACTTTTGCATTAAGGTAAAAGAAGTTATTCTTGTGTAGTGTTACTGTAAAATTTTATCTAAATATTTTAAGCATTTATGATACCTAACGATCGATCATGATCATGATTGATAGATACCTGTTTGGTCTTCCATTCCAAATGATCTGAAGACCATTTGATCTGCTCGGTGGGTATATATCTTGTTTGGTTATTTTTCATTTTCTAATAGGTGTCGAGTAATTATAGAATTGATTACAGTAGATAAAAACAGAATTTAAGGCACTTAACCTAACTGACTAATTTACATAAATTCTTGGCGCGCCCATTCACTTAACGAACGCCAATGTCTAGAGACAGATAAAGTGTGAATTACGATTATTAATTACTACTACTTGCAGTGGGTATTTGAGCTGACTTTACGTGACAAGCCCTTTTTACTTAACTTCCGAAGTAATCTCAAGCCAAAAAGTTGATGAATAGAGAGAGGCCATGTAAAAGAAAGAAAACTTTATATTACCTACCTAAACAAGTAGCATTTTTTTACTTAACCTGGAGTTTGTATGGGTACAGGTTTAGCCGCCGACAATTGGATCCTTAATAAGAACAAGGGATATGACACATGCACGAATAATTTTGATGCCATTTTAAGCAATTTTAACTTCAGTGCCTGAATATTTGTTTATAATTCAAACGTGTTCTAGATATTTCAATCACCCACAGACTCGTTTTTCGGTAATAAATTGTAAACCGGCGTATCAATGCAAAGAAAACGAACTAGGGCAGCGGTAGACGTGTCACAGTTGGCGCGGGTCCGGCCGGCTTGCCAAATATGTCGCAACAGATAACAGCCGCGCAGAGATTTACTACTGGGACACTGTCACACTCGCTTTCCCGGACCCGCCAAAAGCATGCACATATCGCTAGACCAACATAACCAGCACTGGCCGATAAGAAAAACGAACAATCCAACCATAAAGAAAACAACTTGTCAAGGATCTTCAAATAATGGCCGTCTGCTATCTACAGCTTTATCGATTTTATTTTACACAATACACGCAGCAGCTGGAAAGTTAGAAAGATTTATTTTAGAAATTTTATAAAAGTGCCATGTTGCTATGTTGTCGCTAAAGTTGTTTTATTTGTAGGCAGTCAAGAATCTGCACTTAGTTTTCTTACGAGTTTAAACTTTTATCACAAATTGTTTCCGAAAGTTGCGAATTGTGTACCGTACCCAAGGTTATATCTACTTTACACCACCTCTTTTGCACCTATCTAGTTTATTTACAACGTACTGCTTTGCTTAAGAATAATTTCGTTTGCTACTACTTTCAGCAGCTTACAAACTTCTTATCAAATCGTAGGCGTTCGTAGCGCGGCTACGAAACCCCGCTTCCAGAAGTAAGATGTTTATTCGCTACGGCAGCATTAAGCTGGTGCTGGGAATATTCGTAGCCGCTCGTAGCTCGTTTGTCGGAGCACTTGGAGGTGACGGTATCACAACATTCCGCGCCCCTCAGTAGAGGCACGGTACGCTGAATGCAAGGTGCTACGAAAGTTATGTTTGTAGCTTCAGTTGCCCTACGGTTTCTACGAATAAGAATTCGACTCTTTGTATATGGAAGCTATAATTAATACCTATACTGCTGGGAATATTCGTAGCTCGTTTGTCGGAGCACTTGGAGGTGACGGTATCACAACATTCCGCGCCCCGCAGTGGAGGCACGGTACGCTGAACGCAAGGTGCTACGAAAGTTATGTTTGTAGCTTCAGTTGTTCTACGGTTTCTACGAATAAGTATTTGACTCTAAGGTATAATTAAGATACTGCAGGGAATATTCGTAGCAGCTCGTAGCTCGTTTGTTGGAGCACTTGGAGGTGACGGTATCACAACATTCCGCGCCCCGTAGTAGAGGCACGGTACGCTGAACGCAAGGTGGTACGAATGTACGTTTGTAGTTTCAGTTTGTCTACGCCTGACTACGGTTTCTACGGGTATTTTAAGTTTGAGAATTGACCTTACCTATATGATGGTTAAAATTAATGATTTGCAGAATTTAAAATTTAATTCATAATGTAAATTTCGAGCTTTCTGTACTTACATCTTTCAAAGAGTAAATATGTTCTTTTTTATATTTTACGTAAAATTTGGTTTTTAGGCTAGCAGGCATTATTATAGGCCAGCTTAAGCGTTCTAAATATTTATCTTTCCTGTCGAGTCTGCTACCGACTTGTTTTCAGCGCGTTCTTGATATGGAACGAGCTACACGAAAGACTACTACGCGTTATAATTTTACATTCTGATGTTCTGTCAAGATGAATTTCTTTGAAGATAGTACTACGGTTCAATGCAGTCGGACAATTTTGAATGCTATAAAATATGACATTAAAAATTTGTGGTAGGTATCGCAAGTAAATTTTCAAGCACCCACCCATTTAATTGACCAACTTTTTCGGATCTTTCATACAAATAGGTACTAACTAACAATATCGAGTGTATGTTGATACTTCAAATGGGTAGGTGGATTTGGTATATAATATTAAAACGCAACACAACTTTTACACAGCAAATGTTAGATTTGTATAAGTTTTATGATATTCTTAGGCTTCTATCTTAGGCATAAGTTAACATGTGGTTACTAAGTTTATTAATCAGTTTAAGCTTAAATATACAAGTTGCGAATTTTGTACCATCTGAAGTCTGAAAGTACCTACAACAGAACTTTGAACAACAGAAACTAAGAAACATAAACATAGCGCAGTAAAGAATTAAATTTTGTAATAAAATAATATTCATTTTTTCGTAGGACCTATACCTATTTGATGGTGAGTATGCGGATGTCAAAATAGTCATGGTGACCATGTCCAACATTGGACTGTCAGTAACAATTTCCTGTCAGTGAAATACCGTTTTGTCGAACTCATAGTTGTCATACGTGGAAATTATTCTAAATAGAATATTTAAACACTTGTAGCAATTACAACTTAACTGTCAATTAAGGTGATGATGATGAATGATGAAACTATAAAGTATTTTACTATTACTGAGAAGAAAGTCGACCACCAGACGTTCCATAAACCAAACTCAAATCAAATAAACACATAGATAAATTCGACTTCCATAAATCAGACTGCAAATCCCAAGTTAGTAGCATTATGATCTTTACTACCACTCAACAATGGAGCACTCTAGATAAACTGCGGAGTTATATCTGCAACTTTAAAACTTGAACCGAATCATAAATTTAGGTATCTGGAGAAACTGTTTGTTTGTACGTTCACCGTTAGAACTTCGTGACCTTAGACTTCATCTAAATTCCTGACATTCGCACTTGTTTAAATGACTCATTTACACTTATTGATGCCGAGTGATGCTGGCTTAGATGAGCATCACCCAATTCCTCTCCCGCGGACGTCATATCTAACAGAAGTCAAAAGGACTTGACGGTTTTATGTGTAAACACTACAATTTCAGGCGACGGGCTGACGACGAGCTAAAATTTTCTGACGTGACCCTCAAATATTTGTCAGACGTGGCAATGAATGATGTTATTACGGTGATATACACTCTGGCTAAGTGTAATATTTAGCAGGGGAAATATGTAAGTACACGCGCGTTACCATCCTGAAGCCGATATACCGGCAATTGCGATAAGGATGCGTATATTTCAGGATGGTAATGAACTCGTGCACGTACTGTATGCCGAAGAATTATTTTTCACGGAATATTATAATGAGCTGCATGTGGAACCGGGGGACGGGAACTTAGTAAGCCAATAAAATGGAGAAAGTTTCGGAATAAAGAACTTCTTGGTGACACAGTTGACCTGATTTTTCAGCGCTGCTTTTATCGACCCAAGTCTAGTGCTAAAATTTTGGACTAGCGCATTATCACATAGTAAAATCTAGCTCCGAGCTTATGTGAAAACTTTTGCAGTTTCGTAGATTCCCACTTGTCGCATTTGTGTTTGTGCCATAAGGTTTTTCAAGATGTGTGTGAAACTTGATCAGGTGCACCTACCTACTTCTTCCTCTGTTATGTGGGACACCAGAACTAGGTAACTCGTTTGTGGGGTGGCTGTAGCTTTGTCGTAGTTTTTCTCTTAACCAAACAGCTGTCTCTTTACAACCATATAGATGATCCACTAGGTAGGTACCTTGGAGAAGACATTTAAATTCCAGTGATAAAAATACTCAATCAATTGGCACATAATACGGTGGTTAGTTACCAATGCATGATTCAGTTCAACCTCATAGTGTTTGTGCACATCAATAAGTATACAAAAGCAATAATTTTTGAAAGGTTCCACCTAGCCAGCTTTTTGTCGTCATATCAGAAAACCAGTGCCAGAGTCCTTACCTACTGGCCTAGACTCAAGCTACATAGAAAAGAAAGAAATGTAAAGAAAGGAAAAGACCGACGAACTAAAACCGTTATAAACCGTCTACGACATGCGTCCTTAGGGACACAAAACTTACCGTGTCCAGGGCGTTCGTTCGGAACAAAAAAGCAAGGCGGAGTTTCCGTTCCCCGACAAAAGGAAATTCAATAAGAGCGAATTTCCCGTGATTTACGGCCACTATTTCCTCGTTAAGGCTTCGCGGGCCCTCGAGGTGTGTCCAAGCAACATTTTATTTTATTGTACAGACAAATCCAGTTAGTTCCATTCGCAGGAAATATTTTTCCAACGGTTTTAAAATTCTGAGTTCGACATTGTTTGTATTTCTATCCAGATATATGGTTTGTATTACTGTCCAGATAAAATATTATCACAACTTGATGTTACCCTGGTAAACATTAAAATAAAGAGGCCAGAGATATGAAATATTATTTATGTTCAAATACCTAAGTGACACCGTGTAAAGAGAAGTGCGCAGCGTTGCCCACAATCTATTTAGTTAGGTTAACTATATGAGTTATTCGAAGTAAAATATTTTGCCACATACTTATTTACTTACTTCACTTTTTCCGATGAACGCCGATGGCGAATTCCTAGTAGCACTCCAAGGCTTTAACAGGGTTTTTGCACGTAAATACAATATTGTTCTGAAAAGCAATATTTCGAATGTTCATCGTCGCTTTCAATCAGAGCGGGTGACGGAGTGGGCTCAGCGCGAGAGCTCTCTGTCACTCAATATTAGCCGCTTGAACTCAATGGGACTCATTTGGCTCACATGCTCTGTCACAGTTCGATCACTTTTCAGAGTAGTGAAAAACGATTTTCATTGAATGTCAACTTGGTTAACAGAATATTTATATTATGTAGGTAAATATTATTCTGAAAAGCAACATTTCGAATGTTCATCGTCGCTTTCAATCAGAGCCGGTGACGGAGTGGGCTCAGCGCGAAAGCTCTCTGTCACTCAATATTAGCCGCTTGAACTCAATGGGACTCATTTGGCTCACATGCTCTGTCACAGTTCGATCACTTTTCAGAGCGCGAAAATGGGTATAAATGTTTTTCTGGAATAGTATGTGACTCAGAACTTTGAATAGGTACAACTTACCTAATTCTGTGGCTCAGGGACCCAAAGATTCTGGGCTGCGTCTCGCCAGTCTTACGCTTGAATTTTGGTTAGACTTACGCTTACGCTTGTACCTTTTTTAAAATTCGGCCGCACTTACCTAGCACCTGCCAGTTTAGCAGATGATACGGCAAGTCACGATACAACACTATGATTTAACCTAGTTAAAGAAAGTTTTTCGGAAACCTTGTAGAAAAAGGCTGCAACAGACTGCTTAAAGATATTTCTTCTAGTTTGTTGATAAATAATGACAAGAATTGAGTTTCGCCCATATGTTTAGAAATAACACAATTAAACCATTTTTACGATCTTGCTTGTGCTACCTTTAAATTTTTGACCTTATTTTCGGGTCATTTTCTACTTCGTTGCGATAAAATATGCTTCATAAGAATGCCCATGTTATTTGAGACGCGCAACATCTGCTTGGGCCGATCTAGTGCAATCCAGATATTTGCATTCGCATATTGAATGTACACTTACTTGAATTGAAGCCAAGCGTCCAACCAGCAGGCGACGTGAGCGCAATCTGCAATGCATTTGTTCTGTATTTTTGCATTGTCATGCATGAAGTTTATAATTATAACGTAATTGGTTCTATCTAATCAAGCTGATTAACTTAGTTTCTTAACATAGGATATTGCCACACCTATTAACCACGCTTAACAGTTGGCAGGCAAATTGAACTGCTTTACTAGGTAAGCCGGCATAAAACGGCATATTATTTGAATGCAGGCTATCAAATGGTTAAATACCATTGAGAGTTATTTTTTCCTCTCTCAGGTCCTCAAGATGAAATACCTATAAATAATATCATAAACTTTCAAAATGTATCAATAATTACAAAATATTTCATAAAATGAGAAAGGTCTCTCGATACAATCAAAATTACCGTGGCCGAAATAAAACACAAGTTTACTCTGACCACGTACCTAACTTGAAACCCTACAAAAAATATTTATTTTCTTTTCCTTTTTTATGACTTTGAAAAGTAGAAACTGCAAGTAGCTGAGAATTACCGAAAAATATTCGACAGCAAATATCAAAACGCCGATATTTTAATTTTCGCGTTATGAAATCCTCATGAGACCGACTTAATAAAAAATGCCTTTTGATTGATGGCTTCGATCGCAATAGCTGCGTCGTCAAAGGGAGGAACTACTTTGTTTTTTATTGTAAAATTTTCTAAGCGAAAGTTAAGTGCTCTCCATCAAATAAATGATTGTCCTGTACCTACGTATTCTCAGAGGAAATTTAACTTAAAACCATGCTAAAAAATAAAGCAATTTATTTGCGAAAAGAACAGGATTAGAGCTTGAGTTATAGTATGATGATGATGATGCGAACCTAATATATGTCGTCTAGAAGGGGTGGTGCTGGTGTGTGTGTGGTGTGTTCTGGTGTGTCTTCTTGGTTTCTGGTGTGGCAGGAGTGCTCTCCTGCGGTTTCATGGTTGTGGGCACGTCGTGGGTACTCAGGCAAATCCAACAAAAGTCAGGAAATGGTCACGAACTCAGATTTTATTCAGTTTCTCAAGGAATGCACTTTACAGGATAAGTATGCACCAAAGTGCATCTAGCAAGTGCAATAAACGTGACCGGTTCGACGTGTGCACCGTTCCACGGTCTGGAGTGAGAATGCACCAGCCGACCCGATCCACATGGGCGGAACTGATTTTAGCGCCACCACACGGACGTTTATTGCACTTTTACAATCAACCAATCATAGAGCTTCAAATCCCACTACCGTTATTCCGAGTTGCCGGTACTACGATATCGAAACGATAGTCACTGTCGCTTAAATTGTCGCTCGCTACGACATGTAAAATATTCTTATATCAGCTGGTAAGCAATGTTTTTTTGAGTTAAGCTCGCCTTTGTACCTACATGTTTTTTGTAAATTTCTGTGTACCTACAATAAAGAATATATTTTATTCTTATCATTAAAATTACTTAAAATCTGTTGCACATATTGAGTTGCCAATAATGAGTGGCATTTGTTTGAAAAAAAAAACACTATAAACGAGCGTTTGACAGCCGCGATGTGGCACAGTGGTACAACAGTGGTATTGCGACTGCCTGCGACGCAGAAGGTTCCGTGATATTTATCATTTTGTAAACTTGTTCCCAGCCTGGTTAGGACAATGTCTGAAAATAAAGATGGTTCCGAGCTTCGGAGGGCATATTAAGCCGTCAAACACGGTTGCTGGGTGGTCGTTACACATCCATGTCAGAGTGCTGCTACTTGTTGTAGGTGGTTGTAAAACACTGACTCCAGTGTTGATCGGGTCGTTGGACGACTCGGTGTCCCACACCAGAGTGTGACTTCAAACGAGAAAAATACCTACTTTACTTCGTATCTACACAAGTAAATCAGTAATTTTATGTAAATATTTAACAGTTTAAAATGAGTCAAGAAATTCAACGCAAATTGTTCCAAACAAAATTAGCTGCGAAATGTGACAAATGAATGTCTAATAACAGGCTGTAGATTAATTAATGTCTCTTTATAAACGTTTCCTTAAATCAGTTTTCTTTGTTGTATCGCAGGAATAATTTGATTTAGGTGCCTACCTAGAGTTATTTTCTTAATATTTTTACCTATTAACTTCTTTTAATACTTCAAGGAATAAAAATCCTGTAACACTAAACAAGTTTTCTTGAGTAAGTATTAAAGGTAGGCATTGAACATCCTACACCAATATTTTCGCCTTCTGACGTTTCAAATAAAAGGCATGTACTTTTTACTCCTTTTACGTAGAGCGTTGTAAATCAGGAATCAACATCTATTATTTTTGATTCATTCATCAGCAATTAAAAACATAAACAGGAGCTACGAGTACCACACTTCCCTACAAAATAGACACATTGTTACAACCACAGTAGGTAAACACTAACCACAGTGGGGCGCGGAGTGGGGTGCAGTCTACATGTCAGCGGCACGCGAAAACTGCATTAATCATAACGGACAAAGGCGAATAGCACACGCACCTCGGGCCGATCCGTTCTTCACAACTCTTTAAGCCTTTTTGATTGGGCTGGTTGCGTGAAAAAACTCACAAATACTTCCGGGTGAGCACTCGATCCCACCAAATATGCACCAAATAGTCAGGTGTAGGTTTGTACCAAAACTGTAGAGTCACATAAAAAAGCTGGACGATACTACAGTCCGGGAAGTGACAGCCACCATAAAAATTGTCTGTGACAGTCGCAATTTTGATGCGGTGACGTGTGTCCTTATATCATCTGGTTATTATTGTTTGACATATGGCGGTGATGTCACCTTAAAATACATTATCATTAACTCAATTTAAACCCGTGGGTGTCGTATGAACTCGTATGAGGCGACTAAGGGCTAAATTTTTCAGGGTATTGGCGGCAGCAAGCGTGTGAATGCAACAACTTAAACTGCGCTCGCCAATCTGCCTGCCAAGAGTGGTGAATATGGTGCGGGGAAAACGCATTCAATTCGGGTACGCCTATGTCTAGCATTAGACTTTTTGTGTGGACGGGATTTTTAACTTCCTTTGTCTGATAACCGGATCCGGCAAAACACCGGGAAAACATGCGGTAGATGTAAAAACCGCCTTAGCGGACAAAAGGTTTTTATCAGCCCCGCGCGTCTGCTACCTAGCAAACATTTGTCACTCTTCCTTGGCGAAACGGGTTGTTAAGGCTTTTTGTGAAGAAATAAATGTGTTGTGTGATTTTTAAGAAAATATTATTTGGATTATAGGTATACCTATAGGTACTGCGCTGACGTTTTACTTCAGTCTAAGAAAGATGTCACGTCCGATACCATTTTAATTTCCGCGACTAAACTACATACTTAGGTGTGTTCCGACAGTTCCTTACTCATTTCAATATTTAATTATTCCATTTATTTAGAAGTAAGTAATTGGAGTAAGCTTTTAGATTTGTATTTCAATTCCTAGAAATTGTAATTTTATAAGCTAGCGGCTGCTTTGAACAAAAACACTTCAAATCTTTAAGCCGAACTTAAAACGGGCAGTCGGAATCAATTCGGATAAAAGGGTTAAATTCTTAAATTGGTGAGTACAACTCAACGACCACACAGCATACTAGACGGCACCACAAAGACAAATCATGTGGTGCAGGTTTAGATGGCAATGGCATCACAATTTTTCCCTCCGGCCGCCATCGCAACTGAATTTCACAACTGGTTGCGGTAGAAGAAATAATTTTCTTTATACGTTCCTAGTTATGGCAAGAGAAATTTACTAATTTGTTCGCAACTAGTTGTGTACAAGGAAAGGTACCTATACTATAGAGTAATGCTATAACCAATAATGACCACCTTACCTTAACAGCCGCGACAGTCCACTGCTTGACATGGGCCTCCCCACATTGAGGGGTTTTGCCATACTCACCACGCTTGGCAGGCGGATTGGCGAACGCAGTGGAAGATGTTACATTCACCGGGACCGCTGCTGCCCATTTCGGGTAGAATTGGGGTGATATTATTCTAAGTCGGCACCACATGGCGATTAATGATCACATATAGATAAAAGAATTTAACTAAAAGATTAAGTATAAAACGTTTTACACGCAATTGGTTGTGAAACTAAATACACCATATCAACTAGTTGCAAACAAATAAGTAAATTTCTCTTGCCGCAACTAGGAACGTACAAAGAAAATTAGTTCTTCTACCACAACCAGTTGTGAAATTCAGTTGCGATGGCGGCCGGAGGGCAATTTCCCTCTTCTACCCGAGGATGTCGTAAAAAGTAACTTAAGGATACTAATTCATCCAGAGAATGTACAGTAGCGTCTCCTGTGAAGGCAACATCTTGCACTCCGATCGCCAATCCTCCTACCAAGCGTGATGATTATTGCAGCACCCCCCACGAGAGACACCTAGTAGTTTTCTGTGGTGGCTGTTAAGGTAAATCATATGATACAAAGTTGTGATATAAGATCGCACGTATTAGTCAGTGATGATTTATGAGATAATCACTCAGTATGCTCTCATTATCTCAATGCCTGGGCTTCCCTTGCCCCGCGTACCTCGTCTTATTCACTGATTCGTATGTTGAAAGTAAATCGGGCGTCTTATTGGCTGTTTGGTCATTGACACAAGTCGTAATCCGGCCTCATTGCTGGTTTTGAACTCATTTGGAGGGGATTACCGGTGACTTTGACCGATCGCCGCGATTGAGGACAACTCTTACTAACCGATCGGGGACCACTCTGACTACCAGATTAGGGCACCGACACTGGCCATTAATTCGCTCGATCCGTGTTTTTCGGTGAGATTGGAACGATTTGAATTTCGTAGCTATTTTGACTACAGCGCAAAAATATCGGGGTCTTGCATAATCAAAGTAGGATTCCTTTTTGTAAGTGGCCTAATTCAGTTTTATTCTGAGAAAATTTTACACATTAATTGTATAAACAGTTTTGTACTAGTCCCACTTTTGGCAGCGGAAACCAACTCGTTACCCTCTACACTCGTATTCTTGCTTTATACAGCAATTATGTCTCCTCGACAAACATTTTTACCACCGCGCAAACATACCACGAATCGCGTTCAAGATTATGCAAAACCGTAAAAACTGCAAGCAAAAACTTGGCTTCGCTGCCAAGCAGTCAAATAAAAAGTTGTAGAAAGAAATAAACACGGTACGGACGGAGCGCATCCTAAGGGTTTCCGCGATTCCCACCGTGTGCTGGCAACTTAAAAAGCGGCTACAAAGTCGTATCTTGGAAGTTAGATTCTATCTGAAGCGCTGGGGAATAGCCTAGGTGGAGTGGTGCGCGATGGAGCCAGTGTCAATATTGAATCAGCGGCTTCGTGTTTGTGAGAGGAATAAATTGCGACCACCAGCGGAAACGCCGGCGGCAGACGAGGCGTTTTCTTATTTGGATCTGCTGTGCCAAATAATGTGGAATCTGCAATCATTTTTACCATGTAAAACTTTAATCTGCAGACACATAAACCTGTAGGTAATATGCATTTGAGTCGCAATAGTTGTATTTTTTTTTTATTAGTTTGAGATCGGTCCAAACTGTCATATAATTGTATATCATATTCCTATTTGAAAATTCTCTGATTCCATCGCATGATTTTACCTCACCAAAGTTGCAGACCAATAAGATTTACTCATACCTAGTTCTTATCTTGTCTAAAGTAACCGAAGTTAATGAAGCGAGTCCTATATTTTACGCTGCCAGTTTTTGAAACAAAAAGTTAACCCTAACTATATTTGGATTTAGAAGTTTGATCCCAATAAACTGCAATATTTCAATCCATGTTGCATATTTCCAATCGATTGAATCCATTACGTTTGTGAGTAACCAGAAATTGGATAGTTCCACAGGGCTTCCGAACCGAATATTTTTTACCTACACACAACCAGACCGCCACACGTTTACACATTTAAACTGCCTGCGTATGCAGCTCGTATTGTATTCGCTTGGGGTATAAGAATGGGGTTATGATTTAACAAGATGACAGGTCACAAGTAACTTCTTTTTCACGTACTACAGACCAAACGGCTGGGCGGATAATAGATAGATTGTTTCAGAAGAGCAATGGCAGGCATGGGCTACATTAAAATGCCATAAATTCTAAATGGCGCATTTTAAACGCAAAATATTACTTTAAAATAACCGCAATCGACGATATTGTTTACCTCTCCTCTGTGGCGCCATTTTTTATAGGTAGGCCTTGTCTGCGGCAAAGTCCCATATGGGACTTTGCCACAGACGAGCGATTATGGATTATGATTGCTACACAAAAGAAATAATGAGTCTTGTTCATTTGATTAAAGTATGAAGAGCTAAATACACAACGAATTAAAGTAAAACTTAAAGCTAAAGGGGTCAGTCGAATATCCCGCCCCGTGACATTCCCGGCGCAAAGGTGCCCATCACACTCGCCGCGTTACCACGTTGAATGGCAATGGACAGCCTCTGCACCAGGAACGACCCGGAGCGGGGGTCGCAACCTCTCTCCCTCAGACGGCATCCAATGTCCTTGATAAAGTCTTTAGCCTCACTGCCCCAGCACCCGGTCGTCTCCACGGCAAAAGGCACGAACAAGTACCTGTGCTCTAGGGCCGAATATTTTTCTTTCTTTTTTATAGCAGCCAGTTCCGCAGCTGCTCCAGCCGATCTCGTGGTGCGGCCAAGGTGCGAAGCCGCGAAAGTGCTGACACACGTTGCGTCCCACAGCAAGCACTTCCTTTTTCCACGGCACCATGGTCAGACCGTCTGGTCTCTTGCCATCCGTACGACTTAATCCCGGAGGCTCAAGTACGTTCGGAATGTTGGCTGAGATCAGTGCCCTGTGGAGGATGTCATTAAGAGCATGGTGGCGTGGGAATCTCCCCGAACAGCGACAGCAACTTAAGGCATGGTGGCCATTGGCTTCGACCATGGAACCGCAGATGCATACATGTTTTTCGCAAACATCGCAGCCCAGGCGTAAAGCCACAGCCACCCGCAATGAGTCGCCGTCGAGGAGAGTGCCCGTGTGTGGTGAAGGCAGCGCGTGCAGCCACGCGCCAGACTCCGGCTGCGATACTGCTCTCAGCCTCGCCAGGTCCGGGCCGACGGCTCCGTCTATGAGCTGATCAAGCATTTTCTTGGCCGCAACGTGATCCCACGAGCGCTGGGCATCGGGGGTGTCTGGTATATCAACGGTCGTGTGTTGTGTTCCAAGCCTCCAAGGCATCGGCTGCAAAGGGAATGTTCGCCCTGTCACCATTCGAGGGTAAAATGTTAGTGACTAGGCTTACAACTCCATGCGCCGATGCAATGAACGCTGGAAGACCAACATCGGCCGCTCGACGAATACCCAAGCCTCCGTGCCTTATTGGTAAGGCCGCCTGCACCCATTGTGTCATGCTGAGGGAAACGTTTAAAATTTGTTCTACGACATCTTTTAAAGAGCCATCAAACCCGCGAACCTCATCTGGGTACAACCAGGTTGGAACCGTACGGAGAAAATAATTTATTTTTGGGACTGCGAAGCAGGACCGTAGCAGCGTCAGGGCCACGTGGGATGAAATGAGTTTGAGCCTTTCTTGGGCGACTTTTAGGATCATTTCTCGGCATCTGAAAGCTTCGGGAATGGCCTCAGGGAATATAGGGGACCCTAGAAGGTTGAAGGACCGCTTATCCAAATCCTTCAGGCCAGGGAGCAGGGAGTGGAAAAGTGGTAGGGAGGATCGGGATTCGGTGCTGCAGGGAAAGAATTCGCACTTGTTCGTGTTTACTTCTAATCCTAGCTCGCGAAGACGTGGGAGTAGACTCTGTACATCGTGTTCAACCACATCCGGATTTCCTCCAAGGGTTCCGTCATCCAGGTACCAAATGTTGAGGGGCGATTTAAGCTCTGAAATTGCCTTGTGGATGGAGAGGCTAAAGACTAAGGGCCCGAGCGGGTCACCCTGTTGTGCACCGACCTGGGATAGAATGAGGTCTTTGTCGTGAAAAAGGTTGGAGGGCCGTTCATACACCTGGTAGAGGAAGGGATATAGAGATGGTATCTTGTCCCTGACCTCGGCCAGCAGAACGTCCCTTTCGACAGAGTTGAAAGCGTTCTTGAGGTCCAGTTTGATGATGACATTGTTTTCGTTTTGCGGGTCCATTACGAACGCTCGTGTTGCGTGGATTGCCGCCTCACAACCTAGTTTGGTGCCGAAGCCTAATTGGCGGGGTCGTAGGTAGGTTGACATATCCTCCTTGACAGCACGGCAGCCGAGTTTTGCTGTTAGGCGGCGGATAGTGCTCCCGATAGCGATGGGTCTCACGCCTCCATCTTTTTTTGATAATGCACATAGGGCGGCACCATACAGAAAAGGACATACTTCTACGTTTAGGCGGCCACTCAGCAAGAAGTTGCACAAATTCGTCAAAGAAGTCAGCAAACGTCGTCCGTTGTCGCCTGCCGAGGACGAGGTTAGTTCTTTTAAGTGAGATGGGCGGATTCCATCCAGGCCCGCAGCAGAACCGTTGTAGAAAGTGCTAAGCGCCTGCGCCACATCCTCTTCCTGGGCTTTACAGGCCGTAAATGATATATCTGGCGCTGGTGGCAGGACCAGTGGGCGGGATGGTGCTGGATGCTTTGACTGGAGAGAAGCCAGCGTTTCAGCTCCTGTGGGCGCAACCGAATCTTCTGATATGAGTATACGGACCGCACCTTTTAGGTCTCCTTCAAACACCTTTGCCTCTATCGTCTGTTGAACCAGATGTGTCCGAGATGAGGGGGGTCCATCGGCTTGTGGAAAGCTGCTGTGGCCAGTTCGAGATAGTTCTATGTTCCGCTTCACTTTGGAGGTGAGATTTCCGGGGCCTGCCAGTTCGGGCGCCCTAAACGCTGTGTAGGCGACAGAAAGTAGGGCGCACCAGTCCTCGGTTCCATTTGTTTCCAGACACTTGTCGATTAGGGCGGTCATCCTCTCTGCCGCCAGGTTCCTGGCCCCTCTTGGAATGTGTCGAAGAACCCGTATGGTTTTTCGTAAGGTTCCCAGGCTTTCGAGGGATATGTCACGGGAATCTTGAGGCAGGCTACCGCCGTCACTAGGGTCGAGGAAAGGGGGTTTCTTGTGCTTGTGTCCTATGTGCACGTTGAGGCCATGGGAGCCACAGTAGGTCTTTGTAGACGCGGGGCAGTGCGGGCAAGCGAGGGCGGGTGGGAAGCTGCTCATGGCTTTTGGCCGGCTACATTTATGGCCATCACAGGAATATTATAAACTTGAAAACTCACTTTAAAATTTGGACATAAACACTGAAATTTTGATTCTTTCTCCGAGTATTGTGAATATAAAATTATTCAAAACAAAAATATTTGTTCAGCGTGTCACTCAACGTCAACGTCACCTACACAAAAGCTTCTTATTTCTTTTCAAATGAGACTCCGAGTCATTTAGCAATCTAATGAATACATAAATAAAATTATTGCGATGTAATAAACTTTTAGCGCACTGTAAAACAACTCAGTCGGGGATTTTGTTTATTAATTATTATGCTTGCTACACAAAAGCTTCTTTTCGAATGGGACAGCGAGTCATTTAACAACATAATAAATAAATAAAATTATTTCAATGTTATAAACTTTTGGCGCACTGTGGAACAACTCGAGCCATATGTAGCGATCCACATCTGTTATTTATACCGTGATGATTCATTGTGATTGATACCGGGATTAAGTATGTTTTTGATCAATAATTGGGCGCGTGGCGTGCACGAGTGATGGATATGTTTGCCCTTTTCTTTGATTATTTACGCCACGGCTGCTTTCGCACCCGATAATGGAGTTTCAAGTGAATTGCATATACGAGTAGCTTGGGAAAATAAAGTTTTTTTTATTCTATTTATTTGGCAAAGGGCTTTGATACATTAAGCATACGCCAGCCCTATTGTTCCCCATCGTGAACCACAATCAAAATAAAGTTTTCTTCTACATTTATTTCATAGACCTCGATCGTCATTCGAAATGCAGATAAACTTTTCTACACACGACGGTGCGGAAAAACTTGGACAAAACACCCACGCACGTTAGTTCAGACGCGGAATTTCAAATTGTTTGAATATGATAACGAAAATCTGTCATATCGACACATACATAATAATTGTCATGTGCCTTACGTAACTAAAATTACGATCCTATATGAACTTTAAAATGAAATATTTTCGTATGGGAAGTTGCTCAGTTTCATGGTCTGAATGCACCCTATACTATCTGTATTCGGAGAACGGTCCCTTACACCACGTTTACATTTCAGGTAGGTACAACTTAAAAGAACTTCAATCTAGTAGAAATTGTTTTTTTTTTTGAATTTGCTTGTATCGTCAATCGCCTTGTAAAGTTTTTATTTAATTTTATTCCAAGTAAAAAAAAAACGTTCCGTCATCATCGTGACGTCACAGTTGTTGTGTGTGTGTCAACAGATTTCGAGAAGGAGAAGAATTTTAAATTCCCTTATAGTCTATTATTATCTACAAAAAACGGAGGTTTGAAAAATGTCATATGAAAAACCCAGTAACTTTCTCTCCAGGCAATTCTTGTGCAGAACGGAATGCATATCAATATTGTCGGCGCAGAGCAAAGAGGCAAAGAGGCACTCTTCTGCGGAAATTGACGGCAATTCAGCAATCTGTGCAGGAACGCTGATCTATTTTATGAGCTGCCTCTAAGAAGAAAATAGCCTTTCAATATTTTACGGCTAGTAAAAATATTCAAGAGGAAAATATAGTAGGTCAATACTTTATGTTAGGTATTTCTAACTTATGAAGATAATTTTCAAGGAAGGGAAGGGAAGGGTAGTTGAACGTGTCATGCGTCTTACTCAATGTTGTGAGGAATGTTTTTGCTCTTAGCAAGTTATGATTAAAAGATTTTCTCAGTAAATAGAGTAAATTTTTTCTCTGAATCTAATTTTTTTTTGTACCATCATGGGATAGGCAATGCCGTCAAATAGCTTTCCTGTAGGTAGGCTGAACGAAACATTATCAAACTACATAAATATGTTATAGATATATGACCTAAACTTTTACACTATTATCACATTTACTTGAAAGAGAAGACGAAAACAAACTATCGTCCATTGTCTACAGTTTAAAGTGAGAAAAGCTGTCGATACACAGATTTTTATAGCCCAGGGCTAGACTAGAAAAAGATTGAAGGTGCATAAAATTTCACTATGTATAATTTTATAAGCATTCTTTGTGAACATTGCGATAACATGTATGATAAACTTCTATGTAATACCTACCTAGCAAATGAATGAGAAAATAGAGAAATGTTTTGGAATGCTAAAAATTCAAACAGTACCTAAGTATTCGTGGAGTTTTCCCTTACTAAGTACATAAGTTTTGATATATTTCTATTTTGCAAATTGCAGTCACAGATTTTTTATTATTAATGTCCAGTGAATAAAATTTTCGAAGAATCTCAGACAATCCGTTCATTGAATAAGTTTCCAGACTAATAAATCAAAAATTTAGAGGACACTTTTTTACAACTTTAATAATCGCAAATTTTGTAATAGTGTGAGAGAAGAAATAGTTAAAAACATTTCAACTATGCTTTTAATTTTGAAAAATAATTTCTTTTTTACTATTTTCTCTACAAAATAAATATACACAACATCCAAGCTCGATGACACCAACAGAGCTGAAAACTGCAGATGTACCTATAAAATGCCGTATAATTTTGACATTTTTAAGTAGGTTTATATTTAAGAAAGACTTTGAACTGAGCTTTTACCGAATGTTTTTTTTTCTTGTTTCTATCGACCAATTAATATTTAAAATTTTAATATGAAATGTATGAAATAATTATGAAGTCAGAAGAGAGCAAAAACGGTGATAATTTAGCAGATCAGTGACCGCAAGTATTCTAGCTTTCATACAGATACACAAGGGACTGAAAAGTTACCAACTCGTTTAAAGTTCATTCTGAGTAATTATAAAATATATTGAGCACGTTAAAAGGTAATGGAGGAGATACATTATGAATTAATAGGAAATTAGTTTTGCCAATGTGTGCAAATACAAGTGCAAAATGATCGTTTTGGCGGTTATCTTGTACTTTAAGCAAGAAGTACCAGTTTGATTTTACTTACTTACACGGGTTAAAAGATATTTCTATGAAAAAATTGGACCAAGATAAGTACCTATTGTACGCGGCTAGTCTTTTGGTGTCCGTAACCTATTTATGATCCAAAGCCACTTATGGCATAAGGCCATGTCCACACAGCGATTTTTATCATGCGAATTTTTTCTCGCTTTTTGTAACACACTGAATCTTATGCAAGTTTCCGCAATGTTGGAAAAAATATCGCGAATAATTTCAAACAAAATAAAACGTCAAGCTGTAAATAAAATTCGCCGTGCGGACAAAGCCTAACTACGTTACTTACTGCTAATAACTCGTTAGGATATTTGTTAGAAAGCCACAATTTGAGACGAATCTGAAAGTGATAGTAACTACCGAATTCATTGTGACCTTATTCCGTCTCTTGAACCCATTCATAGTATGTAATTTACCGCTATCACTGATCGAACAAAGTACCTATTAAGGATAACAATGGTATCTATAAAGAGTGCCTATTGGATCGTCACTCTGTCTGGCGAGTCTGGAATCATTCTATTTTAGTTTTTTGAGGTGAATTCCTTAGTTGAATACCGGTTTTGAAATTTCAAAATGTTTCCATATGTTATGGATACATTTTGGAGTAAGAAATACCTAGTCAGTAGCCGTGTTTATTGTTAAACCAGATCAATGTCTTTATTTACAACGGTCTCAATGAATGGTAAAAAAAAAACTTGGAGACGAAAAGAAAAGTGTGTGCGCAAAGTAAATGCAAGTTTTCAAGAACTACTGATAAAACATTTTTCCCGTGTGATTAATGCAAGTTTTGCGTGCTGTTGACATTGGGTTGAGCTCAGGCAACTGTATCTTTGTTTTAGGTAATGCACAAAATAGAGAGTTTAAAGAAAGTTCACTCTACCCTATTTAGGATTTTCGTGATTGTCACTTGTTACATAGCCAGGATTGCTGCTGTCAATCAATAATATCAAAATAGCAATAATACAAAATCTTCATATTATTCGAAGCAAATTTTAATCCAAGAAATATGACGTTCATCGCAACCATCTAACCAACTAACCAAGAAGCTACCAACTAAGAAGTAGTTACCTTGACTTCCCCTGAGAGTCCAGTTAATGTCTGTAAAGGTGGGCTTAAAAACCAAGCGACAGCGACAACGACGCGCGTCGTTGCCGCTGTCAAATGACTGGTTTGTATGGGTTTGTATGGGGAACCAGAAAAACCGAGCGACGGCGTCGTTGCGGCGCGCCACGACGCCGTCACGTTGACAGCGCGCTGAGAAGCTTAGAGTTTGTATGGGATGCGGTCGGGTTTTTCTACAAGACCGCAGCGAGTGAGCCATCTGTAGGTATAAGGGCCCTTTTCCTGTCATGCGTATTTTCGCACGCGCGCGGATCTGGTCCGCATGCGGATGATAGCACGCTCCTGGTCACACGCAGGACAGGGATTTCGTTTGCGTCAATCCGCGTTCCGCGCGCGTGCTAGCCGCATGATTGGAAAAACATGTATCAAAAGATAAGATGCGTGCGGCCCGCATGCGGACCAGATCCGCGCGCGTGCGAAAATACGCATGACAGGAAAAGGGCCCTAAACGCCCCACGCACCGTCTCCCTAATTTGTTCTCAAGTCTTATTTTTGTAATTTTTCGCACTTGCATTTACCATTACCTATATATGGTGCCTGTGTATTAGAGCTGAATAAAATTGAAATTAGTTCGAATTTTGAAACCACATCGCAGGTACAGCTACCTAATGAAATAAAGTGTGACTGGAACTCTTTATCAAATTATTAAAACTTAATGAGCTGGTAGCACGTCTAGACTGTGTAATAGTTATAATATGTCACGTTGGTAGAGTACTAGTTTCAAATTTAATTATGAAGCTTCGAAGTTAAAACTTCACGAGTTCATGTATGCTACGGATGGCTTAGAGTAATGAACATTTTAAACCTAATTTGTTTTAAAAAGTGAATTGATTTGAAGATCACTTAACATCTCATAAATTTAAAAAAATATATTGTGCTTGGGTCAGACAGAACTCGTCGTGACATATGTAGGTAGTTTCATTAGTAGAAAGTATTAATGAGTCGCTGTCACGGAAAGTGCCTACGTAGCTTATTAAGTCATGTTATTGTAGTGTATTTATAGTATTTGTGTTAGATTGTAAGTGATATTGTATAGTTTTATTTTATTTTATATGGGCCTAGTTGCCTGAAATAAAAAGATTTATTATTTTTATTTATTTTTATTAATAATTTCTGACAACTTGCATGGAAAATCTTTGATATCAAAGGGGCAAGCTCCACATAATAAACGCAAGACACGACGCGCAACATGACATCTTCACAGATGTCGGCAAGCGTTCGTCAGCCGTTATCAATGCGGCATGCATTTCAGTGTAAGCATAGTAGCCCCGTCAATATCGACATAAAAATAAATAAACATTGCAAACGCGCATGTAACTACGATTTTTTTATATGTTGTAAGGTCCCTTGAGAGAAGTTAATACCCAAGTTTGCAACACTGAAAACCTTGTGCTGCCTCCACGGTGCTCAATAAACTGCGAAATTTTGGCCCATATTTCAGTTTTTTATAAAAATCTACCATAAAGGTGGGCTTAAAAACCAAGCGACAGCGACAACGACGCGCGTCGTTGCCGCTGTCAAATGACTGGGTTGGATGGGTTTGTATGGGGAACCAGTAAAACCGAGCGACGGCGGCGTTGCGGCGCGCCACGACGCCGTCACGTTGACAGCGCGCTGAGAAGCTTAGAGTTTGTATGGGATGCGGTCGGGTTTTTCTACAAGACCGCAGCGACAACGACGCCGTCAAAATTTGACGGCGACAACGACGCGCGTCGTTGTCGGGTCGCTTGGTTTTTAAGCCTATCTTAACGAAGATTTTTTCAAGTACGTTTCGATAAACTTTATTAAAGATAACTAAATTTGCTACAATTTCAGCGAAACCTGAGCACACTATGTCTTTTGGTTGCAAAGATACAGCAAGTCAAAGATGGGCAATTCTTCCGCAGTGCTAAGAAAGCTGTGAAATTACAGAATTTCCAATGTAACAGCTCTTGTTACATAATTTTTTTCAAAAAATCATATTATGTTGTCCGACTTGCACTTAGCCAGTTTTTAGGGTTCCGTACCCAATAGGGTAAAAAACGGGACCCTATTACTAAGACTTCGCTGTCTGTTCGTCCATCCGTCTGTCACCAGGCTGTATCTCATGAATCGTGATAGCTACAGAGTTGAAATTTTCGCAGATGATGCATATCAAAATCCTTTCAGTAGTTTTTCGCGTGTATCTCATGAACCGTGATAGCAAGAGAGTTGAATTTTTATAGGTGATGTATTTCTGTTGCCGCTATTACAAAAATACTAAAACCAGAATACAATAAATAGTAAGGGGGGCTCCCATACAAGAAACGTGTTTTTTTGTTGGTTTGTGTAAATAATGTTTCGGAGGCTGTTTCTCATGAACCGTGACAGTTAGATCTTTTAAATTTTCACAGATGATGTATGTTTATTGCCGCTGTAACAACAAATACAAAAAAACTGGCCAAGTGCGAGTCGTACTCGCGCACAAAGGATTCCGTACCATCATTTATAAAAATGACAGAAATATCATATCTGTTGCCCGACTCGCACTTGACTAGTTTTTGGTATTTGTTGTAATAGTGGTAATAGACATACATCATCTGTGAAAATTTCAACCATCTAACTATCACGGTTCACGAGAAACAGCTTTCGAAACATTATCCACAAAATCGAGCAAAAAAATCACGTTTCTTGTATGGGAGCCCCCTTAATATTTATTGTATTCTGGTTTTTAGTATTTGTTGTTATAGCAGCAATAGACATACATCACCTGTGAAAATTTCAACTCTCTAGCTATCACGGTTCATGAGATACACGCGCAAAAACTTCTGAACAAATTTTAATTTGGCGTTGACATTGGCAGCACAGGGTTTTCAGTGTTGCAAACTTGGGTGTTAACTACTATCGAGGGACCTAACAATATATAACAAAATCGTAGTTACATGCGCGTTTACAATGTTTGATGTCGATATTGACCGGGCTATAGCTTTGTCTCTTCTGTTTCATATATTTTTATATGCAAACGGTTTTAAGCGTACTGATGTCGCATGTCTTACATTTCCGACGATCACTTGTTTGACAGTGCCGTCTTACGTTTCACGTCTCACGTCTACTTTATGGAGCTTGCGCCGTGTAGGTACTCAAACTCTGACAAATACACAGAATTGAAATATCAATCAGACCATTTACCAATATTTTATCAAATTGGTCTCCTGAGGATTGCAGTTGTTGGCATGCAATTGAAATAAAATTATAATTATATCGCTGCAATAAAATATATTGGATTCCACTATCTAGCTACCTTCTCGTCTCATTCCGAAAGGGGACACAATCTTCTCTTTTTTTGTAAAAAGAATGAAATTTATCTAGCTACCTGCTCGTCACAAGCGAAAGTTGACACAACCACGCTGACAGTGCAAAAAGAAAGAGGGTTATCTTAACGATATGCATCCACCTCACATTTCCCCTAAAACAGACATAATACCCTTATCCAACTAAAATAAATGTCACCCTTTCACATTAAGGTTGTAGTAAAAGACAAAATAAGTCAGTATATCGCAAAGTTGGCTCTGGGAGGGATTTCCGTACATTGTTTATCTCCTCTCCTAAGGGACTGACGCAGTGGAGGGGAATATCTATCTGCTCTACAGTTACAAGCTGAAAGCACATTTTAGATGTAGTACTTGTTAGTTTTTATAAGATTTCTGTCGTAAGCAATAATAAAGTCGAATCATTATGTCATCAAAATACCTGAACTATTCAATAATGATTTTTGGGTAGCGACAGCAAGGACAAAGTGATATGTTTGGGATCGATTTAAATTTATTTAGATTGTTTGAACGAACTAAATGTTGAGCCGTATGCAAATATTTCAATTCGCAAACTAGTTTGTATTAGTACATTCAATTCTATTATTAACAGGTAATAAAAGCTGTTAATACAATTAACAAATATACCTACCTCACTAAAATATTTGGTCGTTAATGTGAAATGCCACACCGAAACTCACACACAATTTAATTTATTCTGAGCGAAATCGCACAGTTATAAAACTTTTGTCTTTCCCACATAAAGTTATTCCCATCAGAAAAACGAGAAAACTTCTGAACCAGTCATATTGCAGTAAAAACTACCAACTATCGAATTTATCGCGATGTGATTGATGAGTCAAAACGACAGTTTTATTACGGATCGACTCTCGAGTTATTTTGAGATTTGTAGAGTTTCATCTCTTATAAAATCATGCTTGCAATAACTTTTACTTTGTTAAGGTTTGTGATGGCAATGTTGATAAATGTTTTTATAACAATTCGTATTGAAAAATCTTGATGTCAAATTCTGAAGATCAAAATTCGCGATTGAATAAAATACCTCCCTACAGTTAGGTACAATAGAGTGCCTATACGTAGTGTTTGTTTATTCTTCCAACTTGAGTATTATTTGTTAAATAGATCGTTGGGTAAAAGTATCTTAGCTGTACTATTACGTATTCTGTGATCTTAGTTATTATTTAAGTACGTACTTGTGTGTATAATGTAACTTTACCTCCGCAAAAAGACTATCTTGCTTCCAGCCAAATTCCCTACAATCCCAAGATCGTTGGCTGGTGCTGTGCAGTGTGGCCCGACAGTCAGATAAGTCGAGTACGTAGGTATTTGGCATGTAAGTAAATCCTGTGGTGCTGGGTGTAGGCTTGCCAGGGTGTGCTTTCCACACGCGCTCCCCAACTATTCGGGCGATGTTCTCGGAGAATTGGAAAATAGTTGGTTGGTTTCCAAGGGCAAAAAGCAAAGAGGATGTGGCAAAAAATTTATATTTTTTCATAGCCTGTGGAGGTAAAACTTTAGCGAATAAACTTTGTTTCTTAGTAGAAACCTGCTACGTATAGTTATTTTATTTTAGGATCCCGATTTTTTTGTGCCACTTCAATTTCAGCGACACAAAACAATTTGAAACGAATCCACTAAAAACGTCTTACAGACACTCATAGATAGGTACTTTTTGAAACTTCATATTAATGTCTATCATTAAATTATTGCACCAACTTACACCCATGTAAAAAGTAGCTAAAGGCAAACTATCTTGCTTTCAGCCAAATTCCCTACAATCCCAAGATCGTTGGCTGGTGCTGTGCAGTGTGCCCCGACAGTCAGATAAGTCGAGGTACGTAGGTATTTGGCATGTAAATCCTGCGGTGCTGGGTGCAGGCTTGCCAAGGTGCGCTTTCCACACGCGCTCACCAACTATTCGGGTGATCCGTTCTCGGAGAATTGGAAAATAGTTGGTTGGTTTCCAAGGGCAAAGAAAATGAGACGAATGATTTTATATCGCTATTTTATTTTTAGTTTATTATTTTTTCAAATATCAATTGCAGTATCGCGCTAAATGGCCGAAAACACCCAACATGACCCTATAAAAATGGCCTTTAGATTCCGGAAACCATCCAACATCACTTTTCGACGTACCTACAACTGAGATAATTTTATATAGCGGCATTCTAGATAACCACTTGAAAATAAACAGCTTGTTCGTTTAACAAGCAAACTTAACGGCATTAACTAGAATTTGTAAAAACAAACACAATGAAAATTAGCCAGCAAATGAAAAATCTTTCCAAATTACCCTCTCAAAGAACTTCGCAGACCGTAAAGAATCCCCCAGAGCAAGGTTAAGGATACAAAATGGGCCAAAATAAAAAATAAGGACTATCGCTTTAAAATCCAGTGGCATCAGTGGCTATTAGATTACCCAGCTGACAAAGACCAATTTAGCTTACATTTCTGGTTATTTTACAGGCGTCAATACAACCAGCTCAATTTAACCAGTATTGTATGTTGAATCGGGCCGTGGTTCCTGACGGCAGGGTAGGTAAGTAATGGGCCTTTATAATGACACCCGCGACAGCGAGACCTCGAAAAACCGTTGAAAAACTCCGTGTTCCGGAAACACGACGAAGTTTTTACGAGAGAATTTCACAAATAAATTACGTCACATACGTTCTTATCCGCCATTATTTGGTCTCCGGACTTCCGCTTGCGTGTACTTTTTACATTGTTTGCTAGAGCTCTATATTTTTCTTCGTTTTGTGCTGATAGATTGTCTGTTAGTTTGGAGTGGTCCTTAATCCTTAGTAGAACTTCTCCTTTATGAGTGTTGTACGTTATTCACTCTTGGTGCATGGGAGTTTACTGCCAAAATCGGCTGCAATAGCCACCTACGGGCGCATCAGCGCCGGCTTTATTTAGAGTAGAAGTGTTCGCTATGGCCGAAAATCGTCGGAGAGATCATTATTCATCATAATCATCACGTTTTTCACCAAATTATCTGGGATAAATTAGTACAGGCAAATTTATTTAAAATTAGCTTAGGTGAATCAAAAATTGTCGGTCGCAAGTAAGAATGTAGGTGCACCGGCTTGGCTTCTATTCAAGTATGCATTCAATATTCGAATGCAAATATCTAAATTGCACCAGATCGGACCGAGCAGATGTTGAGCGTCTAAAATAACATACGCTTTCTTATGGAGTATATTTTATCGCGATGAAATAGAATGTGACCCAGAAAAAAGGTCGAAAGTCAGCACATGGCGGAAAACACGGAATGAGGAACATGAGGAAGCCATTTGCATTGTTTATGAACATTTAGCCCGGGGGTCACAAGCGGCCGCTGGTTTCATGTCATTATCTGCACCACACCATTACATTTTCATACGCTATCATAGGTAAGTACCTGTATAACCTATTGTTATGTTTCAATGAAGCAGATTGCACACGTAAAACCCGCACTTTAGAGGTATTTCGATACTATTGAACCTAACGCGACTTTTTAAAATACTACTCGCCCGCTTATAATTTTTATCGACTGCTACCAACTCTTTCGTACAAGTGAAGTATTTTTAAGGCTTCTAAATACAGTCAAGATTCTAGCCCAAGATATTACAAAACCAAAAACTCCTACACTTTACTTCTAAGTATTTGCTCTTATAAAACAATCCATCAGGCCAAGTAAAGCGATTTCTTGTAGGTCAATGGGCCTGATAAAATATAAAGGCTCTGTAGTTTATTGACAAGTTCGGAACCCCGGGACTCAAGAAACTAAGCACTTACTGGCCGATTTAGGGTATTTGCCACAGACATTGGAATTGGTTTGTTATTTTTGCACATTGATTCTTATTTTTGTTTTTTGAAATTGACTTTCACGTATGCACTTGAGAAAGATAGTGGGCAGCGTAGCGCAACTACAAGGCAACTACCTACAGAGTACTTTTTATCGCGATTATTATCATTAGGTACATATTTTAGCTCAAACTGTCGCACTCCAGAAGTACGGCAAAGCCCTTCTCTGTCTTTTTCCAACCTTGTGTAAAAGTTGTATTAAAATTCAGTTAGGTAAATATTCATGTCAAGAAAAAATATTATAGAGTACCATACATTAGTCAACTACTAATTCAATTTATTCATTGTTTAATTTACCTAGACTAGACAGGCCAGGAACAAAGTTGAATTTTTTCATGGCATTTCTACTAACTTTATTCAGTCTCAGATAAACCCCCAAGGCTTTCGATAAGGAAAGTTGTGTAATGTGTCCCTGTTTGTTGTTTTCTAGAATTTTTTATTTGGTGTTCGGGTTAGTAAAGCTCGCATAAAGATTAAATGCTGTTTTCTGAGTGACCTTAATAAAGTTTCGAATTTCCTTTCCGGGTTCACTTTGTTTATCGTTTTGCGATAAAGAATAAAGAGTTCATGAATTTTATTGCTTTGGCCTTCAGCTTAATTTTGTTTTAGAAGTAACTTCTTATACAGGGTGAGTGAAATTTAACTGCAAATATATTAAGTGGTGAAACTGCCCATGAAACTGAAAAACTTTCCCTAACAAATATAGCATGAATTATGAAAAAATAATTGGCCTGACCACACAAACTGACCCGACCGCCCAATGGAAGGGAGGTAAATTTTTTTCATGTTTCGACCTATGTTCCTAGGGGAAAGTTATTCAGTTTGATAAAATACAAATACAAATACAATCCATTTATTTCCACAAAATTGGTAGGTATCACAAATTACAATAATCGTAGGAACATTTTAACATTAGGCAGTTTTACAAAGGAACTTGATATCAGTTAGGTACATTAGTGGAAGAAAGGTGTGGACACAGCATGGCTGGTTTTAAGTCCACCCTAAGTCAAAGAGTGAAGAAGAAGATCATTTTACATAATGAGTGAAAGTTAATATAGTAAAGACAACTTTAACATGGTAGTATAACTTCATGATAATACATCTTATTTTGTTATTATTACAATGAGCAAAAGTTAATATAGTAAAGGCAACTTTAACATAGTAGTATAATTTCATGATGATACAGTTTATATTGTTATTAAAACGATCAAAAGATAATATTAATTATTGATAGACTGATTCACCCCTTAAATATTTTCAATAGGTGTTTTTTACACCTTATATTCATTCACTTGATACAATTTTTTGTTTTAATTACATATTTCAGATAAAAAATTGATTTGTTACAAATACCTATTTGTAAATAGCGCAACTCTGGCGTATTTTTTTCAACCACAAAATATATCTCCGTAAATCATGTTTCCAAATTTCAATGATAGGTAGATATACTACTGCTACTATAACAGCCACAGTAAAGTCCACTTCTGAACATGGGCCTCCCCCTAGTAGGAGGGTATTTGCCATACTCACCACGCATGGCAGGCAGGTTGGTGAGAGGTAGATATTGTTACTGACAAACCCTTTTGTAAAAACTGATCAAATGGCGAGATTGTGCTAAGTAAACGACTGTTCAGTTCAATAGAATAATATAGAGTAACCAAAAGCTTTTACATCGAGCCTACAATTTGAACTGAGCTTGATTGAGAGAAGCGATTTACATCCAAATGCCTGCATTTTCAACATTCAGAACTTGTTCACGATAAACGATGTATTTGCAAAAGGTGCAAGTCTTTTTCCGAAGATGGTTTTTCCTGAATATTTAAAAACAACTTTCTTCAAGAAACATTAGTCTAAATATGACAAAGAACACCACTTTAAAATATTCTGATTTTTAAACTGTTTTCTCTTGATTAACCCAGTTTGATTTTACAATAAAATAATGTTGCTTGGACACACCTAGAGGGCCCGCGAAGTCTTAACGAGGAAATAGTGGCCGTAAATCACGGGAAATTCGCTCTTATTGAATTTCTTTTTGTCGAAGAACGGATGCTATGCCCTGTTTTTTGTTCCAAATGGACGCCCTGAGCAACTGCGCAACAAAAAGAGGTTTACAGAAGGCTCACTCTTGCTATTCCCTAAAATATCAAGTATACCATCAAGGGATTAGAAATTCTTTCACCCGAGGCCGCAACAACCGTGGCCTGGAACAATTTTTCCCTTGAGTTCCTTTAAGGACGCTGTTTTACGTACTAAGTGAACCATCTGTATTGGCGAGAGGCGCTGTACGAAATTTGTGGTCGCAGTAAGTCTTCCGACCCTGACTAGGCAGGTTACAAGTTTGGGTCTATAAGGGTTACATGGGGCTACATTACATGGTTGTGGGTGGATGATTTTGTTGATTATGCATGAACAAGCGATTTTATTTTATTAGCGACTAGCGGCCCGCCCAGCGGTTTCACTCGCTGCTACTTACCTGTTTTTCCGTAGAAATGGGATCTTTGCCCGTAGTAAAAAGTCCATTAATCCATTCTAGCAGAAGTTACTCATCATGACCATGTGCCAGCAGAGGCGGCCTGTCATGGCGAATAACTTTAACTTTGAAGCCATTACCGTATCTCTTATAGTTTTGATGGGATGCTGGTGGTCTACATCAGGCACTCCAGACCCTCGTGACCATGTGCCAGTAGAAGCGGCCCGTCATGCTGAATAACTTTAACTTTGAAGCCATTACCGAGTCTAATAAAGTTTAGATGGGGTGCTGGTGGTCTACGTCAGGTACTCCAGACCCTCGTGACCATGTGCCAGCAGAAGCAGCCTGTCGTGCTGAATAACTTTTACTTTGAAACCATAACCCTATCTCTTATAGTTTAGATGGGATGCTTGTGGTCTACATCAGGTACTCCAGATCCTCGATGACCATGTGCCAGCAGAAGCTGCCCGTCATGGTGAACAATTACATTTTCTATGAAGCCATGACCGTATCTCTTATAGTTTATATGGGATGCTGGTGGTCTTCATCAGGTACTCCAGATCCTCGAGGGCTGACCATGTCCGTCTTTTATATGATAGTAATATCAGTGCCAAAATTCGCGAGGATCGGTAAACCGGTTTGGCTAATTTGGGTAATATCTGCTTTATTTCCCCATTTTCCTGCTGCTAACCGTTTTCCCGTAGGAATGAGGAATTTTCCCGTGGTAAAAAGTAGCCTATGTTACTCAGGGATGTTGTAGCTTTCTAATAGTGAAAGAATTTTGGAAATCGGTCCAGTAGTTTCGGAGTTTATCGATTCAATTCAATTATCGACAAACAAACAAAAAAACAAACAAAGTTTTCCTCTTTATTATATTAGTGTAGATGGAGAAAATCTTTGATAAGTAACTTTGTTTTATCATTATGAGAAAGTTGAAAAGAACATTTCGTTATTATTACCATTTCACCTAAACAAGATTAGATATACTTGTAGGTATCCATCATTTTCTGCTACACATAAACTCATCAATAGCGATTAGAAGTCTACCTACCCTACTTGTTTAGTTTCGTATCAAAAACGGTTTCGTACCTTTTTGAGCGGACGGTGCTGGCAACACTTTTCGGTCCGCCCCGTCTGTCATCTTTACGCTAGCGTTGTTGAAGCGAATTTTAGTTTTAAGTGGTGTAAAATTAAGGTGTTTTGGCGGTTTTCTCGTGTGCTATTTGCCACAAGCCATGGCTTCCCTGTGCGGTGGGGAAGTGAACCAAGTGAATTTTGGTTTCGGCTTTTTGATTGAGGCCAACGTGGTCGCCGGTAACATAACCTCACTTTGAGTCGTCGCTCGTCGTCGTCGTGGCTGCCGATAGCTACGTATTTTAATTATAAATGATTGGAGGCCAACGGGGCCGATTTCTCATTCGGAGAGAAATCTTTTAGTTATTTTGTGTTAAAAAACATTATGTGATGTCGAACTGTGAACTGTAGTGCAAATTGGAGGAAAGGAGTTCTAGAACGAGCGGATGTTCCAGCGCTGTGAGTTTAGGTTATTCCCTATTCCTGCGCTCCTAAAATATCCTGAATACCTGACTCACAAAGAAACGGCATCATCGTTTGCTCGGTAAGCAATTCGTTGCTGGGCCCTGTTTAAGTAGATTTTGGAAACAAGAATTTCTCGGCCGGAAACTTTCCGGAACAAAATTCTCTCATTAAATTTATTTTATTTAGCTATAGTAAAGAGCACTACGAATCGTAGTCAAATGTTGTTCCGAGGCTGATCGACCATTTAGTTTTAGATTTTAAGATAACTTTAATTTGCTTCCACTGCGCTAAGATCAGCTTCGGAATCAAACATTTTTTGGTAGCAGAGCGTGGTTGCTTTATTGCAACATAGTTAGCCGTAATTTAGTATTAAGCGTGTTTTTTATATTACCCACATATTTTATTAATTTTGGAAAATATTGTTTCGGTTTTTTTTGTGACTGTATTGTTTGCCTAGTGAACGGTATCTTATCGGTAAGGTCTAGGCCAGTCAACTAACATTTATTTTGTGGTATTTGTTATTGGTTTTTCGTTTTTATTAAGTCGAGTGTGTAAAAGTTGGTACCATGGCTCCCTCGATCGCCAGGTATAAGGCTGCTATAAAGACAGAATTAAGGTGGTTTACTACCACAGCGGCAATGATCGGCCGCGAGGACCGGGAGGACGCGCTCTTGAAAAGTGCACTACAGGCAGATGAACGGGTTCGGGTTGTGTCGGAACACCTCACAGAGTGCCTCATGCTCCTTGAGGAAGCTCCTAACCCTGAAGATAAGGAGCTGGTTGAGGGCGATGTAAGCCTGTGCTTGGATCTGGCACAGGACATTGCGCAGGCAGCTGCGGACATATCTAGGCGACGTGACGGAAAGGAAAAGCCATTCCGTGGTAAAGTGGGACAAGGATTACAGGTGCCTCTTCCGCCTGTTACGGTTCCAGTCTTTGCAGGCGATTACGCCGACTGGCCGGCGTTTGAGGACCTGTATAGCAGTGTGGTCCACACACGGACGGACATAACGCCGGCGTACAAGATGGCTCAGCTGATGTCCAGGCTACATGGAGAGCCTCGCGAATTGCTGACGCATTTGGCTGTCTCGGATAGCAATTATGAGGTGGCGTGGAAGATCCTTACCGACCGGTATCGAAACAAGCGCCTGATTGTAGACAGGCTGTTAGACCAGTGGCTGTCAATACCAACCATAACGCGAGGTACGGACCTCCGCGAGAAAATCTTCCACCCAGTCAGTGTCGCGGTCAGCGCACTAGAGCGACAGGGTTTGCCAGTGGCGGGCTACGGTTATATCTTGGTCCACACAGTGCTTCGCCGCCTGCCGAGCGAAATGGTCGCTCGATTCGAGCAGCTACATGGGGCAAGTCCTCGGACCACCTCCCGACCTACGAGGATCTGAAGTCGTTCCTCGAGGCCGAAAGCAGGCGAGTGGACGTCCAGGCTGGTGAAGCCCCACGCAAGGAGACCTCTGCCCTCGCCACCCGGAACGGCCGGGTGCACCGGCGCGGAGGCAACAGTAGGCAACCCAGGCGGTACAACACCGCATTGGAATCAGGGTGTGCCTACTGCAGGGAGACAGGCCACGGGGTGGCAGCGTGTCAGGAGTTTGCTGCGCAGCGGGTTCAGAGGAGACGGGGTGTGGCACAGCAGAGGCGTTGGTGTTTTCGGTGCCTGGGGCCGCATCAGGTGCGAGTGCCCTTCAAGCACCAACTGTAGGTACTGCCAGGGTGCACACCATCCGCTGCTCTGCATGAATCGCTCCGGAGACGCCGGGGCAGCGCTGGATCGGATCAGCGAAGGGAGCCTGCCCACCAAGGGAGGGAGCAACGCCCCACCCTCCAAGGAGGAGCCCACCTCCGCATCGGTCACAGGGACAGGCAGGGGACGTCAACAGACGGAGCCCACTTACCCAAGGACGTGGGGACGATCCCACCACGGCAGCAGGTGCCGGATTGGGGAAGAGCGGCACAGGAACGTGGCCAGGACACCCATCCCAGGTACGGGATTCAACGGGCGGGTGTCAGGGGAGCACTAGGCAGCCACCAGGGTACATGCAGTATTCTGCGGGCTTGAGCCACCTGGTTGGGTCTCAAGACCCACGCATGCCCCCGCCTATGCCTGAGTACCCGCGGCTACAGGCGCAACCTCGGTACGGACGTTTGCCGTCGGGGTACTATAGAACTCCAGCCATGGCCTTTATGGGCAGACCTCCCTACCAGCAGGAGTGGGACCCATACACAGGTTTGGGTAGTGAGGGGATACCCCGCGGGACGCGGCCTCACCGCGTTTAGATTCCCGCTAGGTAATCGCCGCCTACTCATCAGCTTCGGCTCCCGTCCAATCACGGTACTTTTGCCAACGGCTAAGATTTGGGTATGGGGATACGGTGGCCGGACCATTCAAGTAAGAGCCCTACTGGATACAGGGGCTCAGGGATGTATTGTATCGAGTAAGCTGGTGAGTAGGCTAGGCCTAAATGTACGGCCAAGTGAGGATGAAGCTGTAGGCATCGGGGCCTAAATGTGCCTGACATTCGGGGTCAGACGAACTTTGAGTTCGCATTAGGTAGCACATGTACAGGGTCAGCTATCAAGTCTCAGCCGTGGTGCTGGATGAAGTGGTTGGGAAACTCCTCAGGTTAGGTTACCACCAACGGTACGAGGGTTAACCACAGGGTTGGAGTTAGCTGATCCTGATTTTGATACTCCTGGTACGGTGGACGTACTTCTCGGGTCAGACGTCCTCGGAGATTATGGTGCGGTAGGAAGAAGGTACTCCAGGAAACTGGTTTGGTGGCCGTAGATACCACAGGGGGGTATGTTGTTTTCGGCCCAGTTTGGAGACCTCAGGACCTACCAGAAGGGGATCCGGTCCTCTATGGTAGTGTGCTGTCAGAGGTGCTGCAGAGGTTTTGGGAGTCTGAAGAGCCGCCCACGGCGGACAGACGGAAGCCAGAGGATGACGAGTGCGAGTTGTTCTATCAATACAACACTGCGAGATGCCCGTCAGGCAGATTCGTGACCAGGCTACCTTTTCTCCCAAACCGCCCGCTTTAGGTAGTTCGCGACAGCTCGCGGAACGGAGACTACTCGGAATGGAGCGGAAGATGAGGCGAGACCCAGCACTTCGGCAGAAGTATATAGAATTCATGCGGGAATATATTCAATTGGGCCACATGTCGGTGTCCAGCCTGGATTGGAGGTGTGTCGAGCATTATTACATTCCACACCTGGCTGTCTTGAAGTCACCTGAGGCGAAAATACGGGTGGTGTTTGACGGTTCTGCTCCTACTCGAATGGTGTGTCTGTGAACCAATGTTTGCACGCGGGTCCTAAATTGAACCGGGACATTGTGGACATTCTCACAGACTTTCGGTTACACCAGGTAGCGTTCGTCGCAGACGTCAAATGATGTTTCGCCAAACCATGATACATCCGGATGACCGTCGGTATCAGCTGATTTTGTGGCGTGAGAGCCCAGATGAGCCGATGGTCACATACGAACTTAACACGGTGACGTATGGACTTAAGCCAAGTCCGTATTTGGCAGTACGTACGCTGCGAGAGTTGGCCGCACAGGAAAGGGTAAGATATCCTCGAGCCGCAGCAGTACTGGATCGCGACGTCTACGTGGACGATATCTGCACGGGTGCTGATAGCGTGGAGCAGGCGCTAATTCTACGAGACGAGCTGATCGCGATCATGGGTTCAGGAGGTTACGAGTTGCGGAAATGGTTGTCCAGTTGCCCAGAGCTCCTGGCTGGTTTGCCAGGCGAGTTCCATCAGGACCCGCACCTCTTTGAGAACCCGGACAATCCAAATACGTTGGGCATCCTCGGGTGCAATATAGGCCAACGCATGACGTATTCACGTACAAGATCGAGCCCGACCTTTTGGAGAAAACTTGGACTAAGCGGTCGGTACTGTCGACAATCGCTAGAACGTTCGATCCTAACGGATGGATCGCCCCGGTTACGTTCATGGCGAAGTGCTTTTACAAAGGTTGTGGCTAGCCAACTTAGGATGGGACGACCAACTCTCCGGAGAGTTGTTGAAGGATTGGCTCAAGTTTGTGACCACCTTACCAGGGATTGTGCACATCGCGATACCCCGCAAGTTAGTCCCATCGGTGGGATGTAAGGCTACCCTACATGGGTTTTGTGACGCCTCGGAGCGAGGGTACGCGGCAGCTGTATACCTTCGGACAGCAAGTTCAACGGGAACTGTGCACGTGCGTCTGGTTATGGCCAAAAGTAAGGTGGCACCAGTCAGAACTAGATGGACCATCCCCAAATTGGAATTGGCAGGGCAGCTCTTCTAGCGCGCTTGCTAAATCATGTAACCTGCAATCTGCGTGGTACCATCAACTTGGATGAAACGGTGTACGCGTGGACTGACAGTCGGATAGTTCTGTGCTGGTTGCAGACGTCGGTACATACACTTGAGGTTTTCGTGGCAAATCGGGTGTCACAGATTACGGGGTCGGAAACTCCGTTAGTGTGGAGGCACGTACCGGGAGAATGGAACCCAGCGGACTGCGCTTCGCGCGGGTGCAGGGCACCTGATTTGGTGAGTCACCCACTGTGGTGGGGACCTCAATGGCTAACTGAGTCGCCGCAGGAATGGCCATTCAACGAGTGCAGGGCGCCGCTTGGGCCACCTGATCGAGGTTTGCGAGTGAACGTGGGGCAACTCGTACCGAAGCCTAACCCAGCTTTCTTGCTGGAACGGTATAGCTCCTCGACAAACTTCTTGGGGTGACAGGTTGGATCAAACGGTTCGTGAACAACTGCAGGAAGCCTCAAGCAGAACGGAACTTTACACCTGTCCTCTCGCCTGCGGAACGGAATGCGGCTCTATGCTCATTAGTTAGAGTCGTCCAGGCGGAACATTTTGAAGAGGAGGTCAGGCTGCTCAGGGATGGACGTGGAAAGCTGAAGGGAGGAATTGTGCGCCTCAACCCATTCCTGGATGAGCAAGGTATGCTCAGGGTTGGAGGCAGACTTCGAACGCTAGCCTGCCCTTTTCGGCTCGGCATCCACTGTTACTTCCAAAAGGGGACCCTTAGTTGAGCTCTTAGTCAGGGATCGTCATGAGAAAAACTCGCACGCGGGCTGTAATGCGCTATTGGCCATCCTACAGCGCGAGTTCTGGATCTTATCGGGACGACGAACGGTACGTAGCGTTGTGTTTAGGTGCTTGCCTTGTTACCGCTTGAAGGCAGCCACAATGCAGCCACAGATGGGAGATCTCCCACCGGACCGGGTGACGGAGGCCTGGACGTTTGCAGGTGTGGGAACGGATTTTGCAGGCCCTTTCATGGTAAAGGCATCACGCCTACGGAACGCAAAGTCTATCAAGGCGTACTTGTGCGTGTTCGTGTGCCTAGCCACCAAGGCCGTCCACTTGGAGCTCGTGGCCGACCTATCTACGGAGGCCTTTTGGCAGCGCTGGAGAGATTTACGTCGCGACGAGGGCGACCAGCGCTGATCAGGTCGGATTGTGGTACCAACTTTAATGGTGCTGATCGGTGTATGAAAGAAATTGTAACGTTCTTACGGGAGAACGAAGAAGACATCAGCACGGGCCACTCCCGTCAGGGCATTACCTGGGTGTTCGATCCACCAGCGTGCCCTCACTGGGGTGGTATTTTTGAAGCGGTTGTAAAGTCCGCTAAGACGCATTTGTTGCGCGTAGGGTTAACAATTTTGACTTTTGAGGAGCTGGCGACCGTGTTTTGTAAAATTGAGGCTGTACTCAATTCACGTCCTTTGTGTCCGCTCAGCTCAGACCCAAATGATTTAGAGGCCCTGACGCCAGGGCATTTCTTAATTGGCCGCCCACTTAACGCCTTGCCGGAATATCCCTATACGGAGGTGAATAGCAATCGTTTGTCGCGTTATCAGTTGCTGCAGCAAATGACTCAAAACTGTTGGAAGCGTTGGTCGCTTGAGTACTTGCACATTCTGCAGCAACGCCTTAAGTGGACGGACAGGACTGAACCCCCCAAGTGAATTTTGGTTTCGGCTTTTGATTGAGGCCAACGTGGTCGCCGGTAACATAACCTCCCTTCGAGTCGTCGCTCGTCGTCGTCGTGGCTTCCGATAGCTACGTATTTTAATTATATTTGATTGGAGGCCAACGGGGCCGATTTCTCATTCGGAGAGAAATCTTTTAGTTATTTTGTGTTTAAAAACATTATGTGATGTCGAACTGTGAACTGTAGTGCAAATTGGAGGAAAGGAGTTCTAGAACGAGCGGATGTTCCAGCGCTGTGAGTTTAGGTTATTCCCTATTCCTGCGCTCCTAAAATATCCTGAATACCTGACTCACAAAGAAACGGCATCATCGTTTGCTCGGTAAGCAATTCGTTGCTGGGCCCTGTTTAAGTAGATTTTGGAAACAAGAATTTCTCGGCCGGAAACTTTCCGGAACAAAATTCTCTCATTAAATTTATTTTATTTAGCTATAGTAAAGAGCACTACGAATCGTAGTCAAATGTTGTTCCGAGGCTGATCGACCATTTAGTTTTAGATTTTAAGATAACTTTAATTTGCTTCCACTGCGCTAAGATCAGCTTCGGAATCAAACACTACTACTGAACAAAAGCCTCCGACAGGCGCCTCCACAGACTGTCAATTTTTTGGTCGACTTCATCCAACGTGAAACTGTTAAAATCATAAATTATTATTCCTAGTAAGGCACAGTGCTAGTTAATAAGGGTGAGAAAATGGGTCCAAAGTGTTATGATTAAAATGCCGAAGTCTGACCCAAGTTCATTGTTAATTTTGAAGAAGATTTATAGCCCCAGGCAAATGAACTTATCTTAATTTAGTAATGTTCAGAATTTAACAAAATTTTCCAAGGTTGCGGCGGCATTTTATACCTAGCGCGTGGGCAGGCAATTATCTTATGGAAATTAAAAAAAAATCTACCTGCTATTCAAGATATCGTAATTGTTCAGGTTAAGTATGGTTGACAGCCGATGTGGCGCAGTGGTTAGTATGCCTGCCTGCCACGCAAAGGTTCCGGGTTCAATTCCCGGTGGGGTCACTCACAAAGTTGATCACTTTGTGAATTTGTTCCCAGTCTGGTTAGAACATTGCAGGCTGAACCACCTGATTGTCCGCAAGTAAGATGGTTCCGTGCTTCGGATGGGCACGTTAAGCCGTCGGTCCCGGTTGCTGTCTATGATGGCGATCGTTACACAACCATGGGGTCCAGATTATAACATCGAAGGTCGTTACAAGGAATGTCGCAACATCGACAACGCTGCATCGAAAGGTCGCCACATCGAATGGTCGCCACATCGAATGGTCACCACATCGAAAGGTTGCCACATCGAAAGGCGGCCACATCGAATGGTCGCCACATCGAAAGGCCGCCGCATCGAATGGTCGCCACATCGAAAAGTCGCCACATCGAAAGGCCGCCACATCGAATGTGCATTACATTGAAGGTCGTCGCCATGTCGAATGTTTCTGCATCGTATAATGCTGTATTGAATGTTCCCTCTTCAGGTGAATGGTTCATCGGGTCATAAGGGTTCATCGGGTCATAAAGGTTCATCGGGTCGTAAGGGTTCATAGGTTCGAAACGGTTTATTGGGTCGTAAGGATTCATCGCGTTGTTACTTTGACTTTGATAGTGGTTTTGACAGTGGCTATGACAGTGACTTTTACAGTGACTCTGACAGTGACTCTGACATTAGCTTTGACAGTCCTAAGTCGCAAATCGCAAGTCGCAAGTTTAGAGTCGAAGTCAAAGTCAAACTCAAAGTCACTGTCAAAGTCACAATCTAAGTCACTGTCAAAGTCACTGTCGAAGTCACTGTCAAAGTTACTGTCAAAGTTACTGTCAAAGTTACTGTCAAAGTTAATGTCAAAGTTACTGTAGGAGTCACTGTCAAATTTCCTGTGAAGGTTGACAGTGACTTTGACAGTGCAAAGTCACTGTCAAAGCCACTTTCGAAGCCATTGTCAGAGCTATTATCAAAGTTACTATCAAAGTCACTATCAAAGTCAAAGTTACAACCCGATGAACCCTTTCGACCCGATGAACCCTTACGACCCGATGAACCTTTATGACCCGATGAACCCTTATGACCCGATGAACCATTCACCTGAAGAGGGAACATTCAATACAGCATTATACGATGCAGAAACATTCGACATGGCGACGACCTTCAATGTAATGCACATTCGATGTGGCGGCCTTTCGATGTGGCGACTTTTCGATGTGGCGACCATTCGATGCGGCGGCCTTTCGATGTGGCGACCATTCGATGTGGCCGCCTTTCGATGTGGCAACCTTTCGATGTGGTGACCATTCGATGTGGCGACCATTCGATGTGGCGACCTTTCGATGCGGCGTTGTCGATGTTGCGACATTCCTTGTAACGACCTTCGATGTTATAATCTGGACCCTGCTACTTGTAGTAGGCGGTTGGAAAACTCTGACACCAGGGTTCATCGGGTCGTTGAATGACTCGGTGTCCCACACGAAAAAAAAAAAAGGTTAAGTATTTGTTTCGGCCTGTTCTAATGAATTTAGCTCGAGAGGTACCTAAGCTTTTGATTAAATATAAAAGATTTTAATCCAAGTTCTTACATCAAAAACCTCACCACTAACTTTGAACCGCCGAAAGGCTGCACTAAAAATCAGGTCATCTTATTGTCACAAGACGATCTTTATTTCAAAACTTCTACATTTTATTGGCTTATTGGTATCTAGTTTCAAAGTTTAAGCTAGTTTTCCATTCGATGGGACCATGATCATTTTATTATTTTCTACTTTGCAAGCGAATAAATACTTTAAAAGATCTACTCATACCTAAATGCCACAAAAAAGAAAAACCACATTTTACATTTTTCGTTTTTGTGGATTCGCACATCTTTGACGTAGGTATCATCAACATTCTCATTCTCTCAGTTCTCGGCCGTCATGTGCTGGCAGGCGAAGGCCTAATCTATGGCTTAATACTGATTTAATAACTGTCATATCATTCATAACTCATAACATAACACACAAGGGAAAGGTTATTAAAATTTTGAACAATTGACATATACCTACCTAACTACAATTTAAAACTATGATGTATCGCAACTAAGGTAATGTTATTTAGTTTGAACAAAAACACTATCGAGTGCACCATATTTACACTTTTTAAAGTGTACATTTACCAAGCAAAATATTTTTTTTTCATCAATTAGGTTAGTTTTTTACGTGCTAATTCGAGAAGCTACTATTACTACTAGTACTACACTATAAATAACTTCAAGCAAAGTCTACCTAAAACTTCTGTTGTAAACAAACTGGATCAATTTTGAATTTGAGTTTTCGCGGTTTTTGTTATTCAAAGTTTTAGTTCGCATAACGAAGTGGAACCCGCAAACTCTCCTAAACTTACGCTGTTATGAAAATCTTCGAATTTGCTCCAAAAGGAAACTAATTACTATTCTAGAAAGTTTTCGTCCCAATCAGGCTTCTTTTACTAAGCTTTCGTATGCGTAAATTAAAACGTTTTCTTATCTTTTATTTGGGTTGATATACTATCATATATTTTTAACTACCTTTTCTACTTATTTGTCAGCATTTTACATCAAAAGCAATGCTCGGCAAATGCTAGCTAGGTATGTTCTACACCTTAAGGAGGGTAGGTATTGGCCATACTCACCATACTTCCACCCCCACCTTATAGGAGTAATGGCGAGCGCAGTGCAAGATGATTAATGTTTAACAGGTTCATTCTTCGACTCCTACACAAAAAAATATACCATTTCCTAAATACGACACCCACTGGTATAAATGAAGTGATGCTGATTCTAAGCCGGCACTGCACGGCACCCACTCATAGATACTTTTGGCAAACCAACTTAAATTTGGTTCATTTAATTTTTTTGTAACTAGCCAAGCTTTGCTTTTGTAAAAACCATTTTTATTTTGCGTAATACTTTAACGCAATCATAACATTTTACGTGTGTGGCATGTGCTACATAAACACGTGCAAATCTTAATTGCAGAGACGGAAAACGTTTACACTTAGCATTTCAAAAATATTACTCCTACATTTAATAACATTTGCGAAGAAATCCGACTCGAAGCGAAATAATGAGGAGCGCACGGAGTATTTTACAGCGAGAACGTGGTGAGAGCGAGTGGTAGCGAAGTAGTGAAGATATGTGTACTTCTCTGGCTGGCCCATGTAGAATAAATATAACTACATACTGCAAAAACAACGAATGAGACTAATAAGACGTTTTTTTTCAAACCGTTCGTCGAATCAGTACCTATCCTACACTATAAAAATAAAAATATCTATTATTATTTGTATATTTCAATTAATATTGCCGCTATGACAACCAATACATTTTTTAAACAATATACAAATTAAGGGGGCTCTCATACAACAAAATTGTTTTTTTGGGAATGGTGTGGCAAACTACATGCGCGAATTCTACTTGCATTTGGCTGATTTTTCAATATAGTGAGTCAGTTATGTCAGTACGCGTGAAGGCAAATGTTGAAAACAGTATTTTTTTCCAAGTTTTTATTTATTATTGCCAATTTTTAACACTCAAAGTAATTTACAGAATTTATTTTTAAAAATACCGTTAAATATATGCTTAAGAAATAATAAAAATATTGCTCCTATAATGGACCCTCTCAAGGTCGGTATTCATCGTCGTAGTGCCTTGCGTTTAGCCATACTGTGCCTCTACTGCGTGGAAGAATTTTGTGACACCGTCACCTCTCAGTGCTCCGACAAAACTACGAGCACCTACGAATATTCCCACCACTAGCTTTATGCTGTCATGTTATAGAGTTAAATACTAGTAGAAACCATAGACAATCTGAAGCTACGAACAACTTTCGTAGCACCTTGCGTTCAGCGTACCGTACCTCTACTGCGGGGCGCGGAATGTTGTGATACCGTCACCTCCAAGTGCACCGACAAACGAGCTACGAGCAGCTACGAATATTTCCAGCACTAGCTTTATGCTGTCATACTTGTATACTCGTAGCAAACGTATACAAACTGAAGCTACAAACAACTTTTGTAGCACCTTGCGTTCAGCGTACCGTGCCTCTACTGCGGGGCGCGGAATGTTGTGATACCGTCACCTCCAAGTGCTCCGACAAACGAGCTATGAGCAGCTACGAATATTCCCAGCACTAGCACTACCCTCTCTACACCTAGTTACTCTATGACTAGCACTAGCTGCTGTAGTGAATAAACGTTTCTCTAGAAGCTACGTGAACTTGTAGGTAGGTTTTTATAGCCGCAATTTAATGCGGCGACGTACAGATATAGGTGCTATAATATCCGAGATTTTTTAAAGAATTACGTATATTCCTTTTAAGTAAAAAGATTAATTCGGCAAAACACTGAAAATTCATGCGATGCGTGCATAAATACGATTTATGCGTGAAGAAGAGTCATCACATCATCACAGCAGCAGGTAGCAGTCCACTGCTGGACATCGGCCTTCCCCATCCAGATCTACTTAAGATTCGTTTTTACTGTACCTACACATAAAGTAGGCTCTCCAAAATTATTCACCTTCCTGGCGCCTTGCAGCTACGAATATTCCCAGCAGCAGCTTAATGCTGCCGTAGCGAATAAACATACCTCCAGCGGGGTCGTAGCAGCGCTACGAACACCTACGATTATTTTGATAAGAAGTTGTAAGTCGGTGGAAATTCGTAGCGACGTAAAGTAATTGCGCGTAGAGATACAAGTTACTTGAATTTATTAAAAGCTAGAAAATGTTGTGCTGCTGTGAGAATTTTCCGTAATAAAGTCAGCTTATTTGAAGCTTTTGTAAGCGATTGGGAAACCGTGACATGACTAGGTGTCCCACTAGCTTTAATTTTTTGGACAGGAATTCCTTTTTGGTTCAGTTCTTAGACATTTGTTTACTTTCCTATCATCGCTTTTGTTATGTTTTTGATAATTTCATGAATCTCTTAATAAATACCCACAATATTAAGAGTCGACGACCATTTTCTGATACATTATTATTATTGTTATTTAGCAATTGTCTTAAACACACAGTTACGTTTAATCTATCCTTAATTTTTTTTTCTAACTGGTGATATTTTCCTAAAAACTGTAGCGGTATACTCAGATTTTTAATGATCTTCAAATTACCTTTTCAAGATATTTGTCCCAGTTTTCCAAGACTTAGAAACACATTTGCTTTTAGATACTTACATTTTGTAGACACTAATTTGATCTGTTCTTTGTGCGTACGATCTCCGGTCATCGAATAATTTAATTGGATTTCAAGTCCCTTGAAGGAGAACGAATGAAGTATCTCGTCTATCTATTTAAGGGTTCTTAGAAAGAATCTCCAAATTAATTACATTCTACGTCTTATCTGTAACACATAAGCTGATATTTAAGCTGAGTAAATTAAAATTCTTAGCTGATTATAAATAGTTATTCATGATTTTGTAGATAGCACAAAGAAGTTTTATAAAGACTTCATGTTAATCAAAAATATTTTACAAGGTAAGGTCAAAATTCAGTCGCTTTATTTAGGGGGAGTCCGGGAGACTTGCCCAGGTGGGAGACTTGAACCACTTGAAATATCTTTTTAAATATTGCACCTTTTTAGGTCACGTGGCAAATGAATGAGCACGTTTAACCCATAAATTAAAAATAAATTAAAATTTAGAGCGTAAGTAGACGCATTTGAAAATGAGTAGCAAAAAAGTGATTTTACGATATTGGAGTGGTTTTACTAAGAGTATTTGCTTCGTTTACTGTGCACTTATCATTGAATAATTTCCAGGCATACCTACGTTATAGTGTTGCCAAATCATCATATTTTAATATGCTTTAAGTTTTAAGTGCCGGCGATTAACGGTTTTAGAGCAAAAAATTTTGATATGTACCTTAGATGGGTGAGGGAGACTTGAGCCATTTTGCTTGTGGGACACTTGCTCAATGGGCAAGTCTCCCTCTACACCGGAACTACCATATAAAATTTGATCAAAATTTATGTAAAATAAAAACCTTTTAATATGCGCCTATACATGTCACATTTCAAATCCCTATTGAAGATACACCATATAAACTGGTATTGACAATTTTTAAGGCAGTACGGATCTCAAATTTAAGTGATGATCCATGTCGATATACACTATCGCAACGTGAAGTAGTTGTATTGGAATAATTTTCATTGGGTCTGTACTTATTGGTTTAGAAAGCAAATAAATATTACCTTATTGTAGTAAAGCGTGTCATAAATGCGAAATTAAATATTTTAAATACTCACTTTGCTTTGTTTTCCCTTGTCAAAAAGGTATGGTCAAGTGTCCCGCACCCTATGGGCAAGTCTCCCACCGGGTGGGGAGACTTGAGCCAAAAATCATTTTTCATTAAAACTTGGTTCATCATCATCTACTTGCAACTTTCGTTTTCAAATTAATATAAGTCTGTAGCCAGATGAATAGGCTATTTTTTGGTATATAACTCATACTCCTAAATATTAACATTAAGGTTCTACAGATTTTTAAGTAAAAAGCGGTTCAAGTCTCCCGGACTCCCCCTACGTATTTGACGTTTGTATGAAATAATATGACAGCTCAAAAAGAGAATATTTGATAGATGACATCGAAGATTCATGCAACTTGATACCGAATGTGATATACGTTAAGTGGGGATCAAACCAGATCAAACCACACGTAACATCCGTTACTGCGCTAAGCGCTAACGCATGCGTCTGTCAGATATCAAATTTCCTATATTTACTATTACATTGAATACCAAATTTTAAAACACTTCTCGTGTTAGGTATCCTGCCTGCGGTGGAAAATTTTGCAAGTTTTCCAAAAACTTACTATACATTCTGTGTTACGTGTGGGCCTCGCTTAATGATACTTTACCTTATTATAATACGTACCTAATCTGAACTCAACAATTAACTAAGATTGTCAACGCGTATTGTCGTTGTTATATAATGTTTGTGTAATTACTACGCTTGTACTCACGCACCTGGATGCGTTCACTCGAATAATGCGAATTTAACACATGTTAGCAACACGAGTGCGCCAGTTAATTAATCTTTGACTGTTGTTTCGCACCTGTGACATCACAGTAAGGCCTACAAGCTACGCACGAAAAGAGTAATAAAAATCATTCTTGAATTACTACTGTAAGAAAATAATTTTACTTTTATATTATTGTCACTCTTTCAAAATTATAGATAAATTACCTATATTTAGATTAATATTTCGAATATTTTGGCTGATATAACATAAAATTATATGACTCTGACAACCTATGTTTTTCTTTTATTGTACGTTTAAAATATGTATTAGATTACCGTTACAGACACCTAAGAAAGCGTCAATATGAAGTTTTATTAAAAATCAAATATAAGTTTAACTCTTATTGAATTATGATTATCTTATTCAGTGAGTCTCTTTATAATAAATGTATTTCTTTTGGTAGGTACTGTTTTCGATGAAAATACGAATCTAAAGTTGGGTTCTTGAAATTCAAAGTGAGTTACATTTGCAACCACATTATCCATGTAAACTTAATTTTCGCCTGAAATTCGTTACATAATTTATGAGTACCAAGATTCAGTCTAGACACAGACCTAAGTTAAGAGCGAGAAGCCAAAGCTTGAGAGCATGTTCGTTAAAAGCCTGACAAATGCTTCCAAACTTCGTCGAAGGAAACCGCCTTAGTATCAGAGTGAATTTTGCTAGGTAGAAAGAGCAATTTAAGCAGGTAGGTAAATTATTATGAGTCGTGGTGCAAAAGACTACCTACTGGAGTGGAGACTGGGACCAGAAGCGAACTGGAGGAAGGCCATATAAGGCCATGAGGTGGAAAGATGACATCAAAAAGGTGGCGGTAAGCAACTACTGGACTCCTACTGTCCAAAAAAGTAGGAAGGAGAGAGGTTTGAAGGAGGCCTACACCAAATCTTTGGTTGATGATGACTGGAAAGAAAAAGAGGTAAGTTATGTTTTGCCAGTGAATGGATGGCGAAACGTAGTGCTTACATTTTACTTGGTATTTTGTTGCACCATAGAGGTCGTAAATGTTGATGAATCCAAATAAATTGACCCACATCACCTAGCACGCAGATGTAGGTCATTTTCCCGATTCTAAAGTTTATTTATGAGGTGTGGTATCGCATAGCACCACACCACACCTCATAAATGTGTCGTGAAAGGCGACTCAGAGACTCGAGGGCTTCATGAGAATTCACAATCTTGGGCGACAGCAATCGGTCACTAGTGATAAGTACACTATTTTATAAAAACTGCCTCCAAATATTTGTCCAACGTGATGATAACGACCACATTTTATGGCCGTTGCACTGCCGACTCCGCAAGGGAATAAAGCTTGATGTGTGTATACGTGAGCTGTAATAATTGCTTCACACTATTTGTTAGCAGTGTCTCCTCTATACTTTTAGAACATTTTGAGCCTTGAGTGTACTTAATAGTTGATGCATTTCACTGAACATAATGTTAGTTATTTTAGCTCCCAGGCGATAGACGTCGTTTGATCAGAAAATTATTGAGATCATACACTATGTAATTTTACATGGAGGTTTCGAGGAGTAAATGTATTGAGATGCACTTCTTGCATTAATAGATAATAACCACTCGAATATAACAAAGGTCAGTTAATAGAGGCTATGTAGGTAGGTACTAGCCAAATCTGCGAGGTACATGTATTCGGAATTTCGAACTAGAGCCCGTAATGTCATTGACTCTTCCAAAAGTTTACAATTAATATAGGTTATATTGTGTTTAGGGCATTTTTGTACATTGTATAAACCAAAGAGGTTTAAAACTAACCATGTAGGTACTTAAATAGACAAATTCAAAATCAACTCAATCTCACAAAATATCAAACCAACTAAAATCACTTTAAAAGTCAATTTCAGATGAGCTAAAGGGAAGCAAGTGAGTAGATACAGTATGTAAAGAAATTTACTACTGCAAATACTTTAGGGGGTGAATCAGTTCATCAAACTGAACAATTTCCCCCAAGCGACATAGACCGAAAGATGAAAAAAATATTTGGCCTCCCGTACAAACCGAACCGTCCGGCCTACGCATGTTGTATGGGAGGTCTAAAATCTTTTTTTCATATCTCGACCAACGTTCCTTAGAAAAAGTGGTTCAGTTTAATGGGCTGATTCACATATTTGAAGTATTATTTTTTATACACTATACACAATGTATCTATGCCGAAGTGAACTTTGTTAGCCAGTTAGTATAGCACTGACCTACACTAATGATGTAAAATTTCATCGATTGGTAATAGTAACGAATTGGGAATTATGTATTATTTTTATTTCGTTTATTCTGTCTGTAACAGGTTGTATAACAGAAAATAGTAATGTAATCAGTGTAATGTATTAGTTGAGTGGCAAGCTTGGTGCCACACGCGGTGTTAGTTCTCAAAGTTAATTTTCCACTTTGCCGAGTTAATTTACTAGTACTTCGCCAATCAACCAACTTTACGCCGTTACAGATGCTATCTCATCAAATACGTAGGTGATATTGGTTTTGCGGAATCATACAAGGTGTAAAGGGAGGTAAAGTGGAAACTTATTTGGTAGATCAAGTTCAAACATCAAGATTTGGTAGACCTTTAGTTTAGAATGAACAACATTTATTTTTACTTCTTGAAATTTTGTAGCTCGGTAACTAAAGGAAAACTGTAATTCATTTACAAATAATCTTGAAATATCTAATTACAAAAATATCTTGAATCTGAAATGAAAATGAGTGTTTTCAAGATATTCTGCGTATATAACTGTACCATCTATGATGTACAGAAATAGCATAATAATATATTTTACTAACGAAATATTTCGTCCAAGATGAGAACATTTTAATCAAATTGATATAGCTTGTACCTTGTAGTAAGCTTGTTGAATTAATATCAACAAGTCATAGAAATAAGCCTTATTTTTAATTAAAATGTACTATTGTAAGGCATGATTGAGTCTGTAATATTATTTTATTGTCATTTAAATGAGTTTTACTCTAGTATCTCGTTAAGATTTATGTGCCTAATGATAAATTATATCTCGTTAAGATTTATGTACCTTATGATAAATTAAAATTGCAAAAATAAGACATTATTAGTTATGAAAGCAAAATCACACCATAAACGTCTGTCTTTTCTAACTATAAACAACAATTTTAATTTCTCTTTCTTAACAGAAATAATTTTCAATTTTCCGTACATTAATTCTCGCAGGTGACTCGGTAACGACTTGCAACTACTCTTGTTGCGAACTTGGTTGGATGTCGCGAAAGCAGGCATCACATTCAATGTCAGTTGCTGCGATTTTTTATCCCATGCGATAGGAAAATGCCATCATCATCATCTTCCTGCCCTTATCCCAATCACTTGGGGTCGGCGCAACACGTTTTGTTTAACACAAAATCGTGTTGCAAAAGGATTTGGCTTAATTTTACGAATTAGACAGACGCATCTGTTGACGAACTGTAGTCCGTAACGCGTAACGTACCGTAACGGTAACCGTCAATCTTCTTGGCCGTCGCGCGAGATAGTGGACAAATGCGTCGTCCCGCTCCGCACTACCAAAGAAACCTATTTTTTCGTTTCTGTGCGTTTAAGGTCGTTTGTCCAAGTAGTTTGACGGCTACTGTACAAATGCTATGGAAATCGCAACAACGGCCGTCACGAGTGATCCCCGGCAACTACTCTCGCGAACTTGGATGTCGCGAACTTATGAAAACTAAACACATAACCAGCGCCATTCTTAAAGTGTATTAAAGCAAAACAATGTTATCTGGGAGCCGTTTCACAAATTTCCAAGTGCAACTAAGAGCGTTCTGTTTAATTAAAAGTTGTTCTGTGCCACTGGGAGCGCCTTTGTTCAGCTCCAAGAGATTTACTTCTAATAAAGTTATCTTTAACGTGAACTGTTTTCTTCATTTGAAGGGATTAGGATTGAGGGCGGATACTGAAGATTTTCCTAATTACTTTATAGACATGGTATGAAACACGATATTTATACGTAGGTATATTCAGCAATAATCAAGGGCAAATTTAATAGACTATGAGTAGGGGACATTCTGAACATCTTACAACTTTTCAGCCCTTGCTATTTATAAGTTGTAGGACTGAAAAGGTGTAGGATGCCCAGAATGTCACACAAAAACTATAAAATATTAGGTAAATATATTATTTAACATAGATAGGCAGAAATTAAATAATGTGAGCGATACACTGAAAAGAACAGGCGTTCAATTTTGATAAGATACCTTGTATTCCTGTTTCATACACCTCATATCAATGAACTCAAAATAGTCTTTCATGACGTCACATTATTACTGTATCTCGAGTAAACAGAGTTGTACTCAGTATCGCAAAACCGCAAGGGGCCATAAAATGATGTGTTGCGGAAATTTTACACTCGTTGCTGGTACCTAAGCCCGCCCCCGCCTCTGTGCCCGACCACTATTCTCGCTTTGAACTCTTGAAGGTTTAGTAAACCACTGGAAGTGTTCTAGTTCCTAGGATTTACCTGGAAAATAGTCTGACGAGCAGTCAGACTGTTCGACCTAGTTGTCAGTTTCTATTCCAGCTTTTAAGCGAGGATAAGTACCACTTCAGCAGAGGGTTTCAACCAACAATAACTAAGCTCTATCTTTAAAAACGTTTTTTCCGATAGAATTTGTGGATTAAGCGCCTACTTACGAGTAAGTACCTATTAGGTAAGTACCTCAATGATTGATAGAAGATGTGCATGATCAGGGAGAAAATTGATAATATTTCTTAGCCGTAAAAGTTGTTTATAGTTATTTGTGTCATATCCATTCTGTGTGTATTTATATTAGCGCCAACTGTCTATCTATTCTATAATATTCCATGCAGTCAGGGCCCCGAGCTCACAACGCCATTTCGAGGCGATCAAAATGATCTGAAAGTGATACATTTAGCCAAATATTCTTCATTCTAATACAAAATGTGTCCTTTCCATACACTAGTTATTTTCTGTGTGTATGGTGTCTGTTTCTCTGTAGGAAGCGGCGTCAATTGTTTATAATATTCCATGTAGTCGGGGCCCCGAGCTCGCAACGCCTTTACGAGGCCATAGCGGATCAAATGCCCTGGAAGTGATACGCTCTGATCGTTCAGCGGTTTATTGTATTGCAAACTTGTATGGAGGATACACCTAGGTCATGTTGTGTTATACTAACAAGATATCTGTTGCAAAATAGTTTCTGAGTTATGTGAATTGATGAGAAACCCTGTCTACCTCAGAATATAGCGTCAGAAACTGTATTGTAGCTCTCATCAATACTGAATGAAAGTCAATGTTAAAAATAAGGAAAGAAATAACGAATATCTAGATACTTTACTATACTCTCAGACCATCAAAACTGAACAACTTTTTCTATGGAGCTTATTTTGGAAAAAAAGGAATAGATTTTATAGAAAGTCAGTCATTTAGTCGGGGATAAAATGAGTTTAAAGGTTTTAAAAATATTTTTGGGTTTAAAGACAGACGTCATAGCAAGAAAGTTATTCAGTTCTATGGTTTGATCATGCCTGCAAATATATTGGTAAACCCTTACACTGCGTATGAATATGTATATGTAGGTAAGTATACTTACAGTGTATCTGCACTGCCAAAACTATCTACAACCTCCCTTGCGTCTCATCTCCACCTTCACTCGTGTATTACACTCAAAAGTACGCAAGTAGGTGATAGTCATTGAAAGCCCCGCGCCTTTGAGCATCGAATCCCTGTGATATTTGACGAGCGAGGCAAGCAAGGCGAGCGAGGTGAGCAGGCTCCCCGGCGTCGAGATTGCGCCCGCGATGCAGGTCGTGCACAAAACATTCGATGCAGTAGCGTGATATAGAGTTGCCAACTGGGACCTTACAAAGAAGATTCGAAGAAGAGGCTTTTGATAGTTTCATAAATTGGAATGTTATATATTTTTTTTAACTTCGAACCTTTCCAGCTGTGTTACGTTGTTTCCTTAATTAGCAATCTTTTAATACATTTACTTTACAGTAAACTCTGCAAAAATTTGAGAAAAAAAAAGCTTACCTATTTTTGTGCACAACGCAACCGGTGATACCTGCCAAGATACCAACCACAGCATTTGTCCCACAATAAAATTGATCCAAGCTGATCACAGGCATGCATAGCCACATAACAATATATGGAAAAAAGAAAATAAAACACAGGTTTTTTTTCAGCATAGGGATAATTACGACTAATAAAAAAGGGCTAAATTCAAGCTTAAAGTATATACCACAAACGAGGTAGTTTGGCAACACTGAGGGAGTGTAATTTAGCTCAAGTGAGGCACTCGCGCCTTGCCCCAGCGCTGCGACGCAATCAACTGACAAGCACCCTAGTCTAGCTCGAAAATAATGCGATGATGCATCAGCAAGCCGGGTCGAGATTGTCGAGATAGATTGTCATTGGTATAACCTAGTTCATTAAAGAAGGGATTCAGAGGGAGGGGGAAAGTATGAACGCCAGATGTATATAAGAGCGTTAGTGCGAGTGAAAAAGCATGAAATTCTGCCACCATTTTGTAATTGCTTCAAATAAATTATTGAATCAGGTTATACCATAAAAGCTACACCGTAGAACAAACGAAGTAGTTTGGCAACACTGAGGGAGTGTAATTTAGCTCAAGTGGGGCACTCGCGCCTTGCCCCAGCGTTGCGACGCAATCAACTGACAAGCACCCTAGTCTAGCTCGAAAATAATGCGATGATGCATCAGCAAGCCGGGTCGAGATTGTCGAGATAGATTGTCATTGGTATAACCTAGTTCATTAAAGAAGGGATTCAGAGGGAGGGGGAAAGTATGAACGCCAGATGTATATAAGAGCGTTAGTGCGAGTGAAAAAGCATGAAATTCTGCCACCATTTTGTAATTGCTTCAAATAAATTATTGAATCAGGTTATACCATAAAAGCTACACCGTAGAACAAACGAAGTAGTTTGGCAACACTGAGGAGTGTAATTTAGCCTCAAGGGGCACTCGCGCCTTGCCCCAGCGCTGCGACGCAATCAACTGACAAGCACCCTAGTCTAGCTCGAAAATAATGCGATGATGCATCAGGAAGCCGGGTCGAGATTGTCGAGATAGTCGAGTGCGTGGTGGCTGCCAGTTTAGGATCTGTTTCTATCTGAAAAAGCAAGAAAATCGGCCCCCATTTCTAAACTCCTTCTTCGAAAATCAGGTTATACCATTAATGCTACAGAATCAGATTATACTAGAAAAGCTACACCGTAGAACAAATGATATATGTTTTGGCAACACTGAGGGAGTGTAATTTAGCTCAAGTGGGGCACTCGCGCCTTGCCCCAGCGCTGCGACGCAATCAACTGACAAGCACCCTAGTCTAGCTCGAAAATAATGCGATGATGCATCAGAAAGCCGGGTCGAGATTGTCGAGATAGTCGAGTGCGTGGTGGCTGCCAGTTGAAGATCTGTTTGTATCATTTTGCAAGTACCTATACTATCTTCACATAGCTGCTTGCTGTATAGGCTGCTTAAAGGAATAATATGACACCTTAGAACCATGCAGTCTATGCAATATTGAACACAGAAAAAGTAGTTGCAGCAACGACTGCGTCACCGCGTCATAAATGAAAGATTTCGCCGACATTTTCCAATTGCAATAAAGAGGATACCTAGAGTATGCAAAATTGCAGAGATCACAGAGCCGGATAAAATATCCGGGAACTCTGTGTAAAAATCCTCTCGGAAATCAGTCCTACCGTTCAAAATTAAAGTGGGGTGCTGCAAGCGCAGACGCAAAAATAAAATTCTCAAATTTCAAAGTGCAGGCGAGAAAAGTGCTGCAAAAATCGCATGAGCCGAACCGTTTCACAGCCATAGGCGATACAGAAAATATTTTCCATTTAACTAACACCGTTCTGTCACACGGGGTACTAACACAATTCGAAATTTAATTCCCGCGCAGACGAAGGCGAGTGCACCGCGAGAAATCTCACGAAATGTTTGTATCACGTTTTACTCTGTTGCTGAAGAGAAGACGTGTAGGTACCTATCTTACCATTTGTATGCCATTATTGACTTTTTACTCGTCGGGCTTTTATAGAAACTTACATACAACGGTCACTGTATGAATTAGGTATGACAAAGTTTATGTTAACTACTTTTACCACCAACCAATGATGGTAAAAGTTGGTAGTTAACATACTGGTTTAAACGGGTTTAAAAATCACTCTAAAGATTCGCAGCGCATTTTTACTGTCACTGAAATATAAATCGATTATTTAAAAATTGCATTCATTTTATATTTTCACCAAACCAGCTGCTATACAAACCCGGTGTCAAAGGACTTTATTAAATAGTTTTACATTGGCTATCTATTCAGTGCCAGATATAGTATAGGATGAGTATAGGTACCTATCTTGTTCAGCAAACAGAGGGCAGACCTAGCTTTAATGAAACTTTGATAATCAGTGACGCGTGAGCTGATGACGTGTGCTGATGTCATTCCACGCTACAGTACGGCCATAGGAATAGGTCATATTTGACAGCTGGACAAATCATGTTACATGTTAATGAATAAGGTCTATTTTTTCTCCGGTTACATGTCTTCTAGTATAGATCTGACAGCTGTCAAATATGGCCTATTCGCACGACGGTACTTTAGTTCATAAAGGGTTACATTTACATTTCAGCATCTATTGTTCTGGGTGGACATCAAACGCGGAGTACGGGTATTACGTACAGCACCTCATAGTTCAGTCGTAGGTACTATCGCCACAAAATCCACCTATTCATTTAAGAGATTAACTAGTACTGATTTTACTTAGAATTTGTGTGTAAAAACTAGTAAAATAGTCTCTAAAGTCGGTAGGTGGATTTGCTGGCAATAGTGCAATTTTCGATTTGAATAAGACAAGCGTGAAAACCCTATATTATATAGTTGCTCAATTGCAGATGATTTAAATGAAATATGACAAGATCAAGAACTATAACTATGACAATATGCGCGGAAAAAACTTGTAATGTCTGTCATATTAAAGGTATCAAATACTTTCCCATAGAACCACAAATTAGGAAAACAACACGCGGGCGTTGTGATAGAACCATACCTATGTAGTCAAATAAAATAACTTCGCAATATTTAACAAATAATTTGACGTATAAAAATATTTTCATGTACTTGTACCTACTTCTTACAAATTGAATTTTCTACAGCTGAACACAAAATAAGTGTACCTATTTCAAATAGGTATGCTCAAATAATTAAAAACATAGCTAATAAATGATATTTTCAGGAAAATCTAAATAGATACTAAGTATGTCGTTATATTCAACTTAAGGTTTCTACTTTGATTTCTAAATCTTTTCTCTGTCCTAAATTATTGATTAATTAGAGATACCTTAATATCCACAATTTCAGATAGCGCTTTATTTATTTTATGAAACAAAACAAACGAAAATATTCCCGCAAAATCCAGCATTTATGTTGGTAATCCGACCTAACAGCAACAAAGTGCGGAGAAAACAGGATAATAATAAAAATCTATGCGTAATAAACAGATAATCTTATTAAGTATAAGACACTTGTAATGCAGGATAACAGGTATTTTATTTGTGTGTTGAAACAATGGAAGTGAAAGATAAAAATAATAAAGATAGATAACTATTGGTCTGTCTATCACACTATACCTAGTTCAAACTTGAGGTTGAAATACAATCTACAATTAGGAACTATTCGGTGGCATATTATTCCTATTTAGCGCTAGCGCTAGCAAATACTTACTTTGTGGTATCTTCGTCACACTAGGAAGAATACATTTTTGTCAAACCTTTTTTGTAATTCGAAAATAAAACTCTGCGACATGCGCATAGCCAGAGGCAATGGCCGTCTCTCTGTCGTAATTTGGATGATACCAATAATGTCAAAAGGTAAAAACATGCCTGCTGTATCTGGAGCGTAATGCAAAAACCTACAAAAGAAATATTTACCATTCGGGTAAAGAAAGCTCAGCAGAAGCAAAAAAGACAGACTGCAGGAATTCCGCTTGCAAACTAAATAGTGCAGCGTCTAATTAAATTGGCCAGGCGTCAACATAAAGTTTCGTTCCGTTTCGTCCGAGCCAACATTTGAATCGCGTTGCGAGGCGGCTCACGTCGTGCACTGAATCAATTTCGTGTCATTCGGCTCCCGGTTCGACAGTGTACTTGGCACTTGTGTTACTGACACCGGATTTTATGCTTGGAAATGTTGTAAGCGTGCTGGCAACAAAGAATGCTTTAGCTGTGCATTGAGAAGGGAGGGAGTTTTAAAAGGAGAGCTAGATATTGAGAAATGGAAACTACGCTACGTGACTTCACCTGCATTTACAGTGATTATGATTGATAATATGCAAATCTAATAAAGTTTCGTTCCGTTTCGTCCGAGCCAACATTTGAATCGCGTTGCGAGGCGGCTCACGTCGTGCACTGAATCAATTTCGTGTCAGTCGGCTCCCGGCTCGACAGTGTACTTGGCACTTGTGTTACTGACACCGGATTTTATGCTTGGAAATGTTGTAAGCGGGCTGGCAACAAATAATGCTTTTTCTGTGCGTTGAGAAAGCAGGCAGTTTTAAAAGAAGAACTAGATATTTACAAATGGATCAAAGAGTATAGTAATATAAATGGATACTACGCTACGAGATTTCACCTGAATTTACGATGATTATTCATAAAATACAAATCCAGATTTCGTTTGCGATTTTTAGTTTGCTTCCAAGAAGCAGGTAACAAATCTCGCTAGATATCAGCGGCGTGAAAGAACTTTTTAAGGTAACTCAGAACACGCATTATCTACTAAGTTAACTATGTAATCGCGCTTCCTATCTCTTGGAATGTCTTTTTAGTAGAGTCAAGAGAAAGTTTTATACTACGTAAGTAGGTATTTAGTGAAATTTAAACGAAACAACATTCAAAAAGAAACCTTTTTATGAGAACTAGTTTTCTATTAAACTATTAATATCTGCTCGTAAATGCACCACCATTACCGGGAGTGCGCGCCGGAGCCAGCCGGGATGCACTCGCCACCATAACGGGGCAATAAATTCCAAATAGTGCTACTATCTCGGGTAATGTAAACGTTCTTTAGTTAATCGGAAAATATTTGCAGGTATTCCAGGAGAATGGTGGAGATTTCCACAATGCCGCAGGGGGTACTGCAGATCAGGCGGAATGGTGATACAGCACTTGATGCAGTGACATTTGTGTGCAACTAAACGATGTCTTGGGATGTGGCTGTATGTAAAACTGTGTTTTAGGTGCTCCTTTTACGAGAAACTACTTTGGAGTATACACGCACACACAAACATATATCCTTTGCGAGGCAGGCAGAGCGTAAACAGCTGTATAAATGGCCATATACGTCACGTGAGACTAAGTTTAGGAGTCAGTATAAATATTACCTGATTGAATTTCTGGAGAAACTTAAGTATTTATGTTGGTCAACAATCCAGGAGGTAGATTTATATAAATACTTAGTACTTGGGCACGGAACTAATGACCAAGACATAAGAAAATGAAAGCCTTGATGATATGTAGGCAAACTTGATCGAATAAACTTTCTCTCTCTGTTATTGACTAAAAACAAGCTCTCAAATACTTACCTATTATTTTACGCTGTCACAGCTCCCCAGTACAATGTTATCGTATGTACACAAGTTGTACAACGAACTATGCTGTACCTGCCACCCTATGCCTAGGAAATTCATAAGTATTGCGCGCACAAAGCACATGCGTGCTTACATCTAAACAATGCCGTCATCGCTGCACTCGACTGCTGGCAGCTAAAATGTTGACAGGGCGCAATATTTTATGATATCATGTAAGGAAAATATTTTCAAAAATAAGGTTTGGACTTTTATATTACAACAGGGTTCTCATAGTCCAGCGACACTTTACTCACAAACTTCTTCTTCTTCTTCTGCTGGCGACAGCTGTGTCGGTGACGGTCGGCTGTCGAAGTCTTATCTATTAATGCTGCCATGCTGCCTTCAATAGAGCGTTTTTCTTGAGTGTCAAAATATGATCGAATGGCAACAGTAGGTATTGCAGAATTTGGGTTTTTCTGAACAGATCAATAATTTCCGAGCAGGTTTCCTTGTCGCGAAAGATCCTCCAAAGAACTTCTCTGTCGTATGTACGTAGACGATGTTGTTATAAAAGGATAGCAAGTTCTTATCCGTATCAAAGTGCTAACAAGATCTCCAACGCAGACACAATACTTTTCCACACACGGACGCAATCCAATCACAGATCGGACTGCACCACAAACCAAACACATCCCTCTATCTGCACCAGACATCATTTTATCGCTCCCAGGATTTGAACAACGGAGGAGCTGTTCCCTGTATACCTCCTGAGAGTGGAGTAGCCCACTTAAGTAAAATTAGCTCTTTCTGCGAGCGCAAAGAACACTATCGGATGTTTTCAGGCGCGCCCCGGTGACGGAGATTAAAAGGGGCCGTGGAGGCGCGGAGATTTCCCAATACACCCTACGTAGGTATGCACGCGCAGGGGTATGTGAAATAAATAGACGCTTTCGCTGATTTTTATGAGTGTGTAGTTTCCACGCGCACCGTAGGATTGTCCGGTTTGTGCCGGATCCGGTTTTTTGACGAAAATAGTGTACGAAATGTCAACCTACAAAAATCGCACATCAAAGCACATGTCACAACATCAAACTGCGGCCATGGTATAATAAGATACTCCGCCTGGTATTTCTTTCCGAGACTCGTGAACCACGTGACCAACACAAGACTACGTCATCATGCTTGTGGGTTACCAGAATTACCCACTCTTATGATGTTTTTTGTAAATCATATAAGATACTGTTAACTAATAAATATAAGTGTTGCTGTAAAGTTAAAGTTAATACACACGTAAATCTAAATTATAAAATTATTAAGAAATATTTTAACCCATTGTTCTGAGATTGAATTTACCCCATAACGTATTTTATTGAAATAAAGTGGCAATACTAAGTGACGTTGACTTGTGTTTCTCTAGGAAGGAAAGACCATGTTTTATTATAGTCCGGCAAGTTCGTGCGCGACCCACCCTAGAGGTGACAGACGTTGGGAGGGGAGATGTCAGCGGGTAGCGGGAGGTGTAGCGGGGAAAGGAAGCGCGCGCATCCGCGCCGCACGTCATATTAAAATTACGTGCTTACTCGCCCCCCCACCGTCTGTACCCCGCAGGAAGGTCGCGCACGAACCTGTCGGACTATAGACTATGACTGCGGCATGTGACATTCGCTGCCATTTCGTCATTTGTTGGTTGTCTCGAACCGCAATAAAATAGCGTGCGGGCGGTGCTTGTTCGATTCACCTATGTGCTATAAATGGACGCTTTCACTAAATCGTTCAAGTGAAATGTTTATAGTTTACACGTACAAATTACTTTTCTTGGTAGGTATTTCACTTAGGTACAGTCGGGGTCAAAAGAGCATACCTAGGACCGCCTCAAATGGTTCAAAATATCTCTAAAACTACACAACTTTTGTAAATTATTTTTTTGGTTCTGAATAGAGTTTAACTAGCTGCATAGACAACAAAAGAAATAATTTGCAAAAGTAATGTAGTTTCAGAGATATTTTGAACCATTTGAGGCGGTCCTAGGTATGCTCTTTTGACTCCGACTGTACCTACAACAATAAATGTTCCTACAGTTATGTCCCTTTCCATAAAGCAGCGATTGATTTTCTCACTCTATTCAAGTTCTTTAGTTGATAACTTCAAATATTATTTAATATGTATGACATCAAAGATTTTCCGGAGAAATCCGGTACTTGGAGAAGAAGGTTGGAGAGTAGGCACTGCGTTCGATTTCAGAGGTAAGGCGAGAATCACACGTGACGTCCGTTTATGTGTAGTGTGCGCAAAACTAACGCACAAACGGATGTTACGAGTGTTTCTCATCTTAGGAAGAGTAAGGTAGATAGTTAGGTACTACTGCGTTCCTTTTCAGAGGTAAACCAGCTCATCTGGTTAACTTTACACGGTTAACTTTGCCTAAGGAAAAACGGCTATTTGGATGTCTGATACACATGCGATACACATTGTCATTAGTGGGAAAGACATTTCTATATCACACGGGAGATAGATAATAGATTAAATAGGAATTTTAATTTCGTGGGTATACTCGTAAAGATGTAAAACAATCACTGTAAATATTATAAAGGGTGAACTAGTCAATGAAACTGATAAGTATATTCCTTGGGGAATCTTATTTCGATAATTTTTTTGCCTTGTGGCGTTTTCACGCCTTAAAATATTTGCTTTTATTTTTTACACCTTATACATTGGTCGTAAGTAGTGAATCTCTCTGATTGATCCGCACGAAAAGTGCTATCCACAACTACGTAAAAACCGTACTAACTTTACAAGGAATGCTATAGCCAGCATCAGTAAAATTGTTTATCGGACGTAGATCGATCCCGGCTCCAGTAATTGGTCTGATGCCGTGACAGTGATCGAGTTCAGCTAGATATTAGCACTATCCAGTCCTGTCTTATTGAATTGTAAAAAAAAAACTATTTACAAACTCTAAAAACTGGTATTTTTTTTTTGATAGTACGGAACCTTTATCTTATCACTCCTCCAGAAAATAGCCACTCGGAAACTACAAAAATTCGTGGAACTTACATGGCGATGATTTAGATAACCCTCAACATAAAGGAATTTAAATTTTGTCTTTTGGCGTCACTGTATGGTCGACCCTGTAGGTTGATCTAACATAAATAGTACCTATACAATGTAACAATCTCTAAAAACTGGTGTTTTTTTTTGCGCTTCTATTTGAATTCGGCTTGGAAACAGTGGTGGTACGGAATTCTTTATCTTATCACTGCTCCAGAAAATAGCCACTCGGTAACTACTAAAATTCGTGGAACATACATGGCGGTGTTAAGGAATTTAAATTTTGTCTTTTGGCGTCACTGTATGGTCGACCTACAGAGGTTGATCTAATATAAATAGAACCTATCCAATGTAATATAGGTAACTTAAAGTGCCGCTGATGTTACCTACTAATATTTTCCTTAATTCCGGTACAAATATCATGGCATTTGTTAATAAAGCTAAGAAGAAAAACAAAGCGAATCAGACAACAGGATATCTCTTTGCAAATAGAAAGATGTTTGTTTTCTTTGGACCTCATATTGCCTCGGGCAAACATGCCTCGTTGGTTCAAGTATTTTTTTTAGAAACTTTTACTTGCTTTTATTTACATTGGATACTATTTATTTTTTCAATTTAATTAAGAAAAAAATATTAATACTTCCTCGTTTTAGAAGCACGATTAAATTTTTTTGTGAAGTAGCTCCGTAGGTTGAATAAAAAAACTATTTACGTAAGTACTGAGTTAGAAGTAAACGATTTTTTATGTGGCGCCGGAATTGTTGATTTGTATGAAGTATGACAAATATCGGAAAATCTTTGATGCCATTATTTCACTTCGCTTGCTTATTGTATGGGACACCTGATCGACGATCGATTCAATATAGGTAGGTACCCCTACAATTCAGTCGCGTAACATCGCAGCAAACTCTCCTCACATGTTTGTGCAGAATTTCGATTCAATCAAAAGGAAATACAAAGTTAAAGAAGGGAAACTAACGCTGAAATAGTTTTATTTTTCTCACAATACTTTGTAAACGCCTGGCATTGTTTCTTGGTGGCGTAACGGCGGCAAATCCGCATTTACAACAAACGCCTGCAATTCAATTACTAGCAAAGTGCGGGAACTGTGCGTATTGCATCGTAAACTGCCGGCTATAAGGCGTTATGACTACGCGCCGAGGTATAAAACGTGCACAATACCTGTGGTGACCTGAATCTTTGCCTGAATCTCTTTTATTTTACTTTATTCCCGAGCGTTTAGCTTTACCTGCTGAAAGCAGCCACGAAATTGTCTTCTACGGAGGTTTCATGTCCTATTTATTAGGACTTTGTTTGGGTTTAGTCGATTATGGGAGAAAAGATAAGAGGTCCGCTACTTAGATTAAGGTAAGTTATTTCTTCATTTATTTTCGTTCAGTCATTGAGTACTTAATAGGTATTTACGTTCGCTAAAGTACCTACCAAGATTTTATCTAAGTATTGATTGTGAAATGTGAATTAACATCGTTGAGTCACTCGCGCCGTACTTATGATAGAACTTGATAAAAAACAACCTTACGAAAATTTTATAAAAATATTGGTACGAATACCTCTTCTTTAAATTTGAACGTTTCGCTCTCTGACATAGTCATTCATCAATCATAATACCCCATACCGAAAAGGGCAACGGCTGGCGTGTACCCGGCTTCCTAAACAAACACAACATAACCTACAAACTTTGCTTAGCCGAAGCAGCAAAGGTCGAGCCGTCGATAAATTTTCAATAATCGGCGGATTTTAAACTTTCCTCGCAGTGGAGTAAAGTGAAAATCCCATTTATATTTTGGTCGTTACGCTGAACATTCCCAAGGGCTTTGCCCATAAACTCCCGCCATTGTACTCGTAATTTTGTTTCGAGAACACTCTTACATGAACAGGATGTTCGGAAAATGTTGTAGAGACAAATTGAAAGAAGTCCAATCAGGTGTAGGTACGTACCTAGCTACAGACTGGGACTACCTGGACAAAATTTGATTCTGTAGGTGATTGGACAAGAAAATATAGCCATTCGATATTTTTCATCAACATCACACATCTTGGATGTAGGTAGGCAACCTAGATTTTAATTATGATTTATCTTAGCCACTACATTCAAATAACAAGATTGTCATATATATTTACCTATAATACATACATACATACATCACGCCTTTATCCCTTGCGGGGTAGGCAGAGCGTCAACGACTGTAAAAGTACGGTCGTTATCGCTACGTCTGACACATATTTGAGGGCCGTTTTAGCTATTGTCGTGTATCGCTATAGTGACAGGTTGTCAGCCTATCGCCTAAAATTGCAATACACATGATACCCTCGAGTCCTTTAGTCGCTTCTTACGACACCCACAGGAAAGAAATGGGGTGATGCTATTCTAAGCCGGCATCACACGGCATACCTACAATATTTTTTCTAAAACGCCGCAGAGCAGAGTACAAGGAAATCAAAATCGTGGAATATGGTTTTTGTTATTAAGAGAGGTATGTGCAAATAGCTCTATGTGTAAGTGTTAAATATTTATTAACTCTATTTGAGATCTGATGTCGTATTTACAAGGTAAGCTGCAAGCTCTCGTCATTGCAACATTACCTATACGTTACTACGTTGCGTTATTATTGTAAGTTTTGTTGAAATTTTCTTTTCTCTGATGTGTTTTTTTTTTCTATATAAGTTCCTATTTAGAACAAAAAATCCGACGAAAGCACTTATTTTTGATACACCCTGCTCATAAACCTAAGTAGGCCCCCGAAACTTTCGACATTTGCTAGACTGCAACAATTCACATAAATTATAAACCCCAAAATGAAATTTAATTCTTGCCGCCTTATCCCACAAGTTGGCGGATGATAATGATTTTAAGATAGTTTCGGGATGTTCATTATGAGTGTTTCATTGGATGGGAAAGTTGCTAACTTTTGTTTGATCTAATTAACACGACTGTTGAAGATCTTCCCTAAAGTTTGTTTTCCATAACCTGTTCTTTAGGGAAATATCAGTGGATTATGATTATGAATAATGATCTAAAAGCAATATTTTCGTAAGTTGCCCGTAATTTGTTAACAGGTGTTTCTTAAATGTGGTTTATATTTGAACGCTTTTAGTGAAAGGCCAACGATAAAATAAGACCACTTCTGAACACAAACGTGGGAGCACCTATTTATGAAAGCAATCTCTTTGACAATCTCCTCTATACGATAGCGATCATCCAGAGAGCCTCCCGATTCGCACTAATCCGTAGACAAATAATCCGGGGTGGGCAGCGGCTACTGCGAACTTTTAAATCGATTCACCGGCTATCTCCGATGTGGAGTGGTAGCAATTCGTCAACGTCGCGGTATAATCCCTCCCCCTCCCCCCTTGTGTCCCCCTTATCCCCCCTCAATGAGTCCTAAGCCGGAGGGATGTCGCGTCATCCATCACCAAGAGTGGCGACCCAGCCGATTCTGCATCGTCATCCAATGGAAACTATCGCTAATACTTGAAAAACTGTTCCTCGTGCACTATTGGTTTAAAAGCAATTTGAAATTCCATTATTTTTCCGTAAAGTTAATGCAATGTGTGAAAGATAGCGTGTCAAGATTTAAATACAAATAAGTGGGATCACTACGGCGCCTCTGCAGATTCTCTAACAATTAAACTACTGGATAGAGTTAATCAAAGAAAAAAAATATGGCCTCGCCTTAATAACGATCTTAGGTATTTACTTATCTCTTGTCAACTTGCCTCGCAAATATTACAATGATATGAGAACTACTAACCCAGCTGCTTAATATCTACGTAAATCACGTTATTACACGTCTCAAGTAGATACGGTAGGTACATCTCATTCATCTTGAGCAGTGACATAGGTACGTTCTTTCATATAAGTAGAAATATTGCGTAACATTGAACTTATAAGGACACGTACGAACCTCATATCCTGTCGGGAAAACCGAATATTATATCTTCATATCTCCATTTAGTTACACGACAGAGGATTCAATTTCGACAAAGTCTGCAAACAGCGCAACGACGAAAATAAAAATGCCACAAAGCGGTTTCGGTATATTATTGGAGAATTTATTTTTGGAATACCTGTTTGCTGTTCTGCATCAATCGGCATATGAAAATTATTTTGGTGGAGAATATTGTTTTTAAAAAGAAAATTGTTCTGTTTGACACGTTGTTTTATATGCTACCTACAGCTAGAACTTTAATTTTAGAGCAACACTCTCGCCCTGCAATCGCCTTATACGACATCATCTGTGGCAAAATTATTAGAATGTGATGATTATCTACCAAACCCTTCGCAACATTACATGGCAAATCATAGCCTTTAAAATATTATTAAACATACCCTAAGGTCATGTTCAAGGCGGAAGTATGTGGCTGGAACGAAATCAATTTATTACCGCGACGCAACGCGACGACGTGCGTGATGCTTTTCCTTGTCTTTACATTTTTGCATACACTTCTATTTGTATCATACGTGCTATTCTTATGCGTCAGATTAAAATTTAATGTCAAACAAATATACAATACGAGGTGATTTTAATTTCAGAATAAAATAAATACTCGAAGCGTAAAGATTCTCAGAACACGGTTTACTCTCTCTAATTTATTAACAGAAACGCCTACTGGCGTCAGGTGGGTGTAGACTGGAGGAACATCCGACTTCCGGGGAGCATCCGTAAACAAGCAAAGGTAACAGCAAAAAATCTTTCTGTAAAATTTATTTTTTATTTTTGCTTGGTAAAAATAACGATATTTAGCTCAATTGAGGTCTACTTTGAATTCGCATTTCAAACCTACTAAATATTTAGCACATTAGGTACAAAGGTAAATAAAAGCGGCCAAGAGCGTGTCAGACACGCTCACAAGTAGGGTTTCGTAGTCAACGTTCAAATATCAGGTCTCTTAGCGTTACAAAGTTAATTTTGTTGCTGGTTTGTTTCCAGCTGTATGATTACCAACCGCAAATTGAAAAACTTTAATATTTCCTTAATCTTAAGTGATACAGTATTCGTTATAGTTTTCATGGTAACTTCATATTAAATAGTAGTTTTTATAACAAGGGAATAAAGTGATATATTTAGGGCGAGGGCGCTATTTTGAATCATGAGCGGAACGAGGGATTCTAGAGTAAAATCCCGAGCGTAGCGAGGGATTTTAAAGTAGAATCCTGAGTGAAGCGAGGGATTCAATGTAAGTCGCCCGAGAATAAATAACTTTATACCCGAGTGATACATACTACTTTTCATCCCCCTCTATGAAAAAAACAATAAATACTTACATAACCTACGAAGTTCTTTAAATATTTCTCGCTTATCCATTTTACAATATTATATCCTATAAATTGCGTTATAAACACCCAATATTTACAAAACTCACCACTCATTTCATTTCATACTATTGCAATATAATTGTGACGTTATGTTGTTGTTGCCCATTGCTGGCCAGTTAGATATCGCGCCAAAAGAAAAATAAAATTTGACACATTACTTTTTCATTTCAAATTTTGCTAGGAATTAGATCTTTTATGAACTACATACTAGTTGTAAAATACTCAATAAAATAGCAGATAACAGGTAGTGTGGCAGAGAAAAAACCCATCTGTAGAAAATTTTCGATTGATTGGCTGCAAATATTTGTGTTCCAAATTCAAATGAATTTTAATCCCTTGGGATTAAATAACCTATTTTAATCCCACTTATGTGCGACCAAAGCGTAGTTTTTTGAATAGAGGGGATGAAAAGAACTATATTCCATATTTTTTTCAAATTTTTAGCTTGCATACTTTAGAAGTTACAGCTGGAACAAATTATGGCTCAAAAACGCCCCTTTTAAAAGCAAATATCTCGATACAGAAACATTTTAGAGACTTTGTGTCAAAGAAACCTCCCCTTAGTTTTTAAAGACCTATTCAACGATATTTGATGTCGATATCTCCAAAACTGACGAAGTTATGAGGGCGCGGCATACAGACAGACAGACAGACAGACTTGACGAAACTATGAGGGTTTCTAGTAGACTACGAAACCCTAAAAAGGGCTTGTATAAGTAAAAAAAAATTATACCGAGGTGTAAGAGAGGATGTATCGAAAAGTTTTCAGGCATGCTTAGACCGTGATACAGAACTACTTTTTCTATGAAGCCTTATGTTGGTAAAAGAGAATACAAAATACCCGATAGCCAGACTTTTCCAAAAATCGTTTTCCAATGTAGACTCTACAGTAACTTCAAAGTTTTCGATACACCGTCCCATAGGCGAGGAATACACGCAACGTCGGTTTGTGCGTCGTTTGTTCGATTTTCCACCTTATTTTTATACGAATACGGTTTATGTCAAACGATTTGACAGACAACGCAGCGTTGTGCGATGCCGTTTGACACAAACCGTATTCATATGCAGGTAGGGTGGAGAATCAAATGAACGACGCACAAACCGACGTTGCGTGTGTTCCTCGCCTTACAGCCGGTATGATTGTGACTTTTCCTACTACAGCTTAAAATTTATGACTTTAAGGTTAACCATGATTTCAATTTCAAAATCGGCTGTAAAACGTCACCTCAAAAGCTGTTCCCGATATAAATACTCGGGCGAGTGATTACGGGAAAAGCGATAAAAATCGTCTGTGAAACTGGACATAAACCGGCCTTCGGCCTGCAATGGGCCATAAAGGGCCATTAAACGGCTCCGGGGCCAGTTTACTGCCACGACAATGTTGTGCCACTGTGCTACTACTGGTTGTCGTGTCTCGCGCCTAGGGTTGCAACATATTATCAACTTCTCGATATATCTACATCGAGTTGAGAGTTGAGAGATATATCGATAGTTTTAAAAATTTAAACAAATTGTTCAAATCTGTACTTTTTTGCAAAATTACTTTTAATTCTGTGTCTGTACACCCAGCAGCGCAATTTTTCAAGCTAGCGATAAAAATCGTCTGTGAAACTGGACATAAACCGGCCTTCGGCCTGCAATGGGCCATAAAGGGCCATTAAACGGCTCCGGGGCCAGTTTACTGCCACGACAATGTTGTGCCACTGTGCTACTACTGGTTGTCGTGTCTCGCGCCTAGGGATGCATTCTATCAAACCTATTACCTACTTCGATGCATATCGATATCTTACATAATACATAAAAGCAAAAGAACTCTATGACTGCACGCCCAGCGCACATTGCGTACTTAGTTTTTGTACTGTAGGACAAAATTGTTGCACGCAATATAATTTTACTAACCTTGATGAACTTGATGGACTTTCTGATTGGATATTCGATTTGGATGTTGTAAAATTTTCGATGTCGGTATGGTATGATGTCACTTCGCTATATCGACTATTTTGGGCATCGATATAACGATATTTATCAAATTAAGATATATATCAAAATCAAATCAAAACAAATTCAAAAATTTTTATTCAACATGGGATACAAAAAATATCACTTATTGATATTATTATAAGTCATTGTAAAAAAAAGAAAATTGAATGACACCATTTTCTTTTTCTTATAATTATAACAATTTTGCGGTCCTAGTATATCCATCCCTAGTAGTGCTACAGTGCTACGACGGTTTGTCGTGTCTCGCGCCACTAAAACGGCGCACTTACTGGGCTCGGTTGGATAAATAGTTCATGGTACACTCGGCCGCCAATGGGGACGGGGTTTATGCTAGAAAAGCGATTTGGATGTTTTCAAATTTTTCGATGTCGAAATGATATGTCTCTTTGATATATCGATTACTTTGGGCATCGATACACCGATATTTATCAAATTCAGATATATCTAGACATCCCTATTTGTGCTACAGTGCTACTACAGTTTGTCGTGTCTCGCGCCACTAAAACGGCGCACTTACTGGGCTCGGTTGGATAAATAGTTCATGGTACACTTGCCCGCCAATGGGGACGGGGTTTATGCTAGAAAAGCGGCAGTGAACCCACAGATGCGCTGTCTGCGTTTTGATAAAAGTTTGCTCTCAAAGAAAATAATTTTTGAGTTACTAAAGGCATAAAAGAAAAAAATCTACCTATTGTATTCTTGCAAATATTTAAATTTTTACGAATAATCATATATTTCGCTCTGCCTAGTTTTCAGCTGAAAATAATTTTACTCTTCACCAAGCAAAGGGTAGTGAAAAAGTAACGGCATGTCATCAAAATATTTCCCGCTTTTTTTCTTTAAAACTCGTAGCTCGTAGCAAGTGCTACGAGGATAGTAACGTAGAATGCGGGGTACATACGTAACGTCCGGTGTTGCGCATTTTAGCTTAGAGCTAACGCATGTGTCTATCGTATGAAACTAAAAGCGACGTTATAAAAACGCATCGCAAGTTTCTGCGTTACGTTGTTTCAACGTCGGTTTTTAGTATGGTGAATTCGAAATGTCCTTGCATCTGATGAAATGACGTTGCATGCGTTAACGCTGGGCAAAAAATGCGCAGCAATGGACGTTGCGTGTGGGTCCCACCGAAGCGTATGAATGTAGGTCACACGTAGCGTCATATTTTTGTGCAAAGTTACTACTTCAACCAAATGAAATTCATTCGTGAATTCGTTCATTACTGTAATCTAGATGCACCTGTAATTTAGGATGGACGTTTTAAAATGTAGGTTAATGCAGCCTTTTTTCAGGTGCAGTGAACATAGTTGCATCATTCATTGTGAGTTTACGACCAATAATTTTACATTTCGTTTTATTGTATCTGATTTTCACCAAAATTAGAACCCAGTGAAAAAAAAGTTTTTAATATACAAAGCTAGGTTTCCGTGTTGTTGAGATCGGATTTGAAGGTTGTGTAATGCAACTAGGTAGACCATCTATTATGAAAATATGGTTTCAGAATCCTAATCCATAACATTCAAAATTCTTCTATCCACCGCATAAATATTCTAGCTCCTACATAAATAATCCAAGCTAAAATTTATTCTCCACTATTACCAGTACCCAGCACTCGATAAATAGTCGTAAAACAAAAAAAGTGCTTGCTCCGCCGTCACATCTTTTCCGCTAGAAGATGAATGTTGAGGAATATTTCCACTACATATGTCTTTATCTGGCCCCAATAAGTGGGTCGGGATGTTTACTGCTAAAGCTGACGGTACGCCGGAAGACACCGACTTGAAGATCCGGGTGGCCTAGAGAGGAAAAATCTTGATTTTAAGAGCGAGTACGTTTTTTTTACTGGTCGTTGTAGTGAAATCAGGAGCTGCCCATTGAAAAGAAAATATAGATGGCGCCCTGCACATGCTAAGTATTACATTAATATTACCTGTTTGGTAAAACCGTTTTATACTTTTTAGTAAGTACCTACGTAAGAAAAAGTTTGAACTAAGCATGTGGAGTGCGCTATTTATATTATCTTATTATCGCCATTATCTTTGCAATAACGTGGCCCTGGGCAGTTCCTCATTGGGAGAAAAGTATTGTTTTTTTTGCAGATGACGCTAGGCACACACAGCCGTGCCTAAACGCTGCAATATGAAAATTCAAAACTTTGACATCCACACATACTCTGACACATTCTCGACCAATGATTGGACAGTGGCACAGTCAATAATGACGCGTATTTGTTCATAAATTAACTCCTGTTTTACTGATATTGTGATCAAACTGAGGATTAAACTCACTTATTGGTTATTATATTAGCATAGCTAGAGAATGTGGCAATGGTTGCTGGCATTTTGATTTGAATGCATTAAAACTGACTAGAACTACCTAGTTCCTACTCTGAAAATCAACATTACGTTGACCCAATAAATGTGTCGGAATTATCATCATCTTCCTGCCCTTCTTGGGGTCTGCGCAACACGTTTTGTTGAACACAAAATCGTGTTGCAAAGGATTGTAACAAATGTTATTAATAAAGATAATTGTATTGTATTGATTTGGCTTAATTTTACGACCGGCCGCCTGCCTGACGTCAACCCTCCTTGGGAATGTTTTTGTGGTGGATTAACCGCCACCATACGGTTGGCCCTGGCTGTTTGGGTCGGTTTTATCCCTCGGTTGCCTCTTACGACCCACGGAAAGAGAGAGGGTGGTGCTATTCTATTTTGCCGGCACCACACGGCAGTAAATGTGTCGGAATGTTTACTGCTAATGCTGACGGTACGCCGGAAGAGACCGGCTTGAATGTCCGGTAGCCTAGAGAGCAGAGGTCGTAATTTTAACCGTATTTTTGTAAAGTTGCAATTTATAGAGGGAAGTTTTTCTTCTGCTAAGAATCGTCTCTTCAATTGACGTAATATTTTCAACACAAATTGCTATTTTTGAGAATTGAGACGGCCTTCGCTGCATTCGCCGCTGAATGACAGTTGTATAGCGCTCTCTTTCTAACTTGAGTTTCTTACCAAGTGGGATTAAATAATTTAATATGTAGAATGTAAAACAACTGCAAATATTTTAAGGGGTGAACCAGCCTATGAAACTACATAACTTTCCCCAAAAAACATAGGTCCAAATGTGAAAAAAAATTTGGACCTTCCATACAAAATGTACCAGCTGGCCGAGTCATTTTGTACGGGAGGTCCAAATTTTTTTATAATATTTCGACCTATGTTTCTTGCGGAAAGTTGTTCAGTTTCACTGGCTGGTTTGCCCCTTAAAATATTTGCAGTTTATTTTTTTATTCCTTATTTAATGTAACAGTATGTTTACTGTAAATGCTGACGGTGTGCCGGAAAATTTCGCCTTGTGCGTCCGGTTGCTGGCACAGACGGAAAAGCCTAAAGAGAAAATTTCCTGATTGGATTCTAAGAACTTAATAAACACGAGTAGGGGAATGAAATAAAATAGAACTGTTTTTAACTGACTGAGATAAGAACAGGGGGATATTTTTTTCAAACAAAAAGTATTCACTTCAGTCACGCTTTAGAACCGGTATTTTCGTTTTTTAATCATCATCATCATCTGCTTGCCCTCAGTCCAAATCAGTTGGGGTCGGCGCTGTTGTTGTTTAAACATTCCAAAATTGAATACCCAAATTTTAAAACACATCCAGTGTTAGGTATACTATTTAGCATAACTTGCAAAACCTACATTCCAAAATTGTTTGATTAACAACGATGTGATTGGATGCTCTTCGCTACACATACAGCTAAATCAATTTCCTATCTAGATTCAAAACTCACGCTCATGTGAAACAGGGGATGAAAAACTAATGAATACAATACACCGATGCGATAATTGTCCTCATTTGTTTCCCGGCCGCAAAGGGGCGCTAATTAAACACCGTGTCATTGCTCTTTTATTTCCCCACCTGTTGCGCTTTTTCCTAGATTTATTGACACCTATTAGCGTCAGATTTTTTCTACGTTGGTAGTTGTTCAGTTGCGGAAGTTCCGATTCTTTGAATATGACATCATCATAGCAGTTTTGGTTCTCTACTAATCGATGACACTACTCAAAAGCGTTCTTTTACTTGTTTAGTGTTTATCTTTTCACAAAGTAACCAAAAACTTAAGTGATTCTCTTGACAGTATTTTTTTTTAGCTCAACGCATCTCTAATCACTGCTTTGATGACAAAATTACGATAGGTATCTAGGGGATAAAGTCGATCGTTTCTTTTCCGCCCGTACTATGTATACCAACAGATGCTTTACTTAGAATTCCCCGTTGGCCCGAGGCAATATGTCATGCCGACGGCTGCAAGGACTCAGGGCATGATCATAGAGGCAAATAAATACGAAGAGTTGCAGCGGATAAGAGGCAGGCAGACTGACGCACCGGATGGCGCGCTGCCAAGATATGGCTGGAACTGGGACGAAAAAGAAACACATTATATAACAGTAGGTATCTTTACTATAAGCACCTACTTAAAATGTCGGTACATTCTAAAAATAAAAACTATTCATCTTGGATTGCTGAGCTTGGAACACTGTTGCATGTACCACAGCTAGGAGCCGTTTACAAATGTGTTTAAAGTTCTCCCAGATTTGTCATACACAATTGACTTGCTTTAAAAACAAAATAATAGTACTATCAAATCGCTTTCACCCAGTATTATGGCAGAAATCGGCGCCTGACTCAAGAACGCAGCGATTCAAAATTTCAAACAAAACGTTTCTCAGCGGAGAGTACCGCTAGTACGGCTCGATACCAACGGGCAATCCTGCAAACCTTTTGATCGCCTGAATCGTTCGTGAAAATTCCTATTCACGCCAGACTAACTGAAATTAATTTCAGCCTTCGAAATCCATCAAAATCCAGTGCTGTAAGATGTGAGCAAAGCGAGCAACACAAGGCACCGGAACAATAACGCGAGCGCGTTGGAAATATTGGCAGCTAACAAATTCGGTTTCCTTCCAATGCTAGGAGCGATTTGTGATTGATTTCCGCCTTACCCCACGGTGGCAGGTGTGGCGTAGCACAGATAATAAAAAATATCAGTTAGAACTACTTACTATGATGAAAAATATACTGAACATGTTTTTTTTTTTAATTTTGCTCAGGCTTTTTCCCTAAAAGTAAGGCGCTTTACACACATCTATGCTAACGCAGCGTTAGGAAAATGCGAATTTCCACCTTAATCCCATATAAATACGACGACGCATGCCCAAATGTGCGTGCGTTGATGGATGCGTCTGTCAAACCGTTTTACAAAAATATTGACAGACGCACCGTAAGCCATAACGTCATAGTACTACGCGTAGTCTGGTTTGACTTATAGGCTCTGACTCAGGACTGTCATTATAAATCTTTTTCTGTGTTCTGTGGACAGAATGTACGCACACGTAACATTTCATAAACACGTATTTTATTGAGTTCCCATTGATTGATTGTGTGCTTAGCCTCTTCCAGTTGCGAACGGTGGAATGTGTGATCTTACAATATTTGGTATTTCGTGATCTATTTTAGCAAAATTACTTTAGACAGGTAGTTTATAGGTAATCAAAATAAACTAAACATATAGATAAAAGTGGAAAACTACGTACAAGTTTTTATTTATCCGTCATCCTCCTGCCTTTATCCCAAATTGGTTGTAGTCGGCGCAGCATGTTTTGTTAGGGCACAAAATTATGTAGCAAAAGGATTTGCCAATGTTTTATGACCGGCTGCGTGCCCGACGTCAACCCGTTTTGGGAATGCTTTTGTAGGTGGTATCACCACCGCCACCATGCGGTTGACCATAATCGACAGATATTACGCCGAAGCCTAAATCGCCTTTTACGAAACACACTAGGGGTAGCAGTATTTTTATCCGCTACCACATGGCAAAATCTTTTAAATATCATAATTATTTGAGACTAGCTGCCCGTCAGCGGTTTCACCCGCTGCAACCTATTATTACGCGGGAAGAAAGCATTAGTCGCCAAGAGATGTCGCTGTTAGTTTTCGGCAGCCGATGTGGCGCAGTGGTTTGTATGCCTGCCTGCCACGCAAAGGTTCCGGGTTCAATTCCCGGTGGGGTCACTCACAAAGTTGATATTTATCACTTTGTGAATTTGTTCCCAGTCTGGTTAGGACATTGCAGGCTGAACCACCTGATTGTCCGCAAGTAAGATGGTTCCGTGCTTCGGATGGGCACGTTAAGCCGTCGGTCCCGGCTGCTGTCTATGATGGCGGTCGTTACACAACTATGTCAGAGGCCTGCTACTTGCAGTAGGCGGTCGAAAAACTCTGACACCAGGGTTCATCGGGTCGTTGAACGACTCGGTGTCCCACACGAAAAGAAGAAGAAGTTTTCGGCGAAAACGTTTAAAACGCGAATCGGCTCAGTCACGCCACCTTTGCAAAAATACTGGAATATGCGTGATCCCGTAAGAATAAGACATTTTCCCGTGGTAAAAAGTAGCCTATGTGTTATTCCAGATAGTCTTCTATACTTGTTTAAAATTTCATGTCAATCTAATCAGCCGTTTTAGCGTGATGTCGTAACAAACACACACACAAACATCCGCCTTTATAATATTAGTAGGATAGGATTAGTAGGAAGTAGAATTTGTGGGATTCAAAATCTTGTTAAAACATTTTCATTGGCAAGTAATTTTTGTACGTACATGTGTTGTGGGATATACATCAATTTTGCCTTACTTACTCGCCAAGAGATGACGCTGTTAGTTTCTAAAACGCGAATCGGCTCAGTCGGGCCACCTTTTTCATAAATATTGGAAAATGCGTGATCCCGTGGGAATGAGACATTTTTCCGTGGTAAAAAGTATATGCTATTCCAGATGCCCTTTTATATTTCTGCAAAGTTTCATGTCAATCTAATCAGCCGTTTTTGCGTGAAGTCGTAACAAACACACACGTAGGAAGTATAGCAAGACCAGTGTGTAATATTTTCCAATATCGTAAGACAAAACTTAACGCCGTGTGGTGCCGGCAGAGTAGAATAGCACCACCCCCTCTCTTCCCGTGGGAGTCGTAAGAGTCGTAAGAGGCGACCGAGGGATAAACCCGACCCAAACAGCCAGGCCAACCGTATGGTGGCGGTTAATCCACCACAAAAGCATTCCCAATGAGGGTTGACGTCTGTTAGGCGGCCGGTCGTAAAATTAAGCCGAATCCATTGCAGCACGATTTTGTGTTTAGCAAAACGTGTTGCGCCGACCCCAAGCAATTGGGATAAGGGCAGGAAGATGATGTAAGACAAAACTTAAATTAAATAAAAGTTCGAAATAATAAAAACAAACAAAAATAAGGAGAACACTATCCGGATTCGAACGCGAGTCACCTTGTTTGGTAGGCAAGCGCTCTATCGCCGCAGCTACCATGACTTTAAGATGACTGTTGAATTAACGGATATGCTTCCCCACAAAGACGCGAATCGGCTCAGTCACGCCACCTACGTCAAAAATTTTGGAATATGCGTGATTCCGTAGAAATGAGATATTTTCCTGGGGTAAAAAGTAGCCTATGTGTTATTCCAGATGCCCTTTTATATTTCTGCAAAGTTTCATGTCAATCTAATCAGCCGTTTTTGCGTGATGTCGTAACAAACACACACACAAACATCCGCCTTTATAATATTATATATAATAATATATATATATATCTATACATCTAATAAAATCGTAACTGGTCGGGGTAACAGGAACCTCTTATAGATTTCAGAAAACACCTCTATACCGCGTTTTAGAAAACCTCATCTCCATAGAAAAGCGACATCTATTTAAAAATATTTTACCCCAAATCATTTGTTCGCGATAATCTTCGAAAATATAGTACGTGTGTACATTAGACTCTTTGTGGTGTGTAGCTACTAGCCCTGGTCAACACCTAGGATACTTTTTACCGCGGGAAAAACGCTTATTCCTACGTGAAATACGATTAAAATATTGTTCTGTGGCTGTCAAAAAGGAGAAACCTCTTTTCAAAACCTCTATATTTTTTATTGTTTTTGATTGATTTTGACAAATTGAAAAGACATCAGTTTTGACGTTCATTGCCAATCACCAGTTTTATTTACATGTCTTCAGTGAGAGTATAGTATTCTTTGCATGTCTTTATTTGATAAAAATATCGTATTGAAATACTTTGTTATGCAACAATAAATCCTAAATGTAAGTAAATTACACTCATTTATTAGAATAAGGCGCATGTGGATTGGCGAGAGCTGTGCAATATTTTACATGCACGCTGCTCTGCTCCCCACTCCCTGGATGAAATTATCCGATTTTACGACAATCTGAATAGAATTTGGGATGATACCACTAATAAGTATCCCACAGTTTATGATTATTTGCCATAACCCTATCAGCCACAACAGTCCGCCGCTGGACATGAGCCACCACACTTCGCTTGCAGCGCAGTTCAAGATGTTGCATTACAAGGAACGTTGCTGCCCGTTCTTTAGTTGCTTTTTACGACACTAACAGGTAGAATGGGGGTGATGCTATTCTATACAGGCAGCACACGACAAAATAATTTATTATTTTTATGTGTAGGTACCTATCTTAAGATTATCTCTCTTTTTCAGAGAAATTCTTCCCTGTCTCATGGGCCTTACTTAGCCAAGTAAGGAGAGGCCATTGTAAGACTCAGTAGTCACGGAGGTAGTCAAGAGCTTCCTGGCAATGCGACACGTATTGAGTATTGCGGCTTTTTGTGAAGTGTGAAAGAGGTGAGGATGGATTTTTAAAATTTTTTGGCTGTTATGTAGAGTTTTAGGAATAATACCAGTAGAGGATAATACTATTGGTACAATGTGAACCGTTTGAGCTCTCCATTGGGTTCTATTTTTGATTATGTGCAAATACGAAGCACGAATTTGCTGCTGACCGTTCTTTAGTTGCTTCTACGTCACCAACAGGTAGAATGGGGGTGATGCTATTCTATATAGGCATCATAATAAATAAATAATAATAACACAAGCTCAAAGAGTATGTAGAACCTAACGAGTACTGGACGCGTCTTCGATGTAGAGGAACCTAGCCTGTGGCAGGCTTGCAGATCGGGACTGGTAATTTCGGAGCTGCATTTTGTCACCTATTACTTTTGCAATAATCTCAGTTAACCTTTCATCCTTGGTTTCAGCGACCCCATGGAACAAGAGGACCTTTCTTCTCAGGAGCAGGAGAAGCAGTGGCATTCTTCAGATGGATCTCAAACTGTCCCATGTGGAGTAGAGACTCCCATGAGAGTACAGGTCAAACTCCAAATATAATGAGAAGTGGTTGCAGTGTTGAAATTCTTAATTACGGATAGTGATGAAAAGCCACTTAATTACTTAGTGCTTTAATAATGTAAATACAAACGCAGTAAGTTTTATTTATTGATTAAAATATGTAGAGCTAAATTAGTGAGTATTATTGTCACGACCTACCTGTGTAGTACCATCTTTTGTGATTCATATTTCGTAGTGTTAGTAAGTAGGTACTTAAGCTACTTTTTCTTATTGAAAGAAAATTAATTAAGCATTACTTTTTTGTTAGTGTAGTAAGTAATTACTTTCTGTTTATTTTATTTCGGTATTTTAAAATGGAGTTGTACTAATTATATTGGTAATCCGGTTGCGTATACCTACTCGACAACCCCAAACAGAAGACCATGGCGCAGAAAAATTTGGAAAGCAGACCCCACCCCACCTTATGTGAGGCGGTGCAAAGAAGTCATTCTACCTGTAGTGTGAACCGATGATGGGAGGCTCAAACAAACGTAACGTCCGTTTCATCTGCCGTAGATCGTGCATGCATCTATCACTTCAAAACTTAGCGATGTATTTTGATGTTTAGAATGGTTGCACACAAAATGTCTTGATCAACATCGATGATAAATAAGTTATGATAACTTTTATTAGCTCTGGACTGTTGGCACACAAGCATCCCTTGGCGAGACGAAGTTCGCGGGCACCAGCTAGTATATATATATATATATAATATATATATATATATAAGTAGGATTTCGGGATCCAGTCTTATTAAAAATAATCTGTTTGAGATAGGCAAATTAATATCATTATTCCTAAAAAAATGTGTTGTGACTAGGTTGTTAACAGATTTCGAATAATATTAAACATTTTTTAATTAATTCATCAATATCAAAGCAAAACTAATATTGTAGTACAATTACCAAGACTATGCTTGCTCGTTTTAAACATAAAATACAAATTAACTTAAACTTTCACGTCATTTGAGTTAATTTTTATGAGGGGTTAATAAACTTTGTTCCTAGTTTTAAAAGCTAAGTATAGTTTGTCGACGATGCCCGTCTATACTTTTAAAAGCTAAGATTTCCTATCACTCATAATACTATGACTTTGTGAAAGCAATAACATTTTTATTGCATATCATAACACTATGGCTATAGGCTCGCTATGAACATCGATGGCATTTCTAATTAAAGGTCCTAAGCTGGCCAGGAACACAGGTTGCAGACGGTATGCAGTATGCTTTGTGCTGGCTAGGCTTACGCGAGGTATTCGGGCTGTCTATTGCCAGCTAACTAGTCAGTTTTAATTAAACATCGGGGTACTAATAAAAGTTAGATATGTTATTTTCGTTGGACATGAAATATGACAACTTAGGTGTTCGGTACAATTTTGAATATGTACTCGTTGAATTTTTATTCCGTAGGTAACTGAACTGTCTGCTGGTTGAGCCTGATTGATAGGGCTTGGAGAGGAGAATTTAGCGAATCTTTGAATATGCTAACTCTATGAACTCCTACAGGGCCAATTTAAGGCAAGAGTGAATGCATCATGTTGGCAAGCAATGTAAATCATAGTTGTCATCGCCACTTAACTTCAGGCGGGATAACAATCAAATTTTTCTCAATCTCATACAATCGAACGGGAATTAAACATATACTATACCACTTACTTTTTCTTTTTTAGGGATCCAATTGTATTTTAGCGGTCCCTTCTGTATGCGGAGTATTCCCCTATCGTCTCGTCTATGTCTATAGCTAGGCGCTTCGAGTTAAAATCCCTAAGGCACTACTTTTAATTAAATTGAGCGGCCTTACCTGCGCTGAAAGTCTGTACCTAAGTGATTTAAAAGAGATAAACTTTGCCTAAACGAAATGGCGCTTAGCGTTTTACAATAGACCTACCCTACAGGGTGTAGGTAAATTACTAAAAAGATTAAGTATAAGATTAATTCTAGTAGCCATGCTTATTAAATGCCTATATAATAAGCGAAGGCTGTTTTCACACATGCCGCCTGGCTAGAATACGTTTATTCGTTTTTTGGCAAACTGCTGTAGCAATATGAAAGGTCATACGCATAAGGTATTGCCGCAATCTGAAAGGTAATTCAAATACCTATGACGCACTTCGATAGTGTGAGCACAAATTAAAAAGAAGGCACGTGTGGTGTGGTGTGAGTAATTATACGTCTGCTTGCACGTTATCTAACAGGCACTATTCGACACCGACAGATACGGTAATTTTTTTATAAATTTCGATAAAATCTAACGAGTATTTTCTAGTGCTAGTGAAATATTGTGGACATTTGTGGATATTTTTAGCACAATGTGAATAAAGACCTTTTGACCATCGCATAAAGCTTTTATGCTATGAGCTGTGACGACATTGTCGCGTGGTCGCTGCAGAAGCTTTAACGATTGTTTTTATTGGTCGTTACACGTTTTAGTGGTTGTTCCAGGCCTAATCTCTTAGCGCTTTACTATACTTTCAGCACTTCTTGGTTATGTGAGGTGGCATCAGGATTTCTACACTAAAATATTCAACATTGAAACGACTGTCAACGCATCTTTTATTTGACGCCAGCCGGGTAAGTATGTGAACTGTGGAGATTAGAGAGACATAGAGAGATATCTCGCGCGCGAGAAGACTTCAAATGTGTCAAATCGTATAGAGTTTATCTAAACAGGAGAATATTTTTGACATGGGGTGTAAAGAAAATCTTTGTCGCTTGCTACAGGATAATCGCCAATCTATCAACTGAACTTAGGACGGTAGGATCATCTCCAAAAGATATGTAAAATACAGAGTGGTACCGACCAAACGACCCACTTTCTCGAAAGCGCTAGGGTCAAACTCAACAACTTTCCGTAAGAACCAAATGCCAATGCCAAAAAAATATCAGGCAGCAAAAATATTTAAGTCCAATTTTTTCAGGCTTTGAACTTTAATCCTTAGGGAAAGTTGTTCAGTTTGACTTGTTGAGCTTAGAGTAATCGGGAAAGTAGTTCAGGTAAAATGCTGGTTTACTAAAGAAAACTACACTGATGATCTATTATTACAGTAGCTATGTACGTACATTGAAGGTTCAACATTGCAGCTGGCTCGTAACATACAGCTATGACAAGCAAACAATTTATTGCCCAAGATGAATATACAATCAACAGACGCTGGGACTAGAAACCTCAGTGCAATATGCAAACCTCTATCCAGGGTATGGTGGAATTGTCCACAAGCACCTCTGTGATAACGTGAATGGACTATGACTGTTAGAACTAGAGGACTGTGGTTGATTCGAACGTATTCATAGCTATTTCATTGAATATGCTTTTGCATAAATGTAGATTATTAATCTTGAATATCAATTTCTGCGCTAACTTCCATAGAATGGAAAATAGCTTCTTCATATTACCAAGAAAGCCTGTTTGCTATATGGATAGGCGACCGCAGATATCCGCGTGAAAAATGGTAGCTACTGCAGTAAAGAAACGTTTGATATACATTTTATCAAAAGTTCTACTTGGTATCAAAAGGACAATGGCCGTTCTTTACACTATTCACCGTAACAGAAGGCCGCTACAGACCATTTGAAACACCGGGATAACATAATGTAAAGGATAGTGGCTGTTATTTTTATACAGAGCGCCCGAGTGGACTACAAATCAAGATAACAAGCGCGATAGCCGACGAGGATATTTACACATTACCCCTGCTGTACTACTGTGCTCCTGGTAATTCCAAGTCATTCCAGAGGAAATTGCATTACACTTGTAAAGTGAGGGCATGATGAATTTTCAAATTAGTTTGAAGCAGATTCTATTGTCTATTTTATTAAACTTTTACTAAGTCGCATTTAACTAAACAAAATAGTACCTAGATTGTTGTCCGAAAAGTGAGTTACGTCAAAAATATTTTAATAAGACGACGACCAAATATTACCTACCTACTTAGGCAAAAAGAAGCGACCATTGTAATAGAGAGGACTCCTAAGCCGTTAATCCTCCTTCACAAACTAAGAGCAAAGAAAACAATAATAACTATCAACACTGAAAACGTTTTCCCACTATAAATCGATCGTCGTTTAGCAAGAAAACTGGGAGCGCCTCCGGGGATGATAATAAAGGGTGTTTGGTTTATAAACAAGGGAGCTGAAGGCTGAAAGTTGGTTATTTATTGAGCTCTAAACAAAATAGCCGTGGCTGTCAGTCAGGCGCGATCCGATGGTAAGCATCGGAGGGAAATTAATCGAAGGAACTTAACTCATTCTTCAAAGCCGGCCTCACTCGGCGCTCGCCTCGCTCACCGAGAATGCGAGGCTAAGAAGGATCTGCAAGAGCGCTTACTAGAGTTCACAAATAGGATCACTCCACACCTAAGCCGAGAAATATACGGTAACGTCCGTTTGTGCGCCGTTTCTTCGATTTTCAACAAAATTTTCATACAAATGGCTTAGTTTAACAGACGCATCCGTCAACGCAGCGTGTGCTATGCAGTTTGACTAAACCATATTTGTATGAAAATCAGATTGAAAATCGAAAAAACGACGTACAGATGGACATTATCAAGTGATTCTCTCCTTAGAGCAAGCTATACGTCAGAGTGCGCCTGACCTGGTAGGAGCGGTTGGAACTGGCTTGAACACAACCTCTGTCCATCAGCAGCGAAACGACCGAGACAGCACCGTTATACATCTATATTTTTTCCACATTTGACGTAGGTACCTAAGTATCTATCTATAGAATTTTCGCTTACGCAATTATCAATAGTCGTCCATCAGCAGCAAAACTACGAATACAACACTACTGTACATTCATATTTCTCCTTCATTTGACGTAAATATCTATTGAACTTTGCTTACGCTTCGATAAATGTCCCGGAATTTATACTCTAAGGTCCAAATCTATCGCAGAAATGAGGTGCATCCATTTGTTTTCCGCATTCCGCACCATTAGTCGGTTTGACTCTATCGTAGATGCATTCTATAGCTGTAAATCCTTTCAGTTTTGTGTTGTTCTTACTAATATATATTTTTTACTATATTCTTGCGGTCATAAAACAGCTGAAACGGCAGCAGTAAAATAGTTTACATCCGAAAGAATAAATGATGTGTTTTTACTGCCGCATGCCGGCCATATCGCGAAAGTTAGCATGCAACACCTCGAAAATGTTACTTTGTTTACAAAGTTTTAATCAAACTTTACTAAAGATTATTTATAGTTTTGAAATAAGTATAAAATTTTGATCATTTAGCACGCACATTTCGTCATAGAAAATTTGATGCTAGGCGATGCCCACACGAAACTCCCATTGCTGCTTTATTTTGCATTTCACAGACGTGTGCTTCAGCTTATCCCTGTAAACAGCGCAGTAACGGACGATACGTTTAGACGGGCAAAAACGTAACCGAAGCCAGAACTGCCATATTGGTTTAGCAAGATGGCCGTAGATTTAACCCCTAGGCCTCGCCTTATTTTGATTAAAAAAAAACTGATAATATACGCAGTCCTTTACCACGGAATATTTCTTCACCCCCACGCACGTCTAGTGATTAACTTCGGAATAAGGCAATTCATCGAAAGAACAAGTTTATTACTTTCAAGTTTGCCGTGAATGCGAGGAGGTCGCCGGAAATTCAGCGGCACAATGGGCCCAATTACTGAAATCGTAAAGATTGGGGAATTTCGCCAGTTTTTAGGGTTCCGTACCTAAAGGGTAAAACGGGGACCCTATTACAGACACTAGGATGACTGTCTGTAGGTCCGGCTGTCACCAGGCTATATCTCACTAAAACCGTGCTAGTTAGCTAGCTAGAGGAGTTGTCAGGGTTAAGTACCGTGTTTTCGGTGCCACTATAAAAATACTTACCTACTAAAAATAGAATAAAATTAAATTTAAGAGGCGCTTCGCTTAATACGAAAACGTAATTTTCTCGATTTTATTCTTTTAAGGCAGCATCGCATAAACGGTAATAAAAAGACAGTTGAAATTTTCATAGAAATCGTATTGCCGCTATTGCAAAATTAATATCAAAGGGGCTCCCACAAAACAAACGTAATTTTATGCCACTCTTAAACATTATGTTTCGGAACCCTACATACGCGAGCCTGACTTACATTTGGCCGATTTTTATCGTTTCTAGCTCCTAATCTGGTTTTCGAGTTTGAAGGGTCATTGGGGACGGAACACGGGGCATGCTAATTATATGAAGGGTATGAATACTTTAACTTTCTTTCTGGAGCCCTTGAGGGTTGGAACTGGAACGTAAGTTATTTATGCTGAACACATACGGGTCTACGCTGGGTCTAAGTTTGCTACGGAATTCGAAATGTGCTACCTACATGGTTACTTTGTCGCCTACTCGTCAATAAGTCTTTGAGTAAGTACCTATAGTATGAGAAATGAAAATGCAGGCCATCAGTAAATAAAATGAAAGAATTCACTCGCTTTGATAACGTCCGAATCGACGTTATTATTGCACTGTGCTAACGCAGCGTTAGGAAAATGCAAATATCCACCTTAATCCCATATAAATATGACGACGACGCATGCCCAACTTTGCGTTTACGGACGTGTTTGTCAAACGGTTTGCTTTTGTGAAATGGTTTGGTTTGACAGACGCATCCGTCAACACACAGTTGGTCGAAACGGACGTTATGTGTGTAAGCGCCTTATTTATTTCCAACTTGAACAGAGATTTGAAAACGAATAAAAAATGCTCATCAAATGGATTGATTCCGCACCATACAAAAAGTCAAACAATTTAGAAAAACGGCGCGCGGTGTATATTTGTCGCATTTCTCATTTTCCTTCTTGTATTTAGACACAGAATAGACAAAAGTATGGTAGTACAGACAGATAATACTATCGTATTTAGATAAGTACTATTAAAATAAAATAATACAGGAGTAGTTACATGACACGTTTATTCTCTAGAGTCCTAATACAGAATGTCAAGAGGGTACCGTTACATTTTTAAACTTTGAGAATTATTAAACTTTACTACATCGCCGCGTATTCGATTGGTACTGCGTTTCGATTCATATTTGGACAAGGTTGTGTAGTCAACTTGATAGTGCTATCTTTGTTTGTTAATAAACAAACCGAAGGGATTGATCATGTTTGTCCGTCATACGACGAGACACAGTACCATTCCTTTTCAACATGTTATTTAAAAATTGCAACAATTGAATGTACAATCAACAGTTTAAAAATCAATAACTAACACTCGGCCATCCTGAATCTTAATTACGCCCTCGTAAATGTTACACACTTTTTGTTACGCTAATCTCAACCTTTCAAATCAAAACAATTACAACAATATTATTATCAGAAAAATTTACAACAATCTTAATGTTCAAAATATTTTTAGAAGAATCATCTATATTAATATTCAAAATACTTTCAGCAATTCTAATATTCAGAATATTTATAACAGTCTTAATATTCAAAACATTTTTTAACAATCCTAATATTCAAAACATTTCTTTAACAGTCTTAATTTCAATATTATTTACAACAGTCTTGACACAGAATAAATATTTTCATCCTAATATTTAAAATTTTACTACTCGCAAAAATATTATTTTGTAAAACATGCAAACATATTATTTTGTAAAACATTACTGAGCGAATTACTCAATTACTCGGCCATTCCTGATAGTGACACATTGCGTCCTCGTAATGATAAAAGTATATTATTTTCATTTTAACTACTCATGACTTAGGTACGTACTGAAGTGTATGTTTTTTTTTATATTGTACTCAAAATAATTAAATTTTTAATTATATAACTTATTATTGCATATTATTGTAAATAATCTTATTCTATATATTTTAAAACATGAGAATGAAATTAACTGGTCTTAACCACTCAAAATTCTGAGAAACGAGTTCAGAAAATAATAATAATAGTTTATTTTTAATAACTAGCTCGAGGACAATACTGAATCAATCAATCCTCAAAAGGCACCTGGAATCTAGTCCAGAAATATTAAGATTCTACAAACTAAAATTGTGTTATAACATAAAAAGCTTAAATATAAGTAAGATTATTTCACTAATGACAAAGAAGCATGTCGTGACCTTCCAGTGCAGCACAAGAAAACGCACTTGTTATTATTTCCAAATCGGGACCTACAATGAGTTTACAATTGACATACCTATATTTATGTTATGACTTAATATACCTACTCATTGTTACATTCTCTCTCATTGACATTTAAAAAATATTCTTTGTGAATCTACTTGGAAATAACAAATTAACTCTTTCTGTATCTGTGTATCTAGTTTACAAAGCATATTTTGTAAAAATATTATACATATCTTGTTATCCATCTGTACTAGATTTATTTTTATATACGTTTTCGGAGTAGCTGATAAACATGTTTTAAATGTCATATTTCGATAAAAACAAATGTGAAAATGTCTCAACCCATTCATTACAATATTCATATTCAAACAATATTAATCTCATTGATTCATGTAATATAGTTCATATTATTATATTCATTGTTAAACCTATTCATATGTTCTTTCATTAGCATTACACAGATGATGCTGCTATAAAAATATTTTAATTGATAAACAACATAATTAAGTACAAATATCTGTAGTATTTAGGAAATATTATCAAAATTCAAGTTAATCAAACCTAATAACAACTTTTATTCATGTTCAACCTGTGGGCTCACACCGTCTCAAACTCATTTATCTCTTACATGTTATTCTTAATGATTTTAGACTTTATTTAACTACTAAGAGTAACAGTATCTCACAACTGCCATCGAATTATAATGTAGGCATTGTGGAACATATCCGTTGTGATTGTGGGACAAACCCTTTATTAATGTGGGACAAACCCTGTTTTCAATGTTTCAAACTCGATGGGATGAACCCGTGATTTTAACTTAAATGCACACTGGTTGTTATGCCTTATTTGAATAAGTATCAGATTATGATTGTATTTATATATTGTATTTTTATAATCTTTCTTGATTTCATGTTGTATTTTTATAATCTTTTTTGGGTGTCTTGTAATTGTTATAACATAAGGACAAAATTTGAATTACCCACATTTTTTTAGTCACTTTATTTATACTACAAAGACTAAATCTGGATTATAAATTTTGAATCTGAATTTCATTTACTTTTGTTAAGCTGTTCATCAAACGTTTTATAAAAATTGCGAAAAACATATCTTTTTACTTAAATTTCAATTAATAATTGTGTTGTATATTCGGAAAACAAATAGTTTTTTTTTTCACATATATTTTTATTAGGGTTTTTTTTTATTAATATTAATTTCAATCATTTTTATTTATCTCATTTTTAACTATGTTATTATTTTTCAATTTATTATTACACACCACTTTATTCACTTACTTTTGAAATTTAAACTTAGTTTCGGTTTATTTAAAAAATTATTTCTTAATTATATATTATTTTCTGATTTTTAATTTTCTTTGGGACATACTGGTCATTTTATTTTAATTTATTTTTCTTACTTTTTATTATTATATTACACAACCCTGTTTTGTTGTAATACACTACACCCACTTTTTATTACTAGGCGAACATAATTTTTACTATGGATGGGACAAACCCTTTTTCATTGTGGGACATACCCGTTTATCATTGTGGGACAAACCCTTTATGATTATGAGACACACCCGTTATGATTTTGGGACACTACCCTTTTTTTTACAATGGGACAAACCCGGGTTCAGCATTTAACGACCGCCGTCTGTAGTCGGGACCGACAGCTTCACGTGCCCTTCGAAAGCACGGGACCGACGGCTTAACGTGCCCTCCGAAAGCACGATAGAAAAACATACCCTTTTCGATACAAAAATTTACATAGTTAGTTACACATCTGTTTTTGTATTAATTTTATCACAATATGATAAATAACTTCTATTTTTTGACACTTTTGTCACGCCAAAATTGCTGAACTTTATTAACTTTGCTTACCTACTCATTTAACTGATACTCGTTTACCTGTTTACTTGTTAACTTACTTTAAAAATACTTTCGTTTACCTTACATTACGTAATATTAGGTACCGTATTGATATCAAATATTCAAATGTCCACTTATACCAAAATAATTATCGATGGTCTCCTTTCCATTACATCGGTCGCTGAACGTTGGCGATGCAAAATTCCATTTCTTGTCTTTGCCGTTATATTATTACGATGGCTCACTCCAACCAATGTCGCAACATGTAAACAAAAATAAAATTGGAAATTTAATAAATTTATATTAAGAACATAATGCATTTTTCTTGTGCTACCTACACATGTGGTTCAAAGAAAATTAGCAAGAAAAGATAAAAATAAAATTAGATCAACTGACATATTGATACCGAGGCCAGATGCCTACTACAACTTCTCGCACTTGAGATGACTGTGCATTAGATTCTCGACACAAAACTAATTAAGTATTCGACTAATGCAAGCACCATAGTTATCATCAGAACTGGTTTACGCACCTGTCATTCAAATAGTTTCGCGAGATGACCCTTCATAATGCGATGTTTCAGTTGCAAAGTCCCAAAGCCGACCGTCCAGGAATCCGTATCTGCCGCCACCTTTCACCAGCCGATCATCACCTCAATAGATCGATATATTTTGCCAGGGCCCGCCGGCGATACACCAAGAAGTAGAAAAAAAAATGTATTAGAATTATTACTGATACCGGCTTAAACTAGCATCACGCCATTTTACTCAAAGCGGGGCCGTAAAAATCGACTATAGCATTAAACAAACTCCATTTTATATTACAATTTGGGCAATAGAATGCAAAATTTTCTGAAATTACCCTCAAATATTGTCTGAAGTCACAAATCTTGAACGACCATTTCCATCGCCGATCACGTCCTGCCAACCCCGTAATGGACTAAGGCATGATACTAAAATATTTTGAAATATCAGAATGTAGGTAATCTTTTAATGTGATCACTTATCAGCCAACGGTAGATAGGTACATATAATTATTATTATTAACTTTCAGACGTACCTCTTTGAATCATGGTCACAGTGGGAGCTCTAATGTGCACCAGAAACAGTCCAGGACGATCCATGACGTCGTTTTTCCACTATTCACTTCTCGTTCGTCATATGACTCCATAATATTTTTCACCTGGTGCAGGCGCCTCACTAAGCGCAAAACTAGCGGCGACTTTATGGCTTGAACTTGAAATAGCACGCGGAAAATTCGAAAAGCACTTCTGAAGTATTAAAATAAAATAATACAGGAGTAGTTTACACCATGACACGTTTATTCTCTAGAGTCCTAATACAGAATGTCAAGAGGGTACCGTTACATTTTTAAACTTTGAGAATTATTAAACTTTACTACATCGCCGCGTATTCGATTGGTACTGCGTTTCGATTCATATTTGGACAAGGTTGTGTAGTCAACTTGATAGTGCTATCTTTGTTTGTTAATAAACAAACCGAAGGGATTGATCATGTTTGTCCGTCATACGACGAGACACAGTACCATTCCTTTTCAACATGTTATTTAAAAATTGCAACAATTGAATGTACAATCAACAGTTTAAAAATCAATAACTAACACTAACAGTACATACCTATTGTATTTCCTTTGTTTCATAATAAATACCTATGTGATATTTCCAGCTCTTTCATAGAATGCAGAAATTCTGTTATACAGGGTGATTGGAAATTCGATGCATTCCCTGAAGGTGGTTAGAGGGGGGGCCATTTCCAACATATTCTTCCATGGAACCAGGGGTCGGAAATGATTGGTTACAAAATTATTAGGACTTTTGATTTTTAAAGAAAATTTCCCGATTTCAACTTTAAAAGTCATGCGAAAGCCAAACCGTTTTATGCATAGTTTTTGACATGATTCATAGTGAATGAATAGGACAATCATTTTAGTTACAAGTTTAGTTAGAAATACTCTTCTTTTTAAAATACAGCGCCAAAACAAGAAAATATTTTGGTGGAAAGGGATTTTTTCAACATTCATGGTAATCTACTGTAAAATCGTTATGGAATAATCCGTAAAACTTCATAACAGAGTTCTCTGTTTCATTAGCTAACCGAAAGGTACAATAATCTACAATCAAACATGTTTTCATAAAATAATTAGCATTAATGCAAAAGCGGCGTGCGAAACAAGGCAATTGACTATGGTCGGTCGACTACGCCAAAGTCAGCAAATGCTGTTTAGACAACTTTTCAAGTATTTTCGTGGTCTAATGGGTGGAGCATTCCCTCAGGAGTCTGTGGTTCAGGTTCGATTCCGTGAGTTGACCTACAAGGTTGATATTCAACACTTTGAATTTTTCCCAGTTTGGTTTAAAAATCACGTTGAACCACCTGATTGTCCGCAAGAAAATATCGTGCTCCGGAGGCATATTAAACCATCGGCCTCGATTGATGTCTAATAAACGCAGACGGTGGTCGTAACACTACCATAGCAGAGGTCTAATACTTGTAGTAGGTGGTTTAAAAACTCCGACAAAGATTTATCATTTCAGTTTTTTAGGCTGTTTAAAGCTCAGGAGCTCCATTTCTGAATTGTCGTAATCCTAATCGTGCGAAAATCTGCTACTAATTGTGCTCGTATCACATGTTCTACTAAACTTATTAATTTATGCACACCCTTATAAATTCACACAAACCCTTAACATTTAAAGTGTCGAGTAGTAGAACGTGTAATACGAATGGTTAGACCACTCGTTTTAGATTTCCGTGCACGGATTTGGATTACGACAATTCAGAAATGGAGCTCCTGAGCTTTAAACAGCCTAAAAAACTGAAATGATAAATCTTTGTCGGAGTTTTTAAACCACCTTCTACAAGTATTAGACCTCTGCTATGGTAGTGTTACAACCACCGTCTGCGTTTATTAGACATCAATCGAGGCCGATGGTTTAATATGCCCTCCGGAGCACGATATTTTCTTACGGACAATCAGGTGGTTCAACGTGATTTTTTAAACCAAACTGGGAAAATTCACAAAGTGTTGAATATCAACCTTGTAGGTCAACTCACGGGAATCGAATTTGGAACCACAGACTCCTGAGGGAATGCTCCATCCATTAGACCACGAAAATACTTGAAAAGTTGTCTAAACAGCATTTGCTGACTTTGGCGTAGTCGACCGACCATAGTCAATTGCCTTGTTTCGCACGCCGCTTTTGCATTAATGCTAATTATTTTATGAAAACATGTTTGATTGTAGATTATTGTACCTTTTGGTTAGCTAATGCAACAGAGAACTCTGTTATGAAGTTTTACGGATTATTCCATAGTGATTTTTACAGTAGATTACTATGAATGTTGAAAAATCCTTTCCACCAAAATATTTTCTTGTTTTGGCGATGTATTTTAAAAAAGAAGAGTATTTCTAACTAAACTTGTAACTAAAATGATTGTCCTATTCATTCACTATGAGATCATGTCAAAAACTATGCATAAAACGGTTTGGCTAGCTTTCGCATGACTTTAAAGTTGAAATCGGGAAATTTTCTTTAAAAATCAAAAGTACTAATAATTTTGTAACCAATCATTTCCGACCCCTGGTTCCATGGAAGAATATGTTGGAAATGGCCCCCCCTCTAACCACCTTCAGGGAATGCATCGAATTTCCAATCACCCTGTATACTGCTAACACGATATTTATTTCCTACATCTATCCGTATTTTCTTGTAGCAGAAAATGCAGTGAAGTGAAGATTCCCGTTCCCCGCAGACAAATGTCGACATCCGATAGTGGTGCGTTTATAACATTGTTACTCTCCTGTCTAGTGCTGCAAATATGTCGATAGCCCACTGTCGATAATTGTCATTTGAAAAATCCTATAAAAACTGAAATCGATGATCGGGTCAATCAATAGTGTCTATACTTTTAGAGTTCAAAATGTAGGAATACTATAGAAAAGTTCAATAACGTCAATAGTATCGATAGTAACATGGCTTCTGACTGAAATGCTATGCTATGCTATCGATCGCTTATGAATCGATTTTATACTTTACTAGCTAAACCCGCTGCGGCTTCGCCCGCATACTCATAGGAAACAAACAGCAGATTGTGTATTTTATCAGATGTTTTTTGTGCCTAAATACAAATATCGTATCCCCTTTCAATTAAATTCACTCTAAAATTAGATAGGTAATTATATAAAAACAGTATTTGTTCCTATTGGTTGTAGTTCTAGTGGTAGCTGAGATGAGAATGTTGCGATTAATGTGTGGTGTGACAAGGATGGATAAAATAAGGAATGAGTATATTAGAGGGAGTTTGAAAGTAGCGCCAGTGACAGAAAAAATGAGAGAGATCGTTTATCTTGGTATGGGCATGTAATGAGGAGAGATGAAGAGCATGTAACAAAGAAACTAATAAACATGAATATGGATGGACGCAGAAGAAGAGGAAGGCCTAAAAAAGTTTGGATTGATTTTATAAAAGACGATATGAAAAATAAAGGCGTAAGTGAGGATTTGACTGCTGATAGAGATGAATGGAAGAAAAAGACATGTTGCGCCGACCCCAAATAAATTGGGATAAGGGCAGGCAGATGATGAGTCTTTGTTCCTATTCTCGATCCCTTGCCCTACGTAACGATGCCATCCCGTTCCGTCCCTTACCACCACTTCTAGTCCTTTCCTGATTATTGCCATCACTTTCCGATTTTTCCCGTCCATTCAAGTATCTTCCCTATGACCAATCCTTCTAGTTTCTTTCCGTCCCTTCCCATCCATTAGCGTCTCATAGCATTCCATCAGTTTCCATCCCTTCGCTAGATGCATCCGTTCCCGTCCCTTTTCATCCTTTGCTATCCGTTTTCGTAACTTCCCATCCATTTCCGTCCCTTCCCGTACCTACCCATCTCTTCCCGTCCCTCTCCTTCCCGTCCCTTGTCGTCTCTTCCCGTCCCTTCCTTTCCTTTCCCATTCTATTCCGTCTCTTTCCATCCCTTCCCGTACCATCTCGTCCCTTCCTGCATGGGAAGGCATACTTTTCCATACTTCTTCGTCTCTTCCCGTCTGTTTCCTTCCTATCCCGTCCGCTTCTATTCGTTTCCGATTGTTCACGGCCATTCTCGTTCGTTTTTTTAAATTTCCATCCCTTCAACCCCTTTCCGTCTCTTCTGGTTAATTCCCATAAGTTCCCACTTTTTCGCGTTTTTCCCCGTCCGTTCCCAGCCTTTCCCGTTCGTGCGCGTACGTTCCCGTTCGTTCTCGTCGGTTCCTAACTCCTGCTCATCCATTTCATCTCTTTCCGTCCCTTTTACACCGTTCCCCTCCGTTAGAGTCATTCGGGGTAAAATTGCGCACTTTTGGATATTTCACTTCATAACTCCCAAACTACTGCGATATAAGACACATTGTATGTGCTGTCTGATAGCTTGGTTAATGGACTTTTAAACACAAACAAACAACTTGCGATATAATCTGCGGTTTTTTGTATATATAAAAAAACAGTGACTAAGTCAGAGTGCGCACTTCTTCCCCGTGATGCGGGTAAAACTACGCGGTGTGTTGGGTAAAACTGCGCACAAGGGTTTCACAATAATTAAAGTCTTATACGATGTTTATTTTTTATAATTACGTGGCATTATATAGTCTAAAACAATAAAAAAGAAAGATCTAATATAATATAGGTATTTCTGTATAGAAATGCGTTTTTAAATATCACTATAGTGGGGTAAAACTGCGCACATCTAGCCACATATGTCATGTGCGCACTATTACCCCCGCAGTTTTACCCCATTCAATGAGTTTTCAAAACAATTCATCGTACCTTTGACACTTTTGAGGCACGGCTGAAATGTTGTAACTGAAAATAAACTTCAATATGTACAGAAAATAAAAAAATAAAAGCAAGCTCTTCATGATCATAATCCACACTCCCACAAACTTTTCCCTGCACCGAATAAAGTCCGAATTTAACCACGTTTTGGTATTTTTGGTTCTAATAGGAGGGAAATCGACCCGCACTACACTGAGTGTCTGGACCTAAAATGGCGGTTCAGGTACACGTGTTCCCAGCAAATCAGCGTCCCTGCCCCTGCGCCCTATTCCGTAATATTGACGGTGCGCAGTTTTACCCGCTGCGCAGTTTTACCCCGAATGACTCTACTGTCCTTTGCTGTTTTTTTTTTTCGTAACTTGCCATCCTTTTCTTACCCCCTTAACAGTTGACTATAGGAAATGCCTTAAACACGTCTTGATCGTTTTCAAAGTACACCCTAAATATGAAATATTAAACTAATTTTATCTAAAGAATAAACACTTTCATATAATCCAGCCTTTCTCGTTCGTTCGCGTACGTTACCATTCGTTCTCGTCGGTTCCTGATACTTCCCGTCCATGACCATCCCATCCCGTCCGTGCCCATCCATTTCATCCCCTCCCGTCCCTTTTACTCCGTTCTCCTCCGTTACTGTCCTTTCCTGTTTTTTCTCGTAACTTGCCATCCTTTCCTTACCCCCTTAACAGATGACTAAAGGAAATGCCTTAAACACGTTTTGATCGTTTTCAAATTAAATCCATATTATGAAATATTAAACTAATTAATCTAAGGAATAAACACTTTCATATAAATTTTTATTGCACGTTTTAATTTCTTAAGGGGTTGAATTTCTAAAAACCTTTCTTTAGTGGATGCTTATTAAAGTATATTAAAGTTGGTTAAAAGTAGCGGCTTGCACGTTAATATCAAAGTTTCATCCCAGGTCTTGGTCTTGGTCTTGGTCTTGGCCGTGGTCGTGGTCGTGGTCGTGGCCGTGACAATGGCCCTGGCCCTGGCCCTGGCTCTGGCGCTGGCCCTGGTCCTGGTCTTGGTATATGTTTATCATTCGTATATGTCTCGGTATTGGTCACGGGCTCCGTCCTGGTCTTGGTATTGGTCTCTTTTTCCTCATGCCACTATCCCTCTTCCTCTCTCGTTCTCTCTCTCTCCCTGATACCTACGTTGTATAAAGAATACGCATGCAAAATTTCAAGCTTCTAGCCCTAAGGGTTTGGCCTTTTCAGCATGGCATAACTTTCATCTCATATTTTGACACCCCGGGGTATGATTTTCGAAAACTTTTGAAAATAATGATATGTACTATACATCAGAAATAACTGTGCCAAATTTCAAGTCTGTGGCTCTAAGGGTCCGGCCGGCACGTTAATATCAAAACTTTTATCCCTCCTTTCGACCCCCTCAGTGGTTGAATTTTGGAAAACGCCAAAACACTTCTTTAATTTGTTTCAAAGATCTTCCATAGTACAAAATTTCAGTCAAATATATCAAAAGAATAAAAAGTTTCATACAAACTTTAATCCCCTTTTTTACCTTTACCCTTTAGGGGTTGAATTTCGTAAATTACTTTCGTAGTGGATGGATACCTAAGTTATCTAAAGAATACGCATGCAAAATTAAAAGCTTCTAGCCCTAAGGGTTTGACCTTTTCATCATTGCATACATCGACAGCCGATGTTAGTATGCCTGCCTGCCACGCAAAGGTTCCGGGTTCAATTGCCGGTGGGGTCACTCACAAAGTTGATATTTATCACTTTGTGAATTTGTTCCCAGTCTGGTTAGGACATTGCAGGATGAACCACCTGATTGTCCGCAAGTAAGATGGTTCCGTGCATCGGATGGGCACGTTAAGCCGTCGGTCCCGGTTTCTGTCTATGATGGCGGTCGTTACACAACCATGTCAGAGGCCTGCTACTTGCAGTAGGCGGTTGAAAAAACTCTGACACCAGGGTTCATCGGGTCGTTGGATGACTCGGTGTCCCACACGAAAAGAAGAAGATCATTGCATAGCTTCATCCCCTATTTTGTCACCCCGGGGTATGATTAACGAAAACTTTTGAATATGATGATATCTTCCATACATCAGAAGTAAGTGTGCCAAATTTCAAGTCTGTGGCTCTAAGGGTCCGGCCGGCACGTTAATATCAAAATTTCATCCCACTTTTGACCCCCTTTGGGGCTGAATTTTGGAAAACGCCAAAACACTTCTTTAATTTGTTTCAAAGATCTTTCATAGCACTAAATTTCAGCCAAATATATCAAAAGAATAAAAAGTTTCATAGAAACTTTCATCGCCTGTTTTACCCCTTTAGGGGTTGAATTTCGAAAATTCCTTTTTCGGTGGATACCTACGTTGTCTAAAAAATAGGCATGCAAAATTTCAAGCTTCTAGCCCTAAGGGTTTGGCCTTTTCAGCATTGTATTACTTTCATCCCCTATTTTGACACCCCGTGGTATGATTTTTGAAAACTTTTGAATATATTGATATCTACTATACATCTCAAATAAGTGTGCCAAATTTCAAGACTGTGGCTTTAAGGTTCCGGCCGGCACGTTAATATCAAACTTTCATCCCCCTTTTGACCCCCTCAGGGGTTAAATTTTGGAAAACGCTAAAACACGTCTTTAATAATTGTTACGACCTTTTTGGACATGGACGCTGGCCGGTTAGGGGATCCTGGCTGGTCAGCGGACTGACAGACAGACATGACTTATTTGACAATGACTTGACCATTTCTTTGACTATTGACTTATAAAACAGTCGCAAAGCAAATCATTCCGCGCCCTTGACATTCCGCGCCCTTGACATTCTACGCCCTTGACATTCTACGCCCTTGACATTCTGCGCCCCTTGACGTGCCACGACCTTGACGTGCCGCGACTGTGACGACTGAGACTTGACCTTTTGCGCGACTTGACATTATGCTATGTTGACATTTCGCCACACCTTTAGCTGACCATGACTTTCTGCGCCAGACATGACGTTCTGCGCCAGATTTGACTCACCGCGCCCGTGACGTAGCGCTACTGACTGACCGACTGGCCCGACAGTCCAATGACTGACCGACTGGCCCGACAGGCCATGACCGACAGGCCCGACAGGCCAATGACTGACCGACTGGCCCGACAGGCCAATGACTGATCGACTGGCCCGACAGGCCAATGACTGACCGACTGGCCCGACAGGCCAATGACTGACCGACTGGCCCGACAGGCCAATGACAGACCGGACTAGGGCTGACCCTGACCGACAAGACTAGGGCTGGCCTTGGCCGACCTGACCTGACCTGACCTGACCTGACCTGACCTGACCTGACCTGACTGACCTGCCTTTAGTATTGACCTGCGTTCAATACTGGAGGTGGGGATGTTACGACCTTTTTGGACATGGACGCTGGCCGGTTAGGGGATCCTGGCTGGTCAGCGGACTGACAGACAGACATGACGTATTTGACAATGACTTGACCATTTCTTTGACTATTGACTTATAAAACAGTCGCAAAGCAAATCTCCGCAAGGAAGGTCTATTATTTTTAACAATAATTTTCAAAGATCTTTTATAGTACGAAATTTCAGCCAAATATATGAAAAGAATAAAAAGTTTCATACAATTTTTCATCCCCTCTTTTACCCCTTTTGGGATTGAATTTCCAAAATTCCTTTTTTAGTGGATACCTACGTTGCCTGAAGAACACGAATGCAAAATTAAAAGCTTCTAGCCCTAAGGGTTTGACCTTTTCAGCATTGCATAGCTTTCATCCCCTATTTTATCACCCCGGGGTATGATTATGGAAAACTTTTGAATATAATGATATCTACTATACATCTGAAATAAGTGTGCCAAATTTCAAGTCTGTGGCTCTTAGGGTCCGGCCGGCACGTTAATATCAAACTTTCATCCCCCTTTTGACCCCCTCAGGGGACGAATTTTGGAAAACGCTAAAACACGTCTTTAATTATTTTCAAAGATCTTCCATAAGACGAAATTTCAGCTAAATATATCAAAAGAATAAAAAGTTTCATACAAACTTTCAACCCCTGTTTTACCCCTTTAGGGGTTGAATTTCGAAAAATCCTTTCTTAGTGGATACCTATAATGTTTATAGAATACGCATGCCAAATTTCACGCTTCTAGCCCTAAAGGTTTAGCCTGTGCGTTGATCTATGACCTATCCCCTTTGCCTTTTATATATATAGATAATGATTTAAATAACTAGGTATCGATATACGATTCATAAAAAAACAATATCAAAACTTATGAAAAACAATCTATAAGGTTTTATTGAATTCACAACAAATATTTTCAGGATGTGTTCTATACGTGAAGCTGAACAAATTTCTTCACGGAACATAGATATAACACAAATGTGAAAAAAATTGGGTCTCCCATACAAAATGCTTTCATTGAGGAAAGTTGTTCAGGTTCACGATTACACCAAACCCTCAAAAAATATTTGCTGTGAATTTAATAGGATCTTATATATCGATACCGTCCATAGTTCAACATGTAGCAATGCTATCGGAAATTAAAATGCGATCGGTATTACGATAAACGACCATGATAGTACTGATAGTTGTCATATCATCATCATTGGCCTTATTCCGTCTATTGCAGACGATTTAAACAATGTCAGTGTCAGGAAGGTTTGCAGCCCTTTTCATGGCTGAATAGACCAATTCATCACAAACGACAGTATCGATACTATCAATAGTATTGCTACATTTTGAACTATTGATTATCGATATCACGAACTATCGATAGACAACCGATAGTCCACTATCAAGGGACATCACTAATTGTTACTCTCCTTGCAGGAGTCTAGTCTAGACGACGCTTTATAGGAGTCAGCTGATTGAAGTCTTTGATGTTTATAGGCAGCCTTTAAATTCGATAGTGTTATCGATAGTTTTAGGATTTGTTTTCAGTCGAGCATCAAAACGAATTGACGAAAAAGTCCGAATTTCGTTTTTTATCTACCCACGTAGCTTGTGAAAATGTGTCTATTTATAGTGACTGTTTTATCAAAGAGTAGAGTTACATCAAAATCTAGTTATCTTGGTTTTTTCTCAGCAGAAGTTGCAACCTATTCACAACACACACTTAGCTGAATCTTGTTACAAATAGCTGAAGCCTCGTCATAGTACAAAGCGGCATTGGATTGCGAGAGCTTACTACAAATCGTCAAAGTAACGAGCACTGTGTAGCACGGTTCTTTAGTTAGCCTATACGTTATCCATCATGACGTAATCTAAATAAATAAATATTTCCATGCAGGAATGCACCTAACCATAACCATAACAACCACTGCAGTCCACTGCTGGACATGGGCCTCCCCCTATCGGAGAGTATTGCCGTACTCACCACGCTTGCCAGGCGGATCGCCACAAGATGTTACATTTACAGGAAACGCTGCTGCCTATTCCCTTTGGATAAATTGAATAGACAGCATTTAAGAATATTATATACCGTAAGCCTTGCGTGTATTAAATCGAATCAAAAAATTGTAAACAAAACGCTATACCAACTTTCAAATAGAACAAATTTTATTTGTTTAGAGCGTCAAATAAATAAACAAGAAAAGAAAACAAGTTTGGAACAGTTTGAAAGTAATTTGCACTCGAAATCGTTGTGCATCTAAAGCGGCGGTTTTAAACGAGAAATACCTACACGTAACGTCCGATTGTGCGTTATTTTTGCGCTGCGTAAAGCGTGCGTTAGGACAACATTGAATTCGATCTTTTTCTCTACATATACTTACCTACGGCTTGTTACTCTAATGTTACCTACGGCTTGTTACTCTGTTGGCTAATGTCAAACGACGCAGCTGGTGCGATCATGGGTACGATGTGCAGCCCCCGCAGATGTGTTTGTCAAACCGTTTGAAAAAAGCCGTTTCTGTATGAAAATAGAGTAGTAAACCGCATACGCTAGACGCTTAGATAGCGCTGCGTAAAAATAGTGCAAAAACCGACGTTATGTATGTTTCTCACCTTTTTGAATCCGATGAATAACTGAATACTTGGAGCTTCTTTAATCAAAATATTCATTTACCCGTTCAAAAAACCCGTTCAATTTGGAATTCATTCCGCTTAAACGCAAGCCATTACGTGAGTTATCCGCGAAAAAAGAAAACTGCTCGTATATGCAAAAACTCTTTATGCATTTCAAGGGTACCACTCCAGTGTCTACCCCTTCTTGTATTGGCGGGGATGTAGCTGGCAAAGTGTTTAAGGGATAAACTTGTGTTAGATTTTCGTGGTCGTTCGAAACTCTGAAATTATGACGCGATCAGTATTTAAACTTAAACTTGTGTGTGTAGTCACTCAGCCAATGTTCAATAATCGGAGTATGACCCATTATATCTTCTTTAGAGTGGTTCGTTGCCAATAGATAACATACAGAGATGGGCAAAAATTATTTGCCGATTAATTTGCCCGGCGAATAAATTTTTGATGAGTAGGTAAGTTAATAGAACAAGGAATAAAATGCAAGAATTTTTAAATTCTTTATTACAAGATACTTGTGTACTCTCAATTTCATCCAAAAGATTTTTATGGGTCATTGCCATTTGTCTATATCTTACTCGTGAAAAACGTATTCGCCAGGCAATTTATTCAGCGAATAATTTTTGCCCATCTCTGATAACATAGGCTTTTATTATACTCGAGCTGCCTAGATAGAGAAAATTACAATACCTAAATTAATAAACCTAATACTTCAAAAATATGACTATACTAATAAATATTTTGGTGCGATTGTTAATGTGATTGATTAGACTCAATCAGATTTCAAATGTCAGACTTTTTGTATAACTGTTCTTGCAAGGGATATACTGGTAACATTTTATATGAATCTTTGGATTTAGGATTTTCCCCGCCGTGTTGCTACTATGCTGGTGATAAAAATGTCGTCACCTGCTTTACTACACGGCGTGCTGTAGCGCAACCCAGATTCCTCGCCTCTTCAACCGCAGAATGCGATGGAGGAATTGAAAATAGAGCCCTTGTTATTTGGAGTACATGTGGAGTGGAATACAAAGGGGACATTGTCTCTGGTTCCTCGTTATGCACCGCTCCAGACTTTCTGATAACAAACCGCGGGTTAAGCTGAATAACGCCCTTATTTTCTTTGCCGATAGAAAAATAGACGCTGCAAGAGAAGAGACAGTCAAAGAGTGTAGAGCCACTGTGGCTAATCATGTGAGCTTATGTCGTTAGCTGCTTGATATAGGAAGGTAAGCGTACCTACTTGAAACAATATTCCTTCCCTTACTAAAAATATTTCACTACATATATCTGATGTACTTATGTCATCATCATCATCTGCCTGCCCTTATCCCAATTTCTTTTGGGTCGGCGCAACATGTCTTTTTCTTCCATTCATCTCTATCAGCAGTCAAATCCTCACTTACGCCTTTTATAGTCTTTGATACATTTAACCGTCGATATCTGATGTACTTATGTATAAAGGCTTAAATGGCTTCATATATTGCGGCATAGCAATGTCCTCCGAACTCTTAAACATATATTTTGTACCTTAATGAAAGTCGTTTTAACTCATACAAATAAAAAAATCTGTTAATGAACTTTTCACAAAGATAAGACCCATTTTTGAAGCTTTTAATGTATTATAAGTTTTGGAAATTTAATTTCTCGCCGGCAACAACATAAATAACATAGTAAGTATATCAAAATGTCTTTGACAATATCTACACAAAGAAAGCTTCTTCACTTATAATACTTTCACCAGATTGAACACTTCAACGTCCAAAGCGAGAGAAAAGCTCAGAGACACATGGCCAAATATAACAAAAGCTGAATGGCGAACAAAAAAGCTCGCATTTGCAATTTTTTCATTAGTCAACCCAGACAGATTTAAAGGCTTAGCAATTGAGAGCCTTTTCAAAGCTTGACGTGAAAAAATACATATGGATAACAAAAGCTCTGATAACAAAGTGAGTTAGGATGTCAGTAAACATTTCATTTAGGTTTATTGTACTTTTGCAATACCCAAAAATGCTTTTATAACTATAAAGTAGGAACCAACTCCTGATGCAATTTTTCTAACGAAATCGAGTGGTATTGTTTTGTTTAAGCTGACTAAAGATTATTTATTAAATTTTCTTTAACTCTTATATGAATTACCTAGGAGGCATCATATTGTGAGAGTAAAAGATATTTATAGAATGTTTTAAGTGTCATTCAGGATCAAACAGGTTTTATTCTACCTGTCAAATATCTTTAACCCCAACTGCGTAAAATATATCTTAAAAGGTAACTGTCATAGTAACTTGATACAAGAATTTAATATCGCTTTTAGCATTTTTTTTACACCACATACCAACAAACAGTATTTCCAAGAGTTTCATTCTAAGGTTTCATTTAACTATGAAACCCTATAAAGCAAAGGAATAATTAGGTAGATTTGGTATAAGAATTTAATATTTCTCTGTTACTTCTTTTGCTTCTTACACAAAAAACAATCTTGTATGAAGTTAATGAAACCTACATTGGAGTATGATATAACATACCAACGTATTTGTACGTAATAATTAGCACAGTGAGGTTCGCTGGAACGTAGAATATTGTACGGAGTAATCAAAGTTAGTTGTAATAGAGCTGAGCACGGGCGAGCTGGGTACAGGGACGTATTTAGTTACGGGGGGGAAATTTTCTACTCTTATGTGAGACACAAAGTCGACGACCCGATAAACCCTGGTGTACCTTGGTGGACTAATTCAAAAGTAGTAGTAATAGAGCTGAGCACGGGTGAGCTGGGTACAGGGGCGTATTTCGTTTCGGGGGGGCAAAATTTCTACTCTTATGTGAGACACAAAGTCGACGATCCGATAAACCTTGGTGTGCCTTGGTGTCAGACTATTTCAAGTTAGTTGTACCTAATAGAGCTGAGCACGGGCGAGCTGGGTACAGGGGCGTGTTTAGTTACGTGAGGGTGGAGGGCAAAATTTCTACTGTTGTGTGAGACACCAAGCCGACGACCCGATAAACCCTGGTGTACCTTGGTGGACTAATCCAAAGTTAGTTGTAATAGAGCTGATTACGTGTATGCTGGGTACAGGGGCGTATTTAGTTACGTGAGGGGGAGAGGGGTACATTATTATGTTATTATCTTTAAAGGAGGGCAAACTATGCAACTGAATCACACGTGTGAAAAACGTATCTGTTAATTTTAATTTGACAAATAAGCGTATATGTCCTTGAAATACCTTGGATTGTTGCTCATTACCTGCAAAGTACGTATAATCAACTTAATTCTATAATCAACTTAATCCTAGTTTGATTATTTTTCAATTCTATAAGCTTTAAAAATACTTCGTTTTATACAAACTCGTACCTATGTTCCGTTTATAGGGACTACTAACAATTATAAAGTGACGTATTTTTAACCCTCAAATCTGTTTTACCGATTTTTTGCGTAGAAAATAGAAGGTATTTTACTACAGCAATGTTAGCCTCCCTTTGGTTGAAATAAATTCTGAATGCGTCCCTGTTATTACACAACATGTGTTACGTATTATCGTAATTATGACGAGATATGCCATATGTCGCGTGTAAAACGGTTGAATGACTTCATATTATGGCCCTCTGAGAGTGAAATATAAATTGCATTACCTGACCTAGACCTTTTTTTTTTTTATAAATAATGGGTAAGCATTTGTCCGCAATCTCACCTGATGTTAAGTGACGATGCAGACGATGATGGAACATGCTCGCCCAGATAATGCCTATTCACTCTCGCCTTGAAAAGGCCCAGGTTATAACGTTCCGGAAACAGATCCGCAGGCAGGGAGTTCCTTACTTAAAACGCTAGAAACACACAATACGAATTTCGACCTTATTCTCATAAAAATATGGTTCATGTCAAATCGTTTGACAAATGCTTCCGTCGATGCAGCGTTGTGCGTTATTTTTGAGCTGACGGATGCGTCTGTCAAACCGTTTCATATAAACCTCATATAAACCGTATTTTTACGAAAAAAAAAGGTGGAAATTCGTGTTTCGGGCATTTGTGTGATAGGGCTGCGCAAAATTAATGCACCAACGGACGCTATGTGTTTGCGCCATAATAGGATCTTCATGTTTTGCTGGGTTTCAATATGACAAGAAAAATATTTCTTTAGTTTTCAAAAAAATATCACGTATGTAAACACCGGCTCTCCTTATGCCTTGTGTATATTTTTCTACCTTATAATGCGAAAATCTTTGTTAATTTTGGTTTGTTAAGAACATGTAATTATATAATATCACTATTGAGCACAAATAAACTAAACAAATAACACGAACTTTTTAAAATAAAATGCATAAAGACGACCGTACCGGTGAAAGCGATCTCTTCCAGACAACCGGAGATTTCCTTTGTACATCTTCCCACCCCATCATACGTGCTAATAATTAAATTCCTGCGCCACCGTTGCATACTTTAATTGCACTGGTTGAATGCGGGGTGGACAATGGCGGGCCTTTTCCCATCATTCATGCGAGCATATTGTGAAGTCAAATAAAGCTCACATGCAGGGGTGTAAATCATTAACATTCTCCTGCAATAGACTAAGAGACAGTTGCATGCTACAAAATGTAGTCAGGTTGCTACAAAATTTTGACAGTTTGCTACGGCGTAGATACAATTTTTTCTTGCTACCAAGTCAAGTAATACTAATGATTTTCTGGTGCTAGTTTCAAATCCTTGAATTACACTGGTTGAATGAGGGGTGGACAATGGCGGGCCTTTTCTCATAATTCATGCGAGCATATTGTGAAGTCAAATAAAGCTCACATGCAGGGGTGTAAATCATTAACATTCTCTTGCAATAGACCAAGAGACAGTTGCATGCTACGAAATGTAGTCAGTTTGCTACAAAATTTAGTCAGTTTGCTACGGCGTGGATACCATTTTTTTCTTGCTACCAAGTCAAGTAATACTAATGATTTTCTGGTGCCAGTTTCAAATACTTGAATAGCACTGGTTGAATGCGGGGTGGACAATGGCGGGCCTTTTCCCATCATTCATGCGAGCATATTGTGAAGTCAAATAAAGCTCACATGCAGGGGTGTAAATCATTAACATTCTCCTGCAATAGACCGAGAGGATGCTACGAATAGCCAGTTTGCTACGGCGTAGCTACAATTTTTTTCTTGCTAGCCTGTCATAAGTAAATGCTAATGAAATTCTGGTGTCAATTTTGAGTCCTTGAATTGCACTGGTTGAATGCGAAGTAAATCATTAACACTCGCCATGGATAGACCAAAAGATAGTTGATATTGCATGCTACGAAAAGGGCTTGGCTAAATGTTCATACAACAAAAACCCAGAATCGCCAGCAACGAAATGTATATAAATGGGTTCAGTAGAGAATTGCTATTTAAAAAAATATATATGTCGCAGTACGATGGCAGAATCAGGTTTTTGGCCAAAAACCTAGGTTTTTGGCCAAAAGCCGGCATATGGCAGAATCGTAGATTTTGTTCGGCCATCATCCTAAGCTGATCCAGGTTTTTGGCCAAAAAACTAGGATTTTGGCCGAAATCCTAGATTTGTTTAGTATTATGACCTTTTTTGCATTTCGGGGGAACTTCTTCTTCTTCGAGTGGTACACCAAGTCACCCATCGACCCGATGAACCCTGGTGTTAGAGTTTTTAAACCGCCAACTGCAAGGAGCAGGCCTCTGACAAGGTTGTGTAACGACTGCCGTCTAAGTGATCATAAAGAGCAATCAAGACCGACGGCTTAACGTGCCCGTGTAGTTCGGGCATACACCTCGAAAGGCAGGAGGTAGCATTGGACGTTCTGGAGGGTGAGAGGTAGCGTCAGACGCTCTGGAGGGCGTGGGTAGCGTCGGACACTCTGGAGGATGTAAGATGACGGGCGTTGGATTTTCTGGGGGTCCGACGCTACCTCCGTGTCTCCAGGGCATCCAACGCTACCACCAATCCTCTAGAGCGTTCAGTGGTACGTCCTGCTCTTATGGTGTCTGATGCTCTCCCCTGCCCTTCAAGGAATCCGAGGCAACCCTGCTGTTCAGACTGTCTGATGTTACCCCCAGTCCTTCAGGGTGTCCATTTACGGTGTCCAAGTTTACCCTCAAAAGATCAGAGGGAGGTGCATTAAGTACCTCTCCACTCCTTGTTCCCCCGAACCACACGGGCACGGTAAGCCGTCGGTCCCGATTGCTCTCTATGATCACTTAGACGGCGGTCGTTACACAACCATGTTACAGGCCTGCTACTTGCAGTAGGTGGTTGAAAACTCTGATACCAGGGTCCATCGGCTCGTTGGGCGACTTGGTGTACCACTCGAAGACGAAGAAGTTCCCCCGAAATGCAAAAAAAGCCATAATACTAAACAAATCTAGGATTTTGGCCAAAATCCTAGTTTTTTGGCCAAAATCCTAGGTTTTGGCCAAAAACCTGGATCAGGTTAGGACGATGGCCGAAAGAAGTCTACGATTCTGCCATATGCCGGCTTTTGGCCAAAAACCTAGGTTTTTGGCCAAAAACCTAATTCTGCCATCGTACTGCGACATATATACAGGATCCTAACCGATCTTGTATAGAAAATATTAGATGAAAAAGATATCTTATGTGAGAAGCCCGTGTAGTCTAGTGGTTACCCTTACCCCCAAGTATATCTTGTAGTTAGTTGTAGGTAGGATGTCAAATACGTACATAAAATATAATCGTGTATCTGGTAAAATGACAACTAGGATAAATATGTTTGATTCAAAGATAAAATATATTATAAAATATCTTGGATGACTTTGCTAAATGTTTATACAACAAAAACCCAGATTCTACTGGAAGGAAATGTGTGTACACAGGTGTAAAAAAATTAACTGCAAATATTCTCAGGAAAGAACCAACCCATGAAACTGAACAACTTTCCCTAAAGCACAAAGGTCTAAATATATTTAAAAAAATGGAGCTCCCATACAAATTGACTCGGTCGG